>CM065484.1:4748249-6133404 GCA_032873175.1 Leptopilina drosophilae
TATTTCTGTATTGTCACTTGAAGTTAACAGGAACGACAATAATAAGACTAAAAAATTATTTTCACTTTGAAAAATTAGAAAAAAATAGAAAAATTATCGAGAAAAGAATATTTTTGGTCACGTAACTCTTACAATTTTTTACCAACGAAGCTGAAACTTGGTGTATTTGTCTATTGTTACTTGAAAATATCAGAAAAATCGTAGGACAACTCAAAAAAATTTTTACGTCAAATAAATGGAAAAAAAATTCGAAAAGTTTTTAAAAAAAGAACTTTTTACTCTTATACGTTGTACAATTTTCGACGTACGAATCCAAAATTTAGCGCATTTATTTATTGTTACGTGAAAATGTTAAGAAAAAAGTAACAACGCTTAAAAAATTTTTTACGTCGAATAAATGGAAAAAAATTCGAAAATTAATAGAACAAAAATTTTTCTCGTCTAACTTTTACAATTTTTCACCTACAAAGCTGAAACTTGGTATATTTCCGTATTGTCACTTGAAGTTAACAGAAACGATAATAATGCGTCTAAAAAATTTTTTTACTTCCTATAATTAAAAAAAAATAAGAAAATTATCGAATAAAAAATATTTCTATACTCGTATAAGTTTTGCAATGTTTGACCATCGAAGCTAAAACTTGGTGTATTTTTGTATTGTTACTTGGAGTATACAGAAAAAATATAAATACGACTTAAAAATATTTTTTACTTCAAATAATTAGAAAAAATAGTAAAATTATTCAAAAAAGGATATTTTTGTTCATGTGACTTTTACAGTTTTTTACTAACGAAGCTAAAACTTAGCATATTTGTGTATTGTCACTTGAAGTTAACAGAAACGATAATAATACCGCTAAAAAAATTTTTTACTTCCTATAATTAGAAAAAAATAAGAAAATTATCGAGTAAAAAGTATTTCTACTCGTATAACTTTTACAATTTTTGACCATCGAAGCTAAAACTTGGTGTATTTGTGTATTGTTACTTGGAGTAAACAGAAAAAATAATAACACAACTAAAAAAATTCTCTACGCTGAATAATTAGAAAAATTATCGGTCAAAAAGACTGAAATAATCTAAAAATTGAATTTTAAAGTAACGAACAAAAATATTTTCATATCCTTTTGTCTGAGGAATAGAAAAGAAAAAGAAATAGAAAGATTTAAAGTTTTAAAATTTAAAAATTTTTCAACAAAGTTTTCTAGTCAATTATTTATTTCAGTTTTGCTGCAAAGGAAAAACGAGAAAAAAAAATATTTGTAATACATACGCGAAAATAGGAATGAAGTGCACGTGATCACTCTCGTGTTTTAAATTGCACACTCAGAGACACGTAAAAGCATATATACACATTTTGTAATTCAAGTGCTATTAATAGTATAATAAAAACAATAAACATTGGTTTAAAAAGGTTCTCGAGCCAGAGATGTTGGAAAATTATTGTTAAAAATGTAAAATTTATTCTCGAATACTGAGAAACAATATAGTCCTTGGAATGTTTCGAAATAGACGCCATTAAAGGTAGGGTTTAGAAGCACGCGAGCCGTGACTTGCGCGTATTACGTTCGCGGTTGTGTACAGAGATTTTTTTTAACTCCCTTTGGCCAGTCAACCCTTCGACTATTTGTGCAAATATATATTGTACTTTCTTATAAGCGTGCATGCACCCTTGTATAGACTAAATGTGTGTTTGTGTGTTTGTGAGGGGTCACCCATATTAATATCACGTCCCGTTTTTCAAACGATCGCGCGCCAGGGGCTCTCGAACCCATACAAAAAAGGGTTCACTGTTGCGATGTGCGCACAAATTTTATACGATTAAAATTTTAGTCGTAAATTTAGAAAAAAGAATTTTTTTAACCATTTTTCCTATCTAGCAGTTTTTATGTTTTTAGATTTCAAAATTATTTTCTAATTATAGGGTTTAACAAAATTTTTTTCCCCACAATAATTTTTTACTTCCTTCTTTTCACAACAACAAATAAATGTAGAATGTTTTAGATGCGTAGGTAAAGAATTGTAAAAGTTATGTGAAGAAAAAAATCCTTTTATCGTTAATTTTCGAACGGTTTTTCTAATTACGGGGTTTAACAAATTTTTTTTTGCTCCACAATAATTTTTCCTCTTATTTTTACATAACGATAAATGAATATAGAAAGTTTTAGATCCGTAGGTTAACAACTGTAAAAGTTATGGGAAGAAAAATATCCTTTTTTCGTTAATTTTCGAATGAATTTTCTAATTATGGGGTTTAATAAATTTTTTAGGCTACACAATAATTTTTTCTCTCATTTTTACATAACAATAAATAAATATAAAAAGTTTTAGATTCGTGGGTCAAGAATTGTAAAAGTTATGGAAAGAAAAATATCCTTTCTTCGTTAATTTTCGAATGGGTTTTTAAATTATGGGATTTAACAAATTTTTTTTGCTCCACAGTAATTTTTCCTGTCAACTCAACGTAACAATAAACAAATGTACAAAGTTTTAGATTCGTAGGCAAACAATTGTAAAAGTTATATGAACAAAAATATCCTTTTTTCGTTAATTTCTAATGTTTTTTTAATTATAGGGTTTAATAAATTTTATTTGCTCCACAATAATTTTTCCTGTAAATTCCACGTCACAAGAAACAAATGTACAAAGTTTCAGATTTGTAGGTTAAGAATTGTAAAAGGTATGTAAATAAAAATATTCTTTTCTCGTTAATTATTAATTTTTTTCCTGTACAATAATTTTTCCCGTCATTTTCACATCAAAATAAAGAAATGTACAAAGTTTTAGCTTCGTAGGTTAAACATTGCAAACGTTAAAGGAGCAAAAAAACCTTTTCTTGCTTTAATTTTCAAATTTTTTTCCACTTATTCCACGACAAAAATTTTTTGTGCGTTGTTATATTTTTCCTGACATTTTCACTTAACAATACACAAATGTATAAAGTTTTAGTTTCGTAGGTTTGAAACTGAAAAAGTTTTAAGGACAAAAAATATCTTTTTGACAATTTTCCTATTTTTTTCTAATTATTCAGCGTAAAAATTTTTTTTAAGTTGTGTTCTTATTTATATTACAATTTTTACTTAATAATAGAAAAATTTACAATGTTTTAGTTTCGTTAGTCAAAACTTATTAAAGTTACATGAACAAAAAAAGTCATTTTTTCGTTAATTTTTGAATTTTTTCTAATTGTTCGTCATAAAAAAAATTTTCAGTCGTGTTACTATTTTTTCTCTTAACTTCCAGTAATAATGTACAAATATACGAAGTTTCAGCTTCGTTGGTAAGAAATTGTAAAAGTTACATGAACAAAAATATCCTTTTTCGATAATTTTCCTATTTTTTCTAATTATTCGAAAGAAAAAATATTTTTAGTCGTGATAATATTGTTTTTGATAACTTCAAGTAATAATACAAAAATAAACAAATTTTCAGCTTTGTAGGTGAAAAATTGTAAAAGTTATAAGTCAAAAATTTCTTTTTTTCGTTAATTTTCGAACGTTTTTTCTAATTGTGCGGTTTAGCAAATTTTTTTTGCTCCACAATAATTTTTCCCGTCAACTCCAAGTAACAATAAATAAATGTACTAAGTTTTAGATTCGTAGGTTAAAAATTATAAAAGTTATGTAAATAAAAATATTATTTTCTAGTTAATTTTTAATCTTTTTTCCTGTAAAATAATTCTTCCCAACATTTTCACATCAAAATAAGCAAAAGTAGAAAGATTTAGTTTTGTAGGGCAAAAAAATTGGAAATATTATACAAGTAAAATGTTGTTTTTTTGTAATTTTACCATTTTTTCTAATTATTCATCGTAAAAATTTTTTTTTACTTGTGATATCATTTTTGCTGTTAATTTCAAGTAGCAATGCACAAATTTTGAAAGTTTTAGGTTCGTATGTCAAAAATTGTAAAAGTTAATGGTCAAAAATTTCGTTTTTTCGAATTTTAGTTCTAATTATGAAGTTCAGAGTTTTTTTTTGCTCTACAATAATTTTTCCCATTAACTTCACGTAACAATAAACAATTTTACAAAGTTTAGCGATTGTGGGTTAAAAACTATAAAAGTTATACGAACAAAAATATCACGTTTTCGTATTTTCGAATTTTTTTTTTAATTATTTGACTTGCAATATTTTTTTAGTCGTTGTATAATTTTTTCTGTTAACTTCAAGTAACAATACAAAAATGCACAAAGTTTTAGGTTCGTTGGTCAAAAATTGTAAAAGTTATATGAACAAAAATGTCGTTTTTTTGTTAATTTTTGAATTTTTTTTCTAATCACTTGGCGTAAAAAATTTTTTCAGTCGTGTTAATTTTTTTCCTGGTAACTTCAAGTAATAATGCAAAAATATTCATAGTTTTAGTTTTGTAGGTGAAACATTGTAAAAATTATAAGATAAAATTTTTTTTTCGATAATTTTCCAATTTTTTTCCAATTATTTACTGTAAAAAAATTTTTTTGTCGTGTTTTAATTTTTTCTGCCATCTTCACGTAACAATAAATAACTGTACCAAGTTTTAATTTCGTATGTCAAAAATAGTACAAGTTTTATAAGTAAAAATTATTTTCGTCGAAAATTGAAATTCGCAATTTTTTTTATTATTTTCAATTTGGCTTTATAAATACTGTTAAAGAAAAAAAAAAAAGAAAGAAAATATTCAGTTTCCGTAAATTATATAAAATAGCGAGTGAAATTATGCTCTGTACACTAGGATATAATGTTTTCTTCTCCCCGATCCCCCTCGCCGCTCCTTTTTAATAATAAGACCTCGAGTAAGACAGTCTTCCAGACCAGTGACCTTTCGATATCAGGGTGAAATCTACAGCTGCTAGTGGTTATAGACCAGCAGCAGCGGTCGAGTTGACTAGACATAATTTGACATTACTTGGTCCGGTATGCAGGTTCTCGTGTACATATATATATACACACACAACCGACAGATTAGCTCGGTCGGATAAGATGCCTCGCTTGGCGGACGTTCTAGGACCAAGGGTACTTGGTTCGCGCCCATTTGGCTTGGATTTTTCCGGCATGTGAGATAATCTGAGCGGGAGGTTTGACGTCGAGGTATAATGATGTGCACTGTCGATTATTGTCCGGTACACACCATTAGAACTCGACTGTCGATAAACCGGTTGTACTCAGGAGAAGGTTTTCTACAGTTTCCCTCTCCTCTGGCGAGAAAACCCATTAGACGGGTAGTCCAGGCTAATGCGAGTACTCCTAAATTTCGAAAGACGTTCTGTAGGCGCAAACCTAGTATTAAAAATTGTATGTATGGAAAATTTGTAAAGCAAGAAATTGTAAGAAACACTTGTATAGCCAAGTATGTAAGGCTGAAGACAGGTGTATAAACCAATAAATAAATATATATACACACACCACGACTGCATAATACAAGTTCGCTGCTAGCGAGGTGACTCGACATTCCCTTATAAGCGACACAAATCGCCATAAAACTCTTGACTCTTGCTCTTGGCAGTCACAATCGAACTCTGTACTATTTATTTTTTTTATTACATTTCTTTTTACTCGATTTTTTATTTATTTCTCTTATTCAATTTTTTTTTTCATTTTTTTATTACCTTCCTTTATTCAATTCTTTTACTATTTTATTCAATTCCTTCATTTTTATTTCTTTTCAATTTTTTATTACCTTCTTCTATGCGATTCATTAGTTTTCTATTCTATTTTTCTTTTGCTTTAAATTTTTTTTAATAGGTTTAGAGAAAAAATTCGAAAATTAGAAAAAATAATATTTTTCTTTATAACTTTTGTAGTTTTTAACATATGAATCTAAAACATTGTATATTTGTTTATTGTCACATGAAGATGACAAGAAAAATTATTGTAGAGCAAAAAAAATTTTTTACGTCGAATAATTGACAAAAAATTCGAAAATTATCGAAAATTAACAAAAAAAATAATATTTTTCTCTATGACTTTTGTAGTTTTTTGCATATGAATCTAAAACTTTGTATATTTGTTTATTGTCACATGAAGATGACAGAAAAAATTATTGTAGAGCAAAAAAAAATGTTTACGTCGAATAATTGACAAAAAATTCGAAAATTATCTAAATAATTACAATTTCAATGATATAACTTTTATCACTTTTTACCTACGAGACTAAAACATTGTACAATTCTGTATTGTTACGTGAATAAGACAGAAAAATTAATTGTGCAATTAAAAAAATTCTTCACACCAAATATTTGAAAAAAAAATCGACAATTATCGAAATAAATCCAAAATTAACAAAAAAATAATATTTTTCTCTATAACTTTTGTAGTCTTTAACGTATGAATCTAAAATTTTGTATATTTGTTTATTATCACATGAAGATGACAGTAAAAATTATTGTAGAGCAAAAAAAATTTTTACGTCGAATAATTGACAAAAAATTCGAAAATTATCGAAATAATTACATTTTTACTGTTATAAGGTTATAACTTTTATCATTTTTTACCAAAAAAAATAAAACATTGTACAATTGTGTATTGCTATGTTATTAAGACAGAGAAATTGATTGTACAATAAAAAAAATTGTTTACACAAAACAAGTGAAGAAAATCGAAAAAAATGCAAAATTATAAAAAAAAAATATTTTTCTTTATAACTTTTGTAGTTTCTAACATATGAATCTAAAACTTTGTATATTTGTTTATTATCACATGAAGATGACAGAAAAAATTATTGTAGTGCAAAAAAAATTTTACGTCGAATAATTGACTGAAAATTAGAAAATTATCTACATAATTACATTTTGACTGTTATAACTTTTATAATTTTTTATCTATGAACCTGAAACTTAACGCATTTGTTTATTTGTTCCAAGAAAATATTATATAAAAAAGTAACAACACTTAAAAAAATTTTTACGTCGAATAAGTGGAAAAAAATTCGAAAATTAAGCAAAAAGAAAATTTTTTTCGTATAATTTTTACAATTTCTTACCTACAAAGCTAAAACTTTAAATATTTTTGCATTGTTAGTCAAATTTAACAGCAACGCTAATAACACTACTGAAAATATGTTTTACTTCGAATAATTAGAATAAAAATAGGAAAATTATTCAAAAAAGAATATTTTTGTTCATGTAACTTCAATAATTTTTGACTAACAAATCTAAAACTTTGTATATTTGTTTATTGTTACATGAAGATGACAGAAAAAATTATTCTAGAGCAAAAAAAGATTTTTACGCCGAATAATTAAAAAAAAATTTCGAAAATTATCAAACAAATGATATTTCTACTGTAAAAACTTTTATAATTTTCTACTTACGAGGCTAAAACTTTATACAATTATGCATTGTTACTTGAAAGTAACAGGAAAGTTGTTAGTACAATTAGAAAAATTTATTACGTCGAATAAATGGAGAAAAAATTTGAAAATTGCAAAAAAAAAAAATTTTTTTCGTAAAACTTTAACAATTTTTCACCTACAAAGTTGAAAGTTTGTATATTTTTGTATTGTCACTTGAAATTTAATAGAAACGATAATAATACGACTAAAAAAATTTTTAACTTCGTATAATTAGAAAAAAATAGGGAAATTATCGAAAAAAAATATTTCTACTCGTATAAGTTTTACAATTTTTGACCGTCGAAGCTAAAACTTGGTGTATTTGTGTATTGTTACTTGGAGTAAACAGAAAAAATAATAACACGACTGAAAAATTTTTTTACGACGAATAATTAGAAAAAATTCAAAAATTAAGGAATAAAGGACATTTTTGCTCATATAACTTGTATGATTTTTCACCAACGAAGCTGAAACTTTGTAAAGTTTTTTATTGTTACGTGAAGATGACAGGAAAAATAATCGTATATGTAAAAAAAATTTTTTTCGACGAATAATTAATAAAGAAAGTCAAAAATTATCGAAAAATTAACTTTTCTTTCACTTAACTTCTATAATTTTTTACCTACTTTGCTGAATTTTATTATAAACAACTTGTAAATAAAATATACCGAATATGATTAAAATTAAAAAAAAAATTGTTATTAAAAATAAACAAGAGAGAAAGTTTTTGTGCAAAAAAAAAAATTTTACCTTCTTTTTTTCCTTTTGCTGAGAAAAAATTCGCACTTCCTATGAAAGTTCCTTTCGTATCAAGGGACCTTATCATTTATAAGATGCGATATTCGTGTATAAAATTTATACGAAAACTTTTAAAAATGTCATTATAAAATTTGAAAAATTGTTTTAAAAATAAGTCGAATATTAGACAAAACTCACTCTCACGCATACGTATATCAAGTAAAATGAAGCGAAAAAAAAGGAAGAATAAATTTTTAGGAATGGAAAAAGAAGAAGTATTAAAAAATTCAACTTTAGATTTACTCGGGAAGTGGTTGAAAAGTTTTTCAAAGTGGTTTGAGAATGCGGTTTTCGTTGGCTTGCGCGAGTTCAACGAGATCGTGAGCAGTAAATTCCACTCGCAACGCGCCGTAACGTAATTCGCCCACTTTAATATGTAATACAGCTACTTCACGCCAGCACGCTTCCGCGACCACAAAGCTTCAATTTCGAAGAAGTACTTTTCACTATTAGTCAAGTAATAATTTTGTATTTTTCAAATTATTCGCAAAAAAAAAAAAAATTTTTTTTAGCATTCCCCTGCCTCTTTTGTAGTTCGAGTTAATTTTCCCTAACGTGCAGTAAATAAAAATTAAAAGCGCTGTTAAATTTTAAGGTTGAAAATATTTTTGCAAAAAAAAATTTAATTTTTACGTTTAGAATTCACTATTTGACCTGAATTTTTGTTTTGGACCTAAAATTCGAGAGGTGACAATTTTATTGGTCGTTAGCATTTTTTCTTTACTCGATTTTGAAATAACATGGAGAATTGTTCATTTTATCGATTTTCTGTTTTCAAAAATATTTATTCAGAATTCACATTTGACCCAAATTTTCCTTTTGGACCTAAAATTCGAGAGGTCACAATTTTATTTTTCTTTAAATTTTTTGCTTTTCTATAATTTGGAATAAAATAGGGAATTTTTAAATTTACCGATTTTCAATTTTGATAAATTTTTATCCAGAATTAAAATTAGACCTAAATTTTCCTTTTGGACCTAAAATAGAAAAAGTTAAATTTACATTTTTCGTAAGAATTTTCCAATTTTCTAAGTGTTTAAATAATTTTGAAAAATTGATTATTTTAGCGATTTTCTATTTTGATAAATTTTTTTTCAGAATTCAAATTTGACCTCAATTTTTCCTTTTGGACCTAAAATTGAAAATGTTGCAATGTTATTTTTCGTTTGAATTTTCAACTTTTTTAAGTGTTTGAATAATTTTGAAAAATTGATTATTTTAGCGATTTTTTATTTTGATAAATTTTTAATCAGAATTCACATTTGACCTAAATTTTTCTTTTGGACCTAAAATTGAAAATGTTGCAGTGTTATTTTTCGTTTGAATTTTCCAATTTTCTAAGTGTTTGAATAATTTTGGAAAATTATTCAATTTACCGATTTTCAATTTTGATAAATTTTTATCCAGAATTCAAATTTGACCTAAATTTTCCTTTTGGACCTAAAATTGAAAATGTCGCAAAGTTATTTTTCGTTTGAATTTTCAATGTTTTAAGTGTTTGAATAATTTTGGAGAATTTTTCATTTTACCGAATTTCTACTTCGATGAATTTTTATTCAGAATTCACATTTGACCTAAATTTTCCTTTTGGACCTAAAATTCCAGAGGCAACAATTTTATTTTTGGTTAGAATATTTTATTTAACTAGATTCTGGAATAATTTGAGGAATTCTTCATTTTACCAATTTTTTTTTTTTTTGACTAATATTTATTTCAAAGAATTCTCACATGACCGGAATTCCATTTGACCTAAATTTTCCCATGGGTAAATTTTTAATATTGTTAAATTTTATTAGATTTTGAAACAATTCAGTAAAATGATCTACATTTGGTAGAATTTCTATTTTGCTGATTCGCTGAATTCATAAATGACCTGAATTCCATTTGACCTAAATTTTTATTTTTGGACATAAAATTTCAAAAAACGAAATTGCAAAGGTTGGAATTTTTATTTTACCTGATTTCGTAACAATTAGGTGAACTACTCTTTTGACCTGATTTTGTATTAGTTGAATTTTTATTTCAAAGAATTTGACCGGAATTCCAATTGACCTGAATTTCCTAAGTGATCAAAAATTTTTTTTATGGTAAAATTCAATTCAATCAAAAGTTTAATTCATTTACTCAGTTTTACATTTGACCGAATTTTCATGAATTGAATTTTTTTGGTCGAATTCTGTTGTGACCGGAATTCCATGACCGGAATTCCATTTGACCTAAATTTCCAATAAACCAAATTTTATGTTTAAACCAATTTAATGAATTTGTTAGATAAAAATTTTTTATTTGACCGTCTGACCGAATTCTCAATTGACCAGAATTCCATTTGACCTAAATTTTCATTTTCGGACCTAAAATTCAAATTTTTTAAAATAATGATAAAACGTAAAGTCATATTTTCTTCGAGTCACTGTAATCTAAACAAATTTATTATCACGAGACGCGCCTCTGAGAGCGCGTTAGTGCAAGAAGCAACAAGAGGCTTATATATTTTAGCTAATACAAGGTAAGACCTAAGCGAAGAAGACGTGGTTGTATTTACAAAAGGACAATCAAAAGTATATACAATGTGAGAGAATGAACATCATAAATATGCATGCGGGTGAAAGCTCGAGTTTCCCGTGAATTTTCCGCGATTACGACGTCAACAAAAACTGAGAACGCCCATGACAACGACAAATTTCTCTCTCTCTTTCTCTTTCCCTCGTTTACTCTCCCTCAAGTTTTAAAAATAATACTTTAAAAAATTTCTCTTAATAGAATTTTAATCCTCTCTTCTTTCGTTTCTGTGTTTATGAATAAAAATGAAGAATAAATTTTTATTAAAAATTTAGCATAATAAATATTTTTATCACTAAATTTAGCATAATAAATATTTTTATTACTAAATTTAGCATAATAAATATTTTTATCACTAAATTTTGACTTAATAAATATTTTTATCACTAAATTTAGCGTAATAAATATTTTTATCACTAAATTTAGCATAATAAATATTTTTATCACTAAATTTTGACTTAATAAATTTCGACTCAATGCAAAATCTTTGCTAAATGTAAAAAAAACAGCAAAATTTTTCCACATTTCCTTTTGGTTAAATATTTGTTTAGTGAAAAGATTTACTTGCTCGAAAAAGTGAAAAAATATTTGAAAATTAACAAAAAAAATAATATTTTTGTTTATAACTTTTACAGATTTTAACATATGAATCTAAAACTTAGTATATTTATTCATTGTTACCTAAAAATGACAGGAAAAATTATTTCAGATGAAAAAAAATTTTTTACGCCGAATAATTGAAAAAAATACGAAAATTATCGAAATAATTACATTTCTACTGTTATAACTTTTATAATTTTTTACCCTACGAGGCTGAAACTTTGTACGATTATGTATTGTTACGTAAAAGTGAAAGAAAAAAAACAAAACCACTTGAAAAAATTTTTTACGTCAAATAAGTGGGCAAAAATTTGAAAATTAATGAAAAAACATTTTTGGCTCATATAACTTTTACAATTTTTGACCTACAAAGCTAAAATTTTGTATATTTTTGTATTGTTACTTGAAGTTAACAGAAAAAATATTTACACGGCTAAAAACATTTTTTACTTTGAATAATTAAAAACAAATATTGGAAAATTATCGAAAAAAAATATTTTTACTTGTATAACTTTCACAATTTTTGACCTAGGAAGCTGAAACTTTGTACATTTATCTAATGTTACTTTAAGTTAATAGCTAAAATTAATTTAAAGCCATACACAAATGGAAATTTTTTTTTACTATGAATTATGAAAGAAAAGTAAAAAAATTAACGATAAAACGATATTTTTGTTCATATAACTTTCACAATTTTTGACCAACGAAGCTAAAACTTTGTAAATTTTTCTATTTTTACGTGAAGATGATAGCAAAAATAATAACACAACTTTAAAAAAATTTTTCACGCTGAATAATTCGAAAAAATTGGAAAATTATCAATAAAATAACGTTTGCCTTTAAAACATTTTCAATTTTTAACCTACGAAACTAAAACTTTGTACAATTGTGTATTATTACGTGAGTATATCAGGATAAAAAAAACAACACTCCAAAAATTTTTTTCTTTGAATAATTGGAACGAAATTCGAAAATTAATGTAAACAAAAAATTTTTACCCGTATAACTATTACAATTTTGGACCTACGAAGCTTAAACTTCGAATATTTGTGCATTGTTACTTGAAGTTACCAGAAAAAATAATAACACGACTAAAAAAATTTTTTACGCCAAATGATTAGAAAAAAAAATTCAAAAATTAACGAAAATGCATATTTTTGTTCATATAACTTTTATAATTTTTGACCAACGGAGCTAAAACATTGTAAATTTTTCTATTTTTACGTGAAGATGATAGCAAAAATAATAACACAACTTAAAAAAGATTTTCACTCTGAATAATTCGAAAAAATTGGAAAATTATCAATAAAATAACGTTTGCCTTTAAAACATATTCAATTTTTAACCTACGAAACTAAAACTTTGTACAATTGTGTATTATTACGTGAGTATATCAGGATAAAAAAAACAACACTCCAAAAATTTTTTTCTTCGAACAATTGGAATAAAATTCAAAAATTAATGTAAAAAATTTTTTACTCGTATAACTTTTACAATTTTGCACCTACGAAGCTGAAACTTCGAATATTTGTGCATTGTTACTTGAAGTTACCAGGAAAAAAATAACACGACAAAAAAAATTTTTTACGCCAAATGATTAGAAAAAAAATTCAAAAATTAACGAAAAAAGGACATTTTTTTATATAACTTTTACAATTTTTGATCAACGAACCTAAAACTTTGTAAATTTTTCAATTTTTACGTGAAGATGATAGCAAAAATAATAACACAACTTAAAAAAATTTTTCACGCTGAATAATTCGAAAATATTGGAAAATTATCAATAAAATAATATTTGCCCTTAAAACTTTTTCAATTTTTAACCTACGAAACTAAAACTTTGTATATTTATTTATTGTTACATGAAGATGATAGCAAAAATAATAACACAACTTAAAAAAAATTTTCACGCTGAATAATTGGAAAAAATAGAAAAATTATTTTTAAAAAATCGTTTTTGCCTTTAAAACTTTTCCAATTTTTAACCTACGAAACTAAAACTTTGTATATTTATTTATTGTTACATGAAGATGATAGCAAAAATAATAACACAACTTAAAAAAAAATTTCACGCGGAATAATTGGAAAAAAATAGAAAAATTATTAAAAAAATCGTTTTTGCCTATAAAACTTTTCCAATTTTTAACCTACGAAACTAAAACTTTCTACAATTGTGTATTGTTACGTGAAGATGATAGAAAAAAATTATTGAAGTGCAAGAACTTTTTTTAACACTGGAAAAAGAATTTTTTTTACAAATAAGTAAAGTAAAAAAATTTACTTAGTCAGGAAAATTCGACTATTAAGTCATTTAGTTAGCATAGTAAATTTATTCTAATAGAAAAATAGTTTTTTACCCAAGTCAGAGAAAAAAATCGAAAATAAAATTCTACAATTATTTTTTATAGTAAAGTTTTATTTTTATTCAAAAAAAAAAAAAAAAAAAAAAAAAAAAATCATAATGTACATAAACACACTAAACAGCGTGAGGTCATTACGTGGAAGGTGAGTTGCTATCTCTCCGCAGTGAGATAAGAGTGACTTCTTGAAAAGCTCTCGCACTATACTCTTTCTCTCTAGCCTCTTGTGCTTTCGCCACAGGAAAATATGAAGGCAGAAGAGATAGTAATCGCCATTGCGGTCACTATATGTATACAATATAGAAACGATTTAGCCTTGAGTCAACTCTCAACGCCATAACGACCGAAAATATTGCCCCAGGGATGTTCCTCAACTTCTTTAAAAAAAAAAAAAAAAAAAAAAAATACCACGACAAACTCTCTTTCTCTTTCTAAAGTTCTTGAGGATAATTTGAGAAACTTTACGCTTGGGAGAATGAAAAGGGAAGTTAAGAAAAATAGTTGTTTATTCACTTTATAAGCATTTGGTTTTTTTTTTTTTTTTTTTTTATTCAATGTGCGTAATAAAAAAAGGGTTTAAAGTGGAGAGTTAAAACCAAAGGATAATACGAGAACAACTGTGTCGTAAAGTATGGGAGTGAGAAAAAAAAGTAAACGTCGCGATTTACGCTTCTGATGTGACTCCCGAGACTCTTATTTCATCCGACTACTGGGAGTCATGAAACTTGTATCTCATACTAACATTTTACGATAAGGTTACACTGGAGTCGACGAAACATTCGATAAACAACTTGATAATGTATTTTTACAATTATTTTCTTCATCTCATATCGAGAGAATAAAGAAGGGTTGTTGGAATCCATTTTTTTATTGAGTTTCGTTTTACACTTTCCTTGTGTTTTTCAATTCTGCGTTTACTGCCATTTAAAACTGTATTTTTGTTTTTTGCCCGGAATTCCAATTTACCTAAATTTTCCAAGTGACCAAATTGTACATTTATCGTAAAATTGATGTCATAACCAAATGATTAATTCGTTCCAGAAAATAATCATTACACGAAAACAAAATATTGAAATAAAAAATGTTTTCTACTTCGAATTAACAATAACAAGTAACAACTTTTTTCTCAATTTTCTACTGCAAGAAAATGTTTAAGTATTTCCAAACTAATTACGTTCGTTTACCAATATTGTGAATTTTACAAAAAAAATTTCCTTTTAAAAAAAAATATTTTTTTTATAATTTTTAATTTTTTTTAAATATTTTTTTTAATATTTTTTTTATAATTTTTTTTAAATTTTTTTTATAATTTTTTTATAATTTTTTTTATAATTTTTTTATAATTTTTTTTATAATTTTTTTAACAAATAAAAAATTTCAGATTTTGTCCAAAGCCATGTTTTATTTACAACGTCAGTAAAAATTGTAAAATTTCATTTCACAATTTGTAAAAAAAAAAATAATTTCAAACTATAAAAAAAAATTCTAAAATACTCCAACTTTTATTATATCAACCCCAGAGAAAATACATAAAAAAAAGAAATATAAACTATTTATATATGAATTTTATTTAAGGTTTTCTGAATTTAAATTTTTGATGAAACCTGGGGAAAAAATTCATCAACAAAAATTGTGTTTTCAATACTAAAAAAATTCAATTTCTCGGAATAACATAAAAATGTTTTTCCAGATTAGATCAACCTATAAAATTTTTATAATTTTCTACCCATTTCTCTATTTAGAAAAATAACATTCTTATAAAAATATAATGCATTTCATCCAATATTGCAAAAAAGTAAATTTAATTTCAATCTCAAGAAGAGAAGAGAAAAAAAAGGAATGTTTTGCTAAATAGAATATTAAAAAGAATATGCTTTAAATTGTTGATTACATTTTTTTCCCTGTAATATACGAAATGATAATTTTGCAAAAAAAGATAGTTACGATTTTACTCCATTAGCTTTGGATAGAATGGAAAAAAAACCATCACTGTTGTCCATTTGAGTCAAAAAATCTGATTTACCTGAAACATAAAAATTTTTTTTGTTGATTAAAAGAAAATTGGTAAAATGAAATTATGAGAGAGAGAAATATGTAAAAAAAAAATTTTTTTATAGTTTGTGCTGAAAAATTAAAAGGCAAATTGAATATGCAAAGATATTAAAAAATGATTTCGAAATAATTGCAAAAATTCCTGCGAAATGATTGCTTTGTTTTTTAGTCCAAAAATTGGTTTTTAACAATTTTTTTTTACTTTTTCCGTTTCCTGTAATTTTTTGTTATTCAATTAATTTTCATTTTTTTTCCTCTCGTTTACTCTGTTAAAAAAAAAAAAAAGAATTTCATTTTCAATCCCGTACGATAAACAAGTCAAAATTTTTATGAGTGTCCGTAAATTGCTCACAGAGCAAGTTCCTGAAGCATCTGGGGATGGTGAACCCAATTTCCGGATGGGGTTGGACCTTCGCCAGATCCGGAAGACCGGTAGATTAATTGACATGAACAACCAAGTGTTTCGTCAAGATGTTTAACGATCCGAAATACACTTCTTTAATCTTTATTTTTTCCCTTTAAAACCTTTTGTGAGGTATTTTTCATCTTTCCTTTGAGAAAATTGATTTTTCATCGGAAAATATGTTTCCAGAAACAGGGGGAGGGAAAAAGTAAAGAGGAATATAATACACAATTTCATCCCTTGTATATTACCCATAGCTATCTCCTCCTATGTATATGTAGAGAAGAATGACAGTTTTTATAATGGAAAAAAATATCTAAAGAGTTCAATTTACATGCCACAAGAGCAGAAAAAAAATATATCAGTGGGGAATTTTTAGTGGATGTAAATTTAGTTAAGGAGCTTTTGCATTTTATTGTTAGATTAACAATTTTTCTAAAAGGCAAAAGTAAATCCTTGTAATTTTTCTTATTCATCATTAAATAATAATATAATCAGGGCTCGAAGTAGGTCCGTAAATCCTGAAAAAGTCCGTAACTTTGCTTCAAGTCCGTAAAAGTCCGTTTATTTTTAAAAAAGAAGATTATAATTAAGACAATTAATAATATAATATATAATAATTAAGATAATTAATAACATAATATATAATAATTAAGATAATTAATAATATAATATATAATAATTATATTATAATATATAATAATATAATAATAAATTAATTATTAATATTATAATATAATATATTATAATTATATTATATTAATATTATTAATAATATAATTAATATAATATTAATAATAATAATTTTATTATTTATATTATAATAATTTTTTTTTAAAATAAATAATTATATATAATTATTACTACACTGAAAAAAAAATTTATTTGATTCAAATAACCGATTATTTGTCTATAATCAAATAAATATTTACTTGAATCAAATAATTTTTATTTGAATCAAATAAATTGTATTTGAATCAAATATTTCAATATTTGAAGCAAATACTAATTAATTGATTCAAAATAAAAATTATTTGATTCAAGTAAATATTTATTTGATTATAGACAAATAATCGGTTATTTGAATCAAATAAATTTTTTTTCAGTGTAGTCATAATTATTATGTAATTACGTAAAGTCCGTAATTTCATTCAAAAAGGATAAAAAGTTCGTAAATTGTACGATATAATTTGGAGAATTTTAGAGAAATTACAAATAATTGTCGAAAATCAATTATTTTTAAAAGTAATAAAATTCTTCGCAAAAATTCAATTATGTTCAACATTTTTTTTAAATTTTCGTCAAAATTTCAATTATCTTTAGAAATATTAAAATTCTTCTCCGAAAATCATATATTTTCAAAAAAAAAAACTAAAAAACATTGTCAACATTCCAATTAACTGTATAAATAAATAGCAAAATTCTTCAACAAAAATCAATTATTAATTTATTATCAAAAATTTTATTAAAATTCATTAAAAAATTTAAATTATATTTATAATTAATAATATTTATGACATGAATTCAATTACTTTCTAAAGTAATAAAATTCAATTATTTTCAAAAATTTTAATAAAATCCATTGCAAAATTTTAATTATTTTCAAATGTAATAATATACTTCGCAAAAATTAAATATTGTTCAATATCTACTGTTTTTATAAAATTTACCAAATGAATTAAATTATTTAAAAAAAATTTAATAAAATTCTGCAAAAACTTTTAATTATTTTCAAAAAATAATAAAAATTTCACAAGAATTTCATTAATAACAAATTTTCTTTATCAATTTCTTCGCAATTATTCAACTATTTTCATAATTAATAAATTTTTACAGGGATTCAATTATTTTCGTAAATAATAAAATTCTTTTTAGGAAATAAATTATTTTTAATAGAATTTTAATATCGAATTCCTCGAAAAAATTCTTAAAAATTTTATTAAAATTTGTCCAAAGAATTTAATTGTTTAAAAATTTGCTGATAAGATTTTTAATAGGAATTGAATTTCAAGAAACATTCAATTATTCAAGAAATTATTTTTTTTTGTATTTAAATAATTGAATTCTGGTAGAATTTTCTCATAAACATTGATTTAAAAATAGATTTCAGTTAAATTCTTGGATTATAATAATTGAATTATTTCTAAGAATTTCATTAAAATTTTAAAAATAATTGAATTTGGGAAACTTTTTAAAAATTGTTTTAAAAATAATTGAATGTCTAGCAAAAAAAAAAATTTTATAAAAACTTTTAAAAATGTTTGAATTTCTTCTAAAATTTTAATATTTTTTTTTAAATAATTGAATTCTTGGGAAGAATTTTATTAAGACTATTGAAAATAATTGATTCCCTGCAAAGATTTTTATTATTTTACGAAAATATTTAAATTCTTGCGAAAAATTTTATTAAAATTTCTGAAAGTAATTAAATATCTGCTAAGAATTTTGTTATTTTTAACTTATGCCAAGAATTTTATTAAAATTTTTAAAAATAATTGAATTCCTGTTAATTTTTTAAAAGAATTTAATTATTTTTGAAAATTTTAATAAAATTCTTCGCAAGAATTCAATTGTTTTCATAAATAATAAAATTCAATGCGGAATTTCAAATATTTTTAATACAATTTTAATCGAATATCTCTAAAAAAGTAATGATTCTTAAAAAATTTATTAAAGTTCGTTAATAGAATTCAAATATTTAAAAACTTGTTGAGTACAATTTTTTATGAAAACTGAAGTTTAAGAAACGTTCAATTCTTCAATAAATTATTTAATTGCATTTTATTTTTATTTAAATAATTGAATTCTAGTAGAATATTCTAATAAAAATTGAATTTTGTAATTAATTTTTTTGAAAAGGTTTAATTGAGTTTTTTAATACTATTTTCAGTTTTTTTCTAATATTTATTTAATAAAAGAATTTAACTAATAATTGAAATTTCGTAAAATTAAATATTGTAAAGAAATGAATTTAAAAATTGTCAAAGAACTTTTTCGAAAATTATTAAAAATAATCGATATAAAGAAGAATTTTAGATAAATATTCTAAAAAATAATAATTGAATTGATAATGATTTTAATTATTATAAATTATTTAATTTTTAGTCCGTAAAGTCCGTATTTTTAAATACTTTCACTGCTTCGAGTTCTGTATAATTTTTCCTGATTTTCTTTACGTTTCTTTTGATAAAAATTGTCATCTCGTTGACTCACGAATGCCAAAATTTTTGTGTGAGGAAAGTAAATTCTGTGAATGTAAATGTTTGAGTGGGGAAACAAAATTTTTTTTGCGTTGCCACGTTGAAGAACATTTGAAGAGTTATTAACAGGGGAATATTTGTTATGACAAAGTAAACAAGCTGTGGACATAATTTGTGTCACTTTAGTGAAGGGGAACAAAATTTCCATCAAAAATTACAATCATTAATACCAATCTTGCCTGGTGACAAATAATGGAAATGAATTCACGTTGGCAAGCGATAAATTTTTTTTTTCATTTTCAATCTGTTATGTAGTGTAGATGTATTTATAAGGTTTTGTAGAGAGTGACTTGTAATAGAATGCGACGTTTAGCGGAACAGCTTTTACGAGCGACGAGAGACATCCGTCATAGTCTATTCTTACCTCATCCACACTTGCTACATTACATTACCGTACATGGTTCATTAAGTAGTAAGGCGCCTTTCGTGTATTATTATCTTATCACTTTTCAATATCATCATTTATCGCTCAGCCTATTTGAACAATTTTTCCTTGTCCAAAAACACTACACTAGTTTACTGCTTTATTAATTAATCTCCATTTTTTCCATTTCATACCCGAATTCTCTCTTGCAAAACTGACCGAAACAAAACTTTCTTCGATAATTAACAAACTTCCTGGTAAATACAGTGGAGGGTAAAAAAATAATTCTTTTTTCAGAATTTGAAAACGAAACCTGGAATCATGTGGGTGGTCATTATTCGGAGAGCAAATTCCGTTTCTGCTTTGTTTTATACCGACAAGGTCGTTTTCGCGAGAATGCCTTTTTCATCCTTCTGCGCGTTTATTCTATTTTCAGTGAACGCTCCTCGGCTTTATGACTTTAGAGCCTATAACTTACTTTTGTAATTTACTGTCACAAAATTAGAATTACAAAATTTCATGTGCAATAATCTTGTGGCTAATTTCTGTCATGTTAGATCTGGGTCACAAGATCCCCTTGACCAATGTTTTTTATTACTTCTTTCAAAAGCCGCAGAAATGCAATTTTTGAATTTTTCTTCTCCTGGAAGTCTTGTCGAGAAGTTATGGAAGATGGAATTTTAGCAGTTGATGATGGTATGGAAATTAAAAATTACCCACCACTGTTTTTTGTTTTATTCATCATTAATATAATACATTTTTTTTGTTGATCTTGTCCTTTTTCGAAAAGACTGAAAGACTCGTAAGTATTTTGCTAGCCGGGGGTTTTGTTTTATTCATCATTAATATAATACATTTTTTGTTGATCTTTTCCTTTTCTTTCGAAAAGACTCGAAGACTCGTAAGTGGCATTTTGCTAGCCGGTGGTTTGATTTTATTCATCATTAATATAATACATTTTTCTGTTGATCTTGTCCTTTTTCGAAAAGACTGGAAGACTCATAAGTATTTTGCTATCCGGGTGTTTTGTTTTATTCATCATTAATATAATACATTTTTTGTTGATCTTTTCCTTTTCTTTCGAAAAGACTCGAAGACTCGTAAGTGGCATTTTGCTAGCCGGTGGTTTTATTTTATTCATCATTAATATAATACATTTTTTTGTTGATCTTGTCCTTTTTCGAAAAGACTGGAAGACTCATAAGTATTTTGCTATCCGGGTGTTTTGTTTTATTCATCATTAATATAATACATTTTTTTGTTGATCCTTTCCTTTTCTCCCGAAAAGACTAAGACTCCTAACTGAAATTTTTCTGGCCTGGATTTTTGTTTTATTCATCATTAACTAATAATATAATTTCTGGCTGGTCATCCTGACGATTCTTGTCCATATCATCCAAAAAGACAGGCGAAGTGTTAACCTATTAGATCCTTTCCTGAAATGAAAATTCATCATTAATTTAGAAATACAATTATTTTTTACTCCAAATATTCCGCACTGAAGGAAATGAAATTTTAATTTTTGATCACCATCTGATAAAATCCAGATATTATTGGAATGAAATGAAAAACGAAAAACACTAACTAAAATGAAAAGTACTTGAAGGGTTGACGCAGAAATATTTCGATTAGAAATTCCCACTCTGTATCGATTTAAGCTAAATAGAAAATTTGATTGTGGCAAAAAAATTACGAGCAATATATATTCACCAAAAAAAAAAGAGAGAGAATCAAAGTTGTTGAGAGAATATAGCGTGCGGGGTAAATAAAGCGGATTCATCGTAAACGACGGGATCAAGCGCGCGGCTTCCAATTTCCAGTTTCTCTATACGCGCACAAAACCCCCGCATGTTGGTACTTACCCAGTTATTATCCGTATAACCTTCGTCCACTGTGTGCATCTATATATAAGTCCATATTCTATATACTATGCTTCGAGTTAGTATTTACCAAAGAACTCGCCAAAAAGTAATATAATTCTCTTGCACTAATGTAAAAATTTATATCACTACACATTGGAAATTAATTCCTACACTAACGACTCAGACTCGTATAAGAATTGTCGAAAACAATTCAAAGAGACTTGAAATATTGTATTCCAAGTTCTAAACAATTTGTCATGGTTTGCAAGATGTAGAAATTGGTGAAAAAATAAAAAAATTTTATACTCTAAACCAGGGGTAAATTTTTCCGAGAAACTGGAGAAAAAAGAATGTGAAATATATAGAACCCCCCGAGAAAGAGGAAGGAAAGGAAAAATATGAGACTAAAATTCCCTTCGCACAAACGGAAGAAGTAAGAAAGTATATATTCGACTCGGTTTTCCGGCAGATCAGTTCCACTAGTTGGGTATGAAAAATAGTGAAGACTGAACAATTGCGAGTAAACCATCAGTGGAAAGCTTGACTGCTGGCTTAAGTGAGAAACAGAATGGGTGGAAAATATATAGCAGAGAGAGAGAGAGGGACTTGTGTGTTACTCACTGCACAAAAGTGTGCCTCACAAATAGGTAGAGGATTCACGTTCATGTAAGCGTACACCGAGTTCTGTTCATCGAACAAAACGCTTTTGTCATTCGGCAGTATAAAGCCATAGAGAAAGAGGATTGCGAGTGCAGTTCAGCAACTGCAAAGTACATGTATAAAGCGGAACTGTACACCAAACCACGAGATGGTTTCTCGGATTGCTGATTCGTTAACTCGGTTGCATTGCTTTACTCTGTCCTCGGGTATAACACTAATAATGAATATTCACTCTCAACACTATATAATATCCATTTTCACCATTACATTGTTAAGTAAGGGAATATGCCAGTGTAACTTGGTACTGAATTCTACTCCAAATGCAATTGATACATTTGATTTTGTTTCAGGAACAAAATTCAAACATGCTTCAAAATTAAACAAGGTTGACTCTTCATTCTGGCAAACTTATCCAATTTGGGGATTTTTTATTCATCATTAAATAGTAATATAAGTTTCTAATTTTTTTTACTTTCAAGCTCTTCCACATGAGCTGTCCAGGGCTTGAAGCAGTTAAAGTATTTAAAAATACGGACTTTGCGGAACAAAAACTAAAAATTACGGACCAACTTACAAAAATAGAATCAAACCGAATCAAATATAAGAAAACATTTTACTTAAAACTAGAAATTCAACTTTTCATAACATGAAGAAATCGATGACTTCGAGTCTTCAACTTGAAGTCATAGATTTCTTCATGTTATGAAAAGTTGAATTCTTCATGTTTTTTAACAATTAATATTAATTATTATTCAAAATAATTTAGAATAATTAAAATCATTATCAATTCAATTATTATTTATCAGAATTTTTATCTAATATTCTTCTTTATATCGATTATTTTAAATAATTTTCGAAAAAGTTCTTTGACCGTTTTCAAATTCATTTCATTACAATATTTAATTTTTTCGAAATTTCAATTATTAGTTAAATTCTTTTAGTAAATAAGTATCAGAAAATAGAAACAGAAAATATTATTAAAAAAACTCAATTAAACTTTTTCCAAAAAATTAATTACAAAATAAAATTATTTTTTTTAATTCACGCTATATTGCTTTTAATATTCAATGATTCTCTGAAATTATAACTGAAATTCATTTTTATGAAATAAAATTCAATTTTTATTAGAATATTCTACTAGAATTCAATTATTAAAATAAAAATAAAACTCAATTAAATAATTTATTTTTTATATCGATTATTTTTAATAATTTTCAAAAAAGTTCTTTGACAATTTTCAAATTCATTTCTTTACAATATTTAATTTTACGAAATTTCAATTACTAGTTAAATTCTTTTATTAAATAAATATTAGGAAATAAAAACTGAAAATAGTATTAAAAAACTCAATTAAACTTTTTCAAAAAAATTAATTACAAAATTCAATTTTTATTAGAATATTCTACTAGAATTCAATTATTTGAATAAAAATAAAACGCAATTAAATAATTTATTGATGAATTGAACGTTTCTTAAAATTCAATTTCCATAAAAAATTGTTATCAACAAGTTATCAAATATTTGAATTCTATTAACGAATTTTAATAAAAATTTTAATAAAATTCTTGGCATAAATTAAGAATAAAAAAATTCTTAGCAGATTTTTAATTACATTCAGAAATTGTAATAAAGTTTTTTACAAGAATAATGATAATAATAATAATAATAATAATAATAATAATATTTTCGTAAAATAATAATAATATTTTCGTAAAATAATAATAATATTTTCGTAAAATAATAAAAATCTTTGCAGGAAATCAATTATTTTCAATAGTATTAATAAAATTCTTCTCCAGAATTTAATTATTTAAAAAATATTAGAATTTTAGAAGAAATTCAAACATTTTAAAAAGTTTTGATAAAACTTTTTTTGGTGGAAATTCAATTATTTTTAAGACAATTTTTTAAAAATCTACTAAATGCAATTTTTTTTATAATCTAAAATTTTAAGTGAAATCAATTTTTTAAATCAATGTTTATGAGAAAATTCTACCAGAATTCAGTTATTTAAGTAAAAAAGTAAATAATTTATTGAATAATTTAAAGTTTCTTGGAACTCAATTCCTATTAAAAATTTTATCAACAAATTTTTAAACAATTAAATTCTTTGGACGAATTTTAATAAAATTTTGAAGAATTATTTCGAGGAATTCGATTAAAATTCTATTAAAAATAATTGATTTCCTAAAAAGAATTTTATTATTTACGAAAATAATCAAATCCCGGTAAAATTTGATTTATTATAAAAATAGTTCAATGATTGCGAAGAAATTTATAAAAAAATTTATTATTAATGAAATTCTTGTGAAATATTTATTATTTTTTGAAAATAATTTAATATTTTTGTAGAATTTTATTAAATTTTTTTTAAATAATTAAATTCATTTCGTAAATTTTATAAAAATAGTAGATATTGAACAATATTTAATTTTTGCGAAGAATATTATTACTTTTGTAAATAGTTAAAATTTTGCAATGGATTTTATTTAAAATTTTTGATAATAATTCAATTTTATTATTTTAGAAAATAATTGAATTTGTGTGATAAATATTGTTAAATTTGAAAATAATTGGAATCTCTAAATAAATTTTAATAAAATTTTTGAAAATAATTGAATTTTGTTGAAGAATTTCGCTATTTATTTATAAAGATAATTGAAATGTTGACGTTTTTTTACTTTATTTTGAAAATATATGAATTTTGGAGTAGAATTTTAATATTTCTAAAGATAACTGAATTTTTGACGAGAATTTAAAATAATTTTTGAACGTAACTGAATTTTTCGAAGAATTTTATTACTTTTAAAAATAATTGACTTTCTGCAATCATTTGTAATTTTTCTAAAATTCTCCAAATTATATCGTACAATTTACTAACTTTTCATCCTTTTTGAATGAAATTACAGACTTTACGAACCTTTTTTCAAAGAACGGACTTTTACGGACTTGAAGCAAAGTTACGGACTTTTTTTAGGATTTACGGACCTACTTCGAGCCCTTTCTGTCACTCCTACCAATGATTCCTACTACTTCTTCCCATTGTCCCAATGTTGTGACATTGATAATCATTCCAATGATGACTATTTTCATACTATCCAGTTAACAATGTAAAATTTTCCACTAATTTGCAAAGTAACAGAAGAAATTGGATGAAATTTCAAAGTATTGAATTGCACTCCGAATCCAATCGATACTTTAGTGATATCCTCAGTGAACAATATTCCGATAGACGTGACATGCTTCCTCTAGTATCAAATTTGTTTTCAAACACGATTTTTTCCTATTTCTCCCCTGTTCCTGCAGTTTTCTAAAAAGAATTATTATTAAACAAAAAAAAACAAAAGTGCATCGAACGAAAGTTAAAATCATCGTCAGCTCCTTGTATATTGAAGTCGAAAAAAATTGCACAGTGACGAGACAAATAATGTATTGGAAGTGTTTTTCAGTACGACATGTATAACAGAACCCATATAAAAAGAGAGGAGAGAAAGTACTGCTCGGGATGAATCATCGCTAAAAATCTCACCCCCGCCTTGAGGGAAGGAGCGCGCATTATGTGAGCCATCAACTCGTGCTCATTCGTCCAGAACGCACGTACAGCAATAAAAACCGAGACTGATGCCTGTTACTATGCGTACACTCCGCTCACATCAAGGGGGAAACACACAAAGATTCGATAGACAATCGACGCCCCTGAAAAACAGGATTGCAATTTCGCGTTCGAAACCCCTCGAGGGAGAAGCATTTCAGAGTCAGCACCTTCTACAACTTCATGTTGAGATTCCATATACACACCATTTATTTCTTTTGAAAATTATTATTTGCAAAAAAACATTGCAAATAACTCTTTAATTTTTTTTCCATAAATGTTCTCACTTTTCATCCACCAAGTGGAGCAGGTAAAAAATGATAAGGTCAATGACCAATTGAAGTCCCACGAGTGCAGGCAAAGGGAAACCATCCCCAGTCAAAGGGGTGAATGTTTCTCTTTCGCAGCAAGAGGCAAAATGTAATTCCAACGAGATTCAAAAGACAAAATGTAATTCCAGTGGGATTTAAAAGACAAACTTTGAATAATGAAATAAAATATATCCAAACCAGTGGCAGTGGTCAGTGTGGAATACTCCGGAACGACAGTGCCTTTCTAATGGGGTTGAATTTTTTTTCCCCACCATTCTGTGAAAAATTGAAACGTCAGGCAATTAATACACCAGTTTTATCACGTGCCATCCTGGCGGATTCATTCCATCTGATGAAAATGTTTACTGTCACTGTTAAAGAGAATCGATATTGATGCCGGCAAAAAGAAAAATTCCACGTTGAGTCATATTTTCAAAAAAGCTAACAAGTACTTCCCAAAAGACTCGATGATTTTTTTTTTAAATTGCGTTCAACTTTAAATTAACCAAAATCATTAATTGGAACTTTCTTTATTCATCATTAAAATAATACATTTTTTCCCAGTCTTCCTAACCCCTCAAATCCATGTCAGGGAGCATTAAGACAAGATTCTCTTCGGGAATTTCTTTCACACTTGATGCAAATATGAAAAATCAGAATTGTATCTTCGTGCAGTTTTGCTTTGGATTTTATTTTCAAACCGAACTTCCTTATTAAAAATAAGAACTAATTTCAATCAAAAAAAGGAGAAAGAAGAGAAGGAGAGAAATTCATTTCTTGAAGATGGAACGAATCACAAGGATTGTAAATCATCCGAAAGTAATTAAGAACTTGGGAAACTTGCCCAAGATTTGTAGTCAATTATCATCTATTACAGTCTACGTCATGCTCGTTCATAGATATCTATATGGAATTTATGAAAAGTTTCTCAAGTCTTAATCGAATTCCATTTATCCACTTAAGTTTTACCTTAACATCAGAATTTACAAGGGATCCACCTACGAAAGTCTGAAATCGAAGCTCATTTTGTTGGATCATGACAAAAAAAAATTTCGATTTGACAATGATGATGATCAGTGCAATAAAAAAATCTCCGAGTGGAAAATTGTAACAGGAAATGATCGCTTTGAAAACAATAAGAGTCGTTGCCCTCTATACGTAGTTTAAACGTTTGATAACTATTAGCGTTGCTAGGAGAATACATAATATTAACTGTCACTGCTGCCAGTAGGTCTGCAACAATAAGTTGCGTAGATTACGAGAGGGTGCAGCTGCCGCCTCGACTCTGTAATAAGCTTCGCTAATGCGCTCGTATTTATTGTACGTTGCATTTGCGGCAGCCTCAAGAGCCAATCCCTAACCTAATTTCTGCGCATTCTTTTTATTTCCCTCTCATCTCCAATTCTGCGAAACAACGGTTTCCCCTCGCAACATGGTTTCACTGCGAAATTAATTCCCTGCCGCAAAAGCATTTTTTCCTTTTTCTTCGGAAAAAGACAGGGAGATTAATTTTTTTATTCATCATTAAATATGATACATGTTTTTATCTTCCTCCCGTTTCTTGATCTTTTCTTCCAAAAAGACAGGGAGCTTTTCCTGGTGGTTTGACGACCCTTGTCCTACCTCCACCTTCGACCATATTATGAAGACCCTAAAGTTCTGAACGTTCAAATGAACGAAATTTTTTAGTTCTTCTACAAATTAAATTTTTAATCCAATTTTTTTGCGTTACTATTCAAAAAATTAATTACTTAGTTTCTAAACATAAATATTTCAGTTTTTAAATTTGTTTGTGATTAGTAATTTATAAAAATATATTCAGTCAAAAAATATTTCGTTCATTTGAACGTTCAAAACTTGGGGATCATATATTATGATACTCCTGACGATTTTGGTCCTCTTCCTAAAAATTGCAGAGTAGCTGAAAATTTGCTCCAATTAAAGTTTTGTTAATTTAACAAATCCGTTTCCTTACCCCCATGTCGATACTAGTGTCAAAACTGAAATCAAACACCATTTATACATTTGATATTAAATGATTCAAGTAGGGGTTCTGTTGATATTTTGATTGGCAGACAGGCGAACACTGAACTATTAAAATTCTTACACGCGATTCTTGTCGATGTAACGCTACCGTATAGTTACTGTAATTACAATATGCGCAGCGATAAAACAACCATGACGTGGTTAATTTAAACTCCAAAGAATTTCTCAAATACTTTATTTTCCAATTCCAACCATTTATTAAATGATTACATCTCAACTAAAATTTCGGTTCAAAAATTTCTCCCTATTTTTCCACAATAGTAATAGTAATAATAATAATAATAGAAGAAGAAGAAAATTCTTACCAAGACACACAATAATTATAGAAACTTGTCCAATTTGAAAAGTAGAAATAAAAATGAAACTCGCAGAGAAAGAGTTTTAAAATGCCTTTCGCGAATGTGATCTTCCTTGACGAATTACAATATATACCCAAAGTGTATAGGCCAAGACATTATTAAAGCGATCCGCATGTTATGCGTTATGTGTCCATGGAAGAATGCTCGTTCCAAATGCGGCAATAAACCAGTTCGAACGAATTCTGCATTCAATGGGTTCCAACGGATCGTTTCGTCACGCGAGCTATCCGTGGGTTTTATTGCACCGTCGTAAACAGAGCGCCCGAGAAATGGACCCAACCTTTAGGGAAGGTCTCCGCTGTGAATACAAGAGCAGATCTTTATTTCGCGCTCTCATTGCATAGAGAGAGGTGTTTCTTTTCCTATTTTTATCAAAGAAAAAAGGAAGGACAAAAAAAAACTTTATTGATACTCACTCACGTAATACTGTTCTTCTATCTCCGACATAAATGTCCCTACGGATTTTATACAGAAGCGCCTTTTTTAAAATCGAAATACCAATAAATGATTCGAGGAAAATATCCAATATTAATCTTTTCAATATCGAAATCCCTTCATCAAGTCAAAAAACGATTTATCAGAGACAGTTTTCCATTTACCGAAATTGTGCTCCATTTTCTTAATATTGATTCGAATTGAGTTAAAAAAAGTATTTCTATATATGAACTACGGAGGCTCCTTTTTGGAATTTCGAACTAAATTAATATGAATCGGTCCACTAAGAGGTTTAGATTAATGTTGAAATTAATGAAAAGCAATTTCGATTAGTGGAGACTTAATTACTTTGAATAGTAAGAGGTGTGAATGTAATTCATAAACAAGATTCCGCATTGCGAGGGCGACGGGAATTTAGCTTTCCTGAGTGCAGATGGATATAAGGGGACTTGGGTTGATTATGGATTTTGAAATTTTACGAAACTAAGGACCTTGTTGAATGGAAATTAAACAAAGGTTATACAAAACTATTTGTACGGTAAAAAAATTGTATGACTAGAATAACTTCTTCAAATCCTAATTAACCTGGGGGAAAGAATTCCTGGGCTTGATTCAAGCGTCGAACATCCGCTACTGTTAGGTTTCTGATTTGAAATCGAACACCATCCCTAAAATATCATTTCCCCCTTCGGTATAAAGAATCACTATAAAAGCCTCACCAAAATCATATTGAAATTACAGTTCTGAATTTCAATCCTAATCGGATTTGAATTCAGTACGAAATTCGTAGTTATTCGTAACTGGTGTTTGGTGGCCTTAGTCTTAGTTTTATTCATCATTAAATATAATACATTTTGTTGCTGATCTGCCTGAAGATTCTTGGCATTCTCTTCCGAAAAGACTGGAAGATTCATTAATTGACTTTTTAGTTTTATTCATCATTAAATATAATACATTTTGTTGCTGATCTGCCTGAAGATTCTTGGCATTCTCTTCCGAAAAGACTGAAAGATTCATTAATTGGCGTTTTTGTTTTGATCATCATTAAATATAATAAAATTTGTTGCTGATCTTCCTAAAGGCTATTGTCATTCTCTTCCGAAAAGATCGGAAGATTCATTAATTGACTTTTTAGTTTTATTCATCATTAAATATAATACATTTTGTTGCTGATTTGCCTGAAGATTCTTGGCATTCTCTTCCGAAAAGACTGGAAGATTCATTAATTGACTTTTTAGTTTTATTCATCATTAAATATGATACATTTTGTTGCTGATTTGCCTGAAGATTCTTGGCATTCTCTTCCGAAAAGACTGGAAGATTCATTAATTGGCTTTTTTGTTATATTCATCATTAAATATAATACATTTTGTTGCTGATCTTCCTGAAGAGTTTTGATCTATGCTTCCAAGAAGACTGGTATTTTTCCTGGTGTTCTGATGACTCTTGGACCTGCTCCTGTCTTCGCCCTAACTCCTTCTGACGTTCCTGACGATTCCAGCACTTTTCGTCCAAAGCGCAGAGAGACTAAAAATCCCTTTCCATTAAAGTTTCATTTTCAATAAACCCATAACACTTTTTTCTTTTTCCTCACCTTCAACGTTGATTTTCGCAATAAGGAAAATTAAACGAATTTCCAACTTAACAACTTTATTCAATAAGGAAACATATTTGTGCACAGAAAGAAGAATCCAATTTTCTCTTTTGATTGATTTGAATAAGGCTTCGCCTGTAAATTGAAAACCATGCATTCGGATTTAGAAAAACGAGTTCTGAATATATCGGCTATAGATTTGGATGGAAATGACTCGCGGATTGCACGTAACTAACATTTGCAGAGTCATAAAGCTGGGATTTGGTCTGGACAAGTTTTCCTGGCAGTGCATCGTCTACATTTTAAACGCCTCTTCCAACGACGACGACGTGGAGCGTCTCAATTACAGGCCCCACCTTTTCCAGTGGATTCAATTTACTCGTTCGCTTTCTTCTTCTTCTTCTCCTTCGTCTTCTTTTTTCTCCACTTTCGTGCTGGAAAAAAAAGGAAAGAATCACTTTGATCGAAATACGAGCCAATCGTTCGTTCAGAGTTGTCGGGAAATCAAGAAATCTTTTTCGAAGACTTGGCACAAAATTCATCCCCTCCCTCCACGACATTGTCAGAAAGGTTCAAATGCGAAACTAGGCGTCAAGGTTCTGCATTAGGCAATACGTGAATTTCTTTTGAAATGCAAAATTTTGATAAAGATTCAAATTTAGTTTGTTGTAATTGCATTATTGTTGAATACACAAAAGTTTATAAATTGTTTTCTTAAAAATTGATATACAGTTGCGATTGAAGTATATTGCTTTCACTGTGTGGTTAAAAAATCTTTTTGGGTACAGCTGTAGGCAATGGAGACGAATTACGACCCAAACTTCTTTTTTTGAAACGTACTATTATTTTTACGATACACGTAATCGTTCTTCGTTCCTCCAACAATCCTCGGGCAATTTGTAAAACCGCGAGTCTCGACCTCGTTCCATTTTCATCATTCCTTTTCGACACACACACACAAAGTCGCACAAAACTTCCTTTCCGGTCTGCTCCAAATTTCTTGTGTTTCATCGTCTGTAAGGTATATTCCTTCTTTTTTTTGTTCTCTCACAAAGATGTCTCACTAAAGGTGTCGAAAAGCCTCAAAGTTAAATGCAATCTTAGCTTTTCTTTTTATAATACCAGACAACAACTTTTTCATTTTTACTCCTTTTCATATTTCCTTTCTTCCTCTCTCTCTCTCTCTGTCTCTCTCTTTCTCTGTATATATAAATCTAGGTGAACAAAGGAGTGGAAATATTTTCAAACGGAAAAACAGTGGAAAAAAACAGGCAGAGTAAAAAAAACTTGTTTCATGTTCGACTTTGAATGGGGGATGAAACGGCATCTCGATTAGATTTGTGAAAACAAAAATAAATATCGACGAAAAAAGACTCAATGGGTATAGAAGCTCTGACAACATTTCCCTTCTTTGATGTTGTTGCTTCGCTTCTTTGCCCACACCAAAAGCGTGTTTCTCTCTCTCTCTCTCTCTTTCTCTCTTTTGCCTTGAGTTTTCTCTCTTTCTATTTTCTCTCTGAACTCTCAATCCTCTATTCCTCGAGAAAAAAGAGAGAAAGAGAGAGAGAGAGAGAGGCTTTTAGGATTTTTCAAAGCTTGCACATTGCATCACGTCCCACACGTATGTCAAACGTTCATTCGTCAAGATTTACTATAATTTAACCTTGAATTCACCTACGAAATGATTCAGTTAACTGTTTCTCTTCATACATCACTTGTTCTACTTCAAAATAAATGCGATAGTAATTATTTTGTTACTCATTTACTAGAGTGGGTCAATTGGACCCATGGAAAATGTTAATCACTTCCATTTTAATTTATTTTCACATTCCTGTACACTTTTTGGATTTTAAATTTTCACACTTCCCTATTCAATTTCAAAGGGGAAGTGAAAATTAATTAAATAGAAATTTTTAAGAACAGATTTTTAAAAATCTTCCATGATCCAAATTTTAAAATTAGTTCAATATATACACGGTAAATCGTTAGGTATTAAAATAACACCAAAAAGGATTAAAATAATCCAATTTAGTGTTATTTTAATCCATTTTGGTGTTATTTTAATACCTAACGATTTACCGTGTATTTATAATTAATTTTTAAAAATGATTTATAACAGATTTTTAGTTTTCTTTTATTTTGCTCTTGTATACTTTTTTGGGGTGTTTTTTAAATCTCAACGTCTACAATGAAAAGGATTTTTAGTTAAAAACAGTAAAAGTAATTAAAATTTGCAAAAATTATAAATGAAAATAATGACAGAAATTCGAATTTTTGTAAATTCTCATCAAAATTTCAATTAACTTTATAATTAATAAATTGTGACGCAATCTGAAGAAAGAGACCTTAGAAGCAAAAAATTATAGGTTATGTTTGAAATTTTCGAAATGAAAATACACCAAAATGATCAACTGTTAATGTTAATTATTAATGTTTAAGTTTTTATTATAACTGAAATATTTAATAAACACTGATTTTAATTTGCAAAAAGTAAAACGAAACTTTTTATCAACAAAAAAGTAGCACTAACATAACCTTAAAGTGATTTGCTTCTAAGGTCCCTTTCATTAGATCGCGTCACAATTAATAAAACTCTTCTCCAAAATTCAATTATTTTTAAAAATTTTATTAAAATTCGTAGGAAAATTTCTTTATTTTCAAAAATGTTTCTCAATTGAATAATTTTTATTATCTACTACGTTAGGAAAAATTTCTAAAACAATTCAGTTATATAAAAAAAATGTTAATAAAATTCTACGCAGACATTTATTATTATTTTCATAAATATTTAAAATTTTCCTGGAAATGAATTATTATAACAAATTTTTCAATACATTTCTTCGCAATAATTTAATTATTTTCATAAATAATAATTCTTTTTAGAATTCAATTATTTTTGTGAATAATAAATTTCTTTTAGAAATTTAATTATTTTTGTAAATAAAAAATTTATTTTAAAAATTCAATTTTCATAAATAATAAATTTATTTTAAAAATTCAATTTTCATAAATAATAAAGTTATTTTAAAAATTCAATTTTCATAAATAATAAAGTTATTTTAAAAATTCAATTTTCATAAATAATAATTTTTTTTAGAAATTCAGTTATTTTCATTGAACAAGAAAACTCATTGGAGAATTTCAATTATTTTTAAAACAATCTTAAACAAATTCTTTCGAAAATGTATAATTATTCTTAAAAAATCCATATTAAAATTCGTCAAAAGAACGCAGTTACTTAAAAATTTATTAAATTCTCTACAGAGAATTCAATTATTGAATAAATTATTTATTTTCCTAATTCAATAAACGAATTCTCGTAGAATTTTCTAATAAAAATTAATTTAAATATAAATTTTAGTTAATCGCATCGAATATCAAATGCATTATAGCGCGAATTTTTAGAAATAAGTAAATTTTCTAAAACTTTTCAAATTCAAATCTTTAAAAACTTGAATTTTTCATACTTTTGACTGTGATAATAAATCTTTAAAGTTAATTTTTTTGAAAAAATATAATTGAATTTTTTTTAATATTATAAAATATTTCAAAATATTAATTTCTATTGGAAGAATGATTAAATATTCATTTTGTGTAAGTCAAAGAAGTGAAAGTCGAAAAGTAAAAATTAATTTAAGTAAAATCGAAAATGAAAGTGAAAGTGAAAAATGAAGTGAAAAATGAAGTGAAAATCAATTAAAATAAAATCAAAAGTTGAAGTAAAAGTTAAAAAGGAAGTATAAAGTAATCAAAGTAAAATCGAAAGTAAAAAAAAGAACAAGATTAAAATAAATACCTGCTTTAATTTGAATTAAATTTTAATTCACCTTTCGACAAAATTTACCTTTCTTCAAAAAATAAATAAATAAATAAAGAAATAATAATTGTCAAATTAAAAAATTATTTCTACTGTCAAATACTATTTTGCAATAATAAAGCATAAATTGCGAAAAATATTAGTGGTTTTTAGTAATTTCCTTTTCTTTTCATATTCACGGAAATAATAATATAAATTATCTTTATTAATTTAAAAATGTAATCATTAAATCTTGATAGAGTGATATAAGGGTGAGAGAGAGAGAAAGAGAGAGAAAAGCAGAGTGGAGTAGATGAAATGGTGAAAAGCGACAAATAAAAAATGCGCAACTGAAAGGGATTACACGGACAGCCTTTTAAAACTATTTCACGTGTCGAGAATGCCAAGAGAGGAGAGAGAGAGAGAGAGAGAGAGAGAGAGAGAGAGAGAGAAAATGTGTGAATAAAACGGGAGACATAAAAAAAATTTTTTTTTCTTTCTTTTCACTTGGACAAGTGCAAAAAAATTACTTCAAGACCGTATAATATTCACTAGGCAAAAAATTACCATTTACTTAAAAATAATTTAGCTACACTTTTGGAATTTTATTAAAAGAAAGTATTCTTTAAATATTAAATACTAATTGTACGGACAGTTGACGAATATTATTTTTTTTATTGGCCAAATAGTATTTTAACGATGTACTATTTTGTACGAATACTATTTTTACTGAATACTATTTTTGGCCAATTACTATTTTTGGTCAAATACTATTTTTGGCCAATTACTATTTTTGGTCAAATACTATTTTTGGCCAATTACTATTTTAACCAAATATTAATTTTACCAAATAATACTTTTTGACCAAATTCTATTTGACCAGTTACTAATATGAGAGTAGACTAAATATTATGACCAATTACTATTTAAACAAAATAAAATTTTAGCAAATACTATTTTCTTCGTCCTAATACTGTTTTAACGAAATATTATTTAGACCAATTACTAATTTGACCGTGTACTATATTTTGATCTAATATTGCGTTTACCAAGTACTATTTTTTGGCCAAATACTATTTCAACGAAATACTAATTTGTACAAATACTAATTCTTCCTAATACTATTTTTACTGAATACTATTTTTGGCCAATTACTATTTTAACCAAATATTAATTTTACCAAATACTACTTTTTGACCAAATACTATTTGCCAGTTGCTAATTTACACGAAAACTATTTTTTTTGACCAATTACTACTTTAACCAAGTACTATTTTGACCGAATACTATTTTCTTTCGCCAAATACTTTTTTAACAAAAAGAATATTATTTAAACCAAATACTATTTTCTTTGAACCAACTACTGTTTTAATGAAATATTTTTCAGACTAAATACTAAAATGAACGTAGTTTATTTTTAACAAAATACTAATGTGACTGGATAGTATTTTTGGTTAAATATTAAATACTAAATACGAATTTGAAGCAATACTATTTCTTCTTACTAGTAATTTGACCATATTCTAATTTAACCGAATACTAATTTGACCATATACTATTTGACTATATATATTAATTTTACCAAATACTAATTTGACCTAATAGTTTTTTTCACCAAATACTATTTTTAATTTTAATAGTAGTTAGATCAAAAATTAATTCAACCGAATACTACTTTTTGGGAACAAATACTATTTTGAATTTTAATATTATTCAGATCGAATACTAATTTAACTGAATACTATTTTTTTCGGACTAAATTCTATTTTTAACCAAATACTATTTGAAATTTTAGTATTATTTAGATCAAATATTAATTTTAGCGAATACTACTTTTTTCGGACTAAATTCTATTTTTAACCAAATACCATATTTAATATTTTAATATTATTTAGATCAAATATTAATTTTAGCGAATACCACTTTTTTCGAACCAAATTTTATTTTCAACAAAATACTAATTCAAGTGAATGCTATTTTCTTCTGACAAATCCAATTTTAATTAAATAATATTTACTTTCACCAAAGAATAGTAATGTGACCAAATTTTAATTCGAGTAAATATTTTTTTTTCTTTTTCGAATATTTACAGTGGAAAAACAAAGAAAAAAATTTTTTTCTTACGCTATATTATATAGAAAAAGACAAGACATTATATGTAGACACAAATGTAAATATTATTCTTTCTCCTCGATTTACAGAATTAGTTTTAACCTCTAGAATTCGTGGTAAAAGAACATCGTTTCTGTTTTCAGAAAAAGAAGAAGCTAATAACACATTCGACCAATGAGAAATGGAGATCGGAAACCATTTGAACTCAAGAGAGCGAACGGGGGGGGGACGATGGAGAGGCAGGGGGCTAGAAGCATGTACATAGAGACCGCTTGACTGGACCAAGTGGAGTAGTGGAAAGTACCAGATGCTTTGTTCCAGTGAAGAACAGGTATATATAGGGTTTTGCGTGTTTATACCTGCAAATATCTCTAGGTATATATATATATATATATATATATATATATATATATATATATATATATATATATATATATATATATATATATATATATATATATATGTGTAAATCCATATTAATTTATATATAGATATTAATTTTTTATATATCCATATTAATTTAGTTTGAAGGAAATTGCCGGCACTGTGAACCTGCGCGAGGCCTCAAAGAGAGGACTATTAAATCTACAGACGAAATTTTTTTTTTTCTTAATTTTGCTCAAAGAAAGTCGCGCTCGTTAACCAACATTCCGATTGTTCAAGTATGTGAATCATTATTAGACGAGGATTCAAATAAAAAAAAAAAATTTTTTCTGGGTCAGAATTCGTGAAATTTTCACAGAAAACAAAAAGTATTTTTTTTTTAAACAAATTGATGAAAAAACACTTCTTAGGTCTTAGGAATGTGTCCACCAAAGAATGAGAAAAAAATATTATTTTTTACAAAAGTTATTGCAAAATTAATTTTTTTGCAACTTTTTAAACAAAACCATATTTCCTATATTTCCTAAATGTATGAACCGATTTAAGAAATGAATGAACCAAGCGAGAATATAAAGGGAGTGAAAAATACTTTCGTTCAGAATTAGAAAATTTTTAAAAGTTTATATTTTAATAGTTATTTAATACATTTTTTATTAACAATTAATTTTTTTAATGTTCTGCGCCTTTTAAAAATTTTAAAAAAAGCATCTACATACACTTAAAACTACAAGAAATCAAAAGCCGTTGAGAAAATTTATGAGCGACAATTATTTTAAAAGTTATAATGGAAATTACATCGAACGAAGATGCAATTTTGATGATTTTGAGAATTAAAACATTATTCTTAACTACGAAATGAAAAAAACAGAGTCGAATTAAAATTTTTATTCAGTTATATAACTATAAAAATAATGAAAAACTAAGTTTAGTTTTGATGCAATACACCGCGTCAATATAATTTTCATTTTAACTTTTAAAATAATTGTCGCTCCAAAATTTTCCAACGGATTTTGATTTCTTATAGTTTTAAGTGTATGTAGAGATTTTAAAAAAAAATTTAAAAGACACAGAACATTAAAAAGTAATTGTTTATAACAAATTTATTAAATAATTATTAAAATATAAACTTTTTAAAATTTTTCTAATTCTGAACGAAAGTATTTTTCATTCCCTTTATATTCCCGCTTGGTTCATTCATTTCTTAAATCGGTTCATACATTTAGGAAATATAGGAAATATGGTTTTGTTTAAAAAGTTGCAAAAAAATTAATTTTGCAATAACTTTTACAAAAAATAATATTTTTTGCTGGTTAACACATTCCTAAGACCAAATAGAATTGTTTTTTCATCATTTTGATTAAAAAAAAATTCTTTTTGTTTTCTTTGAAAATTTCACGAATTCTGACCCGAAAATATTTCGATTCACTCTGAAAATTATTAGATACTCAAAAAAATGTTCTATTCACATTTATTTTCATTTTTCAACAGTAAAATAATTTCTAAAACGTCATTAACTTCTTTTTTTGAAAATAAATAGCTAATTATTATTGTTTTGGCGCTGGAATTAAGATTTGCAAAACATTCAAATTCAATCACTTAATTTATGTTTTGAAAATTCAATTCAATTTTACTACTTTTGGAAATTGAATATTTCCGAAAATTCGAAAATATAGAAAAAGTAATACATAATTTTTTTGAGAATTTGAAAGAGTTTTTTTTTACTACTTTTGGTAATTAAATATTTCCGAAAATTCCAAAATATAGAAAAAATAATACATAATTTTTTTGAGAATTTGAAAGAGTTTTTTTTTACTACTTTTGGTAATTAAATATTTCCGAAAATTCCAAAATATAGAAAAAATAATACATAATTTTTTTGAGAATTTGAAAGAGTTTTTTTTACTACTTTTGGTAATTAAATATTTCCAAAAATTCGAAAATATAGAAAAAATAATACATAATTTTTTTTGAGAATTTTAAAGAATTTTGGGAAAAAATAATTTAATTCTTTTTAAACAAGAAATTTTTTTTATAGAAGATCAAAATTGGTGAAAATTGAGAAAAAAGCCATTTTTCTTGTTAAAAGTGTCGACTAATTCCTTAATAAAATATTTTAGGCCATTTTGTTCAGAATCGCAATATTAATTTTGGAATCTACATTTAGTAATTTTTCTTTATATAAATTTTTAAATTTTTTGATAAAAAATTGTAAAGGTTTGGAGAAAATCTTTTTCGTGTAAAAAATTGTATTTTTTTGAATAAAATTGTTGATACCACTCTCTAAATCTGAATTAGTAAAAATGTTTACTAATTTGAATTACTGACTGACTGTTTACTTTTGAATTAGTAAATTTCACTAAATGAATAGTAAATTTTACTAATTTTTTTTTTTTTACTAATTTTTTTTACTAATTTTTTTCAAAAGCAAAAAGTCAGTCACTAATTAAAATAAGTAAATATTTTTACTAATTCAAATTTACAGAGTAGCTCATTGAGGTTATTTTTATTTTTAATTTACACTCGTAAATTTTTTTTTAAAACCTAACAGATTTTAACCTAAAAATAAAATTTTTTAGGTCAAAATTCATAAGAAACAAAGAAAAAATCGCTTTTCTTTGTTGAAAATTAAAAATACTTTAAATCAGTTTATCGAGATTCGCAAATTTTTTTTCAGATCGTAATTTGAAAATTCCTAATCGTAACAAGTTTTATACTTTTTGGGTCAAAATTCGTAAAAATTAAGAGAAAATTAATTTCTTTTCTTAAGGTCATGTTATTCAGTTGTCACGTGTCTCATACACTTTCCTATGGCAACACGTGACCACTGAATAACATAACCTTAAAAAATACGACTAATTTCTCAATAAAATATTTCAAACGATTTTATTAAGTTCGTAATTTTTTTTTTTGTTAATATTCACTTGAAAATATCCCATTGTACCATTTTTCCAAAATTTTATGCAAAATATTTTTTATTATTTTTATGACCAAAATAAAAAAATGATATTCGTTAAAATTAGTAGAAATGCATTTTTTTTCTATAACAAGTATATTTTTGGCGAAGAGTGGTGAAAATTTTTGATTTTTTTTCCTTTTTTTCTTTTTTCATTTGAGGGGAAAATAAAGAGTCAGGTCGAAAAAGCCCTTTTGTATCGGTATATAACGTTCATCGTTTTTTGAAAGGAGAGAATGGGGCATAAATATGTCAGAGCATATACATTGGGATTGGGCGAATGCGCACGTGAACAGCTGACACGCTCTGGAAAACGAATCCTAGGTCGAAACCTGTCATAGGCCAGATTATCGTTGAGAGAATATATATACAGTCCATTGGTAACTATAGATTTTAGATAAAAAAAAAAGATTCCCTTTCATTTTTTTGGACGTGTGTGGTGGTTTCTTTTTTTTCAGAAAAAAATGAAAATTCGTAAATTTTTCAATGATGCCGAAAAATTCTATTGTTCGGCAAAACATTCTTCTTTTTTCCCCTTTTTTGTTCCTCTTTCACGATAATTTTCAAATTTTTATTTAATTGGAACATTTTTATTGCAGCTAATTTATGGCTATTTATTAATTTATTACCTTTCTAACTATTTAATATTTTTTATTTATTACTTAATTTTATCTCATTTTATATTTTTTATTCTGCTATTTTTATTTTTTTTTATTCATTTCACTGTTTTTTTCTTATTATTTTTTTGTATCTCTTTAAACTTGATTCCTGTTAATTTATTTTTTTAATTTTCAACCAATTTTCAATGTTTTAATCTATAGCTTTTTAAAAGTGTTTTTAACATTTCTTATGTTTCGTTTTACATTTAACTTAAAATGCTAGAGATTCAAGTGAAAATTTACAGAGTAAACTTCAAAAATCAATAGGCACAAGACCAAAAACAGAATTTTGAAAAAAGAGGGGGTCAGACCCCAAAAAACTGTTTTTTTGTCCATTTTGGACATGGGAGTCGTTTTCAATGTATTTTCGTCTGAAGATTACGATTTCAGGTTCCAAAATTGACTGACGTGTCAGTATTTTGAAAAAAAGTGGGGGTAAGGACTCAAAAAAATTTTTGTTTTTACCATTTTTTGACATTGTAGTCGTTTTCAATGTATTTTCGGTCGAAGATTACGATTCCAGGTTCCAAAATTGACGCCCGCTTTATTATTTTGAGAAAAGTGGGGGGTAAAGACAAAAAAGAGTTTTTGGCGATTCTCAAGATATTTTTATCCTGTTAACCTGACATACTAGAGACTTTCCCGAGGTTTAAAATGGAATTTTACAGTATGCGCTTTAAAACCCGTATGCAAAATGCCGAAAAACGGACAATTTTGAGAAAAGTGGGGGTAACGACCAAAAAAAACTTTTTTTTTTCTTTTTTTGACATTGTAGTCGTTTTCAATGTATTTTCGCTTGAAGATTACGATTTCAAGTTCCAAAATTGACTAACGCGTTAGTATTTTGAAAAAAGTGGGGGTAACGACCCCAAAAAATTTTTTTTCTCTATTTTTGACATTGTACTCGTTTCCAATGTATTTTCGTCCGCTGATCACGATCTCCAGTTCAAAAATTGACCCACGAGTCAGTATTCTGAAAAAAGTGGTGATAAATACAAAAGAAAATTGTGTTACGCTTTTATAAAACTTACGAAGGACAATTTCTTTATCTTTTTTCATTCTTTTTGAATTATTTTCGATATTTTGAATTTGAGGTTTCGCCAAGGTTTACAGATATGTATAGTAGTTTTGATAATTATCACATTATGAGATTACAAGAGCGTCAGGTGGTCGATAATTGGCCTATTGTCGGAAAGCGTCGCTAAGTGGTTAGAGAGAGAGAGCGATACTCGAAACGTAGAGATATGTAAGTTCACCAATAACGATAATTACTATAATCCCTTATATTCGTGTTTTGCTCTCGGAAATTATAACAAAATCATAATTAATCCAGAAAAAAATAATAAATGCCGGAGATTTTTTACAAAAATGGAAAAAAATATCTGAACACTGTAATAATAATTAAAACCTGGTAATTTAGACTAAAGAAAATTTTTTAACAGAATAAAACATTTTTTCTACTCTTAAATCACGTTTGTATAAAAAAATTTTTCTATCAAACTTTTAAATCTTATATACATTACGTTACTTTATAAAAAAGTTTTTTCCGCATTTTCGTTTGATCTTATTCTTTTTATTTTCTTACTTACATATATATACGTACATTTCTATACTGAATAATATTTTTCACTTTTCCAACTTTTGTTTCCATTTTCCAACTTTCTTTGACGCATTGTTCATTCTTCACTTACTAACATTTTTCCATCACCTCTCAATCCCTCTTTGCCTACTGTTCCACCTGTTTACTTTTTATTTATTTCCATTGCAATGTCTTGCTTTCAGCGATGTTTCTCACCATTTGAACAATTTCATTTTTATTTTATTTTATTTCTTCTCTTTTTGCTTCTTCTTCTTCTTCTTCTTGTTTTCATTTTTTTTTGCATTTTTCGCCTTTCAAAAGAAGTTGAAAGTGTGATATTATTCCTTTTGTGTCCTATTTTTTTTTATAAATTTCTATAAATCTTTTCCCTTTGTTTTAAATAGTCATTTTTTTCTTTCCTTTAAATTTTCTTATCTAATTGTTATTATCTGAGGTACGTGAATATTTTTTTTATAAATTTCTCCCCTATTTTTTTTAAATAGTCAGTTTTTCTTTTCTTTAAATTTTTTTTATCTAATTATTATTACTTGAGGTACGTTAACAGTTTCCCAGTTTTGATTGGGAAACATTTTTTAAATAATTTACAATGTTTTTTTTTAATAATAAAAATGAAAGAAAAAATTGTCTTTTCGTAACAAATAATAAATCACGAATTTTTAATAACTTCAACCGTCGTATTTGGTCCGCCATTTAAAATTTTTAAAATCTGACCGCAGATTCGTATTTAGCTACCCCAAAAATCCCTGAGTTGCAAATTTTAATCGAATCCATTAGATTTTTAAAAATTCGGCCGCCATTTTGGATCCACCATTTTGATTTTTGAAAATCTGTCATCGGATTCGTGATCATCGATAAAAAAAATCCCCGAGTAGCAATTATTATTTGAATTCGTTAATTTTCTAGGAATTCGGCCGCCATACTGGATTCGCCATTTAAAATTTTGCATTTCTCGTATAAAACTCCGCAAAGTTGACAAAACAAAATCATAAAACTTCAAATGACGATAACTTGGAGTCAAATAAATATTTTTTTAAGTTTCAAAAGCTTTCTTAAACAGGAAAAATAATACTTTCAGATGAACTGTTACCAACATTACAAAAAAAAATGTAGTCAACCATTTTTATCTTTATTTTTTAATTTTTAACTTTATACTTATTTGTTTTACAAATTTCAAAGTATTTATTAATAAAAATTATTATTATTATTATCATTATTATTATTATTATCATTATTATTATTATTATTATTATTATTATTATTATTATTATTATTATTATTATTATTATTATTATCATTATTATTATGATTATTATAACTATTATTTGAATATTGAAATATTCTATATATGTTGACAAAATTGAAATGTAAAACATTTCATATGATATGTCGTGTATAATTTCGAATATATCGAGGTATCGATTCCGAAGATTAATTAAATGTATATATGAATCGGTGAAATTGTTTGCCGTCTAATTATCAAGTTTTAGATTTATATGTCAAGTTTGGATTTAATTACATTCTGTGCGCGTAAAATCAATTGCCGTTTGTTTTTTTTTCGCTATTATTATATTGAAGTTATTTAAAAAAAAAAATTAATTAGCATCATTAGTCAGAGAGAAATTATACTATGATATATGAATACGTGACGACTCGTCACAACAATAATTATTATCATTCATTTTTATTTTCAGTTATTTTTTATTTTAATTTTCTTTTCCAATTATAATTAAATAGTGAATTTAAAAAAAATGGATCAAAAAGTAAAAGAATAGTAAGATATTAATTTACTGCTTGTTATATATTTGTTTATTTATTAAATTATTTATTTATTTTATTATTTGTTTTTAATTTGTATTATTTATTTGTTTGTTTACTTATTTACTAATTAGTTTATTTATTTACTTCTTGTTTATTCGTTTATTTACTAATTTGTTTATTTCTATTTGTTTATTAACTTGTTTAATTATTAATTAATTGTTTATTTACATATTTCTTGTTAATTTTTTTATTTCCTTATTTGTGTATTTTTATTTTTTTATTTACTAATTTATTTACTAATTTATTTATTAATTTGTTTACTAATTTATTTATTAATTTGTTTACTAATTTATTTATTAATTTGTTTATTAATTTATTTATTAATTTATTTGTTTACTAATTTGTTTATTAGTTTGTTTATTAATTTATTTGTTTACTAATTTGTTTATAAGTTTGTTTATTAATTTATTTACTAATTTGTTTATTAATTTGTTTATTAATTTATTTGTTTACTAATTTGTTTATTAGTTTGTTTATTAATTTATTTACTAATTTGTTTATTAATTTGTTTATTAATTTATTTGTTTACTAATTTGTTTATTAGTTTGTTTATTAATTTATTTACTAATTTGTTTATTAATTTGTTTATTAATTTATTTGTTTACTAATTTGTTTATTAGTTTGTTTATTAATTTATTTACTAATTTGTTTATTAATTTGTTTATTAATTTGCCAATTAATTTGTCTATAATTTGTCTATTAATTTGTGTATTAATTTGTCTATTAATTTACTAATTTGTTTGTAAACTTGTTTCTTGTTTATTTACTGCTTTAATTATTTATTTCTTTAATTTCTTCTTTTTTTTTAGTATTTCTTTTCCAATGTTAGAACAATAATTTTTGTCGCATCTTTTACTCTAAAGTGTAACTATTTAAAAAGAAGTCAAACCATCCTCTAATGTGAAAGACATTTTTCTCAACTTATCTTTATTTTATTTTTGGACCATTGTTTTCTCAACGTTTTCAATCTAAATAAAAATATCTTTTTCTCTCGACTCGCTGTCTCGTTGTTTATGTAACGAGACATACGATCTGTTAGGCAAACAATGAATTCTTTTATTCGACTATATAGATATACAAATATCAGTGTACAATAGTTGTCCTCAAGTATTTAAATATTAATATTTTCACTTTTCATTCATTTTGAAAAAGAAAAATAGAATATAAATAATTTATTATAAAAACGATGATAATGGTTATTTTTAATAATACAAATCATTTTTTCCCTTTTGTTAATTTTTCAAATTTATTCATTTTTGTTTAATAAAATAATAATAATAATTAAAAGAAATAAGAATAATTAGATTAAACGAATGTACAAATTCTTCGATGACTTTTGTTATTTATGAAAATATTTAAATTCCTGCTAAGAATTTTATTAAAAAAAATTATTTTTTTAAATTTAATTTACGTGAAAAATGTTATTATATTAGTGAAAGTAATTGAATTATTGTGAAGAATTATACAAAACTTTTGTTAAATAATTGATTTTTTAAAATGGGGTTTTAAAAAAGTTATTATAAAATAATTGAATTTCTTTGGAAATTTTATTCTTTTCAAAAATAATTCAATTTTGGATGAATTTTATCAATTTTTTATAAAAATAATTGAATTCTTTGGAAAACTTCATGAAAGTACAATGAAGATATTGAAAGTAATTGAATATTTCCAATATTTTTTGAAAATTATTGAATTTTTCAAATATTTATTAGAAATAATTGTATTTTTGAAATCTTTTTGAAAATAATTGAATTTTTTTAATATTTTTCGAAAATAATTGAATTTTTCAAATATATTTTTTTAAATTATTGAATTTTTCAAATATTTTTTTAAATAATTGAATTTTTCAAATATTTTTCGAAAATAATAGAATTTTTCAAATATTTTTTTTACAGTAATTGCATTTTTCAATTTTTTTTTAAAATAATTAAATTTTTAAGACTTATCGAATTTCAAATGTTTTTTAAGAATAATTGAATTTCAAATGTTTTTTAAGAGTAATTGAATTTCAAATATTTTTTTTTTTAAATAATTGAATTTTAAATATATTTTTTAAAAATTTGAATTACAAATATTTAATTAAAAATAATTAAATTTCAAATATTTTTTTAAAAATAATTGAATTTTTCAAATATCTTTTTTTAAATAATTGAATTTTTCAAATATTTTTTGAAAATAATTGAATTTTAAATGTTTTTAAAAAAATAATTGAATTCTTTGGAAAACTTTATGAAAGTACAATTAAAATATTGCAAGTAATTGAATATTTCCAATATTTTTTAAAAATAATTGAATTTTTCAAATATTTTTTTTTAATAATTGAATTTTTCAAATATTTTTTTTTACAGTAATTGAATTTTTCAAATATTTTTTAAAAATAATTGAATTTTTCAAATATTTTTTTTTAATAATTGAATTTTTCAAATATTTTTTATTACAGTAATTGAATTTTTCAAATATTTTTTTAAAATAATTAAATTTTAAATGTTTTTTAAAAAATAATTTAATTTCAAATATTTTTTAAGAATAATTGAATTTCAAATATTTTTTTCCTAAATAATTGATTTTTAAATATATTTTTTAAAAATTTGAATTAGAAATATTTAATTAAAAATAATTAAATTTCAAATATTTTTTTTTAATAATTGAATTTTTCAAATATGTTTTTTAAAATACTTGAATTTTTCAAATATTTTTTGAAAATAATTGATTTTCAAATGTTTTTAAAAAAATAAATGAATTTCAAATGTTTTTTAAAAAGTAATTGTATTTTTCAAATATTTTTTTTAATAATTGACTTCTTCAAATATTTTTTAAAAATAATTGAATTTCAAATATTTTAAAAAAAATAATTGAATTTCAAGTGTTTTTAAAAAAATAATTGAATTTCAAATGTTTTTGAAAAATAATTGAATTTTTCAAATATTTTTTTCAAATAATTGAATTCTTGAAATCTTTTTTAAAAATAATTGAATCGTTTTAAAGAATTTTATTCAAATTTTCGAGAAGAATTTTTTTTAAATTTTTAGTATTAATGAATTTAAAGTAGTGAAGATTCTAAGAAAATAGAAATAATAACTTTTAGTGGCTAAAATTTTAAAAAAGTACCCAAATAGTAGCATAACGTTAAAAAATAGTAAACAGTTGGTTTTAGTAGATAATTTAAATAATTTAAATAACAAATGCAAAAATAAAGTTTAAGAAGAGTGAAAATAAAAAATTCTAGAGTGGAAAATAAATAAGAAAATCTTTTCACCCTGGATTCTAATTTTTTGAATTTTTAAAAATTACAATTTTTCTATCTATATTCATAAAAGTGTAAAAAAGAGAGAGAGAAAGAAAGAGAGAACTGATTCTTCTTCTTAGTCCTTTTAGTGAGCAAAAATATTATAATAACTTGATAATTAGTATGTACATTATTCAAAAAGACAAGCGTCTCTCTCTGTTTCTCTCTCACTTTTTTTTTACTCTACACAGTACACACACACAGACATTACAACATAAAGAACAAAAAGCGACTAAACTCAATATATGCAAAGTATAATAATTATTAAACACGATCGTTTCATCACGAAGCGTTGGTTTTATCGTTCCCTTTATCGTCTGTAAATACCTCTCTTTTCTCTCTTCATGTTGAACGTCGTGTTTTTCCAACGAAATTTCCTACTTATGAAGTGAAGAGAGAAATAAGCGATAAGGCCGAAACTATTCAGGCGCATTTTTTTTCTTTCTTCTCTTCTAAAAAGCTTTCATGTATTTATATATATATATTGAAAAATGCCTCATCTCAATTTATTTTTCAAAACGCCAATATCGATAATATCCTTATCGACATAATGGATATCGAAATGTCAATATAAGAATAGTATGTGTGTGTGTGAGTTGGTATCGAAAAATATTAAATATAGTTTTTCTTTTTTTCCAGAAAAAAATAAATTTAACCTGAAAATATACGTACGTAATTATATTAATCGATAACTAAAAAGTTTCTCAATATTCCAATAATTCTCCCCTTTTAGCATTTAACTTCATTCAATTTCACTTTGACGTCACATAACTTTTGTTTTTTAACTCATTAATTATTATTTAGCCCGATCTGAAATTTTCGAAATATTCTTAATTTTTCAACGATATATTTTTCAAATAAACCAAATTATCATCTATTCAATTTTCAAGTTTTTTTCTTAGTAACATTATTTTTGGGATCCGACCATCTGCCATTTTGAATTTTAGACAACTAACATCAAATTCGTAATCAGCGACCCCAAAAACCCCCAAGTAACAAGTTTCAAGCGAATCCAATGAATTTTCAAAAATATGGCCGCCATACTGGATCCGCCATTTTGTATTTTAAAAAACTAACATCAAATTCGTAATCAGCGACCCCAAAAACCCCCGATTAGCGAGTTTCAATTGAAAACAGTTAATTTTTAATTTAACCGCCATATTGGATCCGCCATTTTGAATTTTTAAAAACCAACACCGAATTCGTGATCAACGACCCCAAAAACCCCCGAGTGCGGAATTTTAATCGAATATGATTAATTTTTAATTTCACCAACTGCCATATTGGATCCGCCATTTTGAATTTTTTAAAACTGTCCTAAATTTTGAAGTCGTATTTGTCCATTGAGTTGGAAATTTTAACTTAAAACAGTAAGATTTTTTCCTCTTTTAATCAAATTTTTCAAATAAAATAATATTTTCCTCAACAGTTGAGGATCTTAACGTGAAATTGTAACAATTTTGACCTAAATTTTTAGGTTCTATTGACACAATTTTGACCTAAACTTCAAGGTTAAAATCGATTCAATTTTGAACTAAACTTTAAAGTCACAATTGACACAATTTTGACTTAAAGTTTAAGGTTACCATCGCTTTAATTTTGACTTAAATTTGAAGGTTACAATTGACACAATTTTGACCTACACTTTAAGCTTACAAATTAATTGAATTTTGACCTAAATTTTAAGTTTACAATTGACATTATTTTGGCCTAAACTTTAAAGTTAGAATTTATTCAATTTTGACCTAAACTTTAAAGTTACTAATAATTTAATTTTGACCTAGATTTTCAATTTACAATTGACACTATTTTGACCTAAACTTTAAAGTTACTATTAATTCAATTTTGACCTAAATTTTCAATTTACAACTGACATTATTTTAGCCTAAATTTTAAAGTTAGAATTAATTCAATTTTGACCTAGATTTTCAATTTACAATTGACACTATTTTGACCTAAACTTTAAAGTTAGAATTAATTCAATTTTGACCTAGATTTTCAATTTACAATTGACACTATTTTGACCTAAATTTTAAACTTAGAATTAATTGAATTTTGACCTAAACTTTAAGTTTACAAATTAATTCAATTTTGACCTAAATTTTAAGTTTACAATTAACACTATTTTAATTTAAACTTTAAAGTTACTATTAATTTAATTTTGACCTAAATTTTAAGGTTACAATTGACATAATTTTGACCTAAACTTTGTGCTTACAAATTAATTGAATTTTGACCTAAATTTTAAGTTTACAATTGACATTATTTTGACCTAAACTTTAATGTTAGAAATAATTAATTCTTGTGCGATTTCTGCAGCATTTTGACCGAAAGTGAATTTTAATCCTATGTTTTGTAAGTTTTTTCCAATTAAAAAAAATTTTTAAATTCAAAAAAAAAATTATTTAAATAAAATAATGATAATAATTTTTAAATAAAATTAAAAATTCTTTTTTTTATTAATCCTTCGAAATTGACTTCAATTTTTCCAATTGACCTGCAAATTAAAATTTTTTCTTCTTGACCTAAAATTTTAACGGGACCTGAAGATAAATTTAGAATATTATTGACTTAAATAAAAAATTTTTTGTTATTAATGTTTCGAAATTGACCTCGATTTTGACCTAATTTTCAAAAAATATATTGACCTGAAATATTTTTCTGTAAACTGTAATATTTTCTCTTAATATTACAATCTTGGTTTTTATTTATTTAGAAAAATGATTCCATGTCTTTTTTTCATTTTCATATCGTGGAATAATTTTTATGATTTATTAATTCGCTCGGTATTTTGTTAGGAATTTTTTTTAAATTCTTTTTTTATTTTTTTTTTGAGGTGGTTATTCATTATTTATAATATAGTGAAGTCAATTTCTTAGCGACTGATGAACGACCGGTTTTCCTTTCATAGTTGATGACTATAATGTGTAGTTGCTACCTGCCCAACAAATCCTCCAGAGAGGAGTCTATTGTTCTTTTATATTTTACAATTCGCTATGCCAAATCGGGATTACAAATATGTAAATGAGCAAAAAACGCCCACTTTTTTCATGCAAATTATCAACTTTTTAATAGTTTCTTTCTTGGCGTATATATATATGGAAAAAATTGATTTGTCAATTTTTCCCTCGAGTTTTTATCGTGAAAATTCATTCTTTTTGTATTAATTTGAAAAAAATAAATTTCTGATGTTTATTTTTATATTAAAATTAAATTTCAAATTTTAATTATTATATTAAATTTTTAATTTCTGATGTTAATTTTTTATATTAAAGTTTTAATTTTTCCAATTAATTTTTATGTTCAAAAATTAAATTTTCCATATTAATTTTCGTGTTAAAAATTAAATTTTCCATCGTAAGAATAATAATAATAATTTCTGATTTTAATTTTTATATTAAATTTTAAATTTCTAATGTTAATTTTTATATGAAAGTTTCAATTTTTCCAATTAATTTTTATGTTCAAAAATTAATTTTTCCAATTAATTTTTATGTTCAAAAATTAAATTTTCCATTTTAATTTTCGTGTTAAAAATTAAATTTTCCATAATAATAATTTCTGATTTTAATTTTTATATTAAGTTTTAAGTTTCAAATGTTATAATTTTTTATATTAAAGTTTCAATTTTTGTGAATTAATTTTTATGTTAAAAAATTAAATTTTTCATATTTATTTTCGTGTTAAAAATTAAATTTTCCATAATAATAATTTCTGATTTTAATTTTTATATTAAATTTTAAATTACTAATGTTAATTTTTTATATTCAAGTTTTAATTTTTCCAATTAAGTTTTGTGTTCAAAAATTGATTTTCCCATATTAATAATAATAATAATAATAATAATTTCTGATTTTAATTTTTATATTAAATTTTAAATTTCTAATGGTAATTTTTTATATTAAAGTTTTAATTTTTCCAATTAAGTTTTGTGTTCAAAAATTGAATTTTCCATATTAATTTTCGTGTTAAAAATTAAATTTTCCATAATAATTTTCCTATTAACAATTAAATTTTTGAAATTATAAATTTTTATTTTAAGTCCTTGCCAAAAAATCTTTTTTCATTATTTCTGTCTTTTCAATAAAATTTTTAATATTTTTACATGTTTGAAAGAAAGACGAAAAAATTATTACTATTATTAATATTGTTCTTATTTCGCGAATCTAATGTATAAATCATACACGTTTCAATGAATATCCCCGTTGCTTTGATTTGATGTTCTGAACGAATGACCTTTGGTATTTTCTGAACGAATAAACTTTAATGCTCCAAAGATGTTATATTTTCTCTACTCAAATATATATATATATATAACGCATAATACGAGAATGTTAAAAATTTTCAACACACAGCATAAACTTCCATTTACTTTATTTAATATTTTATTTTTCATTTTCATCACTCTTTTTGCCCATTTCTCAATTTTCACCACTTTCGCAATAAGAAAAAAATACATTTCACCTATTTTGCAGTTATTTTCTTTGAAAATAATTTTAAAAATATTTTTCAATTTGTCTTTTGATCATTTTGAAAAACTTTTGAGGTTATTTTATCTCTCGATCTTTGATTTTTGACCTAATTTTGGAATTTCCGTCCAATTTTGACCTAAATATAGCTAATGCCATTTGGATAATTGACCTAAATGTTAAAAATACAATTTCTACCTGCAAATAATTTTTGACCTGATTTTGACCTACTTTTTAGTAATGTTCTTAATTTTTGACCTATTTTTCAAAGTTGACCTATAATTTATTATAGTTGATCTATAATTACGGATCGATTTCTAAAATATTGGTTTACTTTTCACCTAAATTTTGTCAATTCTACATTCGCATGTTTTGACCTAATTTTGACCTAATTTTTAGTAATTTTCACCTAAAATTACATTTTTTCGTATTTCTCCATTTTGACCTAATTTAATTTCGAGTTGAATTTAAAATCAAGTTTTACTCCTTAAACATAAAAAATTATTAATTTTAAACGAAATTTTACTTTACATAGAAAATTTAAAAAAAATTCCTTCTTTACGTGTAAATGATTTTTTTTTTAGAAAAAAGGGAGGGGGCATTAAAAATGCATGGAAAATTTATCCCTTGTGCCAAATTAAAATATATATTTACTTCTATGAAATCAATAGTCCTACATGTGTATATATATACACATATATAGCGAAAATAGATTTTAGAAACATGAATATGGAATTTTGCAAATTTACTCTCCCTCGAATAGCGACGTATAGTGTTAGTAGAAGCAGCAAAGTCCAGTGTTAGAACTTTGTTCCACTTAATCACGAGAAAATCTGACGGGCAAATTCTAAAGAGCCTTACGAAAATCGGGGATTTCTATTAAATTTCGGTTTATACGGATTTAGATAGTAAATTTTCCAGTTCTCTAGCTTTTTATATACATATATAATGGAATTTAGTTTAGAATTTTAGTTTCACGAAAACAAGAGTGAAAATTGTTTTCTAATTATGTGAAAATTTCACTTTTTCTCGAAATAATCGAAAAATAAATGAAAATAAATTCTCCCTCGTGAACTTTAATTAAAAATTATATTCGTACTTTAAAAAAAAATTCCATTGTAGAATAGCTTTAAAGCACAAAGAAATTGAAGTTATGTTCGATAAAATGAACAACATTTATTTCACTGTAGAATCACCCTAAATACTTGAAATTTTCGTTTTATATTCGCCTGCTGATTGTATTTCCTTTATTGTAGAATCACTCTAAATGCTCAGAACTGGTCAGAAATGGTTATATAATTTTCTGTTTATATTCGCTTTTTTACAACATCTACTATATTGTAGAATTACCGTAAATCGTTAGAATTTTTTCATCATATTCGCCTGTTGACTATATTTTCTCTATTGTAGAATCACTCTAAATGGTTGAAATTTTCTTTTCATATTCCCCTTCTGATTATATGTACTTTACTGTAGAATGACCATAAATTATTAGAATCTTCATAATTCATTTTTTCTCCATATTCGCCTGCAAATTATTTTTTTCTTTATTGTAGAATCGCCCTAAGTGGCATAAATTTTCTGTTTTTACTTTACCTTCTAATTATATTTGCTTCATTCTAGAATCACACAGAAAAAAGAAAATGTTTTAAAAAATAATTTTCGTCTTTTGATAATATTCGCTTTATTGTAGATTCACCGTAAGCTTGCAATTTACTTGTACATTCGGATTAAATTTGCCTTTTATGTCCGTTCAAAATTTAAAGCCTTTAGGGTCGTTTTACAATTCAACTAATATTCTCGCATAAGGATGAAATAACCTTCGAAATTTGAGAATATTTAGGGTCATTCTACAAAAATTAAATTAATATTTCCAAAAGTGGAAAATGACTACAAAATTAATAACCTTTAGGGTCGTTTTGCAATTAAATTATTATATTCACAAAAGGATGAAATAACCTTCAAAATTTAAGAATATTTAGGGTCATTCTACAATGAAATAATTATTTTCAAAAGGGGGAAATGACTCCAAAATTTATAGCCTTTAGGGTCGTTTTACAATTAAATTAATGTTCTCAAAAGGCGAACATAATCTTTAAAATTTGAGTCAATTAGGGCCATTTTGCAATTAAATTAATATTCTCAAAAGGCAAAAATGACATCAAAATTGAGAGCCTTTAGGGTCGTTTTGCAATTAAATTATAATATTCACAAAAGGATGAAATAACCTTCGAAATTTGAGAATATTTAGGGTCATTCTACAAAAATTAAATCAATATTTTCAAAAGTGGAAAATGACTACAAAATTAATAAACTTTAGGGTCGTTTTGCAATTAAATTATAATATTCACAAAAGGATGAAATAACCTTCAAAATCTGAGACACTTAGGCTCATTCTACAATGAAAAAATTATTTTCAAAAGGGGAAAATGACTCCAAAATTTATAGCCTTAAGGGTCGTTTTACAATTAAATTAATGTTCTCAAAAGGTGAACATAATCTTCAAAATTTGAGTCAATTAGGGCCATTTTGCAATTAAATTAATGTTCTCAAAAGGCGAAAATAATCTTCAAAATTTGAGTCATTTAGGGTCATTTTGCAATTAAATTAATATTCTCAAAAGGCGAACATAATCTTCAAAATTTGAGTCATTTAGGGTCATTTTGCAATTAAATTAATATTCTCAAAAGGCAACAATGACTTCGAAATTTAAAGCCTTTAGGGTCGTTTTGCAATTGAATTAATATTCTCAAAAAGGCGAATATAACCTATAAAATTTGGAAAATAATTTTTGAGCTACTTTTGAAGCTACAATGGGATGATTATTGCAAAGTATCGATAATAGCCATGTCATTTAGGGTGATTCTACAATTAATTAAAGTTATTAACATGTGGCGAACAAAATCTAAAAACTATATCCGTTAAAGGTGGTTCTGCAATGGAATTATTACTAAATTATTATTATTAAAAATTGACGAATATAACCAGTCCATTTAGGGTCATTCTACAATTACATTAATATCATACATTGTCGAACGTAACCTAAAATGTTTAGCCATTAAATGTGAATCTACAATAATGTGATTCATATTCAAGTGAGATGAAACTAACCTTAAAATTTTTTTTAGTCATTTAGGGTGATTCTACAGTAAAAGAAATATCAACTCTTATAATTTATAACATTTATAATAGCAACTTTGAGCCATTTTGGGTAATTCTACAATAGGGCGAGTGTAAATATAATCAAATAGCTACTTTTAGATATTTAGAGTAATTCTACAATGGCGTAATTGTAGACTTAAAATACGCAGGTAAGAAAGGAACGTTTTTTTCACCACTTAGGGTAATTCTACAATAGCGTTTGTAGACTTAAAATACACAGGTAAGGAGGGAACGTTTCTTTTCGTCATTTAGGGTAATTCTACAATGGTATTCTACAAAATCTAAAAACTATATTCGTTAAAGGTGGTTCTGCAATCATTCTACGAAAACGAATAGAAAGTAATTTTAACTGTAAACTGACTCTGAATGGCTTAGCTTTTGAGGTTATGTTCGTAAATTGTAAAATATAAATTAAATTGTAAAATTACCCTAAATGCCCTAAATTTGGAACTTTTTTTTTACTCTTACTGTAACTTTCTAGTTAGTTAGTTAGTTGAGAAAAAAAATCACTGTTTCATTAATCAAACTAGTATTTAGTGAAGAGAAAAAGAGAGGAGAGAGAGAGAGAGAGAGAGAGTTCATTGAACTCATTTAAATATTATATGCACGTTTCGGATTCGATTAGTTGCACGACGAACACGAGAGAGAGAGAGAGAGAGAGAGAGAGGTCTTCTTCTTACCCTCATCTCGTCGTCTCTCGACCACTTCAAATCCAAACTTATTCTTCCACTTCTTTTCTTCAAAAGTATATAAAAGCTGCTTTATTTTAAACACTAGAAATTCTTTCACTATTTTCTTTTTCTCCCATCATTTCCCCTGAGATTAAATATTTTTTTTTAGATTTGCCACTCGAACCCATAAACTTGTAGTTTGTGTGTTTATACCAGGGACCTTCACGAAAAATATGTGTCGTGCCCGTGTCGTGCCTTGACACGACACAAATAACGCTTTGTAATTCGTGCCGTGCCTAGGCACGACACAAAGTTCACTTGGTAATTCGTGCCGTGCCAAGGCACGATACAAAGTTCGTTTCGTAATTCGTGTCGTGCCTAAAAAAACACAAATAACGCTTGCAAGATTCTATACAGTATTTCATGCGTGTCTTTAAAACGTGCCTTGACACGACACGAATTACAAATTTGCATTTGTGTCGTGCCTTGGCACGGCACGAATTACCAAGCAAACTTTGTGTCGTGCCAAGGCACGGCACGAATTACCAAGCGAACTTTGTGTCGTGTCAAGGCACGACACGGGCACGACACGAATTTTCGTGTTTTTTCGTGTTCGTGTAAGTCCCTGGTTTATACACATTCGCAGACAGTCTGAGAATTTTCAATAGTTTAGTGTAAACTTTTCTCTACATAGCTTAAACTGAGTGTTAATCTCAAATGCCAATAGTTTTTGGTCTAAAAACAAAATCCCTCTCTCTCTCTCTCTCTCTCTCTCTCTCTCTCTCTCTCTCTCTCTCTTTCTAATAATTAACTCATTGTTTATAATACGATGAAAAAAAGTGTTATTGAAAAAAATAAAGAGAATAAATTTAAAAGTAATAAATTTATTTTATTGAAAAAAACTAAAGAGAAGAAATTTAAAAATAATAAATTTATTTTATTGAAAAAAAATAAAGGGAAAAAATTTAAAAACAATAAATTAATTTTAGTCAAATAAATGAAGAGAAGAAATTTAAAAATAATAAATTTATTTTATTGAAAAAAAATGAAGGGAAAAAATTTAAAAACAATAAATTAATTTTATTCAAATAAATGAAGAGAAGAAATTAAAAAATAATAAATTTATTTTATTAAAAAAAACAAAAAGAATAAATTTAAAAATAATAAATTTATTTTATTAAAAAAAATGAAGGGAAAAAATTTAAAAACAATAAATTAATTTTAGTCAAATAAATGAAGAGAAGAAATTAAAAAATAATAAATTTATTTTATTGAAAAAAACTAAAGAGAAGAAATTTAAAAATAATAAATTAATTTTATTCAAATAAATGAAGAGAAGAAAATAAAAAATAATAAATTTATTTTATTGAAAAAAACTAAAAGAAGAAATTTAAAAATAATAAATTTGATTGAAAAAAACGAAGAGAAGAAATTTAGAAATAATAAATTTATTTGATTGAAAAAACGAAGAGAAGAAATTTAAAAATAATAAATTTATTTTATTGAAAAAAACGAAGAGAAGAAATTAAAAAAAATAAATTTATTTAAAAAAAGAAAATAAAAATGTAAAAGTAAGCAATTCAAGTAGAGGTAAAAATTTATTGTCCCAATTTATTAACATGTACGAAAGCAATTAAAATTGAAAAAAAAGAAACAAAAAATAAAACAAAATAAATAAAAAAACAACAAGAATTTGATGGTCAAGTTTCGTGACAAAAATAGAAGAATAAATTTTAATAAAAAGAAAAAAAGAGAAATTGCGTCGTAAATTGAATCAATATTGAACAATATATTCAGACACCCCAACGATTTTATGAGTGAAATTATTTCGCATTTGCCAGGAGACGGAAAAATAATGAAATTAGAAGACAATATTCCTAGAGAATGAAAGAAACACTATATATATATATATATATAAATTTCACCCTCCTATGAGATCTTAGGAAAAAAAAATTTATATGTTTGGAGAGAAAAAATTCCGATCTAGGCGCCCTTCGAAATTTTGACCTTGAGCTCTCCCTATGCATGCGGGAGGAAAATCGCCATCTATATTGATGCTTTCGTGTGCGTGGGGAAAGTAGAAATATATCCCGTGTATAAATGTACAAGAAGGGACGAATCTCCTGTTGGCAATTCACTCCAAATGTTGTATTTGGCTTCGACCAAGGAATATTTCTTTTTTATCAATGCTTAAGATGGCACTTGATTTTCGCGCTCAAATAAAGCCAACAAAATACAATATGGCCAATGGAAGACAATTTCAATTTTCCACAAAATACAAAGAAGAGAAATTTCTAAAGAAAAAATTTTTCTTTTATTTTCTTTTATTAAGGGAAAATTTAAAAAAAAAGAATAAAAATAATAAAAATTTCAACAAAAATATAAGGAAGAAGGGCAAATTTATAAAATATGGAAACATAATTAAAAGAATTCTAAAAGATTCGAAAGATTCGAAAGAAAAAAGCGGTCAAATGTATGAAATAAAGTAAAATAATAATAAAACAAAAGTTTAAAGCACCAAAAAGCCAAATTTACAAAATATTATCAAATAATAATAATAAAATAATAATAGTATTTTTTTTATTTAATAACTTTAAAAAAAAGAAATACTTCAAATTTATTAAATATGGTCAAAAAATTAATTAATAATTAAAAAAAAGCTTTAAAGAAACACTATTAACTAAAAAGTATCAAATTGCAACGAGTCGATCTAAAAAATTGAATCAAGTCATCATTTGATCTCAATTTTTTGACCATTTCGATCTATTTAGAGATCATTTTGACATTTTTAGAAAAACAGTGAAAGAAAAAATAGACAAATTTATGGAATGTGACAATAATAATAATAATAATAATAATAAAAGTTTAATACAAAAATCGATGAAATTTATAAATTCTTGTGAAATAATAAAATAATAATTTAAAAACTTTTGTAACAAAAAAAATACGAAATAAAGTAAAATAATAATAAAACAAAAGTTTAAAGCATGAAAAAGTCAAATTTACAAAATATTATCAAATAATAATAAAAAATTTTCAAAAAAATGTCAAAAAAAAGGAAATACGTCAAATTTATTAAAAATGGTCAAAAAATTAAATATTAATTAAAAAAGGCTTTAGAGAAAAAAAAAAGATAAATTTACGGAATGTGACAATAATAATAATAAAAGTTTAATACAAAAATCGATGAAATGTATAAAATCTTGTCAAATAATAAAATAATAATTTTGAAACTTTTGGAACCAAAAAAAATAATTAATCTATAACATATGGTAAAATAATTAATAGTAAAATTTTGTTAAATATTGTCAAAAATAAATTAAATAATAATTTTAAAAATAGTTTCCAAAGAAAGAGTAAAATTCAAATATATTAAATTTGGTCAAATAGTAATTAATAAATGAAGTGTGAAACCAAAAATAGGTCAAAATTTATGGAATTTGGTAAAATAATAATAAATCCAAAGTTTAAAAAAATGGGCCAAATTTATAAAACATGGTCAAATGATACCAAAATGATAATTTTGAAACTATTTAATAAAGAAAACGGGGCATAAATCTATAAAATGTGGTCAAATAGTTAAAAACAGGATTTTAATTTTTAAAAAATATTTTTAAATAATTTTTCAAGGATAATAGCTTTTTAACTTTTAAAACTTCAAAAAACTTCAACAAAAATTTTCCAACAATTAAAATTTTGGTAAAATCTTTTAAAAATAATTGAATTTTTGAAAAGTATAAATAAAAGTAATCAAATTTGTTTTAAGAATTTTAATTTATAAAACAGGACCATATGATTTCTGAAAAATTCAAATAAGTCCAAAATGAAAATTTTGAATCTTAAAAAAATTATTACAAAACAATTCTAATAATTCGGTTTCAAAAAATATTTTTATTTAATTTTTTGAAAATATTTGTAATACCTAAAGGAATTTTTGTATATAATTTAAAAAATATAAAAAATTTTTTTTTCAATTTTCCACAGCACAAAGAAATGAAATTTTTAAAAAGAAATTATTTTCATTAAAATTTCTTTTTTTAGGGAAATTTTTTAAAGCAAAGAATAAAAATAATAAAAATTTCAACAAAAAATGAGTGAAATTTATAGAATGTGGTTAAATAAGTAATAAGTCAAAAGTAATAACATAAATAGCATTTGACATAAATTTCATTTGACATCAAGTTCATTTAACGTAAAAGACATTTAACATAATTTTTATTTAGCATCAAAATTACGTAACATAAATTTCGTGTGACATAAAAGTCACATTTAATATAAATTTCTGTTGGCATAAAAATTATTTAACATAAATTTCTTTTGAAATAAATATCATTTGACATAAATTTCTTTTGACATAAATACCATTTGACATAAAGTTCATTTAACATAAAAGAGACTTATCATACTTCTCATTTGACATAGATTATTCTATGTCAAATTTTATTTTAATTTATTTTGATTTATATCAAATGAGAATTTTGTTGAATGACTTCTGTGTCAAATGAAATTTATGTCAAATAAAAATTATGTTACATATATTTTATGTTAAATGAACTTTACGCCAAATGAAATTTTCATCAAGTGAATTTTATGTTAAATAAAAATTATGTTAAATGAACTTTATGTCATATGAAATTTAAGTCAAATGACAGTTATGTCCAATGAAAATAATGTTAAATGTCTTTTTTGTTAAATGGACGTTATGTCAAATGATCTTTATGTCAAATAAAAATAATGTTAAATACCTTTTTATGTTAAATGAAATTTATGTCATATGAAATTTAAGTCAAATGACAATTATGTCAAATGAAATTTATGTTAAATATCTTTTATGTTAATTGAACTTTATGTCAAATAAAATTGATGTCAAATGACACTTATGTTAAATGACATTTTGGTCAAATAAAAATGATGTTAAATTGTCTTTTATGTTAAATTAACTTTATGTCAAATAAAAATTTTGTTAAATCTCTTTTACGTTTAATGAACTTTATGTCAAATAAAATTATGTTAAATTGTCTTTTATGTTAAATTTTTTTTTGTTAAATGAACTTTATGTCACATAAAATTGCGATAAATGTCTTTCATGTTAAATGAAATTGATGTCAAATAAAATTGATGTCAAATGACATTTATGTTAAATGACATTTAGGTCAAATAAAAATTATGTTAAATGTCTTTTATGTTAAATGAACTTTATGTCAAATGTTTAATGAAATTGTATGTCAAAAAAATTGCAAATTAAATGTTTTTTACACGAAATAGATTTAATGGTAAATTTATTTTTAGAATAAAATTTTGACCTAAATATATATATATATATATTGTAATCTGTCATAGTCAAAAAAACGTTTTTAGCATTGTGTCGAGGCTTCCCTTCAAATTCCTTGCGGATCATTTTACAGTCTCAAGGTTAGATGAAAAAACAACTTGGGAGAGACTGGTTCCTGACGGAGTCAAACTTGTTTTGCGATAATAGACCGACGGTAATGATTACACTACAGGAAGAGAAGGGGAAGAAAGCACGAGGGCGGCAAGCCTTGAACTGCATGGACAGAAAAGAGAGGGGGGGGGTAAAAGGGGGCAATTTCATTTTCAAGGGCTGCGTGTGACTGGCAGCAGTGCATTTTTTTATTATTTACATATTTAATTATACCCTCGGAAAAAACTATATCCAAAGTGACAAAATGGAAATTTCATCTTCAATAATTCTCTCATATTATAATTTTTTTTTCCTTTTCTCTCGAAAATTTATAAAAAAAATTTTGTTTCAACTACTTAATCACTGAATTTTTTAGAGAAGAATTTTTAAAATAATTTAAAGAAAAACCAATTTTTTTTTTAAATGGATTTTAATTATTATAAAAAAATTATAAACATGATTATTTTTTTCCAAAAATCTTTAAAATTTGAGAAAAAAAATAATTATGTATTATATTTTCTATATTTTGAATTTTTTGGAAATATTTAATTACCAAAAGGGGTAAAAATATTAGAAGTAGTAAAATTATTACAAATTATAAACATGATTATTTTTTTCACAAAACTCTTTAACATTCCCAAAAAAAAAATTATGTATTATTTTTTCTATATTTTCGAATTTTCGGAAATATTTAAGTACCAAAAGAATAGTAAAAAAAAACTTCTCAAAAAAAAAAAATTCTCAAAAAAATTATGTATTATTTTTTCTATATTTTCGAATTTTCGGAAATATTTAATTACCAAAAGTAGTAAAAAAAAACTCTTTCAAATTCTCAAAAAAATTATGTATTATTTTTTCTATATTTTGGAATTTTCGGAAATATTTAATTACCAAAAGTATAGTAAAAAAACTCTTTCAAATTCTCAAAAAAATTATGTATTATTTTTTCTATATTTTCGAATTTTCGGAAATATTTAATTACAAAAAGTAGTAAAATTGAATTGAATTTTCAAAACATAAATTAAGTGATTGAATTTGAATGTTTTGCAAATCTTAATTCCTGCGACAAAACAATAATAATTAGATATTTATTTTCAAAAAAAAAAGCTAATGACGTTTTAGAAATTATTTTACTGTTGAAAAATGAAAATAAATGTGAATAGAACATTTTTTTTTTGAGTATCTAATAATTTTCAGAGTGAATCGGAATATTTTCGGTTCAGAATTCGTGAAATTTTCACAGAAAACAAAAAGTATTTTTTTTTAAATCAAAATGATGAAAAAACAATTCTATTTGATCTTAGGAATGTATCCACCAAAGGACAGAAAAAAATATCCTAAAATATCCTAAATAAATGAACCAATTTAATAAATAAATGAACCAAACGGGAATATAAAGGGAATGAAAAATACTTTTGTTCAGAATTAGAAAATTTTTAAAAAGTTTATATTTTAATAATTATTATTTAAATATATTATTATAATTTAATAATTATAATTATCATCAAAATCGCATCTTCGTTCGATATAATTTCGATTATAACTTTTCAAATAATTGTCGCTCATAATAATCTCAAAGTTTTGAACGTTCAAATGAACGAAATATTTTTTATTCAAGATATTTTAATAAATTACTAATCATAATAAAACTTCAAAAACTAAAACTTTACATTTACAAACTCATTAATGAATTTTTTTTGTCAGTGACACAAAATAGTTGCAATAAAAATTTAATTTTTAGAAGAAATAAATAAATTTCTTTCATTTGAACGTTCAGAACTTTAGGATCTTCACTCATAAATTTTCTCAACGGATTTTCATTTCTTATAGTTTTAAGTGTATGTAGGTATTTTTTAAAAATTTTCAAAAAGGCGCAGAACATTAAAAAAATTAATTGTTTATAAAAAGTGTATTATATAATTATTAAAATATAAACTTTTTAAAAATTTTCTAATTCCGAATGAAAGTATTTTTAATTTCCTTTATATTCTCGCTTGGTTCATTCATTTCTTAAATCGGTTCATACATTTAGGAAATATAGGAAATATGGTTTTGTTTAAAAAGTTGCAAAAAAATTAATTTTGCAATAACTTTTATAAAAAATATTTTTTTTTCTGTTCTTTGGTGGATACATTCCTAAGACCAAATAGAAGTGTTTTTTCATCATTTTGTTTGAAAAAAAAAATACTTTTTGTTTTCTGTGAAAATTTCCACGAATTCTGACCCTTTTGAAATAGGATCCTAAAGTTCTGAACGTTCAAATGAACGAAAATTATTTATTTCTTCTAAAAAATAAATTTTCATTGTAAATATTTGACTTCACTATCCAAAAAATTAATTACTCAATTTGTAAAAGTAAAATTTTAGGTTTTAATTTTTTTATGATTAGTAATTTATTAAAATATCGTTAATAAAAAATATTTCGTTCATTTGAACGTTCAAAACTTTGGGATCATTTTGAAATTTAGAAAAAAAATTCAATAATTTTCTCTGAAAATCAAAGAAAAATAAAATTTAATATTCTTGGCAACTCTGGATTTATATTGGCGACTAGATTAAAGTATGGAATCTATCACTAAAATGTAAATTTGAGAAAAGAGTAATTCTCTCAAATTAGATTTGTGAAAAAATATTGACATTAAATTTTCAGTTTATGATAAACAATGAGAATATATAACATTCTGATGACGCCACTACTCTCGAGTACATTATTTAGCTGAGAGAGAAAGAAAAAGAGAGAGAAAATGAGAGAAGTTATATTTTTCTGAAAATTTGTGCTTAACCTTCTGTAAAGACAAGGCAATCAGTGCAAAGTTAAATTATGGACTCATCTAATCCTTACTTCCAGACCATTACGACCGTATTCTTGGAGAGAAGAAACCATATGCAGAGAGACGTGAACGAACTCGACGAGTTTGTTGACACTAATCTCCCAAGCTTGCGGCTTCATGACTCGTGTGTATTTCGATTTTACGCCAATGTATATAGTCCATATTCCACCAAAACATAAATATAAATAGGGGAAAACGTATAGTCAAGCTTGGACCACCTTTGCAAACAATGTTCATAACTCTATCGCCACATTTCATCCATTTTTTACCAATTCGTTTGTTTCAAACTATTTTTTATTCATTCTTTGACATGTTTTCGATTATCCTGAAGTTTTGAACGTTCAAATGAACGAAATATTTTATATTGAAGATATTTTATTAAATTACTAATAATAAAAAAAAATTATAAACTAAAATTTAACGTTTACAACTGAGTAATTAATTTTTTTGGATAGTGAAGCAAAATAATTGTAATAAAAATTTAATTTTTAGAACAAAAAAAATAAATTTCGTTCATTTGAACGTTCAGAACTTTAGGATCCTTGTTTTCGTGTAAATTTTCCCTTTTTCCATTCATTGAAAAGCTTATTTTCTTTTGCGACTACATCTCACAAGTTTTTTTTTTTTTTTGATTCATTATTATTTTTTATCAAATTTCATATATTTGACTTCTTTTAAATTCTTTCTAACAGGATTTAAGATCCTAAAGTTCTGAACGTTCAAAATGAACGAAATTTATTTATTTCTTCTAAAAATTAAATTTTTATTGCAATTATTTTGCTTCACTATCCAATAAAATTAATTATTGAGTTTGTAAACATAATATTTTAGTTTTTAAATTTTTTATTATTAGTAATTTATTAAAATATCGCCAATAAAAAATATTTCGTTCATTTGAACGTTCAAAACTCTTTGGGACCATCAGGATTTCTACAAATTTCTCCTTTTATAAAATTTCATGATTTTTTTTATAATTTCCAAATGATAAATGATAAAATTTTCATTGCTTATTAAGGGAAAATTTTTGTCAAGTCATAAAAGTAAATGTCGTGAAAACAAAACTTTAGCCAGGAAAATTAAGAAAATTTGAAAATTATTCGACTTATTCTCAAATATTGCTATTTTTTTGTTTTCTTCCAAACATTGCAACAAAATACCACAATTTACAGTAAAAAAAAAATGCTACCTAGATTTTTACGACAAAAATAACTTTGAACAACTGTTTTAAAAATTAATTTCGAAATACAGTTAAATTTAAGTAAAACTTAATTGGAAATAATTAATTTATTTCATGATTTTCGTTCCTATTTTTTGTGAAAATCAACTTTTGAGGAATTTTTATTGTAGATTTTGCAAAATAATTGAATTATCAAAACATTTAATAAAAAAAAATCTTTAAAGGGAAATTTAAAAATGAAACTTAGCTTCTCATTTCATCAAAATTTAATAGTTTTAATATTTTTAATTACACATTTCCAAAAAATAACATTTTACGATTATTTTTCATCATTTTGCACTGGAAAAAAAATTTATTAAATTTAAATAACTGATTATTTGACTATTATCAAATAAATATTTACTTGAATCAAATAATTTATATTTAAATCAAATAAATTGTATTTGAATAAAATATTTCAGTATTTGAAGCAAATACTAATTAATTGATTCAAATAAAAATTACTTGATTCAAGTAAATATTTATTTGATTCAAGTAAATATTTATTTGATTATAGACAAATAATCGATTATTTGAATCGAATAAATTTTTTTTCAGTGTGAAGAAAAAGAAATCATGTTCAAAATTTTCAATTAAACTTCATCAAAAAATTCGTTAGTTTTTTTTTAAATTAAACAAAAATTCCTTTAACTAATAAAAATATTTTCAAAAAAATTAAATAAAAATATTTTTTGAAACCGAATTATTAGAATTGTTTTGTAATAATTTTTTTAAGATTCAAAATTTTCATTTTGGACTTATTTGAATTTTTCAGAAATCATATGGTCCTGTTTTATAAATTAAAATTCTTAAAACAAATTTCATTACTTTTATTTATACTTTTCAAGAATTCAATTATTTTTAAAAGATTTTACCAAATTTTAATTTCGTTGGAAAATTTTTGTTGAAGTTTTGTTGAAGTTTTATTATGTTTTAAAAGTTAAAAAGCTATTATCCTTGAAAAATTATTCAAAAATATTTTTTATAAATTAAAACTTTGTTTTAACTGTTTGACCACATTTTATAGATTTATGCCCCGTTTTCTTTTTTAAATAGTTTCAGAATTATCATTTTGGTATTATTTGGCCATGTTTTATAAATTTGGCCCATTTTTTTTAACTTTGGTTTTATTATTATTTTACCAAATTCCATAAATTTTGACCTATTTTTGGTTTCACACTTCATTTATTAATTACTATTTGACCAAATTTAATATATTTGAATTTTACTCTTTCTTTGAAAACTATTTTTAAAAATCATTATTTAACTTATTTTTGACCATATTTAACAAAATTTTACTATTAATTATTTTACCATATGTCATAGATTTACCAATTTTTTTGTTCCAAAAGTTTTAAAATTATTATTTTCTTATTTGACAAGATTTTGTAAATTTCATCGATTTTTGTATTAAACTTTTATTATTATTATTGTCACATTCCATAAATTTGTCTATTTTTTTCTTTAAAGCCTTTTTTAATTATTATTTAATTTTTTGACCATATTTAATAAATTTGACGTATTTCCTTTTTTTGACATTTTTTTGAAAATTTTTTATCATTATTTGATAATATTTTGTAAATTTGACTTTTTTATGCTTTAAACTTTTGTTTTATTATTATTTTACTTTATTTCATATACTTGACTTTTTTTCTTTCGAATCTTTCGAATCATTTAGAATCCTTTTAATTATTTTTCCACATTTATTTATTTTTTCACATTTTTTATTTCCTTTTTTTCAAATTTGGTGATATTTGAAAAATTTGAACGATTATTGTTTCGATTTTTTAAACTTCTTTTAATTACTGGACAAAATGTTTTCTAATTCAAATGTTTTTCTTCGAAATTTTTTTCTTTTAATTTCTATTCAACTTGATGACAATATTTAAAATAAATTTGACCAATTCTTTTGCTTCAAACTTTTTTTTTTACTATTTAATGTGACGAAATTTAGTAAATTAGACCTTCATTATGCTTAAAATTTTTCTTTTCTTACTATTTTGCTAAATTTCACAAATTTGACCATTTTTCATAATTTTCTTCAAATTCTTTTAATTATTTTACCAAATTTCTCTGATTTCAAGTGAAAATTTTCACTTTTCCCAAAACCATAAAGAAAATAATATTTTGAATCACTCTAAAAATGATTGAATACTGAGTGAAAAAAAAAATATTTATAAATTAAATAGAAACAAGAATAGAAAAGCGATTCTGCAAGACAACAAACCCTGCACCTTGGGAATCGAGAATCGATGGAATCCGCACCCAACAAGAACAAAGACAATGTGCGCGACCTTCAAAATCACGAGAGTCAACTGCAAACGAAGCGATTCACCCGAATTCCACAATATACACACCATGTTTATATATATTGTACTATCAGTGTCGAGTGAAACGAACCCTAAATTTTTTTTCCAACTCTCAAGTTTCTTGTATTTCAATTTTAATGGCATTTGCTTTTCACGTAAAATCAAAAAGTTTGTGATAAATTATCAAGTTTTTAATATTTTCATTGAAAATAATTTATCATGTAATTTTGCAATTTTTATGTTTTAAACAGAAAGTGCACGGTAAATCGTTAGGTATTAAAATAACACAAAAATGGATTAAAATAACACTAAATTGGATTATTTTAATCCTTTTTGGTGTTATTTTAATATCTAACGATTTACCGTGTGACTAATTTTTTAGTTTGAAAATATTTTTCAGATTTGCGACGCGATCCGAAGAAAGGGACCTTAGGAGGTTATGTTCAACCTTATTGTGTTTACTTTAAGGTTATGTTGACGTAACATTTTTTTGTTTCATAATTTCTTTTCACTTATTGTAAATTAAAATCAGTGTTTATTAAATGTTTTGGTTGTAAAGAAGACTTAAAAGTCAATAATTTATATATTGACACTGAATTCTTTTTTGTATTTTCTTTTCAAAAATTGCAAACATAACCTACAATTTTTTGCTTCTAAGCTTCCTTTCTTCAAATAGCGTCTCATTTAAGAAAAAATAACTATTTTCTAAATATTAAAATTAATTTATTGCAAAAATCAATTTTTTAAATCGGACTAAATAAATAAATGACTAATTTTAAATAGGACTAAATAAATAAATGACTAATTTTAAATAGGACTAAATAAATAAATGACTAATTATTAAATAAAATATGAAGTTAAATATGAATTATAACTTTTATTTAATTATTTCATTTTAACTGATTAGTATGATTATTAAATATTTTCGCCACAAAATTTAGTAACTTCTCTTTAACTGAAAAGTACTCAGAAGTAATTTATTTAGCGAATAAATTTGCGCTGTTTCAAATAGTCAAAAGTAATAAACTCATATTTACAGAGTAGTCGGAGATTTGGAATAAATTTTAAAAGTTGTTTTACATTTTCTAAATATATATCTATGTACACTGAGAGAATAATATAGCAACCAAGTATTATATATATAATACACGAACTGTTTTACATAAATTGCAGAATATTTAATAATTTTCCAAAAAAAGAAGAATCAAAAGTAAATTATTCATAATTTGAAAAGTTCTCTTATTATTGAAAAACAATTTACAATTTTTTTTTTGCAAGAATTTACAATGCTACGAAAACATAAATATTTTTCTATTTTAAATATGCCTTCAGGGTAAACTAGATACGAAAACGGGAAAATTGAAAACAAAAAGGGTCCAAGGTGAAATTTTACTTCGTTCCCTTTCTTCAAGATTTAAAATTAAAATTAAGAATGAAAAATTTTTAAAAATCTTTGAAAGAACCTGAGAAAACTACACATTTCCACATAAGACTTCATGAAACTTTATGATTTGGACGTTTGAAAAAAATGGCACTTTAGTTTCAGACAGTTTTTTTTTTTTTTGGAAAAAGATAAAAATTGTTGGCGTTTCGGAAATTTTTTACTATTCTCTTTCTATTCTGCTTTACTAATAAAAAAATTTATTAATATATTATTTTGAAATTTAGAATCGTATTCATCAAGCTTTTTAGCTTTGAAATTTTGACAAAAATGGCACTTTGGACATTTTTTAATAGTATTTTGGAAAAAGATGATAATTTTGCAACTTTCCGAAAGTTCAAACTGTTTTCATCGTATTCTGCATATTTAAATAAATAATTCCTTAATGAACCTATTTTCAAATCTAGCGTGTTCTTTATGCTGTTTTTTGACTTTCAATTTTGAAAAAAATGGCACTTTGGACAGTTTTTTTTTTAAAAAAAGAAAATTTCAAAGTGATGCATTAATAAATTATTTATTTCACTTCGAGATTTACCGTAGTCTACATAATGCTTTTTAGCTTTGAAATTTGATAAAAATGTCACTTTGGCCAGTTTAAAGAATTTTTTTTAAAGAAGATAAAAATTTAGAATACTTCAAAAAATTTAAACTATTTTCATCGTATTCTGCATATTTTAAATAAATAATTCATTAAGGCATCATTTTCATATTTAACGTTGTTTTCCTGACTTTTTATACCTTTGAAGTTGGACGAAAATGGCACTTTTCACAATTTCTAGTTGTTTTTATGGAAAAAAATAATAATTTTAGGCGTTTACTATTTTTTTCTATTCGCCATGAGTTAATGAACAATTTATTAATACATCATTTTTAAATTTAACGTAGTCTTGATGATGCTTTTTAGCTATGAAATTTAAAAAATGGCACATTTGATAGTTTAGGTCCAATTTTTTTTTGCAGAAAATGAAAATTGTGATCGCTTTCAAAAAAGTTTACTACTTTCTTCTCTTCGGCAGCTCTAAATAAACATTTCATTACTGCCTCATTTTTACATTTAGCGTGGTATTTATGACATTTTCCAGCTTTAAATTTTGACAAAAATGGCACTTTGAACAGTTTTCAACTATTTTTTCGAAAAAAGATGAATATACTGGAACTTTTCGACTGTTTAAATTATTTTCTCACTATTCTAAATATTTACAAAACAGAATTTATTAATGCATCATTTTTAAATTGACAAAAATGGCACTTTGAACAATTTTTTATAGTTTTTGGGGAAAAAATGATAATTGTGAGCATTTCCGAAAATTCTTACGATTTTCTTCCTATTCTGAATATTTAAATAAACGTAAAAACTAATTTTTTATTTTGAAATTTGACGTAGTCTTCATGCAGTTTTTCGGCTTTTGATTTTAAAAAAATGGCACTTTGAACAGTTTTTTTGGAATAAGATGAAAATGTCGAATTTCTGCATTAATGAATTACAAATTTCATTTTGAAGTTTTGTTTCATCTAAATAATGCCTTTCAGGCTTAAAATTTGATAAAAATGGCACTTTAGATCGTTCTTTTGGTAACCGAAGAAAATTGTGCAAGTTTTCGAAAATTCTTGCAATTTTATTTCTATTCTCCGTATATTTAAATAAATAACTAATTAATGCGTTATTTTCAAACTAAGTTTGGTCTTTAAGATGTCTTTTAGCTTCTAAGATTGACAAAAAATGGCACTTTCGATGAAGATGAAACTTGTGGACATTTTCGAAAATTCAAACTACTTTGCTTCTTTTCTCCATTCCTTAATAAATAATTCATTAATACATCATTCTTATATTTAGCGTAGTCTTCATAATGTTTTTTAGCTCTTAACTTTGCTAAAAATGGCACTTTGTACAGTTTTTGATAGTTTTTCGAAAATTCCCACTATTTTCTTCCTATTCTGTCTATTTTAATAAATGGGAAACTAATACATTATTTTTAAATTTAGCATAGTCTTCATGAAGCTAATTCATTTTCTTTTCAAAGCCAAACGGCTTTGAAGTTTGCCAAAAATGGCACTTTGAACGGTTTTTTGGAATAAAACGAAAATTTAAAAATGATTCATTAATAAATTATTAATTTCATTTTGAAATTTACCTCAGTCTACGTGATCTATTTTTTAGCTTTGAAATTTGCACAAAAAATGGCACTTTGGACAGTTTTTGATAGTTTTTTTTTAGAAAAATATTAAAATTCTGCTGGTTTATAAAATTTTTAACTATTTTCTTTCTATTCTCCTTATTTTAATTAACAATTCACTACTATGTTATTTTAAAATTATAGCGTATAGTCTTTATGCAGTTTTTCGGCTTTTAATTTTGATAAAAATGGCACTTTGGACAGTTCTTTTGGAAAAAATAAAAACTTCAAAATGATGCATTAATGAATTATTAATTTCATTTTGAAATTTACCTTAATCTACATAATGCTTTTTTTAGCTTTAAAGTTTGCCAAAAAATGGCACCATGGACAGTTTTTGATAGTTTTTTTTTTTAAGAAAAATATTAAAATTCTGCTGGTTTCTAAAAATTACAACTATTTTCTCTCCATTCTGCATATTTTAATAAACGATTCACTACTATTTTGTTATTTTTAAATTTATCGTAGTCTTCATGCAGTTTTTCGGCTTTCAATGTGTGACAAAAATGGCACTTTGGACTGTTTTTTCTTTAGGAAAAGATAAAAATTCATAATTTTTTTTCCCTAAAAATAGAAAAGTTTACTCAAACTCTTATAGAGTGTTTACAATTTCGCTTCTCATGGTACGTCCACAATACTCCTCTTGTTTCGGAGATAAGAAAAAAAAAGGTTCACACTCGACGAAAAACAAAATTCTTATTATCTCAAGAACATGATTATATACATAAGTTTGGTCACTTCTTTTCTAAAATATACACGAGTGGGGCACTTGAAAAGAGGCAATTTTCGAAAGTCCCTTTTAGTACTTATATATCTCTTTGGGCCTCGCTCTCATAAGTTTCTTCTCTTGTGTTGTTCAAAATCACATTGTGTGGCGTTGGGTTAAATTTTCTACCTGCCGTCCTCTCTCATTCAGAAACGAAAACCCCAAAAAACATCTGTTCTCTCATCAACCTATAGAGGTGCTCTCGCACACTTCAATTTCTCTCTTCTTCCTCCCAAGGTTTATATAGACCTTTTTTTTAAAACTGATGTCAATTATGTACAAATTTTTTTTTTTCTCGAAATATCAGCTATGATTTTAAAAACACATGTTTTCAAACGATTTCAAGGACGAAAATGAGAAAAAAAAAGAATTATGTTACAATAATCGTGAACATAATTTTTCGATTCAATTACAATTCACTTATGATATTGCCACTCTAAAAACAATAATAAAATATACGCACTTAAATTCACTAATAAGATCCATTTCAGTTTTCAGGTTTAATAATATAACAACCGACGATCATTAAACTTGGGTCATAAAGCTGCAAATGGAATTGGAAATCTTAAAAGTTTTATTCACGATGATAAAAAATTTCGATCGTAGATTTTTCTTAATAACTAATCATTCTTATACGCTTTGGAATTGATTCTTTTTTTCGCTTTTAATTTTCTCATTTAAAAAAAAAATGGAAATAAACATTAACTTTTGATTGAATTCTGTAAAATTTTAAATGTAAAATACCTTCGGCCCTTTTGAAGAGAAAATTTTTAGAGTCCTGACATTTTTCAAAAGTCTAAAATCTAGGAAAAAATTCAACAACCTGTGATTTTTAATTCTTCGGATTCAAAATTTCGAAGAAAATCCAAAACTTGAAAATTTTCATCTTCGAAGATTTTTGAAATTTGAAAATTTTTAAAAAAGTACACGAATCCTAAAGCTGAACAAAAAGTAAAGTTGATAAATCCTAAGATTGTCAATAAAATTGTCGAATTTTATAGGTTTTTAAATCCAAAAAGATTCCAAAAAATATTTGCAATAAAATCTCAAAAATGAAAGAAGTTGAAAACTATCGCGAACTTCATGAAAAATCTTTAAAGTAATTAAATTTTTGAGTTTTTAAGATTTTTGAATCCTAAAGTTTCTAAAATCCTAAAAAAATGAAAAAAATTGTTAGTTCTTGATAATAAGAAAAATATCCTGAAAACCTGAAGAATCCTAAATAGTTAAAATAAATACTTAAGTCTTAAAATACTCTTTAAATTCAACAACTATTTAGCATTTCAAAAAAATTTTAAATCCTAAAAAACCAAAATAAACAAGATTTTTAGCTTCGTGAAAAATTTGTAAATACCAAAAAATTAGGCTTCGTTAAAAAATCTTTAAGTCCTAATAATCCGAAAAATCAACAACATTTTATGTAGACTTCTCAAAAGTTCCGATTGAATCCGAAAAATTTTTCAAACATAAAAAACCTAAAATTTTGATTTATAAAAATTGCAAATTAGAAATAATTTTCGCCCTTTTAAGAAATATTAATTACTAAAAACCATTAAACCTAAATCTTCAAATCTTAAAAAATACCAAAATTTTTTAAAATTTGGATTTAATAGTAAAAAACAGGCAAATTATATAAGACACATTGATTTTTAAGATATTTGAGTCTTAAAATATACAAATCCAAAAATATCCTAAAAATCTTCGATTCCTAAAAAAACCTTAAGTTGAAAGATATTTTGCATATCCAAAGATCTTTTGAGTGTTAAAAATGATATATTTTGACTTAAAATTTCTGAAAATTTTTAAACCTAAAAAATCCTAAATCCTACAAACTATATGTATTCCTAAAAATCCTAAAATTCAAACAAGTTTTGCTTTCCTAATGAACCTAAAATCGCAAAATTTCTATATAATCTTTGAATCATAACAAATTTTAAATTTTGAAAATCTTTGACTTCCGAAAGATTGTATAATTTAAAAATGATGACTTTTTAAAAATCTTCGGATTCTAAAAGATTCTAAAATTGAAAGGTTTTTTTGAATTTCCAAAGATCTTTAGAGTCCGAGAAATGATAAATTTTAGATTCTAAAAAGTTCATTGAATCCTAAAATTTCTAAAAATTTATTAAACCTAAAAAATTCTGAATCCTATAAAATAAATGTTTTTGTAAAAATTCTAAAATTTTATCAAATTGCTTCTTCTTAATGATCCTAAAATTCTGAAACTTAAAAAAATTTTTGCATCCGAAAAAAACCCAAATCTGAATTACTTTTTCTTCCGAAGGATCCCAAAACCAAAATATAATGTTACTTCCTAAAAATTTTCGAATCATTAGAATTACCTAAAGTTGAAAGATATTTAGGTTTTTTAAGGAGCCAAATTTTCAAAAATCCTAAAAATGACAAATTTAGGGTTCCTTCGTGATCTTTCGAGTCCTAAATATTCTGAAGGTTGACAACATCTTGACTTCTTGAAATTTTATTGAATCCTAAAATTCCTAAAGAATTATTAAAAAACTGCAAAATCCTAAAATTTAAAAAACTTTCCAAAGAATCCTAGAATTAAAAATATTCGTCTTCCTAAAGATCTTTGAATCTTAAAAGATCCTAAAGATCAACGACATTTGATATTTAGAAAAGATCCTTGAATTCTAAAAAAATCTAGAAATAAAGAATTCGATTTTGCTAAAAGATCCTTGACTTCCAGAGATCACAAAGGTTATCGCCCTTGAATCCGAATCCGAACTTCTGGTCTTTCTAAAAGTTTGTAGAATCCTAAAATTGCTGAAAAAATTATTGAATCCTAAAGTGTCTTCGAATCCAAAAAAATTATTGAATTCTAAACTGTCTTCAAATCCTAAATCCTAAAATATTTTCGAATCCTAAATAATTCCTAAATCCAAAAGTGTCCTTGAATCCTTAAAAATTCTTGAATCTCAAAGTATTTTTGAATCCTAAGTGTCTTTAAAACTTATAAATTTCTTGAATCTCAAAATACTCTCGAACACCAAGAATTCCTGAATCCTAAAATATTCTCGAATCCTAGAAAATTATTAAATCTAAATGTATCCTTGAATGATAAAAAATTCATGAATCTCAAAGTATTCTCGAATCGTTAAAATATTTTGAATCCTAAATATCCTCGAAACCTAAAAAATTCTTCAATGTCAAAGTATTCTCGAATCCTAAAGCATTCTTGTATTCTAAAATCGATGAAATTTTTTTGAATCCTTAAGTGTCTTTAAATCTTAAAAAATCCTTAAGTGTCTTTAAATCTTAAAAAATCCTTAAATCCTAAAGTGTCTTTAAATCCTAAAAAAAATCCTGAATCGTAAAAAATTCTTAAATCCAAAAGTATCCTTGAATGATAAAAATTTCTTAAATCTCAAAGTATTCTCGAATCGTTAAAATATTTTGAATCCTAAAATATCCCCAAATCCAAAAATATCCTCGAATCCTAGAAAATGCTTAAATCCAAAAGTATCCTTGAATGATAAAAAATTCCTAAATCTCAAATTATTCTCGAATCGTTAAAATATTTTGAATCCTAAAGTATCCTTAAATCCTAAGAAAGTTCTAAGTCCTAAAATATAATAATCAAATCCTAAAATATCATCGAATCTTAAAAAATTCCTAAATCTAAAAAATTCTTAAATTTCAAAATATTCTCGAATCCCAAAGCATTCATGAATCCTTAAAATTCTCGAATCCGAAAAAATCCTTAAAAATCCCAAACGTGAAGAAGAACCCGTATTTATCACAAAAATTTAAAAGAAAATCAAAACAAAATGGTCCTGAATGCATAAAAAAAATTCTGAATCCCAAAGTGTCATCAAAGTCCAAAAAAAATTATCGAATCAAAAAAAAAAATCTAAAGGCGAAAAAGAACTTTATCTTCCAGAAAAATCCTAAAGACGAGAAGATTTCCAGCTTCCTTAAATATCCTCAGATCCTTTAAAAACTCCTAAAGCTTAAAAAGCCGGCTTCGCAAGGAAAGAAGACAAAAAAAAAAGTTGTCCCCTATAAGGAACTGACTTACCTTTTTTTTAAAAAAAGAAAGAAGAAGCAAAAATCCAAAAATGATGTAAAGAAGAGAGTAATCCAAATAATTGAAACTATTTAAACACACTTGTAAACTAATTTTTTTTTCATTCTTTTAATCACTGTACAAAACTTGAAACACTTGTAAACGAGGAGATATATTTTTTTTTTATTTTTTGCCCACAGAAAAAACGAAGAAAATCACTAATTAAATCCAAGGTCGATTGCACTTCAGTTAACACTATTTTTTATTTATTTATTTAATTTTTTTTTTGCACACTGAACACGAGAGTATTTCACTCGCGAAAAATGCCGACTCGGCGCACTAAATGTGACGCCGACAAAGAGACTACCGTCACGTCGGAGCGGCAAGCCGAAACTAGCGCACCGTGCGGCTGCTAACGACGGCGAGTGAGCCTATGCCTTCCCCCCTTTGGCCCCCCCCCCTCCCCACACACTACCACCTTTCGAGAAACTTTTACGCTGCCGAACTCGATCTCTTTTCAGTGCGACGGAAAGAACGAGTGAGTGAGAGAGGAGAGAACCATCCCCCCCCCTCTCCACAGTTAGGCTCTCTATCTCATTCTCTCACATTTACTATACTATACTCTGGGATGATCATCTACTAGCGTCTCACTCAGAACGTCTGGACGTCTGGAACGAGAATCGCAACGTGCACACACACACACACCGATTTCCACCTCTCTCTCTGTCACATTCACGTTCTTGCACTTGACTGCCTTTGTTTGTTTGCATTTTCTTGCTTCTGTTACTTATTAGCATCTATCAAACAGAGGAGAACGGTAAATTACAGAAATGAGTCACTTTTACTTAAATACGCTTTTTGGTTTTTAGACGCTATCAGTTGTGCAGTTGATAACGTGAATTTATTGAGACACTTGAAATTGTTGCACATATACATTTTCAAGTTTGGGTAAAAGTTTCGTAATAATGAAGATAGGCGGTTGTAAAGTCGTGTAAATATGATTCTTGAACATGTTCGTGATCATTAAACATGTTCATTTAGTGCAAAACATGTTCGTGATTATTAAACATGTTCATTTAGTGCAAAACTTGTTCGTGATCATTGAACATGATCACGTATTGCAAACATGTCCGTGATCATCAAACATGTTCGAAAATTATTAACATGTTCGTGATTCGTCGTCACAAATTAATAACATGTTCATAATTCAGTCACTTCTTTAAAAATGTTCGTGATTCATGGTAATTCATGTAAGTTTTAAACATGTTCGTGAACATTAAACATGTTCACGTATTACAAACATGTCCGTGATCATCAAATATGTTCGCAAATTATTAACACGTTCGTGATTCGTCGTCACAAGTTATTAACATGTTCATAATTCACAGTCACCTCTCCAAAAATGTTCGTGATTCGTGATGATTTATGTAAGTCTTAAACATGTTCATGAATCGTGATCACAAATTATCAACATATTCATGATTCTAGGTCACCTATTGCCATGTTCGTGATTTATGATCATGTACTAAAATATGATCGTGTTCGTAATTAAACATGTTCGTGATTCGTCGTCACAAATGAATAACATGTTCATAATTCAGTTACCTCTTCAAAAATGTTCGTGATTCGTGGTAATTCATGTAAGTTTTAAATATGTTCGTGAAAATTAAACATATTCGTGAAAATTACACATGTTCACGTATTACAAACATGTCCGTGATCATCAAATATGTTCGCAAATTATTAACACGTTCGTGATTCGTCGTCACAAGTTATTAACATGTTCATAATTCATGGTCACCTCTCCAAAAATGTTCGTGATTCGTGATAATTTATGTAAGTCTTAAACATGTTCTTGAATCGTGATCACAAATTATCAACATGTTCATGATTCTAGGTCACCTATTGATAACATGTTCGTGATTCATGATCATGTACTAAAATATGATCGTGTTCGTGATCATCAAACATGTCCCTAAAACGTTAACATGCTCGTGATACGTCATCACAAATTATTAACATGCTCATAATTCATAGTCACCTCTCCAAAAATGTTCGTGACTCGTGGTAATTTAAGTATAAGTTTTAAAAATGTTCGTGAATCCTGCTCACAAAATTATTAATATTTTCATTATTCATGACCACGTATTGAGAACATGTTCGTGATTCATGATCATATATACTAAAAATATGATCGTATTCGTGATCATCAAACATGTCCGTAAAACGTTAACATGTTCGTTGTGATTAGTCATCGCCGTGAATTATGTTCGAACATGTTCGTGATTTATAGTCACGTATTGAGAACGTGTTCATAAATAGTGGTCACGTATTACAAACATGTTCGTGATTCATAGTAACGTATTGCGAACATCGTCAACGTATTGCGAACATCATCAAAATTAGTGGTCACGTATTGCAAACATGTTTGTGATTATTATGGTCATGCACTAAAACTGTAATCATGTTCGAGATCATTAAGTTCTACGTCTGTAAATTATTAACATGTTAGTGATTCGTGGCCATGTAATAAAACTGTGAGCACGTTCGTAATAATTAAACAGGTTCGTAAATTATTAACATGTTCGTGACTCGTGGTTACAAATTATTAACATGTTCATAATTCATAATCACGTATTGAAAACGAACATCATGTTCGTGATTCATGGTCATATAGTGAAACTGCGATCATTAAATAAGCCCGTATAAATTGTAAACATGTTCGTGAATCGTGATCACATATTATTAACATGTTTAATGATTCACGATCACGTATTGGGAAGATGTTCTTGATTCACATCTATATATACTAAATCTATAACCATATTCGTGATAATTAAACATGTTCGTAAATTATTAACATGTTCGCGATTTGTGGACACAAATTTTGAACATGTTCCCCATTCGTGATCACAAATTACGAACATGTTTTATAGCCACATGTTGCGAACATGTTCGTAATTCACGGTCGTTTGATAAAATTGAAATCATTAAACGTGTTTGTAAATTGTTAACATGTTAGTGATTCGTTGTAAAGTATTGCGAACATGTTCATAATTAGTGGTCACGTATTGCAAACATGTTCGTGATTTATACCAATTTTTACTAAAATTATGACCACTTTCGTTATCATTAAATGTATCCCAAGAATTTAAAAAAAAATTCGTGATTTATTGTAACAAATTAGGAGCATGCTCATAATTCTCATCCATTCACGAAAACTATGTCCATGTTCGTGACTATCATAAAGTGTATATAAGCATATATAGCAACTTTTTTTTTACTATTAAACATGTCCACGAATTACAAAAATATTCGTGACCATTAAACATGGAAACGAATTGCGAACATGTTCGTAATTCATATCCATGTTAAAAAATATGTAAATTTTCAGATTTTTAAAATTTTGGTCACTTTAAAAATACTTTATTATAGAAATACTAAGCTTCACCACTGGTACAAAAAATCGAAAATTCTGAATATTCAAGACACCTAGGGTTTGAAAAAACGAATTCTCTGAAAATAATTACCCTAAAAATCTCAACTTTATTTTTTTAACATAAACGAATTTTACGACTATTTTGTTTTGGAGTGAATGCAGGTCACTGTACGGCGCCAATGGACCTTTCGGATCATCTGTTTACCAGATTTCATCGGATTAAGTTGGAAAAAAATGTCGAAAACGTTTTTTTTCTTCTTCTCGTTTTAAAAGTGTCAATTGAAATTCCCAAATGGTAAAAAAAAGTTTTTTCCCCCCTTTTTTAAAAAAGAATAAGAACTGACCACGTGCTTTTGAGTATTTTTTAATTTTTTTTTCTTATTTTCTTATTTTATTTTATTTTTTATTTTTTTTGCTTTTTTTTATGCATTTCAAAGAATCTTTAAGTCCCATCTTCATGTTATTTGTTCTTTAGAAAGGAAAGCGCACTTAAAAAATATTAATTACAAAAAAAGTAAAATAAAAAAAATAAAAATAGAAAATTTCAAATTCGCAAAATTGTGAGAAGATGGAACTTTCATGGAAATTTTTTTCTTTTATAAAAAACGTTTTTTATTTGATTCAACATTTTTATGTGAAATCGAATAAAAAAACGTTTTTTTGCATATGTATAAAAATCGTATGACTTGCGTAAAAAAAATTTTATCATTAATTGATATGAATTTTATGAATTTCACACACACATATATGTATATACATAGTATTAACATTGGAAAAATAATTCTGTGAGAATGGATTACGTAAAATATGGACATAAACATATAAACGAATTGTGAACGCATTTTATGAAAATGGTGAAAAATTAATATTTATATACATTTCCATTATTAATTTCGATTTTTTTTCCAAAAAAAATCTCTATAATAATTTTTGTTTTTTAAAATTAAAAATGTAGAAAAAAATACAAAAAAATACATTAATTTTTTTAATTAAAAAGAAATTATTTTCTATATTTTTCAAAAATTTCCAAAAAACAAACATTATTTATAGGAAAAAAATTTCCTTCCTAATGCAACTTGTTATCCACTACGATGAAAACAATGTTTTATCAATTTTTAACTTCACAAAAATTTCATTAAAAATTCAATCTCTCTAAAATCAGCGAAAGGAAGAGAAAAATATTTTTTAATTTCAAATACTTCCTTTTTTTCATTAAACTCTTTAAATATTCAATTGTAGCCCGAACGTAAAGATTGAATATAGAAAAATATTTCCGTACAATTTTTAAATTCGAAAATATTTGCGAAAAAAAGTAAAAATAATGAATTTGGCAAAGAATTTGTCAAATGAAGAACATTTAAAAAACACTTATTTTATATTTATATTATTTTTTTTTATTTTAAGTTTATTTTTTTTAGTTTCAAGTTCCTCTTGATAAGAATTAAATTTTTGTAGTTTAAAATATAATTAATTTTTAATCAAATTAAATTTTACGCTCATTGCTACGGGCTTCATAAAATATTTGTAATTGAAAAATATTCACCCCTTTTAATTTATACCTTTTGTCATTTAATTATTATTTTTTATTTATTTTCATCCTTTTGTTCTGCCTTAATTACTTTTATGGAAATAAAAAATAAAAACTTTAATTAAATTTTTAAAAAAGTTAATTCCTTTTGCGCGAAATTTATTGCTGATACCGTTTATTTTAGTGAAAATAAAAACAAAAAAAAAAACTAAGTGAAATCGTGCCAAGGATTATAATATGGTGACGTTTCAAGAGAATCAAGAAGTTGTCGAGTTTTGTAAGGATGCTAGAGAGTTCAAAACTGACGCCTCTTCTTGAAACTTGTGTTAGAAGCGCTGCATGGAGTTCCTCATGAATTTCCTCCGCGGTTGCATTGAGGAGCGATCAGCGAGAGCTCTTATGCTCAGCACCCGATCGCCTCTTCAACTTCCTATATATATAGTTATACTTGTTATTAAAAGCAATCGCAAATTCACATTGGCATCATTTCTCGAAAGCAACGATTTCCTCCTAATATAAATTTCAATCCATTTAATAAAATATTTAGTGCAAAAAAATTATATTGAGATTTTGAGTGAAAATTGTGAATTCAGAGATTTTTGTAAGTAACTTTAAATAAGGTAATCAGACTAATTTGGGGAAAGAAAATAAAAATTTCTTAATGGTTTTGTGACAGTCTTAAAGAATAGAACATTTTATTTCATTTTTAAAATTTTTTTGACACCATCAGCCACTCAGCTGCCATTTGAAAAAATTTGAAAAAATTTATTTCTTTTAATTTTTGATTTTCTTCCAATTTTTGATATTTTTTTCGTCGGAAAATTGCCTGACATTTAGCAGGGACTAAGTTATACAGTTTTAAGGAGTAGAACATTTTATTTCATTTTAAAAATTTTTTTAACACCATCAGCCACTCATCTGCCATTTGAAAAAAATTATTAAAATTCATTTTTTGCAATTTTTAATATTTTTTACATCGGAAAATAATCTGAATTTGAGCAGGGACTAAGTCTTAGACAGTCTTAAAGAATAGAACACTTTATTGCATACTCAGAGGCATTAAATTAAAAAAGTTATATAAATTTAGTTCCGAAATTTATTTTCGATATTCAGATTATTTAGTTTCGAAACATATATATGTCGAACCGAATATTAAACTTTATATGTTATTTCTATTTATCACTGTTTTGTTGCAACATAAAGTTATTCAATATAACTCTCATGAAATTGTCATTTCATTGAAGTAATTAACATATTTTCATAGTATCCGTCTCAATAAGTATCCATCGACTGAAAATACTCTCTTCAATTAATATTGCGATGCATTTTAGACGAATAATTATATCACACAATTATTTTATGCATTCATCGATAATACTAAATGTAGCCTCCAATGTATATATAATCTAACTCTCTTTAATATTGATTTGATGTGCTGTTTATAGTCCATAACCAAAAGTTCTGAAATGATATACCGTAAAGAAATTTTACTATGTACATCTTATGCGTATAGAATATCAGGCTATACTAATACCGCAACTTCAATTCGTTACCTCTATATATTTATACGAATCCAAGAAAGCTCATAATGCCAAATGGGGGATAAAACTCTACGAAAGATATCAGATAAGCACAAAAGTATATATATATATATATATATATATATATATATATATATATATATATATATATATAGAGAGAGAGAGAGAGAGAGAGAGAGAGAGAGAGAGAGAGAGAGAGAGAGAGAGAGAGAGAGAGAGAGATATCATCTCTAATAGTCGATTCGTCATTTTCGATTACTTACTGCAGGAGAAGAATAAGTAGCTCTTTTCTCTTGAGAATAAATAAGAAAAAAAATGAGAAGGGTAAATATACACGGGTCTACTGGGAAAGTTTTTAGATTCCCTCGCCTAGAACAGGAGAAATCAAGCAAAAAAAAGCACAAAAAAATAACGCAAAAGAAAATCTAGAATTCTAATAGAAGCAAATGCGAATGCGCCTAATTTTTATAAAGAAAAAAATATTTTTATAAATAAAAATATATTTGTTGTTGAAACTTGACACATTTCTTTCACGATCGACAATTTCTATGACAATTTTAATGACAATTTTGTTGATTAATTTAATTTTTTTCAAATTTTCCCTCCATATTGGATCCGCCATTTTGAATTTTTAAAAACGGATATCAGATTCGTTATCAGCGCCCCCAAAAACCCCCTAGTACCAAGTTTCAAATGAATTCGATTAATTTTTAAAAATTCGTCCTCCATATTGGATCCGCCATTTTGAATTTTCAGAATCGGACATCAGATTCGTTATTAGCGCCGCCAAAAACCCCTAAGCACAACTCTCTAAATCTGAATCTGTTAAAAATAACTAATTATTACTAAAATCGTGGCTCACTTTTTGCTTCAGCAATTAGTAAAAAATAACTAATCATTAGTAGTAAATTACTAATTATAAGTAAATAAATAACTAAAAAAATAGTCCATTTTCACTAATTGAATTAGTTACTACAGATTTCAGTCATTTTTACATAACCTAAAAGTGAATTTAACTAATAATTAATCATTTTTAACTATTTTATTAGTAAAATATTACTATTTGAATTAGTGACTGACTTTTTGCTATCAAATTAGTTATTTTTAAGTTTTAACTAATTCAAATTTAGAGAAAAAAAAATTCTTAGAGAAATTAGTAAATAGAAATTTTTACAGCAGGTTTCAAACGAATTCGATTAATTTTTAAAAATTGGCCCTCCATATTGGATCCGCCATTTTGAATTTTCAAAAGCAGACATCAAATTCGTTATCAGCTATCTAGAAATGTCGCAAGTGATGAATTTTTTACGATTCCAATATATTTTTTTTTAAATTAAAACCACAATTTTGGATTTTAAAAAAAGGACTTCAGATTTGAAACCTCTGACCCAAAAAAATTCTGAAGTAAGTTGATTTAAGTAAGTTTTTAAGTTGATTTTGGATTTTTTTGAACTATATTTAATTAGTATTTAATTTTTTCACCACATATCATAAAATTGACTAACATTTCTATTTGAAACTTTTGATTTATTATTATTGTTACTTGATACTATTTAATAAACATTACATATTTTTTGTAAACTTTTAATTCATTATTATTAGCCTACATTTTAGAAAATTGACAATTTTTCTATTTTGAAAACTTTTTCAAATACACACTAACAAAAAAAATTTTTTTTGCCCAGGACACTACAATATAGTACACTCTCATGATTTTTTTTTGCCCGCTAAATCCGAATCCGAAGTCATAATTTTGAAATTGGTTCTTTTTTCTGAGTTATAAAAAAAATCATCAAAAAAACCGACAAAAAACCGAAATAAAATTTGCAAAAAAAAGTTTTTTTTGTGACACTACGATATTATATTTATATGCATTTTTTACGCTAATTCCGAATTTGAAGTTTGAATATTGACAGATTTGCTCAAAAATTTGAAATAAATTCAAAAACCGAATTAAAATTTAAAAAAATAGAAATTTTTTTTATAGCACAACAGTAGTATTTTTCATTGCATTTTTTCACTCTAAGTCCGAATTCGAAGTCAGAATTACTATAGAATTGCTCAAAATTTTTGAGATAAACTCAAAAGTGACTCAAAAAACCGACTAAAAATGAAAAAAATAAGAAAAAATTTCCATGTCACTATAGTAGTATATTTCTATGTATTTTTTTCCCCTGAATCCGAATTCCAAGGCGAAATCGCGAAAAATGCTCAAAATTTTGAGATAAACTCAAAAACCGATTGAAAATGAAAAAAATTTAAAAAAATTTCATGACACTACAGTAGTATGTTTCTATGTATTTTTTTCAGCTGAATCTGAATTCGAAGCCAAAATCGAGAAAATTGCTCAAAATTTTGAGATACCCTTAAGAAATTGATAAAAAAAGGATTTAAAATATGAAAAAGGGAAATTCTTTTCTTTGAAACATCTTCCACAAAAAAAAAATTTTTCACATTTTCTGTTTTTTAAAATATCAATAACTTCTTTATTTCTAATCGAATTAGCTTCAAAAATAGGTCAATCGTAGCGTTTTTTAATGCTCTACAAGTTGGTAACTATAGTTTCAAAGTTATTTCTACATTTTTCAACAAAATTTTCAAAAAAAGTCTTATTTTCCAAAATTCTTGTTTTTTAAAAGTTTAATATCTCCGGTGAATATGGACGAAAAATGTTCATTGAGGACTTAAAAGATGCGTCTAGAAAAACTACAAATGTAGAGAGAAACATTTATAGGTGTCCTTACATTTTTTTAAAGTTATGGGCAAAAAACATTTTTTTGAAAAATTAAAAATTTGAATTTCCCGCGCGTAGGTGGCGCTAGTGTTGTTATTTATAAAATTACAGGGTAGGGGTAGGGGTAGGGTGGTTTCCTTGACTATGGTCCAAGTCTGCCTATGTTCGGTTTTTTAGGTATCGAAAAAAGTCGTAGTTCTTTATTTCCTAGACAATGAAAATTTACAGCACCTTAAAAGTCAAACATAACGATGATGATGATGATGAAGAAGGCAAAGCAGATTGTACTTGTGTTTGGATATTAAAGGGAACGTGGTTATTGCAGAAAGACCATTACTCCTAGAAAAGGTTACGTACCTGTCCCATAACCTGTCGATGTTATTACAAATTGCCGCATCCAAAAGCATCTTTGCCTTTTCCGATCGCTTCCTTATTATGCGAGTTTCGCGATATATAAACACAAACCATAATCCATGACACAAATATGTCGTCTCCCTTTGGAGCATATTATATATGGCAAATGATGAAGACTTCCCGTTCGTATCTCCTTTGCTGTTTTGAAAGTGCATCTATAGCATATGCAAGTTGACACTCATGTGTAAATCTTCATGTCACTTACCTCCGACGTCGAATATGCTCTTTTCCATGCACACACATATACGGGATCCCGGGATAAATAGAGAATGAGAAGGATAAAACGTCAGTCTGAAATGGGGTCTTGAGGAAAGATGCAAAAGAGCTGAAGGAATAAGCCAAACGAGGGAAAAAAATCAAACAGAAATTCTTGATATTTGGCTTATATATATCCCAGTGTGCTCTAAATGCGAAAGCAACATGCATATTGTATTTGCATACCTGACAACTGCAGGATTATTGATTTTGAGTATGGAAAATTTTTTTCAACAAGTTCTGCCATTTTGACGACACAATATTCGTTTCAAAATAAGAATGAAAAATTAATCATTAATCTAAAACCAAAGAGACTTTCAATCAAATAGAAATCCAAGACCTAATCTCTAGTCGAACATCTTTCTGTTTGGGAACAAATTTAATTTTTCCACTTAAACCTATTACTAATTTTAATCACCATCATTCTATACCGAAATAAATTATTATTAATTAAATAGTCTTTAACGTCCGAGATACTTCATAAATAAGTCAAAAAATGAAAACGAAAACATTCGGACAAAGTAACAAATTTTATTTACTCCAACGTTTCGAAATCAAATCGATTTCCTCTTCAGGGAGTCTATTCAAAAAAATATACACAAAATTAAAAAATAATAAAACTATTTTAACAATAAATAAAAATAAAAAAAGTACATATTCAAAAAATATCTTACCAAAAAATAATAATTAAATAAACGAAGACTTAAAATTTAAACCCTGACGATGAAGTAGAGTCTGGAGTCAGAAACTTATAAAAATTGAATTAGAAAAAATAAAAATAGAAAATAAATACAAATTAGAAAAATTAGAAATAAAATAAGTAAATAATAAACTAAAAGAAAAAACAATAATCAATAAATAAATTTTGAAAAATCAATAAAAAATTTTAATAAACAGAATAAGTAAAAAGAAATAAAAAATAAAATTAACATACCATATCATAAATGTATCATAATTTTAAGATAATTGAATTTTATTAAACAAATAATCGAAAATTTTTGATGCAATTGAAATTTCTGTACATTCTATTAAAAATAATTTACTTCTTTTAAAGAATTTTATTTAACTTTTTCTAAATAATCAATGGAAGTTAGTCGTCGTATAATTATAATTTTATTCTTAAAAATTTATTCGCAACACATTCAATTATTTTCTTAAATAGTAAAACTTGGACAAAATTAAATTACTTTTAGGAATTTTATTAAAATTCATTGTAAAAGTTCAATTATTTCTATAAATAACAAAAATTCATTTATATTTACCACAAGAATTCCATTATTTTCGAAAAATTTTCTTAATTTAATAATTTGTATGTCTAATATTTTAATAAAATTTCCAAAAAGTATTTAATTATTTAAAAACAATTTTTACAAAATTCCACACAAATATTCAATTATTTTCTAAAAGAATGAAAATTTCATAGGAATTGAATTATTAAAAATAGTTTATCTAAACTTTTTTTTAATAATCAATTATTTGAAACTTTTTTTTATAAAATCCTCGCAATGATTCAATTACTTACATAAATAAAAAAACTCATTGCAGAAATGGAATAATGTTTAATACGATTTTAATCAAATTCGTCCGAAAATGCAATTATTTTTAAAAATTTGATTAAATTTAGTCTAAAGAATTCAATTTCTTCAATTATTTTTATAAATAGCAAAATTTTTCCGATTTACTAAATTCTTTTGAATATTATTTTTGAAAAATATTCTTCACAAGAATTCAATTATTTTCATAAATTTCCATAAAATTAAAAAAAACCATTCAATTATTTTCGAAAGTAATAAAATTCTCCGCAGAAATTCAATTATGTTTAAAATTTTTTTGAAATTCTCTGAAATTTCAATTATCTTTATAAATAACTAAATTGTTCTCTACAATTGAATTATTTTCAAAAATTTAAATAAAATTCTTCGCAAACATTTAATTGTTTTCATAAATATGTAATAACATTCATTGGAAGGATTCAATTAATTTTATAAATAGTAAAATTCTTTGCAGAAATTCAATTAGGGTCAATAAATTTTAATGAAAATGAATTAATCAAATTTTCCCTTATAATTATGAACAGACAAGATGTTTTTTGGAAAATTGAAAAAATTCTTTGTTTAATTCAATTATTTTCCTAATTGTAGATTTATGTTCGAAATGAAATAAATTTAAATTTGATGAGAAAATAAAACCGGGAAAAACGGGGAATTTAAAGGTTAAACACAATTTCTAATCAGTCACTATTGTTTTTAAATGGAAATGTGCAAACTAAAAATCTAAATTTGACTATTTGTTTCGAAAAGTAGCTTTTAGTAGCATTAGGCTCAAAAAAGTTGCCAAAAAGTAGCCTCGTATCAAAAAAGTAGCAAATAGTAGCTTTTAGTAGAAGAGTGCGAAGCCTAGAAATTTCTTATCGGAAAGCACCAAAGCAGTATCAACTAGATTCTTAACAATTGCAATTTTATGTTGTATTGGATGATTCGAGTAATAGTTTAATAGTCTTCCTGAATAAGTATCCCTTCTGTACCAATCAGTAATAATGTTGTTTTCCGATCTTATGATCTTTAAATTTAGAAAATTAATTTCGTTATTGCATTCTACTTCATGAGTGAATTATGTAACTTATCATGAAAGGAGTTGTTAGCATCAACAACCTGAGTTATTTTATTAATTCGAGCACATAAAAAGGTGTCATCCACATATCTTTTGTATGAAATAATTGGAAAATCTAAATTATTGATAATATTTTCTTCAAAGTCTTGCATAACTATGTCAGCAAGAATTGGAGAAATTGAAGCACCCATAGGCGTTAGTTTTTAATTTTGTGTGTATTTTTTTGAATAGACTCCCTGAAGAGGAAATCGATTTGATTTCGAAACGTTGGAGTAAATAAAATTTGTTACTTTGTCCGAATGTTTTCGTTTTCATTTTTTGACTTATTTATAAATTATTATTATTATTAGTTATTAATTTATTATTATTAGTTATTAATTTATTATTATAATTATTTATAATTCATTCCCATTACGAACACCAATTCAGATCCCTATAAATCCTCTAAAAGATCAAAAATCTTGGTTAGTTTAAAATTCGCCAAATTTCAATGAAAAAACCGCGAAAAATAGAAATTACATTTCGCAAACAACGACAATAGTTAATAATTAATAATGAACAATTATAAATAATTATTCTGAGGTAAAAAACAAATCTCTACGAAACAATACGGATAGTGTACATGAATGGTAATTTAATACCTATGTGAATATGGTTGAATCCCCTGTCATGCATGAATGAGTGTTAATATTTAATTTACGCGTGTGTATATTCTTTCATATCAAATTGATATTTACCGTCTATTAATTCGCACGTTCATTTGATTTCAATATCAATGTTTAAAATTAGTAATTGCTGAAATATTCGATGTCAACGAATTTTTAATAAATTTCATTTAAAACATACATATATGCGCTTTAATTACGTCGTTTCATTATATAAATTTCTACATTTATTATTAATTACAAAATCGTGTAATTGCGAGATATAATTACAGAATAAAAAATTTATTTCATATATAGAATACGATCTCATGTATTTGCGGAGAAATATCTAAGGAATTACTATGGAGTTAATTCTTAATTGTACTTGTAAGCAAGTAATTGAAATGTAGTATTGGAATTATATTTAGATGCAAATTTATTCATCATCGGAAATTACATTTCGGTTGTAACTTCTTCATTTGGAATTAAATTTAGTTGTAATTTGTTTCAATGGGAATTACATTACGACGTAATTTTCATTAAGGGAATTATATTAGGTGACGATTTTCATTAAGGGAATTATATTAGATGACGATTTTCATTCAGGGAATTCTATTAGGTCGCGATTTTCATAAATGAAATTATAACCTTAGGGAATTAATGATAATTTGGTAATTCGTGATTGCAAATTGAAGCAAATGCCCCTCAGCTAGAATTGTTAGAAATTATTACAAATCCCTTGAGCTACAAATGTATCTAAGTTCCTACTTTCATTATATACCTAAAATTGTTACCGCATTTACAGAAGTAATTGCAATTACAATCATTGGCTTTGTTTTGTAACTAATACAAAAACCTATGATTGCAATTTTCGATGATTGTAAAATCAGAGGGAATTACGACTGGACGTTGTTATCATCTCATCTTCCATTATTTCCACTGGTTAATTAGTCATTTTACCAAATGGAATTGTAATTAAATTCCTTCGGTCAAAATTATGCGAATCGTCAACTTCTGTTGGTAGAAAAAAGACTCTGAATCCTAATACCCATCAGTTGGAATTCTTACTAATTCTAATTTCTGTTTCAGAGGGACCTGCAATTAATTTCGCCTATTACTTAAAATAGTAACTAATTATAAATACATTAATAATTGTGATGTTTTGTGAACAGGTTTAAAGAGTATTTTTCACTCTTCGAAATAATTGAACTATTTAATTAATGTTCAAACTATTTGCAATAAAATATATATATTTGGGGCTTTAGTATAAATTACAAAGCGCGTCTTAGTTTCTTTGTCGTCGAACAAACACTGAATTATATATAAGAATTTTGCGCGGTTCCTACCGCTTTCCCTTAATTTGATGAGGAATATCCCTATGTTCCTTTTCTACTCTTATCGCCTTTTGTCGTCAAAATATAAATATGATGAATCGCGCATTTGAAAATACATTTAAATGATTATAACGTCAATGAAACTCGACAATAATAATGGAAATTTAATCAGGGTGACCTGATCATCTATTAATTTCAACAACTATCTTGCAATTTGGATTTAATACAAGAAACCTGAATTATTATTAGTAGACATCTGATAAATTACAATGCCTCAATTGTATACAACTGTACCTAATTTCATGTTCCTTTTGGTTGAAATTACAGTAAATTACAATTCCTTCGCCAAACGGAGCTGTAAATAATTATAATTTACCCTACCGTGATAAATACATTCAACAAGATTGGTAGTAAATTGTAATCTCTATTCCGAGAAACTATTGACCATAATTATGTCATATTCCAAATTACTACGATTAATTTCGATTTTCGACTAGTTAAGTCTTTAGTCCCTTTAGCAAAAACAGTTATAAATTAATTGTAACTTCTCCCAATGGTAATTAAACTGATTCGTAATTCCCCTAAGTTGAAATTGTCTTTAATAGTAATTTATCCATCATCTGCAACTGTCACTCATTGTAATCATGACGTCTTTTCAATGACTTCAATTGGCTAATTCTTAATTTTAGCGCAAGTGAAATTTACAAATAATTCCTTTAGTAGAAGTAATAAGAATTAATTGCAACTCCCATTGCTTGCAACATTATCGAATCACAATTATCATTGGATTGAATTAATAGAGATTCCATTTTTCCCATCAGTCAGGCAACTGTAATTAATTTGGGTTAAACTGAGCATTACGATTACCATCAAAAGGAATTAAATTCAATTGCTCCTTTCATCAGACAGAAGGACTACTGTTTGTAATCATCACATCTTATAATTTTTATTCACTGATTAATAAACTATTACAATAATTTTAAAGAAGCAATTGATTACTATCCAAAGTCATCAAAAGCATCTTCAGGAAGTATTTGTATCTTTAACATTCTTTAGTAGGGACAACAGTAGCTAATTGAAATCGTCACTAATTCCAAGCTGCTTCTTTTAGAAGTTAAATCTGAATAGCAAGTTGAATTGAAGAAAATTTCCTTCAGTTATTGTTGAGTCAATTGCCAAAATCATTAGAGGTAACTAAATCTAAATTTCTATTTCCATCAGTAAATGAATACCAATATAATTCCTTTGCTATGGGAGAAGTAATTATTTACAACCCGAAACATACGATTGTAATAAGCATCAGCAGGAATTGTATTAATTGTGATTTCTATCAGAGAGAACTACGACTAATTGTCATTTCTATCAGAGGGAACTACGACTAATTGTAATCATCACATCAGAAGGAACTGCGACTAGTTGTAATCATTACATCTTCCCAATTATTCCCACTGGAGAATTGTTAACTTTTACAAACGGAATGGAAATAAAATTCCATTGAGTAAAAATTACAAGAAGTATGTTCAACATCCGTAGATTGCAATTTCACTAAATTCTGAATACCATTGGTTATTATTTCCAATTCTAATACCATTATTAGTTCGAACAAGAATTAATGCAGGATCCTATTGGAATAGTATTAATTGTAATCACAATCAGCAGGAAGTTTTACAATTTTTGGTCCATTTCAAGAAGCGCAACAGTAATAATTTACCACCTCGCATAATTTATTCTTCTCTCCAATTTCGGAAAGATGAAACTAAATTGTAATTAACACTAAATTTAGTTTTAACCAAAAAAATTGTATATTATTAATTTCATCAAATTTAGCCTCATTAATTGTAATTCCAAACATTGTAATTTAGACAATACCACAATGAATCGAAAATCCCATATCGGTGGTAGTATATAATATCTCCTGTTATTATCCCAGTAAACTATTGTCTCCATTCGTCGAACCAAATCATCGTCTATTAGATTTACTGCCAATGAATTAGTAGTTACAGATTTTATGAATTCCGGTATCCATCAGTTGTAACCTAAATGATAGTAATTCCTGTACATGAAGATATAATCATTGGATATTATAACTTTCATTGCGGAAATTATTGCAAACATTTCGATACTTTTCCTTTATTGCAATTTTCATGTATTAAAAATGTTAATAGTCGAATAATTTATTAATAATAAAATGTAATAATTCGAATTTTCGAAAACTGTAAGTTAATATGAATGCTAATAACTGCTTTACTCATTGGAACAGTAATTAATTATTATAATTCTGGTCAATAGTGTAATTAGCATGTGTATGAATTATATTAGTACTTAAGACATGCGCAGTGGTATTAGGAGCACTCCAGACATGCGCAGTGGTGTTTAGAGTACTCTAGACATGCGCAGTGGTGTTTGGAGCACTCCAGACATGCGCAGTGGTGTTTAGAGTACTCTAGACATGCGCAGTGGTGTTTGGAGCACTCCAGACATGCGCAGTGGTATTTGGAGCACTCTAGACATGCGCAGTGGTATTTGGAGCACTCTAGACATGCGCAGTAGTATTAGGCACACTCTAGACTTGCGCAGTGGTATTAAATTCATTCAAGTCAGGCCAAAGTGTACTGAACCAAATTATCATCGTTTGAATTTACTGCAAGTGAATTAGTAGTTAATTTAACCAATTCCAGTGTTCATCAGTTGTTACCAAATTGATAGTAATTCACACAAGAGGATCACTTTAAAATTGTGACAATATTCACCAATTGTTATAATTTCCATTCCTTGAAATTATCGTGCTTTCCATCGAAAGGATAATTTATTTAGTAGCTGGAACTTGATTTAATTTTATTTCTGCCTAATATTTTAATCTTCATTTGGAAAGGAATTGCACTAAATTATAATTTTCATCAGTTAAATCAAGAATTGATTGTAATTATGACAGCTGCCAAATTATTTCTACTCGTTAGTTGTAAATTTTGTCAATTGGTTCTGAAATTAATTACAATTAATCACAAACTTCGTCTGATGTATAAATATAACTGAATTCCTAATTTCAGATTATAAATTTCCTTAATTTCTATTGCGAACTGTAAATTAATCGTTTCTGATAGTTTCATCAAAGTTAGAGTTCAAGTCATTTGGAACTATTACTAATATTATAATTTTACTATTTGAAGTGTAATTAATTGAAAGTGAAAGTTGCATTAACACTTGATTCCAAATGGTATGAAGTGTAATTTAGTGGCGAATTTTGTCTCGACATGAAGTCAGACAAGTTTTCGTCAAGTTAATTAACATACGTAGGAGCTTTTTTCTATTTTTTTCAAAGTATCAATAAACTTGGAAATAATTGAATTAACGAAGAATAAACCAAAGCTGCATAGAAAATGTCTGGAGTGAGAGATATTATTACTTATAGTTCTTTAATCAAAATATTCACAAATGACAAGTGGAAGGTACGTTTCCCAGCTCAAATTTTAAATATCAATCATAAAATTTCTTTGATCAACTTTTCTGAGGGAACAATTTTCAAATGAAGCAATTTCAATTATTTCCGTTTTACCGTCTAAATTCCAAGTTTCATTCCCTTTGAATCCAGTACAGAAAATGTGTAAAATTTCATAATTTGACTAATAAAACCTATTGGAAATAAATTATCAGCAATATGGATGATTTCCTCTCTTAATTATAATGTGCTTTCTATTTTCATTTATGAAAATGAATATTTCCACATATTAAATATCGTATAAATAGTTTCTCCAGGAGTTGATGAAATTTAATTCCAGACGTGGAATTCGAGAAATAAAATTTTCATTTAACATCAATATGGGTACTGACCGTACCTTTTAATATGTACATGCGGAACTATACATATATATATTTATATAAAATGGAAGATGAAATCCGCAACTCGTCGTATATAGTGACCGGGGGCATATTGAAATATTTCCATTGGAATTTCTATAAAATGTGGTATGATACGACCTTTGGAAGATTTTTTCTTCCAGTTTTTTTTTCTCTCCCCCCCAAGACGTAACCTTACACCACTGGGGATTCATAATTCTTCCCATGAGAGGATTCGCTTCTAAGTCGAAAATCGTAATATGTCATATTGAGTGTCGATAAATACCCATTATTTTCCAAAAGAAAGTGCCATTTAAAGGGCTTCACAATTTTTATAGAAAATGGGACTTTGAAACATATACTCTCAATACCATGTAAGCCAGATGGTCTCATTTGTTGTGGCGAGAATCGGAAAATCTGTTCAGAAAGATACGGCCATTATATTATGTCGGGAAAAATGGGAACAACAGGAAATATATTTGAAAAGCTTCGCTAGAAGTTAGAGATCAATATTATAAATTTTTTTCAAAAAAATATTTTTTTCGTAAATAGTTTCCCTGAAATGTAAATCAATTAATTTGTAATTTGTCATTTGTATTTTGTATTTCGTATCGCAATGTTTTAGGTATCCTGAATTAAATTAATTAAAATTCCAACAAGTTGTTTGTAATTTTCCGATGATTTTCGAATGAAACATTGAAATGTTTGATTCCAAAAAGAAAAGTGAAATCGATTGAGAAACTTAGAGATTCATCTAATCGAGAGGACGCATTGCGGTATTTGCGACCATCATTATATTTGGCAAATGTTCCCATTTGTAAACGAATCACGATCGAATGGACGCATATGTATTCCAATTTCTTCGCCATCTGGATGCTTCGTGTGTTTTGAAAAATAGATGGAAATTCATCTGACACCTGGTGGACCCTGTACATGTGCCATCCCTTCTACCCTCTTTTTAAATGTCCACCCGTATTGTACTCCATCGACCACAACAAACCGTACAATCATTTCCCTTTCACCGAATCGTTCCATTAATATAAAATGTTTCAAATTCTAAATTCACTGAATTCTTGATAGAAATTCCAAAATCTCCGATTCGGGAAATAATTTCAGGGGTTACTTTTCTACTCTATTTAGAAGAAAATTGAAATTTTTTCTAATTCATACCCTTCAGGGTTGATAGAAAAATTCATTTTCTCTTTACCTGAATTTTCGCTAATTTCGAGGCAAAATTTTAACTTTCTTTCTGATCCTGAAGGCTATTTTTTTGAATTTTACTCCCAAAATGATTAGACATTGAAAAAAAAAATGTTGTTATTACGAATTTATTTAATTTATTTATTTATTTACGAATTTCTTTAATAGTAAAATTATTCGAAAACGTAAATAAAATAAATAAAAATATTTTTTAATAATGTTTCATTAAATACAATATTTAATCCTTATTACTATTTTTTAAAGAAAAAAAAAATTTTTTAAATTCAATTTTATCCTTTTTGAAATTTAACTAAAGAATATTATTAGAAAACAAGGAAATATTGATCACATTCTTCTTAAAATCAATTATTTTTAATAATTTTAGAAAAAATTCTTCGATAATTTTCAAATTTATTTGTTTACAATTAATTTTTACGAAAATTCGATTATTTGGAAATTCTCCAATTAAATTTAATTATACTTGAATGACATATTTTATTGTCTTATTTGAACCCTTAGTAAAAAATTAAACAATCATATTATATTTAAAAATAAAGACACTAAATAATTTTTAAATGAAATTAGACCTTTTCAGGAAAAAAAAAATAAATCTACAGAATTAACAGTTAAGAAGTATGAAAATTCAGACTTTACAAGATTTTCAATTAAAATCTTTTCAAAATTTAATTATTTTTAAAAATTTAAGCTCTAATTTTTATAATATTCAATTTAATGTCTAAAATAAATATAAATATTAAAATATTAAAAATAAATAATAAAAATAATAATAAAAATATTTATTAAATATTATTTTATTATATAAATATTTTTTTTTAAGTAACGTTTATTTTCAAATTGATTTTGTTCAGAAAATTATAAAATAATAAACATTTAATTGAATATTTATTTATTTATTTATTTAATAGTTTTAAAAAATATTTTATCGAATAATTGCATGTTTTTTAGAATTAAATTTTCATACAAAGTTAAATAAATTTACAAATAATTTAATTCTTTCGACAAATTTTAATACCATTTATAAGAATATAATTACATTTTTTGAGAAATTCGATTAAAATTGCATTCAAAGTGATTACAATTCTGCGATGAGATTTGTTATTTATGAAGATAATTGAATTTCTCATAATAATTTTATAATTCATGAAAATAATTGAATTCTTGCGAAAAAAATTTTTGTTTATAAAATTAATGGAACTAGTACCAAGGAAGTTATAGAAAATTATTGTATAATTAAATTCTTATGAAATTTTTTATTATTTATAAAAGTGAAATGTTTGCGTAGAGTTTAATTAAAATTCGTTTTAAGTAATTGAATTGTTTTGAAAATCATTATCAAAATGGTAAATATTCAAAACCTTCAAATGACAGTTAAGTTATTGAAAATAATTGAAATTCTGCGAGCATTTAATTAAAAATTTTTGAAACTAATTGAATTTTGGAGAAGAATAATTTTTATTTATAAAGATAATTGAAATTTTTGCAAGAATTTTAATACATTTGAACATAATTTTTAGTAAAATTAATTTTTATCATTTTTTGTAAGAAATTTCTGTGAGAATTAAATTATTTGCATGTAAAAATAAATCATTTATGGAATAATTAATTTGCTCTTAGAATTTATTTCTCATAAAGAATTTAATCAGAAACTTTTTAAGTAAATGAATTCTTTCGACAAATTTTGATAAAATTTTTAAAAATTATACAAATTTTTTACATTTTTGTTTCGAGGCATTCGATTAAAATTACATAAAAAATAATTAAAATTATGCAACGAGTTTTTTCTATTTACGAAAATAATGGATAATAATAATTTTCTAAAAAGTATTTTGTTATTACGACGAAATTTGTAAATACCTATATAATTAAATTTCCGAAAAAATTTTATTATTTTAGAAAATAATTAATTGTTCACACAGTAGTTAAAAAAAAATTTTTTTAATTAATTAAATCCTTTTCGAAAATTTTATTAAAATCGTAGATTTAAAAATCGTGGAATAAAAAAAGTTTTTAATTATTAAATTTATAAAAAATTAAATTTTTAAAAAATTCTAATTAAATTTATTCAAAAAATATTAAATTTTTATTAAATTTTATATTTATTCAAAAATATTTTAAAAATTTCATAATAATATCTTTAAAAGTTCATGTATTTATAAAAATTGTATACATATAACTATATTAAAATCCCATTAATTTTGAAATATTTAAGTAAAATTGCACATTAATTAATTTATAAGTAATAATTTTATGATCGATCTTCAAGAATGAAGTTATTTAAAAAGAAATTATTGTCAGAAGTAGAAAAAATTGAAGGTTTTCTATTATAGAATTCGTGGCTATTTCAAAGTTAGAGTAAAATACGAAAAGATATAAAAAAATTCCGATTTTTACTATGAATTTAATTTCAATGAATTTCACAATTCTAAAAATTTAATTTTTTACATTACTTTCAATAAAAAAAACTCTGACTTTTTCCTGAATTCCCTGTTTTTGAGAGATTTTCGAATAATAATAATAAATAATTAATAATAATAATAAATAATAATAATTTGATTAAAAGAAAAATATCGAATAATCTAAAAATTTGTCGTGCGGATTATGAGGAATTCCAAGTCAAAGGAAACATCCGTTTGTTCCGTTTATTGCTTGGGAATTAACCCTTATCAGAATCGTCAACTCTCACCATGGAGTAGGTCGAGGGAAGTTTGTTAAGCTGAAAGTTTCTCCATGAAACTTGAAACCCGAAGGCCTTGAGAATCTCGACCATCGAATATGTATGTACACATCAACGCTGGCCATCTTGTACTGGTACTGCAAACAAGCTCCTGAAGTGAACCTTCAAAAGGTTTCAAACGTTCGCCAAAGGGATGCAATGACTTGGTCGAGGTGGTAAACTTTCCAAGGGAGTGCAACAAAACTTTACAATTTACAAACACGGCAAATGCACAATCATGACATAGCACCTGAGAGGCATTTGCATTTCCTATGCAGCCAAAAAAAAATTATTATCCATTTCCTTGCTTATTCTTTGTTAATTCAATTATTTCCAAGTTTATTGGTACTTTGAAAAAATAGAAAAAAGCTCCTATGCATGTTAATTAACTTCATGAAAACTTGTCTGACTTCATGTCGAGACGAAATTCGCCTCTAAATTACACTTCATACCATTTGGAATCAAGTGTTAATGCAACTTTCACTATCAATTAATTACACTTCGAAGTGTTTAGTAAAATTATAATATTAGTAATAGTTCCAAATGACTTGAACTTTAACTTTGATGAAACTATCAGAAACGATTAATTTACAGTTCGCAATAGAAATTAAGGAAATTAATAATCTGAAATGAGGAATTCAGTTATATTTATACATCAGACGAAGTTTGTGATTAATTATAATTAATTTCAGAACCAATTGACAAAATTTACAACTAACGAGTAGAAATAATTTGGAAGCTTTCATAATCACAATCAATTCTTGATTTAACTGATGAAAATTATAATTTAGTGCAATTCTTTCCAAATAAAAATTAGAATATTAGGCAGAAATGAAATTAAATCAAGTTCCAGCTAGTAAATAAATTATCCTTTCGATGGAAAGCACGATAATTTCAAGGAATGAAAATTATAACAATTGGTGAATATTGTCACAATTTTAAAGTGATCCTCTTGTGTGAATTACTATCAATTAGGTAACAACTGATGATCACTGGAATTGGTTAAATTAACTACTAATTCACTTGCAGTAAATCCATACGATGATAATTTGGTTCCGCACACTTTGGCCTGTTTTGAATGAATTTAATACCACTGCGCAAGTCTAGAGTGTGCCTAATACTACTGCGCATGTCTAGAGTGCTCCAAAAGCCACTGCGCATGTCTAGAGTACTCCAAATACCATTGCGCATGTCTGGAGTGCTCCAAACACCACTGCGCATGTCTAGAGTACTCCAAATACCACTGCGCATGTCTGGAGTGCTTCTAATACCACTGCGCATGTCTTAAGTACTAATATAATTCATACACATGCTAATTACAATATTGAACAGAATTATAATAATTAATTACTGTTCCAATGAGTAAAGCAGTTATTAGCATTCATATTAACTTACAGTTTTCAAAAATTCGAATTATTACATTTTATTATTAATAAATTATTCAACTATTAACAATTCCAATACATGAAAATTGCAATAATGGAAAAGTATCGAAATGTTTGCAATAATTTCCGCAATGAAAGTTATAATATCCAATGATAATATCTTCATGTACAGGAATTACTATCATTTAGGTTACAACTGATGGATACCGGAATTCATAAAATCTGTAACTACTAATTCATTGGCAGTAAATCTAATAGACGATGATTTGGTTCGACGAATGGAGACAATAGTTTACTGGGATAATAACAGGAGATATTATATACTACCACCGATATGGGATTTTCGATTCATTGTGGTATTGTCTAAATTACAATGTTTGGAATTACAATTAATGAGGCTAAATTTGATGAAATTAATAGTATACAATTTTTTGGTTAAAACTAAATTTAGTGTTAATTACAATTTAGTTTCATCTTTCCGAAATTGGAGAGAAGAATAAATTATGCGAGGTGGTAATTAATTACTGTTGCGCTTCTTGAAATGGACCAAAAATGGTAAAACTTCCGGCTGATTGTGATTACAATTAATACTATTCCAATAGGATCCTGCATTAATTCTTGTTCGAACTAATAAAGGTATTAGAATTGGAAATAATAACCGATGGTATTCGGAATTTAGTGAAATTGCAATCTATGGATGTTGAACATACTTCTTGTAATTTTTACTCTATGGAATTTTATTTCCATTCCGTTTGTTAAAGTTAACAATTCGCCAGTGGGAATAATCGGGAAGATGTGATGATTACAACTAGGCGTAGTTCCTTCTGATGTGATGATTACAATTAGTCGTAGTTCCCTCTGATAGAAATTACAATTAATACAATTCCTGCTGATGCTTATTACAATCGTATGTTTCGGGTTCTAAATAATGACTTCTCCCATAGCAAAGGATTTATATTGGTATTCATTTTCTGATGGAAATAAGAATTTAGATTTCGTTACCTCTAATGATTTTGGCAATTGACTCAACAATTCGAACTGAAGGAAATTTTACTTCAATTCAACTTGCTATTCAGATTTAGCTTCTAAAAGAAGCAGCTTGGAATTAGTGATGATTACAATTAGCTACTATTGTCCCTGCTAAAGAATGTTAAAGTTACAAATACTTCCTGAAGGTGCTTTTGATGACTTTGGATAGTAATCAATTGCTTCTTAATTGTAATAGTTTATTAACCAGTGAATAAAAAATATAAGATGTGATGATTATAAACAGTAGTCCTTCCTTCTGATGAAAAGGAGCAATTGAATTTAATTCCTTTTGATGGTAGTCGTAATGATAAGTTTAACCCAAAATTAACTACAGTTGTTTGACTGATGGGAAAAATAGAATCACTATTAATTCAATCCAATGATAATTGTGATTCGATACTGTTGCAAACAATGGGAGTTGCAATTAATCCTTATTACTTCTACTAAAGGAATTATATGTAAATTTCACTTGCGCTACAATTAAGAATTCGCTAATTGAAGTCATTGAATAGACGTCATGATTACAATGAATGACAGTTGCAGATGATGGATAAATTACTATTAAAGACAATTTCAACTTAGGGGAATTACGAATCGGTTTAATTACCATTGGAAGAAGTTACAATTAATTTATAACTGTTTTTGCTAAAGGGTGGTTAATGCTAACTAGTCAAAAATCGAAATTAATCGTAGTAATTTGGAAAATCACATAATTATGGTCAATAGTTTCTCGGAATAGAGATTACAATTTACTACAAATCTTGTTGAATGTATTTATCATGGTAGGGTAAATTATAATTATTTACAGCTCCAATTAGGGAGGGAATTGTGGTTTATTGTAATGTCAACTGAAAGGATTAGGAAATTAGGTGTATTTGTATAAAATTGATGGGAATTGTAATTTATCAGATGTCTACTAATAATTCCGCAGCATATCCAAATGAGAGCAAAGTAATCGTATCATAATAATCGGAGTGTGTCTTAAAATTCGCTAATCTTGTATATTATTTAATAGCCCACTATTAAATAATATACAAGATTAGCGAATATTAAGACACACTTACATAATTCATAATGTTTGTCCTTCGTACACGAATGTTTTATACATTTCGTCTGTATCATTTGTTCAGAAAACAAGAAACCATCATTCAGTCGATTCTTGTGCAAAGGGTGAGAGACCCTTGTGTCTGATTTTAGCAGCGATATGATATCGCGCTTCAGCCTTTAACCCACCCACCCACCTATCCACCCCCAGCATCCAACACCACAACTCCGTCAAATGAAAGATGAAATCACACAAACCCATAAGCGCACTGCTGCTGCCTGCCAGCCACGATGAGGATTCTCAGCCGCAGAGACTTTGAATCCTTAGGGAAAAAGGCCGCATAGCTTTCATCAGGCACATCCCCAAGTAATATTACTCCCGCAGCATCACACGCGAGGAACGATGTGTTGTTTTCCAAGATGATTTACGGCATGTAATAACGATCCGTGCGAAGGTCACGATCTTAAGAATATATCGTATAGCAAAGTCGAAAGATCGAAATTACGATTTATAATGCAGGAATGTTACAAAGATTTCCAATATCTGATTGGAGGCTTATGTAATTTTGTTACGGTCCGTTTCCATTTTCTTCTATATAATAATAATCTAAGTGGCCTTAAATCTTCCGACTATTCTGCTCTTGAAATTGCAATTGACTGCTATAAAAAGTAACTGTTTTCCACGTACACAAGAAGTCATTCACCCATTTGCGAATTCATTTAATTCTTTCAAAATAAACATCGCATTTTTGCCAATATCCGCATCGATGCTTGTATTGTGTACTGCAATTAAAAATTGTTTGCCTTCATGTGCTGATGATTTATCTATTGTCAAAATAAAATTCGCCAGTAGTACAAAAAAATATTTATTTAGATCAGAAATTGTAAAATTACATTGATTTTCAAATATCCAGTGATCTTTGGTTTGATTCAACGAAAGGTAGATAGATAGTAAAAAATTTATGTCAGTATTCTATTTATTGTTAGACGATATTTCGTTAGAAGTCGTATCTTCCTTCTCGAACTAGAATAATTAAGAAGCAAAAAAGATCAATTAGAATTTTTAGAAAATACAAAAATGAATAATTTGGTTCTTACTTCATTGCCACAATACGTTGCATCTTCTATTAAAACAATTTGTAATCGTATTTCTTCTTTGGGGTGAATAAATGAGGAAAGCGTAATTCACAACCTTGTAGAAAGGACTAAAAATAGAGTTTGTTTAAAATTCTTACATCTTTGTAATAATAATTTCAACAATAATTTTTTCCAACTAACTGTAATGGGATCCATTCCATATTTGCAGTGCTCATCATTAGATTTCGGAAATGTAAATTTTGCAGGAAACAGTATCTCCGAATTGACATCCTCATCCAATTTTACTCTCACACACTCTCCCCGCAAGCAGAACTGAAAGTTTCCTTATATTTATTTCTTGATAGACTAATTTTTTTTAATATGTATCTTACTTTTTCAAAATCACAAGGACTTCCTTCTAGTGCCGCCACGTTCAATTCTTCCGGATGATTCCCATCATTGGCACACTGCATATTCGTACAAATGTTTGGATTCATCTTCAATAATTTGCACGTAATTTAAAGAACAAAGTTGAGAAATGTAAATAAGGAAAATGTAAAGTATGCGGAAGTGGAGGTTATAACAAGTGTTCAAACTTACGTTGACTGCTTTTTGAAATCCACTTTTTTGGCATTGTTCATCTATTGTCATATATTTACCAGGTAATATTCTCAATATTTGTTTGTCTGTTCTAGTGATAGCTGGATTATTAAGTAGACATTTGGCTCTTTCGTGGCTGAAATTTAGTTAGATGTGTGAAAATACAAATTTACTGGATTTTAAATACGGATTCTTTAACTAAGGGTTACGACCACAATAGGGATGTTAAAATGTTCTATTTTTGTGTATAAATAAGTAGGACGTCAATTGAATAGACAACAATTAATTTTCTTAAGGTTTGTAATTAAATACCCGATACAAAATAATTCCAGCAATGTTTAGACGAACTAAAGGATTATTTTTGTCGTTAAGTGGCGCAAAATAATTCCAGCAATGTTTAGACGAACTAAGGGATTGTTTTTGTCGTTAAGTGACGCAAAATAATTCCAGCAATGTTTAGACGAACCTAAAGGATTGTTTTTGTCGTTAAGTGACGCAAAATAATTCCAGCAATGTTCAAACGAACTAAAGGATTGTTTATGTCGAAAATTGTCATGTGACACAAAAAAATTCCAGCAATATTTAGACGAACTAAAGGGTTGTTTATGTTTAAAACAGTCATGTGACCCAAAATAATTCCAGTAATGTTTAAATGAACCAAAGGATTCTTTATGTTCCAAATAGTCATGTGACATTAAATAATTCCAGCAATGTTTAGACGAACTAAAGGGTTGTTTATGTTTGAAACAGTTATGTGACCCAAAATAATTCCAGCAATTTTTTAACGAACCAAAGGATTCTTTATGTTCCAAACAGTCATGTGACACTAAATAATTCCAGCAATGTTCAGACGAACTAAAGGATTGCTTATGTCGAAAATTGTCATGTGACCCAAAATACCTCCAGCAATGTTTAGACGAACTAAAGGGTTGTTTATGTCTAAAACAGTCATGTGACCCAAAATAATTCCAGCAATATTTAGACGAACTAAAGGATTGTTTTTGTCATTAAGTGATGCAAAATAATTCCAGCAATGTTTAGACGAACTAAAGGGTTGTTTATGTCTAAAACAGTCATGTTAACCAAAATACTTCCAGCAATCTTTAAATGAACTAAAGGATTCTCTAGATCTAAAATAGCAGATTAATTCACGTGAAGCGTCTAAAAATTAATCTATTGTTGTTGTTCTTAAAAATAATATAAAAATTTAAGAGAGTTGAACCTGAAGAAGTATGACATAGCATCTTTGGTGCACGAAGAAAAGCTGAATTGTCTCCTGTCGAATGCTCTAATGCTCATAAGGTAACCACCATCATACGAACAATTCTCCGCTCCTGGTGCATTAATTATTGAATCACCATGCTCACCATCTTCAGGAGCTCCGAATCTAAAAAAATGAACTAGTAATGTAAATATTTATACAGTATTACGATACCCTGAATATTCGAAATGCTTATAGGCTACCAACTAATGGTGTTACGTATTTCTATTAGAATACTTACAAGTGAGCTAATTCGTGTGCAGCAGTATTAATTCCAGACAATTTCAAATTGTCGACAACAATCATTGTGGATAAAGTTAGTTGTTCTTCAATTACACAAGCTCCTGACAAATGCGCTAGGCCCTCTATGCCATACTGGAAGTCTGGATTGGCGCTTAATAAGACAGCAACATCGTAATCTTCCCCCAATTGAAATTGATCTTCCTTGTACATAAACTTACTAAACTCCATTAATGTCCGCTTTGTTATTGCAAAAGGATTCGTTGGTACAATTTGGTCCTGAAATTTTTGAAACAAAATTAATATTTTTAAAATCATCCTACATATTGTTAATTTTTAACTGTGTTGGGTTCATTGACTAAAAACGATATCAAATCAATTTGTATTTATTTCCATCGCATTCGGTAAAATTAATTTTAGACAATTTTTTAAAAATTGCCGTTAATTAGTGGAATAAGTCAGATGCCAACGTTGTCGAGCGATCTTAATTCAGAAAAATTTAATTTCAACGATCTAATTAATTAATCTATCGCTCATTATCAGTAGTAATTCGTTTAACTTTCATTCAAACCGAGATTAGAAGAGAAATAGAATAGAAATAAATTCCTATTTTATTTCTCTTCTTCAGCATAGATTTCATTCGTAAATTAATAATTGCATCCATTACTATTTTATTGAATAAGAAATTCCAATTTGAATTATATGGAGATAATGGATGTATGACCTAAAATTAGTTTTTGATTAACCTTTGAAATTTTATGAAGGAACGAAATAATTAAAATCCATCAATCTATTATTTCAAGTATAAAGTAAGAAAGTGTTCATCGCTTTGCAATGAATTTTCGTTTAAGAACTTTTCTTTCACTCAATGCACTCAGCACCTTTCTTCCAATTCTTAAACTTTGTTCCGTAAAATCCTTCATCCTTCACAAATGCTTATTCAACCGGAACCCAAAGTTACAGTCGTTTAGTTTCGTAAATCTTGTAATTAAATACCTGGCACAAAACAATTCCAGCAATGTTTAGACGAACTAAAGGATTCTTTATGTCTCGATAATTGAGATCTACTCCATTCCACAGTGTTAGGGTGTAAGCCAAAGTTTTGACAATATCATTGTTGAAGTGACTGGAAAAAATTATTTAACTCTGATTAAATATGCTCTGGAAAGAAATACTGAAAGGATGAACTCCTAATGTTTAAAATTAAGATCATCTAATTTTTGGATATTAGATCGTTTATGTTACCCAGCTGAAAAAAATTCGTCAATAATGTTTGGAAACTTATTGGTAATTGTAGAAAAGTCTATGAGTAGCTTACCTGAAGAGAGTTGTATCCACATAGACTAGAATTTCCGGATACACTGCATCCGGCTTTCTTAAAACGGAGTCCTCTGTCTTCAGTCTTTCTTTGTCTTCCCCCGCCCCAATCACTTCAAGATCATTATTCAAAATTACACTGCGGGATGTTGTAGATTTTGTTTCCTCATCACGAGAAAAGGAGAGATTTACTTTATCCATAAACTGTAGCCATAAAAAAAATAATGTCAAAGACTAATTTTTCGGTTTAATACAAATGTGATTTACTCACATCCTTTTGAAGCGTGTATTCGAATTTATCTCCCAATTTTTTTGCTAACCAAACTTTTGTATCTTTACCAGCAAAATAGCCTTTTGCGCTCTGTAGAATAAACTGCTTGTCAACACCATTGATTTTCACATTGACGGAAAGTTCACTAGTGCTTCGTTTGTTTAGTGAATGTTTCACAGAAACAACTTCAGAATCGGATTCTTAATTATTAAAATTGAAAACAATGTTCGTTTCGTCCATTACAGAAGAAAGAAGAAAATTTAAGTATTTAGTTATGAATTAATATAATGAAATGCATTTACTAATAATAGTAATAATAACAAAAAAATAATAATAATAACAGTAATGATAATAATAATTACCCTCCGTTTGATCTGCATGGAACAATCTCTCCACATCATGATCAGCAAATTGTTGTTGAATCTAAAAAAAATGTTTAACTTCACATTTAAAAAGCACTATGGAAACCCTTTTTCCTTTCATATAACAAAAATTATTGCTTATAAAGAACTTATGAAATTAAAATTAAAAAAATTACCTGTATTGTACGTGTCAAAGATGGAATGAATGCGTAAAGTAAAATAGAGATGTAAATCATTGTGCTCTTTAAAAAATAATTATGCCGCAGGTTAGTAAAGTTGTTTTCTTTATAAAAATGCTATTTCTCTTCTGAAACAATATTTTCCATTAAATTTATTTTCAATTACCGAATGATGAAAGGAATAATAAAGATATTTTCCGTTACTTGTTCTGCATTAATTTATAATTCTTATTTATAGTAAATGAATAAAATATTCTTTTCAAAATTCATCTCATTTTTTTTTTAAATAAAAGTGGAATAGTGGCAAGTTTGAGAGAAAACCAATAATAAACTAGGCGGTGAGCTTGTGGCATTTGATGCTGTCGAAACTGTCATGTAACTTTTTGCTATTATATGGCAAGTCGCTGTAACATCATTTTATTGTTCATAATTAATAATAAAGTTGATATTTATCGTTGAATTGATTTAATAAATAATACTGCAGTTTAAATATTAATAATTCAGCTGTTAAATTTCTGCCTTAGTAAACGTGAATATTAATAGTATTAATTGGATTTTCTTTTCATATTTTTCCATCTTATGAATTTTGCCATTTTCATGTTTAAGAACGGGTCTAAATGTCTGCTTTTTGGCACCTTAATCACGAAACAGTATCGAACCGTAAAATTCAAAATGGCGGTTCCAACATGGCGGACAATATTTAAAAATCGATCTTATTGGTTGAAAAGTACCACTAGGAGATTTTTGGGTTTGTTGACGATGAATAATGAATTTTTGAAAAAAAATGTTAAAAAATAGTCTTACCGCAACGAAGATGAAAATATTTTTCGGAAACTACTGAGATTTTAGTGTAGATCTAGTAGAAGCATTCTATATATACTGCATCATACTTTTTATTCAACTTTTAAAATGTAAATTCTGAATAAAATTAAGTTAACTTCTTTTTACAGTAATATTCAGTTCTTTATTACAGTGGGGAAATTTAAGCTCATCTAGAATAAATTTTTCCAAATATGTAGAAACGTATGTAAAGATATTATAAAACTTATTGTACTTTAATAATGGAAATATTATTTTTATTCCTACCTTCTGACGTATAAATAAGAGCAGATAAAACGTAAGCTATTGAGTATTCACTTAGGCAAGTGTTTTAGTGTATAAATTAAGTGACGTTATATCATTTTGAATATTCGTGGAATTCGTCACAATATGATGATTCAAAGAAGATCTTCCTGGGGGTAAATTATGTTATTTTACTCTATTTTCTGTTCACGTTCACTGAAAATTTATTTTTACTCCATTTTCACTTCACTTTCACTCCACTTTTAGTCAAAATTTATTTTCATTTAAATTCACTTCACTTTCACTAAAAATTTATTTTTACTGAATTTTTACTGAATTTTTATTAAAAATTTATTTTCACTCTATTTTAAATTCACTTTCACTCAAAATTTACTTTCACTACATTTTCACTTCACCTTCACTTCACTTTCACTCAAAATTTAATTTCACTCCATTTTCACTTCACTATCCCTCCACTTTCACTAAAAAATTTTATTCACTCTACTTTCACTCACAATATATTTTCACTTCACATTCACTCCAAATTTATTTTCATTCAATTTTCAATTCATTTTGGCGAAAAATTTATTTTCACTTCATTTTCACTTCACCTTCATTCCACTTTCACTCAAGGTTTAGTTTCACTCCACTTTCACATCCATTTAAACTTTATTTTGACTTCATTCTCACTTCACTTTCACTCCATTTTCGATTAAAATTTATTTTCTCTCAATTTTTACTTCACTTTTACTGAAAGTTTATTTTCACTCCATTTTCACTTCATCTATATTTCACTTTTACTAAAAATTTATTTTTACATTTTCACTTCACCTTTATTTCACTTTTATTTTTAATTTATTTTCACTACATTTTCACATCACTATCCCTCTACTTTCACTCAAAATTTATTTTCACTGCATTTTAAAGGAAAATTTAGTTTCACTTCATTTATACTTCACCTGCATTGCACTTTCACATCCAATTAAAATTTATTTTCATTCAATTTTCACTTCATTTTCACTCAAAATTTATTTTGACTCCATTTTCACTTAACTTTCACTCCACTTTCAATAAAAATTTATTTTGACTCCATTTTCACTTTACTTTCACTCCACTTTGGATAAAAATTAATTTCTTTTAATTTTTACTTTACTTTTACTACAAAAATCTTTTATTCCATTTTGACTTGACCTTCACTTTTACTTTAAATTTATTTTCACTCTATTTTCACAACACTTTCACTCAAAAATTTTTTACATTTTCACTCTCACTCCAAATTTATTTTCACTTCAATTTCACTTCACTGTCACTCAAATCTTTTTTACCACATTTTCACGTCACTTTCACTGAAAATTTATTTTCACTTTAATTTCACTTCACTTTCACTGAAAAATTTTTATCATTACATTTTCACTTCACTTTCATACTACTTTCACCTACACACAAATTTTATTTTATTATTAACAGTGAAAATGAACTGAAAGTGACGCAAAAATATAATTTGAGTGGAAGAACAGTGAAAGTCAATTGAAGTGAAAATAAATTTTTAGTCAAAGTGAAAGTAAAGTGAAGTGGAAATGTAGTGAAAAAAATTTTGAGTGAAAGTAAAAGTGGAGCGTAAATGAAGTGACTAATGGAGTGCAAAGAAATTTTTAATGGAAGTGAAAGTGGAATGAAAATGAAGGGCAAATAAATTTTGAGTGAAAGTGAAGTGAAAATAAAGTGAAATTACATAATCGACCCCCTGCTGTATATATTTGGATGTGAATCCCGAATATTCAAGAGCGCCGAACTACGAAAAGTCTTTTTCTATTTCGATTTCGTCAAAATACTATAGCAGTTGACATCTTGAATTAAATACTATCAGAAATAGTTGGACGCTGTTTAAAAAAATATTTTTTAAAATAACTATCCCAATCTGTTAACTAGGTAATTAATCATTAAAGCTGTTGAGACTCTAATCATACCATAGGGACGAACTAAATCCCGTATGCCATACGGGGACCGAAGCAGGATGTCAATTAACCTAATTCTAACAGTTCGTTTCTGGTTGCTCACAGTGAACAGACCTTAATTCTCAATTAATTGTTTATTACCATTACCATCGGTCGGTTAGGTAGATCTTGTCGTGTTTTCAGTCGGTAATTGCGTTTCCTGCATTACTTACAACGAAACCTTTGTCCAATATACTGATCTTAACTTTTAAATGAGAAAAATTTTAAGTTAACCAAATTAAAATTGAATTTAACATAGCTAATTTAATTTTAATGTAAGATAGATAGGATTTAAATTTAGTAAAGAAACTTAACTAATTTAAACTTAGCTATTTTAATTTTAATGTAAAGTAGATACGATTTAGATTAAAGAATGAAACTTAACTAACACGGTAAATCGTTAGGTATTAAAATAACACCAAAAAGGATTAAAATAATCCAATTTAGTGTTATTTTAATCCATTTTGGTGTTTTTTAATACCTAACGATTTACCGTGAATTTAAAGTTAGCTATTTATGTAAAACAGATAGGATTTAAATTTAAGGAAGAAACTTAACTGATAGTTCACATACTCCAAGGGAAAGAATTTATTTCTTCTACCAGAACCTGATCTGAAACATATTGACAAACAAATTCACAAATAACCTTATTTCACTATTTTTAAATGTTTATATCGGCGAAAAAAAAATTTTTTTAAATACCTGAAATTGTATCTCTCGAAATGCAATCTCATTGACATTAAAACATACTGCACACGGCTTTTAACATTGACATTTTATCGGGTTCTTAAAAAATAATGATGATTTTATTGAATATAAGTATATTATAATAATATGTGTGAAAGAACGAAAAGTGTTGGCGCCAAGAAGCTCACGTTTGTGGCACAATGATTTGCTTGGTGTTGTTGTTTGTGGCTTTTTTTCAAAAAAAAAAAAAACTTGCCAGACAGGTATAAGGCAAGGCAAAGTAACAGGAGCTCAATTGCCTTGGCTTGAGTAGACGCCATGCCATCTTAAATACACTTTTTTTCTGCTCTGATCTACTCGTTGAATATAGCGGCATAAGTGTAATCCTTATTATATGTCTGTGGATGTACATTTAAATATGTATCGGTGTATTTTTTTTATGTCGACATATATGTAAAATGTGCATTATATACGAATATCCTCGTGTGTTAAATCAAAGAAAATATATATATATATATATTTGTGTGTGTGTGTGTAAAAAAATATTTCTAACGGTTCTAACTGGATGAAAGACTTTGCCATTTCCTATTGCATGCTTTAGTTTTTTAGATTTCTTTTAATATTAATTTATGGCACAATAATAGAAACGAGGTGTCAGGAATATCTTATTAATAATATAATTAAAATTGCAATCGCTTTCGAGAATGCTTAATTAGAAATGTAGATTTCATCTCATGTAAACTTTTACGAAAGGGGAAAACTTTGGTGTTTTCGTATTCCGTACGTAGAGAAAAATAACTAATCTTTGGAGATTTCTATTTTATCCTAATTAAAAGTTTTCTCCCCTTTTCTTTTTTATTTACTTGATTATTAACGAAACTGGCCCTTTCGTACATTAAGAGGCACATCTAGTTTGAATGCCTGAGGAAACGGTGATTTTTAGGAATTTTTTTCAGAAAATGTATTGTGTCAAATGTTTTGAAGTTTTCTTACATGTATATGTCTATTACTAGTAATCAATTCGTAATTTAAAAAAAAATATATTGTTTTTTTAAAAAGTTATTCGCCATCTTCCGAGAATCAGCTGATCGAGACAGTGACCTTTACAGCAATTGCCATTTGGCAAATGGCACCTAAGGCAAAGTAGAAATCTGCATTGCACACCTCGGATGGTAAGGAAGTTTACATCGAAAGTCGGTAACGTGAATTGTGACATTAAAAATTTACAGAGAATCCCAAAGTAATTGTGCAGATAAACAGCAGAATGTATAAGACTACAATTTCTAAATACAAAAAATATTCCGTACAGATAAAAAATTAAATAGAAAAATGAGAATCTTGTTTGATTTAATTAGATGGCATTCCTGACTTTTAAGTGTGCCAAGGAATAAATAAAATCAATAAAGCAACTATATGGCTACTCAATAGCAAACTTTCCCATATCCATGTTGTGTGGTCTTACATTGCACGAACTTTAAAGACCAGACATTTTTTTTACATTAATTGTAAAAATTAATTTTTTTCCCTCGACGATAAAAATTAATCCTCTCAGTCAATAATAATACCTTTTTTTAATTTTAGTATCGTATTTCAAACAAGGAGTCACAAAATCTTTGTAATGATAATTGTAGTAGTTCAACAACTACATTAGCTTGACTACTACAAAAGTGATTAGCATCATTCCATCCAGTCCATCTTTCCAAATTAAAAATTTTCCAGTGCAAATTATTTTTCAATTATAGTGCAGCTAAAAATAAAAGGTATCTTTGCCAGGGAAAAAAATTGTTAATTGAAAATAATCGGCGTGTCTAATCTAAGTAAGCAATTTAAAGTTTTTTTTTCTTCGCAGCAGAAGAAAAAAAGTACACGTACATGGAGGAAGAAAAAAAACAGAATGTTTCCCGAGTCAAGGGGAGTTACAAAGGTGGTAAAGTTAACGACTTGTTGATGGACGCGCGTGTGCGCCTTTCGCCTGTCACTCGCTTAAGAGGCTATCGATAGATCGACAATAGGAAGTAAAGTAAGGATTACCTGTATCCATCTCAAGACGAGACGATCTTTTACGTCTTATACCAAAGTCAACAAGGTTACAACGGGATTACATCTTTTGCACAGTCGATAACAAAAAAAAAATTTTTTTAACCGATAAAAACTACATCAGTGCAATAAAATCTTGTTGAAATGTAAAGGAGATCTGATTATGAGTGGTATAAACCTACTTATAATTCAAGTTACTCTATTTGCTTCCATTACCATTACGTGCACTATATTTAAAATTATAATATTGCACTTTAAATTTCTTCACCCAGAATTTTATCACACAGAATATATTCACAGAATATTCACTTTTTATATATGAGAAGTTTAATTATGTTACGCTTCAAAAATATGGAAAATAACAATACTTATTTTAGATGTAATTAAATACTAAAATTTAATTAAATCAAATTTTGTTTTAAGCCTAAACGTTTACGTCCAATAGCTTGGTAATATTTTTAATAATTATTTCTTTTAATTAATTCAATTAATATGGAAAATGACAAAGAATATTAGCAGAAATAATTCCATACATTCACATAAGACGTATGAAACATTTTCGGAATTGGGAATATTTTAAATATAAAAGAGAAAGAAAAGAAAGAACACAGCAAATTTTAATTTGTACTCACTTTTTAATACAATTTAAGGATGAAAAATAGAAATTGGATCTGAAAGACTTAAACCTCAAAAGATTTATCTTTCTATTAAAGAAGATGATAGAGAATTAGAAGAGTGACATTATTTTTTTAGAATACTTTTTAAAAAATGTTCCCAGAAAGATCACTTTAAGAAAAATGTTAAAGGTACGAGAAAATCCACCTGATATAAAAATGCAATGCGGACCCTTAACTATACATCTTACAAAACTAAGATAACGAAGTGAATGCAAAGGCAATTGAATGGAAAGAAAATATCTCCGAGAACAGAATGAAGAATCTTAAGTGGTCCAAATTAAATGGAAGATACGTAATCTCCAAAATGCTGAAAAGATATTCTTCTTCTTCTTTGATTTCCGGGCACAATTTTTCGCAGACAATGTGTGCAGTGTTTGAATTTCACGGTCCAGATGGTCAGACATCTATTGAAAGTTCACCATCTCTCTCTTTATATACACTAACTTAACAAGAAAGAGATGGGCAATTAGCTTCATGGAACGCGCTGTTGGAATCCCATGATCGACTATTTCAAGCATGTCAGTGTAACGTCCCGTAAGTCGTAAAGCATCAACATTTGAAAAACGTGATACTTTCCAGATTCCTAGCAAAGTGCTCTTTATTTACAAGCTGTATTTTCAGTTTAAAGCTTGTTAGAGCCATTATCTTTAATCTTGTTCAATTTACAATTTAATAAAAAGACGTCACCAAAACAATAAATCTTTGCGTTAATCTTCTAATAGATTGTGTTTGTGTATACGGGTTTATTTATATATTTTCCTAGGGGGGCGAAAAAAAAGATGAACAACACGGGGTAATTTTCCTCTGACTTTAAGTCTGGTCATACCTAAAGGAATTCAGGGATTCTAAATTCGAGAAATTCATCAGACATTGTATTAAAAAAGAGAATTTAAAAAATACTAATTTAATCAACTCTGTCTTAGAGATATTTAATTTTTAAAAAATTGTTACAAGGAACAAAGATTTATAAGAAGCTAGTGGCTAGGGAGGGCACAAGGGACAATTGTCATTCTCAGGACATTGACAACTAGTTCAGAAATTATTAGAAACATTTCTAACAATTTACAGAGTAGGAGATTAACACATTTTACAAACTTTTGTTGCATAATTTCAAATGATACCTCTTTGAAATGTTGATTATTTTCCAATAGTAAATTATTAGTTTACTAGAACATGAGAAGTAGAAAGCTTGATAAAGTTTTAGAGCTTTTCATTAACGTTCACGTATATTCTGTCAATAATAAAATTTTGACATTATCAGGGCATTATTTATCGCTTCTCCTCCTGCTACTTCTCTTTTATTCTTCAGTGAAATAAACATGATATCAATGTGCAGGAATCGTAACACGAGCCATATGAACATCGACAGTCGCGACATTACATAGCAACCTTACGCGATCGTTTTGTTTCCACGCCTGAAAGTAGGCAGGCTTTTGTTGTCTCATGTCTGCTTTCACGTTTCCCTCTCTGAATCACTAGTGTGTGAGTCTACAGTATGCAGCAAAATAGAAGATCGAGACAATGCCGAGACCCGATATTATCATTGTATTTGGTGCATTCGGATTATTTATAAGGTCACATCGTTACGGTCGATTTAAACATGTGTTGAAGAATTTAATCTCAGATGAACTTCCTCTTCCTCTCGCGCAAGATAATGGAACGATTCTAATCTATTGTCTGTCGAAAAGTTTCTTTTTTCTTATTATTATATATTTGTAGAAAAAGAATTCACTTCCCGATTCTTATTAAACGAAGAGGACTTTAAAATAAAAGAAAAGATATAGTAAATTTTTAATTTCTTCTTGCCCGAAATTATCGTGTCTGGTGAGCGTGGGACAAGTATTCAGGTTACTTTAAAATCTTAAGAATTCTTCTCTCTTATTTCTCAGTAAGGTATTTGCAGGTCGCAAAATCCAACTGCCTTGTAATCATACAGAACTGAGTTTTCAATGTGTTCACTATGAAAAAGGTTGGAGAAATTGAAAAACTTTGGCAATAAAAAAATATACAAATGGCAAGTCATGCATTTCTTTAAAAGAATTATTAAAAGCAGTTTCCGTTGTGTTTTTAAAAGCAAAAAAAAAGTTGCAAATTGCAATTTTTTTCGAGAAAAGTTTATTCTTGTTTGAAAGTTATTTACTCCGGTTCACTAAATGATTACAAGGAACAAAGATTTATAGGAAGCGGGTGGCTCTCTATAGCTAGGGGGAAATGGCATCCTTAGGACATTGTCTGACCAGTTCAGAAATTATTAAAAAAATTTCTAACAATCCGCAGAGTGGCATGTAAGGAGATTAACACATTTTACAAACTTTTATGTTTTTTTTGTTTATCTAGCAAAGGACAAAAGCATCCCTAGAAGACTGCTTAATTTGTTATGAAATTATTAGAAAAATTTCTAAAAATCCGTAGAGAAGACGGTAAGGAGATTAATAAATTATACATACTTTTTTTATGCTTATCTAGTAAAGGACAAATGGCATCCTTAGGACATTGCCTGACCAGTACAGAAATTATTAGAAAAATTTCTAACAATCCGCAGAGGGTCAAGTAAGGAGATTAACACATTATACAAACTTTTGTTTTTATGGTCATCTAGCACAGGACAAAAGGCATCCTTACGACATTGTCTAACCAGTTCAGAAATTATTAGAAAAATTTCTATCAATTCGTAGAAAGGGTGGTAAGGAGATTTACACATTATATAAACTTTTATATTTTTATGTTTATCTGGCAAAAGCATCCTTTGGACACTGCCTAACTAGTTAAGAAATTATTAGAAACATTTCTAACAATTCGTAGAAATTGTGGTAAGGAGATTAACACATTATACAAACCATTTTTTTTATCGGTTCCCGTAATTTTTTTATAACCTAAACCACAAACTGTTGTGATTTTGGCACTCAGACGATGTTTAACATCACACTAAGTAAAACTGAAGTGATTCTATCCATGCACAAGGATCGAAATCAACTGTCCGGTAGGTAGAGTGAATTATGGTTAATGACCCAGACCTAACCTTACCTCTGTTGGGTCAGGGACGTAGCATAAACTTCACGACCCTAATCAGCCCAGTTTTTAATTTTAGAATTAAAGAAAAAATTGCCAGCACGACGTCAAGTGAAACGAATTGTAAATGCAAAAATTGATAATGCCTGCATAGTTAAAATTTATAACAAAATTTAATTAACATACAAGGAAATATTGTTTAAGAAACTAAATGATGAATGATGAGGGGGAGTTACGAGATTGTAAAATAAGATTCAAAATGAAACGAGTGCTGAGTGTCGTGTGAATCGTTAATAATAATTGAAAACGATGCTACTCGAATGAAATATGAGGTATGGATGCTATAATGACCCTTGCAATGTCAATACGACCCGAGATGACCTTACGAAGTATGAAAACGTGTCTAGGAACACGGGACTTCGACCTGGAATTCGCGTCGCGCAAAAACATTGGTCGCGTCGAGAGGATGTTTAAATGTTGAATTTACGAATCTTCTAACGAGCCTAGGTCAACTTCGTTCTCTCTCACTAAGTTTATATAACCTGAGCAAAGCCGGATATACATATATACATAGAGAGAGAGAGAGAGAGAGAGAGGTCGACGTACACTGATGAGCGCGCCCTTTCACGTTAAATATATAATGGCAACGAGTTGGTAAATGATATAACCAAAATGTGTTCACATATCTTTAACTTGTAGGTAATTTTTTCTCCTCTTCATTTTGCTATATTAAATTATCCTGAAAGCAAGTTTTCTAGATTAGCAGAGTACAGTTCATTTGCGTATACAACTGTTATTTCGATGACCATATCTGTTTTGTGAAACTGTTCCTGACACAGGTAACAGTTGAAACAGTGATTTATTTCATTAACGTGATTTTAAATTTTCGAGACGAATAATTCTTGAAAACTGTTCACGAATTAAATGCCAGTCGCGTTTGCTAACAGCTCAACTATTTTATACTTATCTCGAGCTTGGTTCTACGATTTTCGAGTCCCACACATTCATCATCAACCCTAAACTGTTATGTTTTCAACAAACATTATTTATCGAAGAGGGAATTTATTCTTGATTTCTAAAATTAAATGTTGGTTTATGATTGTAATTCTGTTAAAACATTCTGCTCTGTTAAAACATGTCAAAACAGTGGCAAGATACGATTCTAAATCAAAGATTCCAATTAGGAGTGGTTGTTACTGGGGACTATGTTCTGTTTTACCAGCCGCGGATAATTATCGACCGTGGATAACCAAAATTTTTAATTTAATAAGTAGTTCAGCGACTAACTTCGGGTTGTTCTTTTTAAAGACAACGTTCTCATTAATATTTTCGATTAACAACCATAGAGTAATGAGTAAAGGTGCATTAATGATTATCTGATGAAACTAACTATACAAATTTACAGCGTCAGGCGAATGGCGATATCAAATAATGATAATTATTTATATTATTAGACCTTGAGAATATTGATCTATATTTGCGACGATGGAATTCAATCTACAGGAAGATAGTCTCTCGTTCATTGGCGGCACCTGCCTAATGGCCTAGAGGCACACACCAAGTGCCATCTAGACCATCTCGGGGCGTTGCAAAACCGCACTACAAGTCATTAACCATTAAGTGATTGTCGATTCCACTATAGGTTTTGCGCCCGTAATTGATAACATCTTTGTTCATGACAAAATTTTACATATCGTGACTCAAGAGAACAATGAGTGTTCCGCATTTTTTCCCCTCTCTCTTCCTCTCTCCCTCAATATTCACATATCTATTCCTAATCTTATTTTAATTGTTAATGTTTCATTTTAATAAGCCTCGTGAATATCTTTATTAAATTTACAGTTACGTGGGAAAGTTTATAGTGTCTGATTTCTAATGCAATTATTTTGCATAAATGTTAATTTTTTTTGGATTAAATTACTGCTTAGGATCAGATCTATAATTCTTATTGTTGTTATGCTTTTGAAAAAAAAAACTTTTGTAAAAGGTAAAAGTTGTTGGTTTTTGTAAACAAGAAAATTATTTTGACAACATTTAATTAGTTTCGTGTAATTCTAATTAAATTCCCCCAAGCTGTTGGATACTGAGAATTTAGAAAATCAATAGCAAAGGGGTTAAGTGGCACCCGACATTCTCAAAAGCTCTTCAATTCCAGTCGTTCAACCTGCACAAGTTGCATCAGTCTCAAGGTTCCACTCAGGAACTACTGACTTGTCGGTAAATTCTAAATTTCTATCCTACTATTCAAGTATCGACTCTCAGCTGCTATCAAAATAATTGCGAAGGAAGAAAGGAAGATTGACCTTGTGAATTTTTATTCGAACCTTCTAGAATACGGAACAAAATGTAACTATCCTGAAATTTGTTATTAGAAACATTTCTAACAATCCCCAGAGAAGGAGGTAAGGAGATTAACACATTTTACAAACTTTTATGTTTTTTTTTTTGGTTCTCTAGCAATGAACAAATATCCAGTTCAGAAATGATTAGAAAGGTTTCTAACAATGTGTAGAGAGGGTGGTAAGGAGATTAACACATTCTACAAACTTTTATGTTTTTTTTGTGTTTTTCTAGCAAAGGATAAAATAAGGCATCCTTAGGACACTGCCTAACTTTTTTAGAAATTATTAGAAACATTTCCAACAATCCCGAGAGAAGGAGGTAAGGAGATTAACACATTATATAAACTTTTATGTTCGTTTGGTCCTCTAGCAAAGCACAAATGTCAAGTTCAGAAATTATTAGACTGATTTCTAACAATGCGTAGAGAGGGTGGTTAGGAGATTAACACATTATACAAACTTTTATGTTTTTTTGTGTTTTTCTAGTAAAGGATAAAATAAGGCATCCTTAGGACACTGCCTAACTTGTTTAGAAATTATTAGAAACATTTCTAACAATCCCCAGAGAAGGAGGTAAGGAGATTAACACATTTTACAAACTTTTATGTTTTTTTTTTTGGTTCTCTAGCAATGAACAAATATCCAGTTCAGAAATGATTAGAAAGGTTTCTAACAATGTGTAGAGAGGGTGGTAAGGAGATTAACACATTATACAAACTTTTATGTTTTTTTGTGTTTTTCTAGTAAAGGATAAAATAAGGCATCCTTAGGACACTGCCTAACTTGTTTAGAAATTATTAGAAACATTTCTAACAATCCCCAGAGAAGGAGGTAAGGAGATTAACACATTGTATAAACTTTTATGTTTGTTTGGTTCTCTAGCAAAGCAATAAATGCCCAGTTCAGAAATTATTAGAATGATTTCTAACAATGCGTAGAGAGGGTGGTTAGGAGATTAACACATTATACAAACTTTTGTTGTATATCAGTTTCCTAACTTGTTCAGAAATTATTAGAAACATTTCTAACAGATTAGGAAGTTGGAAGAAAAAGTAACTGTTAAATTGAGGTTAAATTAATAAAATTTTTATTTAAATTCTTTACAATTAGAATTAAAGAGAAAAAGTAGATCCAGATGTTTTCCGGGATACTGAAACAAAATTATAACTTTATGGTATCAATGGACAAAATTTTATATTATTAGAATAAAATGAACAAAATCGTCGTGATGGATCAACCATTTAATTCTCACCTTCTCGCTATGCTGATGGTATTCATTTAGATTTTCATTTATTTAAAGGTTTCTAAACACTTTTTTGTGTTTTATAAATATTCTATTGTGAAAATTAGAGCGACGAGTCGGCAAACATTTAGAGGATCAAGGCGTCTAGACAATGAGTCCTCGAATTGTATTCTCAATTTTTTATGGCGAAAACATTTGTTTGCGTTTATTTTCCTCAAGTGACATTTGCTAGTTAACAAATATCTACAAAATTTCTATTTCAAAGAATGCTTTTTTCACCCATTTGTGTTAAATCAAAATCCTTATCTAACAATACTTCAAATTTCTATTTTACAAATAAATATTTCAAAATAAACATTAATAATTCAAAAATTGAATAAGTAAATTGTTAATTATTTTTTGGGGGGAGGGAAGATAAATATAATGAGATATTCAGTTCGTTTTGTATGTGCCCTCGGCGCACACGGGTCAGGTTTTAATCTCCATCGTTTTTATAAAGAGGCGTGTGAACGTGGCGTAAGTTTAAAGAACTATCGCGGAAACCATCACATGAGCCGACTTGAATGCCGAATTCTTTTTGACTCGTTTTTTTCCTCTCTCCCTCGAAATCCAAGCTCATTTAGCCCTTGCTTTGCAAGCATGCTCGAGCATTACAATCTCGGTTACGTTAATGTCCTCCTTCCACGAAATTTTAAAACGGCAAAAAAATATAATTTTCTCCAGTCAATCGGAAATTTACTAATTCGTATCGTTTGATGTAGATGCAAAAAAATATAGTATCTAAATTAATTTTAAAATGAAAAAAAAACAATTATGCTCATGAAAGGGTTTGAAAAATCGTTAAAAGGAAAATTGAAAAAGGAGCAAAAAAAAGAGAGAGAAAAAGAGTGGGAGACACGTGATGGGAGGAACGCAGTTGAGGGCTAAAACGTCCACGTGGCACGTTGCCAGTCCTATATATCATTCTACGGTATAATCGGTATACATTTCAATTCACACCTAGCTCATTCGACTTCCCAATTCTATGAATGGATTCTCCATATTCTGAATTATTGCGGCTGACTATTAAGCCCCCTGTTGTACTATTACATATCCCAATGTCACTTTCACGAGGGAGATAAATTGAAACTGATTTTTTTTTAAATTTTAATTTCTCAATGGCTATTTATCTCTCTACATATTAATACAGCGTATAATTATTATCCGCAAAAGGAGAGAATATTCAAAATATATTGTGTACTATTGTTAAAATTTATGACTTTTTGTTATTAATTGTCAATTTGTTTTGTTTAGGGGTTTCAGGAGGAGGGTCATTTTACTCTGAAAGTGATACCAATTATTCAAAATGATGAAGAAGTAGGAAATAAATTCATGTCAGTCATTCTTTATGGCAGTGATTAAACAATATTCTACATTACCGACTGTTGAAAGGTAAAGTTATCGACCGCTGATTTTTTTCTAATTAGATGCCTTATTTTTTCAGATTAAAGTGGATTCCGGACTTCAGTTGACAATTCAAGCTGCGAATTTTTTTATGGAAGAGCAACAAATTACATAATCGCAAACTGTCAAAAAATAAAAAAAACAAACCATTCAAAAAAACTAAAGTTAGTTTTTGAAAAATTGCAATATCGTAAAACAACAGTACCTTACAATTTTAAACTTAAACTTAAACCTTAAACTTTCAAATGGTAAAAAATTAAAATAGATAAAAATTATTGAAATACTACGAAAAAATGAATTATTTAACAAAATTTTAATACAATCTTTATTATAATTCAATTTCTTTCACTAATAATAATTTTATTTTATGTTTTAACAAATTTTCGTAAAATTCTATACAAGAATTTAATTATTTTTATAAATGAATAAAACTCATCAAAGAATTTCAATAATTTTTTCAAATACTATTTTATATTAATCAATAAAGACATTTGATTATTTTTACAAATATAGTTTTTCACAAGAATTAAATTATTTAAAACAAAATTTATAGAATATTTATTATGTTTCGAAAAAAATGAATTATGAAAAACAATGTTTACTAAATTCTTATGAAGAATTCAGTTTTTTTAAAATAAAAATATTATCTACAGAAATTCAATTTTTAAACATTATAAAAAAATTTTCCGCAATAATTCAATTATTTTCCTGAATAATAAAATTCTTTTCATAAATTGAATTAATTTAGGATAGTATTTTTAAAAAAGTTTCGAAAAAAATAAAATGTTAGCAAAATTTTTTTTACAATTCTTCATAATAATTCAGTTACATTCACTAATAATAACATTTTTCTTGGCAATTGAATTTAGAAAAAAATAGTGAAAAAAATGTAAGCAAGAATTTAATTACATTCATAAATAATAAAACTCATTGAAGTATTTCAATTATTTTTAATACTATTTTAAATTAATTCATTGAAAAATTGAAATTGTTATGAAGAATTCAAGTATTTTAAAAAATAACAAAATTTGTCACAAAACTTAAATTCTTTTTAAACATTTTAATAAAATTCTTTGCAATAATAAAATCATTAATTTAGTAAGTGATGAAAATTTTCTCAAAAATTTAATTATATTTTAAGAAAGCATTTTTAAAAAATTTGGAAAAAATTAATTATTTAATAAAATTTTTATACAATCTTCCCAATAATTCAAATATTTTCACAAATAATAACTTAATTTAATTTTTCAACAGATTTTTGTAAAAATTCTAAACGAGAATTCAGTTATTTTTATAAGTAAACAAAACTCATAAAAGAATTTCAATAATTTTTTCGAAATACTATTTTTAAATTAACTTATCGTAAAATTTCCAATTATTTTCACAAATAAAGATTTTTGCAAGAATTCAATTATTTAAATAAAATTTTGGTAATATTTACTGGCTTTCGAAAAAATGAATTATTTTAAATAATGTTTATATTAAATTGTTCTGAAGAATTCAATTATTTAAAAAGATAACCAAATTTTAAATAATTAAATTCATTGTACGTTTTGAATACATTCTAATGTAATTTTACAGTAATTGAACAAATAAATATAATTATTCTTAAAAATTTAATTTCAATTCCTCAAAAAAAATTGTTTTTAAATGTTTTTTGTTTTTCTTCAAATTGCTTGGAAAAATTCAATTATTTTCAAAAATATTAGAACTTTTAACAGAAATTCAGTTATTTTCGAATATTTCAATAAAATCCATTGCAAGAAATCAATTATTTTAAATAAAATGTTAATTAAAATGTTTTGAAATAATTTAATTATTCTTTTATAGATTTTAGAAAAATTCTTCCCAAGAATTCAAATATTCACGTGAATAATTTTTTTCCAATTGCCAAAGAATTCATAATAATTTCAATTAACAACAAAATTATTATCGATATTTCAATTATTTGCTGGTATTTTAATAAAATTCTTTGCAAAATTATTTTGTTCTTAGAAATTCAATTTAAAAAAAAGCTTTTAATAAAATCACACTGAAGAATTCAATTATTGTCAAAAATTTTGATTGGATGTTTTTAAATTTAATTATTTCAAAAAACGTTTCCAATTTAATGATTCTTAATATTCATAAAATTTATAAATTATAATTTATAATTATAAAATTTATTGATTTTTAATATTCATAAAATTTAAAAATTTATAAATTATCATAAAATTAAAAAATTTATAAATTATCATAAAATTAAAAAATTTATAAATTATCATAAAATTTAAAAATTATCATAAAATTAAAAAATTTATAAATTATCATAAAATTAAAAAATTTATAAATTATCATAAAATTTAAAATTTATCATAAAATTTAAAAATTTATGAATTATCATATAATAAATAATTTTGTTTAAAAAATTTATAAACAAAATTCAATTATTTAAGAATTATTTCGTTAAAATCTTTGTAAGAATACATTTATTTCACATGTAATTTTTTATAGTTTAAAAGGTTCTTTTTGCATCTTTTATTAAAGTTTAGTATCGAGTGCGAAGTCTGAGAAAATTAAATAATTAAACATACGAAATAAATAATTGATATCACTGAATTAATTCGAATATGAAATTATCGCACAAGATGGAAACTAAATATAGATAAATATGATTTAAGTGGTTTAAATAAATTATTCAAATAAATAAGAGGAATTATTTCCTTTTTGCTTACAACATTATTATTTGATTTCAAGACGATTTTCAACGAATTTTTATTTCATTTTTTTCTCATATTTTAATGAAAGTCCTCCCCCTATTTTATATGTAGAGCAATTCATAGGGAAAGAGAGAGAGAGAGAGAGACTTTTCTTACGATTACATACATATTGGCACTGATCTTTCCTCTGAAACGAATTGATATTAAAGAGATGGAAATACAATTCTATCAATCGCGAGTTGTAAGAAGTCGAAGAAATCTTATAATATACGAGCAATTCAAGTAGCACTTGAAGTTTCTATTAGTCGTAACTGCCAATTTTCTTTTTGATACTATTTTTCTTCTTTCAATGGTACTTAGAAAATCGATTATTGGTTTTTGTTTTTATTTTTCACTATATTAAACTTGTTTCGATATTTATTATATTTTTGAATCGGTTCAGAGCTCTGCTTTTTGTGTAACGAATTTTTTTCACCCATCGATTCCGCAAATATCTTTTGTTTTCCAATTTAACTTTTGGAAAACAAAAAGGAAAAAAGATTATACATCTTTCAAAAAAAGATAAACATACTATTGTAATAACTATCATGCAATGTAGATTGTTAATAATTGTTAATAATTTTTAATAATTGTTAATAATGGTTAATAATTGTTAAGAATTGTTAATAATTGTTAATAATATTTAATAATTTTTAATAGTCGTTAATAATTGTTAATAATTGTTAATAATGTTTAATAATGTTTAATAGTCGTTAATAATTGTTAATAATGGTTAATAATTGTTAAAAATTGTTAATAATTGTTAATAATATTTAATAATTTTTAATAGTCGTTAATAATTGTTAATAATTGTTAATAATGTTTAATAATGTTTAATAGTCGTTAATAATTGTTAATAATGGTTAATAATTGTTAAGAATTGTTAATAATTGTTATTAATGTTTAATAATTGTTTACAATCGTTAATAATTGTTAATTAATTAATAATTGTTCTAATGTTTAATAATTGTTAATAATGATTAATAATTGTTTATAATCGTTAATGATTGTTAATAATTGTTAATAATTGTTAATAATTGTTAATAATTCTTAATAATTTTTAAAAATGTTTAATAGCCGTTAATAATTCTTAATAATGTTTAATAATGTTTAATAGTCGTTAATAATTGTTAATAATGGTTAATAATTGTTAATAATATTTAATAATTTTTAATAGTCGTTAATAATTGTTAATAATTGTTAATAATTGTTAATAATGTTTAATAATGTTTAATAGTCGTTAATAATTGTTAATAATGGTTAATAATTGTTAAAAATTGTTAATAATTGTTAATAACATTTAATCATTTTTAATAGTCGTTAATAATTGTTAATAATTGTTAATAATTGTTAATAATGTTTAATAATGTTTAATAGTCGTTAATAATTGTTAATAATGGTTAATAATTGTTAAGAATTGTTAATAATTGTTAATAATATTTAATAATTATTAATAGTCGTTAATAATTGTTAATAATTGTTATTAATGTTTAATAATGTTTAATAGTCGTTAATAATTGTTAATAATGGTTAATAATTGTTAAAAATTGTTAATAATTGTTAATAATATTTAATAATTTTTAATAGTCGTTAATAATTGTTAATAATTGTTAATAATGTTTAATAATGTTTAATAGTCGTTAATAATTGTTAATAATGGTTAATAATTGTTAAGAATTGTTAATAATTGTTATTAATGTTTAATAATTGTTTACAATCGTTAATAATTGTTAATTAATTAATAATTGTTCTAATGTTTAATAATTGTTAATAATGATTAATAATTGTTTATAATCGTTAATGATTGTTAATAATTGTTAATAATTGTTAATAATTGTTAATAATTCTTAATAATTTTTAAAAATGTTTAATAGCCGTTAATAATTCTTAATAATGTTTAATAATGTTTAATAGTCGTTAATAATTGTTAATAATGGTTAATAATTGTTAATAATATTTAATAATTTTTAATAGTCGTTAATAATTGTTAATAATTGTTAATAATTGTTAATAATGTTTAATAATGTTTAATAGTCGTTAATAATTGTTAATAATGGTTAATAATTGTTAAAAATTGTTAATAATTGTTAATAATATTTAATAATTTTTAATAGTCGTTAATAATTGTTAATAACTGTTAATAATTGTTAATAATGTTTAATAATGTTTAATAGTCGTTAATAATTGTTAATAATGGTTAATAATTGTTAAGAATTGTTAATAATTGTTATTAATGTTTAATAATTGTTTACAATCGTTAATAATTGTTAATTAATTAATAATTGTTCTAATGTTTAATAATTGTTAATAATGATTAATAATTGTTTATAATCGTTAATGATTGTTAATAATTGTTAATAATTGTTAATAATTGTTAATAATTCTTAATAATGTTTAAAAATGTTTAATAGTCTTTAATAATTCTTAATAATGTTTAATAGTCGTTAATAATTGTTAATAATTGTTAATAATTGTTAATCATTGTTAATAATGTTTAATAATTGTTAATAATTCTTAATAATGTTTAATAATATTTAATAATGTTTAATAGTCGTTAATAATTGTTAATAATTGTTAATAATGTTTAATAATTGTTTATAATCGTTAATGATTGTTAATAATTGTTAATAATTGTTAATAATTCTTAATAATTCTTAATAATGTTTAAAAATGTTTAATAGTCGTTAATAATGTTTAAAAATGTTTAATAGTCGTTAATAATTGTTAATAATGTTTAATAATTGTTTATTATCGTTACTAATTGTTAATAATTGTTAATAATTGTTAATAATTGTTAATAATGTTTAATAATTGTTTATAATTGTTACTAATTGTTAATAATTGTTAATAATTGTTAATAATTGTTAATAGTTGTTAATATTTATTAATCATTGTTAATAATTTTTTATAATCGTTAATAATTGATAATAATTGTTAATAATGTTTAATAATAGTTAATAATTGTTAATAATTCTTAATAATGTTTAATAACGTTTAACAGTCGTTAATAATTCTTAATAATTCTTATTAATGTTTAATAATGTTTAATAGTCGTTAATAATGATTAAAAATGTTTAATAGTCGTTAATAATTCTTAATAATGTTTAATAATGTTTAATAGTCGTTAATAATTGTTAATAATTGTTAATAATTGTTAATCATTGTTAATAATGTTTAATAATTGTTAATAATTCTTAATAATGTTTAATAATATTTAATAATGTTTAATAGTCGTTAATAATTGTTAATAATTGTTAATAATGTTTAATAATTGTTTATAATCGTTAATGATTGTTAATAATTGTTAATAATTGTTAATAATTCTTAATAATTCTTAATAATGTTTAAAAATGTTTAATAGTCGTTAATAATGTTTAAAAATGTTTAATAGTCGTTAATAATTGTTAATAATGTTTAATAATTGTTTATAATCGTTACTAATTGTTAATAATTGTTAATAATTGTTAATAATTGTTAATAATGTTTAATAATTGTTTATAATTGTTACTAATTGTTAATAATTGTTAATAATTGTTAATAATTGTTAATAGTTGTTAATATTTATTAATCATTGTTAATAATTTTTTATAATCGTTAATAATTGATAATAATTGTTAATAATGTTTAATAATAGTTAATAATTGTTAATAATTCTTAATAATGTTTAATAATGTTTAATAATGTTTAATAGTCGTCAATAATTGTTAATAATTGTTAATAATGTTTAATAGTTGTTTATAATCGTTAATGATTGTTAATAATTGTTAATAATGTTTAATAGTTGTTTATAATCGTTAATGATTGTTAATAATTGTTAATAATTCTTAATAATGTTTAATAACGTTTAACAGTCGTTAATAATTCTTAATAATTGTTAATAATTGTTAATAATTGTTAATAATTGTTAATAATTGTTAATAATGTTTAATAATTGTTTATAGTCGTTACTAATTGTTAATAATTGTTAATAATGTTTAATAATTGTTTATAATTGTTACTAATTGTTAATAATTGTTAATAATTGTTAATGATTTTTTATAATTGTTAATAATTGTTAATAATTGTTAATAATGTTAAATAATTGTGTAATAAATTTTTTTTTAATTTTCTAATTAAAAAATTTTGTAGAAATTTCTAATAAAAAATCCATGTATAATTTTTTTCAGACTTAAAATTAAAATTTGCTGAATTAAATGAAAAAACAAAATTTTTTCTTATTATGACTTTTCGTCTAATTGTTCAAACAAAAAGAGTAGAGACAAAAGTTACATTTAGCGCTTGAAAAAAAATTTTTTTTTTAATTGCTTTTTGCAACACTGGTTTACAAATGTCACTTTTCCATTTGGCGGTGGATGCAGCATAGTGTGTTTGCAATTAAAGCTCTCCTGGATGTTGATTTTCTTTTGTTTTTGTTTCAAGTAAAAAGACATGTAAGCGTCTAAAATGTTGTATTATGTATTCAAAAAAAAAAAAAAAAAAAATGTACGCATGACTCGCAATTAAGACAAGAATGCTATAAATTAAAAATTCTTTATTAAATTCTCAATTCTGTTTGTTATCCTATTTTTCATAAAATTTATTTTCAAGCATTGTTCCTAACATTGTTCTTTTGAATATAAATGTAATTTCTTTTCGACATTAAAAAATTTACAATGTGCACCTCACAGTTTTCATTATATTTATAAAAAAAAAATTTTTAAGTACTATCGAAAAAGAATATTTTTTTCAAAAACAAGGAAATAAATCAAAGAATATAATAATCAATTTGATTCTATGAAAAATCGAGAAGGTATAATTTACGGTTCGATAAACTAATTCAGAATTTTTTTTTATATGCATATAGATATTGAATGAGAGATAAAATTTTGCATAGAAATAATGAGTGTAAAGAAGTACTAACAAAGTTTATATATATATTTTTTTTGAATGTAAAAGAAAATATGTGAGTTTTGTTATGATAATATTTTTCTTTACAAAAGAATAATAATCGCAGCTAAATAATATCAATGAATTGTCAATAGACAAATGGCCTCTTTGATGCTATAAAAGTGTCAGGCTCACTACATTAGCAATAAAAAATTTTTTATTTCAACATTTCTTTTACAGAAAAAAGGTAAACAAGTAATATGGCAAAGTGTATTTCTTTCTTGCTGGCAACAATATGCCTTCTACTTTTCGTCGAGGGCAATTTATCTGCACCGGAAGTAAGTGTTGAGAATAAATTTGTATGTTTTCTTCGAGGATTTTTTACTATTTTTTAAATTCGCTAATATACTTGAAATTAAAAATATTCTCAAAAATAATAATCAAATTCTTTAAAACGATTCAATTGTATTTTCCAAAAGTAATCGTAATTCTATATTACTTTCAATATCTAACAAAATAAAAAAATAAAAATAACAAAATAAAAATTTTACATAAGAATACAACCATTTATAACAAAAATTTATAAAATTTAGCCAAAATTCAATTATTTTTAATTTTTTATAATATTATAATAAAATATCCACAGGACATTAATTAATTTAGAAAAGAATTTTTAAACAGAAATTTTCGAAAAAAATTAATTATTTAGAAAAAATTGTAACAAAATTATTTAACAAAACAATTCTTTCCAGAATAATTCAATTACTTCCATCAATAATAACATTTTCCAGAGAAATTCAATTTTTAAAAAAATTTTCGATAAAACTAAGGAAGAATTCCATTATTTTCATAAATAACAAAATTTTTCTAAGAATTTCAATAATTTTCAGGCAAATAAATTAACAACAATTATTCACAAATAAACTTTTCCACAAAAATTCAACTAATTAAAAATTTTTATAAAAATATTTATTATATTTCGAAAAATGTGTCCATTTGGTGATAAAATTATTATCAACATATTATTATTATATGAAAAATTCAATTGTTTAAAAAACAAAATTTTTCACAGAAATTAAATTCTTTTTAAACATTTTATTACAATTTTTCGCATTAATTCAATTTTTTTAATAAATATTAAAATTCTTCTTATTGAATTATTTTATTATTATTTTTATTATTTTTATAATTATTTTTGAAAAGTTAAATAGAACTCTTGAAGGAATTCTCTCACAGGAATTCAGTTATTTTCAAATATTTTAATAAAATTGATCGAAAAAAATCGTTTATTTTAAATACTTTTTTAATGAAATTGTTTTGAAATATTTTTTAATTATTCTTTTAGATTTTAATAAAATTCTTCTCTGGAATTCAATTATTTATATTAATTATTTTTCAAAAGAATTCAATTATTTTGAAAAATAACAAAATTATTATCGAAAATTAAATTATTGTGGGACATTTTACTGAAATTCTTTGTAGAATTCAATTATTTTCATAAATATAAACTTTTCCACTAAAAATCAATTATTAAAAATTAAATTTTCATATAATATTTATTTTATTACATTAAAGTGAATTATTCTAAAAAAATATTTATAAAATTCTTACAAAGAATTCAATTATTTTCAAAAATACAATTCGCAACACATAATTCAATTACTTTTGCAAATAATAAAATTAATTGCAAAATTTCAATTATTTTTTACACAATTTTTCTGAAAATGCTCAAAAAATGTAATCATTGTTAAAAATTTAATTTCAATTCCTCGAAAAAGTTAATTATTTTAAACAATGTTTTTTTATTCTTTAAATATGAATTCGATGATTTGAAAAAGAATTGAATTTTTCACAGTTAATTAATTATTAATTAATTAATTAATAATTAATTAATTATTTTCAAGTGTTTTTATAAAATTGTTCGAAAAAAATCAATTATTTTGAATAAAATTTCAATTAATTTTTCTTTAAACAAATTCAATTATTCGTTAATAATTCGTTATTCGTTAATTTTAATAAAATTCTTTTTAAGAATTCAATTGTTTAAATAAATAATTCTTCGACACAATTAGTTATTATTAAAAACTTTTCGCAATTTAAATAATTTTAAATATTTTTTAGTTTCATAAAATTTCCAAACATAATTCAATGATTAAAAAAATTTTTTTTTTAAATCTTCGATGAAAATAAATTTTTCTCATTAATAATAAAAATTTGTCAGGAATTAAATTATTTAAACGCAGAATTTGTACAAATTTGGTCAAAAGAAATCATTTATTTATAAACAATTTTTATAAAATTCTTCGCAAAAATTAAATTATTTAAAAAAATTTTTAAATTCTTTCAAGAATAATAAAATTTGTTGCTGAAATTTAATTTATTAACAGAATTATGATCATTATTTTTATTATACTATTATTATTATTTATTATTATTATTATTATTATTATTCATATTATTATTATTATTATCATTATTATTATTATTATTATTTTTATAATTATATTATTATATTATTATTATAATAATAATTATTATTATAATAATAATAATTATTATTATTATAATTATTATTATTATTATTATTATTATTATATTTATTATAAATAACAATAATTTATAAATAAAAGAGAAATAATAAAATGAAAATAATAAAACCCTGAAAATGTTACCCGATATGCAAGCACGTCAGCGGATAGATATAAATCAGGGGCTTAGGATAATAATGGAAACTCCTCTTTTTTTATTTCTATTTTAGAAAAATAAAACATTAATGATAATGTTAAAGAAGTTTTTTTCAACTATTTTATTATTTATATTTAAAAAAAGGTATTAATTTTTTTTTAATTTCAATTTAGGGATTTTTTAGCAGACTTTTTAATTGGAGTGAGAATAAGGACGAGGGTGTCACCACTGAACGTACAGTAAGAATTTTTATATTTTTTTTAATATACTTATTATAATTTTTAAATATATTACATCACAAGTTTAAAAAACAGATCATTCGCTCATATTTAATAAATTTTAAACCACAATTTTTATTTTAAATTTGCAAAAAATTTTCTAAAATTATAATTTTATATAACTTTTTTTCAATTTTAGTTTATTTTATTTTAAAAACTCAATTTTCAACTTCGGTTTAAATTTAAAGTAAATTAAAAATTTGAATTTAAGAAATATTTACCTTTACACTCAAAATAAATCTAAAGTCAAATTCTAAATAAATCTAAATGTCCTTAAACTATTAATTGAATGTAAATTTAAACTAAGATTGAGCTGAAAATAAATTTATAATTGATTTCAAGATAATTTTTAAAATTCAGTAGATGGAAAATGAATTAAAAATTTAATTAAAAGTATATTTAAAATTGATGCGCAACGATTGATTAAAAATGTAATAAAACATAGAAAAAAATTTGAATCTAAACTATATTTAAAATTGACACAAAGATAGATTAAAAATTAAATGCAAAATTAAAAAAGATTGTATTAAAAATAAATTAAAAATTGAACGGAGAATAAATTAGAGAATATAGATTTAAAAAGATTGAATTGAAAATAAATTTAAATTAAGTTATAAAAAATGTTAATTTCTCCTAAAAAATTAATTTACTCCTAAAGAAAATAGTTTCCACACTAAAATTTATATAGATAATTTAACTAAATTATAAGAAAGATAAATTTATAAGAAAGAAAAAATATTATTGCGATTAGAAATATTTAGTTAAAAAAAAATAATGTTTTTATAGAAAACTGTCACAACACCCAGAAATCGTTTCGTACAACACTCAAATGGGAAGCAAAAAGGAAATCAAGTCTCAGTTATTTGGACAACTGATAATGGTCCAATATACTACAAAAAATAATCTTCAATCTATAGTGAAGATAAAAACAAAATAACCTGAAAGTATTTTTTAAATTTTCATCAAAAAAATATTGAGAACATTTTTCTAGTTTAATATATAGTACATTGATTTAAAACTGTAAAAAAATGGAAAAATAAAGGAAAAATTGTAAATATACGAGAAAGATAAACTTTTTTAAATAAATATATGGAAATATATTATGAAAAACATTTTTATAAAAAAATTGAATATTTGAAAAATTTAATTTTAAATCTAATCAATAATTTATTTATTACTTTACGAGATCATGAACAATTTGCAATTTTTGCTCGTGTGTGAAATGGCTAAGCGACATTGTGACTGAATTTACAACCGCAAACATCGAGGTTCGATTCTTCGTGTCTTTGGATTTTTCTTCGTCTCCTAAATTCTACTTTTTTTATTATTCCAAGTTTCTAAGAAAATATTATCTCCTAAATTCTACTTTTTTATTATTCCAAGTTTCTAAGAAAATATTATCTCCTAAATTCTACTTTTTTATTATTCCAAGTTTCTAAGAAAATATTATGAAAATATTATTACTATGTTATAATTATAACAGAATGGTAAATAAGTCAGCATTGAAAATAGGAAATAAAATTATAAATGTTGAATCTGAATGAATTTTGAACTTTGAAAACTATTTTGAAATAAAATTTAAATGACATTTTCCTCAGTTAATGAAAATTAAAAAAAAATTGTTTTTCTAACACACGCACCGAAAGTACACCATTTCCTACCTGCAAAGCGGGAGAAAAGAGTATCTTTTCCTGCGAGCGGGAGGAAAAGTACTTTTTTTTTATTCAAAGGGATAATTTTGGTAAAATTTACAATATTCATTGATAAACGAACGTAATTGGTTACGAAACTTTCACTAAATGTAAAAATTTTCCTGCAGCAAAAAATTATTTAAAAAAATTATTTCTTATTTGTTATAAACAATTTAATGGGAAAAACATTTTTCATTTTTCATTGATAAACGAACGTAACTTTCACTAAATGTAAATATTTTCCTGCAACAGAAAATTAATTTAAAAAATTATTTCTTATTTGTTATAAACAATTTAATGGGGAAAACATTTTTCATTCGAATCTTTTATTTTTCAGTTTCGAGAAATGTTTATTTGCTAGAAATTATATTTATTACGAGAATTTATTGTAATACTAAAAATTAGTAAAAGTTTCATATTTTTTAATAATTTTAGTAATAACAATTGTAAATAAATGTAAAATGTACGATTTTTTAAAGAATAACAATTAAAATAAAAACAAAAAATAATAAAAACAATTATTGCTTACATAATCTAAATAAACAAATGAATAACTTTCTTACAATTTGTTTTACAAACAATATACAAAATTTACATATAAAGTTGTAGTATCGTGAAAAAATTTGAAAACATTATTTATTTATAACGATTTTCGTGTTTTTTAAATTTTTTTATTACAATTTTTCTCTCTAAATCTGAATTAGTAGAAAGTTACTAATGAAATGGTGAAAAGTCGTCCACTAAATGATTTAGTAATAATTCTACTAACAATTATTTAAATTTTACTAATTGTTAGTAAAACGTTACTAATTGATTAGTAGAATTCTACTAACAATTAGTAAAACTGTTTTATTAATAGTCGATAAAACAGTTTCACTAATTCATTTAGTGAAAAAGTGACTTTCAATTAGTAGAATTCTGCTAAAACATTAATAGAATTTTACTAATTCTTAGTAGAATTCTACTAATTCAGATTTAGAGAGTTGTGTTTTTAAAAATTTTTTATAACAATTTTTGGGTTTTTAAAATTTTTTTATAACAAATTGTGTCAAAAAATATTAAATTGATATTAATTTTTAGTATTTTAATAAATATAGAATTTTAATAAAGAAAAGATTTAAATAATAAATGTATTCTGTGTTAAATTGTTTCTAACAAATATCACTGCAAACAAAATTTATTTGATTCAAATAATTCGAATTATTTGAAAAATATTTAATTACTTCAAATAATTCAAATTATTTGAAAAATATTTAAATGATTCAAATAATTCAAATTACTTGAAAAACAATTAATTACCTCAAATAATTCAGATTATTTGAAAAATATTGAAATTATTCAAATAATTCAAATTACTTTAAAAATAGTTAATTACTTCAAATAAGTCAAATTATTTGAAAAATATTTAACTACTTCAAATACATTTTAGTTGGATCAAAAAAATATGCATTTGATTCAAATAACTTGAATTATTTGAATCACATTTGTATCACATTTGAATCACAATTATTTGAATCAAGTAAATCGTATTTGATTGAATTAAATAATTAATTGAATTAAATAAATGAATTTGTTTAATACAAATAATGAGTTACTTGAAACTATTCTTTTAATTATTTCACTCAAATACTTCGTATACTTGATGCAAATAAAAATTATTTCACACAATAAATTTATTTTATTGATTCTAATAAACTTCATTATTTAATTCGAATAATTCGTTATTCAAACGAAAATTATTTTAAATTTCAAAATATTTTATCAAGACAAGTAAAAAAAAAATATTTCAATCAATTAAATAATTTTTTGAAACAAAAATAATGAATTACTTGAAACTCATTTATTTGTTCATTTATTTGTTTCACTTCAATATTTCATTTATTTAATACAAATAAAAAATATTTAACCCAATAAATTTATTTTATCGATTTGAATTGACTAAATAATTGAATATACGATTAATGAATTAGTTAATACAAAAACCCTATTTTATAAAGAGAAAAATATTTTGATAAATAAATGTGTTATTTGGATACAAAATATACGGTACTGGCATTGATATTGTAGATTAGTTAAGAGTTCTCACCAAGTTTCCGTGGCCGCGCGGCATAAATAGGTGCGTTTATAGGCTTGCGTTAGGGATGGAGGGACGTGAGTTCGATTCCACATGCGAGCGAATATTTTTCATTCTTCGTTTTAAGCGTTATATAAAATAATAAAATTGTGTGTTGTGTTGTGAATAAAAACTGTGTGAACATGTTTGTAAATAATTTTAAAAGTGTGTTAAAAAATCAGTTAATAAATATAATATAATATATGAATATAGATTCCCGGTCAGTTTCATGAATATAATATAATAATATAATAATATATTAATAAATTTAAAAAATACTAAATATGTAAAAAAAATCTTTGTATTAAATATAGAATGAAATAGTTTTCAAAATGAAGTCAAATAATTATTCACTAGCTTGAAATATTACATTTATTTGATTTAAATAATTTATATAATTTATTTAAATAATTATTTACCTGTTCGAAATTAAATTAATAATTAATTAATTGTTTATTTTTTTTATTTTAATTATTTTTTATTTTAATTTTATTTCAATTTTAATTTAATTTTAATTTTTTTTTATTTTAATTTTAATTTAATTTTAATTTTAATTTTAATTTTAATTTTAATTTTAATTTTAATTTTAATTTTATTTTAATTTTAATTTTATTTTAATTTTAATTTTTTTTTATAATTAATTAATTTTTTTCCATTTATTTAATTTGAATAACTTCTATAATTGATTCAAATATTTATTTATTAGTTTTAAATATTTCATTTATTTGATTTGAATAATTTGTATATTTGATTCAAATTTATAAATAGTCATTTGATGCGATAAAATAAAATATTTAGGTGAAATAAATTTTGACCTAAATATTTAATTAATTTTATTAATTTTGGTTATTGAATTTTAACCAAATAAATGATTTACTTGGCTCAAATAATTTTTATTTAATCCAAATAAATTTTTTTTAAAGAAACATTATTTAATTAATTTAAATTAATTTTTTATTAATTTTCTGGAAAATATTTAAGAGAAATTTCTCTTATTTATATAGTTACGTGTTAGTTCCAAGACTTATTTAATTTCAGCTCGTTCTTAAAATAAAATTTACTTTTTACTGCGTGTAATTACACTGAAAAAAAAATTTTATTTGATTCAAATAACCGATTATTTGTCTATAATCAAATAAATATTTACTTGAATCAAATAATTTTTATTTGAATCAATTAATTAGTATTTGCTTCAAATACTGAAATATTTGATTCAAATACTGAAATATTTGATTCAAATACAATTTATTTGATTCAAATAACCGATTATTTGTCTATAATAAAATAAATATTTACTTGAATCAAATAATTTTTATTTGAATCAATTAATTAGTATTTGCTTCAAATACTGAAATATTTGATTCAAATACTGAAATATTTGATTCAAATACAATTTATATGATTCAAATAACCGATTATTTGTCTATAATAAAATAAATATTTACTTGAATCAATTAAATAATATTTACTTGAATCAATTAAATAATATTTGCTTCAAATACTGAAATATTTGCTTCAAATACAATTTATTTGATTCGAATAAAATTTATTTGATTCAAGTAAATATTTATTTGATAATAGTCAAATAATCGGTTATTTGAATCAAATTCATTTTTTTTCAGTGTATAGTTTTGAAAATAGAATTCATTTGTTACGAATCTTCAGACGGGCGCAATGAATAAATAATAAAGTTCTGCCGAGTTGCGATGATGGTCATATATATATATATATATATGTTATAGTAGACGATGAGGAAGGAAATTAGGACAAACTTCCCCTCGTGTTTTGTGTAACGACTTCTCTCCTGAATGCTTTAGGCATTAGACTATATGTGTGTTTAACAGTGAGATTACGCGCTCGCTATTTGATAGCGTGGCGAGGGCTCGAAAGTCGATTGGTTGGCCTTTTCTATATACATATATAAACGTACAAACATTTGAACCACAATCAACGCATAATTGAACTCTTAATTTCATTTTACACACTCATTCCAAAATCTAGCGCACTTTCAATCACATAATCTCTGTTCAATGAGCTACACACGTATTTATTATTATCAACACCTACAACTGTAAATGTGTGTATGAGACTGCGTTCGGTAATTGCCAACATCATTCGAATTGCTATGAGAGAGAATTTGCTGTTTAGGGTGAAAATTAGAGAAACGAAATGTAAATGCTGAATCCCCTAATGGATACCATTATTCGGCTATATGTGTGTAGATAATATCGCCAGATTATTATTATTATTATTATTATTATTAATATTCGTTAACACATTATACTCAAATAGTGATATGTTTACACACTGTTGTTAATCAATTGAAAACTAAATGTTGATTTTCAATACATTGTCTTCTACTCTTTTGAATATCGATTAAAATATTTAAAATATTATCAGTTTGTAAACACTGAATTAATGATTAATGTTTGTGAAAGTATTTTAAAATTTAACAAACCGAATTTTTGATAAAAAATAAATGCAAAATTAAAAAAAAATTCTGTGCATTACAAGAATTCGCAAGTATTTTTAAAAAATAATTAAATATTCTTCGTAAGAACATTCAATTGGATTCATAAATAGTAAGATTTTTTTTTGCATAAAATTCAAATTTCCAATAAAATTTCATGAACGAATACAATTAATTTCTAAAATTTTAATAAATTCTTCGAAACAATAGACACTTTCAGTTATGAAGGAATACAATTATTTTCTAAAATTTTAATAAATTCTTCGAAACAATATTCAGATTCAGTTATGAACGAATAAAATTAATTTCTAAAATTTTAATAAATTCTTCGAAACAATATTCAGTTTCAGTTAGGAACGAATACAATTATTTTCTAAAATTTTAATAAATTCTTCGAAATAATATTCAGATTCAGTTATGAACGACTACAATTATTTTCTAAAATTTTAATAAATTCTTCGAAACAATATTTAGATTCAGTTATGAACGAATACAATTATTTTCTAAAAATTTAATAAATTCTTCGAAACAATATTTAGATTCAGTTATGAACGAATACAATTACTTTCTAAAATTTTAATAAATTCTTCGAAACAATATTCAGTTTCAGTTATGAACTAATACAATTAATTTCTAAAATTTTAATAAATTCTTCAAAACAATAGACACTTTCAGTTACTTTTTTTTAAATAGTAACATCTTTTGACAAATTTATATAATAAATCCTTCGTAAGAATAGAAATTATTCTTTTTAAAAGTAAAATTCTTTGCAAAAATTAAATTATATTTAATACAATTTTAATAACACTTCATAAAAGAATTCAGTTTTTACAAATTTTTAATAATATTTTTTTTTAAAATTTAATAATTTTCAGAAAAAAGTTTCGGGAAAAAATTTAATTTTTTTTTTATAATATTAATAATATTTCTCCAGAGAATTCAATCGCTTTCTAAAATTTTTAAAAAGTCATTTAAAAAAATTTAATCACTTTTTTTTAATAATAAAATTCTTTGCAAAAATTGCATTATTTTTACTGTAAAATTTCACGAAAGAATTCAATTTTCCGAAATTTTAATAAATCCTTCATCTCTTTTTTTAAATATCAAAATTCTTTACAAAAATTTAATCTGTTTCAATACAATTTTAATAAAATTTTATAAAATTTCATTTGATAAAATTCTATGTTTTATTTTTAATTTTTAATAATATTTTTCTATAAAATTTTCATAAATTATTTTTTAAATAGTAAAATTCATATTGCAAAAATTTAACTTTTTAAATATAATTTTTTTAATAAAATTTTATAACATAATTCAATGTTCTTTTTTACTTTTTAATAGTATTTTTCTCGAAAAAATTCAATTAGTTTCTAAAAATTTCATTAAATCTTTGAGAACAATACAAATTTTATTTATATAGAATAAAATTTTTTTGTAAAAATTAAATTGTATTTTAAATACAATTTGAATAACAAAAAAAAACAAATTTTTTTTTGAATAAATGAATTTGTTGTTCAAAAAAATTTTTTAATAATATTGTTTGAAAGAATTTAGTTATTTTCTAAATTTTTAATAAATCTTTTCAAACAATTCAATTTTTATTGTAAATAATTGAATTTTTGACAAAAAATCAAGTATTTTGAAGAAAATTTCAAGAAAAAATGTAATTTTTTTATTTATTATTAATATTTTTCAACTGAATTTAATTATTTCTAAAACATTAATAAATTATTTAAAATAATTGAATTTTATTTATAATTAGTAAAATTCTTTGAAAAATGCAATTATTTTTTTTAGTATTTTATTCCACTGGAAAATTTCAATTTATTTAATTTTTAATTTTTTTTCCAAAGAATTCCGTTAAATTTTAGTTTTCATAAATTTTTCGGAACAATTAAATTATTTTTTCAAATAGTAAAATTCATTACAAAAATTTAATTATTTTTTAATATAATTTTAATAAAATTTTATGAATGAATTCAATGTTTTTTTTAATTTTTAATAATACTTTTTCGAAAAAATTTAATTAGTTCATAAAATTTTCATAAATCTTTCAAAACAATTCAATTCTTTTTAAAAATAAAATTCATTCATTACATATTATTAAAATCGAATTAAAAATAATTAAATTTTTGCAATTAATTAATTATTAAAAAAAAATTCTTTCATTAATTATTATTGAAATCGAATTAAAAATTGAATTACTTTTAATTCAATTTTAATATAATTTCGTGAAATAATTTTATTTTAAACAAATTTTTTAATAATATTTTTCGAAATGATTCAATTATTTTCAAAACTGTGAATAAATTCTTCGAAATAATTATTAATATAGAAGTTGCTTTTCTCAAAAAATAAATCAATTGTTACTTTTTGTTACATTAAAGTTGTTACTTTGTTTTTATTTTTTGTATAAAAGTTTGGTATTTTTTGTAGCAAAACAATTTTGACTTTGTTATGTAACATTATAACTAACTTTTTTATTTTGTTTTGACAAATTTTTTTTGTTTAATAACTTTGTTACATTTTTGTTACATTATAGTTTTACTTTGTTACATTTTTTTGTTAAATTACAGTTTTACTTTATTACATTTTTTTGTTACATTACAGTTTTACTTTGTTACGTTTTATGTTAAAATTAATTATTATTTTGTATGGACAAATTTTATTTCTTAAATAACTTTGTTACATTTTTGTTACATTACAGTTTTACTTTGTTACATTTTTTTGTTAAATTACAGTTTTACTTTATTACATTTTTTTGTTAAATTACAGTTTTTCTTTGTTACTTTTTTTGTTAAAATTAATTATTATTTTGTATTGACAAATTTTATTTTTTAAATAACTTTGTTACATTTTTGTTACATTATAGTTTTACTTTGTTATATTTTTTTGTTAAATTACAGTTCTACTTTATTACATTTTATTGATAAATTACAGTTTTACTTTGTTACTTTTTTTGTTAAAATTAATTATCATTTCGTATTGGCAAATTTTATTTTTTAAATAACTTTGTCACATTTTTGTTACATTACAGTTTTACTTTGTTACTTTTTTTGTTAAAATTAATTATTATGTTGTATGGACAAATTTTTTTCTTAAATAACTTTATTACATTTTTGTTACATTATAGTTTTACTTTGTTATATTCTTTTTTTAAATTACAGTTTTACTTTGTAACATTTTTTTGTTACATTACATTTTCACTTTGTTACTTTTTTTGTTAAAATTAATTTTTATTTTGTAACTTAACATTGTTTTTTTGTTACATAACAATTTTACGATTTACAGAACATCGTTACTTTTTTTATATAACAATTTCTTATAACCTTCTTATAACCTTTCTTTCATGTAACACTTGAATATAACATTGTTAATTTTTTGTTATACAATAATTATGTAACTGTTGCTTGTAACAAAAATGACAAACAACTTGTTACTATTTATGGAATAATTTCACTATTTTTACATATAACATTAAGGTAATGTTATGTAACGTTACATATAACGAATGTTACAAAGCGTTATATAACAAATGTTACACAACTGTTACGTAACCGTTTTATTATTTAGCAAAGTTTTTTTTTATTTAAGTTACATAACTTTTATATTATTTTTTATTTGAGTTACATAACTTTTATATAATTTTTTATTTGTGTTACATAACTGTTACATAACCATTTTGTTATATAACAAAATTTTTATTTTTTACTTTATTTACTGCCAACATGTAACTTTACATCCACACGTAAATTGATAGAATGGCAAAAAAAATCAAATTATCAGAAAAATGTTACGTAACAATTACTTAACGTGTTTACCACAGTAAAAAGCGAAACTTTTCTGAGTTACTTTTTTATCTCAACTTGAAAAGTTGCTTTCCCCCATGCGTGAGGCACGTGATGATAATGTGACAATTCCCCCCACCCCCTTTCTCTTAAACTTCCGACAAATTTTGTTCTTTTTTCTACTTACTTTCCATAATCCACAATAGTTTCATTCTTCTATAAATGAAAAAGAAAATAGAACAATTATATTTTGCGTCAAATATTTTTTTATTTTTGAACCTAATGTAACAAAAGAAAAGTTCGAAAGATGAAAAAAAAAATTTGTCTTTAGAAACTTAAAAAATACCTTTCTAGAAAATTCACAGGCAAACAAACATGTCTTCGACGTACGCGTGTCATTCACATGAGGATTTTTTTTTAACTGTCAAAATAGACATGTGCCTCTCTCTCTCTTTATCTCATGAGAGAAAAAAAGATGTAGACACATATTTTGCTACACCGGAACTCCCATAGAGTTAAAAGGTCAATATTTCCATAAGCGATAAAAATAGAAACCAAAACTAAGGAAAATGTTATCAATATTCCCAAGTGAAAAAAATAACGTGTATGATACGATTTGAGATTAGTTTCGAAAAAAAATAACCCAGTTGAAAATAAAAAAAAACAATTTTCTCCTTTCTTTTTTTATTTTTTGAAAACAGATAAAATGGAAATACAAATATTAATTTAATTCATAGTGTGATATCTAAAAATAAACAAACAAACAAACAAGAAAAAGAGAGAAAATTTTCATTTTAAAATGCAGTCGAAGAAAAATGATAATATTTATTTTTGATATTTTTCGTTTATTTTTAGAAAAGTATATTTAGAAATGGAAATTACTATTATTAGTCTTCTGTATAATTAATTGGTTTAATTATTGTTTGTATTTATTTGTTTTTATTTTTTTTATTTATCACTAAATTAATATTTTTTATTTTTTTTATTTATCACTAAATTAATATTTTTTATTTTTTTTTATTTATCACTAAATTAATATTTTTTATTTTTTTTATTTATCACTAAATTAATATATTTTTTTTTATTTATCACTAAATTAATATTTTTTTTTCTTTCTCACTAATAATTATTACTTTTTAACTTTTTTTCGCAATTTGTTTGATTCAATTCTTTCTTTTTCACTGTTTTTACTTTTATTTTTAAAATTTTTACTTTTCTACTTTTTATTTTTATTTTTCTTTCATACATTTTTTATTTTTAATTAATTTTTTTCATTTTTGATTTTCGATATTGAGTTTTTTTGGTATTTCATTATTTTACTGTTTAATTGACAAATTTTCCACAGTTTTTCATACTTTTTTATTTTTACATTTTTAATTTTCAAATTTTTACTTTTATTTATCACATTTTAACTTTTGTACTTTTTCTATTTTTATTTCTCCAAAATTCCTTCTTTTTACTTTTATTTTCACTATTTCACTTTTTAATTTTCATACTTTTACTTTTGTTTTTTACATTTTTACTTTTCTGTTTTTTTTACTTTTTAAGTTTTTAACTTTTTTTAAGGTTAACGTAACATTTTATATTCTACTCTTTAATTTTTTTAAATTTCCTTATTTTTACATCCATTTTTCATATTTTCACATTTTAATTTTTACTTTTTTAATTTTCATATTTTTACTTTTATTTTTTACCTTTTTTACTTTTCAGTTCTTTATTTTTACTTTTCAGTTCTTTATTTTTACTTTTTTAGTTTTTAAGTTTTTTAACGTTCACGTACGTTTTCTATTCCACCCTTTAATTTTCTTATTTTTACATTTATTTTTCACTGTTTTACTTTTTAAGTTTTTTAATTTTCGTATTTTTACTTTTATTTTTTTCATTTAAATTTTTCTACTTTTTTTATTTTTACTTTACAAATTTCCATATTTTTACATTTTTACATTCTACTTTTTTAATACTTACTTTTATAATTTTCATATTCCTACTTCTATTTTTTACATTTTCTCTTTTTTTAATAATTCTTACCTTCTTCGTTTTCATATTTTTATATTTATTTTTCATTTTTTTTTACTTTTTAATTTTATTTTTCACATATTAACTAATTTCTACTTTTTTGATTTTCACTTTTTTTAATTTTCTTCTTTTTGATTTTACTTTTTCACTTTAAAAAGTAATAATTAAAAAAGCAGAAAAGTTAAAGGTGTAAAAAAATGTCCTTCGCCCACTTTTTTAATTATTATATTTTTGGTTTTATTTTCCACATTTGAACTTTCCCATTTTTTTATTTTGATTTTTTTAATTTTCATATTTTTACATTTTCACATTTCTACTTTTTTAATTATCATATTTTTACTTCGTTTATTTTTTATATTTTCACTTTTCTTCTTAGATTCTTACCTATTTAATGTTTACATTTTTACATTTATTTTTCACTGTTTTACTTTTTAACTTTTTTAATTTTCGTATTTTTACTTTTATTTTTATTCATTCTACTTTTTTGATTTTTACTTTTTAAAGTTTCATATTTTTACATCGTTTATTTTTATATTTTCACTTTTCTTCTTAGATTCTTACCTATTTAATGTTTACATTTTTACATTTATTTTTCACTGTTTTACTTTTTAACTTTTTTAATTTTCGTATTTTTACTTTTATTTTTTTTCATTCTACTTTTTTAATTTTTACTTTTTTAATTTTTATATTTTTACTTCGTTTATTTTTATATTTTCACTTTTCTTCTTAGATTCTTACCTATTTAATGTTTACATTTTTACATTTATTTTTCACTGTTTTACTTTTTAACTTTTTTAATTTTCGTATTTTTACTTTTATTTTTTTCATTCTACTTTTTTAATTTTTACTTTTTTAATTTTTACTTTTTTAATTTTCATATTTTTACTCCTTTAATTTTTTATATTTTAACTTTTCTTCTTAGATTCTTACCTATTTAATTTTTACATTTTTACATTTATTTTTCACTGTTTCACTTTTTCAACTTTTTTAATTTTCGTATTTTTTATATAATTTTTTTATTTAAACTATTCTGCTTTTTTGATATTTACTTTTTTAATTTTACTTTTTTTATTCTACTTTTTCAATTTCAACCCTAAAAAGTTTATAATAAATGTAGAAAAGTGAAGTTGTAAAAAAATTTTACATTTTGAAATTTTCAATATTTTCTGATTTATACTTTTTTAAATTTCACCTTTTTACTTTCTTTGCTTTCATGTTTTTACTTTTTTAATTTTCATATTTTTCACATTTGTAACTATACGTTTTTTATGTTCTAAGTTTTCAATTTTCCTTTTTTACATTTAGTTTCTACAATTGTATAATATTCATATTTTTACTTTATATTTGTAAAATTTGTTACCAAATTGTTCAAATTTATGCTAATTCTTGCACTTTGTTACCTTATGTTTTTATTATTACTTAAATCTTACAATTTTTTGCTAATTTTTGCACTTTGTTACCGAATAGTTACCAAATAGTTAAAAATTTGTTGCTAAATTGTTGCCAAGTTGTCACAATTTGTTACTTAACTGTTAGAATTTCTTGCTAATTCTTTGCACTTTGTTACCTAATGGCTTTGTTGTTACTTATTTGTCACAATTTGTTACCTAATTGTCGTAATTAGTATTTAATTTTTACAATTTGTTACCGAATTGTAAAATTTTGTTATCTACTTGTCGTAGTTGTTTCAATTTTTCCAAACTGTTACCTGATTGTTACAATTTTTCCAAACTGGTACCTGATTGTTACAATTTTTCCAAACTGTTACCTGATTGTTACAATTTTTTCAAACTGTTACCTGATTGTTACAATTTTTCCAAACTGTTACATAATTGTTACTATTTTTCCAAACTGTTACCTGATTGTTACAATCTTTCCAAAGTGTAACCTAATTGTTACAATTTTTCTAACCTGTTACCTGATTGTTACTATTTTTCAAAATTGTTACCTGATTGTTACAATTTCATGTTAATTATTTAGCTATGTTACCTAATGGTTACATTTTCTTACAGAGTTGTTACAATTTGTCACCTATTTGTAACACTTCGTTACCTATTTGTAACAATTTGTTATCTACTTGTAACAATGTTTTACCTAATTATCATGAATTTGTAACCTACTCTTTGCAATTTGTTACCTTACTGTTATAATTCGTTAAATTTTGTAGAAAAGTTAACAATTTTGTTACAAGGTTACAATTTGTTGCTAATTCTTGCACTTTGTCACCTAATGGTTAAATTTTGTTATCGAATTGTAAATTTGTAAGAATTTTTTACCTATTTGTAAGAATTTTTTTACCTATTTGTAACATTTTTTTTACATATTTTTAACAATTTGTTACCTATTTGTAACGATTTGTTACCTACTTGTAACGATTTGTTACCTACTTTTAACGATTTGTTACATATTTGTAACGATTTGTTACCTACTTGTAACGATTTGTTACCTACTTGTAACTGTTTACTGTTTACTACCTACTGGTAACAATTTGTCGTAATTTGTTAACTAACTAATGTTACCTAATTGTTACAATTTGTTATCCACTTCCTCTAATTAATTATATTAATTGATTTCCATTAAAAAAAAAATTTTTTTAAAATAAAAATTAAAAAAAAATTAAAGAAATTAATTTAAAAAATTCTTTCTTTTATTTTTTTATTATTTTTTTTTTTTGAAATTAACGAATTACTTTTTCCAGCCTTGATAAGTTTACATGTTTGTTTTTCCTATTTCCGATGTTACAATCGGTTCAAGAAAAAAAAATTCAAAATATAATTAATCCGATTTAGTGATAATGATAACAGTCAGATATTAATGTACATAAGAATGGGTAAACAGTGTCCCTTGAAGCGCTTAGGGTCTAGTCCCCCTCCATTCAAATTCTTCAACTATCCTGTTCTATAAAAGCAAGCGCTAAACCCATCAGTAATTTGTCTGTCAGTGCCAGTGGCTCTGAAAAAGTCCAGAGCTTTAGATATCATATATTTAAATTTACAATCAAACCCAAAAAAATAAATAAATAAATAAAATGTGCTTTAATTACAATAACAAAATTCAATCAACAATTTTATCAATCGGCAACTGTAAATCTTGTTGGAAATTTTAAGTTTAAAATTCAAAAAAAAAAAAAAAAAAAAAAATAACGGAAGAAGAATTCAATACAAATTTTTAATGCAAAAGAAAAATCTATCAAAATCCTTCTCTGTGATGCAAGAAAATTATTTAATGACCTGTGATTATCATTGTGATATTAATTATAAATTTTTGAATGAGAAAAGTGTTCATCTTTATTGCTATTATTATTATTATTGTTAATTATAAATATTGATAAAAAAAAATAAAAATACAAGAGTGTTTCGTGTGTAAATAGCACATTTCAAAGAAGAATAAATTTCAACGAAAAGGAAGAAAAGTGAGAAGAAAAATATTTTGCTTTCAATATGACAATGACAAGGGGAAATATTTGGATTTGGATTTTCTTCGTTCTAATAATATGTCAACAGAGATCGTCAGCGAAACCATTATTTATCGATGAAAAAATTCAATTGTGCTCCAATGCCCTGAGTAATGCATTGTCATTAATTTGTGGTGAAACTGGATATAATTCATTTTATTATCCAAATGGACGTGCAATAGGCAAAGACGAGATCGATGCCAATGCATTGGAACGAGGATCAAATCCAAGAAGGCAAGGAATCGTCGATGAATGCTGTAGACAATCGTGTTACTTATCACAAATGCGAGAATACTGTCGAGACGATTAGAAAATTGAATTCTTCAAATTTCTTAAACAAGGTGAGAAAATAAAACAAAATTTAAGTTAAGACAAATTTTTAAATTACAAAAAAAATGAAGAAAAATATGTTTTTTAATTAAAAAAGAGTAACAAAATTATTTAAATTTAAAAAAATAAAATAAAAAAATTTTTATATTACAAAAAAATGAAGAAAAATATGTTTTTTAATTAAAAAAGAGTAATAAAATTATTTAAATTGAAAAAATAAAATAAAAAAATTTTTTAAATAAAAAAAAGTAACAAAATTTCTTGAATTAGAAAAATAAAAAAAAATTTGAATAAAAAAAGAAATAAAGTTACAAAAAAAATTATGATTATAGAATAAAATAAAGAAAGGTAAAAAAAATAAAATAACCAAATTTTTTAAATAAAAAAAAGTAACAAATTTCTTGAATTAGAAAAATAAAAAAAATTTTAAATAAAAAAAGAAATAAAGTTACCAAAAAAAATTATGATAAAAGCATGAAATAAAGGAAAGTAAAAAAAATAAAGTAACAAAAATTTTTTAAATAAAATAAAGTAACAAATTTCTTGAATTAGAAAAATAAAAAAAATTTAAAAAAAAAGAAATAAAGTTACAAAAAAAATTATGATAAAAGAATAAAATAAAGGAAGGTAAAAAAAATAAAATAACCAAATTTTTTAAATAAAAAAAAGTAACAAAATTTCTTGAATTAAAAAGTAACAAAATTTCTTGAATTAAAAAATAATAAAATTTTTTAAATTAAAAACGAAATAAAGTAATAAAAGAAATAAAATTATATGATAAAAAAATAAAATAGAAAAAGCTAAAAAAATAAAATGACAACATTTTTTAAATAAAAAAAGAAATAAAGTTACAAAAAAAATTATGATAAAAGAATAAAACAAAGAAAAGTAAAAAAATAAAATAAAAAAATTTTTTAAATAAAAAAAAGTAACAAAATTTCTTGAATTAAAAAATAATAAAATTTTTTAAATTAAAAACGAAATAAAGTAATAAAAGAAATAAAAGATAAAAGAATAAAATAGAAAAAGCTTAAAAAATAAAATAACTACATTTTTTAAATAAAAAAAGAAATATAGTAACCAAATTAAAAAAAAAACCTATAATAAAAGAATAAAATAAAAAAAGGTAAAAAATAAAATAACAAAAGAAATTAATTCAATAAAAGACAAAAGTAATGAAGTAACTAAAATAATAAACAAATAAAGTCAATAAAATAATGTACTTAAAAAGAATAATAAATAAACGTGACAAATAAAATACAGGCAAAAATTTTAAATAAATAAAATAATATCAAGAAAAAATCAAAATTTATAATTAAATTGAAAAATAAATGTTTTTTTATTTAATTTAATTAAATTTTTATTTAATTTTTATTCAGCAATTTTTTACAATTCAATTAACATTACGTTAAGAAAATAATAATCATTTAAAGTAGAAACTTTATATTATCTTATTAACATTAAAAATAATAAATTATAATTCAAATTAAAAAGAAATAAAAAATAAATTAAATTAAAAAGAAATAAAAAAGAAAATAAGTTGAAAAGAAATAAATTATTCCTTGAACTTTCTATTAATTTGAGAAAATACTAATTATTGAAAAACAAATTTAGTATAATTTAATAGTAAAATTTAATTAAATTGTTTTTGTTGAATAAGTAAAAATTATAATTATTTATACAAAAACTAATATTATATATTAAATAAATATATTTCTAGAAAATAAATATATTTCTAGTAAATAAATAAATATTACACTGTCTTTAAACATTAAATAATAAAAATTGTAGGTGTACTTTAAGAATTTTCCAATTTATCTTATTTTTGTATCGAATAAAATTTAATTTGCAAACTTAAATATTTTTTAAAATTTAGTTTTCCTCTGATTTAAAAAAATAATTGATTTTAATTTCATTTATTATTATAACTTTACTTAATATTTTCTTCTGTATTCATTTACCTCTTATAATTCGATTTTATTTATTTATTTACTTTACTTAGTTTACTTATTTTATTTATTTTTTTATCTTATTTATTTTATTTGTTTTATTTTATTTATGTATTTATTTACTTATTTATTTTTATTTAAATTTATTTACAAACTTTGCATAAATTGAAGAAAATTTAAATTAATTGAAACAGAAATTTAATCTAATAATAGTACTAATTTTACTTTCAAATTGAATGAAAGGAAAAATTATTTTTATTTTAAAAGTCTTTCAATTTACACATCATAAAATTTAATTCAACACTTTTTTATTTATTAAATTTGAATTTGGTAATTGAATTACGTAAATCTCAATCAGGGTCAAAATTACAGAGTATGTCAATATAATGGAAGGTCAATTTACAATTTAATTTACCTTTTTAATTTTCATTAAAATTAAGTGTATTTTAAATAAATTAACAATTAAATTTATAACTCTAAAATAAAATAATTTGTCAAATATTTTATTATTTTAACAAAAAAAAAAATTTTCCAATTTCAATAATTTACAATTTTTATAATTAAAATCAATTTAATCATTATAAATACATTTTTTGTACAATAGTCCATTTTTACACTTTGAGAAAATAAATACAATTTAGAAATAAATAATTAAATAGAATAAATAAATTTTTACACTTTGAGATAATAAATACAATTTTGAAATAAATAATTAAACAGAATAAATAAATGAATAAAATCAATAAATTTTTACACTTTGAGAAAATAAATACTATTTAGAAATAAATAATTAAATAGAATAAATAATTGAATAAAATAAATAAATTTTTACACTTTGAGAAAATAAATACAATTTTGAAATAAATAAATAGAATAAATAAATGAATAAAACAAATAAATAAGTAAATAAAATAAAATAAATAAATAAATAAATAAATAAATAATTAAAATAAAAATGAAGCCCACAAAAACTATCTCCATCTTATATTAAAAAAAAATATTTACAAAAAGTTTATAATCTATTTTTTTAATTATACACAAATATATGAATAAAATAAATAAAAAAAACGTTGCCAATTATGTATTTTCATAAAAAAAAATTCTCTTTTTCAGATGCAGAATTTCGTGCTTCTTGAGTCCTAGTAGAAAAGAAAATATACAACCGTTCCAAAAATTTCCATCACTCTTCTTGTCTGGCTGGCTACTATATAATTATATATATATGTATACAGCAGAAGATGGAAATTTTGTAAATATAGAGAAAAAGACTTACTTTCTGTATTTAGTAGAAAAAAAAAAATTTTTCGACGGAAAAATGTTGTGTTTTAGTAAATTATTCCTTCGTAGCAAGTGTTTAAAAATTTTTACCTTCACCAATGACATTTTACAAATTAATTCTATAAAAAGACATAAAAAAATTGTAAGCTCGTATTAATATTATTCTTTAGAACAAAAAAAATACGAATATCTAGAAAGTACAATTAGAAAAAAAAATTGAAAAACGAATTAATAAACTTGACCTTCTCGACTTTGTAAATTTATGAAATTAATAAAAAAAAAATGTTGCATTCTATGATTGTTTGTAATTTGCTTATCGCCTTAGAATTCAATTAAAAATTGAAGTTATAAAAGAAATTATTATAAAAGTTATTTTATTTTTTTCAATTCAAAATTAAAATTTATTTAATATTATTATTTTTTTTTCTTATTATTATTATTATTTTTTCTTATTATTATTATTTTTTTTTCTTATTATTATTATTATTATTATTATTATTATTATTATTATTATTATTATTATTATTATTATTATTATTTGTGACGCGCTCCGAAGAAAGGTACCTAAGAAGCAAACGAATTATAGGTTAAGAATTAGGTATTATTAGGTATTATTTTTAGGTTCAATTTCTTTTGATTAAAAGTTTATTTTTAATTATTTGAATTTGAAACCAATTTTTATTGAATATTTTGGATATAATGAAGACTTGAAGATCAATAATTTTAAATTAATAATTGATTTTCTTTCTGTCTTTTTACTCGAAAAATTAAAAACATAACCTCAAATTTTTTGCTTCTTAGGTACCTTTCTTCGGAGCGTGACACATTTATTTATTTTTTATTGTTCTTTCTTCTTCTTCTTCTTCTTCTTCTTCTTCTTCTTCTTCTTCTTCTTCTTATTGTTATTATTAAATTATTCTAATTATTATTCAAATTATTATTATTAAATAAAATATAAGTCATAAATTACTATAAATTTTTCATTTATTTTTTATTTTATTGTTTCTATCAATTTTTCATTTTAAAAGAATAAAAGATATGAAGAAGGAATAATAAAATAGTACAATTTTTATACATTATATAAGTACATTTTTTATTTAAAAAATTAATTTTGACACATATTTTTTTTGCCTGCTTTTTGCAAACATAAAATTGTAAAAAAATGAAAAAAAAACATTTTTCCTTTTCTTTTTTTTGAAATATTTGCAAGGGAAATATTGCATTTTCCCCACAAATGTGTTAAATTGTAAATTCTATATAAGAAACTCGTTTACATTGGAATTTGAAAATTCGAGGAGCATACGCATGAAGAAAATTGAATTTGAATTAGAAACCGGCGCTTGCATTCTGTTTCGCTTTGGTTCGTCTGGCGGCGTTTCCTAATGAATAAACAGCAGTTTAGGGTTCTTTGAAACAATTTAATCTACATATACTAACAGGCTCTGTACTCTTCCTTTATCTCTATTTCTATTAAATATATATATATATATATATATATGTATATAAATGCAACGTGTGAATTATAGTTTTCTTCTTCATTTACTTTTACTTCTGTATAAAAATTTTTTCGTTCATAAAATGTATAAAAATTTGCATCACTTTGAAAATATATGCGAATGGAATTAAAATTTTTTGTTTACAAATTAAAAATTAATATCCATAAAATTCGAATGTAATATTCATAAAAATTAAAATTAAAAAAGAATTAAAAATAAAAAATTAAAATTAAATTGAAATTATTAAACAGAGTTCGTTTTGGGTGAATTATTTGTTATTTTTGATTTTTTGTTTTAAATCTTCCCGCCATGGAAGTCAATTGTCGATTCAAACTTGAAGTGTTATTCACAAGGCGTCGAATAGCATAAGGCGTTATTCGCATTGCGTTAGAAACCTAAAGCGTTATTCACATTGCGTTAGAAACCTAAAGCGTTATTCACATTGCGATAGAAGCCTAAAGCGTTATTCACATTGCGAAAGAAGCCTAAAGCGTTATTCACATTGCGATAGAAACCTAAAGCGTTATTCACATTGCGCCAAAAGCCTAAAGTGTCATTCACACTCCGTCGATTCCTAAAGTCTTATTCTCATTGCGCCAAAAGCCTTAAGTACCATTCACACTGCGTCGATTTCCAAAGTTCCTAAGACCTAAAGTGTTATTCACATCACGTCAATTCCTAAAGTGTTATTCATATCGCCTAAAGTCTAAAGCATTTCAATTCCCTTCTGGAACAATATTCTTGAGACGTTATTATTATTTTTTTTTAACTAAAAAATTGAACCTTAAATCGTAAAAGTTCAATTAAAAGCAAATTTGTATTATTTTTACCAAGTGGGTCAACTTTCTCAACCAATTGGTGTGCCTCGATGATGGTAATTATTAAACATACATAAAGTGTTTTTAATGATATCTTAATCCATCAAACATATTGGAAATGCAATCATTATCGACCGTACAGTAGCAAACTTGACACACTTGAAAGTGGCCACTATATAAATGCAATTGACGATGAATTACGAGAGGCGAAAGCAGTAAAAAGTCTCAGCCCTTTTTCGCCTACCGCAGTCTTCGTTAAGACTCACATTTTAATTTCAATGTAACTTTTGGATGAACTTGAGGAATTTAATAGCTCTTAAAAAGTTAACCATTGCAGATCGTTAGGGACTTTAATTTTGATACGGATTTTATATATATATATATATATATATATATATATATATATATATATATATGTCCATTTCACTTTATGACAGTTAAAATCTCTTTTATTTTACCATCATAGTAGGAAATGTTGAAAAAATTTATTTTTTATTTTTATTTCATGCCTTTGGAAAAATAATTACTTCTGCAATGTTTAGTGAAGGGAATTATTAATAGGATCAGGGTGGTGGCAATTCTACGCAAATAAACCCCAAAAAATAAAATTCTACACAATTAACTGTACACAATACGTTTAATAAAGTTTATTAATTTTATTAATTTTATTAATTCTATTAATTCTACGCAAATAAATTGTACAGGAAAAAGTCCTACACATTGGAATTAAATAGAACAAAATATATCATTAGAATTATTCAATTCTATGCGATGAAATACTACATCAGAAAATTCGACAAAGTTTATTTTATTTAAAAGAAAATTCTAATAATATTTTTTTTATTTAACAGAAAATTCTAATAATAATTTTTTTATTTAAAAGAAAATTCTAATAATAATTTTTTTGTTTAAAAGAAAATTCTAATAATAATTTTTTTATTTTATTTTATAATTCTACTCAGTTAAATTGTACACCAAAAAACTCTACACTTTAGAACTAAATAAAATGTAACTTTAAATAAAATTAATTTAATTTTCCACGATTAAATACTACATTAAAAAAATTCTACGCAATATATTTTTAAATAAAAAAAAAATTATTAATTCTTTTTTCACTTCAATTTTTAGCTCTCCACACTTTAATTGAACACCAGAAAACTCTAAACATTTAAATAAATATTATTTAATTAATTTAAAAATAAAATTTTTTTCAAAAAAAAAAATTAATTACAAAATTCAATTATTTTTTAAAATTCACGTTACATTGCTTTTAGTATTCAATGATTATCTAAAATTTTAACTGAAATTCATTTTTATGAAATAAAATTCAATTTTTATTAGAATTTTCTACTAGAATTCAATTATTTAAATGAAAATAAAACGCAATTAAATAATTTATCGAAGAATTGAACGTTTCTTAAAATTCAATTCCAATAAAAAATTGTTATCAACAAATTGTCAAATACTTAAATTCCATTAACGAATTTTAATAAATTTTTTAAGAATAATTACATTTTTAGAGAAATTCGATTAAAATTGTATTAAAAATAATTGAAATTCTGCATTGAATTTTATTTTTTATGAAAATAATTGGAATTTTTGGGAAGAATTTTATTATTTATGAAAATAATTGGAATTTTTGGGAAGAATTTTATTAAAATTTTCAAAAATGATTAAATTTTTGTAAAAAGTTAACCGAAATTCAATTATTTTTAAAAAATTTAATAAAATTCTTGGCATAAATTAAAAGTAACAAAATTCTTAGCAAATCTTTAATTAGATTCAGAAATTTGAATAAAATTTTTCGCAAGAATTTAAATATTTTTGAAAGATAATAGAAATCTTTGCGGGGAATCAATTATTTACAATAGTCTTAATAAAATTATTCACAAGAATTCAATTATTTTTAAAAATATTAGAATTTTAGCAGAAATTGAAACATTTCAAAAAGTTTTGATAAAACTGTTTCTAGTAGAAATTCAATTACTTTTTAAGACAATTTTAAAAAAATTTCCCAAATTCAATTATTTTTTTATAATTCAAGATTTTAACTAAAATCTATTTATAAATCATCGTTTATATGAAAATTCTACCAGAATTCAATTATTTAAATAAAAAAGTAAATAATTTATTGAATAATTGAATGTTTCTTGGAATTCAATTCCTATTAAAAATTTTATTAATAAATTTTTAAACAATTAAATTCTTTGGACGAGTTTTAATAAAATTTTTAAGAATTTTTCAGAGGAATTCGAATAAAATTGTATTAAAAATAATTTAATTCCTAAAAAGAATTTTATTATTTACGGAAATAATTGAATTCCGGTTAAATTTTATTAATTATGAAAATAGTTGAATGAATGCGAAGAAAATTAAAAAAAATTTGCTATTAATGAAATTCATGTGAAATTATTATTATTTTTGAAAATAATTAAAAGCTTTTTGTAGAATTTTATTAAATTTTAACTTTAAATAATTAAATTCTTTTGATAAATTTTTTTTAAAAATAGTAGACATTACACAATATTTAATTTTTGCAAAGAATATTATTACTTTTGAAAATAATTCAAATTTTGCAATGGATTTTATTTAAATTTTTTGAAAATAATTGAATTTTATTACTTTAGAAAATAATTGAATTCGTGTGATAAATATTGTTAATTATGAAAATAATTGAAATTTTTTAATGATTTTTAAAAAAATTTTCGAAAATAATTGAATTTTGTTGAAGAATTTTAATTTTTCTAAAGATAATTGAAATTTTGACAATGTTTTTTAGTTTTTTTTAAATATAGAAGAATTTTAATATTTCTAAAGATAATTGAAATTTTGACAATGATTTTTAGTTTTTTTTAAATATATGAATTTAGGTGAAGAATTTTAATATTTCTAAAGATAATTGAAATTTTGACAATGATTTTTAGTTTTTTTTTAATATATGAATTTCGGAGAAGAATTTTAATATTTCTAAAGATAATTGAAATTTTGACAATGTTTTTTAGTTTTTTTTTAAATATATGAATTTCGGAGAAGAATTATAATATTTGTAAAGATAATTAAAATTTTGACAATGTTTTTTAGTTTTTTTTAAATATATGAATTTTGTTGAAGAATTTTAGTATTTCTAAAGATAATTGAAATTTTGACAATGATTTTTAGTTTTTTTTAAATATATGAATTTCGGAGAAGAATTTTAATATTTCTAAAGATAATTGAAATTTCGACAATGTTTATTAGTTTTTTTTAAATATAGAAGAATTTTAATATTTCGAAAGATAATTGAAATTTTGACAATGTTTTTTAGTTTTTTTTTAAATATAGAAGAATTTTAATATTTCTAAAGATAATTGAAATTTTGACAATGATTTTTAGTTTTTTTTTAAGTATATGAATTTTGGAGAAGAATTTTAATATTTCTAAAGATAATTGAAATTTTGACAATGATTTTTAGTTTTTTTTTTAAATATAGAAGAATTTTAATTTTTCTAAAGATAATTGAAATGTCGACAATGTTTTTTAGTTTTTTTTAAATATAGAAGAATTTTAATATTTCTAAAGATAATTGAAATTTTGACAATGATTTTTAGTTTTTTTTAAATGTATGAATTTCGGAGAAGAATTTTAATATTTCTAAAGATAATTGAAATTTTGACAATGATTTTTAGTTTTTTTTAAATGTATGAATTTCGGAGAAGAATTTTAATATTTCTAAAGATAATTGAAATTTTGACAATGTTTTTTGACGAGAATTTAAAGAAAAATTTTGAACATAATTGAATTTTTGCGAAGAATTTTATTACTTTTAAAAATAATTGAATTTTTCCAATCATTTTGAAATTTCTCTGAAATTCTCCAAATTATATCGTACAATTTACGAATTTTTCATCCTTTTTGAATTAAATTACGGACTTTACGGATCTTTTTTTAAGAAAACGGACTTTTTCAGGATTCACGGACCTACTTCAAGCCCTGTGTGTAGGATTTTTTCCTGTACAATTTATTTGCGTAGAATTAATAAAATTAATAAAATTAATAAAATTAATAAAATTAATAAGATTAATAAAATTAATAAAATTAATAAAATTAATAAAATTAATAAAATTAATAAAATTTATTAAACCTATTGTGTACAGTTTTCTGGCGTAAAGTCAATTCTGTAGAATTTTATTTTCTAGTGTTTATTTGCGTAGAATCGCTACCACCCAATCATTCGGCGTAAGTTTTATCCTCAAAAGAAAGTTAAATTAAGTCTCTTGACAAACATACAATGGAACTGATGTATATCAACCAAAAGCGGACGTAAACCGGAGATTAATTTAAAGGACGAACACCATTGAACGTAAAGTTGGAAATAGAGATTCCTAAAATACTTTTGTTTATGACTACATTTCCTCGGAAAATAGAAACATAATTGTTAAAAAAAATATAGTGAATGTTGTAGACCTTATTGTTAAAAAAAGCATTATTTCTTTTTCAACAAATCTTGAAAATTTACATTTCGAATCATATATACCCATTGAATTTATCCGCTATATTATTGGAAAATAATGATCAGAAAAAATCCCTCAGTTAAAATAAATTTATCGTCCTTTTAAAGCCCCGCACAGATTTCACTTTTATATCGCATCAATATAACGTTGTGCGTCATTGTTTTATTTACGACCATAATGTCTCTTAATTTCAGTAAAAAGGTCCACTTTGACATAAAATTGAATTGCCCGAAAGAAAATGACTATCGTTAACATTAAAATCGTCAGAGTAAAACAAGAAATAACGCTTGATAGGAACCCACTGGGATGAAGAGGGGTCCGAACAGCGAGGCAAAGAGGGAGGTCAAGTTTTTGAACGATGATCGTAAAAAATTTAAGTTTGTGGTTAATAAAAACAAATGAAGTAACCGGGTACGCGATGTGAACAAAAAACTAATTATACGAAATGACGGGAAATTACAGACCTTCGCCACCTGAGCAACGCCTCATCGAAAATAAAAGAAGAAGAAGAAGAAGAAGAGAGAAGGAGAGATGGGAGGAAACACACTTATGTAATCGGGCGCAACGTTGAATATTAATTTTGAGAAACACGAGAGTCGCGAGGTTAACACTGACACAAGTTAAACATGCAGATTTCGCGAGGAATTAAATCGAGTTATGAGACCCCCAGAGACCAGCTGCAACATTAATGGGTGGGAGCTGAATCTTGTTTTTGATGCTACACTTTAAATTATTGCTGCAGATGCTGCACAAACACTCGCACTGTGCGGTTTTGGAACACGCCAATAAAATTGGAATATAATCATTGTTTTTTCAATAAATTATTTCGAAATGCAATTCTAAAGATAATTACCCAGTCGCTGTGCGTACAGATTTTACGAATAAGATTCGAACTGTTTTCCAAATGGATTCTTCGTGTTGAACACAAATCTTTGAATATTGGGGCGTTCTACGTCAGACGGACAACCTCATACTTCTAGTAGAAAAAACTCTATTTTCAAAATGCTATTATTTATACTATAACACGGAGAAAAATAGTTAGCTATTTCAGCTAATTTTTAGCTACCTTAGCTAACCTTAATTGCTATTATATGGATAGCAATTATTGTTAGCTAATGCAGCTAATAATAAGCTAAAATAGCTAATTTATTTTGCTAAAACAGCTAATTATTAGTTGTAATAGCTAAAAATTCGCTATCCATATAACAGCAAACTCACTTTTCTCCGTGAATGCATGAAATAAAAAAAAATTACGACACTTTTTTGTAGTAAATTTAACCGTCTTTATTTTGGTGAATTTTATTTTTAAAATTAAATTATTTTTCATTGAAAAAAGTAAAAAAGAAACATTAAATTTTATTCTTTGAGGCATTCGACCATTTTAAAAAATTTTGATAATGGCTTAGAAAATAGTTTAAAATATATCGATTGTATGTGTTTAATGAAAGAATAGCATCTTTTATCGTTTAAAAGTTATTTCATTTATAAAAGAATGGTATTTTACAAAAAGAAATTAATAATTTTGATTAATGGCAAATATTTTTAATTTAAATAAAAATTTTTAACCACTAAGAATATAAACAATATTTTTTTTAGAGAATTTCCATTACTTTTAATTCGCTAATATTGAAAAAAATCAATTTCATTTAACAAAATTTTATGCAATTTATTTTTCCCAATAATTCAATTACTTTTAATAATTATAAAATTTTTCATGGAAATTCCATTTTTTCAAAAAAAATTTTTAATTAAATTCTAAGCATGAATTTAATTATTTTCATAATCGTAAAATTCAGCTACTTTCACCAATAAAGTTTTTGACAAGAATTCAATTATTTAAACTAATAAAATGTTCATAACATTTAAAAATTCATTGTTTAAAACAATGTTTATAAAATTCTTATGAAGATTTCAATTGCTTTCAAAAGTAATAAAATTTTCAACCGAAATCCAATTATTTTTAAAAAATTTAATAAACTTTTCCGCAATAATTCAATTATTTTCAAAAATTTAATAAAATTATTCGAAAGAAATTAATTGTTTTAAATATAATTTTAAAAGTTTTTTTTAAATAATAAAAAAATTACTCCCGAAAATTCAATTATTTTGAGGTATTTCAATAAAATTCTTTTCAAAATTCAATTATTTTCATAAATAACAATATTGATCACAATAATTCAATTATTATTAAAAGTAATAAATTTCTTGGAAATTACATTATTTAAAAAAATTCTAATAAATCGTTTGCAAGAATTCAATTATTTTCATAAATAATAAAAGGTTTTTTTGAAAAATTCAATTATTTTCAAAAAAATTTAATAAAATTTCCCACCGACATTCAATTATTGACAAATTTTTTAATAGAATTTTTGTAAAATTTAATTATCTTTAAAAACTTTTCACATTTCAATTATTTTCAATATCTACTATTTTTATATAAAATAACCAATTCTTGGAGAAAATTGAATTATTTTTATCAATTTTAATAAAATTCGCTACAAGAATTTAATCATTTACCTAATTAATAAAATTCTTTGAAAGAATTAAATTATTTTTATAAATAATAAAATTCTTCCCAAGAATTCAATTATTTTCCAAATTTAAAAAAAAATTCTTCGCAAGAATTCAATTATTTTTATAAAAATAGAAAAATATTCCAAAAAAATTTAACTATTTTCTTAAATTATGAAATTCTTCAATGAAAAGTCAATTTTTCCTAAAATTGACTTTCCAAATTGTTTTAAAAATTCTTTCCAAAAATTCAATTATTTTTTAAATTTAAAAAACAATGCTTCGCAAGAATTCAATTATTTTTATAAAAATAGAAAAATATTCAAAAAAAATTAAACTATTTTTGTAAATATGAAATTATTCAAAAAAAAGTCAATTTTTCCTAAAATTGACTTTCCAAATTGTTTTAAAAATTCTTTCCAAAAATTCAATTATTTTTTAAATTTAAAAAACAATGCTTCGCAATAATTCAATTATTTTTATAAAAATAGAAAAATATTCCAAAAAAATTTAACTATTTTCTTAAATTATGAAATTCTTCAAAAAAAGTCAATTTTTCCTAAAATTGACTTTCCAAATTGTTTTAAAAATTCTTTCCAAAAATTCAATTATTTTTTAAATTTAAAAAACAATGCTTCGCAAGAATTCAATTATTTTTATAAAAATAGAAAAATATTCAAAAAAAATTAAACTATTTTTATAAATATGAAATTATTCAAAAAAAAGTCAATTTTTCCTAAAATTGACTTTCCAAATTGTTTTAAAAATTCTTTCCAAAAATTCAATTATTTTTTAAATTTAAAAAACAATGCTTCGCAATAATTCAATTATTTTTATAAAAATAGAAAAATATTCCAAAAAAATTTAACTATTTTTATAAATATGAAATTATTCAAAAAAAGTCAATTTTTCTTAAAATTTATAAAATTCTTAAGAAAATTTCAATTATTATTAAAATTTTTTTAAAAATTCTTCGCAAGAATTTAATTATTTTAATAAATAATAAAATATTTCAAGAAAACTCAATTATTTTCATAAATAACAAAATTTGCCTAAAGAAATCAATTATTTTTGTAAACAATAAAATTCTTCTGAAAAATTCAATTATTTTTATAAATATTAACATTTTTCATTGAAAATTCAATTATTTTCAAATATTTTTTTTTTTTAAATTCTTCGCAAGAATTAAATTATTTTAAATTCTTTCATGAATAATAAAAATCGTAGCATAAATTCAATTTATTAGCAGGATAAGAAAAAAGTAAATATTTGTGATGAAAATTAGGAAAAAGTCAGGAAAATAAAAAATACGGAATGGAATTTTTGTCAATTTTGTGAAGTGAATAAAACTAGTTTTTTTTATAATATTAAACTAATATAAATTTCTAATTATTAAACGAGCCTTCTACATAGAAGGCTTGAAACACTGATCACCTAGAGGTGCCATTTGACTAATATTACTATTTTCTAATTACTTTCTGTAATAAATAATATTATACTTTTATGGTTAAAAATTTTAATTTTAATTTAAAAAATTTGGGTATCATGTATCACTTGTTTCAACATTACCTGAACAGTGTCGCAAATATATCGAAAAAGTCTAACCATTAATCAAAATTATTAATTTCTTTTTGTAAAATACCATTCTTTTATAAATGAAATAACTTTTAAACGATAAAAGATGCCATTCTGTCATTAAACACATACAATGGATATATTTTAAACTGTTTTCTAAGCCATTATCAAAATTTTTTAAAATGGTCGAATGCCTCAAAGAATAAAGTTTAAAGTTTCTTTTTTACTTTTTTCAGTGAAAAATAATATAATTTTAAAAATAAAATTCACCAAAATAAAGACGGTTAAATTTACTGGAAAAAAGTGTCGTAATTTTTTTTTATTTCATGCATTATAATAGAAATAATAGAATTTTGAAAATAGAGTTTTTTCCACTAGAAGTATGAGGTTGTCCGTCTGAAGTAGAACGCCCCTATTGCCGAAATAATAATAATTGTTTTTGTGGTTTTTATATTGAATTATATTGAAAATAGAAGAACTAATGTGCTATGGGAAAATATTCCCAAGAGTGGCCCTACTCTATATGGTCACTCTTCTACCTGATCTACGTGTAGTTGTGGTTTTTATATTCAATTTTTATTATTTTATATAGAAAATAGAAGAACTAATGTGCTGTAAAAAAATATTCCCGAGAGTGGCCCTACTCTATATGGTTCTTTCTTCTACCTGATACGTCCAAATTATATCGTAAAATCGACCTAGAAGGCAATAAAAGTGGGTGGGACGTAAGAGTCTATAAATTGTGCCCCCCCCTGCTAAAGTCGTCAAACTAGGAAACACGTTCAAGTTAATTAGTCCAAAAATAAAAAATTAGATACCTGTGTTCTTCGTGTCAGTCCAGAAATTGCCACCAAGTTAACTGGTTGTGTTCCTGTCATCAAATGTCTTCTTCGAGTCCAGTGCAGAAAACCTCTTCAGGTACACTGAAAAAAAATTTATTTAATTTAAATAACCGATTATTTGTCCATAATCAAATAAATATTTATTTGAATCAAATAATTTTTATTTGAATCAATTAATTAGTATTTGCTTCAAATACTGAAATATTTGATTCAAATACTGAAATATTTGATTCAAATACTGAAATATTTGATTCAAATACAATTTATTTGATTCAAATACAATTTATTTGATTCAAGTAAATATTTTTTTTTTGATTATAGACAAATAATCGGTTATTTGAATCAAATAAATTTTTTTTCAGTGTACCAAGTGCCTTCTTCGACTCTTGCATCTTTGTCAAAGTCATTCAAGGAGATAATTTCTACTAAGAAGCACATTTCTATTTTTCTAATGACTGCATTCAGTTTTCCTAAGAGTAGCAAGTTGATACTAAAGTGGATTAATCTGATGCCAAAAGTCTGGATCAATTCTTTCTTTGATCCACATTTTTTTTATCAATTCGTTGCCATTTGATACTTTTAAGTTAATACAACATCAGCACAGTTATTACAGAATCAACATGGAATAATTATAATTCTGTTACTCCAAGTCTGAGGAAATTAAATTATTATCAATTCATTAATTAAATTATCTAAGTTGACAAAGTCTAACAATAAAAAAAACTACTTGAAGCATTAGACTCAAAGAGCCACAGTCGAACACTGGCAAAAGTTCATATTGTCATAGAAAGACGTTTAAATTAAATTCCTTTTAGTTCTATTATTTTTTATACAATCCTACCATCTTAGATTATTGCTAGGATATTGCTGAACAACATTCAGAAAAATAGAACACTAAATTGTAGCTTTTAAGGGCTTTTTAATGGAAGACTCCATAGCCGAACACTGAAATAGAATCATAATTTTCATAAAAAGACGTTTAAATTAAATTTTTTCTTATTCAATTAATTTTTATAGACTGTTAACAACAAAGATTGTTGTAAGGATGATGCTCAAGAACATCCTGATGGATAGAACATTTTTTTGTAACTTTTAAGTGCTTTTTAATAGCAGTAAACACGGCGGCAAACAATCAGAAGTTTAAAATTGTCAAAAAAAATAAACGTTTAAATAAAATTCTACAATTCTACAATTTTTAATGGACTGAACAAGCTAAATTGTTACTAAGATGTTATTTAACAACAACCTGAAGAATAATAAATTTTATTGTAACTTTTAAGCGCCTTTTAATAGGAGAAGCCGCAAATGAACGCTAGCAGCGGTACTGTTCTGTAATTTCACTTCATTTGACTTTCATTCTTTAGGGTACAAGTCAAGTGTCACCCTAATTAGTGAAAGTAAAGTGAATGTAAAGTGAAAATGAAAGTGAAAGTAAAATAAAAGTAAAGTGTAAATCGAGGTGAAGTGAAGTAAAAGTAAAGTGAAAGTAAAAAAAGTGTAAAGTGAAATTTCAGAACAGCACCCCAGAGGGATGATTATGTAATTTCACTTTGACTTCACCCCACTGTTAATCCACCTTCTCCCCACTTTCATTAAAAATTAACTTTCACTCCACTTTCTCTCAAAAGTTATTTTCATTTCACATTCACAAAAAATTTCTATTCACTCCATTTTTTCTTCACATTCACTCAAAATTTATTTTCACATAATTTTCACTTCACTTTTTTTGTTGGTCATCGTTGTGGATTTTCACTTTGTATAGGAAAAAAAGAATAATGGAATAAAATTTATGTGGAGGTAAAAATAGTCTGTAGGTTAAGTAAAAGTGGTGTCAAAACAATTTAGGAGTGAAAGTGAAGTGAAAGTTGAGTGACATTATTTTTTGTATGAGAGTGAATGTGAAAATAAATTTTGAGTCAAAGTGAAAGTAAAGTGAAAGTAAAGTGAAAATTAAGTGAAAGTAAAGTGAAAGTAAAGTGAAAATTAAGTGAAAGTAAAGTGAAAGTAAATTGAAAATTAAGTGAAAGTTAAATGAAAGTAAAGTGAAAAAAGTGAAAATAAAGTGAAAGTAAAGTGAAAGTAAAGTGAAAGTAAAGTGAAAGTAAAGTGAAAGTAAAATGAAAGTAAAGTGAAAGTCAAGTAAAAGTAAAAGAAAAGTAAAGTGAAAGTAAAGTAAATGTGAAGTGGAATTTCAGAATAACACCCAAGGTGGTTGATTATGTAAATTTCACTTTACTTTCACTCCACTTTCACTTCACTTTCTCCCCACTTTTATTAAAAATTTACTTTCACTCCACTTTCTCTCAAAATTTATTTTCATTCCACTTTTACCTGACGTTCACTAACATTATTTTTATTTCACTTTCACATTCACTTACCTTTTCTTTTACTTACACTTGTACTCAAAATTTATTTTCGCTTTAATCGAGAGAAAGTAAAGTGCGTCTGAAGTGAAAATAAATTTTAAGATGATACGAAAATGTAGTAAAAATGGAATAAACAGAAATTTTAATTGAAAGTAGTGTAAAAGGGAAGTAAAAATAAATTTTTACTGAATATGAAAATTAATTGTGATTAAACAATGAATGTGGAATAAAAGTGATATAAAATTGAAGTTAAAAATTAATTTCGAGTTAATGTGAAAGTGAAGTGAAAGTGGAAGGATGAAAATTTTTTAATGAAAGCGAAGTAAATGTGTTATGAAAATAAATTTTTATTGAAAATAGAGTGGAAATGTCGTTAAAATAAATTTTAAGTGAAAGTGACAGTTGAGAGAAAGTGAAGTGCGTTTGAAGTGAAATTAAATTGTAGCTGAAAGTGAAAGTTAAGAGAAAGTGAAAAGCGTTTAAAGAGAAAATAAAGTTTGACTGAAAGTGAAAATGAAGTGAAAATAAATTTTGATTAAAAGTGATGTCAAAATGGAGAGAAAATAAATTTTGAGTTAAAGTATAAGTAAAGTGAAAATAGAATAAAAAAAATTTTTGAGTTAAAGCGAAGTAAATGTGTAATGAAAATAAATTTTTTGTGAAAATAAAGTGAAAATGAAGGCAAAAAAAATTTTAAGTGAAAGTGAAAGTTAATAGAAAGTGAAGTGCGTTTGAAGTGAAAATAAATTTTAAGTGTAAACGAAATAAAAATGGAATGTAAAGTAATTTTGAGTAAAAGTGAAGTAAAAAGGAAGAGAAAATAAAGTTTGAATGAAAGTGAAAATGAAGTGAAAATAAATTTTTATTGAAAATGAAAGTGAAGTGAAAATGGAGTTAAAATAAATGTTGTGTTAAAATGTAAGTAAAGTAAAAATAAATAAAACTTTGGAGTGAAAGTAAAGAAATGTTAAATAAATAATAATTTTCACTGATAGTGGAGTGAAAATGAAGGTAAAATAAATTTTAAGTGAAAGTGAAAGTTGAGAGAAAGTGAAGTGCGTTTAAAGTGAAAATAAATTTTAAAGTAAAAATGGAATAAAAAAGTAATTTTAAGAAATTTTTAGTAAAAGTGGAGTAAAAAGGAAGAGAAAATAAATTTTGACTGAAAGTGAAAATGAAGTAAAAAAAATTTTTCAGTTAGATTATAAGTAAAGTGAAAGTGGAATGATCAAATTTTTTTTATTAAAAGTGATGTGAAGTGATATGAAAATAAATTTTTATTAAAAGTGGAGTAAAAATGTAGTGGAAATGAAAATGGAGTAAAAATGGAATGAAATGAAATTTAGGGTGGAGCAAAAAGAAAAGTGAAGTAAAAGGGAAGTGGAAATAAATTTTGACTGAAAGTAAGAATGAAGTGAAAATAAAATTTCATTGAAAATGAAAGTGAAATGAAAGTGAAGTGAAACTGAAAGTGAAATGAAAGTGAAGTGAAAATGAAAGTGAAATGAAAGTGAAGTGAAAATGAAATGAAAGTGAAGTGAAAATGAAAGTGAAATGAAAGTGAAGTGAAAATGAAAGTGAAATGAAAGTGAAGGGAAAATGAAAGTGAAATGAAAGTGAAGTGAAAATGAAAGTGAAATGAAAGTAAAATGAAAATGAAAGTGAAATGAAAGTAAAGTGAAAATGTAGTGAAAATAAATTTTGAATGAAAGTGAAAGTGGATAAAATAGAATAGAATTACAATTAAAAAATAAAACTTATCACGGATTCAAGATGAAAAACTTTTTTAATTTACTTTCTTGCGATATCCTCAGGATGATTTCACGTAGAGATTCTTTTAAACAGGTGAAGAGCGAGATCCAAGTCGTTAAAATTACGATCATTTCCGTGATTGCTGTTGGCCATCGCGAGATGGCCCTTCTTCTGTTCCTTATGGCATTTTCATTCAGAATGTACGCCCCCGCTAGTAAACGTTTAAATGAATTCTTTTGAAACGGTCTAAACTCTTTTCTTCTCCTTCTCCTTCTTCTTTTTCTCTTTTTTATCTCCCGTCTTTTAACGCGCCCTATATAATATTCTCGTCTCACAAATTAGCGAAAGGCTTTATTTTTTTATTTCCCTCTTTAATGGGGGAATTGTTTTTTTTCACCCATTTTAACAGTCTTTTAAATTTACACTGTGCAGAAAATAAAAGTTTAACTTACATACAGAAAATTAATGCCATTGTTTTAACAACAAGGGAATATTTAATGTTTGTATCGTAAACTGAAATATGAGATAGTAAAAAAAAAGATTTTAACTTTTACCACCTAGAAAGTAAAATAGCCAAAAGTGATAGTCACCGATTGGAATAAAAAATGGAAATGGGCAAATAAAGTTTCGAAAAAAAAGGAAAGAAAAATATTTCTTTAAAATATGAAAGTATGAAAGTATGAAAGTATATGTAAAATATGAAATATGCCTCTCGATTCCTATGAGAAAGTCATTAGTTTAAATAAAGGGTAAATAGTTGTTCAAAGACATTTGAAGAATGTAACTATACTTATGGGAACTTTTAACATTAAGGAAAATGTACAAGTTTCTAGTATTGAATTGATACTTGCAAAACTGATGATAAAGCACTGATAGTTGATACCAAACTATAAAGGGTGAAATCCTATCTCGAAATTCCCATTCTTGCTCACTTCTGCTAGACAAGGGAGCGTGATCGCAATGCAATGTTCACGTCAGCAGCCCAAAGACGTCTTCCTCCCTCCAATACTCTGACAAGGCAGAGACTCAAACTTAGTTTCAAACTTCCTGTACACGCGTGGGTGTATTATCTGTTATCTCTTGTTTCGAGAATAGGAAACGCTTTTCTGACATCTAAAGCCACCTTCATATTCTGAATTATAATGCTACCCTCCTTCATTTATTTTATTCGATTCGATAAGTACAATTTCAATTCCTGTATCTTTCTCATTTATTTTTCATATTTTATTTATTTATTTAATATTTTCTGCACTTCACTTACACTTCACTTTCACTTGGAATTTATTTTCACACCATTTTCACTTCACTTTCTCTAAAAAATTATTTTCACTCAAATTTCACTTCACATACACTCCACTTTCACTTAAATTTTTTCACTTCACTTTCACTTCATTTTTACTTGGAATTTATTTTCACTCCATTTGCACTTCACTTTGTCTCAAAATTTATTTTCACTTCACTTACACTCAACCTACACTCAAAATTTTTTCACTTTACTTTCACTTCACTTTTACTTTCACTCAAAATCTATTTTCACTCCATTTTTATTCCACTTCCACTCAAAATTTTTCTTCACTTCACTTTCAATTCACTTTCAGACAACAATCACCTCAATTCAAATTTTGTTTCATTATTCATTTTCCCTAAAAGCAAGATAAGGTCCACAAAGTTGACCAACGAAAAAATTAAGTGAAAATTGAAAAAAGATTTCACTTCACTTTCACATCATTTTTACTTGGAATTTATTTTCACTCCAATTGCACTTCTCTTTGTCTCAAAATTTATTTTTACTTCAATTTCACTTCACTTACGCTCAACTTTCACTCAAAATTTTTTCACTTCACTTTTACTTTCACTCAAAATCTATTTTCACTCTATTTTTGTTCCACTTTCACTCAAAATTTTTTTTTCACTTCACATTCAATCCACTTTCAGACAACAATTACCTCTATTCAAATTTTGTTTCATTATTCTTTTTCCCTAAAATAAGGATAAGGTCCACAAAGTTTACCAACGAAAAAATGTAGTGAAAATTAAAAAAAGACTTCAATTCACTTTCACTTCATTTTTACTTGGAATTTATTTTCACTCCATTTGCACTTCACTTTGTTTCAAAATTTTTTCACTTCACTTTCACTTCACTTTTACTTTCACTCAAAATCTATTTTCACTCCATTTTTATTCCACTTTTACTCAAAATTTTTCTTCACTTCACTTTCAATCCACTTTCAGACAACAATCACCCCCTTTCAAATTTTGTTTCATTATTCATTTTCCCTAAAAGCAAGATAAGGTCCACAAAGTTGACCAACGAAAAAATTAAGTGAAAATTAAAAAAAGATTTCACTTCACTTTCACTTCATTTTTACTTGGAATTTATTTTTACTCCATTTGCACTTCACTTTGTTTCAAAATTTATTTTTACTCCAATCTCACTTTACTTACACTCAACTTTTACTCAAAATTTATTCACTTCTCTTTCACTTCACTTTTACTTTCACTGAAAATCTTTTTTCACTCAATTTTTATTCCACTTTCATTCAAAATTTTTCTTTACTTCACTTTCAATCCACATTCAGACAACAGTCACGTCCATTCAAATTTTGATTTATTATTCTTTTTCCCTAAAAGCAAGATAAGGTCCACAAAGTTGACCAACGAAAAAATAAAGTGAAAATTAAAAAAAAACAACTTTGAGTGAAAGTGGTGTGAAAACGAGTGACAAAAATGTTGAGTAATAGTTATGTGAAATTGGAGTAAAAATAAATTTTACGTGAAAGTTTAGTGAAAATGGAGTAAAAATAAATTGTGAATGAAAGTGAAGTGAAAATTAAGAAAAAATTAGGTGATAATAAATTTTTGAGTGAAAGTGAAGTAAAAATATTATTTCCTACACTTACTCTTTACATTCACTTTTACTCAACTTTTATATTCATTACTTTCAGTCCGTTCTCACTTCACTTTTACTAAATTGTTATAATCACTCTACTTTCACTTTACTTACACTTCACTTTAACAAATTTTTTAAATTCATTTCACTTTCACATCGCTATCACTTCATTTTTCATTCACTTCACTTTCACTCCAATTTCACTTTTATTAAAATTTTTTTTTCACTTCACTTTCACTTTTACTAAATTTTTATATTCACTTTACTTTCACTCAATAGTATATTGTGCATCAAGTACAGAAAGAAGCTGTTTTCCGACGAGTGCTAAGTTTGCTGCTCCGAGCGAAGCGAGGGCAGCAATTTGCACGAAGTCGGAAAATCTTCTTTCGTACGTGTTGCACACAGTACTTTGTGCAACACCTGTTTACCGAAAAAAGTTATTTTTATACATTTCTAATCAATAAATATAGTTTTATGTTGATTATAGTGTATATTATACTGTTTACAAAAAAGTGTGCAGGAAAGTATACTTTCCTGCACACTTTATCAAAAGTGTGCGGGAAAGTACACTTTCCTGCACACTTTTAAATGTGCAGAAATTTACCACTTTCTGCTGCATTTATGTCAAAGGAAAGTAGCTCTTTTCCAGCAGGGGTTGCACAAAATTTATTTTCGTTTTACTTAACTACACTTTCCATTACATTTTATCTTCACTTTTCTTTCATTCAAATTTTATTTACTCTACACTTCCACTTTACTTTTACTCAATTTTCATATTCACTTCACTTTCACTTTATTTTCACTTCACTTTCACTCACAATGTTATCATTATTTTTACTTAAAATTTCTTTCACTTCATTTTTACTCCACTATTACTTTCACTCAAAATTAATCTTCACATTTACTTCCACTTCATTTTCTGTCCACTTTCACTCACAGTTTTGAATTTTATTTTCACTTTACTTTCACACTTAAATTTTTTTTCCACTTTATTTTTACTCCACTTTTAATTAAAATTTATTTTCACTACACTTTTACTTCACTTTTATTTAATTTTCACTTCATTTTCACTCAAAATTTAATTTCACTCTATTTTCACTTCACTTTCACTCAGAAATATTTTGTCACTACTTTTAGCTAACTTTTAGACTACATTCACCTTGACATAAATTTTATTTCTTCTTCTCCTATACAAAATTTGAATTCACAACGTTGACAAAAAAAGTGAAGTGAAAATTAAGTAGAAATAAATTTTGAGTGAATGTGAAGTAAAAATGGAGTGAAAAGAAATTTTATGTAAAAGTGAAATGAAAATGAAGTGAAAGGAAATTTATAGTAAAAATGTAGCGAAAATGGAAAGTAAAAAAAATTTTGAGTAAAAGTGAAGTGAAAGTAAAGTGAAAATTGAGTAAAAGTAAATTTTGTGTGAATGTGTAAGTGATAGTAAAGTGAAAATAAAGTGCAAAATTTTTGAGTGATAGTAAAGTAAATGTGAAATAAAAAAATTTTGAAGTGTAAGTGGAGTAAAATGTAGTGAAAATAAGTTTGAAGTAAAAATCGAGAGAAAGTGAAGTGCGTTTGAGGTGAAAATAAATTTAAAGTGAAAATTAAAATGGAATAAAAATGTAATGAAAATCAATTTTGAACGAAAGTAGAGTAAAAGGGACGTGAAAATAAATTTTGACTGAAAGTGAAAAGAAAGTGAAAATAAATTTAGATTGAATATGAAAGTGGTATGAAAGTGAAGTGAAAGTGAAGTGAAAATAAATTATGAATGAAAGTGAAGTGAAAGTGGAGTGAAAATAAATTACGAGTTAAAGTGAAGTGAAAATAAATTATGAGTGAAAGTGTAGTAAAAATGGAGTGAAAATAATTTTTGAGTGAAAGTGAAAATGGTATGAAAGTGAAGTGAAAGTGGAGTGAAAATAAATTACAAGTGAAAGTGAAGTGAAAGTGGAGTGAAAATAAATTACGAGTGAAAGTGAAGTGAAAATAAATTATGAGTGAAAGTGTAGTAAAAATGGAGTGAAAATAATTTTTGAGTGAAAGTGAAAATGGTATGAAAGTGAAGTGAAAGTGGAGTGAAAATAAATTATGAGTGAAAGTGAAGTGAAAGTGGAGTGAAAATAAATTATGAGTGAAAGTGAAGTGAAAGTGGAGTGAAAATAAATTATGAGTGAAATTGTAGTGAAAATGTAGTGAAAATAAATTTTCAGTGAAAGTGAAAATGGTATGAAAGTGATGTAAAAGTGGAGTGAAAATAAATTTTGAGTGAAAGTAAAAATAAAGTGAAAATTTACAGTGAAAATATAATTAAAATGTGAAGTACTTTTTCCACTCGTATAATATTCAGAAAATTATTTTTTTCTATGGATATCACACTTGACTTTGTATAATGACGACATCTACACAAATAATATGCAAATTTCTTTATTAATTATTTATAAATACTTGAAAAATTTTTTTTTACTTGAACTAATGTTGCGCAGTTTTTTAAGAATAGATTCATTATCACCTTTTTCTTTACACACTAAATAAATAATTGTTTTTCATTTTATTCTTTAAAAATTAATACAATGCAAAAATTGAGGAAGAAAGATATTTGAACATATTGTCTATAACACTTTTATTCAAATATTCTCTTTACAAAAAAAATGTTCTTCACCACTTGTGTTTATTTTAATGAAATAAAGAAATGTTTAAAGTAGAATATAAATATATTAATATATTAATTTTGGGATATAATTCTTTTGCGAATGGGATAGTTTGACGTATTTTTATTTAAGCGTCCTACGTAAATGGAACAGTATATATTTATAAATCTAGAGGTAAAAATGATTATTTTTAAAATTTATTTTTTCATTCTGTAACCTATTTGTCAAATGATGTAAAAATCATTTTCTTTTAATTTAGTTATTTTTCTTCTAGACAAAACTACAAAGCGCAATAATGATTTATTTCATTCTATTGTGCACGATATCTGTGCAATCGGTGCTTTCCTTGCAGGTAATTAAATTTAAACAGAGGGTTGATAATGTAATTATTTCACTTCACTTTCAATCCACTTTCACTTGAAATTTATTTTCACTGTACTTTCACTTTTACCCAAAATATTTTTTACTTCACTTTCATTATCAATCAATTTTTGTACTTAATTTCCATTCTACTTTCACACAAAATGAATTTTCCCCCGATTGTCACTTCACTTTCACCTTTACTCAAAATATATTTTCACTTCACTTTCATTTTCACATGCACTCTACTTTCACTTCAACTCAAATTCAACTTTCACGTTGACATAAATTTTATTTTCACTCCACATTCACAGAACTTTCACTTCACTTTCACTCAATTTTCACTTTTGCACAAATTTTATTTGCACTCCACTTTTCACTTCACTTTCACCTTTACTCAAATTATACTTTCACTTCAATTTCACCTTTACTCAAATTTTATTTTTACTTCACTTTCACCTTTATTCAAATTATATTTTCACTTCACTTTCATTTTCACATGCACTCTACTTTCACTTTAACTTAAATTCTACTTTCACGTTTACATAAATTTTATTTTCACTCCACTTTCACTCAATAAAATTTTTACCACTTTTACTTTACTTTCACTTTACTTTGACATTGACTAAATATTTATTTTCACATTTACTGCATTTCACATTCATTTAAAATTTATTTTCACTTCAATTTCTTGCAAAATAATTTTTATTCCACTTTCACTTTACTTTTGAGTGGAAGCAAAGTGCAAGTGAAGTGTAAGTGAAGTGAAAATTGAGTAAAAGTAAATTTTAAGCGAACGTGAAGTGAAAGTGAAGTGAAAATTGAGTAAAAGTAAATTTTAAGCGAACGTCAAGTGAAAGTGAAGTGAAAATTGAGTGAAAATAAATTTTAAGCGAACGTAAAGTGAAAGTGAAGTGAAAATTAAGAGAAAATAAATTTTTGAGTGAATGTGGAGTAAATGTGCAGTGAAAATGGATTGGAAATAAGTTTTGAATGAAAGTGAAATAAAAATGGAGTAAAAATAAATTTTTTTAGTGATAAGTGGAGTGAAAGTGGAGTACTTTTCTAATAAAGAATTTTAGAATTAATAAAGTGCTTTTTAGGTTCACGAATCTGGGATATTCGATGAATTAAATTATGCCTCTCAAACTACACATAAAAAAGGTAATAATTTTTACTTCTTTCAAATGGAGAAAAAATAATTTTTGAAAAAAGAATTTCTCTGCTTAATTAATTTCTCTTAAATAAAAATCAACAGACTACAAAGTGGTGGGGATTAAACACTTGGTTCATAAAAGAAGTTCCAATGATATTATTATTCAAACGGAAATTAACGGAATAGACAAGAAACTTTACTTGAAGCCGACAAAAGGTTTTTTTGCTGGTAAGAGAACAAAAGTTTGGATGGCGAAAATTAATCCCCAACAGCCGGACAAATTTATTTATACTCCACGTTCAGGGGTGAGAAAAATTTACTGAAATAATTTACGTAATGTAATAAAAGTTACTATTCTGAGTTTTCTCGATGGACGAAAAATTTGTATTATTTTTTTCTTCCAAGATAATGGAGAAAGTGGGTACTTTTTATCAAGACAAGAAAACTTCGACGACACTTTTGCACAAAATTGACAGGAGGGGAAGATCAACGTTTGTGAGTTATATTTTTTTTTACTTTGGCTTCAAAGTGGAATTTATTTTTATTATATGTTTAAAAATTTTTAATTAATTTAAAGACTGGTGTGTCTGGAGACTATGTGATAAGACCACTACCTGGTTATCTTCGTAAACGGAGAGATCTTCTGAACCAAAAGTCCAGGTCTTCAAATAATGAAACTGAGGAAACGTTGGTGAACACTGTAGATCATATAATTTACAAACAAGACGTTAAGGATGTCGAACATCCTTATGGTATGTTTCCAGGTATGTTGAAATTAATTTTTATTCCTGCTTCTGGGGGTCGATTATGTAATTTCACTCCACTTTCACATTCACTCCAATATCACTTTTAGTCAAATTTTATTTTCCCTCAAACTTAACTTTTAGTCAAATTTTATTTTCAATTTACTTTTAATTCACTTTAACTAATTTTATTCTCATTACACTTTCACTTCACTTTCACCTTTACTCAAATTTTATTTTTACTCCACCTTCATCTTCACTTTTACACAAATTTTATTTTCACTCCACTTTCACTCTACTTTCACCTTTATTCAAATTATATTTTCACTTCACTTTCATTTTCACATGCACTCTACTTTCACTTCAACTAAAATTCTACTTTCACGTTGACATAAATTTTATTTTCACTCCACATTCACAGAACTTTCACTTCACTTTCACTCAATTTTTCACTTTGGCACAAATTTTATTTTCACTCCACATTCACTTTACTTTCACCTTTACTTAAATTATACTTTCACTTCAATTTCATCTTTACTTAAATTTTATTTTCACTTCACTTTCACCTTTATTTAAATTATACTTTCACTTCACTTTCATTTTCACATTCACTTTACCTTCACTTCAACTCAAATTTTACTTTCATTACATTTTCACGTTTGAATAAATTTTATTTTCACTCCACATTCACAGCACTTTTACTCCACTTTCACTCAATTTTCACTTCACTTTCACTTCACTTTCACTCAAATTTTCACTTTTACATAAATTTTATTTTTACTCCACTTAAATTTAATTTTCCTGTTACTTTCTCTAAAAATTTACTTTCACTCTTCTCTCAATTTTAATAAAAATCTATTCTTTATTCTCACTCAAAACACTTTGTTGCATAATATACTGTAAATGTTCAACAATATTAGAAATGAAATATTTAATATATATATATATATATATTAAAATGTATTTTATGTTAAAGTGAAAGTGGAGTGAAAGTAAAATATAAGTAAAATTAAAAGTGAAGTGAAAGTGGAGTGATAGTGAAATTTGAGTAAAATTGAAAGTGAAGTGAAAGTGGAGTGATAGTGAAATTTGAGTAAAAGGGAAAATAGAATGAATGTGAAGTGAAAATATAAATTGAGTAACAGTGAAAGTAGAGTGAGAGTGGAAGAAAAGTGAAATCAAATTACAAAATCGACCCTGTGGTTAATACTTCCTTCTGGTAAATTATTATTAACTTTATTACTATATAAAAAAGTTCTATTTTGCATCAATTAATTAAAAAAATTTCTTTTTTCAGAACAACGTATATTCGAAAAAAAGATCTTCAAGCGTGAAGTTTATGCTAAATCAGAATCAGGTGATCCAACAATTATATATCCGGAGATCATGATATTCGTCGATGATACACTGTTCTCGTAAGTATTAAAACAAAATAGGAACTAGAGTAGATTATGTAATTTCACTTTACTTCAACTCTACTTTTACTCTACTTTCACTCCAAATTTATTTTCACTCTATTTTCACTTCACATTCACACAAAATTTATTTTCACCCAATTTTCATTTCACTTTCACACAAAATTCATTTTCACATAATTTTCATTTCACTTTCACAGAAAATTTATTTTTACACAATTTTCATTTCACTTCCAATCCACTTTCACTCAAAATATATTTTCACTTCACTTTCACCTTTACTCCAAATTTATTTTCACCACACTTTCATTCAAACTCTTTTGCACTCCACTATCACCTGAAAAAATCTTTCACATTATTTTCACTTCACTTTCACTTTCACTCACAATTTGTATATCCTCCATTTTCACTCAATTGTCATTCAAAATTTATGTTCATTCCATTTGCACTCAATTTTTATTCGAAATTTATTTTCACTTTATTATTACTTCATCTTCACTTAAAATTTATTTCCACTACACTTTCATTTCACTTTCACTCAAATTTTTTTAACTCCATTTGCACTCTATTTTTACTCGAAATTTATTTTCACTCCACTTTTACTTCACTTTTACTAAAAATTGATTTTTACTCCGTTTGCATTTTTACTTGAAATTTATTTTCACTAAATTTTTATTTCACCTTCACTAAAATTTATTTCCACTACACTTTCATTTCACTTTCACTCAAATTTTTTCAACTCCATTTGCACTTAAATTTTTTTTACTCCATTTGCACTTCACTTTTAGTTTTACTTGAAATTTATTTTCACTTTATTTTCATTTTACTTTCTCTTGACATTTATTGAATGTAAATAGTAATGAAATAAAATTTTATTGAAGGTAAAAGTAGTCTGAATATAAAGTAAAAGTAGAGTTAAAAAAATTGTGGGTGAAAGCGAAGTAAAAGTACAATGAAAATAAATTTAGAGTCTGAGTAAAAGTATAGTGAATATGGGATGAAATGAATTCGAGTGAAAGTGAAGTGAAAATGCAATGGAAAAAATTGAGTAAAATTTAGGCGAAAACGAAGCAAAAATGCTGTAAAAAGTATTAAGAATTTAAATTAATGTTAAAAAGAAGTGTAAAAAAGGAAAAAAATTAATTATTAGTGAATATGGCAATGAAGTGAAAATTAAATTAAAAATTATAGTGAAGTAAAAATAGAGTAAACATAAATTTTGAGTGAATGTAAAAGTGAAGTGAAAGTAGTGTGATAATAAATTTAAAGTGAAAGTAATGTGAAAGTAAAGTGAAAGTAAAGTAAAATAATGAGAAAGTAAAGTAAAAGTAAAGTGAAAGTGAAGTGAATGTAAAGTAAAATAAAGTGAAAGTGAATTGAAAGTAAAGTAAAATAAAGTGAAAGTATAGGAAAAGTAAAGAGAAATATTAGTAACGTAAAGTACAGTGAAAGTGAAGTGCAAGTGAAGTAAAAATGCAGTAAAAAAAAAAATTTAAGTTAATGTTAAAAAAGAAGTAAAAAAAGGAAAAAAAATAATTATGAGTGAATATGTCAATGGAGTGAAAATTAAAAAAAAATTATAAGTGAAAGTGACAGTGAAGTGCAAGTGACATGAAAATGAAGATAACAAATATTTTGGGAAAGAGTGAAACTGGGAAAGTGAAGTGAAAATGGAGTGGAAATGAATTTTGAGTGATTGTAAAAGAAAAATGAAAGTAGAGTGATAATAAATTTAGAGTGAAAGTAAATTGAATGTAAAGTGAAAGTCAAAGTGAAAGTAAAGTGAAAGTAAAGTGAAAGTAAAGTGAAAGTAGATTTTAAATAATAGTGAAGGTAAAGTGGATTGAATGTGAAGTGACAATAAATTGAGGGTAAAGTAAAAGTAAAGTCATAATGAAGTGAAAGTACGATGAATGTGAAGCGAAAGCGATTTGAGAATTGAGTAAAAATCAATTTTGACACAGAAAGATCTTTATCATGTTACTTTTTTAGACGTTTCAATAAGAATGTGGAAAGAACAGTGGAGTACATTCTTTCACTATGGAATGCTGTTGACTTAAGGTACAGAGCTATCAAGAAACCAGAAATATACTTAAACATCGCAAGGATAATTTTAGTAGAAGTACTTTTTTTATACTTCACGTTGTTTATTTTCTTGTTTGTTTTTCTACCAATGCAATTACAGTTTATAAAAACTATTTACAAATATTTACACAGGGTCCTTTGCCCTTCGAAGATGATATTCTTGCGCCCGAGGACAGAAATAAAATGTTTGACGAAAAGGTCTTGAACTCTTTTGGAAACTTTTTGTTCAACGAGGATAGAATTGGATTTAGAAGAGACTATGACGTGGCTATGTTAATGACTGGAAAGGATTTGATAAATATGAATTACAAAACTACTACAACTGGTAGGTTGTCAATTTTCACTTCACTTTCACTTCAAAATTTATTTTCATTACACTTTCACTTTACTTTCACTTCAAAATTTATTTTCATTCCACTTTCACTTCACTTTCATGCAACTTTCACTTCATTTGCACTCTAATTCAATTTTCACTTTGTTTTCACTTTATGTTCATTTTATTTTCACTCTCATTCAATTTACACTTCATTTTCACTCTCATTAAATTTTCACTTCATTTTCACACAAAATTTATTTTTACTCCATTTTCACTTCACTCTTACTTCAATTTTACACAAAATGTATTTTCACTTCATTTTCACTCTTCTTTTACTCAATTTTTAGTTCACTTTCACACAAAAATTTTTTAATCTATTTTCACTTCACTTTCACTGAAAATTTATTTTTAGTGAATTTCCACTTCATGTTTTCTAAAATAAATTTTATTAGAGGTGAAAGTAGTTTGAATGTGAAGTAAAAGTGGAATAAAAATAAATTTTTAGTAAATGTGAAAGTAAAATAAATTTTGAGTGAAAGTGAAGTGCACTTTTACTGCTAATCGAGAATTTTTTTTCACTTCATTTTGCACCTCACTTTCCCTCAAAATTTATTTTCACTTCAATTTTATTTCACTTTCACTTTTACTCAAAATTTATTTTCGATCCACTTTGTTGAGTGAAAGTGAACTAAAAATTCAGTGAAAGTGAAGTAAAAATCGGGGGAAAAAATTTTGAGTGAAAGTTGAGTGAAAGTCAAGTGAAAATGGAGTGAAAATTTTTTTTCACTTCAATTTTATTTCACTTTCACTTTTACTCAAAATTTATTTTCGATCCACTTTTTTGAGTGAAAGTGAACTAAAAATTGAGTGAAAGTGAAGTAAAAATCGGGGAAAAAAATTTTTGAGTGAAAGTAGAGTGAAAGTCAAGTGAAAATGGAGTGAAAATTTATTTTAACTTCAATTTTATTTCCTTTTCACTTTTACTCAAAATTTATTTTCGATCCACTTTGTTGAGTGAAAGTGAACTAAAAATTGAGTGAAAGTGAAGTAAAAATCGGGGGAAAAAATTTTTGAGTGAAAGTAGAGTGAAAGTCAAGTGAAAATGGAGTGAAAATTTATTTTAACTTCAATTTTATTTCCTTTTCACTTTTACTCAAAATTTATTTTCGATCCACTTTGTTGAGTGAAAGTGAACTAAAAATTGAGTGAAAGTGAAGTAAAAATCGGGGGAAAAAATTTTTGAGTGAAAGTAGAGTGAAAGTCAAGTGAAAATGGAGTGAAAATTTATTTTCACTTCAATTTTATTTCCTTTTTACTTTCACTCAAAATTTATTTTCGATCCACTTTGTTGAGTGAAAGTGAACTAAAAATTGAGTGAAAGTGAAGTTAAAATCGGGGGAAAATATTTTGAGTGAAAGTTGAGTAAAAGTCAAGTGAAAATGGAGTGAAAATTTATTTTAACTTCAATTTTAATTCACTTTCACTTTTACTCAAAATTTATTTTCGATCCACTTTTTTGAGTGAAAGTGAACTAAAAATTGAGTGAAAGTGAAGTAAAAATCGGGGGAAAAAATTTTTGAGTGAAAGAAGAGAGAAAGTCAAGTGAAAATGGAGTGAAAATTTATTTTAACTTCAATTTTATTTCCTTTTCACTTTTACTCAAAATTTATTTTCGATCCACTTTGTTGAGTGAAAGTGAACTAAAAATTGAGTGAAAGTGAAGTAAAAATCGGGGGAAAAAATTTTTGAGTGAAAGTAGAGTGAAAGTCAAGTGAAAATGGAGTGAAAATTTATTTTAACTTCAATTTTATTTCCTTTTCACTTTTACTCAAAATTTATTTTCGATCCACTTTGTTGAGTGAAAGTGAACTAAAAATTGAGTGAAAGTGAAGTAAAAATCAGGGGAAAAAATTTTTGAGTGAAAGTTGAGTAAAAGTCAAGTGAAAATGGAGTGAAAATTTATTTTAACTTCAATTTTAATTCACTTTCACTTTTACTCAAAATTTATTTTCGATCCACTTTTTTGATAAAGTGAACTAAAAATTGAGTGAAAGTGAAGTAAAAATCGGGGGAAAAAATTTTTGAGTGAAAGTAGAGTGAAAGTCAAGTGAAAATGGAGTGAAAATTTATTTTAACTTCAATTTTATTTCCTTTTCACTTTTACTCAAAATTTATTTTCGATCCACTTTGTTGAGTGAAAGTGAACTAAAAATTGAGTGAAAGTGAAGTAAAAATCGGGGGGAAAAATTTTGAGTGAAAGTAGAGTGAAAGTCAAGTGAAAATGGAGTGAAAATTTATTTTCACTTCAATTTTATTTCACTTTCACTTTTACTCAAAATTTATTTTCGATCCACTTTGTTGATTGAAAGTAGACTAAAAATTCAGTGAAATGAAGTAAAAATCGGGGGAAAAAATTTTGAGTGAAAGTTGAGTGTAAGTCAAGTGAAAATGGAGTGAAAATTTATTTTAACTTCAATTTTATTTCCTTTTTACTTTCACTCAAAATTTATTTTCGATCCACTTTGTTGAGTGAAAGTAAACTAAAAATTGAGTGAAAGTGAAGTAAAAATCGGGGGAAAAAATTTTTGAGTGAAAGTAGAGTGAAAGTCAAGTGAAAATGGAGTGAAAATAAATTTTGAGCGAAAGTGAAAGTGAAGTGAAATTTCAAAATCGACCCTTAGGTATTTCATTTGTTGGCGGCGCTTGTAATAAGACAGCTTCGGCCTATAAGATAAAAGCTGTAGGAATAATAGAGGACAACGGTGGTTTTAAGGGAATTAAAGCAGGAGCACATGAATTAGCTCATTTGTAAGTAGACGAAAATCGTTAGAAGAAAAGAATTTCAGAAATAAATTTTAAGGGAATAACGAATAATAATTGTAGACTTGGTGCTCCACATGATGGTGATGGAGCATCGTCACTCGGTGGACCTGGAGCTGAATCATGTTCTTGGGATTATGGTTACCTAATGAGCTATGAACGTCTCGACAGAAAGCAATTCGAGTTTTCTTCATGCAGCAAACAATCAATCACTTACTTTACTAGGTAGAGTAAAATTTACCATTTTTCTTTCCCAGATTTGTAAGATTGAACGCTAAGGTTTATTTTTCGTCGAGCTTATTAAATTGCTAGGTTCTAGTTTTATTTCAAAAGAGAAGTTTCAATATTTATTTATTTATTTACAAATTATTTATTTATGAATTGTTTATTTATTTATAAACTATTTAATTATGAATTATTTAGTTATGAATAATTTATTTATTTATAAATTATTTATTTATGAATTATTTATTTATGAATTATTTAGTTATGAATAATTTATTTATTTATAAATTATTTATTTATGAATTATTTATTTATGAATTATTTAGTTATGAATAATTTATTTATTTATAAATTATTTATTTATGAATTATTTATTTATAAATTATTTATTTACGAATTATTTATTTATAAATTATGTATTTATGAATTATTTATTTATAAATTATTTATTTATTTATAAGTTATGAATATTTAAACACTCATAAATTTTTTAATCTTCTTTACACGTTTGATAAAATTTTACTATAGTCTAGCTCGTGCTGAATGTCTTCGAAATAATCCTGCTGAGAAGATGGGAACTCAAAAATTCACCAGAGTATTGCCTGGCAAATTAATGTCACTAAACGATCAATGCAGAAAAAGTGGGTTTTATGCAGCACTTCGTGTGAGTAACTAGCCTTCCAATATACATTTCACTACAATTTCAATCCAATTTCACTTTTATTCAAATTTTATTTTCACTCCACTTTCAATTTTACTCAATCTTTTTATATCTTGTACTTCCACTTTTACTCAATTTTTTTACATTACACTTTCACTATCATTCAAATTTTATTTACATTACACTTTCACTATCATTCAAATTTTATTTACACTCCACTTTCACTTCACATTTACTCAAAATTTATTTTCACTCTACTTTCACTCAAATTAGTGAAAGTGGAGTGAAAATAAATTTTAAGTAAAAGTGAAGTGAAAATGGAGTGAAAATAAATTTTGAGTGAAAGTGGAATGTAAAAAAAATTGAGTAAAAGTGAAAGTACAATGTAAAAAAAATTTAGTAAAATTGAAAGTGGAGTGAAAATAAAATTTTAGTAAATTTAAAAATTAAGTAAAAGTGGAAGTGGAGTAAAAATAAAATTTGATTAAAATTGTAAATGCAGTCAAAGTAAAATGATTAAAAAATGAAATGATAAACATGTGAAAGTGAAATGAATATAAAAATTGAGTAAAAGTGAAGTGTAAGTAAAGTGAAAGTAGAGTAAATATAAAAATTGAGTAACAGTGAGTGATAAGTGTAAGTGGAGGGAATAATATTTCCACTTCAATTTTACTCAAAATTTCGTTTTCACTTCACTATCACTTCACTTTCACTCAATATTTATTTTTTCTCAATTTTCATTTAATTTTTTCGTTTGTCAACGTAGTGGACTTTACCTTGGTATTAGGGAAAATGAATAATAAAATAAAATTTGAATGAAGCTAAATATTGTCTGAAAGTGAAATAAAAGTGGGGTTAAAATAAATTTTGAGTGAAAGTGTAAGTAGAGTAAAAATGAAGTAAAAATAGAGTTAAAATGGAGTTAAAATAAATTTTCAGTCAATGTGAAAGTAAAATAAAAGTGAAGTGTAAGTGAAATGAAAAATTTTTTTTGAGAGAAAGTTAACTAAAAATTGCAATGAAAATAAATTCCGAATGAAAGTGAAATGAAGTGAATGTGAAGTGAAGATTAAATTAAAATAAATTTTGACTGAAAGTGTAATAAAAAAAATTCTTAATAAAAGTGAAGTGAAAATGGAGTGAAAAATGTTTTTGGATGAAAGTGAAAGTTCAGTGAAAACGGAGTGGAAAAAATTTTGAGTGAAAGTGTAAGTGAAGTGAAAATGGAGTTAAAAAGGAGTTAAAATAGAGTTATAATAAATTTTGAGTAAATGGGAAAGCAAAATGAAAGTGAAGTGTAAGTGAAATAAAAAAAATTTGTGAGAGAAAGTGAGGTAAAAATTGTAATGAAAGTAAATTTCGAATGAAAGTGAAAATGAAGTGAATGTGAAGTGAAGATGGAGTTAAAATAAATTTTGACTAAAAGTGTAATAAAGAAAAATTCTTAATGAAAGTGAAGTGAAAATGGAGTGAAAAATGTTTTTAAGTAAATGTGAAAGTTGAATGAAAACGAATCAGAAAAACATTTTGAGGAAAGTGAAAGTGGTGTGAAAGTGAAGTGACGTGAAAATACAATGAGAATGTAAAATCTTAATTAAAAAATAATTATGCAATGTTAAAATGTTTCTGTTAAAAATGATTTCAGAAAGATGCAAGCGTATGTTTAGATTTGTGGTGTTTGGAAAAACCAATAGGATTTAAAGGAAAAATGACTTATCAATCAACCCAGGCGGCTGCCGAAGGATCATATTGTGGTGACGGCATGGTAAGTATAAAGTCATGTGACAAAAAGAAAATAAAAATTTCAAAATATTAATGTTTAATTTTACTTTTTCAGTATTGTTTGGACGGCGAATGTGTCGAAGAAACGGATGCAGATTAAATAATTTTCTTCAAAGTTTTTTCTAGTTTATATTCTTCTTCTAAATATATACCAAGGACTCAATCGTACTTACTAACAAAATAAATTTAGCATAATAAATATGTAAACTAAAAGTCAATGAAGATAAATAAAATTTAATTTTAAGATCTAATTTTTAAGAAACGAACTAAAAAGTAATAAAATACTCGATTTAATACATACTTTTAATTCTGTAACATTAAAGTGCAATAAAGTTTTTATATAACAAAATAAATGATTTATGTAATTTTTATACATTTTACGACACTTTTTTTTATTTCACACAAATACCCTTTGAGGGATTCAATTACAATAAAAATATTACTATAAAACAAATTTCTTAACATTTAGTAAAATTTAATTAGGAATAAGGATATGAACGATATGTTAATTTATAAATAAATATATGTTTATAAAGTGGATGTTTTTATTTTTCTATGTTTATATCCTTATTCCTAATTAATAAAAACGACCGAGTAATAAAATCAACAATATATAATTTAGTAAAATTTTGTTTACAAACTAGAATATTTTTTGCAATCATTACACTTTCAAATTCGAAACAAACAAAAAATGCATTACATATAAGAGGCACATTAAATTAAAAATTATTTGTATAGAAATGTCTAATTTATACTGTCATACGTACAAAGAATTAATTTATCCCAACAAGTGCAAATTCAATGACCCAATTTGCATGAACAATAAAAAAATATTTAAATTTGCTTTCGATTTTTATTAATCATATTAAGTAATAAGTTAATTATAAATACAAAGTAGGTTGCGCATTAAAATCTTGGATAAATTATTATTTAAATGTAAGTACATAATTAAGTAAAGAAATGAAATATTTTTCTACACTTTGAGAATGTTTATAATTATAACTACAATCAAAGACAAAAACACCAACACTGAACGTAAAATACAAGACTATAACTTTAAGTGTATAATTTTTTAATTTTGATTTTTAATGGTTTCGCTGGTGACAGTAAGGGCCTTTCTGTAACTTTAATTTTTCCAAACGGTGTTGTATCATTGCAGTCCAGTATGTATTTTCGTAGAACCATAGTTAGAAGTATTTTCAATGCAGTTGTACTAAATTTACTTCCTGAAATTAAGCATATTTTCAGTCCACTTTCACTGGAATTTTATTTTCCTTTCACTTTCACTCAAATTTTCTTTTCCATCCACTTTACAATTCACTAAAATTTTATTTACACTTTACTATCACTTAAATTTTATTTCCACTTCACTTTCACTCAAATTTTCTTTTCCTTTCACTTCAGATAGAGTCAAAAATTTAATTTCCACATCACTATCACTCAAAACTCATTTCCACTTTACTTTCTCTTTCACTCAAATTTTACTTTTACTCCATGTCCACTTTTATATATATATATATATATATATATATATATCAATTTACCAATTAAATTTTGAGTGAAGTAAAACTCAATTTTGAGTCAAGTTAAAGTGAAAGTGAAAGTAAAGTTAAAGTTAAAAGTACGTGAAGTATAAAAATTTTTGACTGAATGTAAATTTCAAGTGAAAGTAAAATGCAAATAAAGTGAAAATAAATTTCAAGTAACACTAAAAGTGAAGTGCAAATGGAGTAAAAAAAATTTGAGTGAAAATGAAGTGAAAGTGTAGTGGAAATAAATTTTAGTGAAGGTAAAATAAAAATGTAGTGAAAATTAATTTCAAGTAAAAATGCGAATGGAGTAAAAATCAATTTTGAGTAAAAGTGAAGTAAAAGTGGAGTGAAATTAAATTTCGAGTAAAAGTGAAGTGCAAATGGAGTTAAAAAAATTTGAGTGAAAGTGAAATGAAAGTGTAGTGGAAATAAATTTTGAGTGAATGTGAAGTAATAATGAAGTGAAAATAAATTTCGAGTAAAAATCAATTTTGAGTGAAAATGAAGTGAAAGTGTAGTGGAGTGGAATTTTGAGTAAAAGTGAAGTGCAAATGAAGTGAAAACAATTTGAGTGAAAATGAAGTCAAAATAAATTTTGAGTGAAGGAGAAGTAAAAATAGAGTGAAAATAAATTTCGAGTAAAAATGCAAATGAAGTAAGAATCAATGTTGAGTGAAAGTGAAGTGAAAATGGAGTGAATTTAAATTTCGAGTAAAAGTGAAGTGCAAATGAAGTAACCAAATTTTTGAGTGAAAGTAAAGTACAAATGGAGTAAAAATAAATTTCGAGTGAAAGTGAAGTGAAAATGGAGTAAATATAAATTTTAAGTGAAAGTGAAGTGAAAATGAAGTGAATATAAAATTCAAGTAAAAGTTAAAACAGAGTAAAAATAAATTTTGAGTGAAAGTGGAGTGAAAATAAGTCTTGAGTGAATGAGAAGAGAAATTACATAATTGACACCCTGAAGTGGAAATAATTTTCAAGTAAACGTAAAGTGGAAGGAAAAGAAAATTTCAGTAAAAGTGAAGTAGAATTTAAAAGGGAAATAAAATTTCACTGAAAGTAAAGTGGAAAAAAATAAAATATGAGTTAAAGTAAAAGAAAAATAAATATTGTGTTAAAGTAAAGTAAAAGTGGAATGAAAATAAATTTTAGTGAAATTTAAAGTGAAGTGAAAATGTAGTGAAAAAAAATTTTAAGTGTAACTGAAAGTGTAACTGAAAGTGTAACTGAAAGTGTAACTGAAAGTGTAACTGAAAGTGTAACTGAAAGTGTAACTGAAAGTGTAACTGAAAGTGTAGTGAAAATGCAGTGAAAAAAAGTTGAACGAATACGAAAGTTGATTGATAGTGAAGTAAAACAAATATTTAAAAAATGTTGTGGAAAAATCCAATAAACCTTAAAATGAGATTTAAATCTTTGTATCATAAGAATGAAATTGCCCAACCTTATTTAAGTAATAAATTTTTATCGTAATGCTTCGCAAGTGAAAATGAAAATTGAGTCACCTATACAATTTCTTGGACCGGCGCTAAATGGTAAATAAGACATGGAATGTCGATTTGCAATTTCATCTGGGAGAAATCTGTCTGGATCAAATTTTAGGGGATTCGGCCAAAGTTCCTTAATTCGATGAATATGAAGTATTGGAATAAATAAAGATGTTCCTTTCGGCAATGTGTATTCCCCTGAAATAGAGGAGAAAAAAATCGATTTATTGCGAGAGCATTTTTTAATATTATTGATATTGTTATTGTTGTTGTTGTTGTTAAATTTTTATTATTTTTAGGGTACGGTTATAATGGAAAATTATACCAAGCGCAAAAGTAAAAATAATTTAAAAGAACTTATGTAAAGTATTAAAAACTGACCGATATTAAAATCCTCTGTCACTTTCCGTAAAATATTCGGAACTGCGGGAAATATTCGTTGAGTTTCCTTAATTACTCTATCTAAATAATTCATTTTCAATAAATCATCATTAGTAATTTGTTTGTCTTCCAAATTTGTATCACCAAAAATTTCATTAATTTCCTGCCTCGCTGCTTCCTGCGAATTAAAATTAAAAATTAAATGTCAAACAAACAAGTAAAATAATACTGAAAAAAGTTCCATTAATATTACAACAATAATGATGATAAAAATAATTAAATATTGTTACTTGTATGTCGGGAAATGATGCCAATGCTCGTAATGCAAAACCAGCTGTAACTGGAGTGGTGTGAATTGTCTAAAAAATATGATTAAAATTTATGCAAATAATATAATTTGATGGTGAAATAAAAATAAGATTTTTAATGTTGAGAAAAACTAAAGTACCCCTGAAATGATGGTTTTAATTTCCTCCAATACATCTTCTTCCGTCAATTTATTCTCATTAAACGTATTTTCTATTAATACATCCAAAAGAGTATTTCTCAGTCGTCTATTTCCGTCTGTAAATGGGATAATAATTAAATTATTTTAAAAATCCGCCATATTGGATCCGACATATTGGATTATTATATACAATTACAGTCTACTGTAATTGTCCATCTAATTTATAATAGAATTCCCCAAAACAAAATTTGAATAGAAAAATTAAATTTAATTAAATTTAACAACAAATTTTTCAGAATAAATAAAAATGAAAAATAAAAGTATACTTGTTGAAATACATACTTTTAATGATAATTTGTCTTCGCTGACGAATAATCTGCAAAATTGTGTAAAAAATATTTTAATTAAAAATAATTTTAAATTATTTAAAATAATTTAAATAATTTTAAATTATTTAAAACAATTTAAATAATTTTAAATTATTTAAAACAATTTAAATAATTTAAAATTATTTAAAATAATTAAAATAGTTTTTAATTATTTAAAATAATTAAAATAATTTTTATAGTTTAAAATAATTATGTATAATTATAATAATTATTATTAATTATTATTAATTATTATTAATTATTATTAATTATTATTAATTATTATTAATTATTATTAATTATTATTAATTATTATTAATTATTATTAATTATTATTAATTATTATTAATTATTGTTAATTATTATTAATTATTATTAATTAATTAAGTATAATTATAATTATTAACTATTTCTCTGCAAATTTTAGAAAAATGCATTATTACTCCTTACGTTCTTAAGAAAATTATGCATGGGAATATCGTCGACATTTATCTTTTCATTTATTTTATTAGTTTTAAAGACTGAAGTAATTATTTTATATGTGGCTGAATCAATTCCTCTAAAAATTACAATAAAAAGTATAAATTAAATGCTATTTATAGTAATATTATATTATTTATAATTTTAATAAAAAATTTACAAACCTTTCTATAAAAGAGACGTATCTTTCTGTCTCATTGATTTCTAAACTTACACTTTCGCCTATTATGATTTCTATAATTAATAATATGAAGAAATTTTAAAGTATATTTACAGTAATGAAAAGTAATTAAAAATAGATATTTAATTGTACAGTTTGTAGGAAAACGAATGATAAATTACAAAAGAATTGAAATATTATTAAATTTATTTCTAATGAACTGATAAAATTGTAAATTATTGAAATTTTCATACCCAAAGCAGAATTCAATATGTAAAAAAATGTTTCATTTTTTATATCAAATTCGACACCATTTTTCATGGTTTCTAAATTTTTTGTAAAAATAGAGGAATGCTTTTGAAAAACTTCCGTTGATTTGTATAAAGTTTTAATAGTCGGTAACATTAATTTACGATGTACACGCCAAACTGGAACTAACATAATCGTGACAAACAAAAAATGTTTTACTTTCAATTCATTTTTCTTTTATTTTCTTTCTTTTATTTTCGTTTATTTTATTTTCTTTTTTTTCGTTTATTATCTTTAATTTGCTTTAATTTTTTTTATTTATTTTCTTTTCTTTTACTAAATCTTATAATTAATTTACTGTCAAAATTTACCTTCTGCTGTAAGTATTCCTTTACCGATATAAGGTTCTATATATTTATACAATATGGGTTTATCACAAATTTTTGTACTTTCCAGAATAATCTTCAAAAAAAAAAAAAATTCCTCCATAAATCACTGCAGAATTAGTCTTGTAAAAATTATTTTCCTTACTTAATTATCAAGGGAGATTTTCTTACTTTAATTTTTTTCGGATCGTAAACGATAACAAGGAGGGAATTTCCAATCCACAATCGAAATAATTTTGGATACAAATAGTGCATTTCCTTTATTATATTTATAATATCTGAAATTAGGTGAATTTTATTTCAACTCTTGGTAGATTATTAATTTTTTTTTTTAAATTATTTTCAATTTTCTGTTAGACTCACCTGATTTTAGGCGAAAAAATAAATGGATGTTGCCAAGAAATGGAAATATTCGTGGACCAGGAAGAAGTGCAGCTTTTTTATAAAATTCATTGTTCTTAACGTAATGTAAAATAATTTTCAAGAAGACAATTATAAAAACAGTTGAAAGTAGAAAATTAGATAAAGACAACATTTTTTTAATTTAAGACGATGATAGAGGATTATTATTATTATTAGTATTATTATTATTATTATTATTATTATTATTATTATTATTATTATTATTATTATTATTATTATTATTATTAAGTTTTATATATTATTAATTTCTACGTTTGAAATGTAATGAGAAAAATGTCACTAAATCTGTTCTTATATAGTGTACGATCGTATCCAGAGATGAAATTTATTTTATATTCAATTGCAATAAAAACTTTTTCATCTGACAAAAAATATGATTTTAGTAATTTCTATACATTTTATAATTTACATTTTACAATTTTACAATTTCACCGGCAATGAAATTAATTTATAGTTTAAAACATTTTTTGTCATTATTATACTTTTAAATTTTAACGTAAATTTCAATTTTAACACGAATTTAAATTTTATATTGAGAAGATCTCAATTATTTTAAATTCATATCTATTTCTTACAAACCTTATATTTCTTGATTGACTAATTTTATTACCTTTTGCCTGCTGATTACGAATGTAATGTAAATTTTTCTAAAAAAAAAACAAAATATGTGAATTGGAAAATATTCTCTGCTTATTGCTTCGTAAGTTGAGAAAGCTGAAAGTAGCTTATTTATAAACTAATAATGAAAAATAATTGTTCCACAATAAATAACAGAAGAACTTTACGTAATTTGTATACCTAGTCATTTTACATTAAGAATTGAATTAGTTAAGACACATTTAAAAGAATTGGTAGATTGGAGATTTTATTAGGCTTTCACATATTTTCTGAACTGTTTTATCAACAATTCTTTACATACCAGGAATACATAAGGGAGTTTGTTTTCAATAACTTGAACTTAATCTTAAGTAGCCCGCGAACCTTTTTACAATTAAAGTTTCTAATCTTCGTTTTAATAAAGCAGTGAGGACCGAAAAGGCATTTATTTTTCCAACTATTTCCATCATTACTGGGACTTGATGTAGTGCTCCCAATAGTAGCAGGAGTAGACGCACGTACTATTGGACTTGACATTGTTCCAGAGTTGACTCCAGGAAATAAAATACCCATGTTCACTCCGTTAGTACTTCTAGGGACAGGGGTCGATCCATTATTAATGACATTACCTAAATTTGGTGTGGTATTGCTAACTAAGCCACCAGTGCTAGGGGTCGATCCCTCATTAATGTCAGAACCAATTGGTCCTAAAGTATTTCCGTTTGAAACTCCGGAGCCAGGAGTAGATCCATCTACGTCACCACTACCTGAACTAGGAGTGCTATTACTATTAGAGCCTCCAGAGCTTGGGGTCGATCTATTATTATCACCACTACCAGAACTGGGAGTACTATTTTCATTAGAAACTCCGGAACCAGAGGTCGAACTAACGTTAAAGCCCATACCTATAGGTGCTAAAGTCATTACGTTAGAACCTCCAGAGACAGGGGTCGTACCATCTTTATCACCACTACCTGAAGTAGGAGTACTATTTTCATCAGAACCTCCTAAGCTTGGGGTAGATACATTATTATTATCACCATTTACTAAACTTGGTGTGCTGTTTCCATCAGAGCCTCTAGAGCTAGGGGTCGATCCAATATTATTGTCACCACCAGAATTAGGAGTACTACTTCCATTAGAACCTTTGGTAACACGGGTTAATCCATCATTAATGCCAATACCTATAGGTGCTAAAGTCATTACGTTAGAATCTCCAGAGATAGGGGTCGTACCATCTTTATCGCCACTACCTGAAGTGGGAGTACTACTTTCATCAGGAACTCCAGAGCTTTGGGTAGTTCCATTTTTATCACCATTTACAAGACTTGGTGTACTGTTCCCATCCGAGCCTCCAGAACTAGAAGTAGATCTATTATTATCGCCACTATCTGAACTAGGAGTACTACTTTCATTAGAACCTCCGACAAAAGGGGTCGATCCATCATTAATACCAGTACCTATAGGTGCCAAAGTCATTCTGATAAAACCTCCGGAGACGGTGGTCAATGTTTCTTTCAGGTCACTACCTAAACCTGTTGTATTCATTCCGTTAGAACCTCCATCTTTATTGTCACTACCTAATCTTGGTGTGCTGTTGTCATCAGAGACTCCGGAATTGGGGGTCGATCCAATATTATCATCATTAACTGAAGGTGTTGTTCCGTTTTCATCAGAACCTCCAGAATTTGAGGTCGATCCATTATTATCAACATTACCAGAACTAGGAGTACTATTTTCATTAGAATCTCCGGAGCCAGAGATCGATCCATCTTTATTACCACTATCAGGACTTGGTGTACTGTTTCCATCAGATGTTCCAAAACTTGGGGTCGATCTATTATTATCACCGCTACCAGAACTGGGAGTGCTGTTTCCATCAGAACCTCCGGAGACAGGGTTCAAAAAATCATTAAAGCCAATACCTAAAGGAGCTAAAGTCATTACGTTAGAACCTCCGGAGACAGGGGTCGTACCATCTTTATCGCCACTACCTGAAGTAGGAGTACTATTTTCATCAGAACCTCCTAAGCTTAGGGTAGATTCATTATTATCACCATTTACTAAACTTGGTGTGCTGTTTCCATCAGAGCCTCTAGAGCTAGGGGTCGATCCAATATTATTGTCACCACCAGAACTAGGAGTACTACTTCCATTGGAACCTTCTGTAACACGGGTCGATCCATCATTATTGCCAGTACCTAAAGGTGCTAAAGTCATTCCAAAAGAACCTCCGGAGACAGTAGTCAATGTTTCCTTCTGGTCACTACCTAAAACTGTTGTATTCATTCCGTTAGAACCTTCATCTTTATTGTCACTACCTAAACTTGGTGTTCTGTTGTCATCAGAGCCTCCGGAATTGAGGGTGGATCCAATATTATCACTATTCACTGAACTTGGTGTTCCGTTTTCATCAAAACCTCCAGAATTTGAGGTCGATCCATTATTATCGTGAGTACCAGAACTAGGAGTACTATTTTCGTTAGAAACTCCGGAGCCAGGAGTGGATCCATCTACGTCACCACTACCAGAACTTGGTGTACTGTTCCCATCAGAGGTACCAAAAATTGGGGTCGGTCTATTATTATCATCGCTCCCAGAACTGGGAGTGCTGTTTCCATCAAAACCTCCGGAGACAGGGTTCAAAAAATCATTAAAGCCAATACCTAAAGGAGCTAAAGTCATTACGTTAGAACCTCCGGAGACAGGGGTCGTACCATCTTTATCGCCACTACCTGAAGTAGGAGTACTAATTTCATCAGAACCTCCAAAGCTTGGGGTAGATACATTATTATCACCATTTACTAAACTTGGTGTGCTGTTTCCATCAGAGCCTCTAGAGCTAGGGGTCGATCCAATATTATTGTCACCATCAGAATTAGGAGTACTACTTCCTTTGGAACCTTCTGTAACACGGGTCGACCCATCATTAATGCCAATACCTAAAGGCGCTAAAGTCATTCTCTTAGAACCTCCTAAGACGGTAGACAATAGTTCGTTTAGGACACTACCTAAACCTGTTGAATTCATTCCGTTAGAAACTTCATCTTTATTGTCACTACCTAAAATTGGTGTGCTGTTGTCATCAGAGCCTCCGGAATTAGGGGTCGATCCAATATCATCACCATTAATTGAACTTGGTGTGATGTTTCCATCCGAGCCTCCAGAATTAGAGGTCGATCCATTATTATCGTGAGTACCAGAACTAGGAGCACTATTTCCATCAGAACCTCCAGAATTTGAGGTCGATCCATTATTCTCGTCAGTACCAGAACTAGAAGTACTATTTTCATCAGAAACTCCGGAACCTGAGGTCGAACTATCATTAAAGCCAATACCTAAAGGTGCTAACGTCATTCTGTTAGAACCTCCTAAGACGGTAGTCAATAGTTCGTTTAGGACACTACCTAAATCTGTTGTATTGATTACGTTAGAATCTCCGTTGAGTGGTATCGGTGCATTGTTATCGCCACTGTCTGAATTTGTTGTGTTTTCTGTGCTGTTCGCGCCAGAGTCTCCAGAGCTTGGGGTCGATCGAATCTTATCACTATTAACTGAACTTGGTGTGCCGTTTCCATCTTTGTCACCACTGCCTGAACTAGGAGATCTATTTGATGCATTATTACTGCCACTGTCTGAATTTGTTGTGTTCCTTCCGTTGGAACTTCCAGAGCTTGAAATCGATGCATTAGTAACACCACTAACTGAACTTGGTGTGCTGTTTCCATCAGAAACTCCAGAGCTAGGGGTCGATCTATTATTGTCAGTACCTGAACTAGGGGTACTACTTTCATCAGAACCTGAACTTGTTGTGCTGTTTCCATCCGAGCTTCCAGAACTAGGGGTCGATCTATTATTATCGCCACTATCTGAACTTGATGTGCTGTTCCCATCAGAGCCTCCAGAGCTAGGGATCGATCCATTATTATTGTCACTATCAGAACTAGGAGTACTACTTCCATCAGAACTTTCGGTAACAGGGGTCGATCCATCATTAATGCCAATACCTAAAGGTGCTAATGTCATTCTGTTAGAACCTCCTAAGACGGTAGACAATAGTTCGTTTAGGACACTACCTAAACCTGTTGTATTGATGTCGTTAGGATCTCTGTTGATAGGTATCGATGCATTGTTACCACCACTGCCTGAATTTGTTGTGTTCCTTCCGTTATTAACTCCGGAAACAGGGGTTATATCATTGTTAATGCCAGTACCTGAAGCTGCTAAATTGTTTTCGTTAAAACCTCCGGTGAGTGGTATGGATCCATTGTTATTGCCACTATCTGATGTTGTTGAGTTGTCTCCGTTAAGACCTACGAAAAGTGGCATCGTTCCATTGATACTGCCACTACCTGAAGGTTCTATGATGTTTCCATTAGCACCTTCTGAGTTAGGCTAGACAAATTAAGTGTTGTTAGAAAAACAAGATTTATCTCTTACTTTATCAAAAGTACAGTCATGGTTATGGGGTGTCATTAATTAATTATAATGAATGAATTATAATGATGCCTAAATTATAATGAAGTAACAACACTTTTCGATATTAGTGAATTAAGGAAACAATATAATGATATCAAAATAGTTATTTTGTTTGCAAACAGTAAAGTAGAAATAAATATTAACTTACTGGTAATGCTCTACTCTTTCTTTCAATTTTATGCAAGAGTGTCGTAGTTTTCTTGCCTTGATACAAAGCACCCTTATTCTCCATTATCTTATAAATGACATGAAAGAATTATCAAACAAGAAAACTAGTAATAGAACAATAATAACTGAAGTAGAAAATATAAAAATTATACTTAGACAATTGAAAATTTTACGAATTGTTTAATTACCTTGTACGAAAGCACCGATTGCACAGGTATTGTGCACAATAGAATTAAATATATCATTTTAACACTGTTAAAAAATAAAATTTTTAAATATTTTTAAATATTTTTTAATATATTAGTTCCTTCTAAAAGAAAAATAACACTGAATAAAAAAAATATTTTGATTTCATAATAAGCAGAAGTAATAGTAATTAATTAAATAATATTGTAAATAATCAATAATCAAAACATAAATGATATTAAATAAATCAATTTCAATAATTAATAATTAAGTTACAAAATAAAAGAATAGATTTAAAAATAATGATCAGTACTTTGAAGATGCTAACAAAATTTATAAATGCTCGTGCTTCGAATTATATTTTGTTTTGACTACTATCTAATGCTTTAGCTATGTGTGTAAATATACATACGACTATATCATTAATTAAATAAAACGCTAAATTTAAAGTAGGACAAACTATCTGAACGAAAAGAAATTATATCTCAAAATATTGTCAATGAATTAAAATTTGTATTGTACTCTAGACATTTCGTAATTTAATTACAATAAATACAGGCGCTTTTTTCAAAAGAGAATATTTAAATGAAAGTAGTACAAACACGTTTAATTTTCCTTTATCGTGAATTTCTTCACTCTATTAATCTTCAGAAATGAAAGGCAATTATTTCTTTGCTACATAAAGAATAACGTAATGCTCAAACCTGATTAAAAAAAAATAGCTATGCAACATTTGTTCAACCGAAAAAGAACTGCTTTTGGAGGGGATTTAAAAAATAAATTTTGTTTTTACTTGGTTAACCCAAGTATTTAGGTGAAAGTTTCTAAAGTGGGACAAGGGTGGAAAAGTTTTTTCCTATCAAACATAATTTTATCAGATCATGAATCAAATTAAACAAGATCATTAACAATAATCTTTCAACAGATTTTACCCATCCGAGGTGCGAGTTTTTCCTATCAAACATAATTTTATCAGATCATGAATCAAATTAAACAAGATCATTAACAATAATCTTTCAACAGATTTTACCCATCCGAGGTGCGAATTCAGGGAAGTTGTGGAAAAGAGAACAGAAACGATTTGCAAATCTATTTTTTCTATACATAAGGAATCGAATTAATGTAGACACTTAGGGAGGGTTGGAGGATTGGAAGATTTATTAGATGTTCGCATATACAGAAAGTGCTTTATCAACAATTGTGCACGTACCAGGAATATACACGACCCTTGGTTATAAATTTCAGAAACTTAATTCTAAGTAGTCCGCGAACAATTCGACAATTGAAGTTTCGAATTTTCGTCTTGATGTAGCAGTACGGACGGAAGCTGCATTTATTTTTGGAACCACCTTTTCCTTTGCCAGGTTTTGACGTACTGTTTCCCTTTGACCCATCTCCTCCTGAACTTGGGGTTGATGCATTGTTGTCGCCATTACCTGAACTTGGTGTGCTGCTGTCATCAGAACCTCCAGAATTGGTGGTCGATCCATTATTATCGCCACTACCTGAATTTGGTGTGGTGTTTCCATCAGAACCTCCAGAATTGGGGGTCGATCCATTATTATCGCCACTACCTGAATTTGGTGTGGTGTTTCCATCAGAACCTCCAGAATTGGGGGTCGAACCATCGTTATTGCCATTACCTGAACTTGGTGTGCTACTGTCATCAGAACCTCCAGATTTAGGGGTCGATCCATTATTATCGCCGTTACCAGAACTAGGAGTACTATTTCCATTGGAACCTCCGGAGCCTGGGGTCGATCCATCATTGTTGTCACTACCAGAACTTGGTGTGCTGTTCCCATCAGATCCTCCGGAATTGGTAGTCGAACCATCATTGTTGCCACTACCAGAACTTGGTGTGCTGTTCCCATCAGAGCCTCCGGAATTGGTTGTCGATGCATCATTGTTGTCACTACCTGAGCTTGGTGTGCTCTTATTGTCATCAGAGCCTCCGGAATTGGGGGTCGATCCATTATTATCACCACTACCTGAACTTGGACTACTGCTTCCATCAGAGCCTCCAGATTTAGGGGTCGATCCATTATTATCGTCACTACCAGAACTCGGACTACTGCTTCCATCAGAACTTCCATCTCCCGAGTCAGTAGTAGATCCATCGTTGTTATTACCACCTGAACTTGTTGTCATGTCACCTCCACTACTATTTGACGTCGTCCCATCATCAGTTGGCGCTGCATTCTAAAATTCATAAATTATTCACTTTCTTAAAATGGCAAAAACCTTCCAAACGTTACCAAACATGGTAAATACAAATTATCATCAATATTAAGAAGGAGGAGAAATCATAATTAAAGAAACCAAAAATCTAACACTTTAGGGAGTAAAGTACCGTCACTTGTAACGATTTCTGGGGTTGGTCAGTAGATATCTAATCTATGGTCCCTCCAAGTGGATCCCTCAAAAGTACAATACGGACTGGGCCATATTGTACTTTCAAGTTTAGCCTTCATTGTTAAGTTCAAAATTAGTTTATCACAATTCACAACTTTCGAACCAATAAAAATTGAGAGCTTACCTAAGTGCCCAATTACAACATGTTACTAATAAGACTAATAAATAAATATTTCTATAGAACTTACGATAAAAACAGTCGTTGAAAATCCTCCGAAGAGTAGTACAACTAATGATGTTGTTAAAAAGAAGGAAAACGTATTCTTAAACATACTTCTGTTCCAAGTGATTTAAAACATATGCAAGTTGTATGAAAAATGTCCATTGTTTGCAGTTTTTAAAAAGAAGGAACATATTTATGATAATAAAAAGTTGTCAAACTTGTTTCTAATTCCTGTTTGGAAAAATTGTAATATTTAAAAAGCACGTGGATTAAAGATTCAGTTGCAACTTACAATATTTGTTAGATAATTTTAATTCTCTTGCAATATATATATTAATAATAAACTACTTTGTTTAAAAAATTAACTTTGAACTAACTTTAAATTAACTTTTATGGTACATACTTTTTTGCATTTTTTAGTAAACTTCCAAAGTAGACATTAAAAATCTCTTTTGTTCTGAAACGAACAGAAAGAAGCACGATAACAAATGCAATTAAATATATTACTTTCATAATCAGTCTTGTAATAAGTTAATTATTTGTCAAATGTAGAAAAACAATTAAAAGTACAAAAAAATTTTCATATCTATACATACATAGCAATTTTTATACTGGATAATAAAATAATTGTTTTACTTATTTCTAAATTAATTTCAAAAAAATATTTCTTACGTATAGAATATTTAAAAAATGTACTTTGTAATTAACAATCTTATCGGAATTCTTTTCGTAATAGATAATAATTGAAACTATTCACTTATGTCGAAACTTAGCGTATTTAAATAAATATTCAAACGAATACTATGTTTATTAAAAAAAAATTATTTATCAAAACATGTTGAGTGGAAAAAATTCCCGATTTCTCCTCAATTGAAACTTTATAGAGACAATTTGGAATTTAATTATTTTATTTAAAATTAACATAATTAGCAAAATTTAATATAATAATGTTTATTATTGACTTTTATAATGTTATTGATGATGATAGTAGATTTAAAAAATAAATTGTACATTGTAAATTTAATTTAATTTAATTTAATTTTTTTTTAAGAATTGTAAATTTTTTTAAAATTCAATTATTTTCAATCATTTTGATATTCCACATTTTCAATGTTTCCGAAAAAGCAAATTCATACGCAAAATAATAAAATTAACATTTTTCAGAAATAATTTTCAACATTTGGGAGAAAAATAATCGTATCAGGAATTTTTCATTAAAATACTTTTAAAAAATTATTTTCTTTTTAAATTACACACAAAATTTATTTAATTATTTTCCAAAAATTACATTAGAATGTTTGTGACAAAACTAATTTTTAGAATTGTTTCATCATTATTTTTTAAGATTCAATTTACTGCGAGCAAAGTAAATTAAAATTATTAAATATTTTTACTATTTTACAGAAATCGCATTTATAATTAAAATTCTTCGAAAAATTTGATTAATTTTTTATAAATTTTCAAAAAATCGGAGTTATTTTTAAAAGATTTTATCAAATTTTGAAACACATTTTTCTAAGATTTCACTAAATTTAAATTATTTTTGAATAGATTTAACGAAATTTCAATTTTTGGGACATTTTTTAATATTGTATTTAACTGTAAAACTAAGATTTACTGAGATTTTACTAAATTTAAATTATTTTTGAATAGATTTAACGAAATTTCAATTTTATTGGCCATTTTTTAATATTGTATTTAACTGTAAAACTGTTGTATTTCTAAAAATTATTTAGAAATACTTTTAAGAAGTTAATTTTACGAATTTCTTTATTAAAATTTTTGAAAATATTCTACATTTTTAAATATTTTTCGAAAGAAAAATGAACGGTTTAAATATTATAATAAAAAATTTGATTTTTCATAAGTAAATAATCGAATTTTCGAAGAATTCGCAAAAAAAAATTATTAAAAATTCATATATTGATAATTGATTGCATACAAAAGAACATTTAACCTAAATATCATTTGTCATCAAATTCATTTAACACAAATTTTATTGAAACATAAAACTCATATAACATAATTCCCAATTGACATAAAAGTCATGTTATGTAAATTTCTATTGACATAAAAATCATTTAACATAAATTTCTTCTGACAAAAAATTCATTTAACGTAATTCTCATTTGACACACAATCCATTTGACATGACTCTATCATTTTACATAAAATTCATCTGACAAAAATTTCATTTGACGTAAATATCATTTAACATTATTCTTCTTTAACATAAAATTCACTTGATAAAAATTTATAATATTAATAATAATTATATTAATAATAACAAAAATAATAATAATAATAAAAATAATAATAATAATAATAATAATAATAATAATAATAATAATAATAATAATAATAATAATAATAACAATTAATTAAATAATTTATTTATTATTATTATTATTATTATATTATTATTATATTACATTATTATTGATAATAATTATATTATTAATATTAATAATTTATTTAATTCTCATTTGACATAAAAATTACTTTACATAAAATTTCGTTTGGCAAAAATCCCATTACAGGTAATTCTTATTTGACATAAAACTCACTTGGCAAATATATTTCATTTAACATAAAAGACATTTAACATAATTCTCATTTGACATAAAATTCAGTTGACATTTGATACATTCTACTTAAAGATCATTTGACACTAAAATATCGGCGCCAAATTCAAAATTATCGAATCACAATGTTGTTTGTGGTATCTAGTTGGTTACTTTTAAAATTCGCGCCGAGACTTTAATGTCAAATGTAATTATGTATAAAATGAATTTTATGTCAAATGAGAATTTTGTTGAATGATTTTTATGTCAAGTGGAATTTATGTTAAATGACATTTTTGTCAAATGGCACTTGTGTCAAATAAAAATTATGTTAAATGTCTTTTATGTAAAATAATATTTATGTTAAATGTCTTTTATGTAAAATAATATTTATGTTAAATGTCTTTTATGTAAAATAATATTTATGTAAAATGTCTTTTATGTAAAATAATATTTATGTTAAATGTCTTTTATGTAAAATAATATTTATGTTAAATGTCTTTTATGTAAAATAATATTTATGTTAAATAGTTTGATGTCAAATAAGATTCCGGGAGTAGTCATACGTCTTTTCCAAATTTCAATTACTGAACCCAAAATCAAAAAATTATGAATCATTAAACTACAATAATGTAAATAAAGTGAATAACAAATACTTGAGGACTACAAACGTTGATCCCCATAATAAACGCTCAAATCATCCTCACAAATACTCATATTCATTCGCATGAACTTGCCAAACCCAATTAATTTCACACTAACGTGATCGACATACTTTGCCAATGATTTGAACGTTTCATTTTTATCCGTAAGCAGAAGTTGCACCGTCCACGTGGCAAAGGGACTCAAAACATAATCATTCTTCTCGCTGTCTAAAAATTGATCAGCTATAGAATCCATTGTGTCAAAGTTCATCTGCAAAACGCCCGATCGAATTAAATGGATATTGTCATCACACCGATAATAATTGTCCCCATTGTGTATCAGCATCAGGGAAACATTACCTAAATCCCTTCTCAGTCCCTCCTCATCATTGTTTGACGTAATCAAAAGTTTAATATCCCGAAATTTCACCGCATTATATTTATCAAAGTGGGAAATATTTGCAAACAATTTCACTTGTTTCCCGTCGAGAAGATCTTTTATCGTCGAGTGATGTGCACCACTGTTCCACTCGTAGAACGCAGGATGACTCGTGCCATTTCCAAAGTTGCCAATTCGAAAATCAACAAATGCCGAGTATCCTTCGGCTTCGATTTTATTCAGATGCTTGTTCACTGATTTCATTGCTTGGATGATTGTGGTCGCTCTCACAACTGGCGATTTTGTATCGAGGAAGTAAATTTCTTTTATTTCGGGATAATAGTTCATGCAGGGGAATGTGTATTGTTTGAAGGATATTAGCCATTTGTTGTATTCGTCAAGTATCTGGTTTGAATAGTATAAATAACTTAATTTGACATAAGCTGCTCGTATTAGAGGATCGCTTGTGTAAATTTCATAAAACGGAGCAGCCGCTAGGTCTTCGACATAGTTTGCACTGTTTATTTTTGCCTTAAAATCCCTAACAAGAATGTGAAATTTAATACTCGTTTGCATAGCTTCATGTAAGTTGTCCAATATTTCATGAAATTCATCCTCCACCTTGAGATCTTTAACCCATGTTTTCAATTTTTTGAAATACTTCATCAATTTATCGTCGACATTCCATTTTTGAAATTGGAGTACAGTTGTTGTTGATGCATTGACAAATCCTTCGGTAAATCCATAGAGGATACTTTGCAAATTTTCTATTTCTGGTTTTAAACTTCTTTCAACTTCTTGATTAAATTTTACCAACTTTTCTAAATCCTGATCAACTTCACTAATGTCGTTTGATGTTCGATTCAATTCGGTATTACTTTTGCCAATGTTGTTGTAAATATCGAGTCCCAATTGAATATCGTCGGTAAATAGAGGTAATTTATTGAGCCTTCTGATTTTTTCATTATGCCTCTGCTGATTGTGAGAACCCTTTAGATTCAATTCATCTTTATACTTTTTAATAATATCAACTTCACATTTACTTGCTTTAGTTGTATGCGAACATAATTCTGCTTCTTTTTTTATTCTGTCCACCACTGATTTAGCATTGTTTCTGTTTAATTCTCTGTATATATTTTCCAAAGCAGATGTAGGTTGTTTTTTCAAATCCTCGTAAGCTTTAATGTGATCCTTAAAATTTTTCGAACACGATGATGGAAGTGAAATTTTTAAAAACCTTTGTTGCGACTGATCATCAAGGTCACTGCTTTTTCTAAGTTTATCATCAACTACTGTTGGTATGTTAACATGCATAACATCATCAGAAGGGGTAATTATTTTTGATTCCAATACACTGGTACTTGTCACCACTACTGCACCAGCCACACCGAATAAGGGATTTAAAAGTCCCATTCCCATACACAACAATCGGGTAGTATCCAAAATTATTTTATAAAATTTATTCTTGGACAGTTGGGTTGTTTTATTCCTCAATTGTTGCAATTCATTTAATTTTTCCTTATGCAAACTATCGATTTCTGATTTTATTTTTTCAATCTTGCCGTTTAATTCTTGATGTTTATCGTTGACGTAAACGTTAAGATTGCTAATTTTTCTGTCCGCTTCGATGATTTCGTTTTTAAACTCCCCAGTGAAATTGTCGACAATAATTTGAAAACTATTCAAAATTTCTAGATTCTTTATACTGTTTACATCCGACAGAATGTGTTTTAAGTAATCGTTAATGTGAAAAATGGGTTTTTTGTAAAACTTTTCTTCTAAATTCTTTATTTTCCTGGCGTAAAATGTATTTAAATGGCGAATTGTCTGACCACTGTTATCAATTGACTGATTTTGTTTTATTTCGTACATTATTTTATGAATTATTCCACTTTTATAAACTTTTAATATAAATAACGAATCTACTTTGTTAGTATCTTGTAAATAGTAATGCTCCAAATCGTTTAGTTCGTTAATAATATCCAACGTGGTATAGTCATTTAATATTTCATCGTTCTTACTGAGATTTGTGTAGAAAAATTTGTAGTCACTATTATTGTACTTCAACATTGATGACAGGAGAAATTTTTTGTAATCCTGAACTAGGTGAGAGATTTGATAACGGATTTCTTTTCGTGATTGATTGTAATGGTTATTAGAAGACTTTATTCGTAATGTTCCTTCAAATTTGATTGAAACGCTGTTGTTGAATGTTAGTAATAGTCCTTTTCCATTTGTATCATCGTTGGAAACGGTAATTTTTAATTCATCGTTACTGGTCATTTTTAGAGTTTTGTAAATTCCGAAAAAGTTCCCTCCTGATACAGTTGAATTAAAATATCTCTGATTTACATAAAAAAATTATTTTAGTTCTAGTCTTAAATTCTCGAATTTGGGAAATTAGAAGCAAAAATAAATACAAAAGTCATGCTTACCTTTTTTAAATTGACACGAGTCAAATCTATTTTTACTTTTGATGTGATCTCCCAAATTGGTGCAATTATATTGATAGTTATTTTCTCACCACCTGCTTTTAAATTCCCATCAAATACAATTTTATCCAAAGCAAAAAATTCGTAAATTTTTATAGGTCCAGGACAAAAGTTTCTTTTGAAGAATTCATTAAAATATATAATATCCGTTGTCACTTGTAATTTATATTCTTCGCCAACCAACAATAAACAGGAGCATGGACACGAAACGCTTTTCAGTGACATTGTCTTTTCTTCCACAAGATGAAAAATTCTCTTAAATAATTTCTTGTTTATTTTCGTAATGTAAGTTGTCTCTTTGTACAGAGTTTGAAATTCTCTTAGAATCACAACTTTATCCCAAACGTAGGCATTGTGATAAATTGCCAACAATTTATTTAACCATTCATTGGAATTTTTCAAGAACCCAGTGATGACATTTTTCAGCCTTTGAATCAGTGTTTTTATCATCAAAAATAATTTATCAGATGTTTTCACTTCGAAGACACTAAGCAAATCATTTTTTAGAAAGCAAAATAGTTTTAGTAGTTTAAAATTTTGTTTAAGACTGCAGAGATCTTTTAAATTTCGAGGATTACGTTTCAGTGATTTTATATTCTTATAAGCAGATTTTACAGTTTGGGAGAAGTTGAGAACGTCATTGAACTCATTCAGGTGGAAAAATATTTCATTATTTCTGCGCAAATTCACATTTTTGAGATATGTTACGTGATTAATTGCATAGTTGTAAATAGTCAATGGTTTTTGAAATTGAAGGGTGTTGAAAATTTGCATTTTAGTTTCCGTAAGATAGTTCTTTTCCCCACATGAATTGTGGTATTTTAGTAATAACGACAAGTTTTTATCTGTAGTGGCGTATCTTCCAAAAGTATACGAATTTGGAAAATAAAATAATGAATGCAGTGAACCATAATCGACTGAAACTGTTAAGATGCTTCTGTAATTTGTCTGACAATCTGGATTCTTTAGCGCTGGAATGACAATGTCTGTAAAGCTATTATCTTCTTTAACAGAGAAACTTTTTCTAAATTTAACAACGTGGAATGTTGTTTTAGAATAGTCTTTAAATACCATAAAATGGAGGTAGTACATCAACATATCGTTTTGCAGTTGAGTTGGGTAGACGTAGTAAAAAGTATCATTGGATTGAAACAAGTAAAAATTCGTCACTATTATATCGTACAGGAACTGTTCGGTATGGGGTAGATCATTTCGATTTTTCTTCGGTTCCACTCTTTTTTTATCCGTCAGCAGTTTTCCAAGAACATGAATTCCTTCTGCAACATTATCAGTTAGGATAATTACCAACTTCTCGATTTTTACCTCAAACAGCAAATCATCAATTGTTTCCCAATGATCGTAAAATACTGTAATATCTTCAAATGTTTCATACTGATGTGGAACATTCCTTTCTTTCTGAAAAATTATTTTTAAATGTATGTGTTTATTAATTTACATAAATGCTTGTATAACCTTTTAGATATTTTTTACTCACCATTTGATTTAAAACAAACTTAAAGATGTTCTGAAACCAAGATTTATAACTTTGATCAAAGTTGAATGTTTGTACCAAAAGTTCATTCTCTTCTGTTCCAATGAACTTTTCATCCAAATGAAATTGATTTTCATACAAAGCTACAAATCTGTTGAGCCATGATAGTAGTCTCGTTAAAGAATTTGACACAAATAATTTCAAGTTACTCATCCAGGCTTCTATGTTCTGGGATGTGGCATCTGATAAATCCTTTATGAAGCAAAATAATTTAACTACATCCGAATAGTGAAACATGTTACAAAGATTTCCAAATGTAGCGTCACTGCTATTCAACGTGAGTATAGTAAGATTTAGCAAATTCAAATAATCAGTAAAAATTAACAAATTCCGTACATGAGAGTCACTAACAGAATCTTTCAAGAGATGAAAATCTGCATTTCCCAAGCATCTCGATTTGAAGCAATTAATGCTTTTTTCAACAAAAGTACCTTCTCTAGCTTTTAAACTGTGGGAAGAATTTTGATTTTCCTCCAATAAGGTATTAAAATAAGTCAACGAACTTTCGTTTTGAGCAAATGAATTTCCATAAAATAGAGAAACATCAATTTTTTCCAGTTTGTTGATATGAAAGTGCTCTCTTTTCCCTTTTGCAAACAATCTCTCCCGTAATTCGAATAGTTCAAAGAAATTTTCACCAATCTGCAATTTTTTGTTTACGTATTCGATAAAAGGACATGGTTTCGTGCACATTGAGTGTGGCTTTAGGGGAATGAAAATTTCCTCTTTAAAAGGAAACTCATTCATTGAATTAAGAAAATCGAACATTACACCAAAATTCTGTACTATAAGTTTCCTTTGACAGTAAATTGTGATTAAATCATTTCTCACATTCACAGGATAGACAAGGTAGAAAATATCCGTTGATTCAAAGAGATAAATTTTTTCCATCATTTTTGGATAAAACTGAAAGTTTTTAATATTATTACCACTTTCTCTGTTCTTTATTCTTCTATCCTGTGTTAGATCCTTAGCTCTTTGAATACCATTTACTATGTTATCAGCAATAATTATTACCAATGGCTTCGAATTTTGTGTGAAGAGCAAATCATCAATTAATTTTGTATAATCGGAGAAAGTACAGATATTTTCATCAAAGGGTGGACTACTCTTCCTCCATTGTTCTGCCTGTAAAACGTTTTTTACTTAAAGAAACCATTTTGTTCCGAAATTTTAAATTTTTTTGTTAATTTCGTCCATATTGAACATGATTATAAATATTTCTATACGTTACCGCATTTTGGTCAAGAGAAAAAGTTGCCACAGCTAAAAGGAGAAGGACACGATTTCCTTGAAACTCATCCATATTTGCTTTGGTAGTAAAAAAAATGTTACTGCGTTTCTAGATAAATCAAAAAATAATGCACAAGACAAAAATATTTTATTTCTAGAAAAATAGTTTTCTTTTTTACATATTTAGAATTGCAGAAGAATTTTTTTTATTATTGAACTATACACGAAGTATAATATACAATCATTGTTAGAATCGTTACAAAAAGAAATAAATATTTTTTCAAAATAAAAATCGTGTAATGTAAAAAATTATCGTCATGACTATTTTGTGCACTCGTGATTTTTAATGAACGAAATTATTAAAATTAATTATTTTGATCTGCTATATTGTCCAATAAAGGTTTGATTACATGACAATAGGGGGAACTAGATAAAATGCTATATTATTTAATTCTTTCTCGATTACGCCTGAAAAAAATTCCTAAAAACGGAAAATTCGTGTCAAAAATTTTGAAACTTCTTAAATGTATTCTTCTTATATATTCTTGTCTTACTTTTTTTTGGCAAAAAACTATATAAGTAAATTTAATTAAAATCATTTTAACGATTAAAATATCAACCGGTGCACAACATAACCTCAAAAAAATAACGTAAATTAAAATTTATAAGTTTTTCAAATTAGTTTTAAAACTATTTCTCTCGTTTCTCTCTTAAAACAACTTAAAAAGTATGTTAGATATTAAATTGTTATCTATTTAACCTTGAAAATATTAACTTCACGTTTTTGAAAAATATTTTTTAAAAAATGTCTTTAAAAGTTTTAAAAAGAGCCGTTTGAAATTATGTTTTACAGTTATTTACAAATGCTTAAATAATAATTTTATTATTACAAAAATATATTATTATAAAACATGTATTCAGAAAAAAATGTTATTTAATATCTAACTAATGTATAATTTAAAGAAAGGTTGTTAATTTTTAGTAAATCCAGAGTTTTTGGGATGATGAAATGAATTAACAAGTTGGATTTATTTTTAAATTAATTTTTATTAACTGTCAAACAAATAAATCAGTGGAATTATTACAGTTTGATTTAATTCTAATTAACAATGTATTTGAAAATGCATTTTCATAAATAATAAATCATTTATTTGGAAAAATGTTTCTTTTCAATTCTTTGAAAGAATTCAATAATTATTTTTAAAAAGAATATTGGAATTTTTTACAAAAAATGAATTATTTTTAAAAATATTTTAATACAATTTTTTGAAAGAAATCAATTCTTTTAAATACAATGTAAATTAATTTTATTTTTTAATAATTCAATTATTCTGTTAGATTTTAATAAAAATTCTTTCCAAAGAGAATTCAATTATGTCGATAAAAAAACTAAATTATTTCCGGAAGTTCAATTATTTTTTGTAGGTATTTTAATAAAATTCTTTTCAAAATTCAATAATTTTGTTAAATAACAATATTTATCACATAAAAGAATCCAATTATTTTCGAAAGTAATAAATTCTTCGCAAAAATTGGATACTTACAAAAAGAATTACATTCCTTTAAAAATAATTGAATTCTTTAGACAAATTTTATAAAAATTTGTTTTAAATAATTGAATCCTTTTGTGAAACTTTATAAAGATAAAGAAACCTTGAAAATAATTAAATTTTGACAAATTTTGGAAATTAGTTAAATTTCTACAAAAAAATATTATTAAAATTGTTTTGAAAAAATTGAATTGTTAGAAAAGAATTTGAATACAATTTTCTAAAATCATTTAACTCTTTGAAGAATAAACCGAAAAAAATTGAATTATTGAATTTCTGCGCAGTAATATCTATAGTTACTGCAGAAATTAAAATTTACATTAGTGTTTTTAACTAAAATTCTTCTATAAGTCTATTAAATTTAAAAATCAATTAATTATATATTAAAAATTTTAGCTATAGTTCCAAGCAATTTTAGTTTACAAATATTTGTTAAATCTAGGCTTCCAAAATATTTTGATAAAATTAATTTAAAATTGAAATTTTACAAAATTTTTAATGAAACTTATATAAAATTGAAATTTTACAAAATTACAAATGAAACTTATATAAAATTGAAATTTTACAAAATTACAAATTAAATTTATTTAAAAGTCAGGATTTACAAAATTTCAAATAAAATTCATTTAAAATTGAAATTGAACGAAATTTCAAATAAAATTCAATAAAAGTTCAAATTTTTCAAGATTTCGAATGAAAAACCTTTAGAATTGAAAATTTACAAAATTTGAAAGGAAATTAATTTATAATTGAAATTTTACAAAATTTGAAAGGAAATTAATTTATAATTGAAATTTTACAAAATTTGAAAGGAAATTTATTTAAAATTGAAATTTTACAAAATTATATATGAAATTTATTTAAAATTGAAATTTTACAAAATTATGTATGAAATTTATTTAAAATTGAAATTTTACAAAATTTCAAATTAAATTTATTTAAAACTCAGGTTTTTCAAAATTTCTAGTAAAATTCATTTAAAATAGAAATTTTACAAGATTTCAAATAAAATTCCTTTAAAATTGAAGTTTTACAAAATTTTATCTGAAATTTATTTAAAATTGAAATTTTACAAAATTTTATATGAAATTTTACATAATTTTAAAATTAAATTTATTTTAAAGTCAGGTTTTACAAAATTTTAAATAAAGTTAATTTAAAATTGAAATTAAACGAAATTTCAAATAAAATTCATTAAATATTCAAATTTTACAATATTTCAAATGAAATTCTTTTAAAATTAAAATTATACAAAATTTAAATTTACTTTTATTTAGAAGTCAGGTTTTACTAAATTTGAAGGGAAATTCATTTAAAATTGAAATTTTACAAAATTTTACATGAAATTTTACATAATTTCAAATTAAATTTATTTTAAAGTCAGCTTTTACAAAATTTTAAATAAAATTAAATTAAAATTGAAATTAAACGAAATTTCAAATAAAATTCATTAAAAATTCAAATTTTACAATATTTCAAATGAAATTCTTTTAAAATTAAAATTTTACAAAGTTTCCAATTAAATTTATTCAATAGTCAGGTTTTACAAAACTTCAAATAAACATCTAAAATTAAAATTTTACAAAATTTTATATGAAAATTATTTAAAATTGAAATTTTACAAAATTTTATATGAATTTTATTTAAAATTGAAATTTTACAAAATTTTATATGAATTTTATGTAAAATTGAAATTTTACAAAATTTTATATGAATTTTATGTAAAATTGAAATTTTACAAAATTGTAAATTAAATTTATGTAGAAGTCAGGTTTTACAAAATTACAAATAAAATTTATTTAAAATTGAAATTAAACGAAATTTTAAATAAAATTCATTAAAAATTGAAATTTTACAAAATATAGAATTAATTATAGGTATATAAATGTCAGGTTTTACAAAATTTCAAATAAAATTCATTTAAAATTGAAATTAAACGAAATTTAAAATAAAATTTATTAAAAATTCAAACTTTTCAAAATTTGAATGGAAGTTCGTTTAAATTAGAATTTTTACAAAATTTCAAATAAAATTTATTTAAAATTGAACTTTTATAAAATAACAAATGAAAATCTCTTTAAGTTTATTTAATTATGAACACACAAACCAAACTCTTAAATTTGAATTAGTTTTGAAATATTTGAGTTTTTCAGGTTTTTTTCAATTTCTAATAAAATTCACTGACATTTACAGGTTGTCAGGTTTCGAGACAATTCTAATTTATCTATCAATGATGACAGACTTCGCACTTGATAATTAATTTTCAAAAAGTATTAAAATTTTTAATAATAATGAAGGAAAGTTTTTGAATAAAGATTAAGAAATTTTTTTTTAATAAGTTTCTAATTAATAATAATTGTTGTTTTCAAAGCCTAGAGAAATTTCATTGTTTTTAACCGGGATAAACATGGAAGAGTCAGAGACTTTGTAATGAGCAAAAGCGTCGCAAACAACAGTAGAACATTTTTCTTGAAAGTATCAAATTGATACTAAATTGGGTCAAATTGATGCCAAAAATCTATATCAATTTTTTATTTGATCCACATTTTTGGCATCAATTCGTTGCCATTTCATACTTTTAGGTTAAAAGTGCACGGTAAATCTTTAGGTATTAAAATAACACCAAAAAGGATTAAAATAATCCAATTTAGTGTTATTTTAATCCATTTTGGTGTTATTTTAATACCTAACGATTTACCGTGTAAGTGATTCCAATAAATAGTAGTCATTTCTTATATACTACGGCAAGGCGTCCAGGTTTTTTCGTCTATTTCCGTAATAAATCCACAAATCATCCTCACAAATACTCATATTCATTCGCATGAACTTGCCATACCCAATTAATTTCACACTAACGTGATCGACATACTTTGCCAATGATTTGAACGTTTCATTTTTATCCGTGAGCAGAAGTTGCACCGTCCACGTGGCAAAGGGACTCAAAACATAATCATTCTTCTCGCTGTCTAAAAATTGATCAGCTATAGAATCCATTGTGTCAAAGTTCATCTGCAAAACGCCCGATCGAATTAAATGGATATTGTCATCACACCGATAATAATTGTCCCCATTGTGTATCAGCATCAGGGAAACATTACCTAAATCCCTTCTCAGTCCCTCATCATCCTTGTTTGACGTAATCAAAAGTTTAATATCCCGAAATTTCACCGCATTATATTTATCAAAGTGGGAAATATTTGCAAACAATTTCACTTGTTTCCCGTCGAGAAGATCTTTTATCGTCGAGTGATGTGCACCGCTGTTCCACTCATAGAACGCAGGATGACTCGTGCCATTTCCAAAGTTGCCAATTCGAAAATCAACAAATGCCGAGTATCCTTCGGCTTCGATTTTATTCAGATGCTTGTTCACTGATTTCATTGCTTGGATGATTGTGGTCGCTCTCACAACTGGCGATTTTGTGTCGAGGAAGTAGATTTCTTTTATTTCGGGATAATAGTTCATGCAGGGGAATGTGTATTGTTTGAAGGATATTAGCCATTTGTTGTATTCGTCAAGTATCTGGTTTGCATAGTAGAAGTAACTTAATCGTGTGTAAGCTGCTCTTAAATTTGGATCGTTGGTGAAGATTTCGTGAAATGGCGCTGCAACTAAATTCTCCATATATTCTGCATGATCTATTTTTGACTTAAACTCCTTAACGAGAATGTGAAATTTAATCGTCGTTTGTATAGCAAAGTCTAAACTGTCAAGTATGTCTGTGAATTCTTCGGCTATCTGAAGATCTTTGACCCATGATTTTAATTCCTTGAAGTACTTGGTCAATTCTTCTTCGACTTTCCATTTTTCGAATTCGAGAAAAGTTGTTGTCGACGCATTGACGAAGCCATCGGCGAAACTGTTGAAAATGTTGCGCAAGTTTTCTATCTTTGGCTTTAAGGTGTCTTCAACTTCTTTGTTGAATTTCTTCAAACTTTCCAATTCTTGTTCAGACTCATTGGCTCTCGCCGAAAATTCTTCTTGTAAAGAATTCGTTCTTCTGAAATCGTTTATAACGTCCACACCTAATTGAGCATGTTCTGCAGCAATTGGAACTTTATTTAATCTATACATACGTGCAATGTGTTTCTGCTGCTTATAAGAACCCATTATGCTAAATTTGTCTTTATGTCTATTAATAACATCTATTTCACATTTGTCCTTACTTTTTTTGTTGGCAGAAGAACATTCTGCGATTTCGGGTGCCATTTCTGCAACAACTTCCTTCGTGTAGTCTTTATATATTTCTTTGTATACATTTTCAACGCCTGCCACTGGTTGTTTTCGCATGTCGTCGTAGTTTTTAATATAATCTTTAATACTCTTGGCCATTGTTGCTGGTAGTGTGATGTTTGAAAATTTATGTGCCATTTGTCTGTTAATATTGCTTTCTTCCAATTTTTCATGAACTGAATTTGGTACTTTGATGTGAACAACGTCATCGACGGGTTTTACAAATAGAGATTCAGCAACAGTGGCACTTGATATAACTAATGCGCCACCCACTGCAGCAAAAGGATGAAGAAATGAGATTAATGTACCCATCAGTTTAACACAGCCACATATTGTTTTAACTATCTTATTCTGCTCCAATAAAACTTTATTCTTTTTTAATTCAAGACTTTCGTTTTTCTTCTGTTCGTGCAATTTATTAATTTCTGCCTTTATTTTTTCAATTTGCTCATTTAATTCATCATTTTTCTCCTTCACATATTTGTTAAGATCAATGAGTCTTCTTTCAGCTTCGGCAATTTCTTCCTTAAATTGCTTGACGAAGTTTTTGACAATTATTTGTAATCTATTTAAAATGTTGAGATTTTTTATACTGTTTGCGTCAGACAAAATGTATTTCAAGTAATCGTTAATGTGCAATATGGGCTTTTGGTAAAATTTTTCCTCTAGATTCTTAATTTTCCTCGTGTAAAATGTGTGCAAATGTTGAATCGTCTGATCGTCATTTACATCTGAATCATTGTCTTTTTTGATATTTATTATTTTGTAGATTATCCCTTTTTTATAAACTTTATACATTAAGAGAGAATCTAATCTTTGATTGTCTTGTAAGTAGAATTTCTCCAAATCGCATAGCTCGTCAATGATGTCCATTGTAGTGTAGTCATTTAATATTTCACTGTTATTACTGAGATTTGTGTACAAAAATCTATAGTCAGAATTGTTGTATTTCAACATTGATGTCAGGACAAATTTCTTATATCTTTTAACAACGTCAGAGGAGTGATAAGATATTTTTCTCTGTACATTTTTAGTCATAAAATGTTTAATTTTCAATTTTGTCGTAAATTTGAATGACTGATTGTTATTGAATGACAATAATGTACCTTTTCCATTCATATTGTAACCACTTGAAACATCAATGTTTAAATAATTTTTATCCAGTATTTCGAAATTTTCGTAAATTCCAAAAAAGGTTCCTCCTTGTCTTCCAGTCAAACTGGAGTTTTTCTGAAATTATTTAGAAAAATAATTAGAATTTAAAATCTTTTTAGTCGATTTTTTTTCATTAATATAAAATATAAAGTCATAAGAAAATTCTGAATTTTTGTCTCTTTGTTTTTTGCCTCATGAATTACATGAATTCTAATATAAAACCATAAATTTTTTGTTTTTAATAATAATTTCATTTTAAATAAATGAAATAAATCTTTACTCTTAACTGGCAATTTTTTAAGAATTAGTTTTTTTTTAAGTTTAATTTAATTTTTATAAAAATTATTTGAAGTTACATAAAAATTGTTTAAATTTTCAGAAATTTTCCTAAACGTTTAGGAGAATTTTTTCAAACTTTTAGGATTTTTATAAATTATTTCATGGGATATAACTCTAGGGTAATAATAGGGACTTTATTTTTATATTTAAGTTATGGAAAAACTTACGATTTCGTAATTGATACCAGTGAGATTTAGTTTTATTTTGCCACTAACTTCCCAAATTGGCGCTATTACAATGATTTCCAATTCACTACCACCAGCATCAATGTTTTTATCAAATATGATTTTATTAAGAGCCAAAAATTCATAGACTTTCACATCACCAGGACATAATGATTTCTTGAAGAATTCATTAATATTTATCACATCGGCTTCAATTTGAAATTTATATTGTTCTTTACTCAAGAATATACATGAGCATGGGCATGAACTAGCCTTCAACGACATTACTTTTTCATTAACAATAAAAAATATTTTTTTCAACAAATCATCATTTTCTCTCGAAACATACGGTATTTTGTTATAAACATTCTGCAATTCTATGAGAATTTTCGTTTTCTCCCATACGTATACATTGTAATAAATGTTTACCAATTTTGTCATCCAGTTACTTATACTTTCAAGAAACTTAGAGAAGAAATCTTTCAAAGTCTTAATCAAATCCAATATTTTCAATGCGCTTGTAGTATTATAGTTAATGTTATACAGTGTACTAATAGGGTAATTATTTTTTAAAAAGCAAACTAGTTTTAGTAGTTTAAAATTCTCTTTAAAATTGCAAAGAGCTTGGGAATCATTTTCATTTGTTGATATTATGTTTTTGGAAATAGTTTTCATTGTTCTTTGGAATTTGAGAACATTATCGATGTTAGTGATATTGATAAAAATTTTATTTCTTGTATCCAAATTTTCAGTGGTGAATTTTGATAGAAGATTAGGTATATAGTCATGAACCGCAACAGAAGTTTCCTTTGATAGGGAATTAAAAATTTCTTTTTTACTTTCCGCTGTTTTAGTACTTGTCTCACATACATCCTCGTATGCTAAGAGTAGTGAAAAATTATTAGAATCAGCAGCATAGTTACGTGTAATATTTGCACTGTGTGAATAAATTATTCGGTACAGAGAATCATATTTTAAGAAGATTTGGGGAAGATTTGTCGTAAAACGGGAAAGTTGAATGCAATGCAGATTCTGTATCGCTGGAATGACAATGTCTGTAAAGCTATTATCTCCTTTAACAGAGAAACTTTTTCTAAATTTAACAACGTGGAATGTTGTTTTAGAATAGTCTTTAAATACCATAAAATGGAGGTAGTACATCAACATATCGTTTTGCAGTTGAGTTGGGTAGACGTAGTAAAAAGTATCATTGGATTGAAACAAGTAAAAATTCGTCACTATTATATCGTACAGGAACTGTTCGGTATGGGGTAGATCATTTCGATTTTTTTTCGGTGCCACTCTTTTTTTATCCGTCAGCAGTTTTCCAAGAACACGAATTCCTTCTGCAACATCATCAGTTAGGATAATTACCAACTTCTCGACTTTTACCTCAAACAGCAAATCATCAATTGTTTCCCAATGATCGTAAAATACTGTAATATCTTCAAATGTTTCAGACAGATGTGGAACATTCCTTTCTTTCTGAAAAATTATTTTTAAATGTATGTGTTTATTAATTTACATAAATGCTTATATAACCGTTTAAATATTTTTTACTCACCATTTGATTTAAAACAATCTTAAAGATGTTCTGCAACCAAGTTTTATAACTTTCATCAAAATTGAATGTTTGTACCCAAAGTTCATTCTCTTCTGTTCCAATGAACTTTTCATCCAAATGAAATTGATTTTCATACAAAGCTACAAATCTGTTGAGCCATGATAGTAGTCTCGTTATAGAATTTGACACAAATAATTTCAAGTTACTCATCCAGGCTTCTATGTTCTGGGATGTGGCATCTGATAAATCCTTTATGAAGCAAAATAATTTAACTACATCCGAATAGTGAAACATGTTACAAAGATTTCCAAATGTAGCGTCACTGCTATTCAACGTGAGTATGGTAAGATTTAGCAAATTCAAATAATCAGTAAAAATTAACAAATTCCGTACATGAGAGTCACTAACAGAATCTTTCAAGAGATGAAAATCTTCATTTCCCAAGCATCTCGATTTGAAGCAATTAATGCTTTTTTCAACAAAAGTACCTTCTCTATCTTTCAAACTGTGGGAAGAATTTTGAATTTCCTCCAATAAGGTATTAAAATAAGTCAACGAACTTTCGTTTTGAGCTAATGAATTTCCATAAAATAGAGAAACATCAATTTTTTCCAGTTTGTTGATATGAAAATGCTCTCTTTTCCCTTTTGCAAACAATCTTTCGCGTAATTCGAATAGTTCAAAGAAATTTTCACCAATCTGCAATTTTTTGTTTACGTATTCGATAAAAGGACATGGTTTCGTGCACATTGAGTGTGGCTTTAGGGGAATGAAAATTTCCTCCTTAAAAGGAAACTCATTCATTGAATTAAGAAAATCGAACATTACACCAAAACTATGGTCTATAAGTTTCCTTTGACAGTAAATTGTGATTAAATCATTTCTCACATTCACAGGATAGACAAGGTAGAAAATATCCGTTGATTCAAAGAGATAAATTTTTTCCATCATTTTTTGATAAAACTGAGAGTTATGAAAATTATCACTAGTTTCTCTGTTATTTATTCTTCTATCCTGTGTTAAGTCCTTAGCTCTTTGAATACCATTTACTATGTTATCAGCAATAATTATTACCAATGGCTTTGAATTTTGTTTGAAGAGCAAATCATCAATTAATTTTGTATAATCGGAGAAAGTACAGATATTTTCATCAAAAGGTAGAGTACTCGACCTGCCTTGTTCTGCCTGTAAAATGTACATTCTTTTGAGAAAAAAAATAAATAAAAAATTTTTTTTGCACTACTTTTTTTTAAAAAATTGTAATTTTTAAATTGCGTTAAATTAAACTGGATAAAACGATTCTTGATAACTAGGTAAGCGAATAAATGAACCTATAGAAGCCTTTAAATTAAAGCGGAATAAATTCTTAAGACATCCTTTGAGGCCGATTTTTCAATTTAGAATTGTTTATTATTTTCTAATTTGATCAAACTTGAAAAATTAATACAATTTTTTAAAAAAGGAGGTGTATTTTTTTATTTCGTTACTACTCATGACCAAATCAGTTCAAATTAATCCAATATTATCTCCAGAAAATTATTAAAACATAAAATAAAATAAATTAAATTAAAAATAAATTAAATAATGTATTTCAACTGTTATAAACAATCTTAATTCTTTTTAATTTAATTTAATTTGAATCATATATGTCCTTTTTGTTTAAAAAGTTTATTAGCTTATTTAAATTGTTATAAACAATATTAATTAACAAATAGTTAATTTTAGTTCTCTTTCAATAAAAAATTTTTTTCACACATTCTACTTAATTTAATTTAAAGAATTTATATCTTTTTTTTTAAAGTGACTTATAATAATTTTATACTTTTTTTCATGTAATAGACTTTATTGTTTGAATAAACTAATAATAAACTATAATAATTAACAAATTGTTAACTTTAATTCCTCTCCTCTATGAATTTTTTCTCACATTTTCTTTTTAATTTAAGTTAATTTAAAGAATATATGTTCTTTTTGTTTCAAAAGTGACTTATTTAAATTGTTATAAACAATATTAATTAACAAATAGTTAACTGTAATTTCTCTCCATTAACAATTTTTTCTCATAATTTCTTTTTAATTTAAGTTAATTTAAAGAATATATGTCCCTTTTTGTTTAAAAAGTGACTTATTTAAATTGTTATAAACAATTTTAATTAACAAACAGTTAATTTTTGTTCTTTTTCAAAAAAAATTTTTTTTTTCATATATTCTTTTTAATTACAAAAATTTTTTGTCAAATATTAAAAAATTTCACAGTCAATTTAAGATACGATCTTATATTTCTATTCTTCAAATACACCTAAATTAAAAAATAAACAGGTGAACAAATTTTTAGTTACTTCATATTATTTGTAATAATTTAAATAAGTTATTTTTTAAACAGAAAAGAAGATTAAATAATAAGAAAGAAAAGAAGATTCTTTAAATGAACTTAAATTGAAAAGAGAATGTGAAAGAAATTTTTTTTTATTGGAAAGGAACGAAAGTTAACTATTTTTTAATTAATATATTGTTTATTGTTTATTGTTTTATTGTTAATTTATTGTTTATTGTTATTAGATAAATTACTTTTTAAACAAAAAGGATACATATTCTTTAGATTATTACTTAAATTGAAAAGAAAATGTGAATAAAAATTTTTTAGTTGAAATGAGCATAAGTTAACTATTTGTTAACTAATATTGTTTATAACAATTTAGATAATTTATAATTAACTTTTAAATTTAAATCAAACTCCAATTTTTTAATCATATTTTTTGTTTAAAATATCAAAACAGAAAATAGATTTTCGAATCTGAAGTCTGTTTTTCAAAATTCAAAATGGCGGATCCAATATGGCCGAAAATTTTTTAGCAATTGATCGAAATCGTTTGAAAGTCTCAACTCGTAAGTTTTCCTTAAATTTGGCCCAAATATTATTATCTCTTCCTGCAATTTTTTACTCAACATTCGCTTTTTTGAGGGAGTCTTGGAGGGGGAAATAAAAATAAAAAATCTTATTTTTCTCGAAATCTACTGAATCAATTTTAATGAGGTTTCAAATATATTGCAAATGTAAATAATTTAAGACGTTTTTAGAAAAAAATCAAATATTTTATTAAAAAAAAAAGCAAAAAAATTTTTTTTGAAATTAAAAAAAAATTTTTTGAGATTAGTTTTTAAGTGACCACTGTAATTTTTCTTTTAGAGAAATTACCGTATAATATCACATTTAACATATAATTTTTCCAAATTTTTTAAAAATAACTTTCTGAAATTTTCAAAACTCAAAGTTTTGAGTTTTTTGTGACAGTTATCGAGGGGGCAGAAAAATCAAATAATGCTTTTTGACAAAGTTGATAATGCGATTTGAAAAGAATTATCATTTTCCTCAATAAAATTATTTGTGATAGAAAAAAATTTGTTCCAAAGGAAAATAATCGTATTTTCACGTACTTCGTTTTAATATTCAAATAAAATGAGCAGAAAATAAATTTTTTTTACTGTTTTTGTTTTTTTAAAATCACGTTTTGTTTTAATTTCACAACTTATCTTTAATTAATAAACTTTTTAATATTTTGATAAGCAAAGAGTTTTTGAAAAAAAGAAAAATTATTAATTTTTTAATTATTTACTGGTAGAAGCTTTAGAAATTAATCTGATAATATTCTTTTTAATCTAAACTCCTGTAACATATTTTATGAATTATATAAAACCCTGAGTTTTCGATATTTATTTGCAATCTCATTATGAAAATATTTGTCCACTTCGAAGAAAATAAAAAAAATAAAAATAAATTTTGAAACAAATTTTTTTCAAGGATTTTTACAAATAAATTTTCGCATCGTTTCACGTGAACTATAAAAAGAAAAAAAAAGAAAAAATAAAAACTTAGGATTATTTATTATTTCTTAATCTATTAATATAAAATTTATCTTCTACTTCAAGTAAAATGTAAATATTTATTTTTTTTGTGAGTTTAAAAAATAAATTTTTGCAACACCTGCAAGCATTTTTATTATTAATTTTTCATGTTTTCTCATATTTAGTATTTATATGTTAAAAATTGTTTAAATATTTTCGTTAATTATATAAAATTTCGAAATTTACTAATTAAATTAATCAAGAAAAAAAATCTTTTTATAAGTAAAATTTTTTCCCTACTTTTAAATTAATTATCTTTTATAATTAAATTGCCTTAGAAAATTTTTTTAGAAAAATTTAATTTTCGTTAATAATATAATATAATATATATTATATAAATAATAATAATAATAATAATTTATATATATAATATTATTTACGATAGAGGAAAATTAAAAAAGAAGAAAAATTGTGCTTCAAAATTATTTAAAATCAACATTTATTACAAAATGCAATGAATAATTATATTCATACTTTTTTAACTATTTTATTTTGAAAATAGTATTTTTTCACTTCAAAATTCCATAATTATTATCACTTATCAAATATATATATGCAAATTTCTCATAAATGAAGAGTTTTAATAAGAGGAAAAAATTTTTCACTTAATCTAAATCACATGGGAAAAATATTTAATAGTTTACATTCAGTTTTGGAATTGAATTAAAATAATTTTCACAAAAATTTGTTTAAAAATTTTTAAAAAATAATTTTATGAATTATTATATATTATTATTATTATTTGCAATTATATTACCAAATTTTAATATACTAATTATTCGCCCAGTGTAAAAACTAATTTAGGCTTAAAATATTAAATTTCTCGACTAATTTTGTATTTGCATTTAGAAAGAAAAAACAAAGGTAGGAAAAATTTAATAAGAATATTATTTACATAATATGAATTAGTAAACATATTATTTTTACTTACCGCATTTTTTCTAGGAGCAAAAATTGCCCAAATTAACAATAACAAAAGTTCTCTTTTTCGGAACTCCATGTTTCCCGTACGAATGAATATTATTCAGTTTGTGGGAAGAAAAAAATTATTTTATCTTAGGTACATAAAAAAAATATCAAAATAACAATAATCTTTTTAAAAAAATATTTTTTATTAACCATACTATCCACGAATACTGATAAGAAATCATTTGCAAAGTTTTAGCAAAGTTTTATTTTCAAAACAGTTTTTTTTTATCAATTTCTATATAATTAATTATTTTTCCCTTTTTTCGTAATTAGGAAAAATGAAATGGCTTAAACTTAATTATCTTCATCTAACGTCGAATTAATGACTTTTCGAAAATTTTCCCTCTATTTGTATTATTTAAATTTTTAATCATTTTTATAAACAAATTATTTTTTTTATACAATTTTCAACGTCAAGTGACATAATTTCTTCAGTCCTGTTTCTTTTGCCAATAATGACATTGACGATATTTTCATTTGTCTAATCGTGGGCGTCAATGGGTTAAATAATAGGTTAAATTTTTATGGAAAAAAAAATGTTGTCATCATTGAATAATTTAATAAGTAACTAGTGCTGTTTAAACTTTTAAATACAATTCAAGAGAAAATATACTTATTACCGTTAAATCGAAGAGTCTTCCTTCAGATATTGACCTTTCTATCTTTTATGGAAGTAGTAGATAGCAACTTAAATAATTCGCAGTAACCTACTTTCTGTTCTTCAATCACAGTGTACAATAAATTTCGTTGCTTTCATAGAAAATGATATTCGTCATTTGTATTCCTTTTCCGCATTCTCCATTTTCCCCTTTGTCCATAGAATTTATATTATCTTTTGCAATTCCGTTTCGATATTTTCAATTTCAAATTTTATTTTCCATTGAAAAATTTAATTTTTCGAGAAATAGTGTTTTTAAGTTATTGCATTTGGGATATTTTATTATTTTTCTCTATTTAGTATTCCGTACTCTCTTATTTAAATTTTTTAAAAATTTCCTTATCTTTTCGTAACAAAATATTAATTTTAAATATTTTATACTTTAATAAAAATTGTAATTTTTCAATTGTGGATGGAAATTTTGTTTGGATATTTCGATATTTTGTAATTTTTCGTTCAGTAATAAATATTAATTTCGTTGAAAATTCTACATAATTTATCACTGCTTTGGTAAGTTTGCAATAAAATTTCACATTTGTGCCTTCAAAAAAAAATTAATGATTTAAAGTTTTTTGAAATTTTACTTCAGTTTTAACTTTTACTTTACGAATGATTCAATCACTTTGTTACCACAAATTTCTTTTGCAAAGAACATCAAACCTAGAAAAAAAATTCTGACCAAAAATTTGCTTTGCTAAATTAAAAATTTCTTTTTTTATATTAAATATAATAAATAGTAATAAGTATATATAATAAATATTCAAAATAAAGCTTCACAATAATAAATTAAATTTTGAAAAAATTATAACTGATTGCATGAATTCGATTATTTTCAAAACAAATAAATTTTTTTTGGAAGAAATTCAATTATGTTCAAGAATTTTTTAATATTTTCGTCAAAATTTCAAAATTTTGCAAAACTTTTTCTTAATTTTATACTAAATGTATTATTTACAGAATTTTTAATAAATTCCTTCGCAGTAATTTAATTATTTTCATAAATAATAAAATTCTTCTTAGGAAATCAATTTTTTTCGTATAAATGAAACTCATCGCAGAGTTTTAATTATTTTTAATACAATTTCAATCGAATTCATCGAAAAACGCAATTCTTCTTAAAAATATGATCAAAAATCGTTAAAAGAAATCAATTATTAAAAAATGTTTCGATAAAATTCTTTACGAGAATTTAATTTTAAGAAATTTTTGGTTATTCAACAAATTATTTATTTTTGCATTTAAACTAAGAAAAATTTATTTAAAAATTAATTTCACGTAAACTTTTAGATAATAATGAATATTAAAATCATTACAACATGAATTTTAAAAAATTATTAAATTTTAAGAAGGTTACAATAATCAAATTCTTGGAAAATTTGTTTCTTTCACACATATAACTAACAATTTTGTTGAATTAATTATTTTAAAAAAGTTAATTGAATTTTTTTCTCAAAATTATTCAAAGCGTTTAGTTTTTAATATGTATTCAATTAAAAATTTCTGAATAATTTAAAGTTCCTAAAATTGATTTGTAAACAAATGTATTTGAAAATTCTAAAATAACTTTTTTACAAAATTTATTAAACATTATTTAATTATTTATTTATTAAAAATTTATTTATTAAAAATAATAATGATTAAATATTTATTTAGAAAAGAAGTTATTTATGTTTGGAAAAATTTTCATAAACATTTAGAAAAATTTCCTTATAAAAAACATAGGATAATTTCCGAAAATTTAGAAAAATTTCCATATTTGGAAAAATTTCCACCCAACTTCAATATAACTTGAAATCATTTTTAAAAAAATTAAAATTAAACTTTTTCAAAAAAAATTGATTCTTCCAAATTTGACAACTAAAACTTAAAAGTGTAGAAAATTCTAATTTTCAAATATTTTAATTTGGAACTTTTTGAAAATTTTTCAATTATCATTAAAATACAAAAGTAAATAATTTAATAAATATTTGAATGTTTTTTTAAATTTTCATTCTTATAAAGATTTTTATCAATAAATTTTTAAAAAAGTGAATTCTTTTAAAGAATTTATTAACGAATATCTTAATTAGACGATAATAAAATTTTTAACAACAATTATATTTAGCGATGAATTCAATTAAATTTGTACTAAAAATAATTTAATTTCAGCGTTAAACTTTCTTATATTTTTGTGAAAATAATTGAATTCATAAAGAAAATTAATTTAATTTATTTTCTTTGAAAATTTGTATTTTTCATTACAAACTATAACATTTTTGTAGTATTAATTACTTAAAAAAAGTTTAATTGAATTTTGTTCTGAAATTATTCGAAACTTTTATTTTTTAATACGTATTCAATGGAAAAATTTCTGAATAACTTAAATTTTCTAAAATTGATTTGTAAACAAATGGATTTTAAATTTCTAAAATAGCTTTTTAACAAAATTTATTAAAAATAATTGATTCCTGTGGGAAAATAATAATAATTAAATATTTATTTAGAAAACAAGTTATTGATATTCTCGAATAATTTTACTTTTGAAGAAACTTGTAAATAAATGTATTCAAATATTTTTTGGAGCATCTAATAATTTTTTGGAGTAAATCAAAATATTCTTTAATTTCAGATGTGAAGTGAAAATTATGTCAAGCAATTAAGTTTTTCATATTTAAGAGAGGAAAATATTTTGTAGAATTAACATTTGTTTTGTTATCAAAAATGTTTGTTACAAAATGCTAATTTTTGCAGAAACAAAGAAAATAATGACTAATCGAAAAAAGAAAAATTAATAAAAAAAAAATATTTTTGAATTAATTTAGTAAATAGTGTTGCATTCGAGCGAGAAATCGCTCGAAAAAAACGAGAAATCTCGTGAAAAAGGCAGTGAAAACAATTGAATGTTTAATCACATTCAATTGTTTTCATTGTTTTTTTCACGAGATTTCTCGTTTCTTTGTATTTTTTTTTCTCGTATTAATGCAACACTATTAGTAAATAAAAATAATGTTATTAAATTTAAAAAATAGTAAAAAAGTCATGAAGTATACGACAATTATTATTGTAATTTAATTGTTTAAATAAAAATTTTTTTGAAATAAAAATAGTTTACATTAAAAACAAGGAATGCTTAAGGTTTACGAAGTGGTATTATTTGGTATTTTATTGAATATTGTAAATCTTGGGAGAAAGTTGGTCTTCATTTTTCATCAAATACTAATATTTATTTATTAGTTATATGTTTTGGCCATAAGCGAGACTATAAGTGATATAATAGCCGAGGCAGAGAAATTGGAATTAGGGGTTTTAGAAAGACACATGAACAGAGAACGTGCCAACTGTCAACCATTGGATCGTTACACTCCGCTGAATCAGATTGAAATGTCACATCTGGCTCGTGTGTATATGTGTTTACCCGCAGTAAATTTTCATTCTTCTCCAAAATACCGTCACGAATACATTAGTTTTTGGCTAATGAAAATTATTACTTTCACCGTAAATCAATAGGTATTAAAATAACACCAAAAAGGATTAAAATAATCCACTTTAGTGTTATTTTAATCCATTTTGGTGTTATTTTAATACCTAACGATTTACCGTGTTTTCAATATTACACGTTCAATAACGACATTCAATAAATAACTAGCCAAATTATCCGCGCGCAAGCGCGCGGGAATATTGTGCTACAATGTTTATTGTAAACAATTTCAAGTCATTTTAATTTAAATAATTTTTAAAGAAATACTTATTATGAAACATTACTGAAAAACTAATTATAATAAAATTTTCAAAATATATTATATTTTTAAACCTTAAAGTATATAAAAAAAAACTTTAACAAATTTCCATACTAATTTCAAATTTGGCATCAGATTTTCACAATTGAAAATAATTAAACTTTCTTGTACGAGGAAAATTGAATTTCACAAAAATTGTTATCTGATACCTAAATTAAAAAAAACTTCATCACGAAAATTTTAATTATTCTAAAGAATAGAGAAGGTAAAAATAATTATTAGCTATATATAAGTATTTAACTTTCCGAACAAAGAATATAAACAATATTTTTTTAGAGAATTTCCACTACTTTTAATTCGCTAATATTGAAAAAAATCAATTTTATTTAACAAAATTTTATGGAATTTATTTTTTCCAATAATTCAATTACTTTTAATAATTATAAAATTTTTCATGTAAATTCCATTTTTTCAAAAAAATTTTTGATTACATTCTAAGCATGAATTTAATTATTTTCATAATCGTAAAATTCAGTTACTTTCACAAATAAAGTTTTGAACAAGAATTCAATTATTTAAAATAATAAAATTTTCATAACATTTAAAAATTCATTATTTAAACCAATGTTCATAAAATTCATATGAAGATTTCAATTCCTTTCAAAGGTAATAAAATTTTCAACAGAAATTCAATTCTTTTTAAACATTTTAATAAACTTTACCGCAATAATTCAATGATTTTCAAAAATTTAATAAAATTATTCGAAAGAAATTAATTGTTTTAATATAATTTTAATAAAAATTTGTTTTTAAATAATAAAAAAAATTGCTCCCGAAAATTCAATTATTTTGAGGTATTTCAATAAAATTCTTTTCAAATTTTTTTTTTTCAATTTTTTTCAATTATTTTTATAAATAATAAAATGCTTTTTTGGAAAATCCAATTATTTTCAAAAAAATTTAATAAAATTTCCAACCAACATTCAATTATTGCCAAATTTTTTAATAGAATTCTTTGTAAAATTTAATTATCTTTAAAAACTTTTCACATTTCAATGATTTTCAATGTCTACTATTTTTATAAAATAACCAAACAGAATTCTATTATTCAAAAAAATTTATAATAAAATTGTAGGAAAAAATTCAATTATTTTCATCAATTTTAATAAAATTCGATGCAAGAATTTAATCATTTACCTAATTAATAAAATTCTTTGAAAGAATTAAATTATTTTTATAAATAATAAAATTCTTCGAAAGTAATTAAATTATTTTTTCAACAATTATTAATAAAATTTCTCGAAAGAATTCAATTATTTTCATAAATTACAAAATCCTTTGAAAAAATGTAATTCTTCAAAAAATTCAATTTTTCTCAAAATTCATAAAATTCAATTATTTTTCAAAATTTTTTAAAAATTCTTTCCAAGAATTCAATTATTTTCCAAATTAAAAAAAATTCTTCGCAAGAATTTAATTATTTTAATAAAAAATAATATTTTATTATTTTCAAGAAAATTCAATTATTTTCAAGAAAATTCAATTATTTTCATAAATAACAAAATTTGCCTAAAAAAATGAATTATTTTTGTAAATAATAAAATTCTTCTGAAAAATTCAATTATTTTCAATTTTTTTTTTAAATTCTTCGCAAGAATTAAAATATTTTAAATTGTTTCATAAGTAATAAAATTCGTAGCATAAATTCAATTTATTAGCAGGATAAGAAAAAAGTAAATATTTTTGATGAAAATTAGGAAAAAGTCAGGAAAATAAATAATACGCAATGGAATTTTTGTCAATTTTGTGAAGTGAATAAAACGAGTTTTTTTGGTTTCTTTTTGACATTAAAAAAATGACAATAACCCACAAAAATGAATTTTCAAAAAAAAAAACAAAAACAAATAAATATAGATAATTTGCTAACGGTAAGAAAACTTACGATTATTATGTATATATGTATTCTATTTTTTATCAAAACGTATAAAAAACAAAAGCATAACTATAACTAACTTCAAGTGTGGACAGAGATCCGGAAATCTGGAATCACGACGATTATTATATATAATTATGTAAAAAGATTCAGAAAGATAAAGATATAATTTTTTCGATTCTGTAATTAATGCAGTGCAAGCAAAAAATGTGGGATTTTTTTTTAATTCCAAAATCAGATCTCAATTCACTTAATTATTCTCATTAATAAAAAGAATATGAAGATAGATAATGAATTTATTTTCTTTTTGTTTTGGTATCTCAAAAGTGAGCCGCACAGACTGTCATCATAACCATTAAGGGCGTCAACTGTATCACTGATTTTATCATTTGGTATGCAGGTGATTATTATACATCAACCTACTTATAGTCAAATAATAGCTTTAAAGAAAGTTTAGAATTACATGTTTCTAAATCAGCCATGACTATTAATATGTTTGTAAAACAACTTAAGAAAATTTCAGATCCATTATTCCCCAACCAACATTCAAGTTTGTTGACCAAAAAGAGAACATCAAGAATGTGTTAATTTTTTTTTTTAGAAGAATACAAAAAATATTTGCCGAAATAATGTTCGAAAAGTACCTTTCACGTGTGTATTAATTTTCAAATTTAAATAGTCAATAGTTTTTCAAAAATCTCAAAAAATAAAAAACATTTTCGGCCATTATGTCTAAATGTCTTTAAGATTTTATCGAAACGTGAGATAAAGAAGAAGAAAAGGTCAATTGATTTTAGCTTTTTACTAGTAACAAGTCTCGCGGGCGGCTAACTTCTTACTATCTTTTTAAATAAAATTAGCAATTTTAAAAATAATAAAATTTGAAAATTTTCTAATTCAAATTTTTGTTGAAAAAACTAAAAAAAATTCAATTTTGTAGAATTTAAAAATAATTGCAAACATTCTTTGGAAAAAATAAAATTCTTCATATTAAATTCAACTATGTTCAAATCTTGAAAAAAATCTCGTAAAAGTACCAATTATCTTTATAAATGAGAAAATTCTTCTCCAAAGTTCAATTATTTAAAGAAATTTTTCTAATTTTAATGATTTTCCATTTCTACGATTTTAATAAAATATTTCCCAAAATGAATTCAATTATTTATAATTGAATTCATTGAATTTTATATAATTTATAATTATTAAAAAAAATTTAATTTGAAATTTTAGAAAATGACAATTTTGAATAAATGAATTAAATAATACAAATTTCAGAGGAATTCTACTATTTACAAATTTTTTATAAATTTCTTCGCAATAATTCAATTATTTTTATGAAGAATAACATTTTTTTAACCTGGAATTCAATTATTTTTATAAATAATAAATAATTTAATTATTTTAATGAACGATTTACTCTGAAAACTTGTAATTAAAATAATTAAAGAAAGTCCATTATTATTTTAAAAAAACTCTAAGAAATTCTTGAAACGAATTTAATTAAGATTATGTGAAATTTTAATAAAATAAAATAAATAATAAATAAAATTTCTTCCTAAATTCAATTATTTAAAAAAAAAAAAAAATTCTTCGAAAAATTCAATTATTATAAAATTTTTTTTTAAAATTCTTTGCAAGAATTTAATCATTTGCAAATGTTTAATAAATTTTTTCGCAATAATTCAAAAAAATTAATAAATGTTCTTCATAAGAATTCAATTATTTTTGAAAATTTTAATAAAATTGGTTGCAAAAATTCAATTATTTGAAAAAAGTTTGATAAAAGTCTTCGAATCAATTCAATTATTTAAAAAGATTTTGAAAAAATTCGCGGCAAAAATTTTAATTATTTTAAAAAAATTTCCTCAATTCAATGATTTTTATAATATCTACTAAAATTTTTCAAAAGATTTCAATTATAAAAATTTGTTTTGAAATTCTGCGCAAACATTTAATTATTATCAAAAAATAATGAAAATTTCACAAGAAATTCAATTATTTTCTTAAACAGTAAAATTTTTTAAGGAATTCAATTATTATTTTCATACAAAATAATTTAAAATTCTAGAAAATCTTTATAAATGACAAAATTCTTCTCCAAAGTTCAATTATTTGGAGAAATTTTTCTAATTTTAATGATTTTCAATTTCTACGATTTTAATAAAATATTTCCCAAAACGAATTCAATTATTTAAAAAAAATTTAATTTGAAATTTTAGAAAATATCAATTTTGAATAAATGAATTAAATAATACAAATTTTCAGAAGAATTCTACTATTTACAAATTTTTTATAAATTTCTTCGCATTAATTCAATTATTTTTATGAAGAATAACATTTTTTTAACCGGGAATTCAATTATTTTTATAAATAATAAATAATTCAATTATTTTAATAAACTATTACTTTGAAAACTTGAAAATAAAATAATTAAAGAAAGTCCAGTATTTTTTTAAAGAAACTCTAAGAAATTCTTCAAACGAATTTCATTAAGATTATGTAAAATTTTAATAAAATAAAATAAATAATAAATAAAATTTCTTCATAAATTCAATTATTTTCATAAACAATAAAATTCTTCGAAAAAATTCAATTATTATAAAATTTTATTCATAAAATTCTTTGCAAAAATTCAATCATTTGCATATGTTTAATAAATTTTTTCGTAATGATTCAAAGAAATTAATAAAAGTCCTTTATAAGAATTCAATTATTTTTGACAATTTTAATAAAATTCGTTGCAAAAATTTAATTATTTTAAAAAAGTTTGATAAAATTCTTCGAATCAATTCAATTATTTAAAAAGATTTTGAAAAAATTCGCGGCAAAAATTTTAATTAATTTTAAAAAATTTCCTCAATTCAATGATTTTTATAATATCTACTAAAATTTTTCAAAAGCATTCAATTATAAAAAATTTTATTGTAATTCTGCGCAAACATTTAATTATATTCATAAAATAATTAAAATTTCACAAGAAATTCAATTATTTTCTTAAACAGTAAAATTTTTTAGGGAATTTAATTATTATTTTCAAACAAAAAAATTTTAAATTCTAGAAAATCTTTATAAATGACAAAATTCTTCTCCAAAGTTCAATTATTTGCAGAAATTTTTCTAATTTCAATGATTTTCAATTTCTACGATTTTAATAAAATATTTCCCAAAACGAATTCAATTATTTAAAAAAAAAAATTTATTTGAAATTTTAGAATTTAATTTAGATTATGTAAAATTTTAATAAAATTTTTCCTAAATTCAATTATTTTCATAAACAATAAAATTCTTCGAAAAAATTCTACTATTTACAAATTTTTTATAAATTTCTTTGCAATAATTTAATTATTTTTATGAAGAATAACATTTTTTTAACCGGGAATTCAATTATTTTTATAAATAATAAATAATTTAATTATTTTAATGAACGATTTACTCTGAAAACTTGTAATTAAAATAATTAAAGAAAGTCCATTATTATTATAAAAAAACACTAAGAAATTCTTGAAACGAATCAATTCAAGATTATTTAAAAAGATTTTGAAAAAATTCGCGGCAAAAAATTTCAATTATTTTCATAAACAATAAAATTCTTCGAAGAAATTCAACTATTATAAAATTTTTTTATAATATTCTTTGCAAGAATTTAATCATTTGCAAATGTTTAATAAATTTTTTCGCAATAATTCAAAAAAATTAATAAAAATTCTTCATAAGAATTCATTTATTTTTGAAAATTTTAATAAAATTCGTTGCAAAAATTCAATTATTTTCATACAAAATAATTTAAAATTATAGAAAATCTTTATAAATGACAAAATTCTTCTCCAAAGTTCAATTATTTACAGAAATTTTTCTAATTTTGATGATTTTCAATTTTTACGATTTTAATAAAATATTTCTGAAAACGAATACAATTATTTAAAAAAAATTTAATTTGAAATTTTAGAATTTAATTTAGATTATGTAAAATTTTAATAAAATTTTTCCTAAATTCAATTATTTTCATAAACAATAAAATTCTTCGAAAAAATTCAATTATTATAAAATTTTTTGATAAAATTCTTTGCAAGAATTTAATCATTTGCAAATGTTTAATAAATTTTTTCGCAATAATTCAGTTATTTAACAAGAAAATTAATAAAAGTTCTTCATAAGAATTCAATTATTTTTGAAAATTTTAATAAAATTCGTTGCAAAAATTTAATTATTTTAAAAAAGTTTGATAAAATTCTTCGAATCAATTCAATTATTTAAAAAGATTTTGATAAAATTAGCGGCAAATATTTTAATTATTTTTAAAAAATTTCCTCAATTCAATGATTTTTTATAATATCTACTAAAATTTTTCAAAAGAATTCAATTATAAAAATTTTTTTTTTTAAATTCTGCGCAAACATTTAATTATATTCATAAAATAATTAAAATTTCACAAGTAATTCAATTATTTTCATAAATAATAAAATTTTTTAAGAAATTCAATTATTATTTTTATAAAAAATAATTTAAAATTCTAGAAAATAGTAATTTACTTAAAATGATGAAAATAATTTTGATGAAGTTACAGTAACAATATTCTTATAATGTAAAATAATGATTTTATCTCTTGGTCAGTCACTAATTCAAATAGTTATATTTCTATTGACGATTAATTAAAAATAACTGATGTTTCAGTAAATTTTTTTTTTTTTTTTTTTTGACTGATTCAATTAGTCAAGTTTAACTAATTTTTCAGTTATGTTTTACTGTAAATTAGTTATTTTTTAACTGAAAATTAGTTATTTTTAACTGATTCAGAAGCAAAAAGTCAGTCTCTGATTGTCAGTTAAAACCATGATTTTTAACTGATTCAAATTAAGAGAGTAAAACAAAATAATAATTTTCTTTAAAAAAATTGTGATTGAAAAAGAAAATAATAAATTTTCTATTTCTTAATCACAGTTGTTTAATAATTTTTATAATGATTCTTCCTGGAGTCAGCTTCGTATTTCAGGAAAAGCATAAAGTGGCAAAGAAAAAGGGTGTATTTTTGTAATAAGGTCGTTGATATAAATTTGATATCAGCTCTCTGAACATATGTTCCACAAGGTAGCACACGCGATACATATTTTTTTTTCTATGAATCTACAAAAGCGAAGAAAGGATAATTTATTGAAAATTCACCTAAGCGGACAATCCCAGTTATTTTTGCGCAAAAATATAAATTCCATGCGATTCAATATTTTGAAAGAACTATATACAAATATTTTTAAATTAACTTTATTGCCTAAAAGCTCATCAACCAGAATGCTTTCTTCTGTCTAGCGAGTCCCAAGTGAAATTATTAAATTACAGATTTTAGTTATCCACGAGTGGTAAAAACGGTAAAAACCTAACCTAAAAATAAAATAATAAAACGACATAAGGGGATTTGAAGCATTATATGACGTCACAATTTAGTACAAAGCAATTGTCCTAAAAATATGGTGACATAATGATAAAAAATATATGCCCAATTTCGAAATCTACTTTCAGAGAAGTTAATTTATGTAAAATTTACAGAAAATTGCAAAAATTAAGAATTAACACATTATAAAAGTATTAATTTATTTACCAAAGAGATTTTAAATTCACGACACACTTTTAAGGAACATTTTTTTTTTTTTTTTTTTTTTGACAGTGAAAGGGCAAGAGAAATATATTTTCTACAAAAGAAAAATGGTTTGTAAATAAAAACAAAGTTATTAATATCTAGGAAACTTTGTTTATTTACTTGATAGGGTTATAAATGGAAATTACGTACTTTCTTATCCTCTACATCTGCAGCCCATTAAAAGCCCATTAAGACAGAATTCTACGCGTGGAATTGCCGGAAAATCCTCTAAAATTCTACAGGAATCGTCGCGTCCATTGAGTTTTGCATTAGACGTGCAATGCATGTTGTGTCCTTTAATTTCAATTTGTCCTACGTGTTCGGCCACTGACCCGCCACAGAAAATACGTGAATAACATTTTCATGGTTACAGTGGTACAGCGTGTCATTAAGTGAATTCGAAGAAAAATTCCGTTTTCCTTCTAAAAGCGTCTACTCTTCAAAAAAAAAAAAAAAGAGCGGCAAAAATAATTTACTCAAAAAGGGTTTTTTAAATCGCCGGCAAATTTCCATGGAACGACAAAAAAAAATTATTATTAATTATTAACTAATTATAATAATCGTCGTACTCGGTTCAGTCTGTCCATACACTAACTTTGAAGTTATTGCATGTTTTTGTTTTTTTCTATATGTTCCAACAAATAATATTAGACTTCATTATTTTTTACTCTTTGCTTTAATTTTTTAACATTATTTTTATTTACCACAATAAGTCAAAAAAAATTTTTATCAATTAAAAAAAATATCAATGTTATAATATAATAACATTAATAATTTTTTTGATTAATTTTTCTTTTTTTGGATTAGTCATTATTTTCTTTGTTTCTACAAAAATTAGCATTTTGTAACAAACATTTTGGATAACAAAACAAATGTAAATCATGCGAAATATTTCTTTTTTTTAATATGAAAAACTTAGTTGCTTGACATTTGACTTCTTATCTAAAACTAAAGAATATTTTGATTTACTCTAAAAATTATTAGATGCTCAAAAAAATGTTTGGATTTTTTCAATTTCAATTTCTTCAAAAGTAAAAAATTCATTTCTTTAAAAATTTGTTGATATAATTCTTCATAATAATTAAATTTTAAAAAACACTCAAATATTTAATAAACTATTCACTTTTGTATATTAATAATAATTGAAAAATTTTGAAAAAGTTCTAAATTAAAATATTTGAAAACTAGAATTTTCTATACTTTTAACTGGCGTTTTGGAAGAATCAATTTATTTGAAAAAGTTTAATTTTAATTTTTTTTAAATGATTTCAAGTTATATTGAAATTAGGTGGAAATTTTTCTAAATATGGAAATGTTTTTCTAAATTTTTGAAATTTCCGTATGTTTTTTATAAGAAAACTTTCCTAAATGTTTATGAAAATTTTTCCAAACATAAACAACTTCTTTCCTAAATAAATATTTAATCATTATTATTTTGAGTAAATAAGTAATTAAATAATTTTTAATAAATTTTGTAAAAAGGTTATTTCAGAATTTTAAAATCCATTTGTTTACAAATTTATTTTTATTCTATTAATTAAGAAAATTATTTATGTTATAATATAATAACATTAATAATAATTTTATTGGTTAATTTTTCGTTTTTGGATTAGTCATTATTTTCTTTGTTTTTACAAAAATTAGCATTTTGTAACAAACATTTTGGATAACAAAACAAATGTAAATCATGCGAAATATTTTCCTTTTCTTAATATGAAAAACTTAATTGCTTGACATAATTTTCACTTCACATCTGAAATTAAAGAATATTTTGATTTACTCCAAAAAATTATTAGATGCTCTAAAAAATATTTGAATACATTTATTTACAAGTTTCTTCAAAAGTAAAATTATTCGAAAATGCCAATAATTTCTTTTCTAAATAAATATTTAATCATTATTATTTTCCCACAGGAATCAATTATTTTTAATATTTTTGTTAAAAAGCTATTTTAGAAATTTAAAATCCATATGTTTACAAATCAACTTTAGGAAATTTAAGTTATTCAGAAATTTTTCAATTGAATACGTATTAAAAAATAAAAGTTTCGAATAATTTCAGAACAAAATTTAATTAAACTTTTTAAAAGTAATTAATACTACAAAAATGTTATAATTTGTAATGAAAAATACAAATTTTCTAAGAAAATAAATTAAAATAATTTTCTTTATGAATTCAATTATTTTCACAAAAATATAAGAAAGTTCATCGCTGAATTTTAATTATATTTAGTACAAATTTAATTGAATTCCTCGATAAATATAATTGTTGTTAAAAATTTGATTATTCGTCAAATTAAGAAATTCGTTAATAAATTCGTCAAAAGAATTCACTTATTTAAAAATTTATTGATAAAAATCTTTAAAAGAATGAAAATTTAAGAAAACACTTAAATATTTAATAAATTATTTACTTTTGTATTTTAATAATAATTGAATAATTTTTAAAAAGTTCCAAATTAAAATATTTGAAAATTAGAATTTTCTACACTTTTAACTGTCAAATTTGGAAGAATCAATTTTTTTGAAAATGTTTAATTTTAATTTTTTTAAATGATATCAAGTTATATTGAAATTAGGTGGAAATTTTTCTAAATATGGAAATGTTTTTCTAAATTTTTGAAATTTCCGTATGTTTTTTATAAGGAAATTTTTCTAAATGTTTATGAAAATTTTTCCAAACATAAATAACTTCTTTCCTAAATAAATATTTAATCATTATTATTTTTAATAAATAAATAATTAAATAATTTTTAATAAAATTTGGGAAAAAGTTATTTTAAAATTTTAAAATCCATTTGTTTACAAAACAATTTTAGGAAATTTAAATTATTCAGAAATTTTTTAATTAAATACATATTAAAAATTAAACGCTTCGAATAATTTTGAAAAAAAATTCAATTAAACTTTTTTAAAATAATTAATTCAACAGAATTGTTAGTTATATGTATGAAAAAATAAAATTTTTCAAGAATTTGATTATTGTAACCTACTTAAAATTTAATTATTTCTTAAAATTCATGCTATAATGATTTTAATATTCATTATTATCTAACAGTTAAAGTTTGAAATTTTTAAATAAATTTTTCTTAGAGAATTCAATTGTTTAAATGCAAAAATAAATAATTTGCTGAATAACCAAAAATTTCTTAAAATTAAATTCTCGTAAGAATTTCATCGAAACATTTTTAAATAATTGATTTCTTTTAACGATTTTTCATCAAATTTTTTTTTTTTAATTTTAATTTTTAAAATGTTATTACATTTTTCGATGAATTCGATAAAAATTGTTTTAAAAATAATTACAACTCTGCGATGAGTTTCATTTATACGAAAAAAATTGATTTCCTAAGAATTTTATTATTTATGAAAATAATTTAATTTTTGGGAGGAAATTTTTTTAAAATTCTGTAAATAATAGATGAAGTATATGAAATTAAAAAAAAAGTTTTGCAAAATAATAGAAATTTCGAGGCGAATATTAAAAAATTCTGAAAAATAATTGAATTTCTTCCAAAAGAATTCTATTACTTTTGGAAATAATTAATTTATTGCGAGAATAATTAAATTATTGGATAGAAATTTACAAAACTTTTGTAAATAATAGATTTCAGACGAAATTAAGAATAATTTTTGAAAATAATTCCAATTTTGAGGAAAATATTTAAAAATTCTTGAACATAATCATAATTGAATTTCTGTCAAAAGAATTTTATTACTCTGGAAAATAATTGAATTCATTGCAATCAGTCATAATTTTTCCAAAATTCAATTTATTATTATGAAGCTTAAAAATTAAATTTCTAATTTTTTTCTAATTTTTTTTTACTTCAAAGCAGTTAAATTTTTGGTAAGAATTTTTTTTTAGACTTTATGTTCTTTGCAACAGGAAGTTTTTGTAACAATGTGATTGAATATAATTCGTAAAGTAAAACTGATTCAAAAATGATCGGTGAAGATAGTAACAAAAAAAAATTAAAATTAAAAAACATAATTAGAAACTTGTGTGAGAAAAATTAAAAGTTTACAAATTTAGGATGAGGATAAAAACATGGTCGGTGGAAAATTCCAATTTTACCAAATGGTCTAAAATGTTCCAAAGCTAATACGAAGTCTTATAATACGGGGAGAGTCGGTGTGCAAGAAAAGTTGGTCTCATTTCCTCCCAAGATCGACAAAGTCCAAATTTCATACTGTTCGCACTTGCATCCGTCGCTGACTGGAAAAGTTTATTCCAAATTGGAAGAAAGCCCTGAAAATTTCGTAAAAGTCATTTTCAGAATTGAAGCGTCAAATGTAATTTATTGACGAACTGGATGGAGCGAAATAGACATTAACCATTTTTTTTATTATAAACCATAAAGGAAATAATTATTTATATACATACGATTTAAAAAAAGTTATAATTTTTCATTTTTAAAAAAATTTTTTTAAGCTTAAATAATAACCATTTATGATTTTCTTCGCAACGATCACTTTGATTTCGTTAGGAAAGGAAAAAAAGAAAACAAAAGACTTGAGCTTCACTGACAGAAAACTGTTATATCAAAGAATCAACTTTTTCGCATTCGCCAAACTTTTAACACTTTAAAACTTTATTTTAACAGCTTTCTATCACTTTAACAAATTTAAAACTTGAAAAAGCAAATTTTACATTTCCATCTTGAGAATATGTTGGGATAAAAGTTATTGTTTGTGATAAATTCAACGATCACAAAATTATTACATAGAAATTATTTAATTGAAAATTTTACTTAAATATTAAAAAATTATTTCAGTTTCAAGAATTTGCGTTTATAAAATTCAAAAAAGTTTTAAAAAAACAAATTTTGACAAAATATTGATAATTTAAATATTAAATTCTTCTTAAAATTAGTTAAACTTATTATTTTGGTCAATTTAATCAAATTATTATTATTATTATTATATTTTTAAACTTTAAAGTATATAAAAAAAATGTTAACAAATTTTGATAATAATTTCAAATTTGGCATCAGATTTTCAAAATTGAAAATAATTAAACTTTCTTGTAGCAGGAACATTGAATTTCACAAAAATTGGTATCTGATACCTAAATTAAAAAAAAATTTCATTGCGAAAATTTTAATTATTCTAAAGAATAGAGAAGGTAAAAAAATTATTATAGCTATATGTAGGTATTTAACTTTCCGAACAAAGAATATAAACAATATTTTTTTAGAGAATTTCCACTACTTTTAATTCGCTAATATTGAAAAAAATCGATTTTATGTAACAAAATTTTATGCAATTTATTTTTACGAATATTTCAATTACTTTTAATAATTATAAAATTTTTCATGGAAATTCCATTTTTTCAAAAAATTTTTTGATTAAATTCTAAGCATGAATTTAATTATTTTCATAATCGTAAAATTCAGTTACTTTCACAAATAAAGTTTTTGACAAGAATTCAATTATTTAAACAAATAAAATTTTAATAACATTTAAAAATTCATTATTTAAAACAATGTTCATAAAATTCTTATGAAGATTTCAATTCTTTTCAAAAGTAATAAATTTTCAACAGAAATTCAATTCTTTTTAAACATTTTAATAAACTTTTCCGCAATAATTCAATTATTTTCAAAAATTTAATAAAATTATTAGAAAGAAATTAATTGTTTTAAATATAATTTTAATAAATTTTTTTTTTAAATAATAAAAAATTACTCCCGAAAATTCAATTATTTTGAGGTATTTCAAAAAAATTCTTTTCAAAATTCAATTATTTTCATAAATAACAATATTTATCACAATAATTCAATTATTATTAAAAGTAATAAATTTCTTCTTGGAAATTCCATTATTTAAAAAAATTCCAATAAATCGTTCACAAGAATTCAATTATTTTCATAAATAATAAAATGTTTTTTTGGAAAATCCAATTATTTTCAAAAAAATTTAATAAAATTTCCCACCGAAATTCAATTATTGCCAAATTTTTTAATAGAATTCTTTGTAAAATTTAATTATCTTTTATAACTTTTCACATTTCAATGATTTTTAATATCTACTTTTTTTATAAAATAACCAATTCTAGGAAAAATTCAATTATTTTCATCAATTTTAATAAAATTCGCCGCAAGAATTTAATCGTTTACCTAATTAATAAAATTCTTTGAATGAATTAAATTATTTTTATAAATAATAAAATTCTTCGAAAGTAATTAAATTATTTTTTCAACAATTATTAATAAAATTTCTCGAAAGAATTCAATTATTTTCATAAATTACAAAATCCTTAGAGAAAGTGTATTTCTTCAAAAAATTCAATTTTTCTCTAAATATATAAAATTTTTAAGAAAAATTCAATTATTTTCCAAATTTAAAAAAAAAATTCTTCGCAAGAATTAAATTATTTTTATAAAAATAGTAAAATATTCCAAAAAAATTTAACTATTTTCTTAAATTGTGAAATTCTTTAAAAAAAGTCAATTTTTCCTAAAATTGACATTCCAAATTGTTTTAAAAATTCTTTCCAAAAATTCAATTATTTTTCAAATTTAAAAAGAAATTCTTCGCAAGAATTCAATTATTTTTATGAAAATAGAAAAATATTCCAAATAAATTTAACTATTTTCATAAATTATGAAATTCTTCAAAAAAAGTTAATTTTTCTTAAAATTTATAAAATTCTTCAGAAAATTTCAATTATTTTCAAAAATTTTTAAAAAAATTTTTCGCAAGAATTTAATTATTTTAATAAATAATAAAATATTTCAAGAAAATTCAATTATTTTCACAAATAACAAAATTTGCCTAAAGAAATCAATTATTTTTGTAAATAATAAAATTCTTCTGAAAAATTCAATTATTTTTATAAATAATAACATTTTTCATTGAAAATTCAATTATTTTCAAATATTTTTTTTAAATTCTTCGCAAGAATTAAATTATTTTAAATTGTTTCATGAATAATAAAAATCGTAGCATAAATTCAATTTATTAGCAGGACAAGAAAAAAGTAAATATTTTTGATGAAAATTAGGAAAAAGTCAGGAAAATAAAAAATATGGAATGGAATTTTTGTCAATTTTGTAAAATGAATAAAACGAGTTTTTTGGTTTCTTTTTGACATTAAAAAAATGACAATAACCCACAAAAATTAATTTGAAAAAAAACAAATGAATACAGATAATTTGCTAACGGAAAGGAAACTTACGATTATTATAATGGTACTAGCTAAAATAACGCGCGCTAAAGCGCGCGTGAAGTTTCTTTTTCATTGACATTAAAAAAAAAAAAATTTCAATTATTCAGAAGAATTTTATTCAAAATCACTATTTTTCTAAATATATTCAGGAAAATCACGAAAAAGTCAGAAAATTTTGTCAAATGTACAGAAACAATATTCAATTTCGAAAATTCTTAAGAAAACTCTAAATGTTATATTCCTCATTATTGAAAAGATTTTCAATCAAACTTTACAGATTTTAAAAACAATTCAGGTTTATGAAAAACTTTAATAATTTAAATTCTTATAAAATTTGTTATATTTTTACATTTCATTCATTATTAAAAATAATAATGGATTTATGGATGAATTTTACTTAAAACACTAAAAAAAAAAAATTGAATTTTGGAAAAATTATAAATGATTGCAAATACTCAATAACATATAATATTATTATTTATGTTCAATGATAAAAAAAAAACATAATGATTAAATTTTGGTGAAATTCTTTATGAAAATTGAATTTTAAGAAACATCCAATTAGTGTTTAATAAATTGTTTATTTTTATAGTTGGATAGTTGATTTCTTGTAGAATTTTCTAATAAATTGAAAAATTAATTTCAGTTAAAATTTTGGATCAAAATTGAATATCATATTCAAAAAATATTTATTTATTAGAGAATTCTGAGAGAATTTATTTGTTGGACCCTGGAAAGTAAACATTTTTCTTAAACAATTGAGCTTTATCAAACAAATTTTTTTTTTAAATAATGAATGAATGTTTTTTGAAAATTTGTAATGAAATTTTTTTTATAATTGCATTTTAGAGAAATTTTGATGAAAATGTACATATTAAAATAATTGAACTTTGGAAATGGATTTTGTTGGTTATAAAGATAATTTAAATTTTAAAGGGAATTTTTGGCAATTTAGGAATATAATTGGATTTTTGCAAAAAAAAAAAAAAAAAAAAAAATTTTATAGTAGGTTTATAAATAATTGAATTCATCAAATTAATTTTTTTGAAATTTGTTTTAAAATAATTGAATTGTTTTGTGAAATTTTATTGAAGAAAAATACGTATTCAATTTTTTTAATATTCTCGTCGAAATTTCAATTATTTTAAAAATTGTTAACAAAATTTTTGGCAAAAAACAATAAATAAAGAAAATTTTAATAAAGTTCTTTGCAAAAGTTCAATTATTAAAAAAAAAAAAAAAAAATTTATTATTTGCAAATTATTATTATTATTATTTTAATATTATTATTATGTATTATTAATTACAAATTTTTTTTTGTAAAATTTTTTTCTCTTCAAAATATTATTAAAAAATCGTCAAACGAAATCAATTCTTTCGTATTATTAATGTGGTAATAAAAAATGTTATTAAAAAAAAAAATATGGAAAAATTTCCAATTTTTTTAAACTGAAAAAAAAAATTTGAGGAACTTTCAAATAAATAAATGCGTGACAACCCTGATCAAGTCTTTAATAAATTTCTCAAGCAAAACAAATAATAAAATAAAAATATTTCTGCCCAAAAGGCAGAATAAGAATTAATCTTAAGACATTTAAATTATTTGAAAGTAACTGAAAATATTATTAGAAATTGGGGGGGTATCTAAAAAAAATTGCTTATTAAAATAAAAAAAAAAAATTATTTTATTTATTTATTTTTTTTTTACTTAAAACTTGTACTTTGTTTATAAATTGTCACTGAGAAGCAGAAAATATGCAAAATATTTTGTTATTTTAATTTCCCAACTATTTTTTTTAATTTTAAAAAAAAAAAAATGAAAAGAATAATATCCTAGTCTTAAAATATTTGTTACATAGTGCTAATTTTTCTGGGAAAAGAGAGAAATATGGAAAAATATAATAAATAATTTTTGTAAATTAATAAAAATAGTTCAGTATTATTTGAAAAATAAAAATAATATTTCTAATAAAATAAATAAAAACCTATTATTAAATTTAAAAAGTAAGAAAAAAAAATTATTATTATATATATAAAGAAAAATAATATTATCTATCAAAAATTCAAAACATATAAAAAGAAAAACAAAAGCATAATCATGACTAACTTCAAGTGTGGACAGACTGGACAGAATGAATGAATGAATACGACGATTATTATAGTTAATTAATATTTGAGGAGCAATTTTTCAAAAGTTGATAAATCCATTTTTCAAAACAATTGAGATAAACACATATTTAGAATTTTGAAATCCTTAGAAATCGATTGATCACTGTTCAATTTAAGAAAAAAAATTTGTTACCAAAGAATTTTCAATTTAAAAATTATAAATTATAAAAATTATCAAAACCTTAAAATTCCTTTATTACAATAAATTTGAATTACAAACAAAGCTTTTTAAATAGAAAAATATTTAAAAATAAAGAATTAATTACATTTTTTCCCCATTAAAATTGAATTGTCATTTGTTTAAATTTCTCGAAATGACAAAATTTGGATTTATCAGATTTTGAAAACTTGCTCCTCATTTCTATTTTCTATCAAAACGTATAAAAAACAAAAGAACAACTATAACTAACTTCAATCTGCAAACAGAATGAATGAACGAAATACTACGAAGATTATTATAGTTAAAATTATTTCTCAAGAGAAAAATAATTATTTTTTATCTGTTTATTAAATATTTAAATAAACAATTTTTTTTGTCAAAAATCCCCGACGAACGTTTGATGGAAAATTTATCCACCTTTTGTTTTACAAAAAAAAATTGAGCCAAAACCGTTAAAAACTGTATAGTGTAAAAATCAATTTGCCTCTCACCGTGTAATGTTGGAGTTTCCCAAAAAAAATGTCCACAGGAGAAATGAAATTGTAAATGAATTTCGACATTTATATTGTGAAAAAATTTCCTGAAAAATACCCTAATCAAGAGTATTATACACATAAAATGGATATCATGTGTTTGCGCGCCAAAAACAAGAAGTAATACCGATTCGAAGAGAAGCGCCAGCGCCGTTATTACAGTTCGAGCTTGAATTACGGCTTCCGCAATGCATGAGATCGGACTGCAAGATTTATTGTAGCGTGCTGCGCCGCCGAAACACGGATGTGCCGCCAGTGCACTGGATAAGGCCATATACAGACTGCCCTCGTCGAGTATACAGTGCATAAATTTTTTACTCTTCCTCTCTTTCGAACTCTCTTTGTCGTATGTACTTAAAACCATTGGGTTTCGGGTAATTTAATATTTCTCCTCTCGCAGTGCCTGAGGTGGACCATAAAAAGTACTTTAAAACATCTTTGAGTCCGTAAACTGCGGAAGAGAATGAAAACGCTCACATTAAAACGAGAGAATCACTTTCGAATAGTATCCATATCCGAATTGTACTCGAAATTGTTTCGTACTTTTTTTATTTCTTGAATCAAAACAATAAATAATAATAATAATAATAACAGTAATAATAATAATAATAATAATAATAATAATAATAATAATAATAATAATTTCCGACAAAATTGTTAAATGTTTAAAAATCATGATAAACAAATGAAAATATTAGCAAAATCATTATTCGAAACACGGGGTCGATTATGTAATTTCACTTCACATTCACTTCACTTTCACTCAAAATTTATTTTCACTCTATTGTCACTTCACTTTCACTCAACAATTATTTTTATTACTATATTTTCATTTCACTTTCACTCTACTTTCATTAAACATTTATTTTCACTCCATTTTCATTCACTTTCACTCTACTTTTATTAAAAATTTATTTTCACTCCATTTTCCCTTCGCTTTCACTCAGAAATTATTTTTATTAATCTATTTTCACTTCACTTTCACTTCACATTCATTAAAAACTTATTTTCACTCCATTTCACTTCTCTTTCACTCTAAAAATTTATTTTCACTCCATTTTCACTTCGCTTTCACTCAAAAATTATTTTTATTAATCTATTTTTACTTCACTTTCACTCTACTTTCATTTAAAATTTATTTTCACTCTATTGTCACTTCACTTTCACTCAAAAATTATTTTTATTGTTCTATTCTCCCTTCACTTTCACTTCACATTCATTACAAACTTATTTTCACTTTATTGTCACTTCACTTTCACTCAAAAATAATATTTATTACTCTTTTTTCACTTCACTTTCACTTCACATTCATTAAAAACTTATTTCCACTCTACTTTAATTAAAAATTTCTTTTCATTCCACATTCATTCCAAATTTATTTTCACTTTATTGTCACTTCACTTTCACTGAAAAATTATTTTTGTTATGGTATTTTTACTTCACTTTCACTTCACTTTTATTAAAAACTTATTTCTTTCAATTTAAATTTATTTCTACTCCATTTTCACTTCACTTTCACTCAAAAATTATTTTTATTAATCTATTTTCACTCCATTTTCATTTCACTTTCACTTTACTTTCATTAAAAATTTATTTTTACTCTACTTTAATTCCAAATCTATTTTCACTCTATTTTTACTTCTTTTTCACTCAAAAATTTTTTTTATTATTCTATTTTCACTTTACTTTCACTTCACATTCAGTCTACTTTCATTAAAAATTTATTTTCACTCCATTTAACTTCTCTTTTACTCAAAAATTTATATTCACTTCATTTTCACTTCACTTTCACTCAATAATTTTTTCATTCCATCGTCACTCCAATTTCACTGCAAATTTATTTTTACTTCACTTTTAGACTTTAACTTTCACTTCCACACAAATTATAATTTCATTATTCTCATTCTCCAATGTGAAGTTAAAGTGCACAACGTTAACTAACGAAAAGTATGAAGTGTAAATAAATTTTAAGTGAATGTGAAATTCAAGTGAAACTGAAGTGAAAATGGAGTTAAAATAAATTTTGAGTGAAAGTGAATTGAAAATAAAGTAAAAAAAATATTTTGTCTAAAAGTAAAAGTAAAGTGAAAATGAAGTTAAAATAAATTTTGAGTGAAAGTGAATTGAAAATAAAGTAAAAAAAATATTTTGTCTAAAAGTAAAAGTAAAGTGAAAATGAAGTTAAAATAAATTTTGAGTGAAAGTGAATTGAAAATAAAGTAAAAAAAATATTTTGTCTAAAAGTAAAAGTAAAGTGAAAATAAAGTGAAATAAATTTTGAGTGAAAGTGAAAGTAGAGTGATTGTGAAGTGAAAATCAATGAAAAAAAAAATTTTAAGTGAAAGTGAATGTGGAGTGAAAGTATATTTCAAATTGAGGAAAAATAAATTTCTGAGTCAATGTGAAAGTGGAGTAAAAGTGATGTGAAAATAAATTTTGAGTGAAAGTGAAGTGATGAATAGAGTAAAAATAAATTTTGAGTAAAAATGAAGTGAAAATTTCCATTTAACTTCCATGCAACTTCAAATTATTCTTAAAAATAAATAAAATTAAACTTTTTCGAAAATATTAGTTTTTTCAAATTACCAGTTAAAAGTGTAGAAAATTTAAATTGTCAAATATATTAATTTGAAAACTGTTTTAAATTATTCAATTATTTAAATATTGAAGTAAATAATTTATAAAATAATTGAATGTTTTTTAAAATTTAATTCTTAGAATTAGAATTATATCAAGAATTTTTTTTATATGAATTGTTTATTATTATTATTATTATTATTATTATTATTATTATTATTATTATTATTATTATTATTATTATTATTATTATTATTATTATTATTACTATTATTATTATTATTATTATTATTATTATTATTATTATTATTTTTATTATTATTATTATTATTATTATCATTATTATTGTTTATGAAACAAATTAAATATTTGCGAAGAATTTGAATATTTGATTTTCTGAAAAATGTCTTATTTTTCAAGAAAAAAATTGAATTTTAACGAAGATTTTTTCAAAAATTTGTTTAAATAATTGAATTCTGTTTGGAGAGTTCGTAAAAATATTTAACATTATTGAGTAAGTAAGAACCTATTATAGAATGTTTTGTAACAGTGACTAATTAGTATCAATGTAATAATTATTTAAACAATTATTACTTGACAAATAAGACTTCAATTTTTATTTCACAAGCAAAATATGTTATCTATTAAGGTTGACTATTGTTCATAGAAAAGCGTGAATGCCAAAGAAACGATAATAGAAGATATCTTCATTACACATTATTTTTTACTTATTAGTTATCAGAAATAAATTACATTTTATTACAATTAATTACTTTGGGGGGGGGGTCCATAAATTTCGTAACAGGTTTTTATTGAAATTTTAAACCCCCCTTCTCCTTCTATATAGGAACTTGTAATAAAATCGTTTTTGCCCTCCCCCGCATCCCTCACTATTATTTAGTATTTTTTAAAAATATTTTTACTAAAAATAAGTTTTTTTACAAAATTTATTAAAAATTACCTAACTATTTATTTATTTAAAATAATAATGATTAAATATTTATTTAGAAAAGAAGTTATTTATGTTTGGTAAAATTTTCTTAAACATTTAGGAAAATTTGCTTATAAAAAATATATAGGAAAATTTCCGTAAAAAAATATATAGGAAAATATCCGTAAAAAAATATATAGGAAAATTTCCGTAAAAAAATTAACATAAACATGAAAAATTTACATATTTGGAAAAATTTCCACGCAACTTGAATAACTTCATAACTTAACTTCAAATCATTTAAAAAATAATTAAAAACTTCAAAAAAATTAATTCTTCAAAATTGTTTAGTTTAGTTTATTTATGGTATAAACTGCTAGTTAAATGTGTAGAAAATTCTAATTTTCAACTATTTCAATTTGAAACATTTTAAAAATTATTCATTTATTAAAATAGAAAAGTAAAGAATATTTATTAAATATTTGAATGTTTTTTAAAATTCAATTCTTATGGAGAATTTTGTCAACAAATTTTTAAGTAACAAAATTCTTCTGACTAATTTTACAATCAAATTTTTAACAATTTCCTTTTTTGGAGAAATTCGATTAAAATTGTACTAAAAATAATTAAAATTCTGAGATGAACTTTCTTATATTTTTTAAAATATAATTGAATTCACAAACAAAATTAAATTCTGTAGTTTAATTATTTTATAAAAGTTTCATTAATTTTTTTTCTGAAATTATTTGAAGCGTTTATTTTTTAATACGTATTCAATTGAAAAATTTCTGAATAATTTAAATTTCCTAAAATTGATTTACAACCAAGTGGAATTTTAATATTCTCAAAGAACTTATTTTTTAAATTATTAAAAATAAGTAATTCTCGTGAGAAAATTAATGATTAAATATTTATTTAGAAAAGAAGTTATTGATATTGTCGACTTATTATTAATAAATAATTATTATTTATTAATAATAAATTATTATTAAATTATTATTGTTTAATAATAATAAATTATTATTATTATTTATTAATAATAAATTATTATTATTATTTATTAATAATAAATTATTATTAAATTATTATTATTATTTATTTTTTATAAATTTCTTAAATTGTAATTCTAAAAATAGAAATCATGAATAATATAATAACATTAATAATTTGTTATAGATTAGTAAAAATATTTTCGATTTATTTGAGAAATAAAAATAATACTATTAAGATTTAAAAAATAGTAAAATAAAATGGAAGTATATTATCTATAAAAATTTACAAAATTTTATAGAATTTACAAGCTTCCATTCCAAGAGAGTAAAATGAAAACCACCTAAAATATTGAAATAACTTTTTGGTTTAGCTGTAACAGTAGTAAGATTTTCAAAAAAAAAGATAAGGGGCTGAAAAATTGTTGAATTCAACCGAAAAGTTTACATTGGCTATAGTGTGTGCGATATGAAACGCAGTAGTAACAATGGAATCTCTTGGAAATTTCTGCCCATCAGAACTTGAGCATCAGCATTGCATCGCCTTAATCACTTCGTTTACGAGAACGAAGAGTAAAGTCTCCTCGCTGTATATCCGCACACAAGTTTTAAGACTTTGTTTGCTTTTAAGTACTGAGAGACTTAAAACAACAGTTTTAAGCTTTGTGTAGCAAGGTTAAGTTTAGACCTATAAGTAATGGTAGTCACCGACTCAGGTCGTCAAAACCAAATGTTTCAAGTTCTTTTATGGCTCAATGCGCTATACAATACCTCATGCTTTGAATTAATCTTGCAGCCACTAAAACTCGCAAATATCTTTTTCCTGCCTTTTTTTTCTTATTCCTTATCTTAAACATTCGCCAAGTGGCATGTGAAATATTAGTGCGGAATATTTGTAATATTTTTCTAGTTTTCACCCTGCAGGAATAATAGTTTTTATTTGTATTATATTATTGTCTTATAATAATAATAATTATTATTATATTATTATTATTATTATTATTATTAATTACAATTATATAATTATAATATGAAATATAATTATTAAATATGAATTTAATTAAATTAAGGAAATTCGAACCATTATGACGTCACAATTTTAAATTTATTGTCTATTATTATTAATATTATTATTATTATTATTATTATTATTATTATTATTATTATAATTACAAGCAAAATTATCCGCGCGCAAGCGCGCGGGAATGTTGTGCTGCAATGTTTATTGTAAACAATTTCAAGTCATTTTAATTTAAGTAATTTTTAAAGAAATACTTATTATTACACATAACTGAAAAACTAATTAGAGTTAAATTTTCAAAATACATCATATCTTTAAACTTTAAAGTGTATAAAAAAACTTTAACAAATTTCGATACTAATTTCAAATTTGGCATCAGATTTTCAAAATAGAAAATAATTAAACTTTCTTGTACGAGGAAAATTGAATTTCACAAAAATTGTTATCTGATACCTAAATTAAAAAAAATTTCATTACGAAAATTTTAATTACTCTAAAGAATAGGAAGGTAAAAAAATTATTAGCTTATATAGATATTCAACTTTCCCAACAAAGAATATAAACAATATTTTCTTAGAGAATTTCCAATACTTTTAATTCGCTAATATTGAAAAAAATCAAGTTTATTTAACAAAATTTTATGCAATTTATTTTTCCCAATAATTCAATTACTTTTAATAATTATAAAATTTTTCATGTAAATTCCATTTTTTCAAAAAAATTTTTGATTAAATTCTGAGTATAAATTTAATTATTTTCATAATCGTAAAATTCAGTTACTTTCAAAAATAAAGTTTTTGACAAGAATTCAATTATTTAAACTAATAAAATTTTAATAACATTTAAAAATTCATTATTTAAAACAATGTTCATCAAATTCTTATGACGATTTCAATTCCTTTCAAAAGTAATAAAATTTTCAACAGAAATTCAATTCTTTTTAAACATTTTAATAAACTTTTCCGCAAAAATTCAATTATTTTCAAAAATTTAATTAAATTATTCGAAAGAAATTAATTGTTTTAAATATAATTTAAAAAAAATTTTTTTTTAATAATAAAAAAATTACTCCCGAAAATTCAATTATTTTGAGGTATTTCAATAAAATTCTTTTCAAAATTCAATTATTTTCATAAATAACAATATTCATCACAATAATTCAATTATTATTAAAAGTAATAAATATTTTCTTTGGAAATTACATTATTTTAAAAAATTCTAATAAATCGTTAGCAAAAATTCAATTATTTTCATAAATAATAAAATGTTTTTTTGGAAAATCCAATTATTTTCAAAAAAATTTAATAAAATTTCCCACCGACATTCAATTATTGCAAAATTTTTTAATAGAATTCTTTGTAAAATTTAATTATCTTTAAAAACCTTTTTACATTTCAATGATTTTCAATATCTACTATTTTTATAAAATAACCAAACAGAATTCAAGTAATCAAAAATATTTATGATAAAATTCTAGGAAAAAATTCAATTATTTTCATAAATTTCAATAAAATTCGCCGCAAAAATTTAATCATTTACCTAATTAATAAAATTTTTTGAAAGAATTAAATTATTTTTGTAAATAATAAAATTCCTCGAAGGTAATTAAATTATTTTTTCAACAGTTATTAATAAAATTTGTCGAAGGAGTTCAATTATTTTCATAAATGACAAAATCCTTAGAAAAAATGTAATTCTTCAAAAAAATCAATTTTTCTCACAATTTATAAAATTTTACAGAAAAATTCAATTATTATCCAAATTTTTTTAAAAAATTCTTCCCAAGAATTCATTTATTTCTAAATTTAAAAAAAAAATTCTTCGCAAGAATTTAATTATTTTTATAAAAATAGAAAAATATTCCCAAAAAATTTAACTATTTTCTTAAATTATGAAACTCTTCAAAAAAAGTCAATTTTTCCTAAAATTGACTTTCCAAATTGTTTTAAAATTTTTTTCCAAAAATTCAATTATTTTCCAAATTTGATAAAATTCTTTAGAAAATTTCAATTATTTTCAAATTTTTAAAAAAAATTCTTTGCAAGAATTTAATTATTTTAATAAATAATAAAATATTTCAAGAAAATTCAATTATTTTCATAAATATCAAAATTTGTCTAAAGAAATCAATTATTTTTGTAAATAATAAAATTCTTCTGAAAAATTCAATTCATTTTGAACTTTTTGGCAAATCTCACAAAAATTACATTATTTTCATGAATAATAAAATTCTTTTTTGGAATTCAATTATTTTTGAAAATTTTAATAACATTGTTAGCAACTATTCGATTATTTTTCTAAATAACAAATTTCATCTCAGGATTTTAATTATTTTTAAGACTTTTTATTTTTAAAAAGTATAATTTACATATATTTTTAGTACCACTATTTTCATTTTGTACTTATTAATCAAAAAATCCAAATAAAAAAAAAATTTGTCACAAAAATTCAATTGTTTTAAATATTTTGATAAATTTTATCGACAAAAATTTAAATTATTTTCGTGAATAATAAAATTCTTTTCTTGAATTCCATTATTTTTAAAAATTATTAATATAATTGTTATAGCAACTATTCAATTATTTTTCTAAATAATTAAATTCATTGCAGGATTTTAATTATTTTTAATTAATCAAAAAAAATGAAATTATTCATAAAAATTTAATTATACAATTTCTCGAAAAAATCAGGTATTTAAAAAAAATGTTTTTTATAAATTCTTTCGAATATTTCAATTGTACAGAAAAATACTAGAATTTTATTTAACAGAAATTCAATATTATTTTAAAATATTTTAATAAAATTGTTCGCAATGAAATGAATTATTTTAAATAGAATTTGAATAAAATTTCTTTTTGTAAATAATTCAATTATTTTTTCAAATTTTAAAAAAATTCTCCCCAAGAATTCAATTATTATTTTGAGAAATAATTATTTGAAAGAATCCAATTATTAAAGATAAATAACGAAATTATTCCCGAAAAAATTAATTATTTTAAGGCTTGTAATAAAATTCTTTGCAAAATAGAATTATTTTCAAATGACGAACAAAATTTTTGGCAAAATTTAAATTTTTATATATATAAATTACGAAAACATTTTGTTCTCTTTTCCTACTTAGAATATATTTTTTCAATAAATTCATTTAACGATAGTTATAAACATTGTTCGTGAAGTTTCACGTTTTATTATTTTTACATTTAGATAATGCATTTTATTATTACTTTTTAAAATATTAAATATTTAATTACCGTTGCAAGTTGCAAGTCTCTTGAATGTATTAAGGTCATTTTACAAATATTTGTTAGCAGTTATAAATAATTTTAAATTAATAAAAAACTTTATAGTTGAGAATAACCAACACAACAGTTTTGAAGATAATCAATTCTTTTGTTTAATTTTAATTGATATTAATAAATAATAATCAATATTAATCAATATTAATAAATATTAATCAATATTAATAAATATTAATCAATATTAATAAATATTAATCAATAAGAATCAGTACTTATTAATAATAATCAATATTAATCAATAATAATCAGTATTAATTAATTATTACTAACAATTAAATAATCACTTAAAAATTAATCTATATTTTACTTTTTAAGAAAATTGTATTATAATTAATTAATGGAATTGTAAAAAAACAAACTTCTGGAATTTCTCAAAGCAATTTAAAAAAATTTTTTAAAATAATACATAAAAGTAATAAGAAGATGAAATATGTCTGCATTTGTCATAAAATAAAAATGATGAAAAAAATATTTAAAAAGTATTTTCATTTTTTATAGAAATTTAGTAAAATAAAATTTACTACACAATATTTTTCGCATAAAAAACGTACGTTCTGGTAATTATTTTATAAACAATATTGTACTCAAGAAATTGTAATATTTTATCATTTTCTATATTTATAAAAGAACATGAATTTAAAAATAAAATTTTTAAACAATTAAAATATGAAAATTTTATTGAAATTAATTTTCATAGAAACTGATTTTTTTCCTAAAAATTAGTTTACTCTAAATTACAATATGTTTTTAATAATTTATTTACTTTTTCGAAAATTTATGTTTACTGTTTTTTAATCATAATAATAATATTTATTATTATTATTTTATTATTATTATTATTATTATTATTATTAATAGCAGACATACTCAATCAATAATAATAATAATTATTATTATTATTATAAAACAATAAAATTTAATAAGTAACATTATATAAATAAAAAAATATTTCTTTCATTTTTAAAAATGAAAAAATGTCAAAAAATTACCTTATATAAAAATAAATATGCAGGTTTTATTTTTTAAAAATATTATATTTTGTTATTTACTGAATGCATAAATTTATCGAAAAGCATTTTTTTTTGTTGAGCAGAGATTGACGACATGAAATTTTTGTTTCTGATTGACTCAAGATTAGGCAATTATGATATCACATAAAGATTATAAATATCAGAATGAGAGGTCATTAACTTTACTATTACTTTTTGAATTGATTTTTGAAATTAATTGTTCTTTGCATAAAAAATGTTTACCTTTTTTATTTATTTATAATAGTTTTGTAATGAAAATGCATTTTTTAAAAAATAATTGTTTTATCAAAGTAAACAATAGTTTATACCTTTTTTTGAATTTATGACAAATTTTTTTTTTTTGAAACAACTGGCTTAAAAAATAAATTTTTATACTAAATAGTATGTTTATTTTTTTTTAGAAGTTAACTAAAATTCATTATTTATTAACTGTATTATTCTTCACTTTTTCAGATTAATAAATTATTGAAGAATTCTTATATTAATTAATTAACAAATTTTTAAGACCTTATTTGTTTATAACAATTTTTTAATCCGAATTGCATTCAATTTAAAAGTAAAATAATGTAATGAATAAAAACATTAATAGTTCGCTTTAATTATTTTATAAAAGTTTGCTTTTCATTTTTGAAAATAAAATTAAAAGAAAATTCTTAATTTAAGAAATAAAAAATTTGTTTTTAAATTTAAGAAATAAAATTTTTTTTTTAATTTAAGAAAAAAGAAATTTTCCTAAAGTTAAGAAATAACATTTTTTTAATTTAAGAAAAAAGAAATTTTCCTAAAGTTAAGAAATAACATTTTTTTTAATTTAAGAAAAAATAAATTTTCCTAAAGTTAAGAAATAAAATTTTTTTTAATTTAAGAAAAAAGAAATTTTCCTAAAGTTAAGAAATAAATTTTTTTTTTAATTTAAGAAAGAAAAAAAATAATATTACTAATTTAAAAAAAATGGTTTATGCAAACAGAAAAACAAAGGCGCACACAGAATTCTCCACTGAAATGTGAACAAAAGAAATTTATCGATGATTCATTATGGTTAATTAATTATTTTTTAATGACATAATTAATTAATTATTAAAAATAAGAGAGAAAAATTTAATTTCACTTTATATGGAATATATGTGTGAGAAATGTGGGAAATTTCCACATAGTCAATAATTATAAGCACAATGTTCGATTGAAAATGAAGAATGCTTCATTATTATGAGATAATTGAATTCATTAGACAAAAATATTTGCCTAAATACTGTTGGAACTTGAATAATTTTCAAGTCTAGCCGTAAGGATTATCCGTGAGTAATTATTATTGATGCGTCTACAGGTCATTAACAGAAAAAAATGGTCATTTAGGTACGACAAAAATTTTCAAATGAAATTGAAAAAAATTTTCTAATACCATGGCATTTTAAATTTGTCTTACGTGATGCGCGCACTTACTTTCATTTCTCTGTCGTCCTAAAATATATAAGTTCCTGTAAATTTGTCACAATATATTTTTATATATTTTTTAATACTATATTTATATATGGAGTGGATTTAAATAAAAAGTGATTTTTAACATCAAAAAATTGGTAAGTCTTTTAATTCAATTTCTATTTTTATTGAAGAAAAAAAATTTAATCATAAATAATAGAAATCGTCAATTATTTGTTTTCTAATATAAAAAAAATTCTACACAAAATAAAAATATGTATTTAATAAAAAAAAATAAAAAAATGTTATAAAAATAAAATAAAATAATTCTTATAGCAATAAAATAAAATAATTTTGTAAAAATAGAATAAAAATAATTTTTATAACAATAGGATAAAGTAGTTTTATAGAAATAAAATTGAAAAATAATTATAAAAATAAAATTGAAAAAAAATATAAAAATAAAATTGAAAAAAAATTATAAAAATAAAATAAAAAAATTTTATAAAAAGTAAAATAAAATAATTTTATAAAAATAAAATATTGTTGAACAGTTAGTAATTGTATGAAATTAATAATTTTTCAGCCGACGGAGATTACTTTTTGTGAACGCTCAGGAATATTAATTTTATTTCAATCCAAACATGTATTTACTCGCTTTATTTTTCATTATTCACACTTCTTTCGCCGATTATTATCAGGTACAATTTTCCCCTTATATTTTAAATACTTTTAATTATAATATTTTCAAAATTTATTTAAATAGAAAATTCTTCATTTATATTCAAAAAACGAAGTTTACATTTAGTCATTATCATTAATTTTTAGATAAACTATCAAGATGCACAAAGCAATACTATTCCATACTATCAAGTGTTACAACAGACAGGTAAATTTTATTTTTTTAAATAAAAATTTTTTAAATAATAATATTAAATATTAATATATTAATAATATTATTAATAATAATAATAATAATAATAATAATAATATCTTTATAATAATTATAATAAGCATATTAATAATTACTAATAATTCATAATCATATTAATTACAATATTAATTACAATTATGAAAACTAATATAAAAAGATAATAAAAAATAATTATAAATAATAAATAAACAATAATGATGAAAAATTAAAAAAAAGTTATTATTTGTAATTGTAAATAATAATTAATTAAAAAGTCCCTTCAAATAGACTAAAAAAAATTATTTTAAAAAGACCCTTCCAACAGCTTTATGAAAATATAATAAAAATTTGTTTCTTTATTATTTATTTTTTATTAATAAAAATATTGATTTATAAAATGAGAAAAAAAATTATTTCCAAAATAAACTTTATAAATTATTACGATTTTTTTGATTTTCATTTAAAAAAAATTAATTTCCAGGCACTGAATATGCAGTTTATCAGAATAATAACCTTGATAATAAAATTTCAAGTGGAGGATTTCTAGCAAATTGGAATACACCAGTTTACGTTGCCCAGTCTAATTATATGTATTCAAACAATATGCAGTATACTTTACAATCAGGGGTGAGTACTTTTTTCATTATAAAATGAAATTGTAATATTTTCATTCGAAACTTTTTTTTTAATATTTTTAATTTATAATTAGTTTTAAAAAAAATAATTTTTTAATTAAATAATTTTTTATTTCAGGTTATGCAAAATATTCCTCCTGCTTATAACAGTGGGCAAGACTACTCGTACAATGTAAGAAAATTTTCAACCGAAATTAAAAAATTTAATTTTTAAACACAAAAATTGAAAAACTTAATCACAAAAATCTTAATTTTCATCCCAAAAATTGAAAAATTTAATTATAAAAATTTTAATTTTCATCACAAAAACTAAAAAATTTAAATTTTAATCCCAGAAATTGAAAAACTTAATATTTAATGACAAAAATTGAAAAAACTAATTTTGAAACATAAAAATTGAAAAATTTAATTTTTAATCACAAAAATTAAAATTTTAATCATAAAATTTAATAAGTTAAAATTTTAATCACAAAAAATGAAAAATTTAATTTTTAATTACAAAAATTGAAAAAGTTAATTTTTTATTGCAAAAATTCAAAAAGTTAATTTTTAAATAAAAAAATAAAAATATTTATTTTTCAATCAGAAAAATTGAAAAATTTAATTTTTCATCACAAAAATTTAAATTTTAATCACAAAAGTTAGGAATTTATTTTTTAATCACAAAAATTTAAATTTTAATGACAAAAATTGGAAAAATTAATTTTTAAACATAAAAATTGAAAAATTTATTTTTTAATCACAAATATTGAGAATCAATTTTCAATCAGAAAAATTGAAAAATTTAGTTTTTAATAACAAAAATTCAAATTTTAATAAAAAAAATTGGAAAAATTAATTTTTAAACATAAAAATTGAAAAATTTATATTTTAATCACAAAAATTGAGAAATTTATTTTTTAATCACAAAAATTAAAATTTTAACCATAAAATTTGAAAAGTTTAAATTTTAATCATAAAAATTTAATTTTTAATTACAAAAAGTGAAAAGTTTATTTTTCAATCAAAAAATTGAAAAATTTAATTTTTGATTACAAAAAGTTAAATTTATATCACAAAAATTGAAAAAATTAATTTTCAAACATAAAAGTTGAAAAATTTAATTTTCATTTACAAAAATTTTTTAATTTATATTTTAATAAAAAAAAAATTATTAAATTTATTTTTCAAGCAAGAAAATTAAAAATTTTAATTTTTAATCACAAAAATTAAAATTTTAATCATAAAAGTTAAATACTTTAAATTTTAATAACAAAAATTGAAAAATTTAATTTTAAACTTTAAAAATTGTAAAATGTAATTTTTAATCTCAAAATTGGAAAAACAATATTCTCCTCATTGTAATTATTTATCTATTCAATAAAATTAATAATTTAAAAATGAAAATTTATTTATAAAAAAATTTTTTTCTAAAAATATTAAAAGAATTTTTAAAAAGTTTTAATAAAAATAATAATTTAAAACTTATGGGGACTTTACTTTTTTTAACTTTCATGTTTATATTATATTTTATATTTTAGAATTGTTATCAGATAAATTCTGATGGAAAGAGGAGCAGAAGAGCAATTACTGGTAACTTATTTTAATCGTTAAAATTAATTTCACCTAATTTTTCATAAAAATTAATTTAATGACTTTTAAAAATATATTAATTTAAATTACTTTAAAAATTATTTGTATTATTATTATTATTTATTTATTATTATTACTTTTTTTCCTAATCGTTATTCATTGTTATTAACTATTTTGAATAAAATAAATATAATTACAAGTGACGCTCTCTCGATAAAGGTTACTAAGACTTTAAGGTTATGTTTATGTTATTTAAAAAAAATTATTTGTTTATCAATGTTAAATCATTTTTTTCAATTAATATGTAAATTTAAAAAATATTTTCATTGAATCTTTTGTTTTCAAGGAACCAAAAAAATAATACTTCGTAATAGTAATTTATTCTCTTTCTGTAATTTTACTTCAAACATTTTTTTTAACATAACCTTAACTTTTTTACTTCTTTGGTACTTTTCTCAGGAGCGAATTACATATAGTTTTTAATTAATTATTTTAATTACCTTATTTATGTATATTATTGAGGAGCAATTTTTCAAAAGTTGATAAATCCAGTTTTCAAAAAAATTGAGATAAACACATATTTAGAATATTAAAATCTTTCGAAATCCACTTATCACTGTTCAATTTAAGAAAAAAAAACTTGTTACCAAAGAATTTTCAATTTAAAACATATTTTTGCCTAACCTTGATAATTTTTAATTTTAATTTTTTATTAGAAAAAATTACCAAAACCTTTAAATTCCTTATTACAATATAATTTAATTACAAACATAGCATTTTAAATAGAAAAAATATTCAAAAATGAATAATTTATTACAATTTTTCTACATTAAAGATAATTTTAATGGTTATGTGAGAATTGTCATTTGTTTAAATTTCTCGAAATGACAAAATTTGGATTTATCAGATTTTGAAAACTTACTCCTCAATTGTAATTTTATTAAAAATAAAATAATTTTATTAATAGATAATTAATTAATGTAACATGTTAATTAGTTATTTGAATTAAAATTTTATTATTAAATTACATTATTCGATTACTTTATAATTACCTTAATAATTTTAAAATTTAATGATTAGTTATAATTAAAAATTTAATGATCAGTAATAATAAAAAATTTAATGATTAGTAACAATTAACAACTTAATGCCTAGTAATAATTGACAATTTAATAATGAACTATATATAACTCATTATTTTTAAAAGGTCTACCCTACTATCAATCGTGTGATTATTATGGATCAAGCGTAAATACTGTTTATCCAGAAATTCTTATTATTGTCGACAATTTGATTTTTAGGTAAATATTGACTAGAAATTTTAATTCAATTTTTACTTATTTATTACATTAATTTTTAAAGTCTGCCTGCTTTTATTAATCTCTAAATTTATTTCAGTTCGTAAGTTTCAATATTTTTTTGTTGAATTTGTATTGAATTTGTATTTCGTTTTTTTTTTTTTTTTGAATTTTTGTCAAGATTTTTACTAGTAAATTACGAATCTTTAAGTAAAATTCTCCATGAAAATCCTGTAATTTTCAAGCAAATTCGCATCGTTTTTAAAAAATTGTCCGCCATTTTGAATTTTAGAAAACAAAAACATCACTTTTGTAATCTATGATATGCGAATTATTTTTCCAGCCACTTTGGAAATGATATTTACAAAACAGTAGAATACGTTGTTTCGTTTTGGAAGCAAGTGGACGTAAGATTTGGATACTTGAGGAATCCTGGAGTTCTAATAAACATTGCTGGAATTGTTCTATTGCAGGTATTTTGATTTTTGTTTATCAGTGTGTTTCTTTGCTGTTTTCTTCTTTATTCTTTTAGTTTCTTTTTGAATTTTTAAAAAATTGCTACTTTATAGTTTTTAATTTTTTAAAACGTACATTTTTTTCTTGTTTCACTATACAATTTTTCCCCGTCCCTTTTTTTGTTGTTTTAATTAACATTCTCAAATTACAGGATCAATTGCCGTTCTCCTACTATCAATCGAGTTATTCTCACAATTTCGTTTTAGAACAATTTGGAAGATTTTTATTTAATCAAAATAATTTTAAATTCCGCACCGATTACGATATTGCCGTTCTTATGACGGGGAATAATCTCATGCACACCGGTTACAATAGTGATGTTGGTGGTAAGTTTGAAATTAATTTTTTTTTTACTCAAACACTAATATTGTTTTTGAGTAATTGCAGAATTGTTTTGTTTTGTTTTATTTTGTTTTATTTTGTTTGTGAGAATTGTTTTGACAAATTGTAAAACAAATTGGAAAATTTTAAGAACATAAATATTTGTCAGCAGTATAGTAGAAATTCTTTTAATTCTTCTTTCTGGGTGTTTTTTACTCAAACGCCAATATTGTTTTTGAGTATTTGTAGAATTGTTTTGTTTTGTTTGTTAGAATTGTTTTGACAAATTGTAGAACAAATTGGACAATTTTAAATTTAAACACAACATAAACATTTGTCATCAGTATAGTAGAAATTCTTTTAATTCTTCTTCCTAGGTGTTTTTTACTCAAACACCAATATTGCTTTTGAGTAATTGTAGAATTGTTGTGTTTTGTTTTGTTTGTTAGAACTATTTTGACAAATTGGAGAACAAATGGGAAAATTTTAAGAACATAAATATTTGTCATTAATTTAGTAAAAATTCTTTTAATTCTTCTTCCTAGGTGTGGCATTTACTGGCGGAGCTTGTAAACAAGTGTCAGACATAATTTACAGTTCAGCGATTATAAAAGATGATGGCAATTTTGGTGGTGTTATTTCTGCAACTCATGAAGTGGCTCACACGTAAGTCAGAATTGTTTTCATTTAATTATTAGAACCAAAAATTTAGTGTCGGGAATCTGAAGAATTAATAAGAATAGAATTAACCAGAGAAACAATTTTTACTGATTTTGATTTTTAATCTGCACTTTCTGATGACTTTGTAGAAGTAATAGTAGTAGTAGAGTTTTTTTAGACCCATTATACAGTTCTGTTGACGTTCTTCTGAATGTAGCAAGATTTCATCATGTTTGCAAAATTTCTCACCCATTTTGGGCAAAAATATGTTTTCTTCCTGCTCAATTTTCGTTATTTATTTTTATTTATGTATTTATTTATGTATTTATTTATGTATTTATTTATGTATTTATTTATGTATTTATTTATTTATTTATTTATTTCCTATATTTATTATTTTAAATACAGACTCGGTGCTTATCACGATGGTGATCCCGGTGATCCAAGTCAGGACCTTCCAGGAGCATACGAATGTTCCCCAGAATATGGTTACATAATGAGTCCAATTTCTATCAACAGAAATCAGTTACAATTCTCAGCGTGCAGCCAGCGATCCATCATGTACAATTTAAAGTAATTATCACCATTGTTTAATTTTAATTTCCCTTCAACTTCAAATAGCATTCAATACCATACTATAATACTATAATAATTGTTCAAATACCCAGAAAAGTTCAGTTCCAAAAACACAAGCATTCCAAAAACACAATTTTTCGAACATTCGAAAAATTAATTAGAATTAATAAAGTGAAACACAAAATTCTTTTTCAGTCGTGAATCCACTAATTGCCTGCGTAATTACCCAAGTGTCAGAAGTGGTGTTTCAAGTGGCGGAGCTTTCCAAACGTTATTAACTCTCAAGTGAATATCAATTGTACGTTCGAAAAAAAACGTCATGAAAAAGGGAATATTTTCAAAAAGTGTAAATTTTAGGCAAAAAACTATTTTTATTTTTAATTTATTACACACAAGTTTTATTTAATTACTAATTTATGTATAGAATGTGTATTTATTTAACTTATGTAAATATGTAATTCGTTCTCTTCTATTTAAATAGAACAAAGTTCACAAAGGTGAATAAATTTATTTTGACCCAATCTACCAGAAATGTTTCTTCTGTTTTCTTTCAAGAAATGTGACGCCCTCTGAAGAAAGGTATAAGGTAACTAAGAAGCAAAAAATTTGAGGTTATGTTTTTAATTTTTCAAGTAAAATTAAACAAGGGAAATCAATTATTAATTTAAAATTATTTATCTTCAAGTCTTCATTATATTCAAAATATTCAATAAAAATTAGTTTCAAATTCAAATAATAAAAAATAAACTTTTAATCAAGAGAAATCTAACACGACCCTAACCTATAATTCGTTTGCTTCTTAGGTACCTTTCTTCGGAGCGCGTCACAAATTCTTTTCAAGAAAAAAAATAATATATATAAACATTCTGACGATGAACCTTAAATGTGTAAATTCCAAATTCTCAATTGTTCTAACTTTTCGAAATTAACAAATTCCGAATTTAATTACGTACAATAATTCACGACTGTAAATTGAACATCAATTGAAGAACTGATTCCATTAGAAGAAATACTGTTTCATTTAAACTTAAAGATCAATGAAACAGTATATTATGAAGTAATTCTTGAGCTGAATTTAGTGCATTCCAGAATTATTGCACTATAGTCTGAAAGGTTTTTCGTAAAGATGCTCCCTCCGAAAGAGACGCAGTCCATTAGATCGTTTAAGGAGAATTTGAGTAGAAGTGGTTCGCCTTGTGAGTCATAAAAGACGATACTAAAAACTCGAATGACTGTCTGTTCTTTACCAATTGGCGATTTTAGTTTCTTTACCAATTATTTCGATCTTAGTGTGTAACGATCTGTAATTTTTTGCTTATACGATATGATAACCGATTCGAGTGGAGGTTCTTAAAATTAATCACAAACATAAACAGGTTTTTAATATTAATAGATTTTCATTTTTTTTTTAATATTACACATTCTTATTGCCATAATAGGGTTGATTTTATCCTTTTCAAATTCCCTGACTTTTTTTCCGCAGGTTAACGGAATTTTTCCAGGTTTTCAAAACAACATTAATTATTTATTAGAAAATTATTTAAAACTCAAGAATTCAATTATTTTTATTAATTTATTAATTTATTAAATAATTGAATGTTTCCTAAAATTGAATTATTGTGAAAAATTTTATCAAAATTTTAGTTATTACGTTTCTTATTATTATTATTATTATTTTTATTTTTATTTTTATTATTATTATTATTATTTATTGTCAAGAGGCAAATTTTCAAGAATATTATTAAAATTTTCGAAAATAATTGACATTCGTAGAAAATGTTACTATTTGCAATTGTTCGCAAAAATTCAATTATGTTCCAAAATTATCAAAAAATTCCCGTAAAAATTTAAATAATCTTTATCAAAAATTTTAATTTGTAAAACTGTTGTCAAAATTTTAATTATTGTTTATTTACAAAATTTTCTTTAAATCTTTCGAAAAATGCAATTATTTAAAAAAAAATGTATTAAAAAAGTTTAATAAAATTGAATTATTATTTAATAATTTCTTGATAAAGTTCTTCATGACAATTCAATTTTAAAAAAAGTTCAATTATTTCATAGAACGTTTATTTTTAAAGTTCAATAAACTAATTCTCGTAGAATATTCAATCAAATAAATATTTTTGAATATGATATTTAATTATAATAAAAAAATTTTCCTGAAATTTATTTTTAATTTAATATTTATTTAAAAATTTTACAAGAATTCAATTCTTTAACTATAAAAATAAACAATTTATTAAAAAATTAAATATTTCTTAAAATTGAATTTTCATAAATAAAAAATTTTTATCAAAATTTAATTATTATTATTATTATTATTATTATTATTATTATTATCAAGGGACAAATTTATAAAAATTTAAGAATATAATTTCATTTATCGAGAAATTCGATGTAAATCTTGTGAATTAAAAATAATTAAAATTCTGCCAAGAATATTATTAAAATTTTAAAAAATAATTTAATTTTAGAGAAAAATTTTATTATTTATAAAGACAATTTAAATATTGACAAGAATTTTTGTAAATTATCAAACATTATTGGATTTTTGCGAAGAATTATATGTGAGAATAGTTGAATTCTTCAGACAATTTTTATTAAAATTTTGGTTTAAATAATTAAATTGTTTTGTAAAATTTTATAAAAAAAACAAACATTAAAAATAATTGAATTTTGAAAAACTTTTGGAAATCAATTTAATTTCTACGAAGAGTTTTATTAAAATTATTTTGAAAAAATTGAAATGTTATAAAAGAATTTTATTAAAATTTTTAAAAATAACTTAATTATTTAATGAATAAATAATAAAAGATCAAAAAAATAATTGAATTTTCAGAAAAGAATGTTACTTATTCTTTTAAAAATAATTGAATTTCTCCAATAAAACATATTTGCTACAAAATTCAATTTGTTTTAGTTTTTTTAACTTAATTTTATTTTAATTTCTTTAAATCCGTTATTTTTAATAAACAAATATCTGTTAAAAAATTTAAATAATTTTAGAAGAATTTTAGTTATTAATGTTTTTTTAAAATATAGATTTTTAAATTTTTCAATGATTTTTTTTTTTCAATGATTGTAATTTTAATTTTATTTTAAATTGAAAAATTCATTTAAACTTCAATTTTTACAAATTTTGAAATGCAAATCTTTTATTAACTTTTTTTTATTTTAATAATTTTAAAAGAATTTTAGTTCTTAAAGTTTTTTAAAAATATAGATTTTTAAATTTTTCAATGAAATTCATTTAAAATTGAAATTTTACAAGTTTTAAAATGGAAATCTTTTACTATCTTTTTTTTATTTTAATAATTTTAGTTGTTAAAGTTATTTAAATTTTTTAATGAAATTCATTTAAAATTGTAATTTTACAAATTTTAAAAAGAAAATCTTTTATTATTTTTTTTTATTTTAATAATTTTAGTTATTACAGTTTTTTAAATTTTTGTAATAAAAATCATTTATAATTGACATTTTTACAAATTTTAAAATGAAAATCTTTTACAATCTTTTTTATTATTTTAATATATTTAGAATAATTTTAGTTATTAAAGTTTTTAAAATTTTTTAATGAAATTCATTTAAAATTGTAATTTTACAAATTTTGAAATGAAAATCTTTTACAATCTTTTTTATTATTTTAATATATTTAGAATAATTTTAATTATTAAAGTTTTTAAAATTTTTTAATAAAATTCATTTAAAATTGTAATTTTACAAATTTTGAAATGAAAATCTTTTATTATCTTTTTTTTATTTTAATAATTTTAGAAGAATTTTAGTTATTAAAGTTTTTTAAATTTTTCAATGAAATTCATTTAAAATTGAAATTTTACAAATTTTGAAATGAAGATCTTTTATCTTTTTTTAAAAAAATTTTAGAAGAAGTTTAGTAATTAAAGTTATTTAAATTTTTTAATGAAATTCGTTGAAAATTCAAATCTTACAAATTTTGAAATGAAAATCTTTTAATATCTTTTTTTTATTTTAATAATTTTAGAAGAATTTTAGTTACGAAAGTTTTTTAAAATTTTTTAATGAAATTCATTTAAAACTGAAATTTTACAAATTTTGAAATGAAAATCTTTTATTATCTTTTTTTCATTTTAATAATTTTAGAAGAATTTTAGTTATTAAAGTTTTTTAAAAATCTAGATTTTTAAATTTTTTTAATGAAATTCGTTTAAAATTCAAATTTTACAAATTTTAAAATGGAAATCTTTTACTATTTTTTTAAAAATAATTTTAGAAGAATTTTAGTTATTAAAGTTTTTTAAAAATCTAGATTTTTAAATTTTTTAATGAAATTCATTAAAAATTGAAATTTTCCAAATTTTGAAATGAAAATCATTTCAAGTTCAAGTTATGAAAATTGTAAATACAATCCGTTTTAAAATGAATTCATTTTTAAATATTTTTAGTAAAATTAGTTTTCAAGAATAAATACAATTAGAAAACAACAATTTTCCATGCTTTTGATCAAAATTCCCTTAAATTTTGAAGCTTTTTTCAATTTTTATAAAATTCCTTGACATTTCCAGGTTTTCCAGGTTACGTGGCAACCCCTGTACTATAAAAAATACTTTCCAAGGTAATAAGAAAAAAACTTTACAGACAAATCATAATTTTGTCTTTTCAATCATAATTTTAATTTTTGCATAGGAAAAAAAATCAAAAGTTAAACTTTTAAATTTTGAAAACAGTTTAAGAAACCATAACTAGAGACAATAAGGTGAATCTGTAGACTGAAAATACTACCTTAACCGCAGTTCTTAAACTGTACTCTGAAATAGAAAATAGTGCTTGCCCATTTGTTTCAATGAGTTCGCTATTACGTGCTCAACATCTTTGAATAGTCTTCCTGCTTATTTTATGACGACTTTTATTTCCTTTCCATTGTTCCATTTTTACTAGTCGTATTTTCACAAATAAATTTCTCGCTTGATGGTAAATGAATGCGCGAATCTAGTGGCTCTCTATTTTATTTCAATTTAAATAAATTAAACGTTGGAAATAAGAGGACCTATAATAATTGGGGAGAGATTCACATGTATAAATTTACACATCTACACATGTAAATTTACGTATGACTACGTATAATTACGTAATAACCTACACATATGAAATTACACATGTACAGAAAATGCATTCGCACATGTGAAATTGCACAAGTACGTAAAATGCATTCGCACATGTGAAATTGCACAAGTACGTAAAATGCATTCGCACATGTGAAATTTCACAAGTACGTAAAATGCATTCACATATAAATTTACACATATACATATTGACTTACACATATACACTAAACATGTCCACATTATTACGTACACATATGAACTTTTACATGTAAACAAAACGCATTCACATATTAACTTACACATATGAACTTTTACATGTACAAAAACTCATTGACATTTACAAAAACGCTTTCACATATACAAAAAACGCAAACGCTAATAACGCATATACAAAAATGCGTTCACATATACAAAATCGCATTCACATGTACAAAAATCGCATTCACGTGTCCAAAAATGCATTCACATGTACACAAAATACATTCACATATAAATATATACATGTGCAAATAAACTTACACATGAAAACAGACATATTCACATATAAACAAACATGTAAATCAAAGCACATAAACGTATAAACACAGTTTTTCTAAATTAAGCGACAAATAAAAATAATTATACAATCAGATGATGAAGTAAAAAGTTGAATAAACTGAGCACATGTACCAAGACACTTTGAAATTATTCATAATTGAGAACAATTTCATGATATATATAATTTCATGTTTGAAGATGATATGTTACCGTGGCACGCAACTTTGCAAAAGGATTTTTTTTTTTGAACCCCCTTCAAAACGCAATTAAGAATCAAGTAAAAATATCGTTTGCGAAACGATATAGGGAGATAAAGGCGTGGAATAAACATTTTAGTGAACCACGAATTCCAATCAGCTCCATTATACCTGTGCACTGGTCTTTATTTCAACTCACGGATAAAAGAGACCTCTCTTTCATCGCGTGGCAAATAATCAAATTAAAGAATCGAGCCAACGAGTTCTTAATTAAATTCTGCTTTTCACTCGACTCGCCAAACACTTAAACACGCACTCATTTCATATATATTTATAAATACACATGGCGAACAAGTGATGATCAATTTTACTCTGATAATATTTGCTCCCGTACAATTAAGTTGTAAATGGACGAAACTAAAAAAAAAAAATTAAAAAAGAAACGATTGCACGAAACATTGTAAGAGGAATTTGAATAAAATATACGTACAGAAATTCAAAAATAAAAAAATATTTTTGAAAATATAAAAAAATGAAAATAAAAAAATAAATATAAAAAATATATAAATAAAAAAAAATATATATATATATAAAATATAAATATATAAAATAAATAATAATAATAATAATTATTATTATTATTATTATTATTATTATTATTATTTATAAATATATAAATATAAATATATAAAATAAATAATAATAATAATAATAATTATTATTATTATTATTTATAAATATATAAATATAAATATATAAATATACACACTTTATATACATAAAAAATAAATAAATATAAAAATATATATTTTTTTTAAATATTTTTTTTTTAAACATTTATGTTTTTGCTGAATTTTAAAGTTTTTTTTATTTTCGAATTTTTTCAGGGAGACTTTGCAGAAAATTGTACTACAAACTTTTTTGCAAATTCTGTTTGCAAATTTAAGACTTTTGCAAAATTTGTAATCATAAAATTATAAAATTATATTTGTTAGAAATTATTTAATGATTAATTTTACTTAAAAATTTTTTAATTAATTGAATTTTTAACGAGTTTCGTTTTCAAACTTCATTAAAAAAAGATAAAACTTTAAAAGATTCAATTTGCAATTTTGGAAAATATCAATTTTTCATGAATTGAAATAGAAATTTTAAGGACAATAACTGACTGCAAAAATTCAATTATTTTCAAAAAACTTCTTCACATAAATTCAAATATTTTCTAAAAATTTTAAAACAATTCTCGTTAAAAGTTTCAATTATATTCGAAATTTTTAAAAAATTCTCGTCAAAATTTCAATTATCTTTAAAAATAATAAAATTCTCTGAAATTCAATTATTTTCAAACAACTTATTCCCATTTTAATTGTGTTCTAAAATTTTAAAAGAATTCTCGTTAAAAATTTCAATTATATTCCAAAATTTAAAAGACTTCTCGTCAAAATTTCAATTATCCTTAAAAATAATAAAATTCTTCTCTGAAATTCAATTATTTTGAAAAGACTGTTTCACATAAATTCAATTACGTCCTAAAATTTAAAAAAAATTCTCGTTAAAAATTTAAATTATATTCCAAAATTTAAAAGACTTCTCGTCAAAATTTCAATTGTCTTTAAAAATAATAAATTTCTTCTCCGAAATTCAATTATTTTCAAAAAACTTCTTACCATAAATTTAATTATGTTCTAAAATTAAAAAAGAATTCTCGTTAAAAATTTCAATTATATTCCAAAACTTAAAAGACTTCTCGTCAAAATTTCAATTATCATTAAAAATAATAAAATTCTTCTTCGAAATTCAATTATTTGCAAAAAAATTTTCTTCGTTTCAATTAATTGAAATTAATGGAATTTATCATTTCAATAAAATTTTCCGAAAGAATTCTGTTATTTAAACAAAACATAAATATAAATTTCACATGAATTCGAACTTACCAATTTTTTTGTTTTCTATCAATTTATTCTCACCAATTCAATAATTTGTTTAATTTTTCAATGAAGTTTCTTCAAAAAATTCAAATATTTCAAGGGAATTGAAAAAATAGCTCTGAGAAATTCTATTTTCCTGAAAAATGTAAAAAAAGTTTTTTTTTTTAAATTCAATCATTTAAAAAAATTTTGACAAAATTCTTTACTAGATTCAGTTAATGAAATTGCAATTTTAATAAAATTTTTCTACACAATTAGAATTCAATTATTTTCAATAATATTCTTTTTAAGAATTCAATTATTTTCAATAAAATTTTTTTTAAGAATTCAATTATTTTCAATAAAAGTCTTTTTAAGAATTCAATTATTTTCAATAAAATTCTTTTTAAGAATTCAATTATTTTCAATAAAATTCTTTTTAAGAATTCAATTATTTTCAATAAAATTCTTTTTAAGAATTCAATTATTTTCAATACAATTCTTTTTAAGAATTGAATTATTTTCAATAAAAGTCTTTTTAAGAATTCAATTATTTTCAATGAATTCAATTATTTCCAATAAAATTCTTTTTAAGAATTCAATTATTTTCAATACAATTCTCTTTAAAAGTTCAATTATTTCCACGAATAATACATTTTTTTATAGTAATTCAATTATGTAAAAACATTTGAATAAAATTCCTTGCTAGAAATCAATGAACAATTATTTTCATAAATAATAAAATTTATCTTGAGAATTAAATTATTTTAAAAAATTTGTATAAAATGCTTTATAGATAAGAAAAATTATTTTAAAAAAATTTATAAATAGAATACAATTATTTTCACCAAATTTAATTTTTTTTCTTAAGAAAACAATTATATTGTCAAAAAAACATTTGAAATTATTTTCAATACAATTCTTCTCAAAAAATCAAGTTTTTTCAAAAACACACATTTTCCTAGGAAATTCATTTTTATTTTTAAAAAAATTGTTTTTCTAATTTTTTTATCAAAGTTCAATTATTTTCAATTTTTTTAATGAAACATCTAGACAAAAATTTTATTATATTTTCATTTATAAAAAAAAGTTTTTAAAAAGTTCTGAAAAAATCAATTATTTTATAAAATTTTAATAAAATTTTTCACTACAAAATTAATTATTTCCATAAATAATAATATTTTTCTCCGAAATTTAATTATTTTCACGATTAACATTTTTTTAACGGAATTCAATTCTTTAAGAAATTCAACAAAAAAAAACCATTCTTTACAAGAATTCAATTATTTTCATAAATAATAAAGACTTATTGCTGAATTCCAAATATTTTTTATACAATTTCAAAATAAAATGATAGAAAATTGCTTCTTTAATTTTTTTTCAGAAATAAAATGTTTTGCCAAAATTGAATTCTTTAAGAAATTAAAAGAAAAATTATCTATGGGAATACAATTATTTTCATAAATAACAAAAACTTAAGACAGAATTTCAAATACTTTTCAAAAAATTTTTAAATAAAATTATAGAAAATTGCATTTAATCCTTAAATTTTTTTAAATTAATTTAAATTAAATTTTTTTAAATTAATTTAAATTAAATTATTGAATAAATTAATGTTTTGTATTTAACTAATTGAATTCTTGATAAATTTTCTAATAAAAATTGATTAAAAATTAAATTTCACTTAAAATTTTAAATCGCAGTTGAATATTAAAAATATATTACGTGAATTTTTAGAAATAATTGAATTTTAAAATGGGTTCAAGTTTTCAAAATTGAAAAAAAAATTTCAAAATCTTTGAAAATTATTGAAAATTATTGAATTTATAGTTTTAATATAAAATTGATGAAAATTTAAAAAATTTCTGACTAAAATATAAAATAATGATTTTATCACTCTAAAATCTTAAATTTATTACAAAAAATAATTTTAAAAAACAACAAATAAAATAATAAATAAAAAATTTATGTTTTGTGCGGCAACCCTGTTTTAAATGTATTTTGTCAGGAATTACGTTTAAAGTATAAACAATTAAAGTTATTTCACTGTGAAAGTAATATTTTAATAATATATTCAAAATGTCAAATATAAAAAGAATTTTTACATTAATTATTAAAAGGTGAAACATTCTCGAATATATAGAGTAGTCTGTTGTAAAAGAAACGTTTATTATGCATTCAGCTCGAAAAAGGGGTTTATTCATATTTACACGAAAGCTGCTGCTTTAATTAAAAGCATGTAACGTTTTCGTTATTTAAATATGGCTCAAAACGTTAGACCAATATTGACGTAAATTGAAAAGCAAGTTTCTCAACGGCTTTGTGATATTTTTACTGCCTATACTTTATTAGAAAATATTATATAGACAGTCAACTGAATTTACATTCATTATTTTGGAAAAAAAAAATTCACAACCTTAGAAAATGGATTTTTAAATCCCATTCGAAAAATTAATTTGGGTCAGAATTCGTGAAATTTTACACAGAAAATAAAAAAGTATTTTTTTAAAATCAAAATTTTGAAAAAACATTTCTATTTCGTCTTAGGAATGTGTCCACCAAAAGAACAGAAAAATATTATTTTTTATAAAATTTATTGCAAGATTAATTTTTTTGAAACTTTTTAAACAAAACCATATTTCTCCTAAATGAATGAAGCGATTTAAGAAATGAATGAACCAAACGGGAATATAAAGGGAATAAAAAATACTTTCGTTTAGAATTAGAAAATTTTCAAAAAGTTTATATTTTAATAATTAATTAATAAATTTTTTATAAATAATTAATTTTTTTTAATATTCTGAGCCTTTTAAAAATTAAAAAAAAATATCTACATACAGTTAAAACTACAAGAAATAACATTTTGTTTAAAAAGTTGCAAAAAAATTAATTTTGCAAAAACTTTTATAAAAAATAATATTTTTTTCTCTTCTTTGGTGGACACATTCCTAAGACCAAATAGAAATGTTTTTTCAAAATTTTGATTTTAAAAAAAATACTTTTTTATTTTCTGTGAAAATTTCACGAATTCTGACCAATTTTCAATTAATTTAATATAGTAGGGTCACTTTTAGTAAAACTTTCCACAATCCAATTTTGCACTATATGCAAGAATATAAGAGAAAGAAAATGTTTGTTTTCTCTTTGGAAAATGTTTCTCGATAAATAAAAACAAAGAGGGAGCGAATGAGAAAATTCCCTAAAGTGCATTTAATTTGGTTATTATACAAGATTAATAGAACGTTTAGAGTCATTCAATGTATCCCATGGGTCTATTTCGATTTAAATTACTCGAATCGATAGTAATATTTTGTCTGTGCAATGTAGTCAATTTTGTATATAAATTGAAGAACAAAATTATTTTCGTCAATAGAGAAGAAAAATTATTTTCAAATTTTTTTAGTCTACTTTTCTTCTACTAAAATAGGATTTTAGTTGCGAGTGTAATTATTATCATATTCGTTAATTTTTTATTTTTGAAAATAAACAGGGTTGCCAGGCTTTGAACCTTTCTCAAAATTCCCTGACTTTTCCGCAGGTTTTCCAGGTTAAAAAAAGGAATTTTTCTAGGTTCTCAAAACTACATTTATTATTGATTAGAAATTTTTGGAAAACTCAAGAATTCAATTATTTTTTTAAGTATAACATAATTTTTCGCAAAAATCCAATTATGTTGGAAAATTTGCGGAAAATTCCCCCGTCAAGATTTAAATTATCTTTATGAATGAAATTTATAATAAAATTTTCCTTTGAAATTCAATTATTTTCAAAAAATTTTAATAAAATTCTTGGCAGAATTTCCATTATTTTTGTATATTACAAAATGTTCAATCGAATTTCTGGAAAAATGCAAAAGAAATTCAATTATGTATTTTAAAAATCTTTTGATAAAGTTCTTCATGACAATTCAATTTTAAAAAAAGTTCAATTATTTAAAAAAAATATTTATTTTTAGAGTTCAATAAATTAATTTTCGTGGAATCTTCAAATAAATAAATATTTTTCAATATGATAATTAATTATAATCGAAAATTTTTCCTAAAAGTTATTTTAATTTCAATATTTAGTTGAAAATTTTACATGAAATCAATTCTTTATCTATAAAAATAAACAATTTATTAAATAATTGAATGTTTCTTAAAATTGAATGATTTTGAAAAATTTTATTAAAATTTAATTATTATGTTTATTATTATTATGTTTATTATTATTATTATTATTATTATTATTATTATTATTATTATTATTCTTTATTGTCAAGAGGCAAATTTAAAATCAAAATTAGTAATTACATTTTTCGAGAAATTCGATATAAATCTTGTATATTAAAAATAATTGAAATTCTAACAAGAATATTATTAAAATTTTTGAAAACAATATTAAATTACGGAGAAGAATTTTATTACATATAATTCTTCGCAAAAATCCAATTATGTTCCAAAATTACCAAAAATTCCCGTCAACATTTAAATAAATTTTATAAATAATAAAATTGTTCTCCGAAATTCAATTATTTTCAAAAATTTTAAAAACATTCTTGTCAGAATTTCACATTACTTTTTAAATACAAAATGATCATCAAACTTTTCGAAAAATGCAATTATTTAAAAAAAATATTATTGAAAAGTTCTAATACAATTGAATTATTTTTTAAAAATTTTGTTGATAAAGTGCTTAATAATAATTTAATTTTAAAAAAAAGTTCAACTAGAATTAGAATTTTTAAATAAATAAATATTTTTGAATATGATATTCAATTGTAATCAAAAATTTTTCCTAAAATTTATTTTTAATTCAATATTTATTTAAAAATCTTACCAAAAAATCAATTCTTTAATAATAAAAATAAACAATTTACTAAATAATTAAATGTTTCTTAAAATTGAATTTTCATAAAAATTTTTTTCAAAATTTAATTATTATTATTATTATTTATTGTCAAGAGACAAATTAAAATAAATTTAACAATATAATTTCATTTCTCGAGAAATTCGATGAAAATTTTGTATATTAAAAATAATTGAAATTCTGTCAAGAATATTATTAAAATTTTGGAAAATAACTGAATTTCGCAAAAGAATTTAAAATAATTAAAAAATTAAATAATTAAATAATATAGAAGAATTTTGACAAGAATTTTTATTAATTTTCAAAAATAATTGAATTTTTGGGAAGAATTATATTACGTGTGAAAATAATTGAATTCTTCAGACTAAATTTATTAAACTTTTTGATTTAAATAATTGAATTGTTTTGTAAAATTTTATAAAAATAGCAAACATTAAAAATAATTGAATTTTGAAAAATTTTTGAAATCAATTAAATTTCTACGAAGAGTTTCATTAATATTATTTTGAAGAAAATTGAATTGTTATAAAAGAATTTAATTCAAATTTTTGAAAATAGTTTAATTCTTTAATGAATAAATAATAAAAGATAAAAAAATAATTGAAATTCTGAGAAGAATTTTACTTATTCTTTTAAAAATAATTGAATTTTTCCAATAATATATATTTGCTTCAAAATTCAATTTGTTTTGGTGTTTTTAACTTAAATTTTTCTATAAATCCGTTATTTTTAATAATCAAATATTTATTAAAAAATTTAAATGATTTTACAGGATTTTAGTTGTTACGGTTGTTTTTAGAATCTAGGTATTTAAAATTTTTAATGAAATTTATTTAAAATTGAAATCTTCCAAATTTTGAAATGAAAATCTTTTATTATCTTTTTTTTATTTAAACAATTTTAGAAGAATTTTAGTTCTTAAAGTTTTTTAAAAATATAGATTTTTAAATTTTTTTAATGAAATTCATTTAAAATTGGCATTTTACAAATTTTGAAATGAAAATCTTTTACTATCTTTTTTATATTTTAATAATTTTAGAAGAATTTTAGTTATTAAAGTTATTTAAATTTTTCAATGAAATTTGTTTAAAATTGAAATTTTACAAATTTTAAAATGAAAATCTTTTATTATCTTTTTTTATTTTAATAATTTTAGTTATTAAAGTTTTTTAAATTTTTTAATGAAATTCATTTAAAATTGGCATTTTACAAATTTTGAAATGAAAATCTTTTACTATCTTTTTTTTTATTTTAACAACTTTAGAAGAATTTTAGTTATTAAAGTCTTTTAAAAATCTAGATTCTTAAATTTTTTAACAAAATTCATTTAAAATTGAAATTTTACATATTTTGAAATGAAAATCCTTTATTATCTTTTTTTAAAATAATTTTAGAAGAAGTTTAGTTATTAAAGTTATTTAAATTTTTTAATGAAATTAGTTTAAAATTGAAACTTTACAAATTTTGAAATGAAAATTTTTTATTATCTTTTTTTTATTTTAATAATTTTAGTTATTAAAGTTTTTTAAATTTTTTAATGAAATTCATTTAAAATTGTAATTTTACAAATTTTGAAACGAAAATCTTTTATTATCTTTTTTTATTTTAATAATTTTAGAAGAATTTTACTTATTAAAATTTTTCAAGTATCTAGATTTAAAAATTTTTTAATGCAATTCATTAAAAATTGAAATTTTTCAAATTTTGAAATGAAAATCTTTTCAAGTTCAAGTTATCAAAATTGTATATAAAATTCTTATAAAATTGAATTAATTTTGACATATTTTTACTAAAATTAGTTTTCAAGAATAAATGCAATTAGAAAACAACAATTTTCCAGGATTTCGATCGAAATTCCCTGACGTTTTAAGGTTTTTTTCAGTTTTTATCAAATTTCCTGACATTTCCAAGTTTTGCCATAGTTTCTATTTATAACAACATTAAATATACCGACAAGGGAGTTGAAAATCAAAAACACATCTCATTGCTTTTCGAACTTTAATATTAACACTAACTTTGAAACTCACATAATGCGGGAGTGGTGGCTATATATATATATATATATATATATATATATATATTCACCGAACCCGCAAACTTGTCGCGAATTTCAAGTTCCATAAGGACCGTTAAAACTCGTGTGAACTTGTAGCGCAAAACCTCGAGAAAATTAAAGCAGTGACTCATTTTGAATTTGTTGAACAAAGAAAAACAGGGGAAAAAAAGTTTATAATTCCCCTGCTTGAAATTATTTTAATAGCTCTCTATATATACTGTTTTTTTCTACCACTCCAATCTCCATTTGAGTTAAGAAAAAATTTGGTAAAATTTTTTATAAAATGTTACTTTCAAAAATAGAATACAATTTCCAATATTCTTGTAATACAATTATTTTGGCGCCTTTTATTTTTTTCTCAGTCAAATTAAAAAATACAGTATTTTACATATTTTACATGTGGGATATACCCTTTTTGCGAGGGAATTATTTATTTATGAAGATGTTTGCACTTCAAGGTGAAAGTTAAAAAATTTCCTACTGGAATCATTGTACACTTCCAGTAAATACACTCCAGAGTCATTGGAATTGATATTTTTAATCAGCAAGCCAGTTGTTGAGTGCAAATTAAATAGTTTATATTTTTTGTCATCGATAATATTCCCTCCTGTTGGATTCAACCATTTAATGGTGGCTTCTGGATAGGCGTCAATTTCAGCAATCCAAAGTATTTCATCTCCTAAATAACGTACAAACGTTTCATTCGTCCGATGAATGGTTACATTCAAATATTTGAAGGACGGATCTAGAATCGAAAGATATGTAATTTATTGTTAGAGTCGAATTAGGAATATTAAATTAGTTAATTTAACAATATTAATTTTTGAAAGAACTTTAACTGAACGTGTCCTTCGGACGAATAATTTGTAAAGGTAGTGGATTCCCCTCTCTTCTTGGTTATTAGTTCAACCAAGGGGTGAGAATCCTATTTTTTGAAATTGGAGAAGATAGGTAAATTAATCAGGATGTATAAATTAAAATGCAAAATTAAGATATAAACAATTAATTGTATATTTAACCCAAAAATCCCTAATACAAATATTCTAATTTTTCAAGTGGTGTAAAGAGAGTACTTGTGTATATGTGTGTGTGATTAAGAAAATGTTTTACGAAATGCTATACTTTTTACTCACTACTTGAAATTCTACCTTGAGATGTTAATCCAAGTTGATGAATGTCTCTTCTCTCTGTATTTCCTGACACAGGCTTCCCAAAATTGATGAAATACCAAATCTAGGGTCACTAGATTGATATTACTTAATTCACCTTATTATTCCTTTAGAAAGTGCACAAAATTCGAAGACCGAACCTCAAAAAGGAGGGTTGTCTTTAAAAATATATTTAAATTGATAACCTTTTAATTCTTTTCATAAAAATTATTTTTATTTTATTCTGCTGATATTAGACGTTTTCAATACACTCTTTTAATTCTTTTATTTCTTTTATTTTTCTTTCAATATATTTATTTCTTTCAATTCACTTTAATTTTTAATATTCTCTTTTAATTATTCTATTATTTTTCTCTTCGTTTTTATTATTTTCAATACAACTTTTAAATCCAACCTTTCTTTAATCTTTATTCTTTATATTTTTTTTTATTCTCAATTGAAATTCACTTATTTTTCATAAACTTTTATTGACTCTTTTTATTTTTTGTTAAAAAGGGATTATCTCTTTCCCGAACTTCGCTTTTTTAAACACGGCTCATCGGCCGGACTTAGAAATTTTGCCAGGCTAAAGATTGCCGGCTTAAAACAACAGGTATCGACGACTTGTGACTAATTACTGTCAGATTTCCCAGTGTCAATCAATTTTATTGAAAGACGATTTAGTGGGGGAAATCATAAGCGAAGTTCATTGTACTTGACTGTTGCTAAGTCAATTTATGCAACCTTGTAGATTTAGGAATGTTGTGATCCGAGTTCAATGACTCAGATGCACTACTTCTTATATTAAGAAATTTGGTTTCGACAACTCCCTGTGATTTCTCAAGAAAGTCAATAAACTGTTTGCCAATAAAAAGGGAATTCGCTGAGAAATAGTGTAATTTATATTTAAGGTTCTTCACTTCAAAATTGTGAAATTCAGGGGAATAATAAATTGAATGGAATTGTTTATAATTTTAGGGTTAAAATCATTATTCAAATAAAATAGCTTAAAATCGCATTGGATTAAAATGTCAAAGAAAGGAATGTCTTTCCGTAGATTCACAAAGGGTTGTTCTTTTTGTAAGTGTTTTTGTTTTTTTTTTTTACAAAATCTCGTATCATGTAAAATGTTGTTTGTGATTATGTTTCGTGACGTATTTTAAATAATTATTTTTAATATAAAACGTTACGGGGTTCGGCCGTAACCTTTTTTTTATTTATGAACCTAATGATCAATTTTTACAAAACTTGTCCGCTTTAAGAATCCTCATTAGTTTCACTACTCATCACTACTCATTAGTTTCAAAAAAATAATTTTACTTAAATTAATTTAAGTAAAATTATTTTTTTGAAACTAATGAGTAGTGATGACTACTAATGAGGATCCTTAAAGTCCAAAAAACAATTTTTAATTTATATGGTAAGAGTAAAAAAAGAAGTGCTCACCATTAATTTTCACAAACGTTACATCGGATTTCGTGACATTCGTATCGTAATTCCAAAACAAACATTTGTAATTCCCTTCATCTGAATCTTGAACGTTTGTCTTCACTAAATGATTTTGCACAAGTAGTTTGTTGGCATCCATTTGCACGGAATTGACAAACTGACTGGACCGATTGATCTGGAATAGAGAAAAAGTAATATTTGAATTGGAAAAAAAATTGGTAAGAACTTTTTTTTGACAATGGTAAATGTTTTACCATCGGGGATTCCCAATTAACAACGTAGTTCGTGACATTAGTCACCATTATGTAACATTTTAAACGTAACGTCTGACCACGAACGATATGTTGATTTGCTTCCTCCATTCCAATTTGAGGTTCATTTATTTTTGACTTTTCTGTTCAGAAGAAGAAAACGAATTACATTAGAGAAGAAAAAATCAAATTATTTATCAAATCAAATTATTTTAATATACTATTATTGATAATTTAATGTACAAACAATGTACAAACAATGCTATGTACCTACTATGAATTTTATAAGTATGAATAAGTTCTTGAGGTCTGCCATCTTCACTGACAGTTTTACATACATAGACTCCATTATTTTTCAAGAATGTCGCATTTTTTAATTCAAAACCATACGTTGGATTAAATGCCACACTAGGATCCGATGTCAACACCTATTAATAATTTTTAAATAAATTCATTTTTCCAAAAATTAATTTCTTTTTCACTAAACTTCTTTTTTTTTAATAGAAAAAAGTTGTCAAATTTTTATGATAAAATGTGTCGCGATCTGAAAAAAGGGACAAATCACTTTAAGGTTATGTTAGTGTTACTTTTTTGTTGATTAAAAGTTTCTTTTTACGTTTTTTGCAAATTAAAATCAGTTTTTATTAAATATTTTAGTTGTACTGAAGACTTAAACATTAATGAATCCAACTGACAATTGATTCTGTTTTTGTATTTTCATTTAAAAAATTGCAAACATAACCTTAAAGTGTTTGCTAAGGTCCCTTTCTTCAGATCGCGTCACAAATATTATTCCTCTATGATAAAATAAAATTCAACAAAATAGCAGGCTTCGCACTCGATTATGAGTTTAAAAAAAGTAAGAAAAAGTAGCCTCGATGACAAAAAAAAGTAGAAAATACTAGCCTCGATGACAAAAAAAAGAATTGAAGAATTTCATTAAAAACTTTTTTAAAAAAATCGAATTTTCAAAGTATTTTAACTTAATAATTGATAAATAATTAAATTTTATAAGGAGTCATATATTCTAATGTATTCACGTTTCTAAGTGCGAAGATTGATAATTAAAATTTTTATTAGTTAATTTTAAAAATACACACTAATCAAATTTTTTAATAAAATTGAATTTTCGCAGTTATTTTTAAATTTTGAAAAATAAGATTTTTTAATTCTGTTATTTTAAGATGATTGCATTTTTCTAAACAAATAATTGAAAATATTTGATGTAATTGAAATTCCTTTACATTCTATTAAAAATAATTTACTTCCTTTAAAGAAATTTTTTTTAATTTTTCTAAATAATCAAGGGAAGATAGTCATCGTATAATTATAATTTTATTTTTAAAAATTTATTCGCGATACATTCAATTATTTTCTTAAATAGTAAAACTTGGACGAAATTAAATTACTTTTAGGAATTTTATGAAAATTCATTGTAAAAGTTCAATTATTTCTAAAAATAACATTCATTTATATTCGCCACAAGAATTCAATTATTTCAAAAAGTTTTTCTTAATTCAACAATTTTGATGTCTACTGTTTTAATAAAATTTCCAAAAAGTATTCAATTATTTTCTAAAAGAATAAAAATTTCATAGAAATTGAATTATTAAAAATAGAATTTATCTGATTTTTTCTTAAATGAATTATTTGAAACTTTTTTTTATAAATTCCTCGCAATAATTCAATTACTTTCATAAATAATAAAAGTCATTGCAGAAATGGAAATATGTTTTATACAATTTTAATCGAATTTGTCAAAAAATGCAATAATTTTTAAAAATTTGATTAAATTTTGTCTAAGGAATTCAATTATTTCAATTATTTTTATAAATAGCAAAATTTTTCCGATTTACTAAATTCTTTTAAATTTTATTTTTGAAAAATAGTCCTCACAAGAATTCAATTATTTTCATAAATTTCCATAAAATTAGAAAAAAACAATTCAAGTATTTTCAAAAGTAATAAAATTCTCCGCTGAAATTCAATTATGTTTAACATTTTTTTGAAATTCTCCGAAATTTCAATTATCTTTATAAATAATTGAATTGTTCTCTACAATTTAGTTATTTTCAAAAATTTTTATTAAATTCTACACAATTGTTAAATTATTTTCATAAAAATGTAATAACATTCTTTTGATGGATTCAATTACTTATGAAATTGAATTAATCAAATTTTCAATTATAATTATGAACAGACAAGATTTTTTTTGAAAAATAGAAAAAATTCTTTGTTTATAATTTAATTATTTTCCAAATTGTAGATTTATGTTCGAAATGAAATAAATTCAAAATTTGATGAGAAAATAAAACTGAGAATAATATTTTTTTCAGTGTAAAGAAAAAAATTAATAACATTTTTTCAATTTGAATATAGCTTTATAATAAATATTTTTGTATTTGTGCGTATAAAAAGTAAATTGTAGAAGTAGAGCTTACCGTACGACTTCCACGATAATAATGTTCCAGTTTGACATGCAAATCTGGTGAAGTTGGTCTACAGTTTATATGCAAATCTGATCCTTCTGGACCATAATGAATACTAAGAGATAACTCTTCCACAAATGCGTTCGTTTTCGCTAAATGTTCATTATTCAAAAAACGATAATTATTTTCATATTATTTCTCGAATAAAATTATATAATTATATTACAATTTTCATATAAATTAATTTTTTTACACTTTTTTTTTATTTCTTCTATACAAAAAAAATTTTAGCAGTACTTTCGAAATTAATTTCTTTTAAACTAAATTTTTCATTTTTTTCGACACTTTTTTATAGGTATTTAAAATAATTTTAGAAATTATTTTTACATTTGTAACATTTTTTTAAATATACTTTTTCAAACTGTACTTTTTCAAAGTTTTTTTTATAATAATAAAATAAAAAAATATAATAAAAAAAAATAATTTTACAATTTTCAAAATTAAAATAGTTTTAAAAATATTATCTCTTTAAATTCATTGATTTTTAATTTTTTTTAAATAATAAAATAAATAATAATTTAAAATTGTATTTGTTTAAAAGAATTGTATCGATATTGGCGAGAATAATAAATTATTGAATTTATATATTAAATTTCTTGAGAATAATCGATTTTCATTACAATTTTTAAAAATAATTGTATTCTTTCGAGAAATTTCATTAAATTTGTATTGAAAATAATTAAATTACTCTGAATAATTTTATTATTTATAAGAATAATTAAATTATTACGAAATTTTATTTTTGGGAATAATAAACAAGAATATTTGAAAAAATTTGAAAAATTTACAAACAATTAAAAGTTTGTAAAATTTTTTTGAAAATAATTGAATTTTTGAAAAGTATAAATAAAAATGATGGAATTTTTTAAGAATTTTAATTATAAGGACCATGATTTCTAAAATATTTTAATAAGTCCAAAAAGTAAATTTCGAATCTTAAAAAAATTATTACAACACAATTCTAATAATCAGTTTTTTAAAATATTTCAATGGAATTTTTCAAAAAGAAATAATTGTATGACTTGAAAGAAATTTTATATAATTTAAAAAAAACTAATGAATTTTTTGATGAATTTTAATTAAAAATTTTGAACATGATTCCTTTTTCTCCAAAATGTTGAAAATAATTCTAAAATGTTATTATTTTCGAAAAATATGTTAATAAAGATATTAAAACAATAGAATTTTAAAAAATTGAAAACTAACTTTTATTTTGAAACTTCTCTCTTAAAATTTTTTATTAAAATTTACGATAATTCAATTATTTTCAAAATTTGCAATTAAAATTCTTGAAAAGTTGATTCTCAAAAATTATAATAAAATACTTGAAATAAATTAATTAATAATAAACTAGAATATTTTAAATTTTTTTTGAAAATTTTCCAATCAATTAAAATTTGATAAAAATCTTATCAAAATAATTGAATTTTTGTTGAATTTTGATTGAAAATTTTGAACATAATTTTTTTTATAAAATCTAGAAAATAATTATAAAATGTTATTATTTTTGCAAAATGTGTAATTAAAAAAATTAAAACTATTGAATTTTGAAAAATTAGAAGCTAATTATCATTTTTAAATTTCATTATAAATATTTTTCATTATAATTTATGATAATTCAATTATTTTCAAAATTTGCAATTAAAATACTTGAAAAGTTGATTCTCAAAAATTGTAACAAAATACTTGAAATAAATTAATTATTTTCAATCAAGTTTTACAAAACTTGAACTATTAAAAAACAATTTTTGAAAAATTTGTTTATAAATAAGAAATGTTTAGGAAATGTTTATTATTTTTCACATTATAAAAATCTAAATAAGTTGACACTTTTTTACTAGTAAAAAATTATTATTTATGAGAATAATTAAATTCCCCACGAATTTTTTTTATTTAATAATAAACAAGAATATTTGAACAATTTTTTTCAAAATTCGCAATCAATTAAAATTTTATTAAAATCTTATAAAAATAATTGAATTTTTGTTGAATTTTAATTAAAAATTTTGATCATGATTTCTCTTTATTTAAAATCTAAGAAAATAATTATAATTATAAAATGTATAAAAATGTAAAAAGATTAAAACTATTGAATTTTAAAAAATTAGAAGCTAATTATTATTTCTAAATTTCTTTTTAAAGATTTTTCATTATAATTTTTGATAATTAAATTATTTTCGGAATTTGCAATTAAAATTCTCGAAAAGTTGATTCTTAAAAATTGTAACAAAATACTTGAAAAAAATTATTTTTTAATAAATTTTACTGAATTTGAACTATTGAAAAACAAGTTTTTAAAGATTTGTTTATAGTTATTTTTCGCATTATAAAAATCTTAGTAAGTTAACACTTTTTTTTTGACTAGTCAAAAATCAAAATTGTGGTATTTCGTTCCAATAATGTTTGAAAGAAAACAAAGAAAAAGTCGCAATTTTTTGAAAATATGTCGAAAAAGTCTCAATTTTCGTAATTTTTCTAACAAAAATTTTTTTTTTTGACATTTATCCATGACTTAAGTCAAAAAAATTTTCTTTCACCGTGTCATGGAAATTTAATAATTTATCACTTGCGGAAATCTTGAAAAAAAATTTTTTTTGATACGGAGAAATTTGTAGAAACCCCTGACTTACATTTCACGTAGAGATATGTTAAATTAAAGGGTCTTCGTTTGACGAATTTTTGATTTCGAGCGTCCTTGAGATTCAAGCAACCATAAAATCCCGAATCCCCATGAATTGCCTTTGGACGTCTAAAAATATGATGAACATCACCGGAATCGGATTCCACACGTGAAATCGTGTAATTCGATGTATTTATCTAAAAGAAACTTTTCATTTTTTAAATTTTGCGCTCTTATTACTTATGTTTTGCTGGGGAAAAAAATTTATTTCCTACTGCTAAGAAATTTGAGGAAAACACATCAAAATTTATTTTCCTATTTGTAGATTGTAAATTTTACTATACTCCACTTTTCATTTAGATTTTAGATTTTTAGATTTTTTTTTAGATTTTTTTAGATTTTTTTTTAGATTTTTTTTTAGATTTTTTTTTAGATTTTTTTTTTAGATTTTTTTTTTTGATTTTAGATTTGATATTCTTTTTATATGGTACTTTTTTCGCTCAGAGGTTGGTAACAGTTTTTTTTTCTTTGCTATACTAGCGCCTCACTGTGACGGGAAAGTGGAAGCTAAATGCGGCAAAACGAAAGTAACTCGCCAGCCTTGCACATTTTTTTCCGTCTGCTACACCACAAACCACAGCTTTTGTCTCGTAAACTTGTGCGTCTTAAGAAAAAAAAAACTTAATTAAATATTTTTTATTTTCCCTCGATAAATATGCCAAAAATAAAATATCGCTGGAAGGGAAGAATAGTATCGAAGAAAATGTACGAGAAGAAAAAAAAGCTGAGTGAAGAAGGGATGAAGAAGTTGACAAAGAAATCTTTGTCAGTAGCATCGAATTTGGAGGGAAAAGAGAAAAGTGAGGAGCCAGAAATATTCGAAGAGTTAACAATAAAGCAAGGTGTGTAATTGTAAACATTTTTCCCCAAAAAATAATGTTCCTAAAAAATATTTTTATAAACATTTTTATAAACATTTTTATAAACATTTTTTTACAAATTTTTTTACAAATTTTCCATTATAAACTATTTTGTTCTAGAAATTGAACCGAAACTGGAAGAAGAGGCCGAGCAGGAAGTTGCTGAGCAGCCATTACAATCGACAGAATTTGTGCTAGTAAAACAAGAAGGTATGAATATGAATTGAACTAAATAACTAATTAGTTATTTAGAAACTTTACCTTTTGCCGAGTGTAAGAATAAAGAGATTAAATTTTTTAAATATTCTTTTGCAAAATTAATATTTTTTTTCAATTTAATTTTTCTTATGATACAGAATATTGTCTAGAGGAAGAAAATAGGATTTCTGTAGAAACTCCAGAGGAAGAGCAGGAGGAACCTGACTATTTCAATGGTCGACGAATAGTAGAATTGAAATTTCTAGCAAGAGAAATGTGGTGTTGCTCGTGCAAGGAAGCATTGTCGTTTCAATTCATCGAGAATGAGATCCGTCGCGGATTTGGTTCAATTTTAAGAATTCGCTGTCACAAATGTTCTATTCGAAACATAGTGACAACTGGCAAAGAATATTCACTGAGTGCAAGAAGAAATACATCTCGTTTTGAAATTAATTGCGAAGCAGTGAAGGGTAAGTGAAAAATTAAAAGAAAAAATTTAACGAAATCCGAAACGTTATGACATGCTAACAAATGATCAAAGAACCATGAAGAAAAACATAAGTAACATTTGTGACGCGATCTGAAGAAAGGGACCTTAGAAGCAAAAAATTATAGGTTATGTTTACAATTTTTTAAATGAAAATACAAAAAAAGAATCAACTTTCAATGTGAATTACTCATTTTTTAAGTCTTCATTACAACAAAAATATTTAATAAACACTGATTTTAATTCGCATTAAGTAAAAAGAAATTAAAAAAAAATAAAATAGTAACGCTAACACACCAAAAATATTTAATAAACACTGATTTTAATTCGCATTAAGTAAAAAGAAATTAAAAAAAAATAAAATAGTAACGCTAACATAACCTAATAGTAATTTGCTTCTAAGGTCCCTTTCTTCAGATTGCGTCACATTTTATTTAAAAATTTAACAACTTCGGAAACCATTCTTTGATTTCTAATTCAATCTTTTCTTTCACTCCACAGGGGCACAAGAGAGTGGAATAAAATTTACAAATTTGAAAAAATTTTGTGGACAACTTAATATTCCATGCCTCGATGCAGGTTCGTTTAAGAAATATAGGGATGAATTAAAAATGTCTGAGCTAGAGTGACGCGAATTTGGTGTGACGTTGTAAAAATGTATTTTTAGAAATAAGAATTAAAAATTAAGAATTAAGGCGATAATAAATTTAATTGTTTTCTATCGAGAATTCGGTTATATAAGTTAATTATAAAATATACCTGTGTGTGTCCCGATTCCGTTCCACTTGGATATAAAAATTTTATTGGATCTTTGGTGATACATGATATTTCGAGGGCATTCCCTTCGTCGATTGTTAAAATTTTATAATGATCCTGCTTTGTGGAAATATCTCTTCCCAATGTGGCTGTAAAATAATCAGAAAATAAGATTTTCAATAAATGAATAATTAAAATTCTCCATCGACCTTGAAGCAGGATTTTTAATTTTTTGTTTTTGAACATTTTTTTTAGTAACAAATTTTTTTATTAATACAGGCTTGCCACACTGAAAAAAAATTTATTTGATTCAAATAACCGATTATTTGTCTATAATCAAATAAATATTTACTTGAATCAAATAATTTTTATTTGAATCAAATATTTCAGTATTTGAAGCAAATATTTCAGTATTTGAAGCAAATAAAAATTATTTCAAGCAAATAAAAATTATTTGATTCAAGTAAATATTTATTTAATTATAGACAAATAATCGGTTATTTGAATCAAATAAATTTTTTTTCAGTGCACGCAACGTTGAAACCTGGAAATGGCAGAAAATTTTATGAAAACTGAAAAATCCCTTAAAAAGTCGGGGAATTTTGATCGAAATCCTCCAACATTGTTGTTCTCTAATTGTATTTATTCTTGAAAACTAATTTTAGTAAAAATATTTTAAAATTAATTCAATTTTAAAAGAATTTTATTTACAATTCTTATAACTTGAACTTGAAAAGATTTTCATTTCAAAATTTGTAAAATTTCAATTTTAAATGAATTTTATTAAAAAAATTTAAAATATAGATTTTTAAAAACGTTAATAACTAAAATTCTTCTAAAATTATTAAAATAAAAAAAGAGAATAAAAGATTTTCGTTTCAAAATTTGTAAAATTACAATTTTAAATGAATTTCATTAAAAAATTTTAAAAACTTTAATAACTAAAATTCTTTTAAAATTATTAAAATAAAAAAAAGATAATAAAAGATTTTCATTTCAAAATTTGTAAAATTCCAATTTTAAATGAATTTCATTAAAAAATTTAAAAAACTTTAATAACTAAAATTCTTCTAAAATTATTAAAATAAAAAAAGATAGTAAAAGACTTTCATTTCAAAATTTGTAAAATTTCAATTTTAAACTAATTTTATTAAAAAATTTAAATAACTTTAATAACTAAACTTCTTTTAAAATTATTAAAAAAAGATAATAAAAGATTTTCCTTTAAAAATTTGTAAAATTTTAATTTTAAATGAATTTCATTTCAAAATTTAAAAATCTATATTTTTAAAAAACTTTAAGAACTTAAATTCTTCTAAAATTGTTAAAATAAAAAAAAAGATAATAAAAGATTTCCATTTCAAAATTTCGAAAATTTCAATTTTAAATGAATTTCATTAAAAAATTTAAATACCTAGATTCTAAAAACAACCGTTACAACTAAAATTCTTTTAAAATTATTTAAATTTTTTAATATATATTTCATTATTAAAATTAAGGAATTTAAAGAAAGATTTAAGTTAAAACCACCAAAACAAATTGAATTTTGAAGCAAATATGTATTATTGAAAGAATTCAATTATTTTTAAAAGAATAAGTAAAATTCTTTTTAGAAATTCAATTATTTTTTTTATCTTTTATTATTTATTCATTAAATAATTCAACTATTTTTATAAATTTGAATTAAATTCTTTTATAACAATTCAATTTTCTTCAAAAATTTGAATTAAATTCTTTTATAACAATTCAATTTTCTTCAAAAATTTGAATTAAATTCTTTTATAACAATTCAATTTTCTTCAAAAATTTGAATTAAATTCTTTTATAACAATTCAATTTTTTTCAAAATAATTTCAATAAAACTCTTCGTAGAAATTTAATTGATTTCAAACATTTTTTTAAATTCAATTATTTTCAATGTTTGCTATTTTTATAAAATTTTACAAAACAATTTAATTATTTAAACCAAAAAGTTTAATAAAATTAGTCTGAAGAATTCAATTATTTTCACACGTAATATAATTCTTCTCAAAAATTCAATTATTTTTGAAAATTAATAAAAATTTTTGTCAAAAATTAAATTGTCTTTATGAATAATAAAATTCTTTTCTGAAATTCAGTTATTTTCCAAAGTTTTAATAATATTCTTGTTAGAATTTCAATTATTTTTAATATACAAGATTTTCATCGAATTTCTCGAAAAATGAAATTGGTAATTTTGTTTTTAATTTTGTCTCCTGACAATAACGAATAATAATAATACACATAATAATTAAATTTTAATAAAATTTTTTACGAAAATTCAATTTTAAGAAACATTCAATTATTTAATATAAATTGTTTATTTTCATAGTTAAAGAATTGATTTAATGTAGAATTTTCAAATAAATATTGAATTAAAAATAACTTTTAGGGAAAATTTTCGATTATAAATATCATATTCAAAAATATTTATTTGAAGATTCCACGAGAATTAATTTATTGAACTCTAAAAATAAACATTTTTTTTAAATAATTGCCCTTTTTTAAACATATTTAATAAAATTTTTTTAAATTATTGCATTTTTCCAGAAATTTGATGATCATTTTGTCTATAAAAAGTAATTGAAATTCTGCCAAGAGTTTTATTAAAATTTTTGAAAATAATTGAATTTCGGAGAAGAATTTTGTTAACTTTCATAACAAACGTTATCAATATGCGTAACAAATTTACCTACTACTAAGCAAAGTTAATTAGTTCCAATATATGGTAATTAAAGAGACAAGATATTTAATTCTGGAATGTGAGGAAAGTCGCTGTCATTATAAATCAAAGTAGACAATGAGTCAAAAAAGAACAATGATTGCATGAATCTTTAATTTCTTGTAAAGAATTTTTCGAAAAAATTTAATTCTATATATAAAGAATCTCTTGGAAAAATTTTTGTTTTATTTTAAACTTTTATATAATAATGAATATTAAAATAATACACTGAAAAAAAAATTGTTTGATTCAAATAACCGATTATTTGTCTATAAACAAATAAATATTTACTTGAATCAAATAATTTTTATTTGAATCAAATAATTTTTATTTGAATCAAATAATTTTTATTTGAATCAAATAAATTGTATTTGAATCAAATATTTCAGTATTTTAAGCAAATACTAATTAATTGATTCAAATAAAAATTATTTGATTCAAGTAAATATTTATTTGATTATAGACAAATAATCGGTTATTTGAATCAAATAAATTTTTTTTTCAGTGTACCTTGAATTTTAAGAAATAATTAAGTTTTAGAAAGGTTTCAAATAAAATTCTAGGAAAATTTGTATTTTTCATACTTATAAAGTAACAATTCAGTAGAATTAATTATTTAAAAATTTTGTAATATATTTAAATTTTTAAATTTATTATAATTCAAAAATTTTTCTGAAATTATTAAAAGTGTTTACATTTTAATAAGTATTCAATTGAAGAATTTCTGAATATTTTCAATTTCATAAAATTGATTTATAAACAAATGGATTTTAAAATTTTTAAGATACTTTTTTTGAAAAATAATTAAAAATAATTGATTACTCTGGGAATTTTTTTTTCATTTATTTATGAAATATTTCAATATATAAACTTTTTTCCAAAAATTCTATGCACTGGCTACAGATTTGCCCCAAAAAAACCGATACCAACTTTTAACACTTTAAGCTCTAAAATTTAAACTTTTTTTTAGGAGGGAAAAAAATTATTTTTCTGCAAAAAAAAGGAATTTTAAAAGAGTTAGCGAATAAAATTCTTAAAAATCAAATTACATATTTTACAACAATTCTCATTGTTAATAATTCTATTTTCATTGTCGGTATATTCATTCTATTTTATCTATGCATCATGTTATAACATATATATCGAGTTCATTCATTGAATATTGAGATATTTCTCTTCGCTCATTTTTTCCAGTATTTAAATACCGAGAAATAATTATCGCTCAACAAATGTAATAAAAGATAAAGTTAGTGAACTAAGGCAGTAAGAGATTAAGGTTAACAGGGTCAATAATGACAGGCGCGCGCTCTATTTGCAAAAAACTTATTATAGTTTTCATTTCTTTTCGCATTTTTCAAATTAAATTTTAACCCCCCCCCTCCCCCCTAATATTAATATATAGAATTAATATAATTTTTAACAAACTCTAGAATTTTTAACAAAAAAAAAAAAAAAAAAAAATATTCAAAAATATAGAACTTTCCTTTTAAATTCGAACCGAAAAATTTATAATTTTATAATTTATAATTAATTTATAATTTATAATTTATTATTAATTTATAATTTATAATTAATTTATAATTTATAATTAATTTATAATTAATTTATAATTAATTTATAATTTATAATTGATTTATAATTAATTTATAATTAGTTTATAATTTATAATTAATTTATAATTAATTTATAATTTATAATTAATTTATAATTAATTTATAATTAATTTATAATTTATAATTAATTTATAATTTATAATTAATTTATAATTTATAATTTATAATTAATTTATAATTTATAATTAATTTATAATTTATAATTAATTTATAATTTATAATTAATTTATAATTTATAATTTTAAATTTTAATTTTATAATTTTTTTTTATAATAAATATTTTCATAAAAAAATATTCAAAATTTTCTCTAAAAAAAAATGTATTTTAAAATGGAAAAAAATTACACTCAAAGTTCTGGGAAAAAAATATCGAAAATATAAGATAAATTTTACTTACTCAAGAAGAAAGTGAAGATGATGAAAATAATAATTAAATTTTTCATTTTTTCGAAATTAAAATTCACGCTGTCATTGGTTCATGTGATTATTGTAGCTTTGCAGTTTGAAAGTTACTGAAACAACTCTTGCGTTTGATACTAAATGGGAGATAATCCTAATGATGAAAAGGGGATAAACAATTCTCTCTTAAGCCGGTCATCATAATATAAAAACACTGCTTTTTTATTTTTTCACCATTTTTCATTGTTAAATAGTTTAAAAAAAAATTTTTTTCTTTCCAAAAAATGAGGAATATTTGTATTAATCATTAGTTTTACTTTTCGTTAAATATTTTTATAACTTAAAAATTGTAATTTTCTTTCAGTAATTTTCTATACATTTTTTTTAAAAAAGCCGCCTAACCCACAGTGCGCTTGACGAATCTCAATTATTGACAAAACAATTGAAACTTAACAGTTAACCTGTAGGCTCAAAGTAGCGAAAATTTTTCTAATATTTAAAAAGCTTGAAAAAAATTAAAAATCTTTTTTTTTAAATTCTTCATTAATTTCGAATTGAACTGAAATTTTTGTAATATTCTCATGGATCACGACGAGCGAAGAGGATCTTTATGGTTGGCATTAGGAGAGCCAAGTAAACGAAAAAAAATATTGGTTAGACTTTTCTTTTAATTGAAATATGTCACGTAAAATTAAAAAATTTTTTTTTGTAATTCAAGAAGAAGATTTTTTTGCAATTAAAAAAAGAAAATTTTTTTATTTACAAAAAATTGTTACTACATTGTTTTTTAATTAAAAATTTATCATTGAAAATTATTTTTTTAACTTTTTATTTTATTAATTCCTAATTTCTTAATAATTTTTCCGCAATATTAAAAAAAGAAAAAATTCTTTTAATTACAAAAAATTGTTACTAAATTTAAAAAAATTTATCATTGAAAATTATTTTTTTAATTCTTAATTGCTTAATAATTTTTTCGTAATAAAAGTAAACGAAAAAAAACATTGGTTAGACTTTTCTTTTAATAGAAATATGTCACGTAAAATTGAAATTTTTTTTTTTTTGTAATTCAAGAAGAAGATTTTTTTGCAATTAAAAAAAGAAAAGTTTTTTATTTACAAAAAATTGTTACTAAATTGTTACTAAATTGTTTTTTAATTAAAAATTTAGCACTGAAAATAATTTTTTTAACTTTTTATTTCATTAATTCTTAATTTCTTAATAATTTTTTCGTAATATTAAAAAAAGAAAAAATTCCTTTAATTACAAAAAATTGCTATTAAATTTAAAAAAATTTATCATTGAAAATTATTTTTTTAACTTTTTATTTTATTAATTCTTAATTCCTTAATAATTTTTTCCTAATATTAAAAAAAGAAAATTTTTTTTTACTTACAAAAAATTGTTACTAAATTTTAAAAAACTTATCATTGAAAATTATTTTTCTAACTTTTTATTTTTTTAATTCTTAATTTCTTATTAAAATCTCCACATTACAGTAGATGTAAAGATTTAAAAGTATTTTCAAAATAATTAAATTTACAAAATACTTTTTTTCATTTATTAAATAAATTTTTCGTTTCAATTTAGGCTGGAAAATTAAGAGGAAAATATTTATTTCGTACAGTAGTTAGACTTGTGATTGAGTATAAAAATTGGATAGATGAAAAATTGGTTGCAGAAGAACCAGAAACGGGGACAAAGAAAAAAAATAGATTCGAAGAAAAGAAGGAACTTTCGCTAAAGGTTGATATTTTTTTTTTAAATTCAATTTTCTTTAATAATTGATTTATTTCTAAAATTAGAAAGTATTTATTGCGTTTAAATATTTCTTCGCTTATTTTTAGTTATTAATTTTCATGCTTTAATATAATTTTTATTATTATTTCATTTTTAATATTCTTCAGTCGATGCTATTTTCCCATTGAAGCTCAACCCAAAAATCCAATCGTCTTGACACCGCCTTATGTTAAATTATTTTTTAACCATCAGTCGATAAAGAAGTTTACAAATATATCGACTAATGGTATGGCGATGATTGGTTGAGTTATATTTCTTTTAATTAAACAAATTTAATTATTATTATTATTTCATTTTTATTATTAAAACTTTTTTAGTCACATTACATTTTAACCATCAGTCGGTAACGAAGGTTACTAACTTACTGTCTAATAGAATATCCGATATTCGGTAGGGGTTTATTTCTTTGTCAACTCTTAGCCGTTAAAGAAGTTTTCTAACTTTTCAACTAATGCCACGAGTGATGTGTTATTGATTTTTATTGTCAGTCGGTAAAGAAGATTTCTAACTAATCGACTGGTGGCATTTGAAAACCGTATTCTTATCTGAATATTATTTTTATTTTTTTCTAAGGATCGATCGATTCTTTTAATTGATCCACAACACAGAACAAGAGACAATAGAGCGTACATTTGGCAATTGATGAGAAATTTTCAAATTTTCAAAAAATATGAGGACAATCTTCGAGAGTCATTGGCGCCTGTCTGTCGTTATCAATACGTCACTGCACAGAGGGTTATCGTACGTCAGGGGCATCCACCCGAGGCACTTTATTACATCGTTAGTGGACAAGTTGATGTGTCAAAAATCGAAATCGATAATGTGACAGGTAAATTTTTTCCCTCTCCTATACAAAAGAAAACTTAGATTTTTATTAAAAGAAAAGCAAAAAAAAGAAATTTTTATTTTTTTTAAATTTGTTAATTTTAATTTTTTTTCGAAGATCTATCGAATTTAGTTATTAATTTCTCTTTTTTTTAGTGATGTCATTTTATTTATTTTATTTTATTATTGAAAGACTGTATTTTAGTTATTTTCTAGTAACTTTGTTTGGTAATTTAAAAAAAATTTCTTCTTACTTTATTATTATAATTAAGTTTATATTATTAACATATTTTTAATTATATTACATTTTAACCATCAGTCGATAAAGCCGGATACTACAATTTCTTCTGATCGAATCATTGTTTTTCTTTAATTTTTATTAGTATTAAAACATTTTAGCGATATTATATTTTAACCATCGGTCGGTAAAGAGATTTGCTAACTTATCGACTGATGGCAGTATTATTTTATGCGATTTTTTACGATTTGTTAGAAAAAAATTTCTTTTTATTAGTATTAAAACATTTTGGTCATATTATATTTTAACCATAGGTCGGTAAAGAAGTTTGCTAACTTATCGACTGATGGCACTATTATTTTATGTCATTTTTACGATTTGTTGGAAAAAAGAATTTTTATTAGTATTGATACATTTTGGTCATTTTATATTTTAATCATCCGACCGATGGTAAAGAGGTTTGCTAACTTACCGACTGATGGCAGTGTTATTGTATGTAATTTTTTTACGATTTGTTGAAAAAAAAAGAACTCAAATGCTAAATTAGAAAATTTTGTTTGTTCAGGTGAGGAAATAGAAACAAATGTTGGGACACTAACTTCTGGAGATATATTTGGCGAAATTTCACTACTGCACAAAGTTCCAAGAACAATGACAATCACTAGTAAAAGTAAGCTATTTAGATAATTAAAAATAATAATTTAATAATTATAAAAAAAATTTCGAATTATTATTCTAGAATTCTACAATGATTGTTATAAATTTTTTCCTATGTCGTTAATTTTTAGTCTACAACGAAATGATTTATTAAAAGAGATAAAAAAAACAAAATTCATAGTTTTTTAAATTTATAATAATAGAAATTTTGGAAAAATCTTCCACCACTAGAATTTTGAAAAAAAATTAATAAAAAATTCGATGTTTACGTGGCGGAAAATAATTTGAATTTTTTTTTTTAAATGAAAATAGTTTGAATTTTTTTTTTAATGAAAAAAATTCAAAATCGGGGTGTTTTGAAAATATCCGCCATATTGGATCCGCCATTTTGTTTTTCTAAAATTCGTGATGCGAGCTAAAATAATTTATTTTTCTTTTTCATTTCAAGCTCCTGTCGATTTGTTGTACATCGGAAGGAAAGATTTTAATGAAATTTTGAAATGTTCTCTAATGGAGGAATGGGACATATTTCAGGACGCTTTGAATAATTTCAATTACTTTAAAGGTTGGGACGAAAAATTAATGCGCGAATGTTGCATTCTCAGTAAAGTGAAAAATTATAAACCAAATGAGGTAAAAAAAATAATTAAACAACTTTTATCTGAAGTTAAATTAACTTTTTATTTATTATAATAAAAAGTTCGATTCAAAGAAAAAAAAAGTTTTAATTAATTAAATTTTATATTTTAATTTTTGAAAATTTTAATTTTATTCTCAATTAACACAGATTATTATTGGCGATGGCAAAGGTATGGTAAATTATGTTCACTTCGTTCTTGCCGGTGAATGTAAATTAATAGAGCACATGCTACTGAAGGAGAAAAAATTTAAACGAGAAACAAAATACAGTTTATATAATTCGGAAAATAATGAATCAAAATTAAATGAAAATAATGTGTCAAAGAATCAAAAATTAACGGAGAATGATAGAAAACTAAATCAAAATGAATGGGAGGTTTGTGACAAATATTCTTTTTTTAAGTAAGAAAATATTTTGAATATTCAATTTAATTATTTTTGTAGTAATTTTTTGACAATAAATATTCAATGGTCATAAAAAAATATTAGTCACACTGAAAAAAAATTTATTTGATTCAAATAACCGATTATTTGACTATTATCAAATAAACATTTACTTGAATCAAATAATTTTTATTTGAATCAAATAAATTGTTTTTTAATTAAATATTTCAGTATTTGAAGCAAAAATTTCAGTATTTGAAGCAAAAATTATTTAATTGATTCAAATAAAAATTATTTGATTCAAGTAAATATTTATTTGATAATAGTCAAATAATCGGTTATTTGAATCAAATAAATTTTTTTTTCGCAGAAAATATTTTCACCCTTTTTGAATTTTTTTTTCCAAAAATTGATAGATTTCAAAATCCATATGTAATTTTACAGAAAATATGTTTTTGTCCCCGTAAAAAAATTACGAAATAAAAAAATTCATATTTAGGAAAATTTTAGCAATTTAAAAAAAATAGTTTTCGGCTTAAGAATTTAAAAAAGATGATTATTATTAAATTTTAATATAAAAGAAAACTAATTTTTTTCGAACAAACAGAACATAAACTTTTTGAAAAGAAAATGTTTTAGTGATAAAAATTCGATAAAACATTCTTTTTGCAAAAGTTTAAAGTTCTGAAATTTGTTAGAAAAAATGGGTTTAGAGTTTGAATATTTAAAATATTTTCTTCCTTTACAGCAAAAAAAAAAAAAAATTTCTAAATTCAATGATAAACATTTTTTTTCAGTTCCAGAGGGTAAGAAGTTTTGAGTCAGTGAAACCGATTTCAGTCACTGAATTGACCGAGTATTTAAAACGAAAGGAATTTCCGAGTAAAGATCGTTTGAGTATGGCTACTGTAACACTTTTAGATGTTGTGAGTAAAGAATATTGATTTCTAAAAATAATTTTTTCAAAAAAAAAATTTTTTGTTCTTTAAAAATTTCACTGGAATTCAATTAACAAATTTTTTTGTTTATAAATTACTTCGAAATAATTCAATTATTTTCATAAATAATAAAAATTTTTTTATAGAGCTTGTCTGTTTTCATAAATAATAAAATTATTTTTAGAAATTCGATTTTATTTTTATAATTATAATAGAACTCATCGCGAAATTTCAATATTGTATTTTTATTGTATATTTATTGTATTTTTATTGTAGTTTTATTGTCTTTTTATTATATTTTTAATATAATTTAAATCAAATTTCTCGAAGAATGTAATTTTTCTTAAATTTTTTTATTAAAATTAGTCAAAAGCTTTCAATTAGTTAAAAATTTTGTTGATAATGTTTTTTATAAGAATTGAATTTTAAGAATATTCAAATTTTTCAAATTTAAGATTATTCAAATAATAATTTATTTTTATATTCCAATAATGAGATAATAATAACGTATAGTAATGATAATTGAATTTTGAATCGGTTACAAATAAAAATCATTGGAAATTAGAATTTTTCATTCTTCTAACTAATAATTTTGTAGAATTAATTTTTTCGAAAAGTTTCAATTTATCGAAATTTTGTAAAATTAAATTCTAAACAAATTACAAGTTTTCTAAAACTTCTTCAAGAAGATTTTTAAAAAATAATTGATTTTGAGAAAATAAAAAAAAATTTTTTTAAATTCTAGAAAATAATCATGATTATTAATAATGATAATCAATTATTAATAATAATGATTTGGAGTTATCAATTCCTTCGCATATTTTATAATAATATTCTTATTAGTTGTTGAATTTCAAAAGAAGTTTGAATTTGAATTTTTTTTAAATTTGAATTTCTATGTAAACAATAATATTATAGTAAAAATAATAACAATAATAAAAATAATAATAATGGAAATAATAATAATAATAATAATACACCCAGAGAAAATTATTATTTAAATCAAATATATTTTATTTGACTTAAATAAACGTATATTTGTCTCAGAACCAACTAAAATTTTTATTCGTTTTAAATAAAATTTATATTTGACATAAATAAAACATATATTTGAGTTAAATAAAATTTATTTGAAACAAATAAAAAGTCTAGTTGGTTCTGAGACAAATATACTATTTCTCTGGGTGTAATAATATTAATAATAATAATAATAATACAAATACAAATAATAATACAAATAATAATAAAAATAATAATAATTATAATACAAATACAAATAATAATACAAATAATAATAAAAATAATAATAATTATAATACAAATAATAATACAAATAATAATAAAAATAATAATAATAATAACAATTAACAATAACTCCTATGTAATAATCATTAAACATTTGTTTTAAAAAAAGATATTGATGTTTTCAAATAATTTTAAAGAAATTCCTGAATAAATGCAAAAGAAAATTTTTTTCAATAACATTTTTTCCTTTATTTCCTAAAAGTTTAGAAAATTTCAATTTCACTTTGAATTAAAATTTCCAATTTGACAAATAGAATTTAGAAACATTTTTTTCTTCATTTAAAAAAAAAACTTATTTTTATTAAAACCCAATTTGTTTTCATAGATAAAGTAGTTGAAATAAAAGAATAAATAATTGTAAATAGAAATTTTTTGATATTATAAATTCCATAGATAAATCAATGGCATGAAATTACGGAAACTGCAACTATATTGATGAAGAAACCTTCGACAATATCACAGCAACAATATCCAAAAAATGTTCGTACAGTATTTATGCAAATTTGCATATTCTACAGAGGATCTTGTTTTGCTTTGGGTATTGAATTTATTTACTTTTTTTCTTTACAAATTAACTCCTTTAAAATTAAATACACGCGGTACATTATTTTGACAAAAATCTTATTTAGGTGAGGAAATGCGAAACAGACGAATAGTTTCATTAACTGATGTGAAATGTTTACTAATTCCACGCTACTGGCTCTTGAAGCAAAACAGGGCAAATATTTGGGAACGAGTGAAACTATTTCTAAATTCCAAGTATCCAAGCAGAGATGAATTACTTCAAAAATTTGCCTCACAAAGAAAGTCAGTTGATTGTAATATCGTTATCGTAATATGCTTTTTAAATTATTTTACGAGGATATTAAAAAGAATTTAACTAAATATTTAAGAATATTTAACTAAATTTTATAATAATTATGATTCTATCGTTTTCAGATTAATTAAGTATTGAAGTCCAACGATCACTTCGAGTCAAGTCATTTTTTTAATTTAAAAATTTTAAAACATTTATTAATTTTTAAAAAAATTTTTTTATTAATTAGCAATTGAAGAAAAGAAAATTTTCGAGAAATTCTTTTCGATTTTTACGAAAGATGATGGAAAATTAAAAAAAAACGATTATCCTTTTTAATAAGACTTTTTTTTTATTTTTCAGGTGGATAAAATATAGACAAAGTTTAGTTAACGAAATAATAGAGAGAAATGGTCGTCAAACATCGAATGATACCAGCAGGAGTGACGTTCCCTACTCCATAAGAATTAATGAAATTTATTAAAACTATAGTTTTAATAAACTATTTGATTAAAAAATTAAATTATTTGATTAAAAAATTAAATTATTTAAAAAAAAATTATTTGATTCAAATAACCGATTACTTGATTATTATAAAATAAATATTTTCTTGAATGAAACAATTTTTATTTGAATAAATTAAATAATATTTGCTTCAAATACTGAAATATTTAATTCAAGTAAAATTTATTTGATTTAAATAAAAATTATTTAATTTAAGTAAATATTTATTTGATAATAGTCAAACAATCGGTTATTTGAATTAAATAAATTTTTTTCAGTGTAGTAACTAACACTTATTTCTTTGCTATTATTTTCATTTAAGGAATATTAAAGAAAACATTTTTTTAATATCTTTTATTTTATGTACAGTAATTTAATTACAATTTTCACTAAAAGTATAAAATATATATTGCAAAAAACAATTATTGCATTCGTCATGAAAAAAGTATTTTTTTTCTAACTTTAGATAAATTTTGTTCTTCTAAAATATCGTAACTTAACAACTGGAATTTTTAATTACAAAATATATCTTTATTTACAGCACATGTAATTATAATAATTCGTGAAACGCGAGGCAAAAGAGTATATATATTTATTTTAAGTACTTTGATAATTTTTCGGCGCTACCTATTCATTCTAAGTAATAAAAAATATTTCATATTTATAATATAAAAAAATAAGCGTAAAATCGAGAAATGAAAAATGTATATAGTAAAAGCAAAATTTTAGTATGAAACGATATTAGTATTTAAAAATATCAACTTTAGGTATAAAAGCTCAGAGTGGTTGATAGAAACTTTAAACAATTTTTTTCTTCATCTTTTCGTCAAATGCTTTCTCAAAGTTTCTAACTTTCTAATTTATTAATTATTAAATTAATTTACAAATGAACATGTTAATATTAAATAGCGATGGACATCTTAATTTTCTAAAAAGAAATTTTCCTAACATTTAGAAATGTATTCTTCATGTAAAAAATTCACAGTAAATCGTGAGGTATTAAAAAGTGTTGCAGATTAAATTAACACCAAAAAAGGTTAAAGTAATCAATTTTCGTGTTATTTTTAACAATGAATAAAATTTTAGTTTATTAAATTTTTTCTAACTATGAAACATGAAGATATCCATCGATTTCTTCATAGTTTTGTAATAATTAAAAATGACCAAGTAATAAAATCATTATTTTATATTATAAAAATATAATACTTTTTCAAAATTATTTTCATTATTTCAATTCAATTATTATTTTCAAAAATTTTTAACTACAATTTTACTTTATATCTATTATTTTTAATTACACTTAATAAATCAATTTCACGCAAATTCAATTATTACTAAATTCTTTAATTATTAATTTAATAATTCATATTAGAAAATAAAAACATCAAATAATATTCAAAAAATTCAATTAAACTTTTTCAAAAATATTAATTTTAAAAGTCAATTATTTCCAAAAAGTTCACACCATATTTCTTTCAATATTTCATTAAAATCTAAAATTTTAACTGAAATCAATTTTTATGAAATGAAAATCAATTTTTAAAAAAAAATTCTACAAAAATTTCATTATTTAAATGCAAAAGTAAATAATTTATTGAATAATTGAATGTTTCTCGAAATTCAATTCTCATAAAGAATTTCAGTAGCAAATTTTTTAATAATTCAATTCATTTGTCGATTTTTATTAAACCTTGCTTGAACATAATTATTTTTTTCAACGAATTCAATTATAATTTTATGAAAAATAATTGAAACGCTGCGATGAGTATTATGAGAATTTTCAAATTTATTCGTTTACAATTCAATATTACAAAATTTCAATTAAATTAAATTAAAATTTAAAATTCTGCAATTAAATATGTATTAAAAAATAAAAACTTGAAATAATTTTTAATAAAAATTCTATTAAACTTTTAAAAAGAATTAATTCTACAGAATTGTTTGTCAAAAATATATGAAAAATTAAGAATTTCAATGATTTTAGTTTGAAGCTTTTTTAAAATTTAATTATTTCTAAAAAAACCACGTTATAATGCTTTTGAAACTCAAGTATAATCTAAAATTTAAATTGAAATTCATTTTTAAAACCATTTTTATTAGTAAATTCTTTGCGAGAATTCAATTATTTTAATACAAAAATTTTTTTAATCATTAAATTCTTTGGACGAATTTTAATAAGATTTTTACGAATAATGATATTTTTCGAGGAATTTGATTAAAATTGCATTAAAAATAATTGAAATTCCGCAATGAATTCAATTATTTATGAAAATAATTGAAATCCTAAAGGAATTTAATTATTTATAAAAATAATTGAATCGCTGTAGATATGTAATTATTTATGAAAATAATTGAATTATTAAATTGAATTAATAATTAATAATTAATTATTATTATTGAATTACAATGAATTCATTTATTTATGAAACTAATTGAATTCCTAAAAGAATTTGATTATTTATCAAAATAATTGAATTGCAATGAATTCAATTATTTAAAACCATTTTTATTAGTAAATTCTAAGAGAATTCAATTATTTAAACACAAAAATTAATAATTTATTTACTTCATATTTGTTGAAATTAAATTCTCATAAAAAATGTTATTAACAAATTTTTGAAATCATTAAATTCTTTGGAAGAATTTTAATAAGATTTTTAAGAATAATTACATTTTTCGAGGAATTTGAATAAAATTGCATTAAAAATAATTGAAATTCTGCAATGAGTGAAATTATTTATGAAAATAATTGAATTTTTGCGAAAAAATTTATAAAAAGATTTATAAATAATGGAATTTCTGTAAAAAATATTATTTTATTTTTATAAATTTCAATTATTCGGAAATTCTACAATTAAATAGACATTGAAAAATAAAAACTTGAAATAAATTTATTAAAAATCATATTAATCTTTTAAAATGAATTAATTCTACAGATTTTTTTGTTTCAAGAACATGAAAAATTAAGAATTTTAATAAGATTTTTAAGAATAATTACATTTTTCGAGGAATTTGATTAAAATTGCATTAAAAAAATAATTGAAATTCTGCAATGAGTGAAATTATTTATGAAAATAATTGAATTGTTGCGAAGAAATTTATAAAAAAAATTTGTAAATAATTGAATTTCTGTAAAAAATTTTATTATACATGAAAATAATTAAATGTTTGCGTAGAATGGTATTGAAATTTTTTCGAATATTTTTTCGAATTCTTTTGGAACATTTCATTGAAATAATAGATATTAAAAATTATGAAATTTTATAAAACTTCTGAAAATAATTGAAATTTTGACAAGAATTTGATTGAAATTTTGTAAAATAATTGAAATTTTGCCAAGAATTTAATTAAAATTTTGCCAAAAATTTAATTAAAATTTTGTAAAATAATTGAATATCAAAGAAGAATTTTATTATTTATAAAGAGAAATTGAATATCAAAGAAGAATTTTATTATTTATAAAGAGAAATTAAATTTGTAAAATTTTAAATTTTATTTGTAAATTTTATTTAAAAATTTTATTTTAAAATTTTATTTGTAAATTTTATTTGTAAATTTTATTTTTAAATTTTATTTGTAAATTTTATTTTTAAATTTTATTTGTAAATTTTATTTCAAAACTTTAAAATTGTAAAATTTTAATCCCTTTTGGTGTTAATTTAATCCTAGAGGGATTAAAGTGTTGCAGATTATTTTAAATCCATTCTAGTGTTATATTTTAACACCTCACGTTTTACTGTGTTGTCAATAAAAAATTTATAAATATCGATTTTCTTTAATTCAATTGTCAATAAATCTCAAGCTGTATAATTAAAAAAGTTTAAGTACACCAATTATTTTTTCTCACTTATGTGAAAAAGTGAAAACCCAAAAGTTTGTTGATCAACAATTTTTTTTTTTTTGTTATCATTATGAGACATGAGTAATTTTTTTTCGATTTATAAAACAAATCTTTGGCCAGATGATACTTCAGCAGTCTTCATATATTTTTCTTTCTAAACTAATTAATTTCGATTTCATTCGATTGAAGAATGTAATTTTGTTTTTCAAAATGTAAAATGGGGCGTTTCACTATCCATAAACATTCACAGCCACTCTTCAAGTTGACGAAACACTAGCAATTAAATAAAGGAATCTTTCTTAAAAAGTAATTTTTTTAGGATGGCACGTTATTTAAGGGAAGAGGATGGGAACATTCGATTGATGGAGATTCAAACATCAACTTCGTCATTGTCCTTATTCTGATCCATGAAAATGTAACTTGGATTGGAAAATGATTGAACTGACGTACCGGCCGGAAGATCCTTTCGTAAATCACTTTTTTGCTTCGGCATGTTGACATAATTGTCCTGGGTGCGTATTATCGATGGCACTGTGTTGCCATTTTTCCTCTCCTGATAGTCAACTTCGTCTTGCTTTTCGTCGTCCACCGATCGAGCGATACTTCCAATTGTGGACGTATTACAGTAACCTAAATTAGGATCCGGTTTTTCGGGTTTCCTCCGCCTGGATTGTTGTTCCTTGACGAATCTTGCTCGCTGTTCGTGAATATTTATTGGCTTGAGGTAGGGATCGTCGTCATCGTCATCGTTGTTGTCATCATCCTGGAGCATTGGTGAGGATTCGACAATTTCCTCTGGTTCCGAATCAGACTTATTATTAACTGGAGTTGGAAATCGAAAGTGCGTGTGATTGAAGTCAGGACCTGGACTGTTGATCATGATGTCGTCCTTGCCGGAAGGACTCATACTGAGGTAGGCTGAATCCCCTCGTCCTCCGATACTTGGGGCATTCACGTAATCGTGACTTGGCGACGAGAGTAATGTATGGTCGGGTGCTGCCATCATTTTTAGATAGTCGTTCCTACCCTCGAGGGACGTTGTGTTCATGTGCAGGTACGGTGTGTTCAGATCCATATAGTGCTGATGATAGCGGAAACAAAAAAGGAAATATTAATAATTGTGGAATAAGATTTCTTAGGTATAAGGGGCTCCTAAAATTTCCAGGATCTCTAAATTCCTTAGGTCAGGAAAAAGGAAGCTTCTTCTATGTTTGATACAGACTTCATACCCCATCTTCAGGAGTAGACCCAAAAGGTAGGCCCAGAATACAACCTAAACCTATTGTAACCTTGATATTTTCTCAAATAATAATTTATTTTTCCTTGGCAGTGGTTTCTCTAGAAAGTAGATAGGGACATCGCCTATTTGGTTTTACGTGCAGTACCTCCGCATACGCGTATTTCACTACACGGAATAATTTATTTTCCAAAATAATAAAATAAATTTAACAAAAGTAAATAAAATCATAGGTTACTTAGGAACGATTAAATATGATGCAAAAGATTGGGCACCAGTCCTAAAGGGGCACTAAACAGAATTCACAAAGGGACAAAACAGACTTTTGGAATAATTCCGAACAAACGAAGGCCACCAGGCTAATTACCGGCAATTTATTAATCAACGATATACGAGACCACCAGGCTAAGTGTCAATCGATAAATACACCAAAAAAAATGAATCAAAATTCTTAACACAGATTGATTGGCAATACACGATGGCTACCAAGCTGAGTATCGACAATTAATTTACCTCACAATAGTAATTCAATTCACCAATTTAATCTTCCTAAAAAAGTGTCCAGGCTAACTACAGTCCCATGACTTGGAAAATAGTATAGGGGGTGGCTCGATGTCAAAGATTTAATTATTCATTCAAGAAAGAAAAGACGAATTAAATAAATTTCTATAATGACAATTTATTATTAATTAAAAATATCAATTAAATTAAACAATGATTTTTAACAATGATATTCAACAAGAAAAGAAATTAGAAAGGAAAGAAAAAGATTCTTTTTCTTTTACGATTCGAGTTCTGAATAACAAAAATAAACTTTAAAAAGTGAGGTTTTGATTAATATTGATATAAAATATTCAATTATTGATATCCATTTTTCTCTCTATGAAATTAAAAGAAGAATTTTTAAGAAATACTATCACAAATCATCAAGAAATCTTCTTTAAAAAATTGTTGACAACAAATTTCCGTGAAACGCCAAACAACTGCCTTCTCAGGAATATATCCCTCAAGAAATGAAATTGAAATCTTCAATTGAATGGCCGAATAAAATTGATTTTAATCCGTTATTATTTTCATTTAATGATTATTAAATTTATTGAATTAATAAAAGCAAAAAAATATTTGACAAGATAAAACGTCCTTCCATCAAGAAACTCAGAAAAAAAATGAATATACTATAGTTTGTTTTCTCCATGGAGATTTGTTGCCTACCAAAAAAAAATAATTACTCTAGTGTACAATAGTTCGCGATCATAATACAGTCTTCTGATTAGTTGATGTTTCAAAATGGAATCTTCTGATGAATCCTGATGGTGATTGGAAATAGAACGAAATTTGAAAAGCAGAAACATGATTATAGACAAAATAATAGTTTGAAATATAATTTGGAATATTTTTCCTAAAAATTCCTTCAAAGGATTTTGACGCTTGATGTTGAATCAGTATTTTTCTCCTCCAATAGAATTACTTGTTGAAAAAGAGACTAATGTTGAAATTCAAAAAGACTTATAACCACTTATGAAATAAAAGCTGGATTATGCCGATCTTCCAGTTCCAAACTGACATAAAAACTTGAACAATAACAAATAATATGGGCCTTGTGTTCACGCAGCAAAAAGAGTTCCAAGCAAAGCTTAAAATATAATTAAACCTTCCAAAAGTAGAGTATTCTTGAATATTCCTCCAGGGAATTAAGTCAGTGTTATTTTCTAGATACTTGATGTAGAGCTTGGGAATAATTGACATTCCAAGAAAAATCCAAACTAATGGGTACGTTGAAGATGTAAATCGATATTCCAAAATTTAGGTTTGGTTTATTTATCCAAAATTATTGCCCAATCACCAGAAGTGGTCTTCTTAATTTTCAAAAAGTTGGCTCGAAATTACATAAATAACTTAACCCTTCGTCCTAAATCTAGGTTTATCAAAACCTTTACGTTTAGGTTGTTCCACGAAACAATCACTAGGTACATAGGGAGAAAAACCCCAATCAAAAAAACTTATTATGCACCAAAGATTTTAGATAGAACACTATGGACCCTCGACTTAGGGTCGAACCTATCTCTTCCCTAAGAACTAAGCAAATTGGCTAAAATCCGTAAAAACTAAAAAAGTTCCCTAAATATCTTTAGTGTTGTTTCCATAATGGAAGAGTCGTCAAATTGTTACTTGGAACCACCCAATGATTTTGCCTGACTTACAATATTTTGAGAGTCGGGCAAAATTAGCGGAAACCATCAGTACGACCCTTTATTTCCTCGTCGACAGTTTCAAAAACAGTCCACTTTTAAGATCTGTTTCGTTGGGATTATTCGTCTACCAATGCACACACGGTCTTAGTTTTTCCTACAAGTTTAATCCACCAGCGATATAGCAATTGTTACTAGCGATTTTCTCGCGATTGTCCCCGGAATTTTTCTAAAAGAATACCTAAGGACATGCTACAATTTTTATACTACCTTCTGTATACTAAAAACTATTTCCATTTGGCCCAACTTAGAATACTTCCGTTTTTAGTGGAACTAGAAACTTGACATTGATTTAAAACGAATTCAGTGTTTTGATCTCACCTGCTTCACACTTTCACCCAATAGATCACCAATGGAATCGACTAGTTCCGAAAATGACGGTCGTAAAATTGGTCTGTCAGTCCAGCAGAGCAGCATAATATCATACCTGAAAACAGAATTTAGAATTAACACAATTACCAAAATGTAACAATTCTTGAAATGGATTTTGGAAATCCTCAATGATGTCAAAACGTTACCACGAATGATCATAGTGTATAGTACAAATAGTGATTAGTGGAATTAATAATTGATGACATTGGTGGATTATTCTCTTGGAAAGGAGAAACGGCACAGTTGTTACAATTTTAATATCTGTATTGATTGTTGTTTGAGGGACTTTAATTCATTGCTGAATGTTGACATTACCTTTGATACCGAATTCCAGAGTCATCACTTTTCCATCTACTTTTTATAGAATATTTTCGTTTGTTCCATCATAACTGGGTTTTTTAAAGTCAACAATATAGGCCAGATTCTTGTTGGAAAAAGGATTTTTTTAAAGGATAATGGATTTTTATAAAATTTTATTTATCAGGGCGTTAGGGTCACAGATTACAAATTTGAAGTCACATTTCAAAAATTCAAAATGGCGGATCCAATATGGTGGGTATAATTTTTAAAATTAATAGTTTTTTGTGAAACTTAGTTTCGAATGGTTTTCTGAGTCGCTGATTACGAATCTAATGACGGATTTTCGAAATTTAAAATGACTGATAAAATATGTCAGAAATATTTTTCCAAACTATTTGATTTTTATGGCAAATGAATTCTAGAAATTTTCGAGATTACTGATTACAAATGTGGAAACCGATTTTCAAAATGGCGGATTCAATATGGCGAGTATTTTTATTTAATTTAATAGATTTTTATGAAACTTGGTATTTAGGGGTGTTTAAGGTCGCTGATTATAAATATAAAGTCAGATTTCGAAAATTCAAAATGGCGGATGCAATATGGCGGACATATTTTTTAAAATTAATAGATTTTGATAAAAATTGGTATCTAGGGGTTTTTGGGGTCGCTGATTACGAATCTAAAGTCAGATTTCGAAAAATCAAAATGGCGGATGCAATATGGCAGGCCCATTTTTTAAAGTTAATAGATTTTTACAAAACTTGGTATCTAGGGGTGTTTAAGGTCGCTGATTATAAATATAAAGTCAGATTTCGAAAATTCAAAATGGCGGATGCAATATGGCGGACATATTTTTTAAAATTAATAGATTTTGATAAAAATTGGTATCTAGGGGTTTTTGGGGTCGCTGATTACGAATCTAAAGTCAGATTTCGAAAAATCAAAATGGCGGATGCAATATGGCGGACATATTTTTTAAAATTAATAGATTTTGATAAAAATTGGTATCTAGGGGTTTTTGGGGTCGCTGATTATGATTTTAAGGTTAAATTTTCCAAATATCAATCATATCATAATTGTTAAAGCTTTTTTTTTAATTTTTTAAGATTTCTGTATTTAAAATTTGTTTCTTTTTCTTGTATTATGATAAAATTTTGACTCACATTTCTTTTGTAGAATATTCAGGTTGTTCCAATCGATAACCGTCCATTAGTTTATGATACTGTGTTTCAGCGTCAATACTGTAGTATGGTGTTTGTGCTAATGTGAAAAATTCCCACAACACAATGCCAAAGGACCAAACATCGGATTGCGTTGAAAATACCCTATCGCGAATGGATTCAATCGCCATCCATTTTATTGGCAATAGAGCGTCGCCCTTCTTCTTATAATTATTATCCTTGTACATTGTTTTCGCTAAACCAAAATCACAAATTTTCACAATATTATTTTCAGCCAATAGAATATTTCTGGCCGCAAGATCTCCATGCAAGACCTAAAATCAAATGAAAAAGAAAACAAATTCTTCATTACTGTAATGATAAAATTAAAAAAAAATTTTTTTTTTGCTTGTTCTAAAGTGAAGTTAAAAACTAAACAGACAACAAAAAAGAGAACAAATAACATTGAAACTCATGCATTTAATGCAAATAAGAGTGAAAAATCTGTAAAAATAACATTGAGACATAAAAATTCTTTTTTCTATGTTGGTTTGAAGAAGAAAAAACTTACTTTACGATCAGAGAGATATTCCATTCCGCGTGCAACCTGAAAAGCCCAGGATGTTAAATCCTGTGTACAGATGGGTCTTAAGTTCTTATCTTTGTAATCGCCGCGATAATTGGTTCTCCAATCTGGTTGAGAGGAGGTATTGCTCATACTAATTTCTCCCGTTGCTAAAGTAACTCCCTGCGAGTCTTGAGTGTAAGTCACTGATTCAACGCCAGGTCGAGTATTATCCGAATTATTGCTATGACTAGGAGAAAAAGACAATGCAGCATATTTTACCCTGCATAGTGGAGAAAAAAAAGAGAGAAAGAGGTTGTTAACACATTTCCCACACCAACACCAAATTAGAAATTTTTTTTTAATAATTGTTAAAAGATTTTTTTTTAACACAACAATGTGGAAATTATTTTTAGTAATTTTTGCTCTTGTAAATTTAGAAGGTACATACTTTTTTATTCCTTCTTATTCAAATTTTTATTAAATTTATAATTTTCTTTTCCGTTACACTTTCATTTTTACTTTTAAACATTTAAAAAAAAAATTTTGCTTTTACTTCAGATTTTTACTTTTAATTTTACTTTCAGTGTAATGAATTTTTAATTCCACTTTCAAAATTACAATAAAAAATATTTGCTAAAGTGAAAGTAGAAATAAAAATTCATTACAGAGAAAATTTGTCAAAGTAAAAACAAACTGTCAATGTGAAAGTGAAATTGATAATGAAAACACTAAATTAAAAATCTGACAAAGTGAAAATGAAAGACTATTCATTATTTTATTATTACATAATAATAATTATTATTATTTTTAATATTATTATTATAATATTATTATTATAGTATAGAAGTCAAGATGAAATAAAATGTGAAAATGAAAATCTACCAGGAAAAAGTGAAAATGGAATTGAAAATGGAACAGCAAATAAAAAATCTAATGTGAAAATTAAATTCAAACTGAAAGTTAAAATTCTTTAAAGTGAAAGTAAAAATATAAATAAAACTGAAAATTAAAGTCAAGGTGAAAATGAAAGTAAAAAAACAAAATCAAATTCTAAGAAAATGAAAATAAAATAGAATGATTATGAAAATAAAAATGAAAATTTAAAGTGAAAATAAAAATGAAACTAAAAGTTCAAAATTTGACAAAGAAAAAGTAAAAATAGAAGTAAAAGTAAAATAAAAAAACAAATTAAATGATAATGAAAGTGAAACTGAAAATAAAAAACAGCCAAAGTGAAAGTGAAACAGAAAATAAATTTCTACGAAAGTGAAAGTGAAATTAAAGTTAAAAGTCGAGTAAAATAAAAATTAAATTCAAAATTAAAGTCAAAGGGAAAATATAGATGAAAATTAAAAAATTTGACAAACTAAAAGCGAAAATATAAATGAAACTAAAATTTTTAAATTTTGACAAAAGTAAAAGTCAAAATATAAATAAAACTAAAAATTCAAAATTTGACGAAGAAAAAATAAAAATGAAACAAAAAATCAAATTAGATGATAGTGAAAGTGAAAATAAAAATTAAAAATCAGCAAAAAGAAAAGTGAAAATGAAAGTAAACGCGAGAGAGAAAATCAAAGTCCATGAAATTAAAATTGAAAGTCTAGTAAAATAAAAAATAACCTAAAAATGAAAATGAAACAGAAAATAAAATTTTATGAAAGTGAAAATTAAATGCGAAATTGAAAGTCTATAAAAATAAAAATTAAATTGAAAATGAAAGTGAAAGTGAAAGTAAAAATATAAATTAAACTGAAAATTTTTAATTCAATAAAGTGAATGTGAAAATTGAAGTAAAAATTAAACAAAAAATCAAATTCTATGAAAATGACTGTGAAAATGAAAGTGAAAATAAAAATGAAAAATATATATTATATTATAATTTCATTTTTTCTATATTTTTTTCTGATAATTCAAAATTTGACAAACAAAAACTTAAAATAGAAGTAAAAATGAAACAAAAATCAAATTTATATGGAAATAAAAGTAAAATTAAAAATTAAAATCTTCCAAACTGAAAGTGAAAATGGAAATAAAAGTGAAACAGAAAATGAAACTCCATGAAATTGAAATTGAAAGTATAGCAAAATAAAAATTAATTTGAAATTGAAAATAAAAATGAAACTGAAAACGAAATAGAAAATTAAAAACAGCAAAAGCGAAAGTGAAAGTGGAAGAGAAAGTGAAACAGAAAATGAAATTTTATGAAAGTGAAAACAAAATGAAAATCGTAAAGTTCATTAAAATAGAAATTAAATTTAAAATGAAAGTGAAAGTGAAAACTAAAGTAAAAATGAAACAGAAAATCAATGTCTATGAAAATGAAAGTGAAAGTGAAAATAAAAATGAAACAGAGAATAAAACTAAAAATTAAAAATTAGTCCAACGCGACAGCAAAAATGAAAGTTAAAATTGAAACAGAAAATAAAATTCCATAAAAACGAATATGAAAATAAAATTATTAAAAAATTGCAAGTCTATTAAAATAAAACTGAATTTGTAAACTCATTGAATTGAAAATAAAAATATTTAAAAATCCGTCAAAGTGAAAGTGAAAAAAAAATACTTTTAAACTCCATCTAAATTAACATAATAAAAAAAATAAATTTACAACTTGACCAGTTTAGGTTAAAAAACTAAGTAGAACCTATAAAAACTAATTTCCAAAAGAAATAAAAATAAACGTCTTAATTCTTCATCTTGCTATTAAAATTAAAATTTTATTAATTGTCCCTTATGTTGGTTCATTGTTATAGTTGCTACTGAAATTAAACGATAAGACTCAAGTTGACCTCAATTAACATTTCCACACTGTCAGTTACCGCGTTTGGAAGAAAGTTATTATACAAATCATTTAGTCACAGTTTTTTTTTTACAACTACTTTTCACATGCACCAAAAATTTTCTCATAGAAATTTTTGTAATTCAATCTTTTGAAGGAGAAAAAATTTTTAATTCCAAAGATTAGAATTGAACTGTGTTTATTTAAACTCCAAAAACATAAATTTCAGAGTTAATTTATTAATTGGGTACAAAAAAAACATGCTGTTAGCTATGTTAATGAATATATTTTGATATATTAAGTGTTTAAATTGGATAATTTTTTCAGGAGAGAAAAAAAGTGGTAATAAATATTGAAAGAGCGTTAAGAATATTAATTATAATCCATTAGGACGGGGGAGGATATCGAACTATTTTAATTAAAGTTTCAACGAGATTGGCCATCTTCTTATTGACTTTAATTTAATAATTACAAAATATTACATTTTTTTTACTTATTGCATTTATTTTTTCAATTATATTATTAGTCAATTATTTATTTCGTCTCTTATTTATTATTATCAATTTATTCATTTATTTTTTAACTTTTTATTTAGTTTATTTTTTATAATTTACATTTTGATATTTACTTATTTGCTTTTGTCTTTTTTTTATTTTGTTACTTAGTTATTTTATTTCCTTCTATGTTTATTTAGATAATTACATATTAAAAATTTTTTTTTCATTTTGTTTTTCATGTTTTTTTTATTTTTCAATTTATTTTTTTCGAAAATGAAAAAAACATTTTTTTTAAAGTGAAAGAAACGTTTTTTTTAATGTGAAAAGAACGTTTTTTTTAATGTGAAAAAAACATTTTTTTAAAGTGAAAAAACATTTTTTTTAAACGAAAAAACATTTTTTTTAAACGAAAAAAACAATTTTTTAAAAATGAAAAAACATTTTTTTTAAAGGAAAAAAAATAATTTTTTTAAAGAAAAAAAACAATTTTTTAAAAGTGAAAAAAACATTTTTTTTGAAGTGAAAAAAATTAAAGTAAAGAAAATAAAAGAAGCCAATTCGTTGTCGACACTACAAACAAAATTTTACATTTACAAAAATTTTTTTAAATTTAAAAAAAACATACCTGTTTACATCGTCGTAGTTATTGGCTTTGGACAAAATATCCTGGCCAATATTAACATCCAATTTCCCTGTAGTTGGATCAATTTGATCAATAAAATCGCCTCTATGTCGAAGAAGGTAGTTGTGTAAATTTCCAAAATGGCAGTACTCCACGATGACTAAAAGTTCGCCTGAAAAACATTTTTCACTTATGAAAATTCTTTTAAATTAAAAAAATCACCTTTTTGTCAATAATCAAATAAATATATTACAAAAAAAGAAATTTTTCGTCTTTAAAAAGTGCATAATGTCAAAAAAAGTGAATTCGAATGTCAGATTTAGCAAATTTAAAAATGGCCGATTCAATATGGCGCGAGTTTTTTTTAAATGTATCGCGATTCGTTGGAAATTTTCCAAATCCGCGCGACTTTTGAAATCATCGTTCAATTAAAATTTGATGACAATTTCTTATTTCGACTGAAAATTGAAAAACAAATTGAAAATTAAAAAACAAATTGAAAATTTGTAAACATTAATTAAAAACTGAAAAACTTGGATTTAAAACTAAAAAGTTATTAATTAAAATTAAAATGAGAATTTTTCTAAAATTAAAATTAGAATTTTTTCTTAAAGTAGAAATTAGAATTAAAATCGAATTTTTCTAAAAATAAAATTAGAATTTTTTCTAAAATTAGAAATTAGAATTTCTTCTAAAATTAGAAATAAAAATTTTTTCTAAAATTAGAAATTAGAATTTTTCCTAAAATTAGAAATTAGAATTTTTTCTAAAATTGAAATTTCTTCTAAAATTTAAATTACTTCTAAAATTAGAAATTTGAATTTTTCTAAAATTAAAATTATAATTTCTTCTAAAATTAGAAATTAGAATTAAAATCGAACTTTTCTAAAAATAATATTTGAATTTCTTCTAAAATTAGAAATTAGAATTTTTTCTAAAATTAAAATTTCTTCCAAAATTAGAAATTAGAATGTTTCTAAAATTAAAGTTAAAATTTTTTCTCAAAGCAGAAATTAGAATTAAAATCGAACTTTTCTAAAAATAATATTAGAATTTCTTCTAAAATTAGAAATTAGAAATTTTTCTAAAATTATAATTAAAATTTTTTCTCAAAGTAGAAATTAGAATTAAAATCGGACTTTTTTAAAAATAAAATTAGCATTTTTTCTAAAATTAGAAATTAGAATTTTTTCTAAAATTGAAATTAGAATTTCTTCTAAAATTAGAAATTTGAATTTCTTCTAAAATTAGAAATTAGAATTTTTTCGAAAATTAAAATTTCTTCTAAAATTAGAAATTAGAATTTCTTCTAAAATTAGAAATTAGAACTTTTTCTAAAATTAAAATTTCTTTTAAAATTAGAAATTAGAAATTTTTCTAAAGTTAAAATTAAAATTTTTTCTCAAAATAGAAATTAGAATTAAAATCGAACTTTTCTAAAAATAAAATTAGCATTTTTTCTAAAATTAGAAATTAGAATTGTTTCTAAAATTAAAATTAGAATTTCTTCTAAAATTAGAAATTAGCATTTTTTCTAAAATTAGAAATTAGAATTGTTTCTAAAATTAAAATTAGAATTTCTTCTAAAATTAGAAATTAGAATTTTTCTTAAATTAAAATTAGAATTTTTTCTCAAAGTAGAAATTAGAATTAAAATCGAACTTTTCTAAAAATAAAATTAGAATTTTTTCTAAAATTAGAAATTAAAATTTTTCTAAAATTTGATTTTCTTCTAAAATTAGAATTTTTTCTAAAATTAAAACTAGAATTTCTTTTAAAATTAGAAATTAGAATTTTTTCTAAAATTAGAAATTAGATTTTGTTTAAAATTAAAATTAGAATTTTTTCTAAAATTTGTAATTAGAATTTTTTCTCAAAGTAGAATCTAGAATAAAAATCAAATAATTAAAATATAAAATTAAAAAGTTTATATAAAATAAAATTCAAAAATAAAAAAGGAATTTAGATTTAAAATTTTTAAATTCAAACATTAAATTAAATAATTTGAACACTAAACTCACTTTTGGAAATATTTTTTGTACAAGCACCCAAGAGATTAACAACATTGAGATGCTTTCCGAGATGAATCATTATTTTAAGTTCGCTGACGAGTGCTTTTATGTAAGTTGGATCAATTGTTCGTTTCACCATTTTCACAGCAACAGTGGTGACATCTTCGTTTTCTAAAATTCCCCGCGCACGCGCTTTTCGCACAACGCCAAACGCTCCACTACCCAATTGCTTTCCTGTAATTTTACATATTTTAATAAATTTTTTTAATAAATTTTTTTAATAGATTTTTTTAATCAATTTTTTAAATAGATTTTTTTGATCAATTTTTTAAATAAATTTTTTAACATATTTTTTTAATAAATTTTTTTAATAAATTTTTTTAATAGATTTTTTTAATAAATTTTTTTAATAGATTTTTTTAATAGATTTTTTAATCTGTTTTTTTAATCAATTTTTTTACTAAATGTATTATTTTATGGTTATTATTTATAAATATATATTTATTTTCAATTTTATAAATGTTATAAAATTAATATTTTAGAAAAATTATGAAAGTCGTCTTTTATAATATTTTATAAATATTAAAATGTGACGCGATTTGAAGAAAGGGACCTTAGAAGCAAAACATTTTAAGGTTATGTTAGCTTTACTTTTTTCTTATTTGAAAGTTCTTTTTTACTAATTGCAAATTAAAATAAATTTTTATTAAATATTGCAATTGCAGTGAAGACATAAAGATAAATTATTACAATTGACAGTTGATCCTTTTTTTGTATTTTCATTTTGAAAACTGCAAACATAACCTTAAAATGATTTGCTTCTAAGGTTTCTTTCTTCAGATCGCGTCACGTTTCAATATTTATAAAATATTATAAAAAATCATTTTAATAATTTTTCTAAAATATTAATTTTATAACATTTATAAAATTGAAAATAAATATATTAAAATATAATAACCAAAAAAAAATATAAATATAATAAATATAAATATAATAAATATAAATATAAATTAAAAAAGTATTTTCTAAAGAACAGAAAATTTAATATTTTGTGTAAATATTTCTGATACATTGAAAAAAATGTTCCTGAATTTTTTTATCAAAATGAAATTTTTTTTAATTTGATATTAAAGTATAAAAAAAAATTTTTTTTTTACCAAGATCCAATTTCTCTCGGGGAAATTCATATTTTTTATCGTAAGGAAGATGCTCCGCTTGATCTTCGAGTGTTAGGTCAGGATTTAAGCATTCAAGTGCTCCTTCTTCAAAATGAGTCAATCCAGCTTCCATTAACTGCTTTCTCATTACCTAAATCAAATAGGACGTTTTATAATATTTAATCAAAACGATTCTAGTCAATTGAAGAGATGATGTCATATATAATAAACTCTTTTGAAATATTTTAAGTTACACTCAACGAGACTTCACTTATAGTACTATTTTTATTAACGAGAAATTATTCAACTCTTTTTGAAAAAGAAGAGAAAAAAAAATGTTCATTTTACCTTTGCTTTTAATTTTTTTTTTATTTTTTTATTATGTAACGATTTTTTTTACATTTTCAAAACACTGGTAATTTAAACATTTTTTTAATTCTCTTTTGGAAAATAAAAAATTTTATTAGCAAATTTTTTTTTCCTTTCTTTCATTATAATTATTAATTTACTTGTTTATTTAACTCATTTATTTTTAAGAATATAATTTTTGAAAATTTATTTATTATTATATTATTATTTCATTTATTATTTTTATTTATTATTTTTATTTATTATTTTCAAAAATTTAGGTATCTAGAGGTAAAAATTAAAATGAAGAAGGCAAATTTGAGTCAAAATTTTTGAAAGTTCGAAATTTGATTATTTTGATTGAAAAATAAATTTTTAGTGATTATTTTTACTTTTATTATTATTATTATTAGTATTATTATTATTATTATTATTATTATTATTAGGTTGTCGCTGTGTACCCAGAGCTACTTCTCGACGTCTTTAATACATGTCTAGAGAGTGGAGAGTTTTTCAGCGACTGGAAAACACAGAGGTTGGTCCTCCTAAGAAAAGGGGATAAACCTCTAGATAAAGTCTCATCGTTTAGACCAATTTGTTTATTGGACACGATGGGTAAACTTCTAGAGGGAATGATTCTAGAACGACTTCAGGGAATCCTGGTAGGCGAAAATGGCTTATCAGAGAATCAATTCGGTTTTAGGAAGGGACGGTCGACAGTAGACGCGATCTTAGCGGTACTCGAAAAGGCAAGGAAAGCTAAAGAGGGACGTAAGAAGGGCTTTTGCGCGCTCGTTTCAATAGATATCCGTAAACGCGTTCAACTCCGCGAAATGGGAAAATTGTATGAAAGCAATGAGATGTAAAGGGGTACCGACGTGTTTGTTGCGAATGATAGACAACTATCTTAGCGACAGATGGGTTGTATACGAGAGATGCATGTCATATCAAAGAGAAAATGACATGCGGAGCTCCCCAAGGATCAAAGGTGGGTCCAACCATCTGGAACGTTATGTATGACGGTTTTCTGAGGTTGAACTTACCCGAAGATACGTCTATATCCGGGTTCGCGGACGATGTACTCATGGTCTGCTATGACGATGAGTTAAGACTATTGAAAATAAAGCTTGAGGATAGTCTGCGTCGAGCCAAGTTTTGGCTTTACCGACATGGTCTGCAAAAGGCTTTCGAAAAAACCGAAGCTCTACTCGTCACAGACAGGAGACTTTATACACCCCCGAAAATCGAGATAGGAGGATCTGAAGTCGTATGGGGAAACACGCTTAAGTACCTGGGAGTGTGGTTGGACAAACGCTTAAGTTTTGGCCAACATATTAACATCTCAACGCTCAAAGCCACTGAATGCATGGGAAACCTTTCGAGGATGATGCCCAATATCGGTGGCCCCAGGGAAAATAAAAGAAAACTGGTGGCGACTGTGGTTCAATCAAAGCAGCTATATGCTGCCCCTGTATGGGCCTCAGCCCTTAAGATCCACAGCATCTCTGACAGGCTCCTTTCGGCACAGAGAGAGCCAGCAAGGAGAATTACGTCGGCCTTCAGAACGGTGTCTGACTGCGCTCTCCGGGCGGTGCTTGCTAGATTACCGCCAATGGACTTGTTGGCATTGGAAAGGCAGGGAAAATTTCCAGCTCTCCAAAAATCTGGTGGGCAACCCGGAGCAAAGAGAAAGACTCAAAGCTCTAATGCGTACGGAGGTCAAGGAAAAGACTCGTTCTGAGGTGGCAGGAGAGATGGGATGGGGAATTAAAAGGCAGATGGACTCATCGCCTGATTCCCCACCTCGCCACATGGTTGGAAAGACAACATGGTGAAGTAAGCTACTACCTTACACAAGCGATGTCGGGTCATGGTTGTTTCGGGCAGTACTTCTATCGGTTTAAAATAGAAGCAGATGCGAAATGTGTATACTGCAACGGTTCGGATGACGACGAAGCAGAGCACATTGACGACGCGGAGCACACGCTTTTTTCTTGCGGGCACTGGCGTGAACTTAGGGAAGCCATGTTTTCGGCCGTGGGCATGAAGTCACGGTCGAGAACATGGTACCATTATGTTACAGAGTGCAGGACTCATGGCGCGAATAGAGTCCTATATCATCAAAGTGATGCAGTGCGAAGGAGAACGACAGAAAGGACGTTACAACAACGACGGAGAATTCCTGCGGCTCGGCTGGGCGCTCGCGGAGGACGGAGGAGACCTTAAATGGGAACTCCTCCCTCTTCCGCTAGCGCTTAGTTAAGGATTTCAGATCTGGAAGTAGGTAAGGAGACCTCTACTGGCGATGTAAGCTTGACGGCAGTTCCGCCAGGAGAGATATGTCTCAAAAAAGGGTGTGGTTTTTAGTGGGTCGACCAGAACAAGAGCGGTTACCCCCACATAACCTAGGAGTGCGGGCTCCAGGTATCTGCCTTGGAAGTAGGCCTCCAAGGGTTAGCAGATTTTCCACTTCCCTCGTAAAAAAAAAAAAAAAAAAAAAAAAAAAAAAAAAAAATTATTATTATTATTATTATTATTACTATTATTATTATTATTATTATTATTATTATTATTACTATTATTTTGATTTAATAAAATAATTTACCCTTTCTCGCCGGAATTTGATGCAATAAATAATAGTGAGTATACAGCAAACAATTAATACACCACAGCCAGCAATAATCCACGTCTTTGGCAATTCTTTTCCTAAAAGAAAACATAATTTTTCCAAAAACTCAATTTAAAAAATAATTAGTTTTACATTTTAAATAAAATTCATTATTTTTTTTTCAACATTTCTATAGATTAATATTTTATTCATTCTCACCAACGACAATGAACATAAGAAATCTTTCCTCTTTAGCAAAACGATTTTCAGCACGACACAAATATTTCCCACTGTCACCTTCGTCGAGATATTTTATATTTAATTCCTGTTTACTGCGAGTAAAAAAATACTGATTGTTCCTTTCAAGTAAATTGCCATCCTGAAAATTTTCATTTTTTAATTGTTTATAAAAATAAAAATTTTCTTCTTATAAAAATAAAAAATGTCAGGAAATAAAAATTTTTAATTTTAACTCTCTTGAATTGAAATTAGTTTTTTTATTAATATTATTATAAATAGATTATATTTATTTAATATACAAATTATTTAATTTATAAATTGTTTATAATAATTTTTATTTAAAAAAAAGTTTAAAAAACCTTTTTTTAATTCAAACAAATTTTTAAAAAGTTTTCCTAATTCAATTAATTCAATTAATTAATTTAATTCAAAAATTTTTTTTTAATTAAAAAAAGTTAAAATTTGTTTTTTTAATTAAATAAAAAAATTAAAATTTTACCTTGTACCACGTGACATTAGGTTTAGGCGTTCCAGTTGCAGCACAAGTTAAACTTATTGTATTGTGACCCAAAATATTTAAATCGAAAGTCACTTCCGTACCGTTCATGTTTGTTTCTATTATTTTCGCTGGTTTCGGATCTTGAAATTATTAAAAAATTAATTATTATTAATATATTTCAACTAAACTGAAAAAAAACTTAATTTTATAATTTATTGAGATGACTCATCACTCCCAGTAAAATAGAAAATGAAAAAAGAAACAAATTCCAAAATTTTATAAATAAATATAAATTTTATAAATTTGAAAAATTTTTAAATTGAATTTGAAAATTTTTCACATGACTTACACTTGGAAAATATTTACACATTTGAAAAAATGAAACAATAAAAGTAAAAAAATAAAAATAAAAAAAATATATATATTTGAAGAAATTGAAATTGAAAAAATTTTATGCAAATATTATATTCGAAAGTTTTTAAAATAAATTACTTTTGCTAAATATTTAAAGAAATTGTATTTGGAAATTTTTTATGTAAAACATATTCGAAAAATATTTTTAAATATTATATTTAAAGGCTTCTTTAATAAATTAATTTTGACAAACATTTAAATAAATTATGTCTGAAAAAATGAAAATAAATTATATCTGAAAAACATTTAAATAAATTATGTTTGAAAAACATTTAAATAAATTAAGTTTGAAAAACATTTAAAGAAATTACGTTTGAAAAACATTTAAATAAATTACGTTTGAAAAGCTTTTAAATAAATTATATTTAAAAAGCATTTAAATAAATTATTTTAGAAAAATATTAAAATAAATTGTATTTAAAAAAATATTTAAACCAAAAAAATTATATATTTTGAAAAATACAATAATAAAAGAAAATTTATCAAATATTTTAGATTTCTCAAAATACCAGCTAAATTCAGAATATAGTATTCTCTATATTCGTTGAAATCGTTAGCAGTCGCCACACACGTATATTCAGTCGCATCCGATTTTTGTAAATTTTTTATTGACAACGTTGAACGATGTGTGAACTGAGTTGTTTCGTGAATTACTTTCACTCTGTCTGCAATCATGATAAATAAATTTTTTTCACCCTCAAAAACAATTTCTATCATTTTCATTATTTTTCAATTGAAAAAAAAACGCAAGAATTTCCATATTTAAAAAATTTCAATAAATAATTAAAAAAATAAATAAATAAATAATAATAATAATAATTTCAATTTTTTTCAATTAAAAAAAAAATTAATAAATAAAATGTTGAATAAAATTTACCATTTTCAATAATATTTTCATCGTCAATTTGCCATCTTAAATTATTAGTATAGTTATAAATGGATGCGAAACAAATTAGTTCCAAGTCATCTCCGACTGTCATTTGACTCTCAGGAATTATTACTCCGACACCATTACTTCCATCTATAAAAAAAAAATTTATTTTACATTTCATCACCAGATTATTTGCACTGTAAATTTAAATAAAAAAAAACGATAGATTTACTATTAAAATTTAATGTCTTGAAAACTAAAAAAAAACGAAAAATAAACTACGAAAATATAAATAAATTAAGAACAAACTAAAAAAAAAGAAAAATAGTAATAAGAGTAATAAAAAATAAAAAAATAGTGGTAACAATGATAATAATAATAATAAAAATAAGCTACGAAAATATAAATAAACTAAGTACAAACTGAAAAAAATAAAAATAGTAATAATAATAATAACAATTAAAAAAAAATAATAATAATAATAAAAAAAATAATAATAATAATAATAATAATAATAATCATAATAAAAGTAATAACAATAATTTTATTTATTTTTATTTTTATCAATAATTATTATAATTATATTTCAAAATATTCTATCAGCGAAAAATTCTAACCATAATAATTATTAAACTTATTATTAACAGTAGAATTTTTGTTTACACCATTACAAAATGCAATTTTAATTTCCAACGTAATTTTATATAAAAAAAAGAAAATCTTATCTATATACTGTCATAGATTAAAAATTTTAATTTCTTTAAAATTACCCTGAAATTTCTTTTTAATAACTCACCAGAAACGAAAATAACTTCACGTGCCATTTCACAACCAACTTCATTGCAAGCAACGCATGTAATAATACCAGTCATTTTAACATGAAATTTCACTATTGTCTCATACCTAATAGGCGACTCTTCAGTTAAAGTCCACTCCTAAAAATAAATTACAATTATTTCAAAAGAAAAAATTTTATTCTAAGAGATAGTTTTTGAAATAATTTACTAAGTGATGAATATAAAAAAAAATTTTTTTAAACTCAAATATGTATTTTCTTCCTACCAAAATGTATTCGGCAAAACAACCAAGTCGAGATGGATAATGAGGACAATTAAGATAACTCCAGGTCACATTGCTCGCTGGATATGCGTCCACTTCATTTCTTATCTCGACTAATTGATTTGGAGCGTAATACGCGTGTACTTTAATATTATTTCTTGGCTTCACTGAAAAAAAAAATTGTTCATTCATCTTTTATTTATGTTTAATTCATCAATATTGGCAGAAAAATGTAAACATAAACGTAAACATAAATGTAAACATAAACGTAAACATAAACGTAAACATAAACGTAAACATAAACGTAAACATAAACGTAAACATAAACGTAAACATAAACGTAAACATAAACGTAAACATAAACGTAAACATAAACGTAAACATAAACGTAAACATAAACGTAAACATAAACGTAAACATAAACGTAAACATAAACGTAAACATAAACGTAAACATAAACGTAAACATAAACGTAAACATAAACGTAAACATAAACGTAAACATAAACAAAAATCAAAATGCAAACACGAACATGAAAATAAATTTAAATACAAGAAAAAATGTAAAGCTAACATTCAAGTAATCACAAATAAAAACAAAAGCATAACACAAACGAAAATATAAGAATAAACATAAAAAATTAAACAAAAACACAAATGAAAATATGAATATAAACGTAAACATAAGAAAAAATATAAACATAAAATATTTTACAAAAACATACACGAAAATGTAAATCAAAATGAGAAAAGGTAAACAAAAACACGAACATAAGGAGGAATGTAAACATAAACATAAAAATAAACGTTTACGAAAACATAAACTTAAACACGAATGTAAATATAAACATAAATGTAGAAAATGTAAACAAACATAAATATAAAAAAATGTAAACAAAAACGAACGTAAATATAAGCGGAAAGTGTAAACACAGGCATAAAAATAAACGCAAACATAAACATAAACGAAAATAAACAAAAAAGAACATAGAGACCAACGTTAAAAGTGCCAGCAAAAACATAAATTAAAATATAAACCACGAACATAAGAAATTTTTGAATAACAATAAAAATGTAAACAAAAGCTTAAATGTAAATACGAAACTTAAAGAGAAAGTAAATATAAAAAGTGTGAACCAAAACATAAACGAAAATGTAAACATAAACACAGGGAAATGTAAACATAAACATAGGGAAATGTAAACAAAAACAAGAGCGTATGCATAAGAAAAAATGTAAATACATTCAATAAAAAAACATAAACAAAAAATAAAGGAAAAATGAATTTAATTATTAAATGTGAAAATAAAAATAATATGTCTTACTTCTAACATAGAGTGAAAATGTGATGGACCTATTTCCATGTTGATTTGAAACTTCCAGTGTATAATTGCCCGAATGATCCAGCCTCAAATTTCTAATGGAGAAAGTCGTGAATGTCAATTCAGGGTCCACTGTTATATTATATTCAGAATGATGAGACACGTCATATCTTTCGTACAATGGCTGCATCTCATTTTTTCCTAAACTGTACATCCTACACAGAATAAAAAAATAATGTCTATAATTATCATTACTTAATTCAAAAAAAATTTTTTTAAATATATTGAAATTTTATGTTACATAAAACTCATACGACATAATTTCCATTTGACATGAAAATCATTTAACATAAATTTCTTTTCACAAAAAATATATTTAACGTAAATTTTCTTTGACAAAAAAATCCATTTAACGTAAATTTCATTTGAAAAAAAATCCATTTAACGTAAATTTCTTTTGACAAAAAATACATTTAACGTAAATTTTCTTTGACAAAAAAATCCATTTAACGTAAATTTCTTTTGCCAAAAAAAATCCATTTAACATAAATTTCTTTTGACAAAAACTCCATTTAAGGTGAATTTTAATTGTTATAAAATTTATTTCACATAAAATTCATTTGACAACAATTTCATTTGGCATAAAAGTCAATTAACGTAATTCTCATTTGACACGCAATTCATTTGACATAAAAACAAATTTTACATAAAATTCATCTGACGTAAATTTCATTTGACATTAATATCATTTAACAAAATTCTTATCTAACATAAAATTCACTTGATGAAAACTTCATTTGGCATAAAGTTCATTTAACATAATTTTCATTTGACATAAAAATTATTTTACATAATTTCCATTTGGTATAAATTCCATTTAAAGTAATTCTTATTTGACATAAAATTCACTTGACATAGTGTTCATTTAACATAATTTTTATTAGACATAAATGTAATTTGACATAAACTTCATTTAACATAATAGACATTTAACTTAATTTTTATTTGGCATAAAATTCATAAATGTAATTTGACATAAACTTCATTTAACATAATAGACATTTAACTTAATTTTTATTTGGCATAAAATTCAGTCATTTGACATGAAAATTTAGGCGCGAATTTCAAAATTGGCGATTTACAATGTTGTTTATAATATTTAATTGGTTACTTTTAAATTTGGCTCCGATATTTTTATGTAAAATGTAATTATGAGGGAAATAAATTTTATGTGATGAGAATTTTATTAAATACATATACATATTAAATTTAAATTAATTACAATTTATGTCAAATAAAAATTATGTTAAATCCCTTTCATGTTAAATGAACTTTATGTCAAATGAAATTCCTGCCAAATAAGAATTTTGTTAAATGACTTTTATGTCAAATGAAATTTACGTCAAATGACATTTGTGTTAAATAAAAATTATGTTAAATATATTTTATGTTAAATGAACTTTATATCAAATTAAATTTATATTAAAAAATGAGAATTTTATTAAATGTCTTTTATGTCAAATGAAATTTATGTCAAATAAAAATTATGTTAAATGAACTGTACGTTCAATGAACTTTATGTTAAATGAAATTCATGTCAAATGAGAATTTTATTAAATGACCTTTATTTTTATTTATATTTAAAATTATTATTATTATTATTATTATTTATTTATGTCTAGTGAAATTTATGTCAAATTAAATTGATGACAAAAAAAATAAAAATGAGAATTCTTTGTCAAATGACACATATGTTATAGAAATTCTATGTTTAATGAAATATATGTCAAATGGATGTCATAAAAAGTACCATTTATGTAAAAAATTAATTAAAAAATTATATGTTTAATGAAATGTATGTCAAATAAATTTCAAATTAAATGCTTTTTATACCAAATAGATGTTATGTCAAATAATATTTATGTTAAATGGTTTTATGCCAAATGAGTATTATGTCAAATAAAATTTCGGGAATAGTCATGCGTCTCATCAGCTACTTCAAAAACTTCCGAATATTTATTTTCAAACGGCTTTGCCTGAATTTTGAATAACGATTCCGCCATATTGAATCCGCCATTTTGAATTCACTGGTAAATTCACTAGAGTTACATAAATATTATATTTTTGAATTTTTTTCCAGTTCTAAATAATTTATTAAAACGATTTTTTAGCTTCTGGTGTTAATTAAAGCAGTTAAAATTTGTATATTATTATTATGTTTATTGTTATTATTTTTTTTTATTATTTGTAAATGTAAAAAAGAATATTACCATCTAAGTGTTGGTGGTGGATGAGCATGAATATGCACTATCCATCTGACATGTTCAGTTTCATTCAGTACGTGATATCGATAATGATCATCACTTGTCACTTCGATAAAAGTAACACTAGGATCTGTAAAAAATTAACAAACCCTAATCTTTAAAATTTTATCCATAAAAATATTCACAAAGAAAAATAAAACCCTACACACCATGTATTTCTATTGATGTCTTTACTTCCTCCTTTGGACCATTTGTTTTCGTTTCACAGTAGTAGACACCATTATCCTCATTAGTAGAATTTATAATATTTAACTCAACAGTGTACTTCCAGGAACTCAGCCCCAAGTGATTCGTGTAATTTTTAACCGGTCTTCTTGGGTCCTAAAAGTGTCAAATTGTTTCTAAATCTACCTCCAGAGAAGGTACGAAGTTACAAATTTTTATGAGTCATTAAAAAATTAATTGGAATTAATATTTCACCTTACATTTTGAATTAAGGTCCTGTCAGGAGGTCCGAACCAACGAACCGTAAACGGTCCTCCTTTCGTTAAAGTTGCCGTACAATTGACGCTTAAATTTTGCCCCTGAATCACATATCGAGGTCGCACGGGAGAAATTTTTAAATCTTCTATTAAAGGTGGTGCTGTAAAAGAAAAATTGTCAAGTAAGCTTCTTTTTGTCTTCTCCCAGGTTAGTTAATTATTTTTACTCACTTGTGACCATTAAATAAACATCGATCGTTTGACTGTAACCATCTTCACGTGTCGCTGTACATTCGTATTGATTGCTGTCAATCACTTTGGGATTTTTTAGGATGAATCCAACCTTTGGATTGAATGTCGATTGTATCTTTTCATAAACCTTGAAAAAGATGAGAAATATTTAACTATAAAAAAACTATTCACTAAGTCACTATTAAATATTCATTCATCAAACAATTATAGACTAAAAGGAAAATTAAATTAACCACTCATCGTTAATTATTGAAAATTTTGCTATTGTTTATTATTGAAATTTTTATTTTTTTTTGTAAGATTGCACTTACCGAATCGCCAATAACTGATATCGTAACCTGCAAATCAGGTGCAGTAGGACGACAGGGAATAATTTCATCGTACCCTGAAGTTGCGTGTAGAACCTCCAATTCTAAATCGGCAACGAGTAACTGATCGCCAGCTGAAATTGAAAGAAGAATTTGTAACCGATGTTGAAATTTTATAATAGCAGAATAATTAATATTAGTTTTTATTGCAATTCGAATATTTGCGTGGTTAGGGCGAAATTTTTCCTCGAGCCGCTCCTGAGTCTACGCGGCCAATGAGCGCCCGAGTTCTCCCCACTACGCACGACCCCCACGCGCAGGGCCATCGACTAGTATATAAACGAACGCGCTGGTCGAAATCGCGGAGTATTCGAAGACGTCTTATCGTGTAAACACGTTTAACTTGAAGTAGATTTTCGACTAAATTTCTTGTTCATTAATTTCAGAAAATTTCCCGCTGTTATACAGTCAACATTACCAATTCAGCCACAAGTCGAAACTAAAAAACTACATCTAATTATAATTACAAATTGTTTATTCCAAAAATGTTTCCAATTTGTCTGCTGCCATTTTCGTATTAAAAAAATTACAGAATATTACTAAAATGATACTTAATGTTGAATAGTTTTACTCTATTTCTATTTTTAACAAAATCGTGAAACAATTTAAACCAAATAAATTTTTTTTAATAATATCAAAATGCAAATTAATGAATGAAAAATAGGACTTTTTTGATTCTAAACAAATCGTCTGCTTAAATAAATCAATCATAATTGAAATAGTGAACTGTTAGAAACAATTTATAATTTATATCAAATAAAATTAATTAAACTCGTATTAAATGTAACAAATAAATTTACATACATTTCAAAAAATTATTTTTCAAAATGCAGAACTTTAAGAGATCAAGCGAAAAGGAAGTGAATTTGTAAAATTGCATTCGTAAAGCAATATTTTTCGTAATCAAATCGTATTCTAAAAAATTCTACCGCACAGGTTAAATGCGTCAAGAATAAAATTTTTAACCGTACTCTCTTTAAAATTACAACCGTAATAATTTTTTTTAATGAAAAATACAGTATGCCCAAATTAAAAATAAATTTAGCACTTGGGGATTTTTTCTAATTAGAAAATAATTGTTCGTAAAAAATTATAATTACAAATTCTTTCAATGATATAAATTGTGCACTTGGAAAAAAACGTCAAGGCGAAAAAATTCCTAAAAAATAATCTTCTTTGTTTGTTTGTTTGTAAAATATTTAAAAATTATAAAAAAATAAATGTTCGTAATTAAAAAATTAAATAACTAATGTGATGAAAGGGGAATAATAAAAGTAAATAAATAATTTTAAAAATAACCCTAAATAACGAATTGTACATAAATAATTTTAAAAATAACCCTAAATAACGATTTGTATATAAATAATTTTAAAAATAACGAATTGCATGTAAATAATTAAAAAAATAACCATAAGTAACGAATTATATAAATATAATTAAAAAAATATCCCTAAATAACGAATTGTATATAAATAATTTTAAAAATAACGAATTGTATATAAATTACATAAATAAAAAGAAATAAATATATACAGAAATATAACAATAATAAATAAAATAGTTAAATGAAGTTATTGTAAATAATTATTAAAAATAACAATAATAAATAATAATATGAATTATATTGATTGACAAATATAAGTAACACAATATTTAAAAAATTCAAAAAACCGTTACGTATATTATAATGAATATAAAAAATACCAATAATTAATAAAAATGGAAAAAAGCTAATAAATAACTAATAAAAAGTATCAATAACGAACAATAAAAATACTATTCATTAATAAATAACAAAATTAATAATAAAGAATAACAGAAATAAATTTTTAAAAAATCAGTAAGGCTTAAAAAATATAAATATTAACGTAACGGCCTCTATGAGGGGGGCCCTTACATTACGGACATCCCGAATCTCTCAATAAGCGCTTCCGCCCCTTCGCCACGAAATACTAATGACAAAAATAAATTAATTAACAATAAAAAAATTACTGTAATTAAATAATAAAAATCGAAAAACAAAGTTGAATTATTTTGAAAAATTTTTTTTTAAAACCAGCTTTATTGAAAAAACTATTAATAGTAGAAAATTGTAAAATATTAGATGAATTTTTTTGAATACATTTTACGTAAACATAAGTCCAGGAGAATTGAGCGTGGTAACCCATATCTTGCTTGCTAGGGAAACCAACATCCTCTTCTGCACAGCCATACCACCCAGTGTCACCGGAAACGGCTGACAATCGCCGAAAATTGATAATGAAATTTCCATCTGGATCAATGATTGTCGATAAAATTGCATCTGAAGTCTCAATCTGTAAATTTTTAAAAATCCATTTTAATTAGTGAACATCTTTTTACCATAAATTATTTACATTATTATTATTGTTATTATTACTATTATTATTATTATTATTATTTTTATTATTATTATATTTACTATTATTATTATTATTATTATTATTATTATTTGAATTTTTCATTATTTATTATTTTGGAAACAAAATTAATTAAGTATATTATATAGTAAAATCATTTAAAGTAAATAAATTGCTTTTTAAAAAATAATAATAATTATTATTAATTACTTGAAAAAAAAGAATAATTATTAATTACCAGTTTAATTAATTATTAATATTTCTATTTTTTATTATTTTTAATGTTTTAATTTATCAATTGTTTTTGTTTAATTATTATCTATTACTCGTCTACTTTAATAAAAATTTTAACACAAATAAAGAAGTAATTATTTTTTCAATCATTAAATTTGTAAAAATTAAAAAAAAATATTTTACTTTAATAAATAAGTCTTTTTTATTTATAGAAAAAAAATGTTTTCAGTATTATACTTACGTTTACGAGTTCGTGAGGATAAACGAAAATTATCGGTGTACCGCTTGTACAATTCAGTTCCAATAATTCACCTTCGTTTATAATGATTTCCTCTGTCGAGGGATTCAATATTGGTTTAAATGCAAATGAACCTGCACATAAAAATATTTAAACAATGTTAGTTTACTTGGTTTTTAATTAATTATTAATTATGAATAAATTCTAATTAATAATAATTTTATCAAATTATTTTTACTATTGTTTATTATTACTTATTATTAATATTATTTTATTACTTTTATTATTATTTATTCTATTATTATTATTTATGATTCATTATTTTTTATTTTTTATTCATTACTTTTATTATTACATTATTTACATTGTGTTACATTTTTATCACAACCCTAAAAAAGAATTAGCAGGGGTATTTATTTTGTTTATTTTATTATACTAAATAAGTAAATAAATTTTTAAAATAATAATAATAATTAAAAAAAATGTAATTTACTTTAAATTTAATTTATTTTTTAATTTAATTTTTAATTTATTTTAAATAAAACGTTTAAATATTATGAATAACAATAGATAAATAATAATAAATAATAATAATAATAATAATAATAATAATAATAATAATAATAATAAAATAATAATAAAAGTAGGTACTGATTAATTGACATAGAAAATTTAATTGTAAATATAAACAATAGAAAAATTCAAATGAAAAATAAATTTTCTTGTGAGATTTAAATTTTAAATTAATTTTTCAATTAATTAAAGAAACTGTCTTAACGACTAAAGGCAAAACAATAAATCATTTGTGTGTGAAATGATTAAAGATTATAAAGGAAGTCTTTCCTTCTACAGTGATATATTTCTTATCACTGACTTTAAAAATTATAATATTAATTTTTTAATTGCATTTGAAAATAAATTTCTTTAAAATAAAATTACATTTTATGTTTTCAAAACAGAATGTTTATGAATTTAAAAAATTTTTTCGTTTTATTACAAAAATTGTGTATTTATAATTATATTTATAATTATTTATTTTTAATTATTTATTTATAATTATTTATTTATAATTATTTATTTATAATTATTTATTTATAATTATTTATTTATAATTATTTATTTATAATTATTTATTTATAATTATTTATAATTATTTATTTATAATTTTATTTTTACTCAATTTATTGATAACTTTATTTATAATTATTTATTAATAATTATATTTAATTCAATTTCAAAATTTTATCAGTGTGTCAATTTTTTAATGATTTGTTTACCAAATATTGTTAATAAAAAATAAAAATATTAAATGATGATAAATAAAATTAGAGTAATTGGAAATAATTAATTCAACATTTCTTTTAAAAACTATTTGAAATCTTTTTCTAAAAAATATGTCCCGCTAAGCAGAAAAATATTCTTCAAAATAAACAAATTTTTAATAACCATTTAAGCAAAGAAAAGTTTTTTTTTAATTACTTATTTTTAAAAATGGACCAATTTACTTTTTACTAAATTATTTTGTATTATTTATTTATTTGTTTATTTATATATTTATGCATTCTAAAAATGTTAATTTGCATTCGAATTTAAAAGAAAATAATTATTTTTCTTCGTCTTTAAAGTCAATTTATTGCATTAAAATTTATAATTTATTTGAAAATAAATATTTGTAAATATTTTTATATTTACTTACATTTGGCGTTTATAAAGTATTTAAATGTAAATAAAATAAAATAAAAAAATTTCATTCTTTACCTAATTTTAAAAATTAAGAAACAATTTTTTTTAAACAAATTTATTTTAAATTATTTTATAAAAATTATGTAAATAAATTATTTTTGTTGATAATTTTGTTTTAAATAATGATTATCAATGTCAGTTTTATGTACTTTTTTTTTGTTTGGTTTAAAAAAATGAATACACAGTATAAGAGAAAAAAAATTATTTACATTATAAAAAGAAACATGCTTGAAATAAATTCTAAAATTAGATAAAAATTTTGTAAAAATATTTGATTAAAAAAAGTCAAAAAAAAAAATTTTTTTTCAATAGTGAAATCTTACCCGGATGGCTGCATTCACGAGATAAATGCCTATTTCCTCAAAATAAGATTAATATTATTCTTATCGTTTTAAGAGAGGTGCTAAGAAATCATTTGGAAATATACAAAAATACTGAAAAAGGAAATCCCACACAAGCTCGTGAATGCTTGAAATCCGCCTCCTTTCGTTATTTATTTTTTTTTAAACTTCCGGACTATATTTTTCCTTCATTCTAAATATAAAAAAAAATATATATATATGTACAATTTCTTTTCAAATTATGATAATTGTATAATTATTTTACTTGCGGTTATAGTTATCTAACACGACTTTTTTAAAACTTTAAATAAATTTTGAATAAAGTAAATTACTTTTAAATGAGCATAAAAAATGTGAAATACTTTTATTCTTATATTCTACTTTTAATTTTAATTTTTATTTCATTAAATTAATAAATTTAGTATTATTAATTAATACTATTAATTAATAATAATACTATTATTAATACTACTAATTTTTATTTTATTTTTATTTTTTTTTAAATGTTATTTTTATTTATTGATTATTATTATTATTATTATTATTATTATTATTATTATTATTATTATTATTATTATTATTATTATTATTATTATAAATTTATTCCATTATTTACTATTTATAATAATTTCTTCTACACTACTTTTCATTATTCATAAATTAATTATCATAAGTAAACAACAATTTTAGTAAATAATAACAATATTTGTTAAATAAATTTTTGAATTAAGTACATTGTTTAAAAAATCGTTTAAAAAAATTATTAAAAAAAATTTTTTCAATAAATTATACCATTTTTTTAATAAACTGTTTTAATAACTTGTTTAAAGAAATTGATTGAGTTAATTTAATATACTAACTTAATAAAATATTTTTTAAAATTGTTTAAACGAACTGTTTAAATAAATAGTTTGAATAAATCTAATAAACAAAATGATTAAATAAGTTGTTTAAATAAATTAATTGAAAGAATGGTCTAAATAAGTTATTTAAATAAATTATTCAAACAAATTGTTCGAAGCATTGTTTAAATAAATTTTTCAAACAAAATGTTTGAAGCATTGTTTAAACAAAGAAATTAAACTAATTGTTTTAATAAATTGTTTATTTAAACAAATTGTTATAAATTTATTCGTTTAATAGAAAATGTTGGAGCAAACTGTTTCTAAAAAACAAATGTTTAAACAAATTATTTCTAAATAACAAATGTTTAAGCAATTTTTTTCTAAATAGCAATTGTTTCAATAAATTGTTCATAAACAGTTGTATAAATAAATTCACTTTACATTACGATTGTTCGAAGAATTTGTTTCTAAATATAGAGAATGTTTAAACAAATCGTTTTTACATAAAAAAATTGTTGAAACAATTCTTTTCTACAAAACAAATGTTTCAATAATTTATTTCTAAACAACAAATGTTTAACAAATTTGTTTATAAATAACAATTGTTTAAACATTAATTAGTAGAATTTATCACTCGGTAAAAAAAATATATTAAATTTCTTGACATTTAAAATTGTTTAAACAACTTGTTTCTAAATAATAATTGTTTAAACAATTTATTTCTACATAACAAATATTTAAACAATTTATTTCTACATAACAAATATTTAAACAATTTATTTCTAAATAACAAATGTTTGAACAACTTATTTTTAAGTAACAAAAGTTATAAAAATATTTTTTTAAGAAACATTTGTTTAAATAATTTGCTTCTAAATAACAACTGTTTGAAGAAATTGTTTCTAAATAAGAAATATTTAAATAATTTGTATCTATAAATAAAAATTATTTAAACAATTTGTTTCTAAATAACAATTGTTTAAATAAATTGTTTTTAAATAACAACTGTTTGAAGAAATTGTTTCTAAATAAAAAATATTTAAATAATTTGTTTTTAAATAACATTTATTTGAACAATTTGTTTCTAAATAACAATTATTTAGACAATTTGTTTCTAAATAACAATTATTTAAACAATTTGTTTTTAAATAAAAAATATTTAAATAATTTGTTTTTAAATAACATTTATTTGAACAATTTGTTTCTAAATAACAATTATTTAGACAATTTGTTTCTAAATAACAATTATTTAAACAATTTGTTTCTAAATAACATTTATTTAAACAATTTGTTTCTAAATAACAATTGTTTAAATAAATTGTTTTTAAATAACCATTAAATAATTTGTTTGTAAATTACAATTGTATAAATAAATTGTTCTTAAATTACGATTGTTCAACCAATTTGTTTCTAAAAATAAAAAAATGTTTAAACAATTTTTTAATATAAAAATGTAAAATATTTATTTTTCGACTTCAATAAATTTTTCTGAATTTCTTCATTGGAGAATAATGAATCAATTCATTAATTTTTTTTTTATTATAAAAATTATTTCCTTTTAGAAAAAAAGTTGAATTTATTTTTTTACGCTCTTATAGATCGTAGAGACGAGAATCATTTCTTTGATATCGATTCATTAAACTATCCTCTCCAACAATCATTGTCTGTAATTTTTCCAAGGACATTAACGCTCATCAGTAATATAAAATTCATGCGAATGAAGATAAAAATGTGGCTATGTGTCTACTTCTTAACGTACGATGAAAAACATTTTTCTAATTACCAAACTTCGTTACTAATAAAGAAAAGTAATAAAAAAATAGTCATTAAAAATTTAAATAAAAGTAATTTTTTCTTGGTTATTAATAAAAAAAAAAATTCTTAAAAAATTCTTAAAAAATTCTTTAAAAATTCATTTAAAATTCTTTAAAAATTCTATAAAAATTTTTCGAAAACAATAAACTTTGAGAATATCTATTAAATTTAGAGTATAATTTAGAAAATTATTTAACTCCTTTAATTCTATTAATATACTTTTAACAAATTTCCAGAATTATTATTCGTTTCAATAAAATGCATAAATATTTCTACTTCGCATAAAATCAATTTTCTTTGCTATTTCCACAGAGAAATACGCAGTTTTCACACGCATCATTGGGAGAAATGTTAAAATTAGTTCTCAATTTTTCAAAAAATGTATTTTTCTGTAAAAGTTTTAGATAATTTTTTAAATTATTAAATTTTTTTAAAATTTTTAGATGGTTAAATAAAAGTATAGTAAATTTTACTATTCTGTTCTTTTAAGTTACAAAAAAACATTAGGGTAACATAGTTAAGGTTGGACCTTTAATCAAAGCCATTTTTTAATTTTTAAAATCCGAAATATGTTTTTAACTAACAAACCCCCCCCCCCCAAAAAAAAAAATCTTTAAAAATCGAAAATTTATTATTCTAAAATTAGTAATTTTTTTTGAGTTGCAGAAAAATTTTTTTTGGCATATTTATCATAAATAATGAAATTTTTTACAAAAAAACTTTAGTCAAAGCGAATTTTAATTTAAAAAATCCAAAATATTTTCATAACTAACAACCGCCCTCTCAAAAAGAATCTTTAAAAATCGAAAATTTATTCTTAATTTAACAATTTTTTTGAATTGCAGAAAAGATATTTTTTGGCATATTTATCATATTTATCATAAGTAATGAAATTTTTTTTACAAAAAACTTTAGTCAAAGTCAATTTTAATTTTAAAAATCCAAAATATGTTTTTAACTAACAACCCCCCCCCCCCAAAAAAAAACTTTAAAAATCGAAAATTTATTCTTAATTTAACAATTTTTTTGAATTGCAGAAATTTTTTTTTGGCATATTTATCACATTTATCATAAACAATGAAATTTTTTTACAAAAATACTTTATGTATAATAAATTAAAAATAAAACAATATATATATATAAGAGAGTGATTTGGCATATGATACAGGTGACTCATATTGAAGGCGTATCATTGAGACCACTTGTGTTTTAACAAACATTCACGGATATATGTGTGTAATTTTTCTTTTTCTTCAAATAATAATTATAGTTTTACACATTTTCTTAATTAATTTTACATTATTGTTAAAACAAAAATGTAATATTATATTGATTCTGTGTAAATGGTAAGTTGGGTGAATTTCGAAAATTATGCAAAACCAGGTAGCAGAGATTATGCAAAAAAAAAAGAAAAAAATAGAAAAGAAAGATAAAATCTGAGACAGATAAGAAACGTAAACTACGATGAGTTGATTTTGTAATAAGGTCGATGGATATCGGACCAATGAGAGAAGTCAATTATAGCAACAGGTGTAACAACAGGAACGTGACAATGTTAAATGTCTCCGTGAATATTTTATTCTAATTTTAAAAATACTCGTCACTTATTATTATTAATCGCTTGAACATTGTGTAGAACAAGAATAATAATAATTTTAATAAACATTAACAAAGAAATGTGAAAAGAATAAATTATTATAATTTAAATAAAAAAAATTATAACAATAATTATATTGTTATTATTTTCCATTCAAATTGTATTCTTTTTAAATTAATAATATTATAAAAAAATAATATAAGAATTATATTTATGTTATTAATTATTTATTATTTATTTCATAAAATACACATAAATATAAATAGTACCTAGTGGAAAAAATTAAAATAATAATCTGTAAATTTGACACTTTCGACTGCAAACAAAAAAAAATAAAAAATAATAATATAATAATAATAATAATAATAATAATAATAATAATAATAATAATAATAATAATAATAATATTAATAATAATATTAATAATAATAAATAAAAATAATAACGAACAAAAATATAAAAAGTAATATAATTATAACAAAGAAAATAATATTAAATAATAAAAAGTAATTATGACAAAAATATAAACTTTTATCATCAATTTCCTTATTTTTGAAATAAAATAAAAAATTGTAATAATAAAACATTTCTTTTTAGATTTTTACAAAAATAAAAAATTTGTAATAAAAAATAATAAAAAAATATTAGTAATAATTATAAAAAATATAAGAGTAAAAAACAGTAAAGAATAATATTGAATATAATAATGTCCCGTAATGCTTTACATAAATAAATATAAAAATAAATAAATAATAATAATAATAATAATAATAATAATAATACCTGTTAGTTTTTAAATATTAAAAATAAAATAATTATAACAATAAAAAAAAACATTAAACAATAGAAAATAGTACTAAATTTTTAATATTCTTAATGTTTTTAATATTTTTAATAAGAAACCATTTTTTTTTCTTAAATAAAATTAAATTAAATTTAAATTTTATTAAATAAAATTAAATTTTGAAATAGTCTATGTAGAATTAAAAATTATTTTTAACCAAAAAAAACTTTTTTTTTGACGTAATTTTGTTTTTCCATTATTACGTGATAATTTATATATAAACTTCCCATTTACTGATTATATAATTAAAAATAAAATTAGAGATGAAAAAAAAATTCTTTCATTAAAAGACAATAAGTCAGAGTTACACATTAGCACTAGAAAAATATCTTATATTTTTTTTTCTTACGAAATTTTCTCCGGCAGTAATTATAGAAAAAATTATTTTTAATTATATATAATTTAGTGAAAATAAGTAAAAAAAAAATTTGTAATCACGACGATTTACACAATAATATAATGTATATATGTATAATTTTTTTTCTACAATATTATATACATATATATATATTTGTCTGGGTATTTTTCTTTGTTCTGTAATAGTAGAAAAATGATTGGAAATTTTTTTCAAGAATGTTTCTTGTTCTGGAAATTGAAGAAAAATTGTATTTTTTAATTTTTTTTACATATATTTTTAAGAAAGATGATTTTTTTAAAAACTTATTTGGGAAATTATTTGGTAAATTAAATTAAAATTAAAAATTAAGTAAATTAATTAATTAATTAAATAAATAAATTAATTAAATAAATAAATTAAATACATAAATTAATAAAATAAATAAATTAATTAAATAAATAAATAAATTAAATTAATTAATTAATTAAATAAATTACATTTCAATATTTAAATTGTAACAATATTTGGCAATTCCTAAAAAATAAATTTTTTTTTAATAAAAAACATTTTCTGAAATAATGTTTCAAATATTTTGAAAATTCAAGCAACATTTTTAAAATAATAACTATATTTTAAATTTAAAGAATTTATTGAATAAGATTTTAAAAATATTTTCATTTTTTACTGAATGTTTAATAATTTAGCTTTTTAAAGAATTTCCAACTTTTTTCTCTTTTAGTGTTTAAAAATAGTTGTCAAAATATTGCGAATGTTAAATATTTTTAAAAGTTTTTTAAGAATATAAATTTTTGAAAAATGTTCTCATTTCAATGAAAAACACATAGAAGAAAATTTTTTGTCAAAATTATTTTAAAAACTATTTTTCAAATTGTCTTTCGAGAAATATAACAAAAAAATTATTGAAAAGAATTGAATATTTTTTAAATTATAACAAAAGAAAATGTACAGTTTCAACTATCAGGAAATTGACAAAAAATATTGTTTCGAAACATTTTAAGCAATATATTTAAATTTAAGTTTCTCAATATTTAATCTTGAATTTAATTTGATTTTTCGATGTATAAGTAACTATAGTAAAATAATAGTTTTTTAAAATACATTTTTTTAAATGAAAACTTTAAATTCTAAAAAAATTAAAAAATATTGATTCGAAACATTTTGTGCAATATTTTTAAAACTATTTTAACAAATTTTTAAAAATAAAATTTTCAAAATATTTTAAAAGACATTTAAAAAATATTTTAAACATTACTTTAATTTTAAACATTACTTTATAAAATGTTTTAAAAAAACATTTAAATAATTACTTTTAATTATGGTTAAAAAACTTATTTGAAAGATTATTTTATTAAATGTTTTAAAGAACGTTACAAAAAGTATTATAAAGAGAATTTAAAAAAAAAAATTTTTAAGGAATGTTTTAAAAAGTATTGGAAAAAGAATTTAAAGAAATGTTTTAATAAAATGTTTTGATAAAATGCTTTAAAAATACTGTAAAAAGAATTTGAAAGAATGTTTTAAAGAATATTTTCATAAAATGTTTTAAAAAGGATTGTAAAAAGAATTTTAAAAAATGTTTTATAAAATTCTTTAAAAAGTATTTTAAGAAGAATTTTTAAAAAATGTTTTAATTATTTAATAAAATGATTAAAAAAAGTTTTTAAAAGAATTTTAAAAAAATGTTTTAATGAAATGGTTTAAAAAGTATTGTAAACATTATTTTAAAAAATGTTTGAAAAAGTATTCTAAAGAGAATTAAAAAATAAATGTTTTAAAAAGTATTGAAATAAAAATTTCAAGAAATGTTTTTAAAAATATTTTAAAAAGAATTTTAAAGAATGTTTTGAAGAATCTTTTCGCAAAATGTTTTAAAAAGGATTGTAAAAAGAATTTTAAAAAATGTTTTAAAAAATGTTTTAAAGAATATTTTCATAAAATGTTTTAAAAGGATTGTAAAAAGAATTTTAAAAAATGTTTTACAAAATTCTTTAAAATGTATTGTAAAAAGAATTTTAAAAAAATGTTATAATTTAAAGAATGTTTTTGGAAAATGTTTTCAAAAGGATTGTAAAAAAAATTTTAAGAAATGTTTTACAAAATCAAAATTAGAATTCTTTAAAAAGTATTGTAAAGAGAATTTTAAAAAAAGAATTTTAAAAAATATATTATAAAATTCTTTAAAAAGTATTGTAAAAAGAATTTTAAAAAAATGTTTTAATTATTTAATAAAATGTTAAAAAAGTTTTTAAAAAAATTTAAAAAAAAGGTTTTAATAAAATGGTTTAAAAATTATTGTAAACATTATTTTAAAAAATGTTTGAAAAAGTATTCTGAAGAGAATTAAAAAACAAATGTTTTAAAAAGTATTGGAATAAGAATTTAAAGAAATGTTTTAAAAAAGATTGTAAAAAGAATTTTAAAAAATGTTTTACAAAATTGTTTAAAAAGTTTTATAAAGAGAATTTAAAAAATTGTTTTACAAAATTCTTTAAAAAGTATTGTAAAAAGAAATTAATAAATATTTTACAAAATTCTTTAAAAAGTATTGCAAAAAAAATTTTAAGAAAAATGTTTTAATTTAAAGAATGTTTTCATAAAATGTATTAAAAGGATTGTAAAAAGAATTTTAAACAATTTTTTACAAAATTCTTTAAAATGTATTGTAAAAAGAATTTTAAAAAATGTTTTACAAAATTCTTTAAAAAGTATTGTAAAAAGAATTTTAAGAAAATGTTATAATTTAAAGAATCTTTTTAGAAAATATTTTCAAAAGGAATGTAAAAAGAATTTTAAATAATGTTTTACAAAGTTCTTTAAAAAGTATAAAAATTGTAAAAAAAATTTAAAAAATTTTTGTTTAAAAAAGTTAATTTAAACAAAAATTTGTTAGTTCAAAAAAATTTTTTTAATTTAAGTAAAAATTTTCTCATTATTTTTGTAAATAAAAAAGCGCACGCTCCTGAAATGCCGCTTTTTCATTCATTGAAAGAAAGGCCACGTGACCTCGGCGTGGCAATACATGACAGTTTTTCCCGTTCTCCAAAAGTGTTACACACCTGAGTATAGAATGAAGATGAAGAAAAGTAATCCAAAGGGACAGGTTTGTCCCATTTTTTTTCGTTATTAAATCCAAAAATTTCACTTCACTTTAAAATATAACCAAAAGCACCAAAACATTTCTCACAATAAAATGACAAATAAAATTATTCCACACGAAACTCTTAGACACACACACACTCACACACACACATAATACACACGAGAAAACGAAAATAAAAATTAATCTTCTAAAGTTGTCATTAATTTTTTGCACTTAATTAAATTCACATTTAAATTAAAATGACTATATTCTTTTTCTTTACCGAAAAAGAAAATAATAATAATAATAGAAAAAAACATTTAAAAAAAGCCGATCGTGAATGCACACGTCCGACGATCACTTTCTGACTAACCATAAAGAATCCATGGAGAAAACACGTATCTCCACACAAGAACCCCACCCGCGTTACTTTTTTAATGTAGTTATCGGTATCTGACGTCATCGCAACTTGCTCACTCTCGAGGAGTAGTGATGGGTTTAACCCATTCATATATACAATCGTCATCAATAATCAAATACTGTATAACAGCGGAAATTGTTCATCATTATTTTTTCTCCAAAAAATATTGATTTCATACTTCAAAACTATTTTTTAATTAATAACATTTTTTTATTTGTACTATAAAATTTTTAATTTATAAATAATTTTTTTTTCTAAAGTTTCTTTTAATCAATTTCTGTTCTAAAGATTGTGCAGGTAATATTATGACAGCGTTGCATTAGTATTAATTATTATTAAAAATATATTACACGATTATTACTATCAAGAATATAATTTTTTTTTTAATTGTTGTATAGAGTAAAACATCGAGTAAAACAAAATTTATTTGAAGAAAAAATGTTGAAATTATAAATTATTTAAAATAATTATCTACGCTGATAAACTATTATTAGGAGTAAATCAAAAATAAATCTTAAGGTCTTAGAGTTTGTTGTGTGGTCGCGTGGCTGTGCGGTGTGTGTAGTCGGTTTGCGCCGTCGTAGTCCAGGGTTCGATCCCCGCCCTTCGTGTGTTCAAAATTTTTCTCCCTTAATTCCAAAGTGCTCTGTGTTCAATATTAATAATGTTTAAGAAAATATAAAAACTGTAAATAATGAATAATAATAAACAAATAGTTAATAATAATAAACAAATAATTCATAATAATAATAAACAAATAATTAATAATAATAAATAAATAACTCATAATAATAATAAACAAATAACTCATAATAATAATAAACAAATAATTAATAATGATTAACAAATAACTCATAATAATAATAAACAAATAATTAATAATAATAAACAAATAATTCATAATAATAATAAACAAATAATTAATAATAATAAACAAATAATTCATAATAATAATAAACAAATAATTAATAATAATAAACAAATAACTCATAATAATAATAAACAAATAATTAATAATGATTAACAAATAACTCATAATAATAATAAACAAATAATTCATAATAATAATAAACAAATAATTAATAATAATAAACAAATAACTCATACTAATGATAAACAAATAATTAATAATAATTAACAAATAACTCATAATAATAATAAACAAATAATTAATAATAATAAATAAATAATTAAAAATGAATCATTTCTATTTCTTCATTGCAATTGTTTTAATAAAATTCAAAGTTTTTGAAAAATCAAAAGCAAAAAAGACTTATAAATTCTATTTGTCAATTATATATATTTTCATTGAAAACGTAAATAAAAATGTTGAAATAAAACAACTTATAAAAATATTGTTATAAAACATTCATTTTTTTAATAATTAAAGATGATCGAGTGATATTAAATATTTTTTGAAATTTTTTTTAGTAATATTTTATATTTTTTAAAATATTGTTATTGCAATTTCTTAAAAAATTAATTTTAACATTTCAATTCAATTATTATTTTTCAAAAATTATATTTCTAGTTTATTATATATTATATTATTATTATTATTATTATTATTATTATTATTATTATTATTACTACTACTAATATTATTGTTATTATTATTATTATTATTATTATTATTATTATTATTATTATTATTATTATTATTATTATTATTATTATTATTATTATTATTATTATTATTATTATTATTATGTTTTCTAGTTTTATTTATTCTAGTTTAACTAAAATTCGTCTATAAATAAATTATTTTTAATAATTAAATAAATATAAATATTTTAAAAAATTTTAACCAATTTTAGAAGTTGAATTTAAATTATAACAATTTTTGAAAAATCTTAGTTTCTTAAGATGTTTTAATTAAATTAATGGAAAATTGAATTTTTATATGTCAAATTAAAATCTTCTGAAGTTTAACAATTTATAAAAATTACATATAATGTACAAAAAAATAAAATTTTTGACTACAACTGTTTTAAAAATCAATTAATTTTCAAATATTTAAGTCAAGTTATTCGTTAAATAATTTTTAAGTAATAATTTCACGATAGTTATCTTGGAGAATTAATATTCTCCAAGAAAAAAAAAACGTTAATACGTTATAAAAAAACACAATTGTCAAAAATAGAAAAAATAATAAAAAGTTCACGAAACATTAAAAGAATATAAACTTTAAATTTTTTGAAATTCAAAATCAGTAAGTTTCTTGTATTTCGGTCTTTTTTCATAATTACCACAGGATGGTTTTTTTAAAAACTATTTTACCGATTGTGAATTGAGGAAGAAGACATTATTACGTCGTCTTTATTTTTTACCAAGCATGTAACTTTTGCTTGCTTATTAAATTTGGATATGTAAGAGTCAGATGGCACCACAACATAAAGCACTGGCAACCTTACAGAGAACTACATTATCGCGCTGCAATATTAATTCAAGACTTTTTTTTTAAATATTTGGTACAAAACCACTTAAATTAAAATTCACACAAAATGAACATTATTTGTCATACATTTCATAGTAAACAAAAAAAAACAATTTAAAATAAATATCATTTGTTATAAAATTAATTTAACATAAATTTCTTTTGACAAAAAATTAATTTTCCGTAAATTTAAATTGTCGTAAAGTTTATTTAATAAAAAAATTCATTTGACAACAATTTTATTTCGAATAATAGTCATTTAACGTGATTCTCATTTGACACACAATCCATTTAACATTAATATCATATTACATAATTCCTATTTAACATAAAATTAAGTTGATATAAATTTCGAAATATCTTTTCTGTTAAATAAACATTATGACAAATAAAAAGTATGTTAAATATCTTTTATGTTAAATGAACTTTATGTCAAATAAAAATTATGTTAAATGTCTTTCATGTTAAATGAACTTTATGTCAAATAAAAATTATGTTAAATGTCTTTCATGTTAAATGAACTTTATGTCAAATGAAAAATTTGTTAAATGTCTTTTATGTCAAATGAAACTTGTGTTAAATATCTTTCTTGTTAAATGAACTTTATGTCAATTGAAATTTTGTCGAAAATAACACTTACGTCGAATAAAAATTATAATAAATGTCTTTTATGTTAAATGAACTTTATGTCTATTGAAATTTATGTCAAATAAGACATTTACATTGATAAAAATTATGTTAAATGTATTTTATGTTAAATAAACTTTATGTCAAAGGAGAATTTTGTTAAATGACTTTTATGTCAAATGAAACTTATGCTAAATTTCTTTTATGTTAAATGAACTTTATGTCAATTTTAATTTATGTTAAATTTGACATTTATGTTGATAAAAATTATGTTAAATGAACGTTATGTCAATTGAAATTTATGTCAAATATGACATTTACGTTGATGAAAATTATGTTAAATGTATTTTTTGTTAAATGAACATTATGTCAAATAAAAATTACGTTAAATGAACTTTATGTCAATTTAAATTTATGTTAAATATGACATTTACGTTGATAAAAATTATGTTAAATGAACTTTATGTCAAATAAAAATTATGTCAAATAAAAATTACGTTAAATGTATTTTATGTTAAATGAACTTTATGTCAAATAAAAATTATGTTAAATGAACGTTATGTCAATTGAAATTTATGTCAAATATGACATTTACGTTGATAAAAATTACGTTAAATGTCTTTTATGTAAAATGACCTTTATGTCAAATGAAACTTATGTTAAATATATTTTTTGTTAAATGAACTTTATGTCAATTGAATTTCATGTCAAAAATGACATTTACGTAAAAAATTATTTACATTTACAATAAAAATTATGTTACATGTATCTTATGTTAAATAAACTTTGTGATAAATGAGAATTTTGTTAAATGACTTTTATGTCAAATGAAACTTATGCTAAATTTCTTTTATGTTAAATGAACTTCATGTCGATTGAATTTTATGTCAAAAATTGCATTTACGTTGATAAAAATTATGTTAAATGAACTTTATGTCAAATAAAAATTATGTTAAATATGCCATTTATGTTGATAAAAATTATGTATAATAAACTTTATGTCAAATAAAAATTATGTTAAATATGACATTTATGTTGATTTAAAAATTGTGTTAAATGTGTTTTATGTTAAATGAACTTTATGTCGAATAAAAATTATGTTAAATGTCTTTTATGTTAAATAAACTTTATGTCAATTGAAATTTTGTCAAATATAACATTTACGTCGAATAAAAATTATGTTAAATGTATTTTATGTTAAATGAACATTATATCAAATAAAAATTACGTTAAATGTTTTTTATGTTAATTGTCTTTTATTTTCAAATCTAATGTCAAATTTATAAAATGTTTAAATATATATATCGCAAGGAATAATTATTTCTACTTCGTTTTAAATATTTGTTTACAGGAAAGGGAAAATTATTTGAATTTTCACAACATTAAAATAGAAATAGGAAAATTTTATTCTTTTTATTTACATACTGATGAAGATTGTAAAATTTTTAACATTTGTTTTTTTAAATTCAAACGTTAAATCGAGCTCACAGAATTTGAAATTTCTTTTCTCGAATATATGTCAAATTTCTTGTTTATTATATGTGGAAGCGGTGATTTTTTTTATCTAGTTCAAGCACCATTGGGATTTTCAGCTCCAATGGGATTTTGCGCTCCAATGGGGTTTTCAGCTCCAATACTTGAATCAGAAGCCGACTGAATGTAAGCCCAACAAGAGTCTTGAATGTCGTGTTTAATGTAGTAGTAACCATATCTATAATTGCTCTGACCAGGATACATGCATGTTACCCCAACTAGGATAACACACAGTGCAAAAATAAGGAAAAAACCTAAAACAAATTGAGAAATTGTTATTTTTCACATTTAATCACATTTAATCAAATTTAATCAAATTTAATCAAAAGAAAAAGGTTTAGATGAAGAGAAAAGAAAATTTTACAAAAATTTTTATATGTCTAATATTTTGTAATTCATTTCTTTTATTGCTATTATTGTTTATTACTCGTTTACAAAAACACATAAGATGGAGAAATATTTTACAAGAAAATTTATTTCATTTTAATTAAGATTGTAAAAAAAATTGTTTATTAAATAAATTCTAAAAAATAATAACTTTTTCCAAATAATTTCCTAAAAGAATTTATTTCTTTTTAAAAGCGTTTTTAAAAATTCTACTTTTATTTTCTCAATTTTTTATAATTTCCTTAGAAGTTAAATTTCTTTTAAAATTAACATTCTTCAAAAATTATGTTCTGTTGAAAATAATGTTGTCAGAGGCTAAATTTCTTTTTAAAGTAACATTCTCAAAAAATTATGTTCTGTTGAAATTAATGTTCTCAAAAGCTAAATTTCTTTTAAAATTAACATTCTTCAAAAATTAAGTTCTATTGAAAATAATTTTCTCAGAAGATAAATTTCTTTTAAAATTAACATTCTTCAAAAATTAAGTTCTATTGAAAATAATTTTTTCAGAAGATAAATTTCTTTTAAAATTAACATTCTTCAAAAATTAAGTTCTATTGAAAATAATTTTTTCAGAAGATAAATTTCTTTTAAAATTAACATTCTTCAAAACATTAAGTTCTGTTCAAAATAATGTTCTCAAAAACTAATTTTCTTTTAAAATTAACATTCCCAAAAAAAAAAATATTTCAGTTTTAAATTTATAATTCTTTATTATTAAACTACATGATTTACTTACTTGAACGCATTTTGAAGAATAATACGGAACGTATTTAGTAGTTTGCAAGCAACAGTACTGCACAAGTTCAATTTTAAAAGTGAATTACACTTTTCAAAAGATTTGACGTTTCTATTTAAACCCAAATCGAAATTAATTTTTAATGAGAAACTGATATTGCTCCTAATTGTTTTATATACAATATATGTAACACTGAGTCACTGGAAAATTCCAACTACTTTCCTCGTTAATTATAATGATGAAATTTTTTACTTATAACATTCTGGAAAATTAACAATTTCGAAATTTTGTATTAATTTTTCATTATAATGGCAAATAATAACTATAGGTAATAATAAATATTATTAAATATAAATATTATATTTATTATAAATAAATAATAATAAATAATAACTATAGGTATACTTTTAAAAACTTGAATTGAATAAAAATTACGATAATGAAAAAGAATTGTCCGAATTTTCTATCATTACAGTTTAGAAATTTTCTTTGAAATTCAAATTCATGAAATATAAAAAATTTTAAAACATTTTTATTCATAAAGTTTAAAAAAATAAAAAAAAATTTTAAATTATATATAATTGTTATTATATATTTCATTTATGAAATTTAAAAAAACTGATAAATTTTCCGGTTTAATTTTTAATGTTTCGAAAAGTATTTCAATTATCTTAACATGAAACGGAGAGAATTTTTCTCCAAAATTCAATTATATTTCGTTGTCTCGTTCGAATAGATTAATATGTAGTACCATCTTTCTGCCAAATCTGATCACACTTTTAAAGCTTTGAATAAATTTAAAAAGTTACACCGCGCTACCACGACTCTTCCGGTGGCGCTTCGTCTCCAACAATCATTCATTTTTTTTGTGTGAAATCTGTGATCACTGAAAAGATCTTTATTGTGTGATATTTAGTGGTTTTTTACATTAATAATCAAGTGTTTGTACTAAAAAATGGAAAGTAATAGTGATAGTCGTTCTAGGGATAAAAGTAGAGAAGAATCTCGTAGAAAAATTAAAAATACAGATCGAAAACGATCTTTGTCACGAGAAGAGGTTATGTTACAGCGTGGTCGTCATTATTTCGAGAGGAAAAATAATAAAACGCATAGAAATGAGAGACGCCACAGGAGCCGTTCGCCAAGACATCGTACAAGAAGAGATTTCTCTATTTCTAGAAAAAGTTATTCGTCCGATAGTGATTATGCGCTTGATGTTCGTAAACGACGCCCGAGAGACGCGTTCGAACATGGCCGCTTTTCTGATCGAAGCCCGAGAGACTCGACAGACTCGAGAGAACTTGATCGTAGCCCGAGAGGCTCGACAGATTCGAGAGATGCTGACCGTAGTTCAGATTATTCAAGAGACGATAACAAAAGCGAGACATCAATTGAAGAATTCGACAAACCAGGAGATGTTCAGTTAAGTGATGACGTTCGCGCTATATTAGGCGAAGATTCGAGTAATCGTGACAAGCCGAATGGCAATGTTCACAACGTCTTAATAAAGAATTGGACTGCTGTTCTTAAAATAGGTATGCCTGAGTTAATTGAGGAAATATTAAAAAAGTATTCTCCACCTGAAAATTTCCCATCGTTAAAGCCGCCTGTATTAAATTCGGAAATTAAGCGCACTATGACTGAAAAAGCTCGAAAGAAAGATAATTTTCAAGTAAAAGCTCAAGAGAAGATAGGAGCTGCTATGCATGCGATTGGACTGGCCTTATGAAATGAGTTAAATCGAGGAAAGAGCATGGATACAACTGCTGTGTCATTTCTGAGCGATGCAGGTCGAATATTGGCAGATGCTCATTATAATATTTCAATTACAAGGCGAGCTTTTATAACTCCTAATGTTAATAGATTAGTAGAAGACATTACAGCGGATCAGCCAATCGAATCTTTGCTTTTCGGAGAAAAACTCTCTGAACGACTAAAATCGGCACGTGAGGTAGAGAAAGAAAGCAGAGCAGTAATTAAATCATCTTCGAATGGAAGGAATGCCTCTATCAGCAAGTTCGCCACCGATAAGCCGTATAGGTTCCAACGTTTGCCTTATAGACGTTCTGATCAGTCCACGTCTTCTAGACAGTTAAACTACAGAGGCCCATCCGGAGGAATAAGAACGAACTTCAAGAGTCGCCAGGATGGGCAGAAATACAGCAGCCAGAGAGGTCGAGGTCGAGGTCGCCGATAGACGTAAGTAAAGTGTCAGGTAGATTATCTCTGTTTTTTGACAAATGGCGAAAAATAACACAGGACAAATACATTTTAGATACTATTCAAGGGTATAAAATTCCTTTTATTAAAGATGTGGTACAGGAAAGTATGCCGAAAACCCCTACTCATTCAAAGGAAGAGTTTAAACAATTATCCGAAGCAATAAATAAACTAGAAAGTAAAGGTGCAGTGACTCGATGTAAACCTTGTAAAAATCAATTCCTTTCCTCGTATTTCTTGGTGGATAAATCGAATGGCCAGAAAAGGTTTATTTTAAATGTCAAAAAATTGAATTTGTTCATAAACCCACCTCACTTCAAATTAGAAGATCAAAAAACAGTAACGCGATTATTGAGTAAAAATTGTTTCTTGGCCACTATCGATTTAAAAGACGGTTATTTTCATATATTAATAGCAAAAGAACATAGAAAGTTTTTGAGATTTGAGTTTAATGGCAATTTGTACGAATTTAATTGTCTACCTTTTGGTTTTTGTACAGCACCCTTTTTATTTACAAAAATCACAAAACCGATTATTGAAAGTTTAAGAAGCCAAGGCTTTTTATCAGTCTTATATCTAGACGATTTTCTCTTAATTTCAAAAAGTAAAAATCATTGTCTACTTAATGTCTCTAAAACTATAGAACTTTTAGAATCACTCGGGTTTATAGTTAACAAAGAAAAATCGTGTCTAACTCCTTCAAAAACTTGCGAATACTTGGGGTTTATTTGGAATAGTAAAAATTTATCGGTCAAACTCCCTGAGAGGAAAAAAGAAAAGATTTTAAAATTGGCACTAGACTTTCGCAAAAAATCAAAATGTAGCATAAGAGCTTTCGCGCAATGTATAGGAGTTTTAGTCGCGGCGTGTCCAGGTGTTCGATACGGCTGGTTATATACTAAGCAAATGGAAAGAGCAAAGTTCCTTGCTTTAGAAGTAGCAAACGGAAATTTCGAGGCTTCAGTACATTTGTCGAGCAAAGTGAAATCGGAAATAGACTGGTGGATAAGTAAAATTTCAGGGTCTTTTAACTTAATTAGAGGTTCTAGTTTTCAACTGGAAATATTTTCGGATGCGTCACTAACTGGGTGGGGTGCATGTTGTGGAGAACAAAAAACCCACGGTTGGTGGGACATCGAAGATCAAAATCAAAGCATAAATTACCTGGAACTGAAAGCTGCTTTCTATTCGCTTAAGAGTCTCGCTTCAAAGCATAGTTTTTGTCAAATTTTGATGCGCATCGATAACACTACAGCAATATCCTACATTAATAGAATGGGTGGGGTACAATTTTCTAATCTTCAAAACATCACGAAACAAATTTGGCAATGGTGCAAAGAGAGAGACATTTGGATCTTTGCTTCATACATTAAATCAAGAGATAATGTAATTGCGGACAAAGAATCTCGAGTTCTCCCTCCAGAAACGGAGTGGGAATTAAACCATAGTGAATTTAGAAAAATTGTAGATAAATTCGGAGAATTTGAAATTGATTTATTCGCAACCTGTTCTAATAATACATGTTCTAAATTTGTTTCCTGGTTCCCCGATCCGGAATCAGTAGCTATTGATGCGATGACTATACCCTGGGGAAATACTTATTTTTATGCATTTCCCCCATTTTCCCTAATTTTAAGAGTTATAAAGAAGATTATTGAAGACAGAGCTGAAGGTGTTTTAGTGGTCCCTTTTTGGCCCACACAAGTGTGGTATCCGCTATTTCTAGATTTAATAATTGATAAACCTTTATTTCTTGGCCCTAGTCTAAACCTGCTTACTTCTCCTTTTAGGAAGACTCACCCGATGGCAGAGAATCTTATCCTGGTGGTCGGGAGATTATGCGGCAAGCGTTTTCTAGAAGAGGAATTCCGGAATCAGGATTAGACATTATGCTTGCCTCATTGTCGGAAAACACGATTAAGCAATATGAAAAACCATTACGTTTATGGTGGGAGTATTGTTCTAAAAATAAGCTTTCAGTCTTCAATGTAGATTCAAAAGATGTTTTACAATTTTTTTCAGAAGTGTTTAAAGATGTCGGAAGTTATGGGACTCTTAATTCATATAGGGCAGCTGTTTCCCTAATTTTATCAATAGATATTGGAAAAGATCCAATTATAAAGCGTTTTTTCAAAGGTGTAGCAAATTTAAAGCCACAGCGGGCTAGGTATGATTTTATATGGAACCCTCAGATTGTCATAGATTTTTTGAAAACTCAATTTCCACATGAACAGCTTAATTTAGAAGACTTAACTAAAAAATTGTTAATGTTAATAGCTTCAGTTACCGCACATCGAATCCAAACATTTGCAAAAATCAATATTGATAATATTACAGTGTCGTCGGAATTGATTCAAATTAAAGTTCCAGAAAGAGTGAAAACTTCAAAGATTAATAAACTTCAACCGTGTCTTGTATTGCCGTTCTTTAAGGAACAACCCGAAGTGTGTGTTGCGTCGATTTTGCAAATGTATATAAAAAGGACAAAAGATCTCAGGGGCTCAAACAAAAGCTTATTTATAACTTGTAAAAAACCGTTTAAGTCAGCGTCAACGCAAACTCTTGCAAGGTGGATAAGGAGTACTTTGGAAAAAAGTGGAGTAGACGTCTCCATTTTTAAATCCCACAGTACTAGACACGCATCCACTTCCGTGGCTAATCTAAAAGGAATAGATCTAGAGACTATTCGCAAGACCGCAGGATGGTCAGAAAATTCAAGTGTCTTTGCTACTTTTTACAAGCGACCAATTTCTAATAAAGCGGCATATGCAAGGGCCATAATTCAATCTTAAACTAAAGTTAAAAACGTTTTACTAATTTTTTCAATTAAAAAATTCTGTGTTGCGTAAATTCATTAAATAAAGTTAATTGTGAAATCGCAATTACGTATTTCTTTAAACATCTACATATTAATCTATTCGAACGAGACAACGAAATATAATTAACCGATTAAACGAACTTACCTGTAAGTGAAGTTCAATCGGAATTATATGAGTGGTCTCGTTCGAATAGATTACTCCCACCCTTCCCTATTTTATTTATTTTTTCTTTAAATAAAATAAAACCCATGAAATTGCGATTTTTTTCTTTAAAAATAATGATTGTTGGAGACGAAGCGCCACCGGAAGAGTCGTGGTAGCGCGGTGTAACTTTTTAAATTTATTCAAAGCTTTAAAAGTGTGATCAGATTTGGCAGAAAGATGGTACTACATATTAATCTATTCGAACGAGACCACTCATATAATTCCGATTGAACTTCACTTACAGGTAAGTTCGTTTAATCGGTTAATTATAAAAAAAATTCCTGATTCCAATGATTTTTAATATTTACTATTTAAAAAAATTTTCCGTAAAAATTCAATTATTTAAAAAAAATATTCTAAAATTGCACTAAAACAGATAAATAATAAAAATTGTACAGCAATTCAACTATTCAAAAATTTTTTTATCAATTTCTTCGCAATAATTTAAATAATTTCGTAAATAATAAATTTTTCCTAAGAAATCAATTATTTAAAAATTTTCATTTCCAAAATTCAATGACTTGAAAAAAATTCATGATTTCAATGATTTTCAAATATCTACTACTTTAATAAATTTCACAAAGGAATTTAATTTTTAATGCAAATAATAATAATAAAAATTGCACAAGAATTCAATTTTTATATAACAAATTTTTTAAATAAATTTCTTCTGAATAATTTATTATTAATTAATTTCATAAGCAATCAATTGTTTTATGAATTCAATTATTTTTATAAATTAAAATTTTGTTTTAGAATTTAACTATTTTCATAATAATAATTAAGCCCTTCGTAGAATTTAAATTATACTTAGTACAATTTTAATTTGATTGAATTTCTCCAAAAATGTAATTATTCCTAATAATTTGATAAAAATTCATCAAAAAAAAATTCAATTATTTAAAAATTTGTTGATAAAATTCTTCATAAGAATTAAAAAATTTAAAAATATGCAATTATTTGATAAATTATTTTTTTTTGTATTTAAATATGTATTTAAATAAAATTTTTTGTATTTAAATAATTGAATAATTTTGAAAAGGTTTCAAATTGAAATATTTAAATTTAATAATTATAATTATTACATTTTATTATTATTATTATTATTATTATTATTATTAAATTATAAAATAATTTAATTTTTATTTATTGAAATTATTTTAAGTTACATGGAAATCACATGTTTCTAAATATTAGATTATTTCCAAATTTTCATAAATTTTCCAGTTTTCATATAATGAAATTTTTTGCAAACTTTTTGGATTTTTCAACATTATTTCATATGACGAAGATTCTAAATTCAAAGGAAATTAAAAAATTTTTGATAAATTTTTAGAAAAATTCGTTCATGTATTAGTAAATTTTCCTAAATAGTTAGTGGAATTTCCTTCTTAAATTTATCAGAGAAAATTTCCAAAAATTTTCTTAGTGTATCTAATTAAATAATTTCGCCAAATAATTGTTCTGTATACAATATTTGAAACACTGAGTCACTAGAAAATTCCAACTATTTTCCTCGTTAATTAGAATGATGACATTTTTTATTATTAACATTCTGGAAAATTAACAATTTCGATATTTTGCTTTAATTTTCCACTATAATGGCGAATAATAACTGTAGGTATATTTTTAAAAACTTCAATTGAATAAAAATTATGGTCATGAAAAAGAATTGACCGAATTTTCAAAAATTACAGTTTATAAATTTTCTTTAAAATTTAAATTCAAGAAATATAAAAAATTAAAAAACATTTTTAGTCATGGAATATAAAAAACTAAAGAACATTTTTATTCATGAAATATAAAAAATTAAAAAACATTTTTATTCATGAAATATAGAAAATTAAAAAACATTTTTATTCATGAAATATAAAAAACTATAAAGCATTTTTAGTCATGAAATATAAAAAATTAAAAAACATTTTTAGTCATGAAATATAAAAAATTAAAAAACATTTTTATTCATAAAATATAAAAAATTATAAAGCATTTTTAGTCATGAAATATAAAAAATTAAAAAACATTTTTAGTCATGAAATATAAAATGTTAAAAAAAATTTTTAGTCTTGAAATTAAAAAATTTTAAAAAAAATTTTTAAATTATATATAATTATTATTATTATATATTTCACTTATGGAATTTAAAAAAACTGACAAATATTCCTGTTTATTTTTTAATGTTTCGAAAAATATTTCAATTATCTTAACATGAAACGGAAAGAAAATAATTTTTTACATAATTAAATAAATACGTTTACTTTAGAAATTTAAATATTACAATGATTATTAATTAAGGGGAATGGGGAAATCTGTTTTGTTAAAAATGTATTTTTCACTTATGTAATGTTAAATTTAAAAACAATATCTAATCTCATTTTTCCATTAAATATCAATTTGGATTGAGGTTTAAATACGAACATCAAATCGTTAAACAACAATAATTTTCTTTCAAAGTTGCAACAAGTAACACGTCTACAGCGATCTCTTACATTTTCTTCAGAAAAATGCGCTCAAGTGAGTAATTTTTTATTATTGATAATAAAGTAATATAATATTATATATAATATAATAATTATGTTACAATAATATAATACATAAAAATTATGTTCCAATAGTATAATAATAAAATAATAATTATTTCCATAGAAAAATTATTTATAAATAAAAAAGTAAACAATTCATTAAATTATTAAATGTTTTCCAAAAATTAAATTCTTAATAAAAAAAATTTTTAATTTACTATCAAATTTTTACATTAAATTCTTTTGAAAACATTTTTAAAAATTTGTAACATAGGTGGTCAATTTTAAAACAATCAGTTTTTCTTCTTAAAAAGAATAATATTTACAATTATAGTTTTACACAAAAATTTTTATAAAATTAAAATATTTATAAAACATTTTAATAGAAAATTTTAAGCATCTTTTTTATTGGAAGAAAATCTCTATACTTTCAATTTGTTAAGTACGATTTTTAACTGTATTATTTTTAAATTTTGTTAAAAAATTTCCATACTTAAAATTTTTTCATTATAGTATTTTAACAAAATTTGAAGTTTTTTTTAAAATTAAAAAAATGTTATAAATGTTATTATTTAATCATATATTTATTAATCGAAATTATAAAATTTGAATATTGTTAGAAAAAAATTGATAATTACCTTTATTAAAATAGAGAAATTTTAAGAAACTGACCTTTTTTAGAAGAAAAAAATTAATAAAAGTTTTATTAGAAAAAATTTTATTAATTTATTATTTTTTAACAATAATTCAGAATTTGATCAGAATTTTTTTTTTTTTTGAAATTTGTAAAAATAATTGAATTTTTATGCAGAATTTTATTACTTTTGAAAATTATTATCTACAACTTCTTCAAAATTCAATTTTTTTAAGTAACTAAAATTCTTTTTCTTCCACTTCTAAAAATTATTTTTTTTAATAAAAAATAAAATAATAAATAATTAATAATTAATTAATAATTAATTTTAATAATTAATTAGTAATTAATTTTAATAATTAAGAAAAAATAATGAATATTCCAATTCATATTTTATTTTTATAAAAAGGAAAATTAAATTAAAAATTATAATTTTACAATTTTAAAAATTGCTAATTTTATTTTTAAAAAAATAAGTTTTTTTCTTTTGTTAGCTTCAATAATAAATTTAATTTTAATTCCCCACTTTTTTGGTTTTCAATCATTTTGCCACGATTACAAAATTTAAAATACTGTTCTAGATTGTATGTTCAATTGCGGCATTAAATATAAATTCGAAAAAATTGCATATTTAATTATTTAATGAAATTTTTTATTTTTAAAAAATTTTTCTTTCAGGTCTAGCCTTGCTTTCGGTTTTGGCCGTTATGTTCGTTGCGGTGACATGTCGTCACCACCATCATCATGAATATTATGAAGGTTACTACCTCGTCAATACAAATTTACCCTATTATTGTTATGAAAAAGTTTTCTCCGAAGATCCACAGAATCCACTTTATTCGACACAAAATGGCTCCAATTCAAACAGCGATGAAAGCTCTAATTCAAACAGTGAAGAAGGCTCATCTTTAGGCAGTAATAACAACACAGATGCATAAATTAATGTTTAGTAATAACAACGAAGCTAATAATTCAACCAGACTTAACTGAAATTTTAAATTATTGTAAAAAAAAATTAAACATCCTTCAATGTTCATAAAAATGTAAAATAAAATCCTACCAATCTAAAAATTTGAATAAAATTTTACCTTTCATTTAATTTTTACATGAAAGAATATAGTTATTACACTTTATGAATTTTTTTCTATTTCTCTATCACAAAATAGTTATTTTTCTACTATTTATAAGTGCACCTACTCAAATTAAGAAAAAATTAAAAAATAAAGTTTTTCAAGTTTACAGTTTTCAAAAATCTGAGTGTAAAATTTGTTTTTTTAAAAATTGTTTGTAAAAATATAATGTAAGATATTTTAAAATTAATGTAAATAAAAATTAACATCTTTATAAAATCGAACCCGTATCGATGAGTTTCATAATTTCATAAATTATTACAAAACTTTAATTACGTTCAAAGATTTATAAAAAATTCTCGTCAAAACCACAATAATTATTCTTGTAAATAACATATTTTTTCTCCAAAAATCAAATATTTTCAATCATGTTCCAAAATTTAAAAAAATTCTCACTAAAATCACAATTATATTTGTAAATAATAACAAATTTTTTTTTCAAAATTCAATTATTTTCAATTATGTTCAAAAGTTAAAAAAAATTCACGTCCAAATCACAATTATATTTGCAAACAACAAATTTTTCTTACAAAATTCAATTATTTTCAATTTTTTTGAAAGGTTTAAAAAAATTCTCATTAAAATTACAATTATATTTGTAAAAACTGAACTTTTTTTTAAAAATTCAATTATTTTCAATTATGTTCAAAAGTTAAATAAAATTCTCATTCAAATTACAATTATATTTAAAAATAACAAACTTTTTCCCTAAAATTCAATTATTTTCAATTATCTTCAAAAATTAAAAAAAAATTCTTATTACAATCACAATTATATTTGTAAATAACAAATTTTTTTTCCAAAATTCAATTATTTTCAATTATATTCAAAGGTTAAAAAAATTTACGTCCAAATCACAATTATATTTGTAAAAAATGATCTTTTTTTTACAAAATTCAATTATTTTCAATTATGTTTAAAAGTTTAAAAAAATTCTCATTGAAATTACAATTATATTTTTAAATAACAAATTATTTTTCCAAAATTCAATTATTTTCAATTATATTCAAAGGTTAAAAAAATTCACGTCCAAATCACAATTATATTTATAAATAATAATTTTTTTCTCCAAAATTCAATTATAAAAAAAAATTCCTGATTCCAATGATTTTTAATATCTACTATTTTAAAAAATTTCACGAAAAAATTCAATTATTTTGAATTATGTTTAAAATTTTTTTTTCCTAAAATTCAATTATTTTCAATTGTTTTGAAAGGTTTAAAAAATATTCTCGTCAAAATCACAATTATGTTTGTAAAAAATGAACTTTTTTTCCAAAATTCAATTATTTTCAATTCTGTTCAAAAGTTAAATAAAATTCTCATTAAAATTACAATTATATTTAATAATAACAAACTTTTTCCGTAAAATTCAAATATTTTCAATCATGTTCCAAAATTTAAAAAAATTCTCATTGAAATTACAATTATATTTTTAAATAACAAATTATTTTTCCAAAATTCGATTATTTTCAATTATATTCAAAGGTTAAAAAAATTTACGTCCAAATCACAATTATATTTATAAATAACAATTTTTTTTCTCTAAAATTCAATTATTTAAAAAAAATTCCTGATTACAATGATTTTTAATATCTACTATTTTAAAAAATTTCACGAAAAAATTCAATTATTTTGAATTATGTTTAAAATTTTTTTTTCCTAAAATTCAATTATTTTCAATTGTTTTGAAAGGTTTAAAAAATATTCTCGTCAAAATCACAATTATGTTTGTAAAAAATGAACTTTTTTTCCAAAATTCAATTATTTTCAATTCTGTTCAAAAGTTAAATAAAATTCTCATTAAAATTTCAATTATATTTAATAATAACAAACTTTTTCCGTAAAATTCAAATATTTTCAATCATGTTCCAAAATTTAAAAAAATTCTAACTAAAATCACAATTATATTTGTAAATAACAAATTATTTTTCCAAAATTCGATTATTTTCATTATATTCAAAGGTTAAAAAAATTTACGTCCAAATCACAATTATATTTATAAATAACAATTTTTTTTTTCTAAAATTCAATTATTTAAAAAAAAAATTCCTGATTACAATGATTTTTTATATCTACTATTTTAAAAAATTTCCCGAAAAAATTCAATTATTCAAAAAAAAAATGTTATAAAATTGCACTAAAACAGGTAAATAATAAAAATTGTACAGCAATTCAATTATTCAAGAATTTTTTTATCAATTTCTTCGCAATAATTGAATTAATTTCATAAATAATACATTTTTCCTATGAATTCAATTATTTTCAAAAATAATAAAGTTCATTACACGATTTCAATTATTTTTCGTACAATTCTAATCGAATTTCTCAAAAAATGTAATTAATTAAAATTTCTTTAAAAATTCATTAAAATTTGATTAAAATTTATCAAAAGAACTCAATTATTTAAAAATTGTATTCTCCAAAATTCAATGACTTAAAAAAAAATTCATGATTTTAATGATTTTCAAATATCTACTACTTCAATAAATTTCACAAAGGAATTTAATTTTTAATACAAATAATAATAATGAAAATTGCACAACAATTCAATTATTATAACAAATTTTTTAAATAAATTTCTTCTGAATAATTTATTATTAATTAATTTCATAAGCAATCAATTGTTTTATGAATTCAATTATTTTTATAAATTATAAATTTGTTTTGGAATTCAATTATTTTCATAATAATAATTAAGCCCTTCGTAGAATTTCAATTATTTTTAGTACAATTTTATTTTAATTAAATTTCTCGAAAAATGTCATTATTCCTAATAATTTGATAAAAATTCATGAAAAAAATTCAATTATTTAAAAATTTGTTGATAAAATTCTTCATAAGAATTAAAATATTTAAAAATATGCAATTATTTGATAAATTATTTACTTTTGTATTTAAATAATTGAATAATTTTGAAAAGATTTCAAATTGAAATATTTGAATTTAATTATTATATTTTATTATTATTATTATTATTATTATTATTATTATTATTATTATTATTATTATTATTATTATTATTATTACCTACGACAATTTTGAAGAATAAGTTTTTTTGAAAAAGTTTAATTTAATTTTTATTTTTTGAAATTATTTGAAGTTTTTTTTCAAATTTTCAGAAATTTTCCAGTTTTCATAAAGAAATTTTTCTAAACGTTTGAGAAATTTTTTGGATTTTTCAACATTATTTCATATGAGAAAGTTTCTAAATTCAAAGGAAATTAAAAAATTTTTAATAAATTTTTTAGAAAAATTTGTTCATATGTTATTAAATTTTCCTACACGGAAAAAACTGCTATGGTTGTGGCAACTATAATTAAAATGTTGCAAGAGATAGTGTTGTAATAACCATAAATGCTGTTGTCTCAAACATTTTTTTTGTTTTCTTAACAAAATGATGTTGTTGTGAGAACAACATGGTTCTAGTTGGAGTCATGTAGTTGCAATAACTACAGCATGTGTACCCTAGCCATAGCTATGGTTACAGCAGCATTGATATGATGTTGTTGTGGCTACAACATGGTTCTAGTTGAAGTGATATAGTTGCCAAAACCACAACTATGGTCACTGCAGCGTTTGTATGTTGTTGTGGCAACAACATACCCTTACTTGCAGTAATGTCAGTAGCGGGTCCAAGGTCCTTTCTAAATCATGGGGCTCAGACCCCCTGGAGTCTGGAATGTACATTAGATATATGTATATATAAATTATATTATTATAATATATATATATGTGACGCTCCACGGTGAAAGGGACCTTAGCTGCAAAAAAATTAATTTTGACTTACTTATGTCATTCTATAGTTTTTGAGTTGTTCTTTCATATGCAAAAGTAAAAAATAATTTTTACTTACAGGTTTTTTTATTATTAACGTTTAAAAATGAGCTTGTTCAATGTTTACACGTGGTTATTCAGAAAATCTGCCCCTCTACATACTAATACTACTACACTGGCCATGCACGTACAATTCGTGCACTTCGTGTAACACGGACAACTATCAATGTGTAATGAGTAGTGGGGCTGAATTTCATTGGAACGCCTTGACCAATCAGAGTGGTTCTACTTTAAATGCCTTTCCTGTAAAATTTGTCTATTGCAGCTAAGGTCCCTTTCACCGTGGAGCGTCACATATATATATATTCCATTTAATTTTAATTTTTAAAAATAATATGTTTTTTAAATGTAAATATGTTTGCTAGTCTGATAAATAACTATTTTTCACAAAGTATTGATACAAAAAGAACATTATTTAACTAAAGATTAGTTAATTTTTAACTAAAAATCCAAACTTAGCAAATTTAAATTGTTTAATTAGTCAAATCTAATAATTTTTTGTTACTTTTTAGTGAAACTGAGTTTGCAGAAAAAATAGAACAAAAAGATGAAATTTTATTTTATCACCAGGTCTGAAAATATTTCTTACAGCCCTATTGGGTTTTCCCCAAAACAGCATCAGACGCTTCGAAGGATTCGGAGCCCTAAAGTGACATATTAGTCATGTTGAAGGCGTCAAACCGTTTGAATGTTAAATGCTAAGTTTGAAAGTTTTTATTTTATTTCTGTTTTTTAAGTGAAAAGTGTAAAATGTAAATCAATTCAAACATAAGTAACATGAAATAAAATAGCTTCATGGAATTTCAGAAATAAAATTTACATTACGAGAACGAACAAGCCTGAACATCAACATTAGAATGCATTCCTTATAAAGATTTAGTTTACTCCATTTCCTGTCATCCTTTATCAAGTTGCCAATGGTTGATTTTATGCAATTGTTATATACAAAAGTTAAATATTTACATGATGTTAAAAGTGCAATTTATTTTAATTTTGTATTGATTATATTATATTTTAAAACATTTTTATTTAAAAATTAATACATAAATTATATTAAAATTTAATGGTCTTAACAATGTTTGTTGACTATTAAAACCTAAGTATATACAACAGTATCAGTGTTGTTAAGTCAACTTCATTGTCATTAGATAAAACTACTTTGTCTGGTTGACTAAAAAATTATAAAGGTTTTGATAGCAATACTATATAGTTAGCATAAAAATATAGACCGACTCTAACAACAACATTATGAGTGGCGACCACCATATAAAATGATTCTAACAACATCACTATGTAGTTTCATCGACCATTTATCAAGTTTCTGACAACCACACTATTTAGTTGCCTCAACCACTCAGAACGATACTGACAACTACACTCTGTGGTTGGATCAACCTTACGAAACTATGTTGACAGCAAGACTGTGTTGTTGTCCCAACAACACGCTTTGATTCCGACAACAGCAATGGTTTATAAAGTTCAGTGTTGTTGTGACAACCACAAATGTAGTTGTCCCGTATTTTACAATTTTTTGTGGTTGTGGCAACCATATTTATGGATACCACAAACATAGAGTTTTTTCCGTGTAAATAATTAGTGAAATTTTTTTCCCAAATTTATTCGAGAAAATTTTCAAAAATTTGCTTAGTGTATCTAATTAAAGAATTTCGTCAAATAATCAAAATTTCGGTAAATTTAATTTGTAACAAAAAAGTATTTGCAAATTCTCAAAAACCATTTTTGAAAATTATTAAAAACATTCTATTAAAATTATTAAATTGAATTCTCGATCATTCTGATTAATTTTGGAAAAAAACATTAAATTACAATAGAAGAGGATAGAAATTTTCATCATTTTATTATTATTCAAAAATTTATCAACACCACATAGCTGATGGGTCAATTAGGAAATATTTACGATGTTTATCAAAAAATCGCCAAAGAATTTTGAAAGTCGAATATGACCTCGAATAGAAGAAATTTGAATTTTAAATTAAAAATTTAAGAAAAAGTCCCCTCTTCCTAATGATCTAATGGTTAACAAAGAGACGCAATAAAACTCCACAATAATATTTCCTTATTTTGATAAATCTGCGTCTTGGGGCGAGATGTTTAAATAGAGGCCTCAAATTGTTTCAAAGCTACAATTTACGTTTGGATTCAAACTAGTGCTGTTCTTTTATATTTTTTCTGCGTTCCTCGAATTTTCAAGAATTCAAAAATGCGAACAGGTAATTAAGAAAATTACATTTTTTTTCTTTTTAAAAAAAAGATTTTTTTACCATTTCTTCCACTTGAAAAATTTTTGTATTATTTATATTAAAAAATATGCTTCTAAGATATTAAACATGAAAGTTAATAACTTTCGCAAGAAGTAAATTTACTACTATACTAAACTTAAAATAAAATACCAGGAACGAAAAATTAAATATTTAGAAATTGTTTATAAAAAACTTTGGAACTTTGTTCAAAAGTATTTAAAAAAAAATAATAATAAATTTTTATAAACACTTACTATAGGTGACGCGATCTGAAGAAAGGGACCTTAGAAGCAAAAAATTATAGGTTATGTTTTCAATTTTCGAAATGAAAATACAAAAAAAGGATCAACTGTCAGTATAAATAGTTGTTTAAGTCTTCTATACACTTAAAATATTTAATAAACACTGATTTTAATGTGCAATAAGTAGAAAGAAACTTTCAATCAAGAAAAAAATAATACTAACATAACCTTAAAATAATTTGCTTCTAAGGTCCCTTTCTTCAGATCGCGTCACAGTATAAAATCTATTACAACTTTGAACGATTCTCATAAATTTAAGGTAGTAAAACTTAATCGTGACGCGCTCCCAAGAATTAAGGTACCTCAGAAGCAAACTTTAGGTTCGTGTTCGATTTATTTTGATTTAAAATTTATTTTTAATTATTTGAATTTGAAACTAATTTTCAATTAATATTTTCCATACAATGAAGGCTGGAGAATCAATAATTTTCCATTCATAATTGCCTCTCTTTCTGTATTTTTAGAGAATTAAAAACATAACCTCAAATTTTTTGCTTTTGAGGTACCATTATCAGGAGCGTAAGGCAATTAAAAAAATTTAATTTAATTTATTGCTAATAAGCAATAACTTTTTAAAATTTTCTATTATCAATAAAATTTTTCGACTACTTGTCTTACTTTCAGGACTAGCATTATTTATTTTCCTCCTTATGATCTTTGGAGTGCTGTCGTTCGGATATAGACCTCCACCTCCACCAAATCCCTATTATGAGGGTTATTTCTCAATCGACAGGCGTATACCTCAGGGCTGTTTAAGGTACATTTACCCTAATAATCCCGGTTCACCTGGATCGGGCATTGGAAGTGCAGCGCCATTGGGCAGTTCATTGGGTGACAGTTTACAATCTGGCGGCTCATTTGGTGCAAGTTCATTTGGTAGCGGCTCACTTGCCGATGACGTAAACTCACCGATAGAATAGAAAAAAAATTCAAAAATTCTTTAAAAATTTTATGTAAGAAGAAGAAAAAAATGTGTTAAAAAAAAAGTTTATAATGCTGGTTCATTTATTGCGATTAGTTATTTAGTTCTTGAGTTCTTGTAATTTAGTTCTGAGCCTAAGTTATTAAATCCCGTATTCATTTGAAATAAATAAATAGACAAAAATTTTATTTGGCATTTATTTCACTCAATATATTTGTCATTTGACATTAAGTTATTTTAACATAAAAGTCATTTAACATAAAAGACAATTTAATATAATTTTTATTTGACATAACTGTCATTTAACATAAATTTCATTTAACACAAATGTCAATTGACATAAATTTCATTTGACACAAATGTCATTTGACGTAAATTTTATTTGACATTAAGTTTATTTCACATAAAAGACATTAAACAAAATTTTTATTTGACATAAAGTTTATTTAACATAAAAGACATTTAACATAATTTTTATTTGACACAAATGTCATTTGACATAAATTTTATTTGACATAAAGTTCAGTTAATAAAAAAGATATTTAACATAATTTTTATTTGACATAAATTTCACTTAGCATAAAAGACATTTAACATAATCTTTATTTAACTGTCATTTAACATAAATTTCATTTAACACAAATGTCAATTGACATAAATTTCATTTAACACAAATGTCATTTGACATAAATTTTATTTGACATTAAGTTTATTTCACATAAAAGACATTAAACAAAATTTTTATTTCACATAAAGTTAATTTAACATGAAAGACATTTAACATAATTTTTATTTGACACAAATGTCATTTGACATAAATTTTATTTGACATAAAGTTCAGTTAATAAAAAACATATTTAACATAATTTTTATTTGACTTAAATTCCACTTAACATAAAAGACATTTAACATAATCTTTATTTAACATAAAGTTCATTTAACATGAAAGACATTTAACATAATTTTTATTTAAGATAAAACTCATTTGACGTAAATTTCATTTGACATAAAGTTCATTTAACTTGAAAGACATTTAACATAATTTTCATTTAATTAAAAAGTCATTGAACAAAATTCTCATTTGACATAAAATTCATTTTGTACATTATACTCATTTAGCATAAAACTATTTAACATAAATATAATTTGACTTAAAATCTGATTAGTAAAAAAACATATAATTTAAAATTTATTTGACATACATTTTATTAAAGATAAAACATACAATTTTTATTGAATATGTGGAATTTTATATAATGTCCTTTTTACATATATTTTAATAAACATATAATTGTGTAAATAACTAAAAAATTATATAACTTATACGATATTTAACATAAAATTAATGTAACATATGCATTTTATTTTATAAAAGATAACGTAAAAGAGTATTAACGTAAAAGAGATTTAACAAAATTTTTTTTGACGTAAAGTTAATTTAACATAAAGGACAATTTAACATAATTTTTATTTGACACAAATGTCATTTGACTTAAACTTCATTTAACATAAAAGACATTTAACAAAATTTTTATTTGACATAAAGTTCATTTAATATAATTTTTAGTTCACATAAAGTTCATTTAACATAAAAGACACTTAAAATAATTTTAATTTGACACAAATTTCATTTAACCTAAAAGACATTTAGCATAATTTTTATTTGACAAAAAATTTATTTAACATAGAAGACATTTAACTTAATTTTCATTTGATACAAATTTCATTTAACATAAAAGACATTTAAAATAATTTTTATTCGAAGTAAATGTCATATTTGACATCAATTTTAATTTACATAAAGATCATTTAACATGAAAAACATTTAACATAATTTTTATTTGACATAATTGTCATTTTACTTAAATTTCATATGACATAAAGTTCATTTAACATAAAAAGGTATTTAACATAATTTTTATTCGACATAATTGTCATTTTACTTAAATTTCACATGACATAAAGTTGATTTAACATAAAAAGGTATTTAACATAATTTTTATATGTCAACGTTCATTTAACATAAAAGACATTTAACATTAAAGACATTTAATATAGTTTTCATTGGCCATAACTGTCGTTTTTTGACTTAAATTTCATATGACATAAAGTTCATTTAACATAATTTTTATTTGACTCAAATTTCATTTAACACAAATGACAATTAACATAATTTTTATTTAAGAAAAAAATTATTTGACGTAAATTTCATTTGACATAAGGTTCTTTTTACTTGTAAGACATTTAACATAATTTTCATTTAATTAAAAAGTCATTGAACAAAATTCTCATTTGACATAAAATTCATTTTGTACATTAAATTTATTTGGCGTAAAACTATTTAACATAAATATCATTTGACATAAAATCTGTTTGATATAAAAACAAATAATATGAAATTTTTTTGACATACTTTTCATTAAAGAAAAGATTAAACATAAAAGACGTTAAGCAACCCAGCAAAATTTTTATTTTAACTAAATTCCATTTAACCCAGAAGACATTTAGCATAATTTTTATTTGACATAAAGTTCATTTAACATAGAAGACATTTAACTTAATTTTTATTTGACACAAAGTTCATTTAACACAAAAGACATTTAACATAAACGACATTTAACATGATTTTTATTTGACTTAAAGTTCATTTAACATAAAAGATAATTTAACATAATTTTTACTTGATACAAATGTAATTTGACATAAATTTCATTTAACACAAAAGACATTTAACATGATTTTTATTTAACATAAATCACATTTGACCTAAATTTCATTGTACACATAATCATATTTTACTTAAAAATATCGGCGCTAATTTTAAATGTAATTCATTAGATATTATCAACAACATTGTGATTTACCAATTTTGAAATTTGGGCTAAAATATTTTTATGTAAAATGATGTTTATGTAAATTTAAATGTATGTCAAATGAATTTTATGTCAAATGGGAATTATGTTAAATGGAATTTATGCCAAATGAAAGTTACATCTAGTGAATTTTACGTTAAATAAAAATTTTGTTAAATGATATTTACGTAAAATAAAATTTATGTCAATGAGAATTATGTTAAATGAATTTTTTGTATTATGATACTTATGTCAAATGAATTGTGCGTCAGATGATAATCATGTTAAATGAATTTTATGCCAAATGAAAATGTTCGCAATTGAACTTTATGTGAAATACATTTTTTAACAATTAAAATTTACGTTAAAGGAATTTTTTGACAAAAGAAATTTATGTTAAATGACTTTTATGTCAAATATGATTCTCGACTTTTATGTTAAATGGAAATTACGTTATATGAGTTTTATGTAACATGCAATTTCCGTTAATTGAATTTTATGACAAATGATATGGTTTTTTGTCTGCAAATAATTGAATTTTGCATATATTTTTAAATTAAAAGATTTGAAAATCTTGATTACATCTGTTTTTAATTTTCTAATCCCTAATATAATATATTATTTTAGGAATATAATATATTATAATTGTATTAAAAATATATTATATTACAATATATATTATATATATATATTATATATTATATATTATATATTATATATTATATATTATATATTATATATTATATATTATATATTATATATTATATATTATATATTATATATTATATATTATATATTATATATTATATATTATATATTATATATTATATATTATATATTATATATTATATATTATGTATTATATTAAAAATGTAAAATACTATTTTAATTATATCCCTTTTATATTGATTATAAATTATGAAAAAACCTGATTATTTTCGATTTGACGAATAAACATTTTTAGACAAAAAGAGATGATGAAAGAATATATAAAATGGAATAAAATTACTATAGCTGATTTTTATTCTGTCTAGTTTTTTAACATAGAACTTGATCCTTATTTTAAAACAAAAAATTTGTCATGTCACTATAATGTCTGTGTACGTAATTTTAAAAAAATATATATATATGTAAAAATTTTTCTGAATTTTCTTATAAAATTTCTTCGCCATGAACTATTTTAATAATTCGTCCATCGACTGTCCTAATTTTGAAAGAAAGTATAATTAAATTTTTTTTCAAAAATCCTTATCACTTAATAATAACAATAACAATCTGTAATATAGATGACAATTAATCTATGAAACGATAGCTATTGTATAATGTGGAAGTAGAAAAAGGATAGGCGAAATCTCAGTAGAGGGAGTATGAAATATATAAACGTATGCAAAATGAATTGATCAACAATTTAATTAAATCTCTATCAGTATCAATTTCTTTCTGATTATTTTTTTTTCTCTCTAATAAAACATTTCTCTCTCTTTCTCTTTCTCTCTCTTTCAAAGAAAATAAACAATTATTTCGTCAAAGTGATTAGTTAATATTTTTTCCTACTTTCAAAAAAAAAATGTTTCCAGTGTTATTATTATTATTATTATTTATTGTTTTCGCTTTAATTATCTATCATTATAAAACGCATTATGGTGAATGTGGAAAACTTATTAATTTAATTCCAGGACCAGGAATAACTCCAATTTTTGGAAACGCCCTGCAGTATAACCTTCCTAATGGTACGTTATTATTTCAAATTTCAATGATTTTTTTTATTTCTCATTTCAAGTTCAAATGACATTCCAGAGAAAATAAAGTAGTAAAATTTCTTATTATATTGAATTTAAATTTAACGACTCGGTTTTTTGCTACGTAATGCGAAAAGTAAACCTATCAAGACTGCGAAGGTGATAATACTAAACAATAAAGTAAATTTTCCAATCACTAATATTTATAAGCAATTAAAAATACACTTTTATCCAGTAAGTAAACTTATCGAAATTGATAGTAAATTAAAAAACAAATTTTATGATTAATAAATAAACAATATCAAAAAACAAATCTAAACAAATATCAAAAAATTTTTTCTACATTGTATCCGCATTTTTTCAACTAAATTTCATTTACATAATTTTGTCATTTGTAATTTTTTTTTTAATCATTTTTTTAAAATGATCGATTAATGAGATACTTGTGACAGTGATTCAGCATTTGAAGAGGAATTAGAATACTAATTGAAAAATGTTTTGAAGTTTTTTTTTTCACAATGAAGTTATTAAAAAGACCTTTCTGCTTATTAGTGGCATGCAATGATAGAAAATGTTTTTCTTTTTATATTGTATTCTACTCTACTATTTCCATAATTTAACTATTTCCTACTTTTAATAATTTTATGGAGGAAAATTCGAACCGAAGTTGGGAATAATATAATTTTATTTAACAATTTATTTACCTTCATATTGAAAACAAAGAAAACTATATAATTTAATTAATAATTAAATAATAAATTAATTAGTAAATTAAATTAAATAATTTTAAAAAACTAATTTACCTTTAAATTAACATTATTATTATTATTATTAAATTGATAGCTTCTTTCTCATTTAAAAAAATATAATAATTAAAGTTGTGCATAAAGAAAATTTAATTTACAAATATATTGAAAAATACCAAAGTTGTAGGAACTTATAATTAGAAAATAATTTTTATTTTATTTTTATTTTATTTTTATTTATTGAAAAAATGGGTATTTTAGAAAATTGTTAAAAGTTGATGAAATGCAAATTTAATGAAACGTTAAATTACTTACAACTATAAAAAAAAATTTTTCTTAGATGAATTGTGGACTTCGCAGAGAAAAGTAAATGCACAATATTATCCAATTGTGCGACTATGGTTGGCCAGCATTCCGGTTATAAATGTATTTCATCCGGATGATATGAGAGTAAGTTTGACAATAATTATTTAATGATTACTAAAGATCATTTTTTTAAAGAATAAATTAAAAATTTTTTAATTTTTAATAAAAAAATAAAATTTTACATAAAGATCATTTGTCGTACAATTCATTTAACGCAAATTTTATTTTACACAAAACCCATAAAACGTAATTTTGTATTTGACATAAACATCGTGTATCATATTTGACATAAAAGTCATCTAACATAAATTTCTTTTGACAAAAAATTAATTTAAGGTAAATTTTAATTGTTAAAAAATGTATTTCACATAAAGTTCAATTGCGAACATTTTCGTTTGGCATAAAAGTCATTTAACATGATTATCATCTGACGCACAATTTATTTGACATAAATATCATAATACAAAAAATTTATTTAACATAATTCACATTAACATAAATTTCTTTTTACGTAAATAACATTTAACAAAATTTTTATTTAACGTAAAATTCACTAGATGTAACTTTCATTTGGCATAAATTCCATTTAACATAATTCTCATTTGACATAAAATGCAGTTGGCATAGATTTAAATTTACATAAACATCATTTTATGTAAAAAAAAATATTTGGAGCGAATTTCAAAATTGGTGAATCACAATGTTGTTGATAATATCTAATCGGTTACTTTTAAAATTCGCGCCTATATTTTTAAGTGAAATGTGATTATGTGTAAAATGAAATTTATGTCAAATGTGATTTATGTTAATTAAAAATTATGTTAAATGTCTTTTATGTTAAATGAAATTTATGTCAAATGACATTTGTGTCAAGTAAAACTTATGTTAAATTGTCTTTCATGTTAAATGAACTTTAAGTCAAATAAAAATCATGTTAAATGTCGTTTATGCTAAATGTCTTTTGGGTTAAATGAAATTTATGTCAAATAAAAATTATTTTAAATGTCTTGTATGTTAAATGAACTTTATGTCAAATAAAAATTTTGCTAAATGTATTTTATGTTAAATGATCTTTATGTAAAATAAAAATTATATTAAATAAATTTTATGTCAAATAAAAATTATGTTAATTGTCTTCTATGTTAAATGAACTTTATGTCAAAAAAAATTATGTTAAATGTCTTTTATGTTAAATGAACTTTAAGTCAAATGACATTTGTGTCAAATAAAAATTATGTTAAATTGTCTTTTATGTTAAATTAACTTTATGTCAAATAAAATTATGTTAAATTGTCTTTTATGTTAAATTTTTTTTGTTAAATGAACTTTATGTCACATAAAATTGAGTTAAATGTCTTTTATGTTAAATTAAATTGATGTCAAATAAAAATTATGTTAAATTTTTTTTGTTAAATGAACTTTATGACAAATAAAAATGATGTTAAATGTCTTCTATGTTAAATGAACTTTATGTCAAATAAAAATTATGTTAAATTGTCCTTTATGTTAAATGCCTTTTCTGTTAAATGAACTTTATGTCAAATAAAAATTATATCAAATAAAAATTATGTTAAATGATATTTATGCCAAATGACATTTATGCCAAATGGAACTTAGGTTCAGTGAAATTTATGTCAAATGAAATTTTTGACATGTGAATTTTAAGACAAAATAAAATTAATATCAAAAGTGTAATACGTCAAATAAAATATGTTAAACAAATTTGACATAAAATTAATTTTCTGTTAAATAAAACTAATGTCAAGTGGTTTTCATGTGAAATAAAAGTCAATTCAATTGTATTCTTATTGTTAATGAAAATAATGCTAAATGATTCTTTTATAAAATAAAATACATATGTTACATTAATTTTATGTTAAATATCGTATAAGTTATATAAATTTTTATAATTTTTCAATTATTTACATAATTATAGGTTTATTAAAATATATGTAAAAAGGACATTATATAAAATGCCACTTATTCAATAAAAATTGCATGTTTAGTCTTTAATAAAATGTATGTCAAATAATTTTTCAAATTATATGTTTTTATACCAAACAAATTTTATGTCAAATGATATTTATGTTAAATAGTTTTACGCCAAATGAATTTAATGTACAAAATGAATTTTATGTCAAATGAGAATTTTGATGAATGACTTTTTTATCAAATGAAAATTGTGTTAAATTTTTTTCATGTTAAATGAACTTTATGTCAAATGAAAATTATGTTAAATGTCTTTTATGTTAAGTGAACTTTAAGTCAAATGAAAATTATGTTAAATGTCTTTTATGTTAAATGAATTTTATGTCAAATGAGAATTTTGATGAATGACTTTTTTATCAAATGAAAATTGTGTTAAATTTCTTTCATGTTAAATGAACTTTATGTCAAATGAAAATTATGTTAAATGTCTTTTATGTTAGATAAACTTTATGTTAAATTGTCTTTTATGTTAAATGAATTTTATGTTAAATGAAAATTATGTTAAATGTCTTTTATGTTAAATGAATTTTATGTCAAATGAGAATTTTGATGAATGACTTTTTTATCAAATGAAAATTATGTTAAATGTCTTTTATGTTAAATGAATTTTATGTCAAATGAAAATTATGTTAAATGTCTTTTATGTTAGATGAACTCAATGTTAAATTGTCTTTTATGTTAAATGAATTTTATGTAAAATGAAAATTATGTTAAATGTCTTTTATGTTAAATGAATTTTATGTCAAATGAAAATTATGTTAAATGTCTTTTATGTTAACCTTCAGAGGGCCGGAAAATTAAAATAAACTTTACTAGTTTTTTATTAAGTAAAATTAAATAAAAAATCAATTCGATGAAAATAAAAGTAAAAATAAATGGTGGCCACTATAGTGGCCACCCCGGCCCTCTCAAGGTTAAATGAATTTTATGTCAAATGAAAATTATGTTAAATGTCTTTTATGTTAAATTGTCTTTTATGTTAAATAAATTTTATGTCAAATGAAAATAAAATTTCGAGAGCAAAATTTCATGCGAATGAAAAATTGCTTCAATTGGATAAAAAGAAAAAATGTCAATTAGTTAAATAATATGAATGTCAAAGATGGAAATTGGTTTTCAAATGAATTTGATTTCCATCGGTATTTGTATTTAAAGAAAAATGTCTCTCTGCCTATAATTTGAATTATTAATCGTTTCCTCATGGGATTGTTAATATCAAATAAGAACTATAATCATTCTTGCAATAATCAATTTGTTTTCATTATTCATAAACAGGACAAACCCTTTTGCACAAAAAATGATTCATTCAATGAATTTGAATAGTAAATATTGAATTCCACTGCGTAGCTCTACTAGGAAATTGTAAATCATGATGAATAGTTCAGGTTTATAGAAACTAGTTGTCAATTTAATTTCTGTAAATGTTTTCTTAAGAAGGTGGTATTAAATTTTAATGAACCAAGTTTATCTCATAGAGGGGACACCACCTTGTGCGGTAAAAGTGGAATTAAAACAGACTCTCCTTACACGCATCTATCTCTAATGCACTGAAAACAAAATTTCATTGATTCAAATAACCAATTAATGTTCTATTGTCAATTAAATATTTACTTCAATCAAATAATATTTAACGGAGTCAATTAAACGGTTCGATTCATATTTGAATCAATAACTTTGGTATTTGAAGAAAATACCATTTAATGGACTCTAATAGATATTTTTTGATTCACTCAAATATTTAATTGATAATAGTCAATGCTTAAGGGCATGAGAAAAGGTTTTTTTTCAATTTTCAATTCATATAATATTCTTAATAATATTCGCTTTCTGTAAATTATATAAAATAAAATTAGATGTAATAAATTTTTCAGTTTGTGCTCTCCAGTACTACGAACATTGAAAAGAATTTATTGTACAATTTCTTACATCCTTGGTTGGGAACTGGTCTTCTAACAAGTACTGGTGAGTGAAAAATGAAAAATCACCAGAAAGTAATACCATAGAAAAAATTTTGCATTCATATAATCTTCATTTTTTTAGGTGCAAAATGGCAGCATCGTCGAAAAATGTTAACACCAGCCTTTCATTTCAATATTCTACAAGATTTTACTGATATTTTTGTTGAGAATGCACAAAAATTAGTCGACAGTTTAAAATCAAAGGAAGGTGTTACAAAGGACATTATTCCACTTTTCAAAATTCATACCTTAAAAATCATATGTGGTAATAAATAAACTATCAATTTTTTAAATTTCTATGTAAACATGTTATACTATATAGTAATAAAAATAATTTTTTTATATTAATATTAATAATAATAATAATAATAATAATAATAATTATAATTATAATTATTATTAATAATAATAATAATAATAATAATAATAATTATAATTATAATAATAATAATAATAATAATAATTATAATTATAATTATAATTATAATAATTATAATTATAATAATAATAATAATAATAATAATAATAATAATAATCTGATTTAACCAATAGAAACGGCAATGGGTATACAGTTAGACAAAGTAGGCGATGAAAAACAATATGCAAATGCCATCCGGGAATTAGGTTTCAATCTTTTTTACAGGTAAATCAAAATTTACTTTGTAAGAATTATAACCCTTTCGGTTCTTTATTCAATATTGTATACGGATTACATAAATATTTCGTTTTTTCTAAAAAAAATTTTTTGGTTGTATTTAAAAATACTTTTTTTCAGAGGACCTAGACCTTGGTTTCATATCGATTGGTTGTTTAATTTATCACCAAGAGGACGACTTCAGAAGAAATGTTTAAAGACACTACATGACTTTACAACAAGGGTATGTTACTATTAATAAAGTCAACCAGAGGGACGATTATGTAATTTCACTTCATTTTCAATTCACTCAGATGACTCAGAATTTATTTTCAATCAATTTTAATTTTATTTTCATTCCACTTTCACTCAAAATTTATTTTCACTTTACTTTCAATCGACTCTCACTCCACTTTCACTTCAAATTTATTTTCACTTCACTTTCAGTCCATTCTCACTCCACTTTCACTCCAAAATTATTTTCACTTCACTTTCAATCCACTCTCAATTTACTTTCATATTGACTAAAAATTTATTTTCACTTCAAATTTTACTTTACTTTTACTCAAAAATTGTTTTCCCTTCATTTACACTTTACTTTCACTCTATTTTTTCTTCAATTTTACTCCATTTCCACTCAAAACTTATTTTTACTCAATTGGCAATCCACTTTCGACAGAATTTATTTTTACTCAATTTTCATATTACTTTCATTCCACTTTCACTTAAAATTTATTTTCACTTCACTTTCAATCCACTCTCATTCCACTTTCACTCCAAAATTATTTTCACTTCACTTTCAATCCACTCTCAATTTACTTTCATATTGACTAAAAATTTATTTTCACTTCAAATTTCACTTCAATTTCACTCAAAAATTGTTTTCGCTCATTTTTCACTTCACTTTCACTCTATTTTTACTTTAATTTTACTTTATCTTCACTCAAAATTTATTTTCACACCATTTTCACTTCAATTTTACTCCACTTTCACTTTGAATTTATTTTAACTCAATTTTCACTTCACTTTCACTTTACTTTCACTCAATTTTCACTTCACTTTCACTTAATTTTCACTTAATTTTCACTCCGAATTTATTTTCACTTAATTTTCACTTTACCTTACTTTCATATTGACTAAAAATTTATTTTCACTTCAAATGTCACTTTACTTTTACTCAAAAGTTGTTTTCACTCAATTTATACTTCACTTTCACTCTATTTTTACTTCAATATTACTTTATCTTAACTCAAAATTTATTTTTACACCATTTTTACTTCAATTTCACTCCACTTCCACTTAGAATTTATTTTTACTTAATTTTCACTTCACTTTCACTTTACTTTAACTAAATTTTCACTTCACTTTCACTTTACTTTCACTTAATTTTCACTCCGAATTTATTTTCATTTAATTTCCACTTCACTTTACTTTCATATTGACTAAAAATTTATTTTCACTTCAAATTTCACTTTACTTTCACTCTATTTGTAATTCAATTTTACTTTATCTTCACTCAAAATTTATTTTCACACCATTTTTCCTTCAATATTACTCCACTTTCACTTAGAATTAATTTTTACTCAATTATCTCTTCACTTTTACTTTACTATCACTCAATTTTCACTTCACTTTACTTTCACTCTATTTGCACTTCACTTTCACTTCATTTTGACTTAAAATTTTTCAATACGTTTTCACTTTAAGTCAAAATTTTTTTTTATTTCACTTATACTTAACTTTCACTGAAAACTTTATTTTTACATCACTTTTACTTTATTTTCTCTGTCAATACCAACTTATTAGTCAACTTGCTATTTCGCGTATAAAATTTAAGTAAAAGTAGAATAAAAATTTTTTGAATGAAAGTGAAGTGATAGTGGGCTAAAGATAATTTGTAAGTAAAATGAAAAAAGTACAAATGAAATGAAATTGAAGTAAAAATAAATTTTTAGTCAATGTGAAAAGAAAGTGAAGTGAAAGTGGAGTGAAAATGTATTGTTAGTAAAGTGAAGATAAATTTTGAATGAAAGTGGAGTGAGAGCAAAGTGAAATTTAAGTGAAAATTGAGAGAAAATAAATTTTGAATGAAACTGAAACGAATATTGAGTGAAAATAAAATTTGAGTGAAAGTAAAAGAGTAAACATAAAATAATGATAATAACTTTCGAGTAAGAGTGGTGTAAAAGTAAAGTAAAAATTGAGTGCATATAAATTTTTGTGAAGGTGAAGTGAAAATGAAGTGTAAGTGAAGTGAAAATAAATTTTGAGTGAAAGTGGAGTAAAATTGAAGTTAAAAAGGTGTGAAAATAAATTTTGAGTGAAATTGGAGTAAAAGTGGAGTGAAATTAAGTTTAATATAAATTTTGAGAGAAATTGGAGTAAGAGTGAAGTGAAAGTGGAGTGAAAGTAGAGTGAAAGTGAAATGAAATTGAGTTTAATGTAAATTTTGAGTGAAACTAAGTGAAAATTCAGTATAAATAAATTCTAAGTAAAAGTGGAGTGAAATTAAAGTGAAAATGGTGTGTAAATAAATTTTGAGCGAAAGTGGAGTGAAAGTGGAATGAAAGTGAAGTGAAATATAGTTTAATATAAATTTCGAGCGACAGTGGAGTGAAAATTGAGTGCAAAATAAGTTTTGAGTGAAAGTAGAGTCGAAGTGGAGTGAAAGTGAAGTAAAAATTAAGTGCATATAAATTTTTGTGAAGGTGGAGTGAAAATAAAGTGTATGTGAAGTGAAAGAAATTTTTGAGTAAAAGTGAATTAAAATTGGAGATAAAATGGTGTTAAAATAAATTTTGAGTGAAATTGGAGTAAAAGTGGAGTGAAAGTGAAGTGAAATTAAGTTTAATATAAATTTTGAGTGAAATTGAAGTGAAAATGGTGTGTCAATAAATTTTGAGTGAAAGTGAAGTGAAATTGAGTTTAATATAAATTTCGAGTGGCAGTGGAGTAAAAATTGAGTGAAAATAAGTTTTGAGTGAGAGTAAAGTGAAAGTGAAGTGAAAATTGAGCGAAAACAAATTTTGAGTAAAAGTAAAGTGAAATTTGAAGTGAAAATAAATTTTTAGTCATTATGAAAGTAAAGTGAAGTGGAAATTAAGTGAAAATAAATTCAGAGTGAAAATTGAGTGAAAATAAGTTTTGAGTGAAATTAAAGTGAAAATAGTGTGTAAATAAATTTTTAGTAAAAGTGAAGTGATTTTGAGTTTAATGTAAATTTTTAGTGAAAACTAAGTGAAAATTGAGTGAAATTAAATTCTAAGTGAAAGTGGAGTGAAATTGAAGTGAAAATGGTGTGTCAATAAATTTTGAGTGAAAGTGAAGTGAAATTGAGTTTAATATAAATTTCGAGTGGCAGTGGAGTAAAAATTGAGTGAAAATAAGTTTTGAGTGAGAGTAAAGTGAAAGTGAAGTGAAAATTGAGCGAAAACAAATTTTGAGTAAAAGTAAAGTGAAATTTGAAGTGAAAATAAATTTTTAGTCAATATGAAAGTAAAGTGAAGTGGAAATTAAGTGAAAATAAATTCGGAGTGAAAATTGAGTGAAAATAAGTTTTGAGTGAAATTAAAGTGAAAATGGTGTGTAAATAAATTTTGATTAAAAGTGGAGTGAGAGTAAAGTGAAAGTGAAATAAAAATATATTTTAAGTGAAATTGGAGTAAAAGTGTAGTAAAAGTGAAGTGAAATTGATTTTAATTTAATTTTGAGTGAAATTGGAGTGAGAGTGGAGTTAAAGTGGAGTGAAAGTGAAGTGAAATTGAGTTTAATGTAAATTTTGAGTGAAAACAAAGTGAAAATTGAGTGAAAATAAATTTTAAGTGAAAGTGGAGTGAAATTAAAGTGAAAATGGTGTGTATAAATAAATTTTGAGTAAAAGTGGAGTGAGAGTGAAATGAAAGTGAAGTGAAAGTGATGTGAAATTGAGTTTAATATAAATTTTGAGTGAAAATAAATTTTGAGTGAAATTGGAGTGAGAGTGGAGTGAAGGTAGAGTGAAAGTAAAGTGAAAATCGAGTGAGTGTAAATTTTGAGTGAAAGTGAAGTGAAATTAAAATGAAAATGTAGTGAAATTATATAATCGACCCACAATTTGTTATTTTCTTTCCTTATTAATTTACTTTACTTTAATTTTTTTAGATCATTCAGGAGCGAAGGAAGTATCTAAAAAGTAATTTAAACCAAAAAGAAGAAAGTTTCAAGAAGAATGTTCACGTGGAAGACGATGTTGGCAGTACGTATTCTAAAATCCAGCTCGTAATTTTTTAATTCAAAAACTTTTTTAAGTAGAAAAATGTAGAAAACATTCACCTAATTACAGTTCGCAAAAAACGAACGGCAATGTTAGATATTCTTATAAAAGCCGCCGAAGAGAACGACATAGACGACGATGGAATTAGAGAGGAAGTTGATACATTTGTTTTCGAAGTTAGTATACAGCAAAAAAAAAGTATTATTTCTCCAAATTTTGTTTTCCAATTGAATGTAATTAAAAGTTTAATTTATGTTTTTAACTTTTGTCAATTATCAATACAGGGTCATGATACCACGGCAATGGCTTTTATTTTCACAATCGCTCTCTTAGCCGAACATACAGAAATTCAGGTAATCATTCCTAATACGAATTTAATATTGTCAGAGACTTAGCTGCTGTTGCTGAACATTTTGCGCATTTACAGCCATCAAGCTGTTTTTCTTAAAAAAAATTTATTTCTAAGAATTTCAATAATTATTCACATTTTAGGATCTTGCCAGAAAGGAAGTGAAGGAACTGTTCAAAAAATCCGATGGCAAATTGGGAATAAAAGAAATTAACTCCTTAGACTATTTAGATAGATGTATAAAAGAAAGTTTACGTTTGTATCCCAGTGTTGCGAACATTGGTCGAGCAGTGACTGAAGATCTACAACTAAGTAGGAAATTTTTTTGCATTTTGTTTTTAAAACAAGACTTTCTCATTTTTGATGAGAATGTAAAAAAATTTGTAAAAGTACCCCGCAGAATTTTTATTAATTTTGTCACCTAGTGGTTTTCTTTTGTATCTTTGGATTTCAAAGTTATATTGAGATTTTTGAATTATTTAGAACTAGCAAAATTATTCGCGCGCAAGCCCGCGGAAATATTGTGCTACATTGTTTATTGTAGACAATTTCAAATCATTTTAATTTAAGTAATGTTTAAAGAAATACTTATTATGACACATAACTGAAAAACTAAATAGAATTAAATTTTCAAAATTAATTATATTTTTAAACTTTAAAGTATATAAAAAAAAGGTTAACAAATTTCGATACTAATTTCAAATTTGGCATCAGATTTTCAAAATTGAAAATAATTAAACTTTCTTGTACCAGGAACATTGAATTTCACAAAAATTATTATCTGATACCTAAATTAAAAAAAACTTCATTACGAAAATTTTAATTATTCTAAAGAATAGAGAAGATAAAAAAATTATTAGCTATATATAGGTATTTAACTTTCCGAACAAAGAATATAAACAATATTTTTTTAGAGAATTTCCACTACTTTTAATTCGCTAATATTAAAAAAAACCAATTTTATTTAACAAAATTTTATGCAATTTATTTTTCCTAATAATTCAATTACTTTTAATAATTATAAAATTTTTCATGTAAATTCCATTTTTTCAAAAAAATTTTTGATTAAATTCTAAGTATGAATTTAATTATTTTCATAATCGTAAAATTCAGAATACTTTCACAAATAAAGTTTTTGACAAGAATTCAATTATTAAAACTAATAAAATTTTCATATCATTTAAAAATTCATTATTTAAAACAATGTTTATAAAATTCTTATGGAGATTTCAATTCCTTTCAAAAGTAATAAAATTTTCAACAGAAATTCAATTCTTTTTAAACATTTTAATAAACTTTTCCGCAATAATTCAATTATTTTCAAAAATTTAATAAAATTATTCGAAAGAAATTACTTGTTTTAAATATAATTTTAATAAAATTTTATTTTAAATAATAAAAAAATTACTCCTGAAAATTCAATTATTTTGAGGTATTTCGATAAAATTCTTTTCAAAATTCAATTATTTTCATAAATAACAATATTCATCACAATAATTCAATTATTATTAAAAGTAATAAATTTCTTCTTGGAAATTCCATTATTTTAAAATATTCTAATAAATAGTTCGCAACAATTCAATTATTTTCATAAATAATAAAAGGATTTTTTGGAAAATCCAATTATTTTCAAAAAAATTTAATAAAATTTCCCACCGACATTCAATTATTGCCAAATTTTTTAATAGAATTCTTTGTAAAAGTTAAATTATTTTTAAAAACTTTTCACATTTCAATGATTTTCAATATCTACTATTTTTATAAAATATCCAATTCTAGGAAGAAATTCAATTATTTTCATCAATTTTAATAAAATTCCCCGCAAGAATTTAATCTTTTACCTAATTAATAAAATTCTTTGAAAGAATTAAATTATTTTTATAAATAATAAAATTCTTCGAAAGTAATTAAATTATTTTTTCAACAAATTATTAATAAAATTTTTCAAAAGAATTTAATTATTTTCATAAATTACAAAATCCTTAGAGAAAATGTAATTCTTCAAAAAAGTCAATTTTTCTCAAAATATGTATAAAATTTTTAAGAAAAATTCAATTATTTTCCAAAATTGTTTTAAAAATTCTTTCCAAAAATTCAATTATTTTTCAAATTTGAAAAAAATCTTAGCAAGAATTCAATTATTTTTATAAAAATAGAAAAATATTCCAAATAAATTTAACTATTTTCATAAATTATGAAATTCTTCAAAAAAAGTCAATTTTTCCTAAAATTGACATTCCAAATTGTTTTAAAAATTCTTTCCAAAAATTCAATTACTTTTCAAATTTTAAAAAAATTATTGGCAAGAATTCAATTATTTTTATAAAAATAGAAAAATATTCCAAATAAATTTAACTATTTTCATAAATTATGAAATTCTTCAAAAAAGTCAATTTTTCCTAAAATTGACATTCCAAATTGTTTTAAAAATGCTTTCCAAAAATTCAATTATTTTTCAAATTTAAAAAAAAATTCTTCGCAATAATTCAATTATTTTTATAAAAATAGAAAAATATTCCAAATAAATTTAATTTTTCTCAAAATTTATGAAATTCTTCAAAAAAGTCAATTTTTCCTAAAATTGACATTCCAAATTGTTTTAAAAATTCTTTCCAAAAATTCAATTATTTTTCAAATTTAAAAAAAAATTCTTCGCAAGAATTCAATTATTTTTATAAAAATAGAAAAATATTCCAAATAAATTTAACTATTTTCATAAATTATGAAATTCTTCAAAAAAGTCAATTTTTCCTAAAATTGACATTCCAAATTGTTTTAAAAATTCTTTCCAAAAATTCAATTATTTTTCAAATTTAAAAAAAAATTCTTCTCAAGAATTCAATTATTTTTATAAAAATAGAAAAATATTCCAAATAAATTTAACTATTTTCATAAATTATGAAATTCTTCAAAAAAAGTCAATTTTTCTTAAAATTTATAAAATTCTTCAGAAAATTTCAATTATTTTCAAAATTTTTTTAAAAATTTTTCGCAAGAATTTAATTATTTTAATAAATAATAAAATATTTCATGAAAATTCAATTATTTTCACAAATAACAAAATTTGCCTAAAGAAATCAATTATTTTTGTAAATAATAAAATTCTTCTGAAAAATTCAATTATTTTTATAAATAATAACATTTTTCATTGAAAATTCAATTATTTTCAAATATTTTTTTAAAATTCTTCGCAAGAATTAAATTATTTTCAATTGTTTCATGAATAATAAAATTCGTAGCATAAATTCAATTTATTAGCAGGATAAGAAAAAAGTAAATATTTTTGATGAAAATTAGGAAAAAGTCAGGAAAATAAAAAATATGGAATGGAATTTTTGTCAATTTTGTGAAGTGAATAAAACGAGTTTTTTTTGTTTCTTTTTGACATTAAAAAAATGACAATAACCCACAAAAATGAATTTTAAAAAAAAAACAAATGAATACAGATGATTTGCTAACGGAAAGGAAACTTACGATCATTATAATGTATATGTGAAGGGTGGCATGACAAAAGGGGTCAAGCAACAATTTCATGATTTTACAGGAAACAAAAATAAAACATTTAAAAATTTTTCTGGTCATTTAAGAAAAATCTAAAAAAACCGTTTCGAGATATTATTTCGCTTTACCAGTGGAAATACAATTTATGGAGATAAACGTACAGATTAGTGAGAAAAATAAGTAAAAGTGGATCATTTTGGGGTTACGTCAAATGCCCATATTTTCTTTTAAAATTAATTGTTAAAAAAATATACAGTTTAAAGAAAAACTGAAAAATTAGTTTGTTAATTTTGAATTGATGAATTAAATGCAAAACAGTTTGATTCAAAGAAGTTGTTTGTTTTCAAGAAAAATATAAATTAAATACTTATTTTTAAAAGTAAACAGTAACGAAATTTTCAAATGCAATCTAAAATCAGGAATATTAAAAATTAACTAAAGAATAATATTTAGGTTGTTGAAAATTAAATGATGGATAAAACTATTTCTAAATAGACATAAAATCTTCTAGCAAAATTTAATATTATATTTAATAATATTAAAAATAAGGAATATTTTTAACCATATTAACCTATTCAAAATAGTATTCATTTCTTTTGTTTTTTAACTGAATTGGATTGTAAGTAGAAATTTAGGCTATTTTTTTAGTCTTATTTTCATTAAAAACGAGTTTAAAAAGACAATTTACAAGAAAATCCTTTTACAGAAATGTGTAAAAGAATTTACTTGATTTGTTTATAAAAAAATCTCAATTTCGAAAAATTGTGGCTTGACCCCTTTTGTCATGCCACCCTTCATGTATATTTTTATTTTTTATCAAAACGTTTAGAAAACAAAAGAATAACTATAACTAACTTCAATCTGCGGACAGAGTGAATGAACGGAATACTACGAAGATTATTATAGTTAATTTTGAATTATTTAGAATAATAATTATAAAGGAGAAGAATTATAAAATCCCAAAAGTTACAAAAGAAATCCACTAGGTGACAAAATTAAAGAAAATTCTTCGGGGCCCTTTGAAGCTCTACAGCGAAAACCAAAAAATGTCTTGACGTTGTAATTCCTTTTTTCTAGAAAATTACCTCATTCCTGCAGGATCGATACTCAATATTCACATTTTCGATTTACATAGAGATCCAAATTATTGGCCCAATCCAAATGTTTTCGATCCAGACAGATTTTTACCAGACAATGTACAAAAGAGGCATCCGTTTGCTTACGTGCCATTCAGCGCTGGTTCCCGTAATTGTATCGGTAAGCATTAGGGCAAATTTTATTACAATTAGGTCCTAAATTTTTCTTTTGTTTTAGGACAAAAATTCGCAATATTAGAACTCAAGGTTTTGATATCGTATTTATTGGAAAATTTCAAAATGTCGACGAATGAAGTAACAAACGACATTAAACTTATTCAGGACATGGTTATCACTCCAGCTGAACCTATAAGAGTGAAGTTTACCTCAATAGGATAATTTTTTTTAATACTTAATTATGTAATGTTGGATATTAAATGTTGTCTTTGAATTAATTATTTCTTTTTGACTCTGAGGGAAAAGATCACTCTTTCTCCCTTATGGATTCTATCCGCATTTGAGCTAAAAGATAGAATTTGTTGGAAGGATTGTTTTTTTAATTATTAGTTTGGTAATTCGTGTAGCAATGAATAAACATCTTTTAGTGTTAATTTGCCTATTTACTTTCTTATCACAGTGTTTTATATTCTCTATAATGTGATTAAAAAAACTTACTAGAATTAACTGACTAAAAGTCAACTTACTTAAACAAATATGTTACATGATCATTTACAAACGTTTATTTTTCAAAATCACCATTTGGTTATTGTCCATTTACAAAATTTACATACTTTCGTGTAAAAATAGAAAATAAAAAATAAAAAATAAAAAATAGAAAATAAAAAATAAAAAATAGAAGACCAACGTTTATTTAACCAACAATGTTAGGTTACTAACATTGTTCGAATGTGGTTAGAGTCTCAACGTAATTACAATGCAAGAACTGTAATCAGCTCTCAACGAATTTTGAAATGAGACTTCTTAATGATAATCTAAAGTCAAGAGCAATTTGAGGATTCAACAAACATCTGCGAAAGGTGAAACAAAATGCATTATATCACAAAAATAGTCTTCTATCAAAATAATTTGCCATTTTAGAAAAATGTATAAATACTTTCTGTTTTCCTTCAGCATCTTTAGTAGCATCCTAGCATCTTAAATTTATAAATCATAAACACACCGTTTTTTTTCCAACAATGATACTATTCTTTTCAATCTTAATTTTTGCAGTAACCATCCATCATCTAATTGTACATTATGGAAAGTGTGGAAGACTCATTAACAAAATTCCCGGACCGAAAAATCTGCCAATTTTTGGCAGCGTCTTTGGCTACATGGTACCAACAGGTAGAACTTAAACTCTCAAAAAGTGTGTGATAACATTTTTTTCCTTTTGTTTTATTTTAATTACATTATTGTAATTACATTATTGTAATTACATGACAAATTTTACATTGTAACAAGACACTTGATTCACTTGATTCAATGAAGCAAAAAGTGAGACGAAAAAAAATGTTAACCAAAATATTTCAAATTTTTTAATCGTTTTTAGATGAACTATGGATAGCTCATAGGAAAATAAACGCGATGTATTATCCAATCAATAAAGTTTGGCTTGGAAGCACTCCAGTTATAAGTATTTACCATCCAGATGATGTTCAGGTAAATTTTTTCTAAAATTTTGTTCTTTTTCACCCCATTTGAAAATTGTTTTCAGATTTTGCTCAGTAGTTTTAAGCATACGGAAAAAAGTATGTTGTACAAATTTTTACATCCTTGGTTAGGATCTGGATTACTCACCAGTTCTGGTAAGAATTTCTGGTAAATTTCTGGTAAAAACAATCTAACGTATACAAATTCAGTTAGTTTAAAATTAAATTTCATCAAAATTTGGTAAAAAAAAATTTACATTGAAAAATGAAATTCTAAAATGGAATTTTATTACAAAAAAAGATTTTTTTAAGGAACCAAGTGGCAAAGACGAAGAAAATTATTGACGCCAGCTTTTCATTTTGAAATTTTACGTGGATTCATTCATGTCTTCAATAAGCAGGGGGAAATTTTGATAAACCGTTTAAAACAACAGGGAGACGAAGTCATTCAGAATATTGTACCAATTTTAACGGAATGTACGTTAAATTCAATTTTAGGTATGAAAATACTGAATATACTGAAATATTGAAAATTTTCTAAATAATTTCTCTAGCAAAAAAAAATTCATCCTTTTTCAAAACAGAAACAGCAATGGGTACAACATTAGATGAAAAAAGTACAAGAAATTTATACGGATCGGCAATTCGACAAATTTCTGACAATCTGTTCTTTAGGTAAAAAGATTATTTCCATATTTAATGAATTAAATTAAATTAAATAAATAAATTTAAATAATTAATTTAATAATTAATTATTTTATTTAATGAAAAGAAAAAAATTTTTTTTCCAAATACAAACAAATTGGAATTACCTAATAAGATTAATTTTCGTTTTTATGCAAGAGCTTTGAGACCTTGGCTTCATTTAAATAAGATTTTTAACATTACACCAACGGGAATGAAGCAACAGAAATTAATTAACATACTTCATGGATTTTCCAATCAAGTAGGAGTTTGATATTTTCATTGAAAAAAAAATTTCTTTTTATTATTTTTTACTTTTGTATTGAAAACAAATTGTTAAATTCACTTTTTTTGGAGATTATTAGAAATCGAAAGGAAGAAAAAGATCGGATGTCGAGAATGAATGGGGATAAATCTTTTTCGGCAGATGCAAAAAATTCGGGTATGAATATTAATTTTTTTTTTATTGATTTTTTTTGAAAAATAAATAAAATTCGAATTATATTTATTAGAATGTAAAATGGCATTACTCGATATTTTGATAAAAGCTGCGGAAAAAAATTCTGACATTGATGATGTTGCTATTAGAGAAGAAGTGGATACATTTGTCTTTGAGGTGAGTGAATATAATTTTTTATAATCATCAAACATAATAATAATAATAAGTAACAAATAATAATAATAAGTAAAAATGATATTAATAATAATAATAATAATAATAACAATAATAATAATAATAATAATAATAATAATAATAATAATAATAATAATAAACCTAATTCAACCCCTAGTTATCAAATAAAAAAATTTTTTGACTTCAGGGTCATGATACAACAGCAATGGGAACTTGCTTTACAATATTACTTTTAGCTGAACATAAAGAAATACAGGTATGAAATATAAAAAAAGAAATCTTATTTGACATAAATTTCATTTGACATAGAAATAATTCAACAAAATTCTCATTTAACATAAAAATCCTTCAACAAAATTCTCATTTAACATAAAAGTCATACAACAAAATTCTTTTGTCATTAATTTTATTTAACATAAATTTCACTGGGCATAAATTTTATTTGGCATAAATGTCATTAAATATAATTCTCATTTGACACAGAGTTCATTTAACATAAAAGACAAATTAACATTATTTTTATTTGACATAAAGTTCATTTAACATAGAAGACATTTAACATAACTTTTATTTCACATACTTTTTATTTGACATAAAGTTCATTTAACATAGAAGACATTTAACATAATTTTTATTTGACATAAAGTTCATTTAACAGAAAAGACATTTAACATAAAAGACAATTTAACATAATTTTTATTTGACACAAATGTCATTTGACTTAAAGTTCACTTAACATATAAGAGATTTAACAAAATTTTTATTTGACATAAAGTTAATTTAATATAATTTTTCTTTCACATAAAGTTCATTTAACATAAAAGACACTTAAAATAATTTTTATTTGACACAAATTTCATTTAACCCAAAAGACATTTAGCATAATTTTTATTTGACATAAAGTTCATTTAACATAATTTTTATTTGACATAAAGTTCATTTAACATAGAAGACATTTAACATAACTTTTATTTGACATAAATGTCATTTGACGTAAACTTCATTTAACAGAAAAGACATTTAACATAAAAGACAATTTAACATAATTTTTATTTGACATAAAGTTCATTTAACATAGAAGACATTTAACATAATTTTTATTTAACATAAATGTCATTTGACGTAAACTTCATTTAACAGAAATGTCATTTAACATTAAAGACAATTTAACATTATTTTTATTTGACATAAATTTCATTTATCATAAATTTCATTTGACTTAAAGTTAATTTTTCACATAATTACATTTTACTTAAATATATTGGCGCGAATTTTAAAAGTAACCAATTAGATTTTATGAACATTGTGATTCGACAATTTTGAAATTCGCGCCTATATTTCCATGTCAAATGATCTTTACATGAAATGTAACAAATGTCAACTGAATTTTATGTCAAATGAGAATTATGTCAAAAGAATTTTATGTTAAATGAAATTTATGTCAATTTAATTTTATGTCAAATGAAAGTTACAGTTAAATAAGTTTTATACTAAATGAAATTTTTTAAAGTAATTTTTATGTCAAATGAGAATTATGTTAAATGGAATAAATGCCAAATGAAATTTATATCAATTTAATTTTACGTTAAATAAGAATTATGTAAAATGATATTAATGTCAAATGGATTGTGTGTCAAATGAGAATTACGTTAAACGACTTTTATGCCAAATGAAAGTGTTGTCAAATGATTTTTATGTGAAATAAATTTTTTAACGATTAAAATTTACGTTAAATTAATTTTTCGTCAAAAGAAATTTATGTTAAATGATTATTATACGTTAAAGGAAATTGATGCTACATTATTTTGTATGTTAAATGGGAAATTACATTTTTTTACAGAAAATAGCGAGAGAGGAAGTTTGTGAAATTTTCAATGAAAGTTGCGGAAAAATTGGCATGAAGGAAATTAATCAATTTACATATCTCGATCGTTGTGTGAAAGAAGCTCTTCGTTTATTTCCTGGTGTTCCTGGTATTGCACGAGTTCTTCATGAAGATCTCCAACTCAGTATGTTGGAAAAATTTTTTAATATTTTTTTTAATATTATTTGTAAATATTATTTTTTGACTTTATTTATAAAGAGTATTTTTAAATTATTATTATTTTTCAATATGATTTATAAATAGTATTTTTAAATACGATTTATAAATAGTATTTTTAATACGATTTATAAATAGTATTTTAAAATAATTATTATTTTTAAATATTATTTTTAAATAGTTTTTTAAATAGTATTTTTAAATATTATTTTTAAATATTTTTAAATAGTATTTTTAAATATTATTTTTAAATATTATTTTTAAATAGTATTTTTCAACATTATTTTTATATTATTATTAAATTTTATATTATTATTATTATTATTTTTATATTTTTATTATCATTTTTATATTTTTATAATTAATATCATATTTTCAAATATTATTCTGATAATAGTTTAGGTAAAAATCCATAGTTTAAACATTCAAAAATATTTTGGTGCGAATAAAAATTATGTTCAGTTTTAATATTTCCATTTTTTCTGAACTAAACCTTTATTTACATGAATTTTAATTTTAGAGAATTATTTGGCCCCAGCTGGAACAAATATTCACTTGCACATCTTTGATCTTCACCGAGATGAAAATTTTTGGCCAGATCCACTTGTTTTTGATCCAAATCGATTTTTACCTGAAAATGTCCAGCAAAGACATTCATTTTCCTATGTTCCGTTCAGTGCTGGTCCTCGAAATTGCATAGGTGACAATATTTTATAAAAACAAATTCATATTTTACCAAATTTTCCAATGCAATAATTTTACTCAAATATTTCGAAATTAATTGAGTTTTGAAAAAAATTGCGTTTACAATTTTCATGAAAATAAAATGAACTTCAAAAGATTTTAATAATTTGGAATTTTGTTGAAAATTTTAATTTTCAATGACTTTATAGTTAGAAATTTTTAAAAAATTTGAAAGGTTTGGAAAATATTTTAATAATATTATATTATTATTAAAATTATTATTATTATTTTAATAATATTCTGCAATTAGTTAATTTTTTAATTATATGTATTTAATTAATTTCAAAAATAGAGGATTTCTAAAAGAATTTTTGTTAAAAGGGCCAAAAAATTGAATTTTATAGAATTCAATTAATTTCAAAAGTAATAAAATTCATCGCAGAAATTCAATTATTTTCGAAATTTTTCCAAAAGAATTCAATTATATTTAAAAAGAAATTTCAATAGAATTCTAAATTAAATTTAATTTAATTTAGAAAAAAATTTAATTTTTTTAGTAAATTTTGTCATAAGTAATAAAATTCATCGTCGAATTATTTAATTATTTAAGATACAATTTTAATCGAATTACTCAAAAAATGAAATTATTTCCAAAAACTATTAAATTTCGTCGAAAAAATTCAATTATTGAAAAATTTGTTGATTAAATTCTTTATCATAATTCAATTTTTAAGAAATTGGCAATTATTCAAAAAATTATTAATTTTGTATTTAAATAATTGTAAATAATTGAATTTTCGTGGAATTTTCTAATAAAAATTGATTTAATAATGAATTTCTGTACAAATTTTAGATAATTAATTGAATTTTAAAATTACATTTTTTTATAGTTTGAAATTTTTAGAAGTAATTGAATTTATAATGTTTTGTATTTTTAACCGCAATTTACATTTTTTTCCCTGAGTAAATTATTAATTCTTAATTTACTAATTAATTTCAAAACATATTTTAGGTCAGAAATTCGCCATGATGGAAATAAAAGTTCTTGTTGCAAATCTACTCTTTAATTTTGATATGGAAACACTGGACTCATTTAAAAATATTAAACTTCTTCAAGATATTATAATTAGACCAGGTCAACCGATACGAGTCAAATTCGTTCAAAGGAGTCTTCCAATTTGAAAAAAAACATATTTCATCTTATTATTATAATAATTAATATTTTTTATTTATAACCTGTGGAAATAGTGTGGTGATTTTTGCAAAGAAAAAAAAATTTATCACGAAATTTCAATTTTTTTTTATATAATTAATAATAAGATTCTTCAGAAAAATTCAATTATTTTCAAAAGTAATAAAATTAAATGAACATTTTCAAAAAAATTTTAATTCCTTTTAAGGATTTAATTATTTTTATAATACATATATAAAAAAAACATTAACAAATTTTAAAACTAATTTCAAATTTGGCATCAGATTTTCAAAATTGAAAATAATTAAACTTTCTTGTGCGAGAAAAATTGAATTTCACAAAAATTGCTATCTGATACCTAAATTTAAAAAAAAACTTCATTGCGGAAATTTTAATTATTCTAAAGAATAGAGAAGGTAAAACAATTATTAGCTATATATAGGTATTTAACTTTCCGAACAAAGAATATAAACAATATTTTTTTTAGAGAATTTCCACTACTTTTAATTCGCTAATATTGAAAAAATCAATTTTATTTAACAAAATTTTATGCAATTTATTTTTCCCAATATTTCAATTACTTTTAATAATTATAAAATTTATCATGTAAATTCCATTTTTTCGAAAAAATTTTCGATTAAATTCTAAGCATGAATTTAATTATTTTCATAATCGTAAAATTCAGTTACTTTCACAAATAAAGTTTTTGACAAGAATTCAATTATTTAAACTAATAAAATTTTCATAACATTTAAAAATTCATTATTTAAAACAATGTTCATAAAATTCTTATGAAGATTTCAATTCCTTTTAAAAGTAATAAAATTTTCAACAGAAATTTAATTCTTTTTAAACATTTTAATAAACTTTTAGGCAATAATTCAAGTATTTTCAAAAATTTAATAAAATTATTCGAAAGAAATTAATTGTTTTAAATATAATTTTAATAAAATTTTTTTTTAAATAATAAAAAAATTACTCCCGAAAATTCAATTATTTTGAGGTATTTCAATAAAATTCTTTTCAAAATTCAATTATTTTCATAAATAACAATATTCATCACAATAATTCAATTATTATTAAAAGTAATAAATTTCTTCTTGGAAATTCCATTATTTTAAAAAATTCCAATAAATCGTTCGCAAGAATTCAATTATTTTCATAAATAATAAAATGTTTTTTTTTTGAAAATCCAATTATTTTCAAAAAAAATTTAATAAAATTTCCCACCGATATTCAATTATTATTGCCAATTTTTCAAATAGAATTCTTTGTAAAATTTAATTATCTTTTAAAACTTTTCACATTTCAATGATTTTCAATATCTACTATTTTTATAAAATAACCAATTCTAGAAAAAAATTCAATTATTTTCATCAATTTTAATAAAATTCGCTGCAAGAATTTAATCATTTACCTAATTAATAAAATTCTTTGAAAGAATTAAATTATTTTTATAAATAATAAAATTCTTCGAAAGTAAATAAATTATTTTTTCAACAATTATTAATAAAATTTTTCGAAAGAATTCAATTATTTTCATAAATTACAAAATCCTTAGAAAAAATGTAATTCTTCAAAAAATTCAATTTTTCTCAAAATTTATAAAATTTTTCAGAAAAATTCAATTATTTTACAAATTTTTTTCAAATTCTTCCCAAGAATTCAATTATTTTCCAAATTAAAAAAAAATTCTTCGCAAGAATTCAATTATTTTTATAAAAATAGAAAAATATTCCAAAAAAATTTAACAATTTTCTTAAAATATGAAATTCTTAAAAAAAGTCAATTTTTCCTAAAATTGACTTTATAAATTGTTTTAAAAATTCTTTCCAAAAATTCAATTATTTTTTAAATTTAAAAAAAAATTCTTCTTAACAATTCAATTATTTTTATAAAAATAGAAAAATATTCCAAAAAAATTTAACAATTTTCTTAAAATATGAAATTCTTTAAAAAAGTCAATTTTTCCTAAAATTGACTTTATAAATTGTTTTAAAAATTCTTTCCGAAAATTCAATTATTTTTCAAATTTAAAAAAAAATTTTTCGCAAGAATTTAATTATTTTAATAAATGATAAAATATTTCAAGAAAATTCAATTATTTTCATAAATAACAAAATTTGCCTAAGGAAATCAATTATTTTTGTAAATAATAAAATTCTTCTGAAAAATTCAATTATTTTTATAAATAATAACATTTTTCATTGAAAATTCAATTATTTTCAAATATTTTTTTAAATTCTTCGAAAGAATTCAATTATTTTCATAAATTACAAAATCCTTAGAAAAAATGTAATTCTTCAAAAAATTTAATTTTTCTCTAAATTCATAAAATTTTTAAGAAAAATGCAATTATTTTACAATTTTTTTTTGCAAATTCTTGCCAAGAATTCAATTATTTTCCAAATTAAAAAAAAATTCTTCGCGAGAATTCAATTATTTTTATAAAAATAGAAAAATATTCCAAAAAAATTTAACTATTTTCTTAAATTATGAAATTCTTCAAAAAAGTCAATTTTTTCTAAAATTGACTTTATAAATTGTTTTAAAAATTTGTTCCAAAAATTCAATTATTTTCCAAATTTAAAAAAAAATTCTTCGCAAGAATTCAATTATTTTTATAAAAATAGAAAAATATTCCAAAAAAATTTTCATAAATTATGAAATTCTTCAAAAAAATGTCAATTTTTCTTAAAATTTATAAAATTCTTCAGAAAATTTCAATTATTTTAAAATATTTTTCCTAAATTCTTCACAAGAATTAAATTATTTTAAATTCTTTCAGGAATAATAAAATTCGTAGCATAAATTCAATTTATTAGCAGGATAAGAAAAAAGTAAATATTTTTGATGAAAATTAGGAAAAAGTCAGTAAAATAAAAAATATGGAATGGAATTTTTGTCAATTTTGCGAAGTAAATAAAACGAGTTTTTTTTTGGTTTCTTTTTGACATTAAAAAAATGCCAATAACCCACAAAAATTAATTTAAAAAAAACAAATGAATACAGATAATTTGCTAATGGAAAGAAACTTACGATTATTATAATGTATATTTTTTTGACTAAAGTTATGAATAAACGTCTTATCTTTTTTCTTCAGAACGATAATATTTTATAACATATATAGAGAACATAATATAAATTCTATTTTTAAAAACATTGGAAAAAACATTGGATAAACATAAATAAACAATATGGTATTTATGTTTCATGCAGAAAGCTTTTGACTTTATTAATACAATAAAATAAGGTATATACCATATTTAATTGCAAAAATTATCCGTTTAATAGACTACAACATTTAGCTCTTCTTCCAAAAACGTCTTTTCCGCATTCTTCCAATGTAGTCGGGTATATAGTTCGTCTTTTGCAGTTAGATACTATACACTCTCCATCATCATTGTGACATTTTTTAGGTGGTCGAAACCCAGCAAGTACTAAAAAAAAATCACAAAAAAAAATCTTGTGACTCTTAACTTTAAATCGATAACTCCAAAATAAAATTAGAGAAATAAAAATAAAATGACTCTTCTTCAGCTTTAAAAAGAGACTCTTTTCTTTAAAATTTATTAAAATCTTCCATTAAATCTCAATGGGTAGAAAACATTTTTTTTACTTACATCCAAAAACGCTTTCACTCAGGAATATTATTGACAGGAGAATAATTAAATTTCTTTTAAATGACATCTTGAATTGAAAAACGGTAATGTTTCAAATTATATAAACTTAAAACCATGAATATTTCCCGTCTTTTATACCACTTTTACAAGCGATAAAGATAACAAAACTTGAAATAATTATTAATATAAATATATTTATATAATTTTATTCCACTTTTTTTTTGTTCTGTAATTTTTCGAACAATAAGTTATTGCTATCGTTTTTTTAAATAATGCAATTAAAATAAATACACCGATAAGTACACTATTTTTTAAAAAACTATGTTCAGAGTCGAAAAAATCTCCTTTTCTTCGCAACTAACTTATTTTTCCAACTTATTTTAACATTTACAATGGAATTGATGTATTAACCGTTTATCCGAAATTTATAAAAAAAATAAAGAAAAATTGATTTAAAGATGAATTTCTGTACAAATTTTAGAATTAAAAATTAAAAAAATTAATTAATTAATTAGAATTTAAAAATTAAATTTTTTATAGTTTGAAATTTTTAGAAGTAATTGAATTTATGTTTTGTATTTTTAACCAATTTACAATTTTTTCCTTGAGTAAATTATTAAGTTTTCATTTACTAATTAATTTTAAAACATATTTTTATTTATAACTTGTGAAGATAATGTGGCAATTTTTTTTATTCAATAAACTAGTTTTTTTTACACTGAAATGATAATGTAACATTTTATATTATTATAAAACGTTCTGCGCTTCTTTCAAACAAAGAGAAAGTAAATAAGAGAAAATAAGAATCTGACCATTTTATTAAACCTTTAAAAATAAAAAAATTTTATTCTATTAGTGATGGAAATTTTGTTTTCCAAAAATTATATTTTTCATTAAAAGTACGAAAAGAAGGAGCTTTCGAAAAAAATCTTTTCTATTTCAAATGAATGGAAAATAATGTTTAAGTTTAATTAAATGAATTGAAATCTTTGCCAATACTTTCTGAATCGAGATAAAAGACTTTCGCAGATAAAATAAAATCAGTCGGTGGTAAACAGTGATTCAAAGTGTCACGTTATTATTCGTTACAAAAACATATTATTTAGTTTATTTTTTGACAAATTTTTTAATTTTTTTCTACATTTTCTAAAAAAAAAATAAAAAAAAACTCTTAAATCCAAAAAATTGAAAAAGATGGTGTTTTACATTCTCCTTCTCGGCGTTATTTTATTATCACTTTGTCATTTTTTGATTCATCATGGAAGAAAGGGAAAATTAATTAACAAAATTCCGGGTCCAAAAACAATGCCACTCTTGGGAAATTTGCATCAATTTTTTTTACCTTCAGGTGAATATATAGAAAATAATAAATTTCGTTTTTTTAAATTCATAATTTTGAATTACAACCGTTTTAACAATTCTTCTAATAAATTATTTTATTTAGCATACGTTTTATTTTTAACATTCTAAAAATGATAAATTATTTTAAATACCTAATTTTAAAGTAAAAGTTTATGAAAAGTTTAAATTAAAAATTATTATTATTATTATTAAATTAAAAATTATTTAAATATTATTTAAAAATTATTTAAATATTATTTAAATATTATTTAAATATTATTTAAATATTATTTAAATATGATTTAAATATTATTTAAATATTATTTAAATATTATTTAAATATTAAATTATTTAAAAATAATTTCTGAAATTAAAATTAATTTTAGATAAATTATGGACTGCTCAAAGGGAACTGAGCAAAAATTTTTACCCATTAAGTAGAATTTGGATTGTCAATATGAGTGGAATTGGAATTTGTCACCCAGATTACATTCAGGTAAAAATAATTATCCAAAAAAGGAAAATATTTTCAGGTCTTTCAAAATCTAAATAAAAATTTACAGTAAAAAAGCAAAATTTGTTAAAGAAAATCGAAAATAAATTGAAAAGAAGGCAAGCATATAATTTATTTTTTGCTTATTTATAAATTCCATAATTATCAAATAGTATAATTAAATATAATTCTTGGAATAGATTAAATATAATTGTACATAAATATATAGAAAAATTAATTTATTAATTGATAATAATTATTATCTTCAAATTTTTCAGATAGTACTTTCAAGTACAAAACACATTGAGAAAAGTATGATTTACAAATTTTTACACCCATGGCTTGGAACTGGATTACTGACCAGTACAGGTAAAGGGATTCATTTTATTTTTGAAAGTTAAAAATTAAAAGTTAAAAAAAATGTTTTCATTAATATTTTTTTCAAATTTTGAATTTAGAAATTGTTTTGAGAAATTTTTTTTTTTTAGGCGAAAAATGGCAAAGGAGACGAAAAATGTTAACGCCAGCCTTTCACTTCAGCATACTTCAAGGATTTGTCGATATTTTCATTGAAGAATCACAAAAACTCGTTTATTCATTAAAATTAACAGAAGGCACAGAATTTATAAAAAATATTGAACCACTTTTCACCAAATTCACACTAAATGCAATATGTGGTGGGTAAATATAATGAAATTTATTTATTTATTTTTTTTATTTTTTTATTTATTTATTTTTTTTTATTTTTTTATATAATGAATAAAATATAAAAAGAAAGAATTGATGTTTGCAATTGAAAAAGAAGGTAAAAGTAAATAAATAAAATAAAAAAAGAATAAAAACAATAAAAATAGTAAAAATAATAAAATATAATAAAAATAGTAAAAATAATAAATTATAATGAAAATAACAAAAATAAAAATAGTAAAAATAATAAAATATAATAAAAATAGTAAAAATAATAAATTATAATGAAAATAACAAAAATAAAAATAGTAAAAATAATAAAATATAATAAAAATAAAAATAGTAAAAATAATAAAATATAATCAAAATAATCAAAATAATAAAATATAATGAAAATAAAAATAGTAAAAATAATAAAATATAATCAAAATAATCAAAATAATAAAATATAATGAAAATAACAAAAATAAAAATAGTAAAAATAATGAAAATAATAAAAATAATAAAAATAATAAAATATAATAAAAAAACAAAAATAAAAATTGTAAAAATAGTAAAAATATTAACTTAAAAATATTTTTTTATTATATTTTACTAAATATAATAAAAAAATATTTTTAAGTAAAAATAAAATAAAATTTTCTTTACAGAAACAGCTATGGGATCATCACCGGACAAAATAGACGATAAAGGCGAATACAGATCGTCCGTTCAAGAAATGGCAAATTTTGTAGTATTCCGGTACAAAATTAATCTAATATTCAAAAATATAATTATTAATATTTTAAATTCTTTAACGTAAATTGAAATAAATTTTTGCAAAAAAAAATTACTTTTTCAGACTCTTAAGACCCTGGTTTCATTTGGATTGGTTGTTCAATCTAAGTCCATGGTCAATTCATCAGAGGAAAGTTTTAGAAACATTACACGATTTTTCCACAAATGTAAATATATAGTAATTAAAAGTTCAATTTTTTATTGTAATTTTTTAAAGAAATAAAAAAAATTATTAATTGATATTCTAAATTTATAATCCGAAAATATTAAATATTTAAAACATTTATTTACAGATAATTCAGGAGAGAAAGAAACATCACGAACAATCTGCACAGACAAATGAAAATCAATTTACCGACAATGAGAAATTTGGAAGTGAATAATTTGCACAAAAAAAAAAAATTTTTTTTTGCACGTAAATATATTATGACTAATATTTTGATTTAAGAAAAATATTTTACATTCTAGAAGAAAGAAAGAGAATGGCAATGCTGGACGTTTTAATTTCTGCATCAAGAAATGATTCTTGTATTGACGATGAAGGAATTCGAGAGGAAGTTGACACTTTTGTTTTTGAGGTATTTGTTCTGAGAAATTTATTTAAATATTATTTTCTAGAATTTTTAACTGAAATTCGTTTCTAAATCAACTATTTTTTAAAATTTTTCTAAAAAAAGTTCTTTGACAACTTTAATAACAAATAATAGTTTTAAATTTAATTTTACGAAATTTCGATTATTGGAAAATTTTTCAATTAAATATACACTATAAAAATAATTTCGAAAATTTTCCCCGGAAAAAAATTTAGGAAGCAAAAATCCACTAATTTTTTGAAAAAATTTACTAAAACACAGATAAGGGAATTTTTCCAAAAAAATTATCGAAAACTTTTTATGAATTAAAGAAGCATTTTCATTAAATAGAGTAGAAAAAATTCCGAACGTTTAGAAAAATTCTCTTCGACGTTTAGGAAAATTTCCTTTATAAAAATATTAAGAAAATTCCTGAGAATTTAAAAAAATTTTCATATAACTTCCATGTAACTTCAAATTATTTAAGAAAAACATAATTTAAACTTAAAAAAAAATTAATTTTTCAAAATTTTCAATTAAAAGTGTAAAAAATAAAAACTTACAAATATTTTAATTTAAAAGCTTCGCAAAATTATATTCAATTATTTAAATACAAAAGTAAATAATTTATTAAATAACTGATTTTTTTAAATTTAATCCTAATAAAAAAGTTTATCAACAATGTTTTTAAATTATTTAATTCTTTTGATGAATTTAATCAAAATTGATTAAGTCATTGATTTAATCAAACATTTTTTTTTGAGTAATTCGATTAAAATTGTATTAAAAATAATTAAAAATCTGCGATAAGGTTTATTATTTATTATTTATTAAAAAAAAATTGAATACCTAAGGCAAATTTAATGTTTATAAAAATAATTGTATTCATAAAAAAAATTTATTATTTATGAAATTAATTGCATTATTGTATAAATAAATTTATAAAAAAGTTTTTAATAATTGAATTCCTGTGCAATTTTTACAGTTTAAGAAAATAATGAAATTTTTGAGTACGATTTCATTAAAATTGTTTTGAATTCACTGAATTCTTTTCAAAAATTTATTACAATTATTATATAAAAAATCATTCAAATGATAAAAAGTTTTGAAAATAATTGAATTTTGAAAAAGAATTTTGTTACTTATAAAGAAATTTATTACAATTATTGTATTAAAAATCATTTAAATGATAAAAAGTTTTGAAAATAATTGAATTTTGAAAAAGAATTTTGTTACTTATAAAGATAATTGTAATTTTAACAAAAAATTTTCCTATATAAATGTTGATAATTCAACTTTTTTAAAAAAGAGTTTTATTTACTTTTCAAAATAATTGAATGTCTACAATCTCAATCGTTTGAAACTTCTCAAAAGTTCAATTTTTAAAAATGTTTTTACTAAAATTTTCCTATAAATCCATTATTTTCAATTATTAATTAAATATAAGTATTAACAAATTTAACTAATTTCAAGAAAAAAAATCGATGAAAGTTTTTAAAACTTCTTTTCAAATTCATTGTTAGAAATTTTGTAAAGTTTCAAATTAAAATCTTCTGAAGATGATTTATTTTTAAATATTATAAAAACAACTTTTTTAAAATGAAATTAATTTTGAAAAATGTTAGTAAATTTGTATTAAATAATTTCTAAGTAATAATTTTATGATAGTTGTTAAAGAATTAGTTGTATTTAAAAATTATTATTATTATTATTATTATTATTATATTATTTTTTTAAAAAAATTTTTTTAAGTTATTTAAAAAGAAGTTACACTGAAAAAAAATTTATTTAATTCAAATAACCGATTATTTGACTATTATCAAATAAATATTTACTTGAATCAAATAATTTTTATTTGAATCAATTAATTAGTATTTGCTTCAAATACTGAAATATTTGATTCAAATACAATTTATTTGATTCAAATAAAAATTATTTGATTCAAATACAATTTATTTGATAAGAAAAAAATCAAATAATCATTTTTATTTTTATTTTTTAAATATTTTTTTTATCATTTTTTTTTTATTTTTATTTTTAGTCAAATAATCGGTTATTTGAATCAAATAAAATTTTTTTTTCAGTGTATTATTATTTTAAAATAGAAAAAAAAATTGATGGTGTTGTAGAATTTATAAATAAAAATTGAATTAAATATTTTAAACCTTTAAATTCAATTTTTTCAAATTGGTAATTTTATTTTAAATAATAATAATTTGTACTTGATATAATAATTTGGATGATTTATTTCTTATAATAAGGGACATGACACGACGGCGATGTCGTTAATCTTCACTCTTGCTCTATTAGCCGAACATTCAGAAATTCAGGTACGTTTTATTTATTTATAGAAAAAAATTGAATCAAACTTGCTGACAAATGTTATATTTATTAATTTTTTCGGTAAGATATTTTTTACTTTTATTCATTTATTATTTATGATTGTCACTTCTATAATGATTGATGAGTGTTAAAAAAATTTTTTTTTCTATAATTACAAATTTTTATAGGCAAAGAGGAAATCGGTTTGATTTCGAAACATTGGAATTAAACTAATTTTTTTAAAAACTACATTCGTCGGATCATTCATTTTATAATTGAATTATAAATTTTTTTTTCTAGAAAACTGCAAGAGCAGAAATTTGTGAGATATTAAATGAAAGTAGAGGAAAAATTGGCGTTGGTGAAATAAATAAATTTTTCTATTTGGAAAGATGTATTAAAGAATCATTAAGACTGTATCCTAGTGTGCCAACTATAACTCGTGTTGTTCACGAAGATCTTCAACTTAGTACGGGAAATAAAATACCAACCAATGAAAATACTTTTTTAAAAAATTTCAACTTTATCGTAGATTAAAGGTTAACATCTTTAATCTACGATGAAGTTGAAAAATTTTTACCTTAAAAATAAAATAAATATTGTTAAAATTTTGTTTGCTAGCAAAACAAAAGTTAAATTATTATTTTTTTTTTTAGAAGAATTTGTAGTGCCAGCTGGTTCTAATCTTCATTTATACATCTTTGATCTTCATCGTGATCCAAATTATTGGCCAAATCCAGAAAAATTCGATCCCGACAGATTTTTACCTGAGAACATTAGAACGAGACATCCATTCTCTTACGTGCCGTTCAGTGGAGGACCTCGTAACTGTATTGGTAATATTAACTTACTAACTTTTCACATTTACAAATTATTTTCTAATACAATTTCTATATTTTTGTTCTTAAATTGAAATGAACCTTTTTTTTAAAAAAATAGGTCAAAAGTTTGCAATGTTGGAGTTAAAGACTTGTTTAGCACACTTACTGTACAATTTTGAATTGGAGGCAATTGATTATGCTCATGAAGTTGTCATAATGCAAGATTTAGTCCTTCGACCCAAACATCCAGTACGTGTAAAATTTACATCACTGAATAAAAATGTGTAAACAATGTTTTTATTTCAATTTTACCTAAATTTTTGTTAAAAATAAATGTCAAATTGGATCAACTTTTGAACCTGCAAATAGAAGATTGTTCCGCAACGTCAGCTTTTGACTTACATTAGAAATGATTTTAAATTTACATATAAATGGATAAATAATACAGTTTTTAAGTTCATGTAGAAACATTTTGACTTTATTGAATAACACAAGCGTTAGGAAAGGTTAATTGTAAACAATTAACTTTTTCTTGGACCACAACACTTAAATGCCATGCCAAAGCCATTTTGACCACATTCAGCAAGTGTTGTCGGGTAAATAGTTCTTCTTTTACATCTGCCTATCATGCACTCTCCATCACCGTTGTGACATTTTCTAGGTGCAGACGGCACAGGCAATACTAAAAAGAATCATAAAAAAATCTGCTTTGAACATAAAATCGGTATAGCTTTGAAATACTTAAAATTAGAAAAAACAGTCAAAAAAAAAAATCACGAAATCAGTAAATATTTATAAATAATTTTTTTTTGTAATAAATTTACAAATATTTTCAAATCAATATACAGATGCCCTACGAATCGTAAATTTTTTTAAAATCTTCCATTAAATCTCAATGGGTATAGAACTATTTTTTTACTTACATCCAAAAACGCTTTCAATCAAAAATATTATTGCCAGGAGAATAAATAAATTTATTTTAAAAGACATCTTGAATTGAAGAACTGAGTAATAAGAATATTTTAAATTATTATCATGAATATTTTCCGTCTTTTATACAATTCTAACATAACTAGTAAAGATAACAAAACTTGAAATAATTATATAATTATAATTTATTTTCATATAATATTGTATTTCAGTTTTGTTTGTTTTTCGAACAATAAGATATTGCTATCATTTTTTTTTAAATAAAATGTGATTAAAATAAGTCGAATTTTATCAACAATGATATTTTATGTATACATTATTTGCTTCTAAAAATTAGTAAAAAATTTGAATTAACGAATTTTGATGAGTCAGAAAGTATATAATTGTTGTTTTTCCTATTTTTAAGAAAAATACAAAGGATGAGACTCATTTGCTATTCAGAAATCAATAAAAATTTTTTTTTTTCAAAAAGTGACAGTTGTTCGGTGGCACATGATAGTTAATTTACTAACAATAATTTTTCTTTAACAATTTGAACAAAGTAAATGCCTCACATTGTGTATTTTTCATCGCTAATGAATTTCTACTCACAAAAAAATTATTATATTTTATTAATATTGTTAATCAAAAGTTTAATGTAATTAAAAATTGACATTGGGATGTTTGCAACTGTTCATATTTAATTTTCTAAAAATATATTTTTCTAAATAATTACAAGAAACAAAACAATAATTAACTATAATAATCGTCTTGTTCTGTCCAGTCTCTCCACACTTGAAGTTAGACTTTTGTGTGTGCTTTTGTTTTTTCATTGACTTTAAAATTTGCCGTCGCGTCCCGTTGTCAAATGTAATGTTTAAATTATGAGAAAAATTAGGCTTTTGGAAAATGGTAATTAACATTATTTGAATATTCTCGAGAATAGCAACTTTCCAAAATTGAAAAAATTGTCAAATTTCATTAAAATAAGTTTTATATTTTAAAAAATTTTATTTTTTCACCTTGGAAAAAATTATTTTTATATTGTTTACATACAATTGTCTGTTTGAAAAATTTTTAAATTTAATTTTTTAGAAAAATAATTCTATTCTACTTGAATTATTTAATATTCTCGTTGTTAAATTATTTTGACAAGAATTGATTTTAAAAATATTATTACAATTACAATTTTAGAAAATACTATTAACTATTTAATAATTTTTAATAATTCTTCATTTTTACCAAATTTAAAAACCAATGCAAAACAATTATGTTTCTTAACAAAATTAAGAAATTTCATTAAATTAAAAAAAAAATGTTTTAAATCCACAACGGAATGATTGAAATATCAGACTTTTTCATTTTTTGTGAATGAACAAATTTTACTGATTTTCACCAATTCAGATTTACATCGAATAAAAAATTATTTGATTCCATTAATTCATGTTATTTGGAAAACATTGAGACATTGTGAAATGAAATTACAAATGATTGCAGAAATTGAATTATTTTCAAAAAATAATAAAAATTTTACAGGAATTTTATTATTTACAAATTTTTTATAAATTTATTTTGCAACTATTCAATTATTTTCATAAATGATGAAATTTTTACTTGGATTCAATTATTTTCGTAAATAATTAAATAAAATTCTTTTTAGGAATTCAATACAATTATTATTTTTATAAATAATAAAACTGATTGCAAAATTTAATTATTTTTAATATACAATTTTAATCGAATACGTCGAACAAATTGTAAAATTTTTTTAAAATTTATCAAAGGATGGAATATTTCATATTTTTAACTAACAATTCTGTAGAATTAATTTTTATTGTAAATTATTTAAAGTTTTTATTTTCTAATATATATATTTAATTGAAGAATTTTTACGAATAATAATTTAAATTTTGAAAATCTGAATTGTAGGCAAAAATGGATTTGAAAATTCTTAAAGAACATTTTCAAAAATTATTAAAAATAATGGATTTAGGGAAGATGTTAAGTTAAAAACAGGAAAAAAAATCAATTTTGTAAAAGTTACAAATTATTGCAAAAAATTCAATTATTTTCAAGAGTAATAATTAAAAATAAAAATAACCTTTAAGAATAAAAACAATAAGAATTTTGTAATAAAATGTTTTTATTAAAATACATTTCTTGTACTTTAAATTAATTTTAATAAAACTGGAGCAAATTTTTTATAACATAGATTGTGCTTTTAATTATGTATTTATTTTTAAGAGTAATTTTATTCTGAAAAATTTTGGTAAGTATTTTAAAAAACAAATTGAAAAATTCTACAAGTTGAACAGTAAAGTAAATTTTTTTTCTCGTTTCAATAAGTTAAAAACATTTTGTAGAAATATAAATTTCATAACTAAATAAACTCTTATAATTTTTTCAAACAGATTAATAGTTTAAATTGTGTTTGATCAAAATTAATTGATCAAAATTTATATCAAATCGTGTGTTTTATTAAATGTTGTAAACGGATTTTGAAAATATATTAAATAATAATACTAAATGCAAAAGATCGAAAAAACTTGTTTATTTTCTGAATTGACAGAAGTGAGAGAACATTAGAATTAATTTATCTCAAAATCTTGACAAATGCAGTTATGCCTTTCTTCCACAGATTTACAAGTCTCGTAAATCATTAACCTGCAGCCACATAGTGCATAATTACCAAACCCTTCCAAATTTTTATAATTTTATCAAAGTTAAATCGGGAAAAATTAGGGATATAATAATAAGGCTAGTTAACATAACAATGCTATTTATGTTTCATGCAGAAAGCTTTTCACTTTATTAATACAATAAAATAAGACATAAAGCCATATCCGATTGTAAACATTATGAATTTCTTGGACCACAACATTTAATTTTTATTCCGATAGCGGATTGACCGCATTCTTCAACTGTAGTGGGGTATTTAGTTCTATTTTTACATTTTCCTATTTGGCACGTCCCATCGCCATTGTGACATTTTTTAGGTTCAGGCGATGGTTTGGACATTACTAAAATGAAACACGCAAACAATATTGTGAGTCTTAATTTCAATTCGATAGCTTAAAAATAAAATCAGAGAAATTAGTAATAAATAAATTTATAAGTTTCAGTTCACTTCTCTCTTGTGAATTTATTAAAATCTTCCATTAAATCCTAATGGATATAAAACACTTCTTAACTTACCTCCAAAAACGCTTTGAATCAAGAACATTATTGACAGGAGAATAAATAAATTTCTCTTAAATGACATCTTGAATTAGAAAACAGTAATATGAATACAATGTTTTAAATTATATATATATATATACTAAAACCAAGAGTATTTTCCGTCTTTTATAGCATTTTAACAAGTGATAAAGATAACCAAACTTGAAATAATAATTAATATAATTAAATTTATATAATTGTATTCCAGTTTTTTTGTGTTCTGTCATTTTTCAAACAATAAGATATTGCTATTATGTTTTTATTTAATGTGATTAAAACAAGTCGAATTTTATCAACAATGGTATGTTTTAATTAAATACAAGAAACTATTTGTGTTAGGTTAACAAATAATAAAAAAATTTGTATTAACCAATTTTGAAGGGTTAAAAAGTATATACTGTTACTTATATTGTAAAACAACTTCCTTTAATTTTACTACTCTGAATGTGGGTCTAAATATTATTTCCAAAAACATAACACTTACAAATGTTACCTGTGAAAATATCGAGATTTAAAATTTCGCTTACAGGTTATAATCGTCAAAACAAATTTGTAAAATTACAGAAATTACGGAACACCATGACGACTATAGCTATTGGTTAAGAATATGATGGTGACGGTCGCGATTGGTTGAAATACGACGATAACGGTCGCTATTAGCTGAAAAATTTGATGACGGTCGCTGTTAATTCCGCACGTTTAGTTTAACGAACGGTTTCTGAACTAACTTTATTCAGAAAAGGGTTGATAATTATTTTTGTTATTTTTGAAGTAAAACGAAACAACTTGTTTTAAAATAATTATCTTTAATTACAAAAGTTGCAGTTGATATAATATTAAAGTGAAGGTTTACATTTGTTGGAAATAGATGTAGCGAGATCTATTTCTTTTGACAGTGCAAGTATATCTAACGAACTTCTTAAACAGGTAACAGAAAAACGTGTAAATTCAAGAAAGCAAATTTTTGGGGGTTAACAATTGTAATTTGATTGGAGCTAAGTTTGGAGTGAGTTGGAGTGGGAAGTTGAAGGCGTGGGCAAGAGTTACAATGCCAAAAGTAATAAAAAGCTTAAGTTGTCGATTGGGATCGAGGGACTGATGGGTCAGGAAAAGTAGTAGTGCAATAAAACATTTGCTGCAGATTATTTAGTCCTTAAGTAAATTGCTTTCAATATTTAGAGTTTTTAAAGAAAATACAATTTAGAAAATGTGCAGCTGTCGGTTATAAAATTCATCTTTTCAAACGTGTTAAAAATTTAAAATAGAGGATTAAAAAAAACATTTATAACCCCTATTCAAAAAAAAAAGGAAATATACATTTGCAAATCCGGTACTTAACAGTCGCTATTGGTCATAAATCGTAACAATGACGCCGCGCTACTTGCGTTCACAAGAGCTTCAAAAATATTACAGTTTATTACAGAATATTAAAGAAAATTACAGAAAATAAAAGTAAAAACTAAAGAACACGTGTTTTATCTTTATAAATTAAATTTTTATATTAAATATACTTATATACTCTAAAAGTCTAAATCAATAAAATATTTAAAAATACTTAAAAAAATTGTTATCATTAAAAATGAGGATAACAAATATTTAGGTAAGTTTTAAAAAATTGTGTAAAATATACAAATACAAATTTTAAAGTTCTGAGCAATGTACAAACAAACTTTGATTTTTTTTATAGAAATTATAAAATAATTTAGTTATACAATAAATTATAATTATAATAAATTATATTTAGGTAAGTTTTGAAAAATTGTGTAAAATATACAAATACAAATTTTGAAGTTCTGAGCAATGTAGTACAAACAAACTTTGATTTTTTTTTGTAGAAATTATAAAATAATTTAGTTATACAATAAATTATAATTATAATAAATTATATTTAGGTAAGTTTTGAAAAATTGTGTAAAATATACAAATACAAATTTTGAAGTTCTGAGCAATGTACAAACAAACTTTGATTTTTTTTATAGAAATTATAAAATAATTTAGTTATACAATAAATTATAAATTAAAAAACTATAAAAAAAATTAGGTACGATGGAAATTTGAATATGAGAGCATAGAGAAATGTCAAAATCGAACATAAAATGAATTAAATAATATTTTAATAATTATAAGAAAAGAGTACGTCTTGTAATTGTCATCGTGTCCGCAAGTTAATTATAAAAGTAAACGTTTTTAAAAAGATAAGTAATACATAAAAAATTTGTTAAATATATGTGTGTATTATTTACGTAAATTTACAAGAGAAACTAAATAGAAATTTTTGAGTAATAACAAAAATAAAAAGTCATGTTTATTATTTTTTGGCATCATAAAATTTGTAAAATTACAGAAATTACGGAACACTATTTTTTTCATCATTTTTTAAAGAGTGAATTCAGTCGTTACAAAAAGTAAAAAGAACATTTTGAATATATTTATTTAAAATATATTTCATTTGATATAAAAAATATTTTTAGATATTCAAAATAATAAATTTGACATGCTGGACAATATTATATTTTAATTACAAAAATTAAATAAATAATAAAATTAACTATAAATTATAATATTTCTGAAGAATACTTAAAAATTGTTTTAAAAATAAGAGAAAATATTTGTACTAATTTTCACAAATATTTATTATTTCTAAACAAAATTTTATTAGGCAAACAACTCTTTCTTGATCTTGCGCTTTATAATTTTTGACTTATTTTAGAATATAACTAAGAAAAAACAATTTTGTTTCAATATTTTTAAGATTTTTTTAATTTAAAAATAGGGTTTTTTTATTTTGACCCTTATATGTCCAGAACGAATGGTTTTAGAAAAAAAGTTAAATATTTGAGATTTATGAAAAGTCACAATAACACGTTTGAAAACAATAATTTTTACGTTACATAAAGATCGTATTTTAATTAAAGATAATTGTTTCAATAGATTTTTAATTCCAAATTCAATTTTTTTGGTAAAGGAAAGGTGTTAATTTATATTTTGATTATTTTCTTGGACCGCAACATTTAGCTTTTACTCCAATAATGTTTTGTCCGCATTCTTCAACTGTAGTCGGATAAATCGTTCGTTTTCTGCATTTAGCTATCATGCACTCTCCATCGCCATTGTGACATTTTTTAGGTTTCTGCTGCAAGGGCATTACTGAAAATGAATCACACAAAAATCTTGTGAGTGTCTTAACTTCAAATTCATAGCTCAAAAATAAAATTAGAGAAGTCAAAAAAATAAAATTATAAATAAAGGCTTAAAAAGAGACACTTTTCTTGTAAATTAAATAAAATCTTCCGATAAATCCTAATGGATGTAAAACATTTTTTTACTTACTTCCAAAAACGCTTTCAATCAGGAATATTATTGACAGAAGAATAAATAAATTTCTTTTAAATGACATCTTAAATTGGAAAACGACAATAAGAATAGAATGTTTTAAATTATAGACAAAAACCATGAATATTTTTCATCTTTTATACCACTTTAACAAGTGATAATGATAATTTATTTACGATTGTGTTTCAAGTTTTACTTGTTTTGCAATTTTTAACAATAAGATATTGCTACATTTTTTTTATATAATGTGATAAAATAAATATAATTTTACGAACAAAAAAATGTTATTTTTAATAATTAAAATAATAATTGTTTTTTAAATTTGGTAAAAATGAAGAATTATTAAAAATTATTAAATGTTTAATAGTATTTTCTAAAATTGTAACTGTAATAATATTTTTAAAATCAATTCTTGTCAAATTTAGTTATGAAATTTATATTTCTACAAAATGTTTTTAATTTATTGAAACGAGAAAAAAATTTACTTTACTGTTCAACTTGAAGAATTTTTCAATTTGTTTTTTAAAATACTTACCAAAATTTTTCAGAATAAAATTACTCTTAAAAATAAATACATAATTAAATCTATGTTATAAAAAGTTTGCTCCAGTTTTATTAAAATTAATTTAAAGTACAAGAAATGTATTTTAATAAAAACATTTTATTACAAAATTCTTATTGTTTTTATTCTTAAAGGTTATTTTCATTTTTAATTATTACTCTTGAAAATAATTGAATTTTTTGCAATAATTTGTATCTTTTACAAAATTGATTTTTTTTCGTGTTTTTAACTTAACATCTTCCCTAAATCCATTATTTTTAATAATTTTTGAAAATGTTCTTTAAGAATTTTCAAATCCATTTTTGCTTACAATTCAGATTTTCAAAATTTAAATTATTATTCGTAAAAATTCTTCAATTAAATATATATATATATATTAGAAAATAAAAACTTTAAATAATTTACAAAAAAAATTAATTCTACAGAATTGTTAGTTAAAAATATGAAAAATTCTATCCTTTGATGAATTTAAAAAATATTTTACAATTTCTTCGACGTATTCGATTAAAATTGTATTAAAAATAATTAAATTTTGCAATCAGTTTTATTATTTATAAAAATAATAATTGAATTGAATTCCTAAAAAGAATTTTATTTAATTATTTACGAAAATACATTGAATCCAAGTAAAAATTTCATCATTTATGAAAATAATTGAATAGTTGCAAAAGAAATTTATAAAAAATTTGTAAATAATAAAATTCCGGTAAAATTTTTATTATTTTTTAAAAATAATTAAATTTCTGCAATCATTTGTAATTTCATTTCACAATGTCTCAATGTTTTCCAAATAACATGAATTAATGGAATCAAATAATTTTTTATTCGATGTAAATCTGAATTAGTGAAAATCAGTAAAATTTGTTCATTTACAAAAAATGAAAAAAGTCTGATATTTCAATCATTCCGTTGTTGATTTAAAACATTTTTTTCTAATTTAATGAAATTTCTTAATTTTGTTAAGAAATATAATTGTTTTGCATTGTTTTTTAAATTTGGTAAAAATGAAGAATTATTAAAAATTATTAAATAGTTAATAGTATTTTCTAAAATTGTAACTGTAATAATATTTTTAAAATCAATTCTTGTCAAATTCAGTTATGAAATTTATATTTCTACAAAATAATTTTAATTTATTGAAACGAGAAAAAAATTTACTTTACTGTTCAACTTGAAGAATTTTTCAATTTGTTTTTTAAAATACTTACCAAATTTTTTTTAGAATAAAAATACCCTTAAAAATAAATACATAATTAAATGCACAATCTGTGTTATAAAAAATTTGCTCCAGTTTTATTAAAATTAATTTAAAGTACAAGAAATGTATTTTAGTAAAAACATTTTATTACAAAATTCTTATTGTTTTTATTCTTAAAGGTTATTTTCATTTTTAATTATGTCAATTGTTTTTTAAACTGACTGCAGTTATGTTATTATGCTGGTCTCCTTTTGTCAAAAACGCAATTATGCGATTATGTTTTCCACAATTTTCTACATTAATAACCATATTTTACTGATTTTCCAGCTATTGAACTTTGAAGAGAAATATTGAATATTTAGAAATCTGATGTTATCTAAAATTTGATAAAAATGTCAGTTATGCTGTTATGCATTTCTTCCACAGAATTGTACAGATGAATTTGTAAGTTAATTCTCAAAAATTAACTTTTCAGACAAACAAATTCTTTTTTTACTTACTTCCAAAAGTGTTGCGAATAATAAATATCAGTGACAAGAGAATGAAAAAATTCGCTTTAAATGAGAGTATTTTTAAAGGGGAAAAAGTAAAATCGATTTTAAACTACTACACTGTAAAAACACTGCAAAAACAAGCATCTTAAAATACATTATAATCACTTTTAAAACAATTAAAACATCTTATTTTTCCATCTTCTATCTTAGAAACTAATGCATTTTAAGATGCTTTGGATAACTTTTTGGAAACAACTTAAAAATTGACTACCAAAGTTTCTTAAAATCATAAATTTAATCGATTTTTAAAAAAACTTGTCCGCCATATTGGATCCGCCATTTTGAAATTTTGATATTTGACATTGTATTCGAATTGAGCAACTCTAGAATAAGATGCCTTCTTTTTACAGTGTTTGAACTATTGCTGTCTTTAAAACTATTTTAGTTACAGCGACAAAAAAAAATTGTATGCAATTTCCGATTTTTGTTGTTTCTAAAATATGACCATCATTAATAATGTCATTCGTGTAATTTCAAAATAGAAAGACTTCATTTACAAACGTACTTTTTCAAAATTTATTTGTTTCGAAAAATTCAACAATGTACTACATTTTTACATATGCTTTTAAAAATCGAAATATGTTCATTTCTAAGTAAAATAAAGACGCACTGATAAATAGGCGTTGATACAAAATTTACTATATGTCCTTGGACAACAGCAACAACAGGCATAAATAAGTATGATCTTTGTCTTTTATGCAGAAAGCTTTTGAAACTATATACCATATCTGATTGTAAAAATTATTAATGTTTTGGACCACAACATTTAGCTTTTCCTCCGAGGAGATTTTTACCGCATTCTTCAACTGTAGTCGGGTAAATAGTTCTTCTTCTTCATAAGCTTACAAGACACTCTCCATCACCGTTGTGACATTTTTTAGGTTTAGGCTCAATATTAAGTCCTGAAATAAATCACAAAAAAATCTTGTGAATCTCAACTTCAAATCGGTAGATTGAAAGTAAAATTAGGGAAATCAGTAAAAAAGAAAATTTATAAATCATGTTCAGGGTTATAAATGAGACTCGTTTCTTGTAAATTTATTAAAATCTTCCATTAAATCAAAACATAAAATATAAAAAACATAATAGATATAAAAGATATAAAACATTGTTTTTACTTACTTCCAAAAACGCTTTCAATCAGGAATATTATTGACAGGAGAATAATTAAATTTCTCTTAAATGACATCTTGAATTTGGAAGACAGTAATAAGAATAGAGTATTTTAAATTATATATTAAAGCCATGTGTATTTTCCGTCTTTTATATCACTTTAATAAGTGATAAAGATCATTTATTTATGATTGTGTTTCAAGTTTTACTTGTTTTGCAATTTTTAATTAGATACTGCTGTATTTTTAAGGAATTAATGTGATATCTACTTGATTTAAAAAAAAATTTTAAAAAGATGGAGAACTTATTTTTTTAACCTAAAAAATTATTTAAAATTTTCCAAAGTAAACAAACTTATTAGACAATGTTCTACATTTTAGTTATTTATTTACTTAAAAATTAATATTTTTATAATGAGATAAGTTTTGATTTTTTAAAAGTTATGAACCGCAGCATTTAAATGCCATTCCAACTGCATTTTGACCGCATTCCTCAAGAGTAGTTGGATATGATGTTTTCCTCCTACATCTACCCACTTGGCACACTCCATCGCCATTGTGGCATTTCTTAGCTTCTGGAGGCATTCTAACTATAAAAAAGATAACAGCATAAAATACAGTTTCTATATTTAATACTTCACTACCCAAACCACCCTTCTTTTAATTTTCAAAATTTATTCAAAATACTTTCAACACTTCATAAACGCACACCCAGTAGGAAGTAAGGAATTAAAAAGAAATTTTTAATTTTAAAAAATTTTAAATCTTCTGACCAATTCTTTTCGAATTCAATTGCAGAAGCCAAATGTAATGCGCATAAAATATTATTAGAATTTTTTAAATTTATAATATAAATACTGTAAACATTTTAACTTACATCCAAAAGTACTTTCAACAATAAATACTACTAACAAACCGAGTAGGATACTTCTTTTCAGCGGAAACATATTGAAGGTTCCTTCGAGTTTGTTAAAACTTTAAAATTTTTCGATTTCAACTAAAAAAACTTGCAGGTATTTATACCACAACAATTGACGATGTAGAAAATTATTTTTTTGCAAAATATTACTATCGGTAAGCTTAATGACTTTGTTGCAGTTAAAAAAAAAAACAATTAACATACTTTACGTTGTTAATTTCCATAAATTACCATAAATTACCGACGTTTAATTTTATAGTTCTCCTTTGAGTTTTACATAGTTTTGTAATTTTATAGTTTCGAAAATACGACATCAATTAGTAATGTAATTTGTGTAATTTCAAAAAAGAAAGACTTCATTTGCAAACATACTTTTACAAAATTTATTTGCTCCAAAAAATTTAACAATGTGCTACATTTTCACATAATATGCTTTTAAAAATCCAAATATGATCATTTGTAGTAAAATAAAGAACCACTCATTATAAATAGGCGTTGTTTCAAAATTTACTATGTCCTTGGACCACAACAACCGGCATAAATAAATATGATCTTTGTCTTTAATCCAGAAAGCTTTTGACATTATGAATGCTGTGACGTTGTAAAATTTATTATTTTACAATTCACAAGGTTCAATATAAAAAATTATTTCGTGCTTTTATCATTCAAAATTTAATTGTTCGTGTTAAAAAAAAATTACTCCATGATTTCACAACAATTCGAGATATGGGACAAAATTAAATTAAAACCCGAATTTAGAAATTAATTATTGTTATCCTTTCTTTCGTTTCATGTAAAATATTATCTATAATTGTCGAGTCAACCGCCTGAAGAAAAGAAGTTTGAAGATTTCAAGAAACTGTCCGATTATTCACTTCAATTCATCTATTTTGTCAAAATTATATCTTTTTGGATTTTCCCGCTGGTCAAAACATAACCTATCTTTTGGAATTATTGGATTTTCTGATTATTGTGAGCCTTATTCTTCTGACGTACCCTTGGATTTGGATCTTTTTAAGATGCCACTCAATATTATTGTATTTTACTACTTTACATTTGAAGATCGACTTCGTTTCCTGGAGAAATACTTAACAATTTTTTGTCCTTGGAAGGCTTTATCATATTTGAGAGCTTTGCTCGAAACTCTAATTCAACCCTATAATTTTCACGTTCCTGTATCAATGTAAGTTTGGGATCGGGCGATATTCAGTCGTCTAGTCTTCGTACGTAAGTGTCACTTAGTCTTCTGGGATTACAACAATTGATGTTCACCACGTTTAATTTTATATGGAAGAGGATTTGATAATTTACCATCTTGCGTCAAAATAATTCCTTTCGAATTAATTTATTATGAAGAATAACAAGAATCCAATATTTTTTATCAAAGCGGAAGAGTTCATTATTAAAAATTTAAATTTCGGACCAACCAATCAGCATGAGAAAATTAGAAGATTCCTGGATTAACCAATCACAATTCGTTTTAATGTCGCGTGAATCTAGTTTTGTTATGTGACTTTCTTTTTTTTTATGTTGGCAACGAATTTCCTAGGTGAAAAACAAACAACGCCATATTTATTATTCTTTTCTGTGAAATCGTGGAAGACAGTTTGTTTGTCATTACAATTTTTCTTTTTCTTTTTAATAACTTGGAGAGAAAAGTCGAAACCAATTTTGTGGGAATATCAAGTCGAAACCATTTGGGAAATCTCGAGAGCCGCCACCAATTTGGAAATTCGTTGGCCGTGAATTTATTTTTTTGGTACAAATTTAATTTTCTATTTTATGTATGATATCTCAAATGTAATTTTCTTTTCTTGATTCTCGAGACTGAATGTCTTATTTTCACTTTAATTTAATGATTCAAATCAGTAATTTAATTGAGATATCATTCGTTTATTAATTTTCGTTAATCTGACTAAATGTCAAGATTATAATTTCGATTATATTGTCCATCCTATATATATATCTCGAATTGGAAAGAATCCTTATTCTATTTTGAATAAGTTTAATATTTACTTAATTTTCAGTTTGTCGAATTTAAATATTTTGATAATTAATTTTGAAATTGTATAGAATCACATCATCATTTTTTTTTTGTTATTGTCTAACCTCAAAATTCTGATCTATTGAATAAATTGTTAATTTCCTTTTGATAATTTCTGATTATTATTGACTTGATTTGTGGGTATTTATTTGGTTAAATAATGGACTCGCCCATCTACCATTTACCATCGAGGGATTGTAGCTAGTCAGCAATGCCGGAAGATTTTGATTGTGATTTCTTTTGATTTTGAATTTAGTTCGCGATTAACTAATTAATTGATCAGTAATTAGCCTGGTGGCCTTGTTTATTGATAATTAAAAATGTTTTTCTAGATTTCTATTTTTTTGTGATTAAATTAATTGATTGATAATTAGCCTGGTGGCCTTGTTTATCGATAATTAATTATTTTGTCAATATTTTTTTTTGTTTCGTGTCCCAAGAAAGGACTGGCGCCCAAAAATATCTTCCGTAGGTGACCCTTTTATTAAATTAATAATTTTGATTCCTTTTCTTTATTTTTCTTTAGTTTAAAAAATTATTTGGGTTACAATGCAATAAATAAGGTAAACCCTGATACTTTAATGCTTTCCTTCCGGTTTTGACGGCTTTTTTCAAAAGTTCTGACATATCTATCAAAATGTTGTTAGTTAGTGACGCATAAGTTGGTTCATACGTCATGAACTAGCAACATTTTGATAGACATGTCACGACTTATTAAAACGCCATCAAAACCGGAAGGATGGCATTAAATCATCAGGGTGTATATACCATATCTGATTGTAAAAATTCTTAATGTTTTGGGCCACAACATTTAGCATCATGTCCGACGAGGTTTCGACCGCATTCTTCAACTGTAGTCGGGTAAATAGTTCTACGTCTACACTTGCTAAAAAGACACTCTCCATCACCGTTGTGACATTTTTTTGGTTTAGGCGCAATATTAATTCCTGAAATAAATCACAATCTTGTGAATCCTAACTTCAATTCGGTAGCTCAAAAATAAAATTAGAGAAATCAATAAAAAAAAATAAATCATGATCAGGGTTTTAAAAAAGAGACTTCTTTCTTGTAAATTTATTAAAATCTTCCATTAAATCTTAATGGATATAAAACATTTTTTTACTTACTTCCAAAAACGCTTTCAATCAGGAATATTATTGACAGGAGTATAATTAAATTTCTTTTAAATGACATCTTGAATTGATGAAAAACAGTAATAAGAATAGAGTGTTTTAAATAATATATTAAAACCATGAGTATTTTCCGTCTTTTATACCACTTTAATAAGTGATAAAGATCATTTATTTGTGATTGTGTTTCAAGTTTTACTTGTTTTGTAATTTTTAACGAGATACTGCTAAATTTTTATATAATTTGTGTGATAAAATAAATATGAATTTACGAACAAAAATATATTATGAAAATTATTCGTCCCTAAAAATTAATAAATAATTATTTGCTGTAACGATTTGTAAAAGGTTTTTTATATTTGTTTATATTCTTCTATTACGCAAAATATTTTTAATTATGATCTTTATAATATTGTTAATTGTTTTCTTTTTTGATTTGTTTTGAAAAAAATATTCTCTCACATTTACTAAACTCATAGACTTACCCTTATCCCAAAGTAGATTTAATTCTGAAACTTATTTAAAAGGGTAACGTTAGGTATATTTAAAAAGGTTTCCAAAAAAAATAAATATAATAAAATAATGTTTTAACAAAAAAGAAAATATATATACAATACCAAACTTTGACTTAAAAGCAGGAAACAGACACGAATTCATTTGTTTTGTTATAAATCTCTTTTCCTTTCTAAAATTTTTTGTAACAAAAAATATTATATTTCATTAGGTTATATTGCCATTGTGGCATTTCTTAGGTTCTGGAGGCATTCTAACTATAAAGAAGATAAAAGCATGAAATATACTTTCTATATTTAATACTTCACTCACTACCCAAACCACCCTTCTTTTAATTGTTAAAATTTATTCAAAATACTTTTAACGATTCACAAACGCACACCCAGTAGGAAGTAAGATTTTTTTTAATTCCGCTTCTGTCGAATTCTTTTCGAATTTAATTACAGAAGCCAAATATAATGCATAACATATTATTAGAAGTTTTTAAATTTATAAAATAAACACTGTGAACGATTTAACTTACATCCAAAAGTACTTCCAGCAATAAATACTACTAACAAACAGAGAAGAATACTTCTTTTCAGCGATAACATATTAAACTGCCTTAAAGTTTGTAAAAACCTTAAAATTTTTCGATAAATTTTTTTTAATTTAGTATTTAAATGATTATTCTTATAAAAGTGAGAATTTAATTAATGAGAATGATAACAATAACAATTAAAAGTAATCAATAATATTAAGTAAAATATTAATCAATGATAAGTTAACAGCTAAGAATTATTAAATAAAAAATTGTAATAATAAATTGATAATAATAAACAATAACTGAATTGTAATACCATAATAATTGAATTATAATAACAAAATAATAAATTCTAACAATAATAACAGAATTATAAAAACAAAATAATAAATTGTAACAATAATAACCGAATTCTACAACAATGCTTTTCCGAAAATGCATGGCTTGAGGTAAGTTTTCGAAAATTCAAAATGGCGGATCCAATATGTCGGACATAAAAATTGAAAATCGTCTGAATTTGGATGAAATTGGTAACTCTGGGGTTTTTGGAGCCACAGATTACGAATCTGGGGTTATTTTTTAGAAATTCAAAATCGCAGATATGAAAATTAAAAATTGACTGCATTTGCTTCAAAATTATTATTCGAAAAATTTTTCTAGTAGCACATCAATAATTTCAATCGTCTTATTTGAATCCAAGTATACCTTAAAATTTATATATTTTAATTCCTAAATTAAATTTAATTCATAAAAATTTTTACTTGACAATGGAGATAAATGAATTTTCCTGAATTATAATTTGCCAAACTAAAAAAACTTGCTTGTTAATTTAAAAAAAAAAACCAATTAACTGCTAATTGACAAAATAATTAGGAAAGCAACTATACATAATGTTATCGATAAGCCAGACGACATTTTTCTAATTTTTCATAATACTATTAACATACGTTACATTTTTTATGATGAAAAGAATGAAAATTAAGTGTTTAATTTTTAAGTTTTTTAAATATTTAAGTAAAACTAAAATGTTAACATAAAAAGAACATTTGCTTCAAAATTTATCTATTTTTCCTCAGTTCTTCAGAATGTAATGTGGTTAAAGTCAAAAGAAACTTTTTAAAATGTTAAAAATTATTTTTTTTTTAAATACGTTAATAAAACCAGCCAAAAGTATAAGCAGTTTTACAACAGAAACACAGTGTAGAATATAAAATTCAAGATTTTCGGAATTTAAAAAAATGTTCATTATGACAAAGAATTATAATACTTATGAAACATTGGAATTTACAACAGTCACGGAATGGAGTTTTTATTCATTAATTAACACTGCTGAACTGAAAATTGCAATGACAGTAATTATTTTCGTTTTTTTCACTCTGATTCGCAATGCGATTAACCCTTAATAGATACGAAACCGAAGAAATTATTTATCCAATGTACGTGACAATTTTTTTGTAAGGTACGTATTTTTGATAACAGTTTTTATTGCCTTAAAGATGTATGTCACAAGATTTCAAAACGCGAAAAAAATTATTCGTGGTTGATTAAAAAAAACGCTCCCATATGGCCCCCTAAAATTAATTTACTTTATTTTGAACTTTGGATCATTGAAATCGGTTAATTCGTTGAAGCTGAAGAGTTCCCCGCTCGATAAAAAAAGTGTTTCGAGAAAAACGAATTTAAAGTAAAATAAAAAAAAAGTAAAGTAAAAAAATTAATTAATTAATTAATTTAAAAGTATTTAAATCGTATTTAATGTTTGTTTTTGACAACTTACGTTCAATCAGCTATTTTTCAGATATAAGCTAAATGAAAATGATACAGACAATAAAAAAACATTAGATATAAAACTCTTAGTGACTCGCATTTTTGATTATTACAGACTTTCTTACATACTTCATAATTCACCAATACTTAGTATAATCCCTGCTTTTCTAAAGTGCTCAATAAATCTCTCTCTCAACAAGACAAAGTTAGACACAAAATTACTATCTTACAAATTTTTTGTTTAAAATATTTTCGCCAAGTGAAGAATAGTTAAAAATAAAAATATAGCATTTAAAGAATAAATTCTTTTTTTCATTTTAAAAAATGATTGGTATTCTATTAGGAAGTGTTGCAATAGCATTATTTATTTTTCACTGTATTACTCATTACGATAAACGAGGTAGAATATTGAACAAAATTCATGGACCTAAAGTTTTACCCTTACTTGGAAATGCACACGATTTTTTGAAACCCTTAGGTAGGATAAATTAAAAAAAAAGAGAAAATCGGGAGAAAATAAAAAAAATTATAATATATTTTAAATTCACTTAATTCTTTTTTTCACTTTATATTTACCTGAATATAAGTAATGTGAGAAATATTTTATAGACGAAATTTGGAAGACATTGAGAAAAGTGAATAAGGAATATTATCCAATTAATAGACTTTGGCTTGGAAGTATGCCAATTGTTGGTGTTTATCACCCAGACGATGTGCAGGTAATTTTTAAAAAGAAACATTTTTAGTTGAATAAAGTTACATAACTTCAAGGTGATAAAAAAGTTTTACTAATTTAGAACTTAAATGTAATATTTTAAAATCTGAATACTGTAACTTGTTGTAAAATTATTTAATTGTATAGAAAAATATAAAATTTTCCAATTGGGGATAAAACATTTTTTTGAATGAATATTAAAAGAAAGTAAATTATGTCTAGATTGTACTGAGTAGCACGAAGCATATCGAAAAGGGTCAGATATATACTTTTCTACACCCTTGGCTTGGCACAGGATTGTTAACAAGTACAGGTAAAATTACAGTAATTTTTAAACACACTTAATCATACATTACAAAAAATAATTCACAGTAGAAATTAAAAAAACTAAATACCCACTTGGAACTTTTTTGGAAAGAAATACTTTTCAAATCTGAATTTTATCTAAAATAAAATGTAAGGAAAGAATAATTAAAAAAAAAATTATATATTTAAATAAAAAAATAAATAGAAAAATAAAATAGTAAATTAAAGAAGGAAAAATAATTCTACAGGAGAGAAATGGCAGACGAGGAGAAAAATGTTAACACCAGCTTTTCATTTCAATGTTCTACAGGAATTTGTAGACATATTTGTAGAACAAGCAGAAGTACTCGTTAAAAAATTAAAAACCGAAGGAAACGAAGTGATTAAAGATATTGTTCCAGTGCTAACAAGATTTACTCTGGATTCCATTTGTGGTAAGAAAATAAGTTAATAATTAAAGTACATTAATTTTTTTTACAAAATATTAAATTCAAAATATTAAATTCTCAACAGTAATACTTAAAAATAACCATAAAATGCCGTCTTTCTAGGGACTAACATTGTTTTAAATAAGTAAATTATCAAAGCCGTGCCATTTTTTTCTCAATTATTACTCAATGATAATCAAAGAAAATTTTTTTATTCTAAAATTCCATTGGGAACATGGATTTTTGCTAATTTGTTATAAATAGTTTGTTTATTCACATTAAACTTAAACATCTTTGCATAAAAAAGGTCCAGTGAAACTGTGACTTAAATAACAAAGAATGCCTCTTGAATCATTAAAATCCGTTAACAATTTTCTTATATAATTTTTTTTAAAGTCCATAAAAACTTTAATTGTTTACAATAATGACAAACAATTTTTTTATCCAATTCTTTTAATATGGTTCTTTTTTTCCCATAAAGCACTACAAGTAAAACTATATTTTGTCGAAAAATAAATATTTTGAATTTTAGGTTACTATTCACATTTAACACTTCAAGTTTTTTTGAACTTTAGACTAAAAATTAATTGAGAATTAAAACGACCATAAACGGTTTACGATAAAAACAATGCAGACTTGTCAAACTGCATGTAATGTCTTCATTTGTCAAACGTACACCTTTATGACCTTATACAATGTATAATTTAATTTTAGCTTAATCATGATGACATAGAAAAGAAATAAAACGTCGACATATATTCAAGAATAATAAGAAATTGACAAGAAGTAATTTTTATTGTTTATTTCTTCTGCGAAATTAGTATTTCAATTTTTGTACCTCGTAAACTTTCTATAGGATCTTGTCACCTTACTCTACAAGCAGACTACAAAGTTTGTACTAAATTTTCTGTTTCCGCTAGACGTAATTTTTTCGACCTCACACTGAATGAGGTATCGCTTGTTGGGTCTACGACTCTAAGAATAATTTGTAGCGTCAAGTAATTAATACTTTTAATGTTTATCTCCACTTAAATTCTCCATTGAATTCACGAAGTTCTAATTTTGATTCCGTACCCCTGAAGGCATCTGGATCTACTCTTTCTCTTTGGATTCTAATTGTAAATGATTCAAATAAATACTTTAACGTTAATAGAGATCCGTGTTACGGAATTTAAAAACAAAAACTTAGAAACTATTAAAATATCTAAACAATAATTATTTGCTTGGTAGAAAATTTAGTGACATTGAACTTACTCAGACTAATACGAATCTTTCGAAAATTTATGTTGTACCCAAGATACATTAGAAGAACAATCCTCTAAGACCTGTTGTTCTACTATTACCAATTCATTTTTTATCTAAACAATTATTTACACTTCTTAATAATTAATCTTCTTAAAAATTCTTAATAAACCCAAAATCGTATATACGTAATAGTTATGATTTTATAAACCAAATTAATTCTTTATCTATTCCTGATGATCGTATTTTAATTAGTTTGGTGCTGTCTCTTTATTTACAAATGTTGGCTCTCATCATGTTCGTGATTCACTAATTAGACGTTATGCATCTATATCACAATGTTTAAATATTTCTTTGGATGATCTAGTCATATCCTACCACTTTCTTTTTGAGGATATTTAAGTACTTTAAATTTAATACTAGATAGAGACTAGATATTATAAACAGGTATATGGTACTCCTTTGGGTTCATCTATCTCTGGTTTATTTCCTGACATAGTCATAGACGACTTAGAAACCTCTTGTAATGATAAACTTTCCTTTAAACCTTCATTCCATTATAGATATGTAGATGATATTATTACTTCCATTCCATAGAATAAAATCAATTGAATGTTATTGAAATTTAATGCCAATAGTAGCTATGATGAGAGATTGCAATTTACTTTTGAAACACAGAGGGATAGTTCTATTAATTTCCTTGATGTGCTTCTTATCAACAAGAATGGTAGACTTATTACTGATTGGTACAAAAAGCCCACTTTCTCTAGACGTACCATGAATAATTGTTCTAAATATCCTGTTATCCAAAAGGTTGCAACAGTTTATAGCTTCATTGATGATAGAGCTATTAAAATCTCTCATAAAAAATTTCCAGTATCTCCAAAGTATCTCCAAAGATTATGGCCGTAATATAACGAATCTCAATTATAATAAATTCTATCAGTATTCTTTGAAAATGAATGTTATTTTTATTCCACACTGTAACGCATTTCATGCACAAATTTTAGAAATATTTCAAGTTTGCCATGAATCCGAATATTTAAATGTGAAGCACTAATAGTTCAATTAAATGATTAGTTTTAGTTTAAGGAAGTAAAGTTTCTGTACAAATTTTAACATTTGGTTTAAATTGATAAAAATTATATACGTGTTTATTATTATAGAAACAGCAATGGGTACAGAGTTGGACGATAAGAAAAATGAGAAAGAATATCGAGATGCCGTACAGGAATTAGGGGACCACTTTCTCCACAGGTAATCATTGTGATCATCATCATCATCATCATCATCATCATCATCATCATCATCATCATCCGCTTTTTAAAGAATCAAATTTTTTTCTACAATTAATTTTCGTAGATCTAGTATAATATAACTGATTATATTTCCCTTAACTTTGTGTTTTATATAATGAATACGATTTAAATACAATTTGCTGAATTAGATTAGTAAGACCATGGTTACATCCAAATTGGACGTTTAATATTTCTTGGACAGGAATACGTCAGAGGAAAGTCCTTGAAACTCTGCATCACTTAACAAATAACGTAAGTAATTCACCACGTAAAATAGTAATTATACCACATACCTAGTATGTTATGAGTAAAGTTAAAAATTCAATTTTTAGATCATATCACACCGAACACGTTATCATGAAGAAAAATCGAAGCAGCGGAAAAATTCCGATTCTTCAAAAACAGAATTTGGTAAATTATTTAAAGAAAACTTACATTGGTTTTTTTTCCAAACTATACAGTTTCAAAACTGCAAAAATTTTTTTACAATCATGATTGTGAACATAAAGCCTGGTTTATCATTTTTTTTCCATAATTAGGTGTGAAGAAACGAATGGCTATGCTCGATATTCTTATAACGGCTTCAAAAGCCGCTGGTTCTATTGATGACATTGGCATTAGAGAAGAGGTGGACACTTTTGTTTTCGAGGTAAATTGTTCTCAAGAAATTATTAAGTGCTATTGTTTCTTGTGATCAGGAACACCACAGAAATCTTAGGACTAATTTTAATTTATTTTGTGATTTTTATTTGTCCTTACACACTTTTAATTTGTTTTGTGTTTTATTTGTCCGTATACACTTCTAATTTATTTTGTGCTTTATTTCTCCTTATACAATTTTTACTTTTTGACACTATATATCTGTTAATTTTATGTTTCTGTTTTAGACCCGTTTAATATTTTATCTATTGACATTTTAAACTATTGTAACATTTGTTTTTTTATTTTTGTTGTGCTGTTTATTCCGCTTTTATATTGAAATAGTTTTAAATTTTTTAACTATTGACGCAGGAGAACCGCAGGTAAAGAACAAAGTCGCAGCAGCGACAGAGTTGGAGCGCCACCCTCGAAGGCTAAAGTCTTACGACAGTTCCGAGGGAGGGTAAAGGGCTCCAAAAGAAGGGTTACGGGTTTTAGTGGGTCGGGGTTGGCAGTAGGTCGCCAGTATTCTAAATTAACTATATTATTTATTTATTTTTTCTTTATTTTCTTTTGTTTTATTATACCAACACCACATAACCTTGGAGTGCGGAATCCAAGGTATCTGTAGGCAGATTTCCCAAAAGTCCCTAAGCAAAAAAAAAATAAATAAAAGTAGGGCAGAAATTATTCTTAATTACCATTGTTGCTAGGATGTGCTCTCGAACTCTTTGACAGTCAAATTATAGTATTTTGCCATTATGTGTGTATTCTCTATTTACATTATTTGCAATAATCCTTTTTATATTTTAACAATATTATTAATAATAAAAAGGGGCTTCACGTCCACACCACGGTCGAGAAATTTTAAAGATGTAAAATTTACAGCGTTACAAAATAAATACAATCTTAAAATCAGTAAATTAATGATTACAGGGTCATGACACAACTTCAATGGCTCTTATATTTCTCTTGACGCTTCTTGCAGAGCACAAAGAAATTCAGGTCAGTGATTTCCAGCATCATTAGTATGTTCCAATCAACAAATTTTCACAGTAACATTTTTCTGCCCTTAAGGAGCGAATTAGAATCGAAGTTTGCGATGTCATGAAACAATGTAACGGAAAATTAAAGATAACCGACGTCAATAAACTTCTTTATCTTGAACGATGTGTTAAGGAATCATTACGTTTGTACCCTAGTGTCCCAGGCATTGCTCGAGTACTTCACGAAAATTTACAACTAAGTCTGTACTCCTAAATATTTCATGGAAAAAAATTTATCCAAATTAAGAAGACGAATAATTTTTATTAATTTTTAGAAAATGGATTAGCTCCAGCTGGATCGAACATATTTTTGTACATCTTTGATTTACATAGAGATCCGAATTACTGGCCGAATCCTACGAAATTCGATCCTGACAGATTTCTACCTGAAAATTCAAGAAATAGACATCCATTTTCTTATGTTCCGTTTAGTGCTGGTTCTAGGAACTGTATCGGTAATTTTTTATGTTTCTACAGATCTAACTAGTTTGTAGCATTTTTAATTTCTAAAATAATTACATTTTAGGTCAGAAATTCGCAATGCTGGAAATGAAAGTTTTGACAGCACAATTAATTTACAATTTCAAACTTGAACCCATTGATTTCGCACATGAAATTGTACTATGTCAAGATATGGTCCTCAGACCTATGCAACCAGTACGAATGAAACTTGTACCCCAGTCAAATAATTTATTGTAAAATTCTAAAAAATATATTCTCGACTTAAATTATTAATAAAGGTAAAATGTTTCAATAGGGTAGAAGCACCAGTTTTGGCCACTTTAACACCACTTTTGGCCACTAGTTAATAATTATTGTAATTATTTATATTATAGTTTATTTATGTATTTTACTTAAGAAAATACTTAAAATCTCATAGTACAATATTATTATAATAAGAAATATTAATTATAGTAAATAATTAAATAGAAATTTTATAAAAAAGGCCACAACCGGTACAGTGGCCACAAACGGTACTTCTACCCTAAATAGAATTTTTTAAATCGTTTTGTAAGGCGTAAGTGGAAAATAAAGTAAAACACCGCTAAAAAAATAGGCATCATTTTTTATTTTCAATTACTTTGGTTATAATATTTCTCTTTCGTTTATTTACACAGTTCAATTAGGCATAAGTATTAATTTTGTAAATTTAAAACAAGCGTTTAAATTTATTATTTCTGTAGTTAGTGCTTATCAGTTGTTGAGTATTATCAACTTAAAATACTAGACTAATTATTTGATAATATAGACGTCAGAATAGTAAAAAAAAGAAAACGGTATTTTATTATCAATACAGTATATTTATCATACAATATTTGTTGGCATTACAATTAGTTAACAAACATCTATATTAAAAGATGATTATTATACGTTTAACTTCACTACAATTAATTTCCATCTCGATCATTATATCAGGTTAGTAAATTATTACGAATTCAAACAAATTTAAAAAGGCTAATAAAAATGTTAGAGCTATAATTTTAAAAACGCTAGATTAAAGCATTATTTCTAATAAAATTTCTGGTAGTGTTGGTGATTAGGATCAGATGTGAGGAAGGAAAAGGGATCAAATTTCCCAAAGGTTTTGTAATAGGAGCTGCAACATCAGCCTATCAAATCGAAGGAGCATGGAACATAAGTGGTAAATTTTTTATTCGAAAAAATAATAAATTTACAAAAAGGTGCTTTTGTTGTTCGAGGCAACTTTTCGTGTAATCTGTATTAAAAATATCAAATCGTAAAGAATATTTTTAAATCCCTACAGACAAGGGTGAAAATATTTGGGATCATTTCACACATGATCCAAATACAATAGTTCATAACAAAGATACTGGTGATGTAGCTTGCAATTCATATAATCTCTACAAGGAAGACGTGAAACTTCTAAAGAACATTGGGGTAAATATGCCAAATTCAGAACAAAAAATCTCTTTTTCTGATATAATAACACTTGTCTCCGTTTGCAGTTCGACTTTTACCGATTTTCAATAAGTTGGGCAAGAATTTTGCCTAATGGTTTTGCCAACTACATTAGTAAGGACGGTTTGAAGTACTACCACAATTTACTCGATGAACTGATTGCAAAGGGAATCAAACCCTACGTGACTCTGTATCACTGGGATCATCCTCAAACATTGGAGAAATTAGGAGGATGGACCAATGAACTAATGGTTCAATGGTTCACAGATTACGCCAGAGTTGTATTTAGAGAACTAGGACCGAAAATAAAAATATTCTTCACTGTTAATGAACCCTTTGCTTTTTGCGAATTTGGTTATGGAAAGAGAATCTTGGCACCAGGTGAGTTCAGATTCTTTAAGGGATGTGATAGTCAATAGTTTATTTAACCATTAGAACTTAAACGATTTAGTACTCTTTAATAGGAACCAACATGTCTGGAGTTGCTGATTACCTATGTGGTCATAACGTACTGAAAGCTCACGCAAGTGCCTATCACTTGTATAATAATGAATTTCGCAAAAAGCAGAATGGTAAGATAGGAATAGTGAACATTTGCAATTCCTACATATCGAAAACAAACGATACCAAATTAGAAGATGATGCATTTCAATTTCACTGTGGATGGTTTTCTCATCCGATATTCTCGAAGAATGGTGATTATCCACTAGTAATGAGGGAACTTATTAAGAAACATAGCCTACAAGAAGGATGGCCCAAGTCTAGATTACCAGTGTTCAGCAAAAAATGGATCAACTACATCAAGTTGGTTAAAATTGACTATTCGCTTTATTGAAAAAGCTTGAAAAGTTTATTGAAAAGGATTAATGGAAAATAATCGTATTTTAGAGGTACAGCAGACTTTCTCGGTCTAAATCACTATTCCAGTCAACTGATTGAACGGGGAATCACTAACGGTAGCGATATACGACACGAAATAAATGCTACGTTCACGTTGGATTTAAATTGGCCTAAAGCTAAAAGTTATTGGTTGGCTGTAAGTATTCTAAAGAAATCATTTAGGGTGTTCAGTCAATACTCGCGATTTCAGTAACGCAACCATTGCAGTTGTGATGTATTATTTCGAACTAATTCAATTTTAGTTCAAGTTCTGCTTACGGCAGGCAAAATCTGACGCATTCAACAAACAAAATTTTGAGAAATTAAATCTCGCCGTCAGGGGCCAATTAATTCTAAGCTTAATTAATAAACTTTTCCTCTGACACGGTTCAACACAAAACAATGCAACATCTTTCAGTTTTTCTTCCACTCAGAGGAAATTCTGCCCAAACAATTGGCAAGCAGAAATGTCAACGACGAGACACGACTAGCACAATACTGGCAACGACTCACTCATGATAATCGCTCCTCTTTCCCCTTTGTTTGAGTCTCCAATGATTCTCCGGCTATGATTCCCTGGAACTCAAACTGGGAAATCCAAACAAGGGAAAACTCAAATAAACTACCACAATTTCTGTTTACACTTTTTATTTCTAAATTATCATACCAATTAACGATCACGGTTCAGGGATAAATTCGACAGATGACGTGACGATTCAGATTGTCGAACCACAGAAAACGACAAACCACAACGTCACACAGTAATTAATTCAATTGTTTATTTAAACAAAGTGGCGTCTACTTACTCAGACGGCTTTAATGCATCTTTTCATAGTCAGATGATCACATCCCATGTCCCAAATTTATTAAAATAATTCGCTTCTACTAAATGTTTACAAAAATTAATGATTGGAATAGGTGGTTCCTGAAGGAATTCGAAAGATGCTTGTAAAATTAAAGAAGGAGTACGGAAATATTCCGATCTACATTACAGAAAATGGATACTCGGATGATGGTGAATTAGAGGACCACAAACGTGTAAACTTTTACTATTCGTACATGAAGGAAATTATGAAAGCAATTAACAAAGATAAATGTAACGTAAAAGCTTTTACTGCCTGGAGTTTAATGGACAATTTCGAATGGTCTAAAGGATACAGGTGAGATGAATAATTTCGATGTTATATATGAAATCCGAGATGGAATTTTTTTTTCTCGAAATCATCAATCATAGTTCATCAGCAGATATTTCACAATTTTACAATTATATTTTTAGTGAACATTTCGGCATCGTTCATGTGGATTTCGACAAACCTTCAAGGGAACGAACATTGAAGTATTCTGCCAAATGGTTCAAAAGTTTACTACGAGTCCGTAGACTATCTCTGGAATACAATGAAGATTAAAAAGAATTATTATCAATGTAAATAGAATTGAGTTTTCGAATTAAATGCTCATGGAACAATTTTTTGAATAAATAATATTTATTTATTTTCCCAAAACTGTTATATCTTTATTTAAATTACGTCACACGGATAATTTTTTTTTATTTAAAATAAATATTTCTCTGTGTATAATTTCCAGAAAGTTGTTTTTTATCATCAGCAAAGTTGTAATGTTATATAAATATTATCAGTTCACAATTATGTCTTCCTCATTTTGTCAATACAAGCATCCAAATAGTCTAAACGGGAAATGTTGTAAAATATATTTTACAATTTTATTGATATCACAATTGATAGTACTCAAATATTTTGCAAAATTATTGTTTTTAAAAACTATTTCTGCTTAATTGTAATATTTACCTCGAAATGAAAATGTTACAAACGCAATAATAATTAATGATATATTAAGTTTTAAAAGAATGACAACGAAGTATTCTTCTACACATCAATTTGTTTGTGTCATTTTTCTAGTAGCAGGTTAGTGGATACGGGAAATGTTTTATTTAACAATTATCTTGAAATATTTCCTATTCACTTTGTTTTTTTTGCATGAAAAGTAGTATACGCGATTGGAATCAAATGTCAGGAAGAAGAGGATCAGAAATTTCCGAAAGGTTTTGCAATTGGATCTGCGACTTCCTCGTATCAAATTGAAGGAGCATGGAATATAAGTGGTAGACTATTTTAATTAATCTTCTGGTTTTTTGTTAATATTCTCCCTTGACCAATTTTACAGTTATCAAACTTTTTTATTACTCGACTTTTCCTAATGTTTTCTTTACTCTAAAATCTTCTTTAAACTCTAATCGCAAGTCACGCATGAACTTATCGAAATCTTATTCAGTTTTATTCATTATTTCTCGTTCATCTTCATTTAATGCTCCTTCCTTATCTTTTTTGCAACCTTTCCACGATTACCTGTGGTATTGTAATAAATTGAGCGTGCCCACTTAATAAGTCAACTGTCTGTTTGGTTGCCCTTTAGTGAAAAACCCCGCCATCACGATTTATGAGTTTTAAAAACAAACGGTTTGTGAATTTATAGACAAAGGTGAAAATGTTTGGGATCATTTCACACATCGTCTGGACTCGACAGTTCACAACAAAAGTACTGGGGATGTGGCTTGTAATTCATACAATCTCTACAAAGAGGATGTTAAAATCATTAAGCAGATTGGAGTAAGTATTTTGCAAAAGAAAATTAATTTATTGAGGGAAATTGCTTAACTGATATTTACAGATACTTTTTAGCCTAGACTTAAACCTTTAGGGTCGTAGATTACTTGACTGATGGTTGAAGTAAATTTCCGAACTGAATTAAGGAATTAATTTTGTTAGTAGATCAAAAAAGAGAGTTTTTGATATAGATTCCTGCACCGACATTTACCGACACTTTTGCCATCTGTTGGCTAACCTCAAGACTAGTTATTACGTAGCAGTTCAAACAATAATTATTTATAACTATTTTTAGTTTGATTTCTACCGATTTTCGATAAGTTGGGCAAGAATTTTGCCTAATGGATTTGCCAACTACATTAGTAAGGACGGTTTGAAGTACTACCACAATTTACTCGATGAACTGATTGCAAAGGGAATCAAACCCTACGTGACACTATATCACTGGGATCATCCTCAAACATTGGAGAAATTAGGAGGATGGACCAATGAACTAATGGTTCAATGGTTCACTGATTACGCCAGAGTTGTATTTCGAGAACTAGGTCCGAAAATTAAAATCTTTTACACTGTCAACGAGCCGTATATGTTTTGTGGCTATGGTTATGGAAATACACTACTCGCACCCGGTAACTGATACTTCAATTATAATTCCTAGTTCCTTCCGATCAAATAACATTTTTCGATTCTTTAATAGGGACCAACATGTCTGGAGTTGCCAGTTATTTATGTGGTCATAACGTACTGAAAGCTCACGCAAGTGCTTATCACTTGTACAATAAGGAATTTCGCAAAAAGCAGAATGGTAAGATAGGAATAGTGAACATTTGCAATTCCTACATATCGAAAACAAACGATACCAAATTAGAAAATGATGCATTTCAATTTTCCTGTGGATGGTTCTCTCATCCGATATTTTCTAAGGAAGGGGATTACCCATCAGTAATGAGAAAACTTGTCAAAGAGGACAGCATTAAGAATGGATGGCCTAAATCTAGATTACCAGTATTCAGTAAAAAATGGATCAAGTTTATAAGGTTGGTGGAAAATTCCTATTTTCAAGAGACACATCTGGTTGAGGTTCTGTATTAGCAAAAAAAACTAATTGCTGAATTATATTCCAGGGGTACATCGGACTTTTTTGGACTTAATCATTACACGAGTCAAATGATCGAACCTGGAATAAGTAACGAAACTAATTTATTGCACGATTTTAATGCAATTCTCAGTTCGCATCCAAAATGGCCTAGGGCAAAAAGTTTTTGGTTAGCTGTAAGTGTTCTAAAAGATAAATTGTAATGAACCCAAAAGTTTTTCTAGTCCACATATAGACAGGAATGCCATTTTTTTAAAAACAGGTTGTTCCTGAAGGATTTAGAATGATACTTCTCCAATTGAAGAAGGAGTACGGAAATATTCCTATTCACATTACAGAAAATGGATATTCCGACCATGGTGCTTTATGGGATGAAAATCGTGTGGAATTTTATTATTCGTACTTGAAGGAAATGTTGAAAGCAATTCATCAAGACAGATGCAACGTTCAAGCCTTTACTGCTTGGAGTTTACTGGACAACTTTGAGTGGGGTAGTGGATACAGGTATTGTTTCAAATTGTTTTTGTTAATTAATCTATTAATTTAAATTAATGCAATAGAAAATTAAGGCCAGGTTCTTCTTCTCAGGATCCAAAAATGCCGCAATTTCAGGAATTTTTTTAGATAGGAAATAAATGAGTTTGGGAAAAACTTTTTGTGGCACTTACTATTATACAAATAAGGATTATTTTTTGATTAAAAAATAATATATATATATATATATATATATATATATATATATATATATATATATATCTATATATATATATATATATATATATATATATATATATATATATATATATATATATTATAACCTTTGTTTTAGATTTTAATTATTTTAAAATTAATATTTTAATAATTATTTAACATTAACTCAATTTTACAATTTTAATTATACCAAAATCTAAATTACTTTGATAATGGGTCAGAAACGAAGGTTATCTACACTTTGATTTTATGAATTTAAATAGATTTTTAGAAAAGATTTATTAAGGCGCCAGGATATTTTGTTCAAAAATATCCAAAAGATTAATTTACTTAATTACATTTATTTTACCAGACTAGTTCAGAAAATTATTAGGAGATTACAAACTATTTTCCTAATAAACCGCGGAGAGGGGGGAGTAAAGAGACAACACAATAATTACACAGTCACTGAATTTAATTTTTAACAAAGTTAATTTTATTCAAGAAAATTTAACTTTAAAAGTGATATTTATTACGTTGAACAACTATTATATTCGGCGGAAGGCCGAATTTGTTAATGAATTACCGCATGACCATGCGGTGACAAGCATCACTCACGATTTTGAAAATTTTATTTTTAATATTGCCAATCTGGCGAGAAAATGACAATTTGTTATCACTGGGACTCACCGTAAATCCGACGCCGACCCCGCAGTGCGCCTCGTCCTGACATGGCACTTTTATCTTATTTTAATAATTTTTATATTTAAATTTGATTTGGCGTGTTGTGCCAAAGACAACTATCAAAACGAGAATGAATAATATGGCCGTCTGTCTGGTGACGAGAGCGTCGCTACACGCGCGCTTCTTTTTAGTTTTAAGGTGAGTCCCCACCGTACTATTTTTACTTTTTATACTATTATTATCCGCCCGAGATAAGATATCCGCCGCCGGTATTACAGAGCGCCCACTTATTGGTCGCTGTCGTTCACGCGTTGGCCTTTAAATCAAGATGGCCGCAGTAAGTGTTTTGACAGGCCCAAAACAATCGGTCTTCGTCTTCCTGGTGCTCTTGAATATTCGGGAATCACTTCCAAATATATACACCAGGAAGCACTTACCTTGTTGATTACGAACAATTAATAATTCACGGTGGACCGGCGAATCATCCGATGGAAATTTTCTCGAACGATATGAAAAATACAAAAAACAAAATACGAACAGCAGAATGTTCTAAATTCAATTTTTAATTTTTGAATGCTGACCAGGCGAGTTGACCGGATTATTTAAATAAATTCAATTAGTAAAATAATTGAATTACGAGGTATAATCTTTTTGATTTTATAAATTTTGTAAAATTCAAAATACTAATGTTAATTTTATTTGTTGTAGGAAAGAAGATTCTCGCTTTGATAATTTTATTATCGAAACTTTAATTTTTGTTTTTAAATTCTAATCAAATTTCAATTTATTAATGAAAATATTGTGCGAGGCAAAATGCCGCGTCACAATATATATACATATATATATCCCGAATATAAAAATGACAACCAGGATTTAGAATTTCTAAGAACAATTGGCCGTAACATAAATATATAATTTCAACATTTCGGTAATACGTACATACAATTTTGACTAAATTTAATAGAATTTTTCGGGATTAATAGTATTCGGTTTAATGGCGTTCGGTAAATTTGACATTCGGTAAATTAAACATTCGGTAAAATTACTGTTCGGTAAAATTGATTCGGGGAAACGTCCGGGAACGATTCCAGCACCATACATTATGTTTTCCTCTTTCTCGAACATCTTATGTTGTTGGATCACAAACTTGCTGCCTATTGTATTTTTGAAGGACAGGTGTACAGAAAATTATCTGCTTTTTGGTCCGCTCCATTTAGTTGTAACTCGTGGAATACTTCCAATATCAAAATATCCTTCTGGCTACGTATTCTCAAGACCATAAAGATGATTTTTAAGGGAAAAAAATTTGATTTTTTCATCGTTGAGTAGGAGAACCCGGCCTTAATCCTAAAGTCTAGTAACTTGAAAATTTGTTGAGCAATTTTCAATTTAGAACTTAAGCGATTAGGCTTATTTTGCTAGCTCTTGAATATTTATAAATAAAGTATTTATTTTTTAAGCGATCGTTTTGGAATAGTTCATGTGGATTTCGATAAGCCTTCGAGGGATCGCACTCTGAAATATTCTGCAAAATGGTTCAGAAGTCTACTAAAAGTTCGCAAACTATCTATGAAGTACACATAAAAGTTGAATAACTGCTGACGCTTTAATTTGTGACCCACTGTTTCAAAATATTCCATTTCAAAACCAGGTTCAACAATGTAAGGTTAATATTTGAAATAAAATGCATTTAAAAGTAAAAATATAATTTTATTATTTTTAGTCTAGACATTTGGGTAATAAATAGAAAATATTTTATACTTTTCCCTAGAGGGGGAATTTTTTTTAAATAATCATATATCTGCAACTAATGTTACTTACGTGCTACCTACTGCAATTTTTTTACACAAAAACTAGAAGAAATAAACAAGACATGCTCAGTTTTTACTGACTTGTCATTGAATGTACATATTAACAGTTCGTGAGTCAGCTTCTAGCTGAGAGCTCGAATAACCTTTGACATAAACAGTCCGTTCATTCATTTGTGAAACATGATAGTGCACTGGTATCTTAAGAATATTAAATACTATACTTCTGTTTATGTAATTACAACTTTTCTTCTAATATTAGGGTAAGATTATTGGTTAAGATTATAGACATTATTAATTATTTTGATTGCTGTTATTAAAGATACGTCACGGCGCAAATAAATTGTTTTTATCAAATATTATGTTTTCATTAAATAATTTGTGTAATGTGCAAAAGTTTAAAAAAGAAAATTAAAAAACTATGTGATGTAGCATATTGAAAAGTATATTTTTTGACAGAACAAGATGTTGCGATGAGGAAGATTTAAAATTTCCGGAAGGGTTCCTGATTGGAGCTGGATCATCAGCTTATCAAATTGAAGGAGCTTGGAATATAAGTGGTAAAATTAATATTCAAAAAATTTTCCATTTTCGGTAAAATATTGTTGGAAAAACACTTGTGTTGACTCAGCTATTAGATCGCACTTGTCTCATTCTCTCTTTTTTTTTATTCGCGGGGATGAAGAGGAAATGCATTTACGCATGCCCAGGAAGATCCCACTTGCCTGGGGTATGTCGGGCTCGCACAAAATGCAAGGAAAAAAAGAAACCTCACATACCTGCTTTTTACGGCAGTCACAATACCGACTAAAACCTCTTCTTGCTTCCCCTGGGTTTCGAACCTTCTGCCCACCTACGGAACTACCTAGTGGCTTCAGACTTCGTAGATCTCATTAGATTCTAGGTCTCATTCTCTCTTAGTCATTTACATTAAATTTTTGATAATAATTAAATTTACAGATAAAGGTGAAAGTATTTGGGATCATTTCACACATGATCCAGCTTCTGGAGTCCATGACGGAAGCACTGGAGATGTGGCTTCTAATTCATATTACCTCTACAAAGAGGACATAAAACTCCTAAGTCAAATTGGGGTAATTAATATTCTGGAATGGTAATTGCTCCCCAGCAATCTCTTCAAACTATGTTTGCTACAAAAATATGATTTTTTTCCCAGTTCGATTTCTACCGTTTCTCAATAAGCTGGTCACGAATTTTGCCCAATGGTTTTGCAAACAATGTCAGTCAGGATGGTTTGAAGTACTACCATAATTTACTCGATGAACTGATTGCAAAAGGAATCAAGCCCTACGTGACACTTTATCACTGGGATCATCCTCAAGTATTGGAGAAATTAGGTGGTTGGACCAACGAACTGATGGTACAATGGTTCACCGATTACGCAAGAGTCGTATTTAGAGAACTAGGACCTAAAGTAAAGGTTTTCATAACTATTAACGAACCCTATAGTTTGTGTACTACTGGTTATGGAGACTTTTATTTTGCTCCAGGTAGGATTTTCAGAAAGTACTAAATGCAAAATTTAAAACTTTGTTTTGATGATTAAGGACATAAATCCTTGTGTTTAAATAGGTATGAATTTGCCAGGAGTCGCGAATTACATCTGTGGACACAATATGTTAAAAGCTCACGCTAAAGTCTATCACATGTATCGGGATGAATTTAAAGAGGAACAGAGAGGGGAAATTGGAATAGCAAACGAATGTAATTCCTTCTTCGCCAAGAATCAAACGGATACATTGCAAGACGAAGCATTTCAATTTACCTGTGGCTGGTTTTCACATCCGATATTTTCCAAACAAGGGGATTATCCGCCGGTGATGAGAAGATTGATAAAGCACAACAGCATTCGGGAAGGATGGGAAAATTCCAGATTACCAACTTTTAGCAAAGAATGGATCAATTACATCAAGTTGGTTAAAATTCTCTACCTCTGGAAATTATTACCAGGGGACAAGTAATTAGAAAGTATATTTTAGAGGCACTGCGGACTTTTACGCTCTAAATCACTACACCTCTAGAATTGGAGAACGTGACAAAAGTGTCAGAGTTGAAAATAAATGGTACGATCTAAAAGCAACGTTTAGCCTTGATCCCAAATGGCCTAGGGCAAAAAGTTCCTGGCTAGCGGTGAGTAGTATAAAAATCGTTTTTAAAATTATTTTCACTAACATTAATTCCAAAACTAGGTGGCTCCTGAGGGTCTACGCTACATACTTAAGAAACTAAAATCAGAATACGGAAACACTTCGATCTACATTATAGAAAATGGATTCTCCGATGAGGGTGAATTGGAGGACACAAAAAGAGTGGAATACTATTTTTTGTACCTAAGGGAAATGTTGAAGGCAATTTTTCAAGACGGATGTAACGTAAAGGCTTATACAGCTTGGTCTTTGCTGGATAATTTTGAATGGACTAGTGGATACAGGTAATTTCACAATTCCATATTTTAGGACTGGAAATTTTATTGAAAAATCTTGTTTATATCAGAAGACACAACTTAGTTTGTACAATTAAAAAATTATTTTCCAGTGAACGCTTTGGAATCATTCACGTGGATTTTAACGATTCGTCGAGAAAACGAACGGCGAAATATTCTGCAAATTGGTTTAAAGATTTAATAAAATTTCGTCAACTTTCCCTCAAGTATGATTAATGGAATGCTTGAACAATTTAAATTAAATGACCGAGTTACATTAAACCAAACATTTAAAAATTATCTTTTTCTCAAGAAAATTCTTTCACACAAAATCTTTATTGCTCACGAATTGTACCATGAAAGGGCGTTTCCCATTTCATCCTTGGTTCTTAACAGCCAATCTCAACTTTTCAGAAAAATACTTTTTTGGAACAAAAGTCAGTGTTTTCAAATATTAAAAGAAACAATAAACTTTTATGTTATACAAATGGAAACAATTAAAACCATTATAAACTTTAATGTAAAACTAAAAACAATTAATTCAAAATTCAGTTTTAAGGGTTGCGTTTACAATTTCCGTGAATAAATTAACTTCAAATGGTTTCAATTTAAAATTTTAGAAAATTTCAATGTTCAATGAATTTAGTTGGAAATTTTATTGAACGTAGATTTTTGAAAAATTTAAATAACTCAAAATTTTTGTAATATCAGTTAAATTTGTCAATGTAGATTTAGTTAATTATTAAAAATAATGAATTTATAGAAGAATTTTAATTAAAAAGACTAAAGAAATTAAAATTCGAAACGTTACAAATGATTGCAGAAATTTTTTCCTCTGTAAAATTGTACCTAATGAAATTTTAGACAAAATTTCAATTATGTTTAAAAATTTATTTATATTCGTGTCAAAATTTGAATTATTTCTTTTAAAATAATGAAATTCTTAACTCCAAAAATTAATTATTTTGAAAAATTTTAATAATATTTTTGCCAAAATTTCAATTAAGTTGAAAAATCTTTTAATTTCCTCATTAAAATTTGAATTATATCTTTTAAAATAATGAAATTCTTAACTCCAAAAATTTTTGACAAAATTTTAATTAAGTTGAAAAATTTTTTAATTTTCTCGTTAAAATTTGAATTATATCTTTTAAAATAATGAAATTCTTAACTCCAAAAATTAATTATTTTGAAAAATTTTAATAAAATTTTTGCCAAAATTTCAATTAAGTTGAAAAATCTTTTAATTTTCTCGTTAAAGTTTTAATTATATCTTTTAAACTAATGAAATTCTTCGATCCAAAAATTAATTATTTTCAAAAATTTTAATAAAATTTTTTGCCAAACTTTCAATTAATATGAAAATTTTTTAATTTTCTTGTTAAAATTTGAATTATATGTTTAAAAATAATAAAATTCTTCTTCAAAATTCAACTATTTTAAAAAATAAATAATAATATATAAATTCTTGAAAAAATTTCAATTATTTTCTAAAAATGTTCCTCAATTCAAAGATTTGTATTATCTACTGTTAGAGTTTTTCAAAAGAATTCAATTATTTAAAAACAATTTTAATAAAATAATTGTACACAAACATTTAATTATTTTCAAAAATAATAAAATTTTCACTGGAATTTCAATTTTTACAATTTTTTTTATCAAATTCCTGGAAAAATGTAATTAATCTTTAAAATTGTTTTTAAAACTCGTCAAAAAAATTGAATTATTTAAAAATTAGTTAACTAAATTCTTCATAAAAATCAAGTTTTAAGAAACTTTTAATAATTCAATAAATAATTTACCTTTGTATTTGAATAATTGAATTCTCGTAGAATTTTTCGAATGAAAATTGATTTGAAAATTAACTCTAGTTTAAATTTTATATAATAATAAAATATGAAAATAATTTTCAAAAATTTACACAGTAACAATAATTTTACAATATAAAATAATGATTTTAAACCTCAATACACTTTTGATTATTATGAAACAAAAAAAGAGTGTTAATTAATCGATATCTTTATGTTTTATAATATTTTAAAAATTAATTTAAAAAAATATATTATAAAATAATAATATATAAAATATATAATATAGGTACACTACCGTCGGGAATTATCGGTACGATTGACTTGCTGGTAGTGAAAAGTCAGCGCTGACTTTAAATCAAGATATTTAATTTTAAAATTGGAAATATTTGAGAAGAAAAATTATTTAAAAAATGAAATCCTCATTAATTATTTCCTTAATAATAATTCTTTAATGTTGTATATTCACTTTTAATTTAATAATAACAAAAATAATATTAATAATAATAAAAATAATATCAATAATAATAATAATAATGAAAATAATAAAAATAATAACAATAATAATAATAATAAAAATAATAAATCTTTAATATTATTTCAAGTTTCAAAAAAGGTCCCGCTCAACTGACATTTCGGCCCTGGAGAAACGAAAGAGTAGGGAGGCGAGAGAACGAGAGATGTTCATCAATGATTGACTAATAGAAAAACATGCTCTCACATTTTTTAAGATATTTCATGAACCAGTTAATATTTTTTAACTTTCAAAAGCTTAAATTGAAGCTGAGGATTGAAGGATTATGCTGTTAAAATTTCAAAATTTTCAAAACATTATTAAAAAATGTGCAGGGGTTCAAACTTGATGTACGAAAATGGGAAAATTATTGAATTTTTTTCCGTAACATTTCATATCATATTATTTGTTCAAATGGTTAGAAAAATTAAAATTAAATGTCATTAGACGCAGAATTTAATAAGCTTTAAAACAGTCTAGGTCTGAAATCTCTATCTTTCCCCTACAATTAAATATCTTGATTTAAAGTCAGCGCTGACTTTTCACTACCAGCAAGTCAATCGTACCGATAATTCCCGACGGTAGTGTATATAATAATAATATAATATAATATATATTATAAATTGGAAGTTAAAATTTTTGAAAATCTTAATTCCAATGGAAAAAATAAAATTTAATATTTAAAATATTTACAAAAGAATTTATTGTTTTTGAATAATTTTACAATCAATGAAATTCGTTAATAAATTTAACAGTAATTTTTTTCAATAAAATGCTATCCTTTATTTTCTAAAATTTCAAAAATTTTCAATTAAATGTTCTAATTGACAAATATAATTTATTAACATTTTTTCCCTTTATTAAAAAAAATTGAATTTTATTTAAACAATGGAAATTAAAAAATTAAATTGATACAAATTATAAAAATCTTATTAATTTATATTTTTGTTTATTTATTTTCATGAAAAATTTCTACAAAAATATTAAGAAACGGGAATATTTAATAATAAATAAATATCTTATTTAATATTATAAAATAAAATTTACTTTTATTTAACCCTAGACAGTAATTCTCCTATATATTGATATGAAAATCGTCTCGTCGAATAAATAATTAATTAAAGATTACAAATGCTTATTTGTCCTCTAACCTTATCCACTTCACTACTTCTATTTTGATAAGATAATATTAGTATAATATTTGACTTATTTAATACACATTCAAATCCAAAATTTAAGTTCTGTTTTCTGTTTTATTAATAATTTAATAACATTTTTTAACAATTCAAACTTCTAATAATTAGAAAAATTGCCAATTAATATTATATGGATTAAGAGTTATAATATTAAACTGCTTTCATTTATCATTCATCGGGGAATATTAAAATTTCAAATGATGATAATACATTGATCTAAATTTTCTATTTTTATGAAAATCTTCATTTAATGAACCCATAACTTCTAATTTATGTCTCATGAACTATGCCATCTAATTTTTTTGGCATAAATATTTATCTTTCTCTGTTTTGACAACAATGGCATTAAAGCCTTCTTCATTCTAAACTATTCTCAATAACAGCTTCCTACTTAATATAATGAGTTCGTACAACTTAAAATTTATTTTTCTTTTCCTCCTGGTGCATAGGTAAGAAGCCAATAAATTTGCTTGCACCACAAAAGATATTTTTATTTTACTGTCGTTTCTCAGATTTGTAGATTCCATCGAAGACAACCTTCGATTTCCGCAAAACTTTTCAATAGGAGCCGCAACGGCTTCTTATCAAGTCGAAGGTGGTTGGAATGCTAGTGGTAACAATATTTTTGAAACTAAAATTAAAAAAAAATTTACTTAAAAGAACATTTAAATACTTGAAAGGTAAATACTACAATTCTGTTTGATATTTTACTCGATAGATAAAGGTGAGAACGTTTGGGATTGGTTCACACATCTAAAGCCTTCGAGAATATTCGATGAAAGTACTGGAGATGTTGCTTGTGACTCGTACCATAAATACAAAGAGGATGTGAAGATTTTGAAGAATATTGGTGTAAGTATGCTTTTTATGTATGCTTCCGGCGGAAATTGTACTTCAGATGCTGCGATCTCAGAATTTTTCCCCGGAATTGTATGTTTCAATGTTAGAAATTAATAATAATTCTTGTTCAGTTTGATCACTACCGTTTTTCAATAAGTTGGTCACGAATTTTGCCAAATGGTTTCGCGAACAACGTGAGCAAAGACGGTATCAAATATTACGCTGACCTTCTCGACGAACTGAACTCGAAAGGTATTACACCCTATGTGACACTCTATCACTGGGATCATCCATCAGTTCTGGAGAAATTAGGCGGATGGACCAATGAATTGATGGTTGACTGGTTTGCCGATTACGCGAGAATAGTATTCCAGGAATTGGGTCCCAAAATAAAGGTCTTCCTGACTGTGAACGAGCCAACAGTATTTTGTGGATTTGGTTATGGATCCACTCAAAGAGCGCCAGGTGAGAAGAACGTTTGTTATCTTATTTAATTTTTTTACACTCGTAAACTTTTGTTAAAGGTATAAACCTACCGGGTCTGGCTAATTACCTATGTGTTCATAATGTCCTCAAGGCTCACGCTAGAGCATATCATATTTACGATAAAGAATTTCGTCCTCAACAAAATGGTCTAATTAGCATAGTACTGCATTGCACTCGCTTTTATGCGGACAATCCCAATGACACTCTACTTGATGATATTGGATTTCAATTCTCCTGCGGATGGACGGCACATCCAATTTTTTCGAAAAAAGGCGACTATCCGGATGTAATGAAGGATATAATAAGGAGGAAGAGTTTGCAGCAAGGTTGGTCACAGTCTAGGCTACCCAGCTTCTCCCAAAAGTGGATTTCCTACATTAGGTAATTACCATCCTGTTATGAAGTGACCTAATTGTTATACTCCCTAATGTTTCCCAATCTGATTATAATTAACTCCTTGACTGTCATGGGAAAGATTTTGTCCGTAAAATCTTTACCATGGCAGTTAAGGGGAATAGAAATTAACTGAGAGAAACAAAGGATTTCCCAATTGGTAAATAACACAGGAAAAATCACCCAAAATTTCATCATGACATGCCTATGTTAAATTGATGAAAAGATTAGGTTTAGGAGACTTCTTGAGAATTAATGAGAGTATGATTAAAATAGCAATGGCTAAAATATCTCTCAAAACTACATCTGGACTTGACCTAATTCCTGTCTTTGCAATACGTAAACTTTCTCAACCTTTGATTGAACCATTGTTGATAATTTTTAATAAATCTCTTAATAATGGGATTCTTCCTACTATTTGGAAAAGCACAAAAGTGTGTCCTGTTTATAAAAGTGGAAATAAATCCGAGATAACAAATTTACCGTCCAATATCTATAATTAATAATTTTTCCAAAATGTTTGAGAAGTGCATTTATGACTTTGTTTTTGATAAAGTTTCTGCTAATTTATCAATATATCAACATGACTTTATTTCAAAAAGATCAACCTCTACAAATTTGTTGGTGTTCACCCAGGATTTATTTAATTTATTGAATGATTACCAACAGATTGATGTAATTTATACAGATCTATCAAAAGCTTTTGATAAAGTTAATCATACTTTGTTGCTACATAAGCTTCTAACTTTTGGTGTATCTGATAAATTATTAAAACTGATAAAATCATATTTATTGAATAGACCTAATCATGTGCAGTACAATGGATATGTTTCAGAACCATTCGGCTTCTGGTGTTCCTCAAGAATCCAATTTGGGTCCTCTTTTGTTTTCAATTTATATGAATGATGTATCAATGTATTTAGCTTGCCATCATCTTCTTTATGCAGATGATGTTAAATTATATATGCCTATTTCTAATTTAAATTCTTGCTTATCTCTTCAAGATAACTGAAACATTTTTAATGAATGGTGTTGTAATAATAAATTTAATTCAAATGCTAGTAAGTGTAAGGTTTTAACATTTACTAGAAGTTCATCAATTTTAGAATACCAATATAAAATTAATGATACTCTGCTTGAGAGGGTTTATAAAATAAAGCATCTTGGAGTTACATTGTTACCAAATTTATCTTTTAAGGATCATATTAGTGAAATTATTAATAGTGCTACTAAGACTTTGGGATTCTTAATTAGATCATGTAGACAATTCAAGAATAAATCCACCTTAGTTGTACTCTTTAAAACATTGGTACTAACAAAGTTTGATTATTCCAATATTGTATGGTTTTCAAAAATATATTGATGAAATTAATCAATGCCATAAGCAGTTTCTAAAATTTCTAGCTTGGAGAGAGGATAAAGTTTATCCTCCTAGAGGAATTGACCTTAAAATATTGCAGAATAGGTTTGAAGTTTGGTCAGTTGAAGACAGACAAAAATTTTCTAATATTATCTTTATTTTTCAACTTCTAAAAGGTCTTATTGACTGTCCATTTATATTACAATTGCTACCATTTAATGTTCCTCAATATACTGTACGTAATTATGCTCCTTTTTATCTGCCATCAGTTCTCAATAATCAGTCACCAATATACAGAATGTGTTCTCTTGTAAACAATCTTTACTTTCAAATGCGAAGATGACAATGTTGATTTATTTTTTATGTCACTTAATGAATTTATAAATGCAGCTCAGAGTTATGTTAGTTAGAATAGTTTGTCAGATTAGTTGCCTATAGTCTACTATAATTTTTATAAACCATTTTTGTAGCCCTATAATTGGTTTATACTGTTCGGCTTTGTATTTTCAAATAAATTAATTAAGTTAACCATAAATGTATTAAGAGATAGGCCATAAAAATCAATACTGTTGTAGTACTCACTAGCCTCTCTAGTTAATCTAGCCATAACCGTGTTATCACTAAAATTAGTTCTATGCAAAGGCTGCTTAAGCAATATCAGATTTCCTGTAGGCCTATAAGCAAAAAGGGACTAATTTGCTTTTATAATTTAATAACTTTAGGACTAAAAATAATTCCTTTAATTCACATTGTGTCTCCTTAGGGGATCTGCTGACTTTTTCGCCTTAAATCACTACACGGCAAGAATTATACAAAATCGAACAGGCTACATTGGACCGTTCTTCAACGATCTGGATATAAATTTAACCGTTGATCCAAATTGGCCAACAACTGAGAGCGAATATTTTTTTGTAAGTTGACAAATAATAAGGTACTCTCTACTCTCTAATAATTACCAATTTCTTTAAAGATCGTACCCGAGGGTTTTAGATCAATTCTCAATAGAATAAAGGAAGAGTACTCCAATCCTCCTGTCTATGTAATGGAGAATGGATTTTCCAATTCCGCTGTTCTTGACGATGTGCAACGTTTGAATGGTATAAAAGTTTATTTGAAGGCACTATTGATGGCTATTCATAAAGACGGTTGTAATGTCAGGGCGTACACTGTTTGGAGTCTTCTTGATAATTTCGAATGGGACAGAGGATACAGGTAAACAATTTCTGCCTAACGTCAATCATGATCTGATGCTAAGGACAATAGGTAAAATTTTATTTAACCCTTTGCTGACGCTAGTGACCATTATGGTCAAATATGAACCGTTTGGTTACCAAAACAATTTATTAGTGACATTAAACCATTATCATTATTAACCATTATTATTTTTAACCATTATCTTTTGCTGATCTGAATAAAGAAATTCAGTTCCTTGTCTGGGCAGATGATGGAAGTTAGAAATGGTGATAGAAACGGGAGCAATTAGCATCAGGAGAGGGTGAAAATAATAAATCTCTACATTATTATGACCCAGTCAGAAGGAAATTGGCGGCAAGTCGAGAACTTCATAATCTCGGTCATGTCGAGGAAGGATCTCGAGGGCCGCCAAAAAGCGTAATTTAAACAGCTTTTAATTTGTTTGTTCGTTTGTTTCTATTAATTTATTTTGTGATTTATTTGTCCTTATACACTTTTAATTTATTTTGTATTTTATTTGTCCTTATACAATTTTAATTTATTCTGTTATTTATTCGTCCTTATTTATTTTAATTTATTCTGTGATTTATTTGTCCTTATACAATTTTTACTTTTTGACATTATGTATCCGTTAATTTTATATGTTTCTGTTTTAGACCCGTTTAATATTTTATCTATTGACATTTTAAAGTATTTTAACATTTGTTTTTTATTTTTGTTGTGCTGTTAATTCCGCTTTTATATTGAAATAGTTTTAAATTTTTTAACTATTGACGCAGGAGAACCGCAGGTAAAGAACAAAGTCGCAGCAGCGACAGAGTTGGAGCGCCACCCTCGAAGGCTAAAGTCTTACGACAGTTCCGAGGGAGGGTAAAGGGCTCCAAAAGAAGGGTTACGGGTTTTAGTGGATCGGGGTTGGCAGTAGGTCGCCAGTATTCTAAATTGACTATATTATTTATTTATTTTTTCTTTATTTTCTTTTGTTTTATTATACCAACCCCACATAACCTTGGAGTGCGGAATCCAGGGTATTTGTAGGCAGATTTCCCAAAAGTCCCTAAGCAAAAAAAAAACTAAACAACCAAATTTGCAAATTTTACAATACTGTATCTTAGGGATAATTGTGGTTCATATTATTGTTTTCACAAGGGATGCATAAAATGCTACAATTTTAAAGATACCTCTACCTTTTCTCGTGTCACGTCACATGTTTACTTTGAAAACAAACAATTCCTTATCGCGTTCAGATAATATTAAATTTGACATTCAAAAAGAGAGGTTCACCTCCCTCCTTGTCAATACTTACTGACGTTTCATTGATTATAAAGACAAGGAACTGGATTTCTTTATTCAGATCAGCAGAAGATTAAAAATGATTAAATGTCACTAATAAATTGTTTTGATCTTGAAATTCCTTTCAAGATAGATGACGTATTTTCAATAGTGCTGATAAAGATTTGAAGTTCAAATATTTTGGGGGTGTGTATACAGCAAGAATGATCTCAATGAGATTAGTGGATAAATAGATAAGTGGATAAATAGATAAGTGGATAAATAGATAAGTAAATAAAGAGATAAATAGAAATAAATTCTTTTCAAATTAAGAAATATTTGTTGTAAGCTTTCAACTATTTTGCAACATTTCGTAACATGCTGGCAGGATTCTTTTATATCAAGATTTAAGGAACATTAATGACAAGTTTTCACCAACTTTTTTCAGAAAACTTGATGTGCAGGGAAAAAGTTGTGAAAATTTCTGAAATTTGCCAAAATATTGTAACTAAGGGGTTTTTGGGGTAGGGAACTTGGAATCTGAGGATAGATTTTATAAATTCAAAATGGCGGATCCAACATGGCAGACCAAAGTTTTTAAAATTTCTTAAATTTGCCAAAATATAGAAGCTCAGGGATTTTTGGGATCGGGGACTTCGAGTCTACAATTAGATTTTAAAAATTCAAAATGGCGGATACAATATGTCTGACAAAAAATTTGCAAATTTCTCAAATTAATTAAAATATTAAAGCTCAATGGGTTTTAAAGTAGAGGATTTTGAATATTAAATTAGATTTTAAGAATTCAAAATGGCGGATCCAGTATGGCGGACCAAAAATTTGATTATCTTTCAAATTAGCCAAAATATTGAAACTCAAGGGGCTTTAAAGTCGAGGATTTTGAACCTTGGATTAGTTTTTAAAAATTCAAAATGGCGGATCCAATATGGCGGACAGAAAATTGGCAAATTTCTCAAATTAACCAAAATATTAAAGATCAGTGGGTTTTAAAGTAGAGGATTTTGAATCTTAAATTAGATTTTAAAAATTCAAAATGGCGGATCCAGTATGGCGGACCAAAAATTTAAGTGTTTTTTAAATTAGCCAAAATATTGAAACTCAAGGGGCTTTAAAGTCAAGGATTTTGAACCTTGGATTAGATTTGAAAAATTCAAAATGGCGGATCCAGTATGGCGGACCGAAAATTTGCAAATTCCTTAAATTAACCAAAATATTGGAGCTTAAGGGGCTTCAAGGTCGAGGATTTTGAACCTTGAGTTAGGATTTTAAAAAATTCAAAATGGCGGACAGAAAATTTGAAAATTATTGATAAAATTTTTTGTGTATTTATAAAAACGGAAAATTTTGAAGTAGTAAATATTTTCATTTTGCTTTTTAATTGTATAAAAATTTTCTAGTGAACGTTTTGGAATTGTACATGTCGATTTTAACGACCCCGAGAGAAAGAGGACATTAAAACAATCTGCAATGTGGTTAAAAAATATGCTATCAAAACGGGACCTTAACGCAGCCGATAATACTGTGTACTAAAAGAAAAAAAATTATTATTTTCTCAGGTAACTTTTACATTTATTTAACAAATAAAATAATAATAATATGTTATATTATATTATTATTATATTTAATAATTCACACAAAATTCTTTAAAAACTTCCCCTCTTGGAAAATCTTGTCGGAATTCTGAGAATATTTTCCGCTAAGGCACTTTTTAAAAAAAAAATCTTCCAGCAAAATAACAAGAAAATTTCGATTTAAAATAAAAAAATCAGAAATATATTGTAATTTCGAAATGTTTTTAAAATAAAAGATTTTAGAATTTGAGTCAGAAATCTGATGGATTTTCCACAAGATTTTTGACCAAAATTATCAAAAAGGGGATTTTTTTGCATTCACTTTGAATTTTTTAACATTTTATTCGTAAAAATATACGTTTGAAATTTTTTTTCGACAGAGATAATATTTTAAAGTAGTAAAATATTTATTATTTCTTTCAGATTATGCTTTGTGGAAATGACGCATGTTGATCACAAATTTTTATATTGCTATAATTTTCTACTCTGTTAACTTTAAGTTTAAATAAAGTGTATATAGAATTTTTTTGCAGTTACAAAAGTTTTTCTTCCATTTTCAGTCGCTATTGTTGAAAAATTTTTAAAATTGTTTAAGTCCTAAAAAATTCAGGTAAGGTATTTAATTATTTATGTATAATAATTAATAACTGAAAAAAAGGTTATTACTTATTAATAAGTTAATGAACCAATTTGTTACAGTTTATAAAATCAATTTTTATCTTAGTGAATTAATTAATATTCCTACTTAACTATTTAGTAACTTCAATTATTTATGAATTTTAAAAAACAATTTTTAAATTTTTCTGAATTTATATTATATAATAAATTATAATTAAAATAAATTATGTGTGATTGGTAAATTAAAAATTTAAATAAATTAATTAATAATTGTATTTAATTAATAATTTTATTGTTGATTTGAATTTAATGAAAGAACCTCAAAACAATTTTCCTTTTGACCGTTTTCTAGCGCCGTTGATTTTAGATTGAAAATTCAAAATGGCGGATCCAATATGGAAGCCAAAAAAATTTTTCTCTTGATTATAACTAATTTTAATTACTGTTTAAATGATTTTAGATCGTTAATTACCAATTTTTGTGTCTATTTTTAAAAATCATCAAAAATTCTAAATGAAAAAAAATTGAAATTAGTAATTTAAAATTTTCAAAAAACAATTCTAAATTTACAGAAAGTGGTTTCAATAAAAATGAAATTCATCATCTTGGGAATTATTCCAGCAATTCTTCTACTTTCATTTGGGTAAAAAAAGTTAATTTTACAAAATATTTATTAAAATCCATGTCTTTTTCGACTCTCCAAAAAATTTTTAAAAAAATAAATAAAATATTTTAGAAACGTAAAAAAAAATTTAATTTAAAAAATTTTTAGAAACGTAAAAAAATTTTTTTATTTTTGAAAATTTTAGATTTACGAAGAAAAGTGTGAGCGCCTCAATGACGGGACACTCAGGAAATAAACATGTAAATGAATTTTCACATTTTGGTAATAACATTAATGGACATTATAAAGCAAAAGTGGGAAATGAATATGAAAAGCATGAAAAAATTGGTGGAAAAAATGAAAACAATATGGGCCAAAATTATGGATCATATCAGCAAGGAAATAGAGCTCATATTCGAGATAGAATTACAAAAAAAATTAAAGAACGCAATAATGCATTATCTGGTTGGCATTTGAAGGCAACTAAGTTTTTGGATAAAATTTATGAAATTTTAGAAATTGTTCGGCCTTTAAAACTATTAAAAGCTCTTCAATAAATGATGAGTCATTTTTTTTAAACTTTTTGATAGAGAAGAAAATAAAATATTTATCGCGAAATAAATAAAAATGAAAAATTTACAAAGAAATAAAAAATAGAAAAAATAAATTCAACTGTATTTGAGAAAATCTACTAAATTCATTGTATTTAATACATATTTTGTTGATAATAAAATTTGCAATTTATTAATTGAGAATTAATTCGAGTTTTTTTTCACAACATTCCTGAATTAATTAGGATTTTTTTTTGAGTCAAAAATAGTAAAATTTAAAGAGTTTTTTTTTCTTTAAAAAAATTTTTATTATTAAAAACAATTTTTTTTTATTAAAAGCAATTCCAATTGGGTTCGAAACAGTTTTTTTGTAAACTACAAGTAATGATTAACACGAATAGAAAGTTTTAAATCGTATGGTCAATAATTGTGAAAGTTAAGAGAAAAATCATTTTTGTTTATCAAATTTTTTCAGAATAAAATTATTTATATTTTAAATTCCATCAGATTCACTATAATTTTGTAATGTAAGCCCTTGAAAAATTGTAAACAAAAATTTTCTTTAAAAAATTGAGAAGCATTTTTTTTAAATTAATTAATTGTTTTCTATCCATAATTTAAAAAATTGAAAGTCACTTTTTTAAAAATTGTTTTAATTTAAAAAATTGAAAAGCATTTTTTTAAACAATTGTTTTACTTAAAAAACTTTTTTTTTAATTTTTCAATTCAGTTTTTTAATTTAAAAAATTAAAAACCATATTTTTAAAAATTGTTTTACTTAAAAAATTTTTTTTTTAATTTTTCAATTCAGTTTTTTATTTTAAAAAATTGAAAACCATATTTTTAAAAATTGTTTTAATTTAAAAAAAGGGAAAACCATTTTTTTAATTTTTAAAATTTTGTTTTTCAATCTTGCAATTTTTAGTTTTTAATTTAAAAAATTGAAAAGCTTCTTTTTTAAAATTGTTTTAATTCAACAAACTAAAAAGCATTTTTTTAAACAATTGTTTTACTTAATAATATTTTTTTTAATTTTTCAATTCAGTTTTTTAATCTAAAAAATTGAAAAGCATTTTTTTTAAATTGTTTTAATTTGAAAAATTAGAAAACCGTTTTGTTCAATTTTTTTAATTTAAAAAATTGAAAAGCTTTTTTATAAACAATTGTTTTAATTTTAAAATTTTGTTTTTAAAATTTTTCAATTCAGTTTTTTAATTTAAAAAATTGAAAAGCATTTTTTTAAACAATTGTTTTACTTAAAAAACTTTTTTTTTAATTTTTCAATTCAGTTTTTTATTTTAAAAAATTGAAAACCATATTTTTAAAAATTGTTGTAATTCAAAAAAGGGAAAATCGTTTTTTACTTTTTTAAATTTTGTTTTTTAATCTTTCAATTTAGTTTTTAATTTAAAAAATGAAAGTCACTTTTTTTATATTTGTTTTAATTCAAAAAATTTTAAAGCATTTTTTGAAACAATTGTTATAATTTAAAAATTTTGTTTTTAAATTTTCCAATTCAATGTTTTAATTTAAATAATTTTAAAAAAAATTTTTTTAATTGTTTAAAATTAAAAAATGGAAAAGAATTTTTTTTAAAATTGTTTTAATTTAAAAAATTTGAAAACCATTTTTTTAAAAATTGTTTTAATTTGAGAAAAATTGGAAAACCGTTTTTTTTTAGTTTTTTTAATTTAAAAAATTGAAAAGCATTTTTTTAAACAATTGTTTTAATTTTAAAATTTTGTTTTTAAATTTTTCAATTCAGTTTTTTAATTTAAAAAATTGAAAAGCATTTTTTTAAACAATTATTTTAATTTAAAAAAAATTTTAAATCAAATAACAAAATTGATGACAAAAAAAATTTCAAATTCTGTTCGGTTCTTTTTTTTCTGACATAATAATGAACAAAGCGACTACATTCCTGAACCACTTCCTCCATTTTCACAAAGACACAAAGCATGTACCCTGATGCGTTTATATCTCAGGGTAGAAAGGACAGTTCCATTTCTATCCTTACATCGACAACATTGTTAGTAAAGTTTTTTTTTTAAATAATAAACAACTTTTTCCAATGTCAAATGTGTTTGAAAAAAAATTATTTCCATCATTAATTTTTTACTAAAAGAAAAATATTTCAATAATTTTTCATTTCTTTCGGAGATATTTTATATTAATTTTCTACTAAAATTTAGAAACAAAATCGATCTGTATAACACGAAGAGAAATAATTTTCCTCAAGCATTGAATAATATTTATTTTGATAATTCAAATGATTCTTGTGTCACATAATTCAGTCTTGACCTTGTTTCTGATCAAGAATTTATGACATTGCGATAAAAAGAAAATTTTTTTTTATTTATCCCCCCAAATCGAGATAATTTTTATCGTTAATTTAATTTTTAAAATTCTCCTTTCTTTTAAATGTGAATATAATGAATATAATAATCATTCAATGAGTATTATTTTAAATCTTTTTATCTAAAGTAATGTACTTGTTTTCTTATGAAATCTATTTTGTGATTAGGGCGACGTATTAAATATTGGATAGCAAAAATTATACAATTCATTGTTCAAGTTTATCGAACAGCGAATGTAAACTGGTAAAGATGACAAGAAATTTAGTAATTGTTTTAGTGATAACGTTCGCAATCACTATTTACGGGTAAGTTTAAAAAAAAAGAACATTGTCAACAAACATTTATTTTTGACGAACAAGTTTTAATTACATATTTTTTATTTTTGTGCTTCTATTTTTAATTTTAATTCTAATCTTAATTTTAATTTTCGCTTTTCAAATATTTAGTTTTAGACTGAAATTCTATTTTTTAAAAAATTAATCATAATTTTCTTCTTTTTAATTTTAGTTTATATAAAAATTCTACTTTACTTAAATTTTATTCTTAATTTTTATTAAATTTTAGTTTGGAAACAAAATTCTATTCATACTTTAAATTTTAATCTTAATTTTCTTTTTTTTTGTTTTAAACTAAAATTCTATTCTTAATTTAAATTTTAATCATACCCAGGATTCTTTTTTTTAATTTTATAAACTAAAATTCTATTTTTAATTTGAATTCTAATCTTAATTTGCTTCTTTTTAATTTTAGTCTTAAACTAAAATTCAATTATTAAATTAAATTTTAATCTTAATTTTCTTCCTCTTAATTTTAGTCTTAAACTAAAATTCAATTATTAAATTAAACTTTAATTTTCTTTTTATTTTAATTTTACTGTTTAACTAAAATTCTATTTTTAATTAAAATTTTAAGCTTAATGTTAATTTTCTTTTTTTAATTTTAGTATTCAACTTTTAATATTAATTTCTTCTTTTTACATATTATATTTAAAATATTTTTGGCTTCTTAATTTTGAAATTAATTTTTTACTTTTTACGTTTTATTTTTTTAATTCTTATTTTTACTGTTTAGTAGCAAATTTTTAATTATTTTATTTATAAAAATATAAACCGAACATAATTTTCGTATTTTTTTCCCTTACTTTTTTACTGTTTAGTAGCAAATTTTTAATTATTTTATTTATAAAAATATAAACCGAACAAAATTTTCGTATTTTTTTCCCTTACTTTTTTACTGTTTAGTAGCAAAGTTTTAATTATTTTATTTATAAAAATATAAACCGAACATACTTTTCGTATTTTTTTTCCTTACTTTTTTACTGTTCAGTAGCAAATTTTTAATTATTTTATTTATAAAAATATAAACCGAACATACTTTTCGTATTTTTTTTCCTTACTTTTTATATCTTGCTTTTCACTTTTTAGCTTATTTTATTTTTATATTTGTTTTTAATTTTTTATTTAATTTCACAAATATTCATTTTGCATTTTCTATTTTTTTTAAATTTTAATTTTTACTATGAAAAATTTTTATTTTCTCTATTTTGTTTTGTTTTGCATTTTCATTTTTCATTTTCATTTTTAATTTCGATTCTAGTCTCACTTGAATAATAGGTTTGTTTACTATAATTTTTTTTACTTCGACAAATATTAATTTTCTTGGTTCACTCCACTTGTATTTTTACTCCATTTTCACTTCACTTTCACTCCTCTTTCAATTTCACAGAAAATTTATTTTCACTCAATTTTCACTTCACTTTCACTCCACTTTCATTTTTAGTCAAAATTTTTGTCACTCCACTTTCACTTTCATCCGAAAATATTGAGTGATAATAAATTTTGAGTGAATGTGAAAGTGGAGTAAAAGTGAAGTGAAAATAAATTTGAAGTGAAAATAAATTTGGAGTGAAAGTGAAGTGAAAATAAATTTGAAGTGAAAATAAATTTGGAGTGAAAGTGAAGTGAAAATAAATTTGAAGTGAAAATAAATTTGGAGTAAAAGTAAAGTGAAGTGAAAATAAATTTGAAGTGAAAATAAATTTGGAGTGAAAGTGAAGTGAAAATAAATTTGGAGTGAAAGTGAAGTGAAAATAAATTTGGAGTGAAAGTGAAGTGAAGTGAAAATAAATTTGAAGTGAAAATTAATTTGGAGTGAAAGTGAAGTGTAAGTGAAATGAAATTACATAATCGTCTCATTAATTTTTTTAATGCGTCTTAATTTCATTTTCACTTTGATTTATTTTTAAAAATAATTTTTACTTTTGAATATTTTTATTTTGCCAGATAGTAATTCGACATAAAATTATTTTCAGAAACGAAAACACAGAATCGGAATGGAAATTTCCAGAAGATCTCATAATTGGAGCAGCGACAGCCTCCTATCAAATTGAAGGAGCCTGGAACGAAAGTGGTAATTCTAAAAGGAATTTCAACCCATCAATTAAATTCAAAATTGAAATTTTCTTCCTAAATTGTTAAAAAATCAATTTTCTACAATTTTCCCTTTTGAAATAGATTGTTAGCAATAAATTTTCCCTCTTTAGGAAAAGGTGAAAGTGTTTGGGACCGTTTCACCCATAATAGGCCCCAACTTATCGAGGATGGAAGCACTGGCGATGTGGCCTGTGACTCCTACCACAAGTACAAAGAAGACGTGGCGATACTTAAAGATATCGGCGTAAGTTTTCTCTATCATAAAATGTTTTTTTTCCAAATTTGTTATTCTTTAATTTCCTTTAATTGCTATTCTTTAGATTAAAATTACAATAATACCTGTAATAAACAAATTTAATTGTTATCAATAATTTAATTTAAAGGAATGTTACACGAAAAAAAGTCGAAACCTTTAAATCTGTTTGGTAGTGGATCTTCTTCTTCCAGACTATCAATTCAGTCTGTGGGGTGAGAATCCCTATTTTTAAACCGAAGTGGTGATTTCGAAAAATAAAGGTTATTAATTATAAACTAGTACTCAGGTTTAATATTGAACAAAATGATCATATGGTTCAAACAAACAAAAATTACTAAAATGATCATATATTTAATAACACAAACTTCAAAGAATAAAGTGAACAAACTATACATGCGTAAAATATAACTTTTGTGTTCTGTGTAGTGTAATGTTTTTAATAGTTAAATATTTTGCTCACCAACCAATTTGTTTCCTTTGGTTGCTCTTTCCAAAATGTATCCTTTGGTTTTCACTTGAACCTTACACTTAATTTATATTTTCTATTCACATCAATTATAACCTGGGCTCGTGACACAACCCTTTAAAAGAAATACTCAATAAAATAATTTATCTTTTCTGTACTTGACTTTGTCGACCTATTTGTTTCAGGTCTCAAACACAAGAACCAATCTAAACTGACTTTCCACTACGGAAGTCTTATTCCAACTCCCCGATCTCCAATTTTTATCAATTTTCGTACACCGAAAATCGAGTGGGAAGATCTTTAATACTTTGCAACACTCGGTCGTTGACCAGTGCATTTTTGCATAGTTGTATTTTTCAGTGGCGTGATCCTAGTTTATTGAACTCGGACACGTAAATTGCAAGTATTTTTATTGAAAGTCGTGAAATACGAATTCCACAGGTGCTAATGACATTGATTGTGAATACTCATTTTCATTTGCTCTCTACTGTTTTATTTTATTTAGAGCAACCAAAGTTATTTTCAATTTGGTTTTGGTTTAACCAAAAAAAAACTAATTTACATTTGTATGTTCTGTATTGTATTTTTATTTAAACAAAAATAAATGTGACGAAATCGGTTCGTCACAATACCTGAAGTTAAATTAAAAACAAAACGTTTCTTATTAATCACCAAGTTTTCCCATTGTTCCAAAGTTTGACTTCTATCGCTTCTCAATAAGCTGGACGAGAATATTTCCAAGCGGCTTTCCCAATAAGGTCAGTGCCGAGGGAATAAAATACTACAATGACCTAATTGACGAACTGCGTTCAAAAGGACTCGAACCATTTGTCACGATTTATCACTGGGATCATCCGCAAGTGCTGGAGAAACTTGGAGGCTGGACCAATTCACTGATGGTCGATTGGTTTGCAAGTTACGCTCGTGTTGTAATTAAGGAATTTGGTCCTAAAGTGAAATTCTTTGCAACAGTGAATGAACCAATGGTCTTCTGTCCTGATGGTTATGGAGGACTCACTAAAGCTCCCGGTGAGATGAAATCCTTGGAATTTTTAATTTTTATCTTCCTTGAATGTTTGCAGCTTCTATAATTGCTTCACTCAATTTTTCAGGAATAAATCTCCATCTCTATGCGGAATATATTTGCATGCACAATGTTCTGAAAGCACATGCCAAAGTTTATCATATGTACAATGATGAATTTCGTTCCACGCAAAATGGTAAAATTGGAATCATCAATCCATGTCAGTATTATTTTTCGAAAGAGGAAAATGACACAAAAACACGGGACATTGCATTTCAGTACAGCTGCGGATGGGTGTCACATCCAATTTTTTCCAAGGATGGCGATTATCCCCAAGTGATGAGGGATAGAATTGATGAGAATAGCAAACTTCAAGGATGGCCTAGTTCACGTTTGCCGAAATTCACGCCGGATGAAATCAAATACATTAGGTGAGTTTTTTTTGGGGAAAATTTCTACGAGAGACGGTTGGGAATTTATGACCGGAATCAGGAGGATCTTCCGAAGATTTTTCAAAAAAGTTCCGTAAAGTATAGTAATAAAAAGTAAAGTAAAATAATTTCATTCAAACAGAATAAAAAGTTCATAAATTGTACGATATAATTTGGAGAATTTTTAGAGAAATTACAAATGATTGCAGAAATTCAATTATTTTTAAAAAGTAATAAAATTCTTCGCAAAAATTCAATTATATTCAAAAATTTCTTTTAAATTTTCGTCAAAATTTCAATTCGTTTGTTCTGACAGTTGGCTAAGCCCTCAAGTCATTTAAGAAGAAGAAGAAAATTTCAATTATATTTAGAAATATTAAAAGTCTTCTCCGAAATTAATATATTTTCTTTAAAAAAAAATTTAAAAACTTTGTCAACATTTCAATTATCTGTATAAACAAATATATAGCAAAATTCTTCAACAAAATTCAATTATTAATTTATTTTCAAAAAATTTATTAAAATTCATTAAAAAATTTCAATTATTTTCATAATTAACAATAATTATCACACGAATTCGATTATTTTATAAAGTAATAAAATTCAATCATTTTCAAAAATTTTAATAAAATCCATTGTAAAATTTGAAGTATTTTCCAAAGTATAATAATATTCTTCGCAAAAATTAAATATTGTTCAATAAAATTTTAATTATCTTTAGAAATATTAAAATTCTTCTCCGAAATTCATATATTTTCAAAAATACTAAAAAACATTGTCAACCTTTTCAATTATCTGTATAAATAAATAGCAAAATTCTTCAACAAAATTCAAATATTTTCAAAAATTTTATTAAAATTTATTTCAAAATTCCAATTATTTTCAAAAGTAACAATATTTATCATACGAATTCAATTATTTTCTTAAGTAATAAAATTCAATTGTTTTCAAAAATTTTAATAAAATCCATTGCAAAATTTAAATTATTTATTTATTTTCAAAAGTAATAATATTCTTCGCAAAAATTTATTTTTTATTCAATATCTACTATTTTTATATAGAATTTACCAAAAGAATTTAATTATTTAAAAAAAAATTTAATAAAATTCTGCAAAAACTTTTAATTATTTTCAAAAAATAATAAAAATTTCACAAGAATTTCATTAATAACAATTTTTTTTATAAATTTCTTCGCAATCATTCAACTGTTTTTATAATTAATAAAATTTTACCGGGATTGAATTATTTTCGTAAACAATAAAATTCTTTTTAGAAAATCAATTATTTTTAATACAATTTTTAATCGAATTCCTCGAAAAAATTCTTAAAAATTTTATTAAAATTCGTCCAAAGAATTTAATTGTTTAAAAATTTGTTGATAGGATTCTTAATAGGAATTGAATTCCAAGAAGCATTCAATTATTCAATAAATTGTTTATTTTTCCATTTAGATATTTTAATTTTGGTAGAATTTTCTCATAAACATTGAGTTAAAAATAAATTTCAGTTAAAATCTTTGATTATAAAAAAGTAATTGAATTTGGAAAATTTTTTTAAAAATTGTTTTCAAAATAATTGAATTTTTACCGAAAAAAGATTTATAAAAACTTTTTAAAATGTTTGAATTTATGCTAAAATTCTAATATTTTTTAAAATAATTTAATTACTGTTAATTTTTTACAAGAATTGAATTATTTTTGAAAATTTTAATAAAATTCTTTGCAAGAATTCAATTATTTTCTAAAGTTATAAAATTCAATTACTTTCAAAAAATTCTTAAAAGTTTTATTAAAATTCGTCCAAAGAATTTAATTGTTTAAAAATTTGTTGATAAGATTTTTAATAGAAATTGAATTCCACGAAGCATTCAATTATTCAATAAATTATTTATTTTTCCATTTAGATATTTGAATTTTTGTAGAATTTTCTCATAAACATTGATTTAAAAATAAATTTCAGTTAAAATCTTAGATTATAAAAAAATAATTGAGTTTGGGAAATTTTTTTAAAAATTGTTTTAAAAATAATTAAATTTCTACCAAAAAAAGTTTTATAAAAACTTTTAAAAATGTTATCATTTCTGCTAAAATTCTAATATTTTTTAAAATAATTGAATTTCTGTCAATTTTTTAAAAGAATTAAATTATTTTTGAAAATTTTTATAAACTTCTTAGCAAGAATTCAATTATTTTCTAAAGTAATAAAATTCAATTATTTTCCAAAAATTTTAACAAAATCCATTGCAAAATTAGAATTATTTTCAAAAGTAATAATATTCTTCGCAAAAATTAAATATTGTTCAATATCTACTATTTTTATAAAATTTACCAAAAGAATTTAATCATTTTAAAAAAAAATTAAGTAAAATTTTACAAAAACTATTAATTATTTTCAAAAAATAATAAAAATTTCACAAGAATTTCATTATTAATGAATTTTTTTCATAAATATCTTCGAAATCATTCAACTATTTTTATAATTAATAAAATTTTACCGGGATTCAATTATTTTCGTAAATAATAAAATTCTTTTTAGGAAATCAATAATTGTTAATAGAATTTTTAACCGAATTCCTCGAAAAAATTATTAAAAATTTTATTAAAAATCGTCCAAAAATTTAATTGTTTAAAAATTTGTTGATACGGTTTTTTATAGGAATTGAATTCCAAGAAGCATTCAATTATTCAATAAGCTATTAATTTTCGTATTTAAATAATTAAATTTTGATAGAATTTTCTCATAAACATTGATTTAAAAATAAATTTCAGTTAAAATCTTAGATTATAAAAAAATAATTAAATAATTTGGTAAATTTTTTTAAAATTGATTTAAAAATAATTGAATTTCTCCAGAAAAAAGTTTTATAAAAACTTTTTAAAATGTTTAAATTTCTACTAAAATTCAAATATTTTTTAAAATAATTGTATCCTTGAGAAGAATTTTTTTAAGACTATTAAAAATAATTGATTCCCTGCAAAGATTTTTATTATTTTACGAAAATATTTAAATTCTTGCGGAAAAATTTATTAAAATTTCTAAAAGTAATTAAAGATCTTCTTAGAATTTTTTTTATTTTTAATTTATGCCAAAAATTTTATTAAAATTTTTAAAAATAATTGAATTTCTATTCTTTTTTACAAGAATTGAATTATTTTTGAAAATTTTAATAAAATTCTTCTCAAGAATTCAATTATTTTCACAAATAATAAAATTCAATGCTGAATTTCAATAATTTCTAATACAATTTTAATCGAATTTCTCTAAAAATATAATTATTCTTAAAAAATTTATTAAAATTCGTTAATAGAATTCAAGTATTTGATAAGTTGGTGATAACAATTTTTTATGGAAAATGAATTTTAAGAAACGTTAAATTCTTCAATAAATTATTTAATTTGCTTTGTATTTTTTTTTTAAATAATTGAATTCTAGTAGAATATTCTAATAAAAATTGAATTTTATTTCATAAAAATGAATTTCAGTTAAAATTTCAGATAATCATTGATTATTAAAAACAATGTAGCGTGAATTTTAAAAAAGTAGTTAAACTTTGTAATTAATCATTTTAAAAAAGTTTAATTGAGTTTTTTAATACTATTTCCTGTTTTTATTTCCTAATATTTATTTATTAAAAGAATTTAACTAATAATTGAAATGTCGTAAAATTAAATATTGCAAAGAAATGTCTTGATAAAAAGTGGATGAGGAGGTGGAAACTTTAGAATCAAAAACGACACTTTTATTCTGGAAATATGAATGTTTATATTTCAAATGTTTCCAAAAGACTGACTCATCCAAATAGAAAAGAAAAAGCCACAAAGTTACAATTCAGTGTTGCCAATTTGATTTAAAGTAAAAGAGCTGTTGCCATATTTACGAAATTATTTGTCGACAAAATGAATTTGAAAATTGTCAAAGAAATTTTTCGAAAATTATTAAAAATAATCGATATAAGGGAGAATTTTAGATAAAAATTGTGTAAAATAATAATTGAATTGATAATGATTTTAATTATTATAAATAATTTTTATTAATAATTAATATTAGTTATTATAAATTATTTTTATTAATAATTAATATTAATTATTATAAATTATTTTTATTAATAATTAATATTAGTTATTATAAATTATTTTTATTAATAATTAATATTAGTTATTATAAATTATTTTTATTAATAATTAATATTAATCATTATAAAACATGAGGAAATTGATAACTTCGAGTCTTCGATAACGAAGTTATCGATTTCTTCATGTTTTACAGTTATAAAAATTGAATTTCTAGTTTTAAGTAAAAAGTTCTCTTATATTTAATTCGGTCTGATTCTACTTTTGTCAGTTGGTCCGTAATTTTTAATTTTCGGTCCATAAAGTCCGTATTTTATTTTTAACTACTTTCACTTCTTCGAACCCTTTGTTAATGACAATAACTCAGAAAATCACCTATTATTATCTTCCAGGGGTTCATCGGACTTCTTTGGATTGAATCACTATACGTCGTTCATAGCAATTCCACAAATGAGAAAGAAGGGATCCTTGTGGTTTAATGATGCAGGATATTACCGGACAGTCAATCCAAAATGGCCAGGAGCTGCGAGTTCATGGCTTAAGGTTTTACTTTTTTTTGAAAATAATAATAATAATAATTCATCAATTCAGTTCTAGGGGGTTTCAATTTCATTCATTTTAAGGTTGTACCGGAAGGATTCAGACACATACTGAACAAAATTAGAAGTGAGTATCAGAATCCAGTGGTGTATGTTACGGAAAATGGTTATTCAGACAGAGATGGTCTTAATGATTATGGCCGAATGAATTATTACCACTCGTACATAAAACAATTGTTACTGGCCATCAAGGACGGTTGTAAAGTTAAGGGTTACGCGTTCTGGAGTCTTCTGGATAATTTCGAATGGGAAAAAGGCTACACGTGAGTTAAAAAATGTTACAACTTGTTGCAACTTGTTACAACTTGTTACAACTTTTTAAAACTTGTTAAAACTTGTTAAAACTTGTTGCAACTTGTTAAAACTTGTTGTAACTTGTTACAACTTGTAACAACTTATTAAAACTTGTTACAACTTGTTAAAACTTGTAGCAACTTGTTACAACTTGTTACAACTTGTTGCAACTTGTTACAACTTGTAACAACTTATTAAAACTTGTTACAACTTGTTAAAACTTGTTACAACTTTTTAAAACTTGTTGCAACTTGTTAAAAAAAGGTAATAATCCTAGAAAAATTCATTTTCCTTTTGCTAAATTTGCTTCCAGTGAACGTTTTGGAATTATTCATGTGGACTTCAACGATCCAAACAGAAAGAGAGAGCTTAAGAATTCTGCAAAGTGGTTTAAAAACGTTCTTCGTTCTCGAAAGTTACTGCCTATCAATTCTACTGATAATTACGTCTAAATTAGTTGCTATAGTTTGTAAAAAACACTGTCAATTCCTCGAGAAGTAATAATTAATTATAAGATGTAAACTTTTCCAAAAAAAAAAAACAAAATAAATTTGTTCATCTGATTTTGAAGATCTTTAGCAAACATAGAGCATATGCAACTCTAATCTTTTTACAGTACCGATCAATCATCAAAAAAGGTTTTACATTGTCCCAGTATCTTTCCTTTGGAGATAAATATTTTAAATACATGCATTTTTGTAAATAAAACAGTTTCTGTATCCATGTAAATATCTTAAAGACATAATGTCTTTAAGAAAACATTAAAAACTGTAAAAATTGAACCTTCGTTATTTTTATTTTTACTCTTTCCAAAATAAGTTCCAGGTAGAATTTATTTAAAGACTATATGTCTTAAGCAGGACCCATATTAGAAAGTATTTAAAAAAAGTTGAAATAAATTAATTTAGAAGAAAGTTGATATGAAGTTTTTGAAAAGAACAAAAATTGTTTCAGATTATTTACTTTTAGTACTATTAAAATTAAATAAACCACTGTTTAAATAAAAAAAATAATATTCAAATGAAATAATAAAATAATTTAATATTTAAGTAATCAAAACAGTAAAATAAGTAAATAAAACATCCTTTTATCAATGAACTGACGATGGGGACTCTCCCACCGCTCGACACCAACACAAAAGATCTGTTTAAATAACACTTAACTCATTTAATAAAAAAAAGTATTCATCTCATTGTTCTCGTTTATCGAGCAGTGAAAGTGAAGTCCTCAAGATAATGATTAAATTAGTGTTTATTTTAGTGATACAATCTTTAGTTGTTATTTATGGGTAAGTTCAGTAAACAATAATTATAAACAAGAAAAAACTTACTAACAACAGAAATCTAAAAAAAATTATTCATTAAAATTATTCAATTAATGAATTATTGAATTCAAAATCATGAAAATCACAAAAATATGAATCAAGTACATGCTAAATTTAAAGATTTTAATCTTTAAAAAAAAACATTTTATTATTTAGGAACAATCGTAATTTTTTCTTTCTAAGTTAAATATTATAAGTTAAATAAAAAAAAAAGTTAAAGTTATTTCTAAGTTAAATAATTTCTTTCCAGAAAAAAGAATTCCAGAGAAATTTATCAATTTCCAAAAGATTTTTTAATAGGAGCTGCGACAGCCTCTTATCAAATTGAAGGAGCCTGGAATGAGAGTGGTAATTAAGTTACATTTATTATCGAATTCCGGCATTGATAACATTGTTTTTCAACTCATTCAGAAAATTTTTAATGATTTAAATTTTCCGTGAATCAAACATAGAAACAAAGTTAGTATAGAAACCTTGAACTTTATAGCAACAATGAAAAAAAAGAATATCGATATTCTAATCACTATGGAACCAAAAACTGCAAACACGGATGTTATTTTTAAACTATATATGCAAAAATCAATACTCATCGTTTATTTATTTATCAAAAATTAAAAATTTTGTTTTTTAGAATTTTTCAAAAAGTGTCTAGAGAAATATTTACTGGAACTACAAGAAAACAATCATGAATTTGTCAGAATCATATTTTATTTCACACTTATGTAGTTTACAGTAAATAACACAAATAATGTGAATAAAAGAACTACTAAATAAAACTACTCTTTAGGGTGTACTCACACACGGTAAATCGTTAGGTATTAAAATAACACCAAAATGGATTTAAATAACACTAAATTGAATTATTTTAATCCTTTTCGGTGTTATTTTAATACCTAACGATTTACCGTGCAGTTTTCTTGAAACTATCAAATTGATACTAAAGTGGATCATATTGAAGCGAAAAATTTCGATCAATTTATTATATGATCTAAATTTTTAATATCAATTCGTTGCATTTTTTTTTATGTGCTTATATAGTTAAGTGCTTATATAGTTTACAGATTGTATGCTATTCATCCGGTTTGCAAAAATGTTTCTATAAAGCATAATACTTTATAGTACAATTTTAAAATTTCAAAAACTTGTTACAAAACATAGAATTTCGATGAAAATTAATAAAAGTGTGCGACAATAAAAAGTTCCTAACGATTAACATATAGTTATTTTAAAATTTACGAAAGTTAGAGTAATTAGATTGATAAGATGGGGAATTTTGTCCCGAAGATGGGGAAAAGTATTCATAAGTCCATAACAAACTTTTTTTCAAAATGCGTGATGGAAAATACTGTAACAATATAATTTAATCTAGGTCGCAAACAAACTGGAAATATTGAAGGACATCATCGTAAACTATCTTTAGGGTGTTCGAGAAAGAAAAACATTTAAAACTATCTGTCAGAACTTACGCTTCATTGAAAATGGTTCATTATCACAATTGAGACGGTTAATCTTTCAATTGCGATAAAGAATCGTTTTAAATAAAGTACAGTTTCTGCCCGCCATTGTTAAATAACTTTGGGAATAACTTTCAAACGTGTTTTGAAGCAACATTTTTTAGACTCTTCGAAAAAGCAAAAATACTTTCACCGTACTTTCAAACGGATTTTTAAGCAACACTTTTTAGACTCTTCGAAAAAGCAGAAATACATTCACCCCCAAAAGCTTGCAAAAATTTCAAATAGAAAAGCAAAAAGAGACAATGAAAATCCAATCAACAGGACGTAGAAAGAAATTAACAATAACTTTTCCTTCTCGATTTCTGTAGGTGGCTCTAAATTCTGATGCTCTAGTTCCCCACTTCTAAAGAGTTTTGATAGGAAACCGAACTCTGCTGCTTTTATAACAACATCCCTAAAGCGATCAGTAAACGGAGAGTAATGTCTTATTAAGAATCCTTCAAGCAAACGAGCAACCGGCTCTGACAACAATTTTCCATTAAATTCTTTTCTTACCTCTCGTAAACGATTAACGTGATATACTGTATTTGAGAAAATACAAGACACATTCTGATAATCATTCAAATACAGAAGACACGCTAAATTTAGTTTCTTCCCTGGCAATACGATGGAATTTTGTGATAGGTTACGAATGTGAGGATTACCCCTTTTTGCCATTGATTCTCTTAAAGCCAAACTGTTGACTACAGGTTGCAAAGACGATGCAGCGAGTTCTGCGAGAGTTGTTATCTCTGGTGGGGATTGCAACGAAATGTCCAAGATGACCGAAAAGAAGTAGCCAGTGTAGACAAGGCAAGCAAGTACAAACGATCCAAACACCATTCTCTCCACCGATTTCACTGGCTCCTCAATAATAGACATTCCCAATATGATTTAACTCATGTTCAACGTTGTCCAGGTACTTTTTCTGAACCGCATCATAATTGCGGTTAATTTAAGTACGCCAATCATGCCACAAGTTCCAAGCAGCATGAATAGAAATTCTTGCGAAAGAACAATGACATTGGAAGATTTTGCATTTTTCGGTATTACAGCTCTTACATCAGATTCTATTAAATAACACAATTCCAGATCAGTAATTTCTACTTCACCAATTACGAGAAATGTGTTTGCAAACATTTCAGCTCTTTGCCGATGTAAAAGTACTTTTTTGTCCAATGCAGATGAAGAAATTTGATCAATTTGGGGTACGAAGTTCATAACATGTGCGAAAAGTTCAGTAAATTTCTTCGCATTACTGAATCTGCTTGCCACTGTTTTAATTGATGTGGTGGTCAAGAATTTTATAGGATAGCCATGTAAATTCATCAGCTTATTTGGAAACCATTGGCTTTTAGCTGATACTCGAAGTACAGTGTATTTATTCACAAACGGATTTAAACGATGCAAAGCAGGTGAACTGTCTCTTTTCTTATTGATTCTCTCCCAGTTTTCTTGCTGATAGACCAAAATGGTAACGTCCAGAAAATCATTTTTCCATAAATCCTCCAATGTTTTCCTAACATCCATGTCTGGTATTCTTCGAGAATGAACGATTAAACATTTCGACGTGGGTAAAGTTTTTGATAAACGTCTAATCGTAAAAAGAGATCGAACCACCCATTTAGTAGATAAATAGTTCAGACTATCTGTTACTACAACAAATAGCGTTGTCTTTCTCGGAGGTTCAAGTGATTTCAAAAAAACCTTGAGCTGTGCACTTCTCAATTTACTGTATTCAATACTTGAAGACGGAAAGTTTTTATTGACTGACTTGACAAGAGAACTTACTGAATCGTCTGTGTTGTTTTTTTCATTATCGAACAGAAATACTACCTGGTGGAGTTTCGAATCCTTCTTTAGATACTTTACTAATCCGTCATAATGCAGATCCAAATTTCTTCCAATTGCAGATGTTTGCAGAATTACTTTCCAAATGAGAAGGAGACACAACGCCTTGACGATTGGATTCATTTTGTTGAAATAATTAAATATTCTTGTTGAAATAATTAAATATTCTTGTTGAGCTATTTGCTTGCTCGGTTGATTCTCATTGTTGGGAGAGTTTAATTCCTTATAGTGGAGATTAGAAAGTGGTTTTTATGACATTTTTTAATGACAGTTAAATAGAGGAGGTGTGCAGTGACTGCATTTTGATGAATTTGAATTGAATTCCAATTGTTGCTGTAATTGTAGCAGCAAACAATTTTTGAATTGCAATTGACATGTTCGAGTCTTGATTTTTTCTTTAACTTCACTAATCCTTTTTAATAATTTTTGTTTGGAGAAAAACCTAAGTTATCACTAAGCCATTGTTTCAGAACTAATTAATTTATTATAAGACACAAAGTTAATTATCAATCCTCCAAGTCAATGTTCAGACTTGAAGGACTGACAATCAACTTTGCATCTTACATTATCTTTTACTGAAAGATAAATTCTATTAGTAAATTCGTTGTAGCTATAATTTTCACTTTTAATAAATTCGCTCCTGCTGTAATTTCCAAATTTAATGTTATTAGTAAACCATGTCCAATACTCAGACAAAGATGTTGGTTTACATTTTTATCTCACTTTATGGCAATATTACATTATAATTACATTTATATTATATATTATACTTGTCGTATGGCTAACAAGTAAGAAGACCGAAGCACAGTGCCATATTCCTTGAAATTTAACCCATTTCTAAAGCTTCCAGAATAAATAAACACGTTTTTCAGCGCTAATGATCGACCATAAAGATTTGAAGCTCTTCTTTAATAAGGAGGTACATTCACTTAACTAACGGTTACAAGCAAGATATCTTAGTCATAAAAAACAAATTCCGGCTTGTCTTTACTAAAAGAGTTTATTATTTCTAAAAACTGACAATTCATTCAAAAAAATCAATTTTTCAACTATGTTGGGTCAAGTACAACTTGAACTGAATATTTAATTTTTTCCTCATCAGGAAAAGGAGAAAGCGTTTGGGACTGGTTCACTCACAATAAACCATGGCTGATCAAGGATAAAAGTAATGGTGATGTGGCTTGTGACTCTTATCACAAATACAAAGAGGATGTGACAATTCTAAAAGACGTTGGAGTAAATCAAATTATTAACAAATCTTTAAAAAAAAATTAAAATCATTAAATTAATCTACTAGACACTATTTTCCACAGTTCGATTTCTACCGCTTCTCAATAAGTTGGACTAGAATATTTCCAAGTGGCTTTCCAAATAAAATTAATCCAGCAGGAATTCGATACTATGAGGATTTAATTGACGAACTGCGTTCAAAAGGACTCGAACCATTTGTCACGATTTATCACTGGGATCATCCGGAAGTGTTGGAAAAACTTGGAGGCTGGACCAATTCACTGATGATCGATTGGTTTTCAAGCTACGCCAGAGTTATCATTCAAGAACTTGGACCTAAAGTTAAATTCTTTGCAACAGTGAATGAACCAATGGATTTTTGTCACAAGGGCTATGAGGGTTTGGATCGAACACCAGGTGAGGGAATTATAATTCATGTAATCACTAATTGAGGGACTTCCAAATGAAAATTTAATGAAATGTAATGAAAATTAATGAAAATTAATTAAAATTAATTAAAATTAATTAAAATTACTGAAAATTAATTAAAATTAATGAAAATTAAACGATACAAAATTAAATGTTTAATCTATTAGAAGTCGTCGTTTAATGATTGTAGCTCTAGATCCAGACTCGTATGCGGAATATATTTGCATGCACAATGTTCTGAAAGCACATGCTAAAGTTTATCGTATGTATGATGAGGAATTCCGTCCAACACAAAAGGGAAAAATGGGAATTGTCATCCCTTGTCAGTATTACTTTTCAAAACAGAAAAATGACACTTTGACGCAGGATATAGCTTTTCAGTATTCGTGTGGTTGGACGGCACATCCAATTTTTTCCAACGATGGTGATTATCCTGAGGTTATGAAGAGTCGAATTGATGAAAACAGTAAAACTCTTGGTTGGCCTTGGTCGAGATTACCTAAATTCACCGAAACTGAAATTGAGTACATCAAGTGGGTATAATTTTTTTAATTCTAATAAACTTTTTGCTAAACTGTATTGCATTCAAATTCCTATTCCACCTAAATATCATTGATGTCAGTGTCAGTTTTTTATTCCACGCGAAACTAGTCTAGAATTCATCCCATGATCTATTGTAACGTTACAGAGGGACGTCAGACTTTTTTGGAATCAATCACTATACATCGTACATTGCCGTTCCCATTGAGAAAAAGGCTGGAGGTTTATGGCTCAATGATGCCGGATATTACAGAACGTTCGATCCTAAATGGCCCGCAACTGCCAGCTCCTGGTTCAAGGTAAGGTGCATCTCCCTATTGTATTTGCAAAAGTAGTGACGTAGCTAGTAAAACGTTTTTTGTTCGTGCCAATCACTAAGGTCACGAACTAACAACATTTTAATAGATACGCGTGCACGGTAAATCGTTAGGTATTAAAATAACACCAAAATGAATTAAAATAACACTAAATTGGATTATTTTAATCCTTTTTGGTGTTATTTTAATACCTAACGATTTACCGTGTGCCACTACATTGGTAGGTAGCCAAAAAACTAAATTGCCATTTTGCGCCCAAATTGAATTTTACATTGTGAGAAGTTAGGTTCAGAGCGACTCAGTCGATAAAACAGTTTTTTATTGTATTGTAACGAAGTAAATCGTTACTTTCCAGTATAAGTGAGTGTTCAGCGTATTTGTTTTCCCTGTGTGTTTTTTTTGGTGTTAGTTTGGGTATTTCGCGTTTACATTTCCATTTGAATTTATCGTTCGTTTTTCGTTCAGCGTTGTGTCTCTCACCAAGGTCTCTATCAAATGCTTTTGCGCATGATTGATAGTTTTTCGGGAGTCACGTGTTCAGCGACCCTTTCCTAATTTCTGTAGGTTTCGCACTGGAAGGAGAGGACAAGGATGATAGATCAGGATGATTTATGGAAATGAGTGAGATGTCTAGTTTTTCGAATTGATGTGCACCGGTTTCTTGGAAGGAAGCATCGTTTGGTTCACTCAGTTCTTTGGCGTTAAGAGTAATTGGAAGACGTGCTATATTATTCACACGACGAGATTGTTGAGAAAGAGTTTAAGAGTGTATTATTAGTTTTATTTAATTGTTTTCCGTAATTATTAAAGAGTCAATTTAGTGTAGTTATTTAGTAGTAAGCTTATTGAATAAAGTTTAAGTTTATTTTGCAAAGAAATTGTTGAATTTAGTTTTCTTTGAAGAATACGCCGTTTCCCACCATTTCCATTGGAGAGAAGCGTCGTTCAAATGTAAGTCATTGCATTGTTTAAACAAAAGAAAGATTCAAAATCGAAGGTCGTTGCACCGCGACGTGTCTTTTCAGCGGAATCCCCCTTCGATGAGATTTTTCAGCGTTTAAGAGAATATTTGAGTAATTTGGGTTAAATTGAGTAGAATATTAATTTAGGGAGAACGGTGCAACTCCAATTGGTAGTTCAAATAACTGGAGCAATTTTCCCTTTACAGTATGGTTTGGTGAATTGGCAATTAAGTCTTTTGCCTACAAAGCCATTGAGGACCATAAAGACAGCAAGACCATGAAAACAAAGGAAGAAGAAGTAGGGCAGCAATATATGCACTTGACTGTACAAATAACCCTAAAATTGACCGTTAAAACTATTCCACAGGTAGTGCCGGAAGGTTTTCGAAATATTCTGAATAAAATAAGAACAGAATATAATAATCCAGTGGTGTATGTCACGGAAAATGGTTATTCAGATCGCGATGGTTTGAATGATGACAATCGAATTAAATATTATTATTCGTATATTAAGCAAATGCTACTGGCCATTAAGGATGGATGTAATGTTAAGGGTTATGCAATTTGGAGCCTTTTGGATAACTGGGAATGGGAAGACGGTTTTACGTAAGTATTTTCAAAAATAAAATTATTATTATTTGTGTCCTAATTCTTTAAAGTGGCAGGACAAAAATACGAAAAAATTTAGAAAAAATTAAGACAAATTAAAAAAAATTAAGAAAAATTCAGAGAAAAATTAATTTTCAATTAAATAAAATTAATTCAGGATGAGTTACAAATTTTAGCGTTAAGGAATGTAACACATAACTTTTAAAAATTTATATTTCACAACAAAATAGTTATCGTGCAATTTTTATTAACTCTGGGGGTCAATTATGTAATTTCACTTCACTTTCACTCCAAATTTGACATTCACTCAAAATTTATTTTTATTTTCATTCCACTTTCACTCAAAATTTATTTTTACTTCCTTTCATTCCATTTTCAATTTCACTAAAACTTTATTTTCTCTCCATTTTCACTTCAGTTTCACACAAAATTTATTTTCACTTTACTTTCATTCAAAATTTATTTTCACTTCACTTTTACTTAAAATTTATTTTTTCCTAATTTTCACTTCACTTTGACTAAAAATTTATTTTCACTCTATTTTCACTTCACTTTCATTCCACTTTCAATTTCACTCAAAATTTATTTTCACTCCATTTTTAGTTCAATCTCACTCAAAATTTATTTTCACTTCACTTTCACTTCCACTGTTACCCAAACACTTTTTTCACATTGTTTTCACTCTCCTTCAATCAATATTTTTTTTCACTACACTTTCACTCCACTTTCACTTTTATTCACAATTATTTTCACTACATTTTCACTCAAAATTCATTTTTACTCCATTTTTCCTTAATTTCACTCCACTTTCACTTTCATTAAAAATTTCTTTTTACTACAAACTACATTTAAAAATATTTTGTGTGAAAATGAAGTGAAAATAAAGAGTACAAAAATTGTGAATGAAAGTGAAAGTGGATTGAAAGTGAAAATAAATTAAGTGTGAAAGTGAAGTGAAAATTGAAATTAAAAATATTTTAGATGAAAGTGAAGTGAAAATTAAATTTAAAAATATTTTAAGTAAAAGTGAAGTTAAAATAAGTTTCGAGTAAAAGTGAAGTGAATATTAACGGAAAATAAATGTTGAGTGATAGTGACAGTTGAGTGAAAGTGGAGTAAAAATATATTTTAAGTGAAAGTGGAGTGAAATAGAATTGAAATTGAATTGAAATTGGAGTGGAAAAAATTTTGACTGAATGTAAAAGTGGAGTGAAAGTGAATTAAAAATAAAGTAAAAATAAATTTTGAGTAAAACTAGAGTAAAAATGAAGTAAAAATGAGTGAAAGTCAAGTGAAAATATAGTGGAAAAAATGTATGACTAAATGTAAAAAGGGATGTGAAAGTAAAGTGAGAAAATTTTAAGTAAATGTGAAGTGAACCTAAAGTGAAAATTGAGTATAAATAGATTTTTACTGGAGTAAAAATTAAGTAAAAATTGGGTGAAAGTGAAGTAAAATTTTTTTTCAAAGATAGTGAAGTAAAAATATAGTGGAAAAAATGTTTAATTGAAAGTGAAAGTTAAGTGGAAATTGAATGAAAGTAAAGTGAAAATTGAGTGAAAGTGAAGTGAAAATAAATTTTGAGTGACAGTGTAGTGAAAAATGGATGAAAGTGAAGTAAAAAAATTTTAAGTGAAAGCGAAATGAACGTAAATTGAAAATTAACTATTAATAGATTTTTACTGGAGTTAAAATGGAGTAAAAAATGGGTGAAAGTGAAGTGAAAATTTTTTCAGCGTTAATAAAATGAAAATATAGTGAAAACAATGTTTGACTAAAAGTGAAGTAAAAATTGAGTAAAAGTGAAGTGAAAGTAAAGTGAAAAAAAATTTTGAATGACAGTGGAGTAAAAAAAGTGAAAAATGGATGAAAGTAATATGAAAAAATTCTAAGTGAAAGTGAAGTGAACGTAAAGTGAAAATAAATTTTGAATGACAGTGGAGTAAAAAAGAATGAAAAATGGATAAAAGTAAAGTGAAAAAATTTTAAGTGAAAGTGAAGTGAACGTAAAGTGAAAATTGAGTTAAAAAATTGATGTAACTATAGACATTTGAATCTTCCATAATCCTGCTGCAAAAACTTGTTGAAAGATAAAAAAGGAATGAAATCAAAATAAATCCAAAATTAATGTTAGAAACTTTTTTTTATGTTAACATATTTATTTTCGAACATAGTAAATAAATAAGTGCTCGCAGAGTACGCAAGTTTTATAAGTAAAAAAAAAAATTTTTTAAATCAAAAAATAATAAATATTTTCTTCTAATTCACAGCGAACGATTTGGAATTATTCATGTGGATTTTAAGAACACTAATCGAACAAGAACATACAAAGATTCTGCTAAATGGTTTAAAGATGTTCTTCGAACTCGAAAACTTCTTCGCATCAATGATTACGTTTAATTTCGCAATCTATAAATTTTAAAGAGTCGCATTAATTCAAATAAAATATGTAAATGCACAATCTATAGCATTGCTTTTTCCTTCGCGTCTGAGACATAAGTTGTTCACCTTGTTACTTTTTTCTTCCTGGCAAAGACTTGAGACAAAAAATTACAGATTAAAAATTTTTTTATTTGAAATAAATAATTATCTATTATTATAATATAAGATTTCTAATTACTGTTTTTACGATACGAATTTTTTTTTGGTAATGTTTCCAAGTACGTGTATCTCGATAAAAAAATTAATTTATAAAAAGTAGTGAACTTGCAAATGTTTTACTACAATTTTCCGTTATAGAATATAATAATCATTTGATTATGCGAATCAACATATTGGCAAGTTTCGTCACTTTATTCCTCTCGTTCGAAGTTAGAGACAATTTTAAAAAGTGATCAAGTTAACAATTAGCTAAATCGAATTGTTATGGAAATTTTTCATACATTACATTCGAAAAATAATTTATCATAATAATTTATAAATAATTTAATTTATTTTATTTATTTTAATAATGTATTAGTGTTATTTAGTGTTTTTCTAAACTTCGAACCATGGGATTTTTAATAATTCAAGATAATCAAAAATTGAACTTCTTTCACTTTTAATAAAAAACAAATAATAAATGAAAAAATTTATTAAAAAACAGATTTATGTAAATAAATAACGACTATTTTAAGTTTCAAGTTGTATAATTGTAACGTAGGATCAATTTTCAAATATACGATGAAATTAAGTGGAATTAAATTCTTTTTGTTTGGAACAATTTTTCTATTCAATTCTATTGTGTTATCTTTATCTGCGACGAGGACAAATATAGTTGATTTTTACGAATCAATAGATGTTGAGGATCTTTTTTACAATTTAGGACCATCGAAGTTGCTGGCAATATTTTTCAATAACACAAACGCAGAGTTTAGTGCACAATGTTTAAAGGATCTTTCATCTTACAAAACTGGTTTACAACGAGAGGAAAAATGGGCAAAAATGAGTAAATATATATTTTATGAAGAAAATTTAATTATCCTATTGTCAATTTCTTTTTTTTCAAATTTTTTCCACTCCAAACTTGAGCAAAATTTTATTTTCAATTAATTTTTATACTCCTTTCACTATCAATACAAATTTTCTTTCACTCAATTTTTATTTCACTTTTACTCATCATTTATTTTTTCCCAATATTCACTTCACTTTTACTCAAAATTTATTTTCACTTCACTTTCACTTCACTTTCAATTTCAATAAAAATCTATTATCACTCAATTTTTACTTCAATTTTATTCAAAATTTATTTTCACATCACTTTCACTCAAAATTTATATTCACTTCACTTTCACACATTTATTACCACTGCATTTTCACTTTCACATTCACTCAAAATTTTTTTTTCACTACATTTTTATTTCACTTTTATTACACTTTCAATTTCACTAAAACTTTATTTTCTCTCCATTTTCACTTCAGTTTACCTCAAAATTTATTTTCACTTTACTTTCACTCAAAATTTATTTTCACTCCATTTTCACTTCACTTTTACTCAAAATTTATTTTTTCCCAATTTTTACTCCACTTTCACTCAAAATTTATTTTTACTTCACTTTCATTCCATTTTCAATTTCACTAAAAATTTATTTCCTCTCAATTTTCGCTTCTGTTTCACTCAAAATTTATTTTCACTCTACTTTCACTCAAAATTTATTTTCATTCTATTTTCACTTCACTTTTACTCAAAATTTATTTTTTCCCAATTTTTAATTCACTTTCACTCAATAATTATTTTGACTTCACCTTCATTCCACTTTCAATTTCACTCAAAATTTATTTTCATTTTCACTCCACTTTCACTCAAAATTTATTTGCACTTCACTTTTACTTTACTTTCAATGTTACTCAAAAAGTTTTTTTTTTTAATTAATTTTCATACCACTTTCACTATCAATCAAAATTTACTTTCTTTCAGTTCTTTACTTCATTTTCACTCGAAATTTATTTTCTCTGCATTTTCACTTCACTTTCACATTCACTCACAATTTATTTTCACTCCATTTTTATTTCACTTTTATTACACTTTCAATTTCACTCAAAATGTATATTTTTACTGCACGTTTACTCAACATTTATTTTTTTCCAATTTTCACTTCACTTTTACTCAAAATTTATTTTCACTTCACTTTCACTTCACTTTCACTTCACTTTCACTTCACTTTCACTTCACTTTCACTTCACTTTCACTTCACTTTCAATTTCACTCAAATTTTTTTTTTTTAATTTTAACTCTTCATTCTGTCACTCAAAATATATTTATTTTCACTTTATTTTTACTCCACTTTCACTCAATATTTATTTTCTTCACTTTTATTCCACTTTCAGTTTCACTTAAAATTTATTTTTACTCCATTTTTACTGCACTTTCATTCAAAAATTTATTTCCATTTCACTTTTACTTAAAAATTTTTTTCACTCCGCTTTTACTTCACTTTTACAAATTTACTTCCACTGCATATTTATTTCACTTTCACATTCACTGAAAACTTATTTTTATTTAATTTTTACTTCACTTTTTTTGTTACCGTTGTGGATTTTAACTTCGGATTGGAGAAAAAGAATAATGAAGTGAAATTTATGTGGAGATGAAAGTAGTCTGAAAGTGAAGTAAAAGTAGAATAAAAATAAATTTTTAGTGAATTTGAATTGAAAGTAGAGTAAAAATTATTTCGGAGTAAAATGAAATTGAAGTTAACATAAATTTTTAGTCAAAGTGAAAGTGAAGTGTAAGTGAAATAAAAAATAAGTCTTAAGTAAAAAAGAATAAAAAGTGAAATGGAAATAAATTTTTAGTGAAAGTGAAAGTTTAATGAAAGAGATGTGAAAATGCAGTGCAAAAATTTTTTAATGAAAGTGAAGTAAAAATGGAGTGAAAAAATATTTTTACTGAAAGTAGAGTGAAAATAAAGTGAAAATTGAGTGAAAGTGCAATAAAAAATGGGTGAAAGTGAAGTGAAAATGGAGTAAAACAATAGTTTTGGTGAATGTAAAGTGACAATAAAGTGAAAATAAAAGTGAGAGTTCAATGCAAGGGATGTGAAAATAAAGTGAAAACAATTTTTAATGAAAGTGAGAGTGAAGTGAAAATGCAGAGAATAAATATTTTGACTGAAAGTTGAGTGATAATAATGTGAAAATATAGTTAAAAATTTTAAGTGAAAGTGTAGTGAATGTGAAGTGAGAATGGAGTGCAAAAATATTTTGCGTGAAAGTGAAAATTGAGAGAAAGTGGAGTGAAAAATGGTTGAAAGTGAAGATAAAAAAGTGAAAACAAATTTTGAGTGAAAGTGGAGTAAAAATGGGTGAAAGTGACGTGAAAATGAAGTGAAATTAAATTTTGAGTGAAAGTGGAGTAAAAATGGAATTAAAAATGGGTGAAAGAGAAAAGAAAACAAAAGGGAAAATAAATTTTGACTGAAAGTGGAGTAAAAATGGGTGAAAGAGAAAAGAAAAAAAAAGGGAAAATAAATTTTGATTGAAAGTGGAGTAAAAATGGGTGAAAGAGAAAAGAAAACAAAAGGGAAAATAAATTTTGACTGAAAGTGGAGTAAAAATGGGTGTAAGTGACGCGAAAATAAAGTTAAATTAAATTTTGAGTGAAAGTGGAGTAAAAATTGAGTGAAAAATGGGTGAAAGAGAAAAGAATATAAAGTGAAAGTAAATTTTGAGTGAAAGTGGAGTAAAAATGAAATAAAAAATGGGTGAAAGATAAAAGAAAACAAAAGGGAAAATAAATTTTGACTGAAAGTGGAGTAAAAATGGGTGTAAGTGACGTGAAAGTAAAGTGAAATTAAATTTTGAGTGAAAGTGGAGTAAAAATTGAGTGAAAAATGGGTGAAAGAGAAAAGAATATAAAGTGAAAGTAAAGTTTAAGTGAAAGTGGAGTAAAAATGAAATAAAAAATGGGTGAAAGATAAAAGAAAACAAAAGGGAAAATTAATTTTGAGTGAAAGTGGAGTAAAAATTGAGTGAATGTGACGTGAAAATAATGTGAAATTAAATTTTGAGTGAAAGTGGATTAAAAATTGAGTGAAAAATGGGTGAAAGAGAAAAGAATATAAAGTAAAAGTAAATTTTGAGTGAAAGTGGAGTAAAAATGTAGTGAAGAATGGATGAAAGTGAAGTGAAAAAAGTTTGAGTGAATGTAAAGTGAAAATTAAGTAAAAATAAATTTTAAGTAAAAATGGAGTGAAAGTGACGTGAAAGTGGGGTAAAAACACATTTTCAGTAAAAGTGAAAGTGGAGTGAAAATGGGGTGAAAATAAATTTTGAATGATACTAAATGTGAACTAAAACTGAAGTCAAATCACATAATAAACTCCCTGAATCAATAAAGTAACTGTAACATCTAATCTGTAAAATAGATTTTTTTCATTACTGAAATAACTTTTTACTTGTCTCAAATACTATAATAATTATAATGAAAATATTTTTTCAGTGTTTGATTCGTCGACAAAAGTACCATCGGGAATTTTAACAGCAAACATTATTGACTTTGGATGGTTCGATCAGTGTATGTCAGTGCAAGTTGAGAAAAATGGATCCAATATTCTCGGCAATCATTGCACTTACACTCTCTATTTTTCCTACAAAAATCAATCGATTTTCGTTAATCCCATTATTTCCATTTGTTTACCTCTCTCGTGTGGGGAAAATGATTTGAGTCAAGTTCTCCGCAGACGACTAGAAAAAGTGGACGCATTGGAAAAATACCAAATTGCAAGCAATGAGGTCCTGTGTTCCGTTGAACATTCACCACCGACAAAAATTGGTGCCATCATTGTTTTGTAAACTCCTTATTCACTTTACAATGAAATATAACCACTGTTATACCTAAAAAGTGGATCAAATTGAAAACAAATTGATCTCAAAAAGTGGATCAAATGATCATCTTAATTTTTGGATCAGCACAATTTTCTTCAAAGTATCAAATTGATACTAAAGAGGATCAAATTGATGCCAAGAGTCTGGATCAATTTTTTATTTGATCCACATTTTTGGTATCAATTCGTTGCCATTTGATACTTTTAAGTTAACAGTGAGTTTGATTCATTTGGGAATCAATTTTGACATTTTTAGAAAAACAGTGACTATTGATTCTGAAAAAAAAGATCATTTTAAAGACAAATTTTTCTTTTACAGAACAATCAGCACTGTTATTGTTCTTATATTGCTAATCGCTACAATTCTCGATCTCATGAACGAAAAGTACCAAAGGAGTCGATTTTCAAAAAGAATTTGCAAATTTTCGATAAAGAAATATTTTTTGAATATTATCACTTTGAAAGATGGTGATAATTCAATTTCTGCTTTACATGGCTTGAGGGCAACTAGTACACTATCAATAGTAGTGGGTCATGGTGTACTTGTAAAATCCTTTCAAACAATTTCAAATCCTTTCGAATTAATGGATGTAAGGGGGGAAAAAATTTATTTTCAACTCATTTTCAATGTAGAAAGGAAAATATATTAGAATAATTTTTTTTCAGAATCCTCCATACATAATGATGTTTGGTACATTTGTACTTTTCAGCGTTGAGACATTCTTCACGATTAGTGGCTTTTTGGTGTCGTTTATGTTTTGCAAAAAATATATGTCATCGACAAAGAAATTCAAATTATTCTCCTACTACTTGCATCGTTACATTAGGTATGTTTATTAAAGATTAAAAAAAAAGCCAAGGACTTGGCTTTTTTTTTATTGATGATTCTTTTTTCTTTGCTATGTTCTTTTTGACGAATGAAGAAATTTCTTTCAAAAGATTAACTCCTGCGATTGCTGCTCTTCTGCTTCTAACAATGTTCGGTTTTTATTTATTTGCATCGGGACCTAAGACTCGAAAGATATCCAAAGACTATGCATTTGAGGCATGTGAAGATAAATGGTGGTCAATATTGTTGTACATTAACAATATGGTCGATAAAAATAAATACGTGAGTTAATAAATATATTCGCTCCAATATAGAAAAAAAATTTCACAATCAGATTAAAAACAGGGCTCGGATCGTCTTTAACACTCGAAAAAAGTCGCTTTAGTCGCATAAATTCATAATAAAAGTCACGAAAAGTCGCATAAAATTTCCGAAAAAGTCGGAAAAAAGTCGAATGAAATTTTAGGGAAAAAACGTCAAAAAGAAAACATGAAATTGTCAAAATTGTTAAAAAAAATCACATTTCTCGCCAACACATATACTTTAACATGAAACAATCTGGAATAATATTTAATAAAATTTAATAAAATGAATGGCAAAAATTTAATCAGGTATTTTTAACATTTTTTTTTTTTAAATCTGTTCAAAATTTCAATTACTTTTATATAAATAATAAAATTCTTTTCCACAATTCAATTATTTAAAAAAAATTTAATAAAATGCCTGTCATAATTTCAATTATCTTTATAAATAAAAAAATCCTTCTCTAAAATTCATTTATTTTCAAAAATAATAAAATTCTTGGCAAAAATACAATTACATTCAAATTTTTTTTTCAATTTCTCGTCAAAATTTTATAAATAATAAAATACATCATGGAAATTCAATTATTATCAAAACTAAAAAAATTCTCCGCAGAATTTCAATTATTTTCAAATTTTTTTTTAAATTCTCAAAATTTCAATTATCTTTATAAATATCAATATTCTTCTTCAAAATTCAATTACTTTTAAACATTTAAAAAAAAAATCTGTTCAAAAATTCAATTATCTTTATAAGTATAAAAATTCTTCTCCAAAATTCAATTACTTTTAAACATTATTAAAAAAAATTCTGTTCAAAAATTCAATTATCTTTATAAGTATGAAAATTCTTCTTCAAAATTCAATTACTTTTAAACATTTTTAAAAAAACTGTTCAAAAATTCAATTATCTTTATAAATAATAAAATTCTTCACTGTAATTCAATTATTTTCAAAGAATTTTAATAGAAATCTTATCAGAATTTCAATTATATTTTTATTTATTTCTGTACATTTGTAATTATCTTTATAAATAATAAAATTCATCCACGAAATTCATTTATTTTCAAAAGTAATAAAATTCTTCGCAGAAATTCAATTATTTTCAATATTTTTCTTAAATTTCTCGTCAAAATTATCATTATCTTTATAAATAATAAAATTCATCATGGAAATTTAATTATTTTCAAAAGTTTTGATAAAATTCTTTGTAAAATTCAATTATATTAAAAAATAAGAAAATTCTTTGCAGAAATTCAATTATTTTCAAATTTTTCTAAATTCTTCCAACAATTTCAACTATTTTTAGGAATATCAAAATTCTTCTTCAACATTCACATACTTTTAAACATTTTTAACAAAAACTCTGTTCAAAATGTCAATTATCCTTATAAATAATAAAATTCTTCTCTGAAATTCATTTACTTTTAACCATTTAAAAAAAAATCTATTCAAAATTTCAATTATCTTTATAAATAATAAAATTTTTCTCTGTAATTCAATTATTTTCATAGAATTTTAATAAAATTCTTCTCAGAATTTCAATTATTTATTTATTTATTTCTCTACATTTGTTATTATCTTCATAAATAATTATATTCATCATGGAAATTCATTTATTTTCTAAAGTAATAAAATTCTCCGCAGAATTTCAATTATTTTTAAAAAAAATTTTTAATTTCTCGTCAAAATTATCATTATCTTCATAAATATCAAAATTTCTCATGAAAATTTAATTATTTTCAAAAGTTCTGATAATAATTAATTATTTTTTCATGGCTTTAAATTAGTTTTTCAAGTTTTGATAAAATTCTTTTCAAAATGACAAAATTCAATTATCTTAAAAAATAAGAAAATACATTGCAGATATTCAATAATTTTCAAAATTTTTCTTTTAAATTCTCAAAATTTCAATTATTTTTATAAATATCAAAATTCTTCTTCAAAATTCAAATACTTTAAAACATTTTTAAATAAATCTATTCAAAAATTAAATTATCTTTATAAATAATAAAATTCTTCTCTGTAATTCAATTATTTGCAAAGAATTTTAATAAAATTCTTCTCAGAATTTCAATTATTTATTTATCTCTGTACATTTATAATTATCTTTATAAATAATAAAATTTATCCTAGAAATTCAATTATTTTCAAAAAATAATTAAATTCTCCGCGGAATTTCAATTATTTTCAAAAAAAATTTTTAAATTTCTCGTCAAAATTATCATCCTTGAAATTAATTTATTTTTAAAAGTAATAAAATTCTTCGCAGAAATTCAATTATTTTCAATATTTTTTTTAATTTCTCGTCAAAATTATCATTATCTTTATAAATAATAAAATTCATCATGGAAATTTAATTATTTTCAAAAGTTCTGCTAAAATTCTTTGTAAAATTCAATTTTTTTAAAAAAAAGAAGAAAATTCATCGCAGAAATTCAATTATTTTCAAATTTTTCTAAATTCTCCCCACAATTTCAACTATTTTTAAGAATATCAAAATTCTTCTTCAAAATTCAATTACTTTTAAACATTTAAAAAAAATCTGTTCAAAATTTCAATTATCCTTATAAATAATAAAATTCTTCTCTGAAATTCAATTATTTGAAAAGAATTTTAATAAAATTATTGTTAAAATTTTAATTATCTTTATAAATAAAGAAATTCATCCAAGAAATTCAATTATTTTCAATTTTTTTTTATAAAATCTTATAATGTAAAATAATGTTTTTATTATTAGCAATCGATTTCTTCATGTTTTATAACAATTTTTTTATAAGTAGTTTAATTTCAAAAAGGTTTGAATTTGAATCTTTTGAAGGATTTTAATTCTTATGGAAAAATAATAATTAAATATTTATTTAAAAAAGAAGTTATTGCTGTTTTTTTTTTTTTTTTTGAAAAATTTGAAAGAAATCTGTAAATTAACTTAACAGAACATTTTTTTGACTAAAACTTTTTCCTTTAACTTTAATTTTCTGAAAATTTAAAAAATTTCAGTCACATTTTACTAAAAAAAATCTCGAAAAAATCGATTAGTGGCATCTTTTCCCAAAAAAGTCGAAAAAAGTCGTATTTCCTTAGAAAAGTCGAAAAAAGTCGAAAAAGTCGTACAATCCGAGCCCTGTAAAAATCATAAAATCGTAATTTTTATAATTTTTAGTGCTTGGCTCACTTATGGTCCACAGCTGTAGACACACAATTATTTTTCATCTCGCCAATTATTCTATTCCCCCTTGTCAAGAAGCCGAAATTCGGTTTATCGTTTTTGGGTTTGTTGATTATTGTTTCTATTGTAATCCCACCTGTTGTCACTTACGTCAATGAGTATCCATTCTTTGTGAATCATGAAGTAGGGTAAAGTATTTATCATGATTTTTAAATCTAAATAACAACTTACACTTTTTTCGGAATTTATCAAATATGTATTTTTTATTTTATTTTTCTTTCTACTTTTAAAGTTTAAGAAAAAAGTATCAATTTTGTGACGAGTGTATTGAAAAATGATGATTCTACTTTTTAGTGTTGAGCATATGATGCGATCTTTTAAAAATTTATACACACAAACTTACACGAGAGCAAGTCCTTGGCTTATTGGAGTCCTTCTAGGTTATTTAGTTAATAAATCCAATAAAGATCTAACGAAGGTATGTGGCTTAATTTAATTAAGTAATTTTTATATTAATTATTCATAAAAAATTATTATTTTAATTAAGTAATTTTTAAATTAATTATTCATGAAAAATTGTTATTTTAATTAAGTAATTTTTATATTAATTATTCATAAAAAATTATTATTTTAATTTAGTAATTTTTAAATTAATTATTCATGAAAAATTGTTATTTTAATTAAGTAATTTTTATATTAATTATTCATAAAAAATTATTATTTTAATTTAGTAATTTTTAAATTAATTATTCATGAAAAATTATTATTTTAATTAAGTAATTTTAAAATTAATTATTCATGAAAAATTATTATTTTAATCAAGTAATTTTTAAATTAATTATTCATGAAAAATTATTATTTTAATCAAGTAATTTTTAAATTAATTATTCATGAAAAATTACTATTTTAATTAAGTAAGTTTTATATTAACTATTCATAAAAAATCATTATTTTAATTAATTTTAAAAAACTCATTAAAAAATTCTGAATTTATATTTTTTTAGGCCATATTAAAATCATCACGAATTCTATAACAAAATCATCAACTTTTTCTATATTTCTAACAAAAATTTCATTTTAAATAACTTTCATTCTATGAATAAATAATTGTTAGAACAATTATCATAAAATATTTGCCTACTTAGAAATTATTTAATGAAAATTTGACTTAAATTTTTCAAAATTAATTCAATTTTAAAAGACTTGTGTTTATAATATCAATAAATAAATAAAAACATCAATAGGTTTCAATTTCAAAATTTTATAAAATTTCAATTTTTCATCAATTGGAAATTTTCTAAAACTTAGATTTTTGCATAAAATGTTAATCATAATATTCAAATTTTTCTTCAAAATAAGTTCAATTTGTCAATAAAATTTTACTTGAATTCTGAAAATTAATTCCATTTTAAAAAAATTATGTTTATATTTTATATTATAAAAAAAAGGGAGAATTTTTTTTCCATTTTCTTTTTTCTTCATATATTCAATTAATCATTAAAAATAATGGATTTATAAAAAGAAATGTTAAACTGAGACAATTTGATTCCATCACACGGTAAAAATTATAATATTTAATAAATCGTATTTTAATTAAAAACATTTTTGAAAATTAAATTTTTCAGAATTTACAAATGATTGCAGTATAATTTTATTATTTTCAAAAGAGATTAAATTCTTTTTACAAAAGTTCAGTTATGTTTAAAATTTAAAGAAAAATTTTCATTACATTAAAAATTATCTTTTAAATATGAATAACAAAATTCTTCTCCGCAATTCAATTATTTTCAACAATTTTCCTCACTTCAATGATTTTCGATATTTACTACTTTAATAAAATGGACCCAAAAAAATTCAAACATTTAAACGAAAATTCTAATTTAATAAATTGTACTCGAACCTAAATAATAAAAATTGCACAGGAATTCAATTATTAAAATTTTTTTTAGAGAATTTTTTCGATATAATTCATTTAATTTCATAAATAATGAAACTCATCGCAGAATTTAATAATTTTTAGTTCAATTTTAATCTAATTCCTCGAAAAATGTATAATTATTTGTAAAATTATAAAATTATTATTGTCATTATTATTATTATTATTATTATTATTATTATTATTATTATTATTATTATTATTATTATTATTATTATAAAATTATAATTATAAATAATTACTAAATTACTAAAAAAAATTGTCATTCAAAATATTTCAAAATTTGAATTTTCTATACTTTTAGTTAGAAATTTTCGAAGAATTAATTTATTTAAAAATGTTTAATTAAAGTTTTATTTTATTTTAAATATTTTGATGTTACATGAAATTTGCTTCCTAAATTTTTTTGGGAAAATTTTCAAAATTTTTCTCACAAAATATTCAATTGACGAATTTCTGAATATTCGAAATTTAGGAAAATTGAATTTTATACAAGTGTTTGTAAAAATTTTCAGAGATCTATATCAAAAATTATTAAAAATAATTGATTTAAAGAAGAATTTTAGTTAAAAAATTCTAGAAAATAATAATTGAATTCAAATGATAAAAATAATTTTACAAAAATAGTATAAAAAATGTTTCTTATTTCAATGATTTTCAATATCTACTATTTTAATAAATATTCCAAAAGAATTCAAGTTAAAAAAAAATTTCGACAAAATTCTGCGTAAACATTTAATTATTTTCATAAATATTAAAAATTTTCGCAGCAATTCAATTACTTATAAAATTTTAAACAAATTTCTTCACAATAATTCATTTAGTTCATTAATTGCATAAATAATAAATTTTGGTTATGAATTCAATTATTTTGAAAATTAATGTTTTTGGAATTCAATTATTTTTAATAATCATATGAAAGCTCATCACAGGAATTTAATTATTTTCAGTACAATTTTAATCGAATTCCTCAAAAAATGCAATTTTTGACAATTTGGTTAAAATTCGTCAAAAGAATTCAATTATTTAAAAATTTGTTGATAAAATTTTTTATAAGAATTATATTTTTAAACATTTAATTATTCCACAAATTATTTAATTTTGTATTTAAGAAATTAAATAACTTTTAAAAAAGAGTTTCAAATTATTTTCAATTATTTCAAATTATTTCAATTATTTTCAAATTATTCCACAAATTATTTAATTTTGTATTTAAGAAATTAAATAACTTTTAAAAAAGAGTTTCAAATTAAAGTTGTTGAAAATATGAATTTTCTATAAATTTTAATTGGAAATTTTCGGTGAATTAATTTTTAGAAAAAGTTTAATTTAATTTTTTTCTAAATAATTTGAAGTCACAAGGAAATTTTCCCAATCGTTTAAGAAAATTTTTCCAAACTTTTGGTATTTTTTCTACATTAATTCATGAAAATGTTTCTAAATTCATAGTAATAACTTTTTGTAAATTTTTTAGAAAAATTCCCTGAATTATGTTAGCAAATTTTTCCAAAATAAATTGTCGAATTTGTTTACAAAATTTTGTTTTGCTAAATTTCCAAATTTTTTCTTACTTTTTGTTGAAGAATTTCCGCATTTAATCGAAATTTCGTAAAATTGAATTTTAAACAAATGTATTTTACAAATTCCCAAAGAACTTATTGAAAAATTATTAAATATTACAATCAATAAATAAATTATTTATAATAATTATTATTACATATTATATAATTACAAAATAATAAAAAATTATAAAAATAGTTGATTTTAGTTTTCTTAAATAGTTGATTTTTTAGTTAAAAATTCCAGAAAATAATAATTGAATTGAAATAATCAAAATAATTTCGAAAAAGTTACAGTATAACAATATTCTTAATGTAAAATAATAATATTTTTAGATGTCTGTTTAATTTCAAAAAGCGTTTGAATTTGAATCGTTTGAAAAATCTTAAATCCTGTGGTCAAAAATAATAATGAAATATTTATTTAAAAAAAGAAGTTACTGATGTTTTCGAATAATTTTACAATTTCAGAAATTTGTAATATAAATAAAATAAATTAATTAAATAAATAAATGAATGTTTTAAATAAAAAAAGTAAATAAAAAAAATAAATAAGAATAAATAAATAAATAAGTATTACAGAAAATTTTTTTGTGTAAAATGTTTCCCTTTATTTTCTAAAAATTTAAAAGTTTTCAATTTCGCTTTCAATAAATTGAAAAAAAAATGTTATTTAATTTAAAAATTTTTTTAATTTGCAATTTACAAATAGAATTTATAAACAATTTTTTCCCTTTATTTTTATGTAACTTTAAATGTCATTAAAGATGCAAGCTAAGAAATTGATGATATTTTCAAACTAAAAAAGAAAATTAGATAATAATACTAATGCTGGAATTTTTTTTTTTACAGAATACAATTATTTTTTGGTGGGCATTCACGATAATTTCCTTTTTATTTTGTTTTATTGGATTTACATCGCTCTATATAGATGGCTATAAATACAACGTAATATGGGAATCTATTTTTTGCTCATTATCCCGACCACTCTGGTCAATTGGAATATCCTGGATTATTTTTGCCAGTATTCGTGGTTATGGGGGTAGGAAATTAATTAAATTAGAAATAAATTAAAAATTAAATTCCTAAAATAAATTAAAAGTAAATTAAAAATTAAATTCCTATATTAAATTAAAAGTAAATTAAAAGTAAATTAAAAGTAAATTAAAAGTAAATTAAAAGTAAATTAAAAGTAAATTAAAAATTAAATTCCTTAATTAAATTAAAAGTAAATTAAAAATTAAATTCCTAAAATAAATTACAATATCAGTGAAAGATTTCTCATCTGTAATCTTCTTTTTTCACTTTTCTTTCAGGAATAGTGACGAAATTTTTCTCACTACCCATTTTTTATCCAATTAGTAGATTGTCTTTTTGCATATATTTAGTTCACATTCTCGTTCAAGGTTTTCATTATCAAACGACAAGAACTCCCATATATTTTTCAACATTTTCGACAGTAAGTGTGTATCTATTAAATGATAATAATTTTATCAACAATTATTAATGGGGATGTTAATTATGAAAAAAAATTATTTTCTTTTATTCTTTAATTCATTCAAAATAATATTTTTATTCCAACAGATTTTCGAATTAATCAATTCTATTCTTTAATTTATTCAAAATAATATTTTTATTCCAACAGATTTTCGAATTAATCAATTCTATTCTTTAATTTATTCAAAATAATATTTTTATTCCAACAGATTTTCGAATTAATCAATTCTATTCTTTAATTTATTCAAAATAATATTTTTATTCCAACAGATTTTCGAATTAATCAGCGACATTGTTGTGTCAGTAATTTTTGCTTGCTTCTGGAGTATTGTTTTCGAATTACCAGCTCAGACTTTGGAGAAAATGTTGTCGAGACGTAATAAAAGATAAATGCCATCATTTTTTTTTTTTTTTTTTTGATAAATTTTTGCATTACATCAAAAAATTGAAATATAATAATAATAAGTCATGATTTAATTCCAAACGGCGGAAGGATTTTTAAAATAAAAACTATAATAATTTTGTATAAAACAATAATGCAAGTAATGTGCAGAAACTAAAATTAAATTAATCGTTTATTTCATATTTTCTATACAAAATTTATTGAACGTTTTTATTTTATCGTTTTAATATAACAAAAAAAAAAATTCTCTACTACTGATGAACTTGAAACTAAGTAGAAGAAATGAAAAAAAAATTTGTCATAAAAACAAAGTTTTGCACGTTAAAGAAAAATTCATGCTAATAAAGACTAAATTGTTAAATATATAAATCTTTATTCGATGAGGAGATTTTTTTTTTCAAAATAGGTACAATTATGTTTATTTTTAACTTAATTTGTATTTGTACATATAAATGTATATAAAGATTGATAAAAGTGCGTAATTATAATTGATATATTATTTAAAATGTATTATTCATTCTCGACTTACAAATACTGTGTGTTAAATATATTTATGTATAAAAAAAAGAGAAAAACGTGTTTCTCGTTTGCCTTGTGATCACTTGTGATAACTTAGAAAAAAAAATTGACTTTACTATCATCGGAAAAAAAATGGCAGACATGCCAAACAAGAATGTGCACTTCAATAAAAATGAAACAACAATTAATAATTTGTTATATATACTTTCTTTTATACAAAACATTTTCTTTCTTTAGAAAAGAAAAATATATCTTTTTTTTTGGTTATTAAGGTAAATATTCTAAAAGAAAAGAAAAATTGACTTCTCCGGTGAATAAATTTCGAAAATAAAATATTTTCTTAATATTTTATTTTTATTTATCATAAATATATACTAAAAATGGTAATTTTTAGCTGTATTTGCAATTTTTTTTTGGTATCAAATTATAATTTAAGGAAAAAGATTTTTTTCACCAGAAAAGTTTTTAATGTCTCTAAAATAAATAATAATCGATGTGTATTATCGAAATTTCATCGAAATTTCATCGAAAAATCCATCGAAATTTTATGTCAAGTACAAAAGACGACATTTAAGGAAAGGCACATTTTTTGTGTGACGGGTATTTTGTTTATCTTCATTGCTTTATAAACTAAATAGCTTTATAATTCAGTCCTTTTTTTTTAAAGAAGCGTTTTTTCGTTCTTTGTTTTTCTTTTTGAGAATCTGCTTCTGGTGCTCGTATTCAAAATCCTCTTCGGTGATGTTTAATTTATGAATCTGTAAATATAGAAATTTTTTTGTCAGTATACAAGTAAAATTTTATCGAGTCACGTTTTATTAATGAGATTTGTTAACACTTTTTTTATTTTATTCTTTTTGATCCCTCCACCTTATGATTAATTCTAGTAAATTGTATATTATCCGTTCTTTTTTAATTATTAACAATTATTTAAATTTTCATCATTTTCTGACAGTAAATTGACAATAATTTTAATTTTCATTTGTTATTTTTTTTATTGTAAAACAATTGTAATTAAATTAATATTAATTAATATTAATTAATTATTATTATTAATTAATTATTATTAATATTAATTATTATTATTAATTAATTATTATTATTATTAATTAATTATTATTAATATTAATTAATATTAATATTAAAATTTTTCGATTTCATAATTTTTTCATTGTTAAATTAAAGTATTAAAATTTTAGTTTAGTTTATAATTTAAGACACTGTGAAATATTACGAAGAAATTCAATTAATTGTTTAATTTAAAAAATTCGGAAATGAAAATAATTATTGTCACCTCATAGACTAATACTTCCTCTTCCATTATTTCGGAAGGTGGATTTCGAAGAATTTGAAGTGTCTCGTACATTGTTGGACACTTTTTTGTTACGGACGTTCTTCCCAGGCAGCCCTTCAATAAAACTAGACCAACTTTAAAAATAATTTTGACACCCTCGCACAAAAACATGTCCCATATTCGTAGAATACTTTCCCATGGCAATGTGCGCGTATAAACGCAAAGAAACCATTCAGTCATATACAAAATTGGCTCCATTTTCTGTTTCTTCTGCAAAAAGCAATTTTTAATTATTATTATTTTTAATTTTAATAAATAAATAGTTTTACAATTTTTTCTCTATTAAATTAAACTAAAATTCATAAAAATTGTAGTTTTTGTAGTACAATTTTATAATAAACAATTGTCTGAATAAAAAATTTTAAAAATTACGAGGCAAAGTAAAAAATTTTTACATTCCAGTAGTTTTAAAAATCGAATGAAAAATAATTCTTTTTGCCTTTCTTTTTTTTGCGATTATTTCTATACTTCCAAAATTGGATTTTTTCAAAAAGGGAAGACATTTTTTTTCTTTTTTAATTTTCTAAAAAAAGGGAAGTCATTTTTTATCTTCTTTAATTTTTTCAAAAAGGGAAGTAATTTTTTTCTTTTTTTAATTTTCTAAAGAAGAGAGGTCATTTTTTTTTCTTTTTTACTTTTTTAAAAATATTTTTTTGTCTTTCCGCTTTGGCGATTATTTTCAAACTTTGAAAAATTGAATTTTTTCGAAAAGTAAAGTAATTTTTTTTTTTAAAGCAAAAGAAAAAAATGCAAAATTACATTTTTAAATTCAGGTGAAAATTTTTTAACATATCTATCAATTTTTATTAAATTATTTACAAAAAGGAAAAACTGTAAAACAATTAAAGTGAAAAATTAACAAACACGTTAAAATAATTTTTATTTTTGCAAAATCGATTAGTGGGAAATATTAGAGAGCAAAGAAAAACTCAGAAAACGTTATTTCGTTATCGAATTTTTTAGAAATGATTTCAAAAACTTAGTTGAGTAACATTATTTTCAATGAAGTGAGAAATATTATTTGTTTTACCTATTTTTATCTTATGATTGACACTATTGGGTAATTTCTTAATTTTAAGAAAAAGAAGTCTAAGAAAATGTTACGATAGATAAAGAAAGATATTAAATTTTTCTAAATTGACTCGTTTTTTATAAATTTTTTTAAAAGTTTTAATTTATTTTCTTATTTTTTTCAGTATTTTTTTATTTATTTCTACTTTTTGCATTGCTTTCATTTTTGTTTACATTTTTATTATTAGATTTTTAATTTAATTGGTTTTTATTGTTAATACAGTTTTTTTTATTGAAACGAAATATTTTTTCTTTTATTAAAAAGAAATTTTTTTTATTAAAAAAAAATATTTTTTTATTAAAAAGAAATACTTTTTTTATTAAAGAAATAATTGAAAAAGCATTTTTTTAAAAAACTAAAAAATTCTACCACTGCAATAATTCAAAAGGATGATAATAAAAATTAATTCAAGAACCTACTAAATGAATAAACCAATTTTTTTCAATTTGGTAAAATACATTTTCTTAAATTTTCACTCCGTTCTTTCTAAATTGACAATTATTTAAATCTTTAATATTACTTTTTAATGAAATTGAAAATTAATTAAATTTTCCTTTCTTTTGTACTAAAATGTCAATAATTTTAATTTTCTCTTTTTGGTTCTAAAATATCAATCTTTTTAACTTTCATTCTTTTTTTCAATTTTCAATTCTATTATATTTATGTATTAAAATATTTTATTTTTAATTATATTTTTATACTAAATTAGCTTTTATTTAAATTTTCCTAACGTTTTTGGACTAAATTGCAATTCATTTTAATTTTTATAATTTTCTTTTTTAGTGAATTGACAATTATTTTAACTTCAATTTTTTTAGTAGAAAAATTGAAAATTATTCAACTTTTTTTTGTTCTAAAATGTCAATGATTTAAATTTTAATTCTTGTTTTTTTTGCACCTATTGAACAGTTTTTTATTTTTAATTTTCATTATGTTTTTTTTCAATCATAAACTAACAGTTAAAGTAATTTTTATATTTTTTGTAAAAAAATTGATAATTATTTTTAATTTTATTTTTTTTGTGGTACTAAATTGACTATAATTTAAATTTTTGGTATGTTCTTTTAGAAAAATAACAATTAGCTAAATTTTCATTTTGTTTTTTGACTAAATTGACAATTATCTTAACTAAATTGCAATTCATTTTAATTTTTATAATTTTTTTTTATTTACAATTATTTAAACTTTAATTTTTTTTAGTGGAAACTTGACAATTATTCCATTTTTTTAACATAGGATAATTATAATTTTTTTTAACTGTCACATTTTTTTAGTACAAAACTGAATATATAAATTTTAATTCTTTATATTGGAATCTGAATAATTTTAATTTTTATTATTTTTATTATTTTTATGTACTTTTTCTATTTTTATATAGTTTGTAAAAAATTAACAACTATTTAAATTTTCATCGTCTTTTGACAGTAAAATGAGAATAATTTTAATTTTAATTTTTTCTTTTATGAAATTGATAATTATTTTTTTCATTTTTTTTCTTTAGAAATTGGTAATTATTTTAATTCTCATTTTTTTTATTTAGATATTGACAATTATTTTAATTTTCATTGTTTTTTGACAGTAAAATGACGACAATTTTAATTTTAATTTTTTTTAAACATCGATAATTATTTTAATTTTAATTTCTGTTTCTTTAGAAATTGGTAATTATTTTAATTTTAATTTTTTTTTTTTTTGCTTTAGATATTGACAATTATTTTAATTTTCATTGTTTTTTGACAGTAAAATGACGATAATTTTAATTTTAATTTTTTTTAAACATCGATAATTATTTTAAATTTAATTTCTTTTTCTTTAGAAATTGGTAATTATTTTAATTTTAATTTTTTTTTGCTTTAGATATTGACAATTATTTTAATTTTCATTGTTTTTTGACAGTAAAATGCCAATAATTTTAATTTTAATTTTTTTTCTTTAGAAATTGATAATTATTTTAAATTTAATTTTATTTTTCTTTAGACATTGATAATTATTTTAATTTTAATTTTTTCTTTTTCAGAAATTGACAATTATTTTAATTTTAAATTTAAATTTTTTTTGAAATTGACAATTATTTTAATTTTCATTTTTTTTTCTTTAGAAATTGACAATTATTTTAATTTATATTCTTGTTTCTTTTTGTACAAAATAAACAATTAATTATATCATTTCGTTTTGGTACTAAATTGATAAATGTTTTAATTATTATAATTTTTTTTATAGAAAGTTAATAATTAGAATTTTTAATTTGTTTGTACTAAAAAAATATTTCTTTTCTTAAATTGATAATTATTTTCATTCTCATTAATAATTTTACTTACTTTTAAGTAGAAATTTCCTAATTATTTATTAATTTCTATCATATTTCATTATTTTCCATGTTATAATTTTTTAAATTCATTTTTTATATATTTTTTTTCTTTTTTACTTTACTTTTCACTAGATTGGGAAATATTTTTCACTTAATTCTTCAAGTTACTTATTTGGAGTCTGCTTTATTTTTGTTTAGTTTGCATTTTTTTCTTAAAAAAAGCGAAGAAGCAAACAATTTTAGAGGTTATGTTTATGATTTTTGGAGTAAAAAAAAGATAGAGGATCAATTACTATTTTAAATTATTGATATTTAAGTCTTCGTTGCATAAAAAGTATTCCATAAAACCTGCCTTTGAATTTACATAATTAAAAAGAATGTTTTAATCAAGTTAAATCTACCACAAACATAACCTATAACTCCTTTGCTTCTTAGGTACCTTTCTTCGGAGCGCGTGATATTTGTTTTTATATTTATTTTATATTTTTTTATGTTTATTTTATGTTTATTTTATGTTTATTTTATGTTTATTTTATGTTTATTTTATGTTTATTTTATGTTTACAAAAATGATAATGAATTTATGCTTTTTAGAAAATTAACAATTATTTTAATTTCCATCGTTTTCGGACAATAAAATGCCAATAATTTTAATTTTCTACAAAACAATTATCAATTATTTTTACGCTCCTATTAAATTTAGGTACCTCAGAGAATTTTTTTTTAAAAGAGTTTTTTAAAAGAGGACGAAAATTATTTTTACGCGCGTATTAAATTTATATACCTCAGAAAATTTTTTGTTTTTTTAAAAGAGTTTTTTAAAAGAGAACAAAAATTATTTTTACTCTCGTATTGAATTTATCTACCTCAGAGAATTTTTTGTTTTTTTTAAAGAGTTTTTTAAAAGAGAACAAAAATTATTTTTACTCTCGTATTAAATTTATCTACCTCAGAGAAGTTTTTGTTTTTTTTAAAGAGTTTTTTTTTGAAAGAAGACGAAAAACAAGGTGTTAAAATTTAGTTAAATACCAAATGCTTGTAGGCAACAGGAGAAACTCTCTTGAGCAAAGCAAAAAGAATATCGCCATCTCTCTGCAATGTTTCCATGCCTTGACTGTAATAGCCTGACAAATATTTGTCACAAACGGCAACTAAACACCAGAAAGCTTGAACTGCAGGCATATGCATTAGAAGGAAAGCTGCAATTGGCGCTTGCGCTTGACAATATCCAACTTTGCTATTTAAAATTGAATACGCCTTGAGGACCTGAAATAATTCCTTTTGTCCAGGACCATTCTCAACGAACATTTCGTGATGGGGAAATTGCCGATGAAGATCCTTTTTTATGTCCTCAATGTATTTTGGATCGCCCTGTCTATTCAGCAGTTCCTCATAGAGATTTGGATTTTCATTGAGAAGTAATTGACCACCGCAAAGATTTAGCCACGCACGAAGACGCACCGATGGTGGAATACCTTTTCGACATCTCTCTCGTACCTTTCGATAATTTGTACTCATAAAAATATTCCAATTGTTCAACATGCGAATCCATTTTCGTTCACGTCTCAATATCACCTCAGGTGAAATTGCTTGTTTCCTGCAACAACAAAAGGAAAATTTTAAATATCGTTAATTAATCATTATTAACTATAATAATAATCGACAAATTCTTGAAGACTTTCCTCTAAAAGAATAAATGCGAAAAATATTTTTTTCCTTGTAGAAAAAAAATATAATGAATCGACAAAAAAAAATAATTTAAACCTTTTTTTCTACTCGACAAAAAAAATAATTCAGACCATTTTTTCACTCGACAAAAAAATAATTTAGAACCACTTTTTGTACTTGACAAAAAAAATAATTTAGAACCATTTTTTATACTCGAGAAAAAAATAATTCAGACCATTTTTTCACTCGAGAAAAAAATAATTTAGAACCATTTTTTATACTCGAGAAAAAAATAATTCAGACCATTTTTTTTACTCGACAAAAAATTGAGAGAAACAGAATTCCCGTAGTAGGTAAAAATATTTAAAGTTCTTGCAAATTTAAATATTTTTTTCCCCCTATAATTAAAAGTACAAATTGGAAATTTTTTTTTATCGGAAAAAATTAATTTGCATTTTTAATGTAATTAATACCTCTCTGGACTGTATTGTGATCCTCCTAAAAATCCATGACGATCTGGAACTGTCGAGACAACAGAACTACATTGATAAATGCTACTCCCCTCAGATTCTGTTTCAGCATTTAAATCCTCCTCAACGTTCTCTACCGTTGAAGCAGTCATTGCATCGTATTATATTTCACTGAAAAAAAATAAAACACTGTAAATTAGTAAACAAACGAAAAAAAATTAGAATTATAAAAATTATAAGTGACAATATTCTTACAGACTCCAAAAGGTAGAAAATTAAAATTACGAACATTTAATGTGAAAAATGGGACCAATTTTAAAAGTATTTTAATCTTCCAAACCTTTTTATTTATAAGTTTTGAATTTATGAGTTTTAGAATTAGAAATAAGAATTAATAATAAATATTTGTTTTATTAAATAGTATTTTTAACTTATTTTGATGTAAAATAGATTAAAAAAGCATTCTACAAAAAAATGTTTTTTTGCTATTGCAAAATGTCTTTATAATAATCTCGAACTTCTCTTAAAGACCCTAGAACTCATACAAGAACTCATAGAACTCAAAAATTTTGTAAATCAAAAATTTTCGAAATGAAAGTAAAATTTTTCCATAGAACACATTGCAATGAATACGAAATTCTCCGAATTAAATAACTCATAAAAACTCATAAAAACTCATAAGAAAATGTATTGAGACGCATGGATATTTTATCAAACCTTATGTATAATAAAAAAAATTATAATAATAATAATAATAATAATAATAATAATAATAATTATTATGTATAATTGTAAAAATTTCAACACTTTCTTGTTTTTTACTTTTACTAAAATCTCTTTTTACCAGACTAATCACAAACGAAAAACTCTTAACAGAACTCAAGACCAGGCAGTGAGAACTCATAGAACTTGAAATTAAAAAATATCATCTTTTTAAACCTATAATTAATAAGCGGTAAATATTTAAAATATTCAACTTTAAAGCATTAAAGCATTAAAATTATTTATGAACTCTTCGTAGTAATTCTGAATATTTTTAATAGAACTCATAGGACTCTCGAAAAGAAAGTTTGAAAATTTATCATCTTGAAAAAATGTGGTACTTTTTATAAACTATGTCGCAAAAAAAATGAAAATTTTTTTACAAGATTCATAAAAATTTATATGTAGAAATAGAAATATTTCTCATTAGAAAACAAAAAATCTGAGGTATATTTTATTAAAACTCATAGAACTGTAAATTTTCGAAAACTAACAGCATTTTTTTGTATTCTTAAATCTATAGGATAAACTCTCATTTTAATCATTTTAAAAAAATATTTCTGATAATTGTAAAACTTTTATTCAAACTCATAGGACTTTCCATAAGAACTCATAAAACTTGAAATTGAAAAAAATTAATTTCTTCATTTTGAGGGCGATATTCTTTTTTCGGACAATAATGTTGGAAAAATAAAATTTTACCGAATTAAAAACAATTTTTAACAGTCCTCAAGCTCTTTTTGGAACTCATAGACCTGTAGTTTACTAGAACTAATAAGATTGAAAATTTTTTGCAAATATACTTTTTCGAGAACTTTAAAATGAACTTTGAATTCAGGAACAAATTGTTTATTAATTATTTATTATTTATCATTTAAGTATTATTCATTTAATTATTTAGTATTTAATTTATTATCTTAGAACTCTTAGGAGAACTCGTGGAAACTTTGGTAATCAAATCTCACAGGTCTTCAATTGAAAACCCAAAGAAATCGGAATTTTTATTTTATCAAATTTATTTGTAAAGTCAATGATAAGAATTCTTATCATGATGCTTAGAAATTTATGTGCTTAAGACTCATAGGACTTTAACTGAAGAGTCATAGGGCTTTAATTTAAAACTCATAGAACGCTCTGAATTCTTATTTTTTATAAAGTTTTACCACATTCATTTTTAAATATCTAGAACAGTTGTCGAAACTCATAGAACTTTAAGTATTAAAAACTCATAGAACTCAAAATTTTAAAACTAAAAATAGTAAATTATTTGTTGCACTATTTCTTTCATTTTTGTTTTCAGTTTAGAAAAAAAATTAATATTTTTAATTTATTATTAATAAAAAACACTAGTTATTATGAACTCTTATCAGAACTCATAGGACTTTTATTTAAAACTCATAGAACTGTAAATTATGAAAAAATTTGTTTCTTTTTGATTTGTTTAAAGGAAATGAAGCTTAAAATTATTTAAAGAACTGATCGTTATGAACTCTTATCAAAACTCATAGAACTTATATATAAAATTTACAAATTTCTAAATAATACAAACTTTTACGAGTAGAATTTTTTTATATTCTGTATTTTCTGTTTATTGAGAAAATTATTAGAATTATGTGAAGAACGTCTTATAAACTCTTATCAGAACTCATAGAACTTTGTGATAAAAACTCATAGAACTGTAAATATTACACTCGCATTACTTAAAAGTAATCGAAAATTATTCTAATTTACACGTTTATATGACTTTTAACTCATGAATTTTATGAGTTAACTGCTAAATATTTATGAGTTTTTATGAGTTATGCAAAAAAAAATTCATTGTAAGGGAATTTTTCTATTTATTAAAAATAATTTTAAATAAACATTCTTTTATATTTTAAAAATTTGTTTGTTGAAATAAATTATTAATTAAATGAATGTAAAGTTTATAATAATAAATAGTTTATTAATTAATTTTTAATTTATTTTTTATTTTGTATAAACGAGTTTAGGGTTTTTTTAAAATAATAATTATATAAGTATTTATAAATAATAATAAATAAAATATATTTATAAATAATAAATAAAATTCTTGAATACTATAATTTAACATTTAATCTTGATAAACAAGTAAAGAAATAAATAAAATAGACAAAAAATTATTAGCATTTACAATTATGTAAATAATTTTTGTTTACATTTTTCGCTGTTTTAATTAATTTAATATTTAATGTGACAATTAATAATCAAAAATGAATTAAAATAATAAAGTACGTAAATAGTGAAGATTAAAATATGAATAATTAAAAACAAATTATTATTTAAATGGAATTGTTTTGTTTTAATAAATTGCAAAATATTTATTTCAATTATAATCTAACAAAAAAATTTACTTTTTGTTTTAAAAAAATGTTTAATATAACAAATATGTTCAGTAAAGTTAATAAATAAATTACTTTATTTTTTTAATTATATATTAAAACTAAAATTTTTTGTAAATGAAATTAAGTTAATTAAATTAATTGAATTAATTCAATTAAATAAAAATTATCGAAATTTAGATATAAATAAATATATATTGCCAATTTTCTCTAATAAATTATTTCTTATTAAATACAATTATGAAAATATAAAAATAGAATAATATTGAAATTAAAATTAAAAAGGTTATTATTTTTGAAAAGTAAACATTGCAAAAGAATTATGAAGAAAAAAAAATTTATTTTTATTTAGAACATACAGAGGGAATGAATTTTTAGAATAGAATTTTGCCCCCCAGGAAGTAAAAGTCACACATGGACCTAGTAATCCACATATAATTATCTGGACCTTTAAATATTTGACGTTGACACACGACACAAAAAAATACCGATTGCGTTCTATATCTATATATATACATACAAACTCAGTAATTACGAACAAAAAAAAATTTAAATAACAATAATGACTCACCAACGCCCATCAGTCAATGAATACTAGAAATCCTGAACGAATATGTCGTGAAAAAAATTATTATCCACAATTTCTTTGATGCAATGTGGCATCCATTTCCATTTATCAACGTTTATTTACATCCCACACACATTTATATGTCAAAATCATAAACACTTTCACAATTTTTAAAATATATTTTTATATATACTATAAACACATATAAAAATCAATTGTTTCTTTATTTTTAAAAATAAAATTTATAATTTTAGAAAATTTTTCATGAAATTGACAATTTGTCGGAATGAACGAACACAGACACGATCATTTACAAATGGACTTTATAGAGAAAGATAAAAAAATTCCTGTTATATTGGTGTATATTGAGAATATAAAAGCAAAAAGTTTGTGTATTGAAGATAAGTATTTGACGATGACCACTGATGTTTTGATGGCAGCAGTAGACATTTTTTCCCTGTGCGCAAGCGCATCAGAGATTTGGGTAAACTTTCTCAGTAAGAATTGAGGGAGACTTATTGACGTTCAAAGTGTGTTCACAATTTTCCCTCGAACACAGAGCGCTGTGATGCAAATTTAAAAAAAAAAGAAAATTCAAGTTAAATTCAAATTTTATTAACGAATTTCTTGAAATTCTTATTCGTATTAATTTAGTTTAGATATGGAAATTATAAAAATTGTACATATTCAGAATAAATTCATAGTTAAAATTAAATATATATAAAAAGGACACGTGCACATATAAAATTACATTACAAAAATACACTAAGCAAATTCACATATACACAAATTGAGGGCCTGGGATTAATTATTCACGCAATTTAAACTTGAACATTATAAATTTAACACATATACATGTAAACTTGCACATATACAAAAAATACGTAAACATATAAACTTATAAATACGGACAAGACAAATTTTTGTAGAAAATTATACAAAACATAAATTCACATATGAACTTACACACAAACACGAACATATTCACATGTAAAATTACACATAAACAGAAATTCACATATAGACTTATACACATACAAAATACATTCACATATGAAATTACACATAAGCAGAAATTCACATATGAACTTACACACAAACACGAACATATTCACATGTAAAATTACACATAAACAGAAATTCACATATAAACAAAACACATACACAAAATGCATTCACATGTAAAATTACACATAAACACAAATTCACATATAAACGTATACACATACAAAATGCATTCACATATAAAATTACACATAAACGCAAATTCGCATATAAACAAAACACGTACACATGTAAAGTTACACCAACCGACAAAACAAATTCATTTATAAAATTATTTAAATTCACGTATAAACTTACACACATACACAAAACAGGTTCACATATAAAATTACACATATGCACAAATTCACAATTGAACTTAGGCATATAAATTTACATTAAACCACAAAATATATTCACATATAAACTTACACTTATACAAAAAACAAGTACACATATAACCTCAAATGTATGTGTAAATATATTTTATGCAAAATAAAATTAATTTTTAAAATTACACATGTACTGAAATTCACATATAAACTAAAATATATCAACAGAACACGTACACATGTAAACTTACAAATACCCAGAAATTAATTCGCATGGAAACTTATACACACATACACATGTAAACAAAACATATTCACATGTAAAATTACACATATACACAAATTCACATTTGAACTTGAAAAAATAATAACAGATTTCGCAAACAATTATTATAATTATTATTCATGAAAATAATTAAATTCTTAGAAACATTTTTACAAAAATTTTTTTAATTAATTGAATTCTTTTCTTTTCCAAGAAGAATTTTATTTGTAATTAAAAAAAATTCAATTTTCGAGAAGAATATTTTTATTTATAAAAATAATTGAATTTAACAAAGAATTTTATTAAAATTCCTGAAAATAATTGAATTGCAAATTTCGAAAAGGGCTCAACTCTGAATATCGTAAGAGTCATTTTCACTGTCTTTTGTTATATAAAAATGACACTTACGGTTTTTAGAGTTGAGCCCTTTTCGAAATTCGCAATTCAATTGAATTTTAGAAGAATAATTTTGTTATTTATCTTAAAAAATTGAATTCTTTTGAAGAATTTTTTATGTAAACAATAGAAATTTTTTTGCAATTCTATTTCAAAAAATTGATTTATGTCGAACAATTTCTATTAAAATATTTGGAAATAATAATTGAATTCCTGTGAAGCACTTTAATATTCTTGTAAATAATTCAATTCTTTCAAAGAAATTTTAAAAAAATAATTTTTTTCATAATAATTAATTTTTTTGAGAAATTTAAATTAAATTTTCAACAATAATTCCATGTATTTTTGTCAACAGTTTAGATTGAATAGTTGATAAGAATTTTATTTAAATTTTCGCAAAAACAATTCAATTCCTGAGAAGAATTTTTATTAAAATGTTCAAAAAGAATTGAATTTCTCTGAAAAATTTTGTTATTTCTGAAAATAATTGAATTTTTAATGAGAATTTTATAAAAATTATTTAAAAATAATTTTTTTTTCCAAATGTAATTTACATTATGAAAATTTTATTTTAAAAAATCAAAGAATTCTTCTGGAAAACTTTTTTTCGGATAATAATTGAATTTTTCGAATAATTAATTTAAAATAATATTTTAAAAATAATTGAAATTCTTTTTATTATTTTTCATAATAATAAAAAATTCTTGCTTAGAATTTTGTCAAAAAATTTTTTTTATAATTGAATTTCAATGAATAATGTTATTTATTCGTGAAATTATAATTGAATTATTTTAAGTATAAAAATTTTGTTATATTTTTTAAAAAATTTTTTTGAGAATGCTATATTCTAGATTAATTGAATTTCTGTGGAAATTTTATTATTTTTTAAATTTTTTAAAAATTTTATTATTTTTTAAATTTTTTTAAAATTTTATTTTTTTAAAAATTTAAAAAAATTTTTTTAATTTTTAAAAAAAATTTTTTTATTTCGGACACTAAAAGCTACAATTTCTGTTTTTTTAATATTTTAACTACTTTAAATTCGCTAACACTACAAATCAAAAAATTATTCTCAAAAATTATAATCAAATTCTTTGAAACGATTCAATTATTTAAAAAAATATACGAAATTCAATTATTTTCAATATCTATTTTTTGCATCAAATTTCGTCATTAAAATTCAATAATTTAACAAAAAATTAATAAAATTAATCCAAAATTCAATTATTTTTATAAATAATACAAATTTCACAAGGATTTATAATTAATTAAGAAGAACATTTTCAAAAAAATTTCGAAAAAATCAATTATTTAAACTAAAATTTTCATAATATTTATTATATCTCGAAAGAATTAATTTTTTAAAACAATGTTAATAAAATTTTTCTGAAAAATTCAATAATTTGCAAAAAATAACAGAAATTTTTCACGGAAATTGAATTCTTTCTTAAATATTTTAATAAAATTTTTTACAATAATTGAATTATTTTGATAAATAATAAAATTCTTCTCTTGAGTTCGATTATTTAAAAAAAATATCAATAAAATTCATGATAAAATTTCAATTGTATTAAAAAATTATTCTTAATTCAATAATTTTCAATATTCTACTATTTTAATTTAAATTTTCACAAGAATTCTTCGTAGAAATTCAATTACTTTAAAAAAAATCTTAAAAGAATTGCAAACATTTAAATTATCATTATCAATGCAAAAGTCTTCGACAAAATTTAATTATTTTCAGAATTCCATTATATTTTCAAATATTCTAATAAAATTGTTCGAAAGAAATTACTTATTTCATTAAATTTTTATAAAATAATTCAATTATTCTTTGAGATTTTAATAAAATTCTACCCAAGAATCCAATTTTTTATGAATAAATAATTCTCCGAAGCATTGTAATTATTAAACATGAATAACCAAAATTATTCCCGAAAATTCAAAATATGACTGAAAATATTCAGTCAGTTTAGTAAAATTTTTTACAAAATTCAATTATTTTCATCGCAATAACAATATTTATTGCAAGAATTCAATTTTTTTTTTGTAAATAATAAAAAGCTTTTTAGAAATTGAATTTTTCTTATTCAATTTTAATAAAATACCACACAGATATTCAATTATTGTAAAATATTTTAATATAATTTTTTGTGAAATTTAATTATTTTTCAAAACTTTTCTAAATTCAATGATTTTCAATATTTAAAAAAAATTTGCAATCAGAATTTAATTGTTTAAAATTTTTTTTATAAAAATGTTTGTAAAAAATCAATTTTTTCATATGAATAATAAAAATTTCTCGGGGAAATTAATTATTTAAATTAGATGTTTCATAAAATTAGTCGAAGAAAATCAATTATTTAAAAATTTTTCATAAAATTCTTCTCAAGAGTTAAATGATTTTTATGAATATTTAAATTCGTCAAGTTTAATTTTTCTATAGCTACTTTTTTACTATTTTTTTTAAATTTGAAAGCTACTTTTTTTACTTTTTTTAAGACTGAAAGCTACTTTTTACTATTATTTTTAAATCCGAAAGCTACTTTTTTACTATTTTTTAAAATCCGAAAGCTACTTTTTGTTACTTTTTTTTAAATCCGAAAGCTACTTTTTACTATTTTTTTAAATCCGAAAGCTACTTTTTTACAATTTTTTTAAAATCCAAAAGCTACTTTTTGTTGCTTTTTTAAATCCGAAAGCTACTGTTTGTTAATTTTTTTTAAGTCTGAAAACTACTTTTTGGTACTTTCTTAAAATTAACTATCGAGTGCAAAGTCTGTGATTAATTTTTTTTCAAATGTTATTATAGTATAATAATAATCACTTCTTTTTGACTAAATAATAAAAATTTTATTAATAGTATTAATTACAAATTGCATTAAATTAAAATGAAATATATTAATCACATATTTTTCTTTATCCAATCAAGATAATTGTAAACATGTACATAAGCTGCGGGAACATCTTTCTCGCCACAACCAATTCCCCAGGCAGTCAAACCTACAACTTCGAAATGACCATTCAATGGTTGGCATATGAGTGCACCTCCTCCATCACCCTAAAATTAAGAAAAAATTTTATATTCCGTCAGTGTAATTTTAAATACATAAAGAATCAAAATTCAGTCTGAATAAGTGGATTCAGAACATCATGCTTTATGTTAGTCATTAATGGAAAAAGCATCATGACACAATGTTAAACATCACGGTACATCGTTAGGTATTAAAATAACGCCAAAAAGGATTAAAATAATCCAATTTAGTGTTATTTTAATCCATTTTGGTGTTATTTTAATACCTAACGATTTATCGTGATGTTAAAATTTACGAAAATAACCATCACTTGCTTTATAGAGGACCCCTAACGAGATAAAAAAAACTGTAAAATCTCAAATTATAAATTGGATTTAAAATACATTCCTCTAAACTTCCTTCCACCTACCGTGCAACTGTCTTTTCCCAGTTCACCACCAGCGCAAATAAAACTTTTTGAATCTAAATTAAAATTTGCACCAAGTCTTGTCCTTCGTAGTTGCATCTCACAAGTCTTGGGATCAACTATTGGAAGATCAATGTCTTTCAAAATACTTTCATACTTGTTGCTTGTGAAATTATTCTTGCCCCAACCAGCACTCCAGCATCTACATTACAAAAAAAAAAATAATTTTAGTCTTTGTCTCTATAAAATGGCATTTAATTATTCTCCACATAGTACAAATATTTTGTGCCACATTCTGATGCAATAGTCAAAAAATAAACGTACACGGTACCAGCGGGTGGAATTGCAGTCGGCAAACAAGCAGCATTAATATTAACAAAATTTTCAAACATTATTTTCTGATCAATCTCAATGATGGCAATGTCATTGACAAGATCTATTGGATTAAAATCCTCGTGAACTTTTGTTGTCACTGGTTTCACCATCAGGAATTGCTCCGATTGACTTGCTCTATTATACTTGCCAAGTCTTATCTTATACTTATTATTTCTGCAATGAAAAATTCAGTTTGTAGAATTTGTTTTTCACATTTACAAAATACTTGACAAGTCTTATCTTATACTTATTATTTTTGCAATGAAAAATTCAGTTTGTAGAATTTTTTTTCACATTTACAAAATACTTGCCAAGTCTTATCTTATACTTATTATTTCTGCAATGAAAAATTCAGTTTGTAGAATTTCTTTACTTCAAGTAATAAAACGAAATATTATTTACATTTACAAATATGTAAATAATGATTTATTTACATTTACAAAAATGTAAATATTTTACTTACATTTACAAAAATGTAAATAATGTTTTATTTACATTTACAAGAAATGTAAATAATATTTTACTTACATTTACAAAAACAAGAAAATTAAAATAAATAAAATAAATAAACGTAAATAAAATAAATAAACGTAAATAAAATAAAATATTTTATTTACATATATACAAAAATTTACTTGAAGTAGAAAAATAATAATAATAATACCTACAGTTTGTGAACTATATGTGCTGCAGTGATAAGATGACTGTCATCTATAATCACTCCTCCACCAAGATATTTATTGTCAGAATTTAAAATTTCTGCATGCCAAGGATAGGCACCGTATGCAGACTGATCGCCTACTTTATGGCCATTGGAGACAATTTTTCTTTCGCCGCATTTTTTTGGAGAAAAAGATGAAGAAGAAGGAGGTGATGATGATGATGAATTATTCTTGCAACAATTCACTTCTCCCATTGAACAAGCAACTGGAGATGTACCCTTTACACACAAAAAAATAAGTGTTAAATTTGTTGCGTGTAGTTTTCAAGATGGTGTTGTTTTAACAGCCATTAAAAATGTGCATTAATTTTAACACACTCATGGAGTTAATTTAACACAAAATTTAGGTTAAAATCACCTCGTTTTGGTTAAAAATGTTGCGTGTTGTTTTAACACTACTTTTAGTGTTAAAACAACACTTCTTTTTTTCTGTGTAAAGAAGGTGGACAAGATTATTTTCAAAAAATAAACAAAATTCTATGGTTTGGATAATTCAGTTATTTTCCAAATTTTTGATTAAAATTACTAAAAAACAAATTATATTCAAAAAATTTAAAGAAACTTGTTAAAAGAATTGAAGTATTTATGAAAATTTAAAGAAACTCGTCGAAAGAATTTAAGAATTCATAAAAATTTAAAGAAACTTGTCAAAAGAATTTAAGCATTTATAAAAATTTAAGGAAATGTAAAGAAACTCGTCAAAAGAATTTAAGTATTCATAAAAGTTTAAAGAAACTCGGCAAAGAATTTTAGTATTCATAAAAATTTAAAGAAACTCGTCAAAGAAATTAAGTATTCATAAAAATTTAAAGAAATTTAAAGAAACTTGTCGAAAGAATTTAAGTATTCATAAAAATTTAAAGAAATTTAAAGAAACTCGTCGAAAGAATTTAAGTATTCATAAAAATTTAAAGAAACTTGTCAAAATATTTTAAGTATTTATAAAAATTTAAAGAAATTTTAAAAAACTCGTCAAAGAATTTAAGTATTCACAAAAATTTAAAAAAACTTGTCAAAAGAATTTAAGTATTTATAAAAATGTAAAGAAATTTAAAGAAAGTCGTCAAAAGAATTTAAGTATACATAAAAATTTTAAAAAATTTAAAGAAACTCATCAAAAGAATTTAAGTATTTATAAAAATTTAAAGAAATTTTGAAAAAATCGTCGAAAGAATTTAAGTATTCATAAAAATTTAAAGAAATTTAAAAAAACTCGTCAAAGAATTTAAGTATTCATAAAAATTTAAGGAAATTTAAAGAAACTCGTCAAAAGAATTAAAGTATTCATAAAAATTTAAATAAAAAAGAAACTCGTCAAAAGAATTGAAGTATTCATAAAAATTTTAAAAAACTCGTCAAAGAATTTAAGTATTCATAAAAATTTAAAGAAATTTAAAAAAACTCGTCAAAGAAATTAAGTATTCATAAAAATTTAAGGAAATTTAAAGAAACTCGTCAAAAGAATTAAAGTATTTATAAATATTTAAAGAAATTTAAAGAAACTCTTCAAAAGAATTTAAGTAGTCATAAAAATTTAAAGAAATTCAAAGAAACTCGTCAAAAGAATTTAAGTATTCAAAAAAACTCTAATACAAATTAGTTCTAACACAAATTTTCGAAGCCATAATGTATGAATTTATTTACGTTCGAAATCAAATGAATTTAAAGTTGATGAGGAAAAAATCCTTGAAAAACGTATTTAATGATTTTTTAATTGCTTACCAAGCTTACGATTCGTATATCAATGCCAAATGGACGAGGATTTTTTTCGTAAATAAAGCCATCACATTTCTCATTCACTGATATACAACGACAATCAAGTTTACCTTTCGTCGGAAGAACTTTCTTTTGGCCTAAAAGAATACAATTTTTGTATTAGTTTAACAAATCAGACGAATTTTTGCATTTATTTCCATTGATCAAGATTGGATTCCCTTAATTATTATAAGGGTTTCATATTTCTTAAAAAATGTTGTACTGATTAAAAAATTATATAGACTTTGTAATAATTTTATGTGCCAAATTCATTAATTATTGAATTCAGGGTGTCTACTAACCGGGAAATCCGGGAAAACCGGGAATTTAATTTAACCGGGAAAAACCGAGAATTTTTTCACCAAAATTAAAAAAAGTTTTATTATATTTAAATTTGTTTTTAAAAAAATTACTTTTTATTTCAATTTTTATAGATATTTATACTCTTCTCTAACTTTGAATTAGTTAAAAAAAAATTAATTTGATAGTAAAAGTCAGATTCAAACAGATTATGTAAATAAATTTTAAAAAATTATGGAGTTAATAGAAATATTGTGAAATTGGACTGAAAATATGTAATTCAATTTTCTTAAAAAATTTCTTTAGAAACTTTTTAACGAATAAAATTTTCAAAGTAATTTAATTTAATAATTAATAAAGAATTGGATTTTATAGTCACATTTTAATTAATTCATGTTTCTTAGTACGAAGATTAATAATTAAAATTTTTATTATATAATTTAAAAAAAACCGATATGCACTTCAAATTTTTTAAGAAAATTGAATTCTCGCAATTTTTTTAAAATTCTGAAAAATAAAATTGATGAAATTTTTCAATTCCATTGTTTCAAGATAATTTAATTTTTCTAAACAAATAATTGAAAGTGTTTGAAATAATTGTAATTTCTTTCCATTTCTTTTTTGAAAAATAATTTAATGAAAATAGTAGACACCCTCTGTGAATATGTTTTTCACATTTGATGAATTTTCTAAAAAATACTAAAATTAAATTTTTTATTAAAAAAAAAAGTTTTTAAATATATTTATAAAAAATAATGAATAATTATAGTTGAATTTTTTATTTTTTGTATTTTTCATTTTTTTTATTTTTCAATTCGAACGAAATTTGTTTCCACAGCTAAATTTAGTAAAATTTAAATAAATTTAAAAAGAAAATTTTAATTTGAGAAATTTAAAATACCTATATACGCAAAAGCTTGTGACATGGCGAAAGCACCATTTTTCTTCTGTAAAACTACTTTTTTCTTACAAACAATTTCACACACCAAATATACCAGAACTAAAAATATTATTTTCTTCATTTTTTTCTTAAATTATAAAATTTATGACATTTAATGTAAAAAAAAATGTTTTAAACTTGATTTTCACTGTTCGAATGTAAATATTCTTCTAAACTCGAAAGTCAAAATGAATTTCTATTTATATATGAGTTGAAATGACATTGTTTTTGTTCTGCAAATTTAAAAACAATACTTCACCCTTTTTCCTTCCTTATTAACGTCTTTTATTTATCTGAAACAAAAAAAATAATACAAAATGAAAAGAATGGAAATAAAAATAGAAGAATAGAAAAAAAGAGGATTCACCGATATCATAAATGTGTAATATGTCGTCACCTAAAATTTGGTGCACGGTCTAATTTTTTTTCACTAAAATAGAGGATGTCCCTGTAATTATATATATTATATAATAGTTGCGTAACATCAACGAAATATTAGATTTCAGATTTTTTTCTTTTTAATTGATATTTAAAAAAAACACTATATTAAAGGATTTGCCAAAAAAATTTGTTTTTTGTCATTATTATAAACAAATTGTTATTATTATAAACCAATTGTTATTATTAAAAACTAATTGTTATTATTATAAACCAATTGTTCTTATTATAAACCAATTGTTATTATTATAAACCAATTGTTATTATTATAAACCAATTGTTATTATTATAAACCAATTGTTATTATTATAAACAAATTGTTATTATTATAAACCAATTGCTATTGTTATAAACAAATTAAACAATGAGAAACAAATTAAACAATTATAAATTATATTAATTAATTATTAATTATTATTATAAACATATTAAAGTTTTAAGACACTTCTTTTTAAGAAGTCAATTTTTAAAAAATTATTAACCGATTTTAACGATCCAAAAGGAATTCTTTTTCATTTGAGTCGGTTTTGAATAAATTATTCCTTTTTGAAAAAATATTGATGTTTGATAGATAAACAAACTATTTATTTATAACAAATTAGCAAAAAACCATGTTTGGAATCGAATTTAAAAATATAAAAAAAATTGTACTTATTCTTTGATAATAACCGACAACGTTTTTAAAAGAGTTAATAAAGAAACCTCTTAAAATAATGTTTCAGTGTTTGTTATATATGAAAAAAAGTATAACAATTAATTAAATTGTTTAAACAATTAATTGCTGTTATTTTTTCATAAACTGTAATTTCAGGGTTTGAAATTTCTATATTTTTTCTCAATTCTGCAATTTTTCATGAGTAAAACATTTAGGATTGACTAAAACCAAAAAATTACTTATTTATAAAATTGTTTAAACAATTAATTGTTGTTAATTTTTCATAAACTGTATTTAGAGTTAGAATTTTCTACTTTTTTCTCAATTGTGCAGTTTTTAATAAAATTGTTTTATTAAATTTTTAATTAAAACCATAAAAATACTTATTCATAAAATTGTTTAAACAATTATTTGTTGTTAATTTTTCATAAACTGTATTTAGAGTTAGAATTTTCTACTTTTTTCTCAATTGTGCAGTTTTTAATAAAATTGTTTTATAAAATTTTTAATTAAAACCAAAAAAATACTTATTTAAAAAGTTGTTTAAACAAATTAATTGTTATTTTTTCATAAACTGTATATTTTGAGCTAGAATTTTCTAGTTTTTTTTCTCAATTGAGCAATTTTTAATTAAATTTTTAATTAAAACCAAAAAAATACTCATTTATAAAATTGTTTAAACAAATTAATTGGTATTTTTTCATAAACTGTATATTTAGAGCTAGAATTTTCTAATTTTTTTTCTCAATTGAGCAATTTTTAATTAAATTTTTAATTAAAACCAAAAAAATACTTATTTGTAAAATTGTTGTTATGTTTTCATAATCTGAATTTAGAGCTAGAATTTTCTATTTTTTCTCAACTGTGCAATTTTTAATTAAATTTTTAATTAAAACCAAAAAAATACTTACTCATAAAATTGTTTAAACAAATTAATTGTTGTTATTTTTTCATAAACTGTATACTTAGAACTAAAATTTTCTAGTTTTTTCTCAATTGTGCAATTTTTAATTAAATTTTGAATTAAAACCAAAAAAATACTTATTTATAAAATTGTTTAAACAAATTAATTGTTGTTATTTTTTCATAAACTGAATTTAGAGCTAGAATTTTCTATTTTTTTCTCAACTGTGCAGTTTTTAATAAAATTGTTTTATAACATTTTTAATTAAAATCAAAAAAATACTTATTTATAAAATTGTTTAAACAATTATTTGTTGTTCTTTTTGATAAACTGTATTTAGAGCAATAATTTTCTAGTTTTTTCTCAATTGTGCAATTTTTAATTATATTTTTAATTAATACCAAAAAAATACTTATTCATAAAATTGTATAAACAAATTAATTGTTATTTTTTCATAAACTGTATATTCAGAGCTAGAACTTTTTAGTTTTTTTTCAATTGTGCAATTTTTAATTAAATTGAAAAATCTACTTATTCATAAAATTGTTTAAACAACTTAATAATTGTTTTTTTAAATAAATTGTACTTATGGTTGGAAATTTATATTTTGTTTCTATTTTGTGCATTTTTGTCAACTAAGGCATTCAAGTATAAGAAAATAAAAAATTATTTTTTTAAACATTATTTAAACAATTTACTTTGTTAAGAATTATTAACCAGAAATTCGTAGGTTTTTTTCAATTTTGCAAATTTTTTTATAAATTTTACACATAATTACATTTTACATAAAAAAATTGTGGCGAATTTTAAATTTTAATGTCAAATTGGAATTTATGCCAAATTAAAATTTATATTAAGTGAATTTTTGTGTTTAGTAAAAATAATGTTAAATAATATTTACGTCAAATAAAATTGTTGTCAAATGAATTTTATGTGAAATAAGTTTAGCAACCATTAAAATTTCACGTTAAATGAATTTTTTGTCAAAAGAAATTTATATTAAATGGTTTTTATCTCAAAAGAAATTTATGTTTGATGATTTTTATGTCAAATGGGAATTGTATATATACTAGAAATTACAAATCTGTGACGCGATCTGAAGAAAGGGACCTTAGAAGCAAATCACTTTAAGGTTATGTTAGTGTTACTATTTTGTTTTTAAAAAGTATCGTTTTACTTTTTGTAAATTAAAATCAGCGTTTATTAAATATTTCCGTTATAATGAAAACTTAAACATTAATTATTAACATTAGCAGATGATCATTTTTTTGTATTTTCTAAAAAAAAAATTGCAAACATAACCTATAATTTTTTGCATGTAATGTCCCTTTCTTCAGATCGCGTCACATCTAATTAAGAAAAAGATAATATATATTCTTTTTAAATATTTATTTTTATACTTAACTAGAATATATATTTTTTTAAATACTTATTTTTATACTTAACTAAAATATATATTTTTTTTATTATTTATTTTTATACTTAACTAGAATTATCACGTTCTTAAAAATTATTTAAACGAAAACTATTAAAAAAATATAATGTTAATTAAACACCGCAACTACTCCTGATAAGATCTAAAATTTAACTGAAAAAATAACACGTTCCAAAGAAAAAAATAATGGTAATTAAATTAAAAAATATTTATTAACTACAATAGGATGCGTTTACAAATAATATAAAAGATTTCAATAGGAAGCGAAACATTTGAAAGTGATACACGCCTTCCAAATTTTTCAATTATTTATATCACAAAGAAAGGTGACAAAAAAATATCATTTTTTTTTATTTGAATTAATTTTTAAACGAACTCTAACGATATAAAAGAGAATTAAATTTAGGTCGAGCCTACAGTTCATGGGTTAAGTAACTGTTATTAATGACATATCCTCAATTTTAGCCATTATAAAAAATAAATTAAATGTAATACGATCTCATTCAAATTCTATATTAAATTTAGATTTACACCGATTTTTTAAATTTAACATAATTTTTTATTTCCTCCATTTTTTTTCAAAATTTCTATTTTGTTGAAAAGAATTGAAAAAAAAGTGGAATGAAAAATATCACGATCAGGGTATAAATATTAGTGGAATTTTAATATTGAACATTAGAAGGTTTTTGAACGTTGAGTGTGAAATATTTGGGGAAAAAAGTAAAAAAAAAGAAAAAAATTTCTAACTAGATTATTGGAAATATTTTGAAAATATGAATAAATTGGTATTTTTATTTATACTTCATTTTGTGTGTGGAGTATTTTGCCTGACGGATTTATTTCGGGGTTTACATGATGCAAAACGAATTAAGAGCCACATCGTTGGAAATCGCCCAGCAAAAGCGAAACCAATTAAATTACATCCAAATAAGCGAAAACCGGAGAAAATGGAATTTGAACTTCCAGTGCCTTTTCCAACAACTTCAACAACTGAACGGCATGAAATGTTACATGAAGTTATTCGAACGACAGTTGATCCAATAATTCCAGGTATCGTATATTATTTTTTTTTCTATTTTCAAATAACTTTCAAATAATATTTTTCATTTTCAAATAACTTTTTTTTATTTTCAAATAACTTTCAAATAATATTTTTCATTTTCAAATAACTTTCAAATAACTTTTTTTTATTTTCAAATAACTTTCAAATAATATTTTTCATTTTCAAATAACTTTTTTTTATTTTCAAATAACATTCAAATAATATTTTTCATTTTCAAATAACTTTCAAATAACTTTTTGTTATTTTCAAATAACTTTCAAATAATATTTTTCATTTTCAAATAATTTTCAAATATCTTTTTTTATTTTCAAATAACTTTCAAATAATATTTTTTATTTTCAAATAACATTTTTAATTATCAAATAAATTTCAAATAACTTTCATTTATTTTCAAATAACTTTCAAATAACTGTTTTAATTTTCAAATAATTTAAATAACATTCGCTAATATAACTAATTTTTTAACAAATCATAAAATTAAAACTTAGCAAACATTTAATGAATATTTTGCCTAAATATTTGAAAATTAATGCAATTTTTAAAAAGTTGTGTTTATAATATTCAAAAGTAGATAAACTTCAAAGGGTTTTTATTTAAACATTTATAAAATTTCATTTCTTAAAGAATTAAATTAAAAATTTTTTAAACTTATAGATTTTTGCAAAATGTTAATAATTCAAATTCTTCTTGAAATTAGGTGAATTTTTCAATATACATTCAACTAATTATTAAAAACAATTGATTTGTAAAAATATTTTATTTAAAAACATTTTAAAAAATTGAATTTTGGAGAAGTTACAAATGATTGAAGAAATTCAATTATTTTCAAAAAGTAATAAAATTCTTCTTACAAAAGTTCAAATATATATTCAAAAATGTAAAGAAAAATTCTCGTAAAAATCACAATTTTTTTTAAAAATAACAAAATTCTTTTTTAAAATTCAATTACTTGAGAAAATTTACTTTATTTAAATAAAGTTCAATATTTTTATATTTCAAAAAAAAAAATTTTCTTTTAAATACGTTTCAAAATTAATTGAATTTTAAAAAGAAAGTTTACAAAAATTTAATTATTTTAAAGAATTTTCTTTATTTAAATAGTTTTCAATATTTTTATATTTCAAAAAAAAAATTTTTTTCTTAAATACTTTTCAAAATTAATTGAATTTTAAAAAGAAAGTTAACAAAAATTCAATTATTTAAAAAAGAAAGTTTTTTAATTCTTAAACTTCAATTATTATTGGAAATAATTAGATTCTTCTCCAAAATTCAATTGTTTTCAAAAATTTTCTTTATTTAAATAATTTTCAATATTTTTATATTTAAAAAAAAATTTTTTCTTTATTTAAATAATTTTTAATATTTTTATATTTAAAAAAAATTTTTTTCTTTATTTAAATAATTTTCAATATTTTTATATTTAAAAAAGAAAGTTAACAAAAATTCGATTATTTAAAAAAGAAAGTTTTTTAATTCTTAAACTTCAATTATTATTAGAAATAATTAGATTCTTCTCCAAAATTCAATTATTTTCAAAAATTTTCTTTATTTAAATAATTTCCAATATTTTTATATTTAAAAAAAAATTTTCTTTATTTAAATAATTTTCAATATTTTTATATTTAAAAAAGAAATTTTCTTAAATACATTTCAAAATTAATTGAATTTTAAAAAGAAAGTTAACAAAAATTCAATTATTTAAAAAAAAAGTTTTTTAATTCTTAAACTTCAATTATTATTGGAAGTAATTAGATTCTTCTCCAAAATTCAATTATTTTCAAAAATTTTCTTTATTTAAATAGTTTTCAATATTTTTATATTTCAAAAAAAATTTTTTTTTTAAATACATTTCAAAATTAATTGAATTTTAAATACATTTCAAAATTAATTGAATTTTAAATACATTTCAAAATTAATTGAATTTTAAAAAGAAAGTTTACAAAAATTCAATTATTTAAAAAAAGAAGTTTTTTAATTCTTAAACTTCAATTATTATTGGAAATAATTAGATTCTTCTCCAAAATTCAATTATTTTCAAAAATTTTCTTTATTTAAATAATTTTCAATGTTTTTATATTAAAAAAAAAAATTTTCTTTATTTAAATAATTTTCAATATTATTAAATTTAAAAAAAAATTTTCTTACATACTTTTCAAAATTAATTGAATTTTAAAAAGAAAGTTTACAAAATTATTCAATAAATTATTTACTTTTCTATTTGAATAATTAAATAATTTTGAAAAGGTTTCAGATTAAATATATTTGAAAATTTAATTTTTGTATACTTTTAAGTTTTAACTGGTAATATTAAAGAATTAATTTTTTTCTTCAAAAGTTCAAGTTTTGATAAGGTTTCAAATTAAAAATATTTGAAACTTTGAATTTTCTATACTTTTAACTGGTAATTTTTTAAATAATTAATAAATTATTATTATAAAATTTTATAAATAATTATTGAAATTCGTTTCCTACATGTTTTTTTGAAACTTCTAAAATTTGTCTTTCAGTTTATTTCACTGAAGAATTTTCGAATAATCGAATTTTCGTAAAATTGAATTTTAAACAAATGTATTTTCCAAATTATCAAAGAACATTTTGAAAAATTATTAAAAATAATATTGATTTAGAAAAAGAATTTTAGTTGAAAATTCTAGAAAATAATAATTAAATGAAAATAATGAAAATAGTTTTTACAAAGTTACAGTAATATTTTTAATCTAAAAATATGATATAATACTTTTATAAGCTGTTTAATTTCAAAAAGATTTAAATTCGAATCTTTTGAAAAATCTTAATTCCAGTGGAAAAATTATTAATAGTTAAATTTTTATTTCAAATACAAATTATTGTTTTCGAATAATTTTAAGTTTAAAGAAATTCATAAGCAAGCGTAGAAGAAAATTTTTTTAAACAACATTTTTTTCTTTTTTTTCTAAAAATTTAAATTTTAATGTTTTCAATTTCACTTTTGAGTTAAGATTTGCAATTTGACAAATAGAATTTATAAACATTTTTTCTCTATTTCAAGAAAAAAAACTTTGAATTTTATTAAAGCAATTGAAATTTTTGAAGAATAGAAATAATGCAAAGTATTTCCTTATGTGAAAATTGAAATTTAAAAAAATTATTATTTATTAAATTTAACAGCAACACTGTTGTTATTGAAAAAAAATTGTGCCTAAAATGGATATTTTTCTCATAATTGTAAAAGAATTAACAATTTTCTAATAATTTTAGTTTATAAAAAGGACAAAATTTTGCACAATTACAATTTCCATCAGTCGAACGAAATTTGTTTTAAAATAGCAAATAAGAAACAAAACTTATTTTTTAATCACAATTTAAAAAAAATTTTCAAATTTCTAATTTCAAATATTGTTTTATTATAAATCATGAAAAATATGAAATGAATTAATATTAATTAATAATTAATTAATTAATTAATAATTCATTCATTTATTTATTTAATTATTAATTGTTAATATGTGTTTGTGTCAAACAATATTTTTTATAGCAAGAAAAAATAAACCAATTCCAATGAAGACATACTTTTTGTATATGCTTTGAATTTTTATAAATATTTATAATTACTTATAAATATTTATAATTATTTATTTATAATTATTTATAATTATTTATAATTATTTATAATTATTTATAATTATTTATAATTATTTATAATTATTTATAATTATTTATAATTATTTATAATTATTTATAATTATCTTCATTTATTTTTAGTTTATTTATTAAATTTATTTATTAAATATTCAAGTTCCAAATGTTGACAAACAGAATGAAAGAATAAAATATAAAAATTATTATACGTAATTTTACAGTTTCTAAAAATTTCATTTATTTCCGTATTTATTAATTTGTTGATAGTATATTTTTATTTTTTTTTAGTTTATTTTTTTTTTTAGGTAATTATTAAAAAAAAAATTTTCCATTTATTAGATGAACCACCTACTGATTATCAACCACCTGCTAATAATGATCAACCACCATATTGTAGATGCATTCCGTGCAAATCACAGTGTGACGGTATTGTTGAAGATGATATTGAAGAAAAATCAGGACTTACTATGCGAATTGTTAACAATGTGAGTTGTATTCCCAAACTAGTTTTTCAAAATTCCAAAAAATACAAGAAAAAATATTTTTATAAAACAATGTTACATTTGTGTCACGCTCTGAAGAAAGGCACCTAAGAAGCAAAAAAATTTAAGGTTATTCTTTTAATGTTTTTACTAAAAATACAGAAGGAGAATAAATTATTAATTAAAACTTATCTTCAAGTCCTCGTTATATTTAAAATATTCAATAAAAATTGATTTCAAATTCAAATAATTAAAAATAAACTTTTCATCAAGATAAATCTAACACGAATCTAACCTATAATTCGTTTGCTTATCTTCGGTACCTTTCTAAGGAGCGCCTCGCATTTCTATTCAAAATTAATTGTTTTAGATGAAAAAACCATATTGTCCAAGTGGACAAAAACGTTGTTGTTCTTATGAATCGTGTGGAATAAGAACTCTTCAAAATTTCACACCTAAACCTGGCAATGAAGCTCGTTATGGTGAATATCCTTGGCATGTGGAGATTTTAGATACTGAAAATAACATAATTGGAGCAGGTGTCATTATTAATCAAACATCAATACTCACAGTGGCTCACAAGGTTTTTGATTTGTAAGTTAAAAAATTTTATTCAAATTTTATAAACATATTAAAATTATCATCATCAAAAAAAAATTAATAAAAATTTTTAATTATTCTTGATTACTTTTTCTACTTTTACTTTTTTTGTGTAAAAACTTTTCTTCATCCTCAAGTGCCACTAACTTATAAAATAAAATTCTAAAATATGTGACGCGCTCCGAAGAAAGGTACCTAAGAAGCAAACGAATTATATAGGTTAGGGTCGTGTTAGATTTCTGTTGAATAAAAATTAATTTTTTATTATTTAAATTTGAAACTAATTTTCAATGAATATTTTGGATATAATGAAGAATTGAAGATCAATAATTAATTATTAATTGATTTTCTTTCTGTATTTTTACTTGAAAAATTAAAAACATAACCTCAAATTTTTTGCTTCTTAGGTACCTTTCTTCGGAGCGCGTCACTTATTTTATTTACTGAACTATAAAATGAAATTTAAAACGAATTTTTTTTTAGGGGCAATGACTACTATGTGAGAATGGGTAAATACAATAGAAATGACACTATGGAACCAATTGTTGTTGCACGGCCAATACTAACTTACATTCACGAGAAATTTGACATTGAAACTCTTGAAAACGATATAGCCATTATAAATATCGAAGAACCGATAATATTTCAAAACTACGATAATATAAATTCTGCATGTCTTCCTCCTTTGGTTCCTCCTCCAAACCAAGTGTAAGTGCATTTAATTAATATTAATTTTTTGTATTTCTAATTAGTATCAAAAAAAAAAATTTTTTTTAAATAAAAAAGATCAAAAATTTCAAAATAAATAAAAAAAAAATTTTTTTAAAAACGTTCAAAAATTTTATGAACGTTTAAAAAGTTTTTCATTTTCAAAATTCAAAATAACAACCCTGTGTGACACAAGACTAAGGAAAATCAGGGATTTTCATTAAAAGTACTAAAAAAAAATTTTATTTTTAGAATTCATGAGAAAATTCAGAATTTTCGTGTTTTTTTTTGTATTTGTCTTGTAGACTATAAAAATACCAAAAATACCACCAATTCTAATATAAAACGTCCAATTTTTGTTTACTGTTTCTAAAAATAATTTTTAATAATTTTTAAATGAAAAAAGAAAAAAATTATTAAATAATTGAATGCTCCTTGAGATTGAATAATTTCGACAAATTTTTTAAGAATTCTAAAAGAATTCTTTAATAAATTCTAAAAATTAAATTAATTGAAGAACTATCATAAAATGATAACATAAAAATTAATTACTTAACTATCATAAAATGATTACATGAAAATTAATTAATTAACTATCATAAAATGATTACATGAAAATTAATTATAATTAACTATGATAAAATGATTACATGAAAATTAATTAAAAAAATAATTCTACTTAAATATATTTCAAAATTAATTGAATTTTGAAAGAAGGTTGACGAAAATTCAATTATTTAAAAAAAAATTTTTTAATTCTTATAAACATAAATTATTATTGTAAATAATAAGATTGTTTTCTAAAATTCAATTAGTTATGAAAAATTTTAAGAAAATTCTTGACAAAATTTCAACTATTTTCAAAAATATTCCTCAATTAAATAATTTTCAACATCTACTATATTAATAAAATTTTCTAAAAAAATTCAATTAATTAAAAAAAATTAATAAATTTCTAGGCAAACATTTATTTATTTACATAAATAATACAAATTTCACAAAAATTAAATATTATTTAAACAAATTTTTTTTTACAAAATATAAATATCTTCACCATAACTCAACTATTTTCACAATAAAATTTTTCACAGAAATCCAATTATTTTCATATAATTAATAATACACTTTCCAGAAATTCAATTAATTTTAATACAAATTTTAATCGAATTCCTCGAAAAATGTAAATATTCTTAAAAATCTTATTAAATTTTGTAGAAATAATTCAATTAATTAAAAATTTAATTAAAAAACTAAAAAAATTTGTTTGCTAACATTTTTTTAACAGAATTAAATTTTAACAAACACTTAATTTTTATTCATTGATTATTTGTTTTTGTATTTAAATAATTAAATTCTCATAGAATTTTCTAATGAAAATTGATTGAAAAAGGAATTTTAGTTCAAATTTTAGATGTTGAATAACATTGTAGCGTAAAGTTTTTTAAATAACTGAATGAATTGAAAATTCTATTATTTTCAAAGTACATAATAAAATGTATGGCAGAAATTTTGTTAACATAATTTTTAATTAAATTTGAAATGTTAAATAATTTAAATTCTTGTCGAAATTGTAATTATCATTGTAAATAAAAAAATTTCTCTCCAAAATTGACTAAAATTTTCAAAAAATTTTAATAAAATTCTCGGCAAAATTTCAAATATTTACAAAAAAAAATTTTGCAATTCAATGATTTTCCAAATTTAGTATTTTAAATAATATTTTACAAACAAAGTCAATTACCTTACTTAAAAATAGTATTAAAAAAAACTACGCAAATGTATTAATTAGTAAAAATAGTAATTTAATTATTAAATAGTAAAAATTTCAAAAGAATTCAATTATTTACAAATTTTTTAAAAATTTTCTTAGCAATAATTTTTTTTTACTAATACAACTATTTTTATTAATAAAAAATCTCCTTTTAGAAATTCAACTATATTTAAAAAATAATGAAAGTCGTCACAAAATTTAAGGAAGAATCCGACGAACAATCGGAACAAAAGTTAGTCCAATGTTATAATTTCTTTTTTTTTCTAAAAAATCAAATAAAATTTTAAATTCCTTTTAGTAAAAGCGGAAGGAATTAAATTTTCTACATTTTGAACATTTTAAAGTTATATTTAAATGAAAATTATAATTTTTAGTCAATAATACATGATCTAAGTATTTTAACCTAAAATTAAACAAATGTTTCTCATTGGCAAAATTTTAATTTTCATTCAAATGCAACTTTTATTCGTTTTAAACATTGAAAATTAAACTCTTCACCTTTCGACCGAGACGAATTTAAAATTTAATTTGTGTTTTTGTTTTTAAATTATGTAATTATGACATTTGGACTAACTTTTGATTTTGACTGTACGTCAGATTTCTTCTTAAACCATTTTTGATACAGTTTTTAATATAATTCCTCGAAAAAAGAAATTATTCTTGAGAAATTTCATTAAAATTCGTCGAAATAATTCAATTTCAAGAAACATTTAATTGTTTAAAAAAATTTTTCCTCTTTCTATTTAAATAATTAGAGTTTCGTAGAATTTTCTAATAAAAATTGATTTAAAAATGAATTTTACTCAAAATGTTACATATTGAATATTAAAACATGACTTTTTAGAAATATAATTGAAATTTGATAAGATTTTAAATTAAAATTTTAAAAAGTTAAATTTTTTACAAATATTTGTAGAATTAAATTGTAAAAAATTTTTTTTAAAATTATTTTTCAAACATTATTCAGAAGATGTAGAAAATTTAATTAATTAAATTTAATTACATTATTTATTATTTATTATTATTATTATTTATTTTTATTAAATTATATATATTATATAATTTTTTCAATCTGAATGCTAGTAATTATTAAATTTTCATACAGTTGCACTACTGCCGGTTGGGGAGCACCATTTTTCATTGGACAAAATAATGCATTTTACGAATCAGTTTTGAAAAAAGTAAATCTCGCAATTGTCGACTCAGAAATGTGCGAATCAAGTTTACAGCAGACAAGACTTGGTCCCAATTTTCGATTAAATCAGAAAAGTTTTCTCTGCGCTGGTGGAGTTGAAGGGAAAGACAGTTGCACGGTAAATGTCTTTTTCTAAAAATCTATTTTTTTATTATTAATATTTTTCATTTTAATTAATATTATTATTTTAATAAATTTTAGTTAATTTTAATAAATTTTAATAAATTTTAATGAATTTTAATAAATTTTAGTTAATTTTAATAAATTTTAGTTAATTTTAATAAATTGTAATAAATTTTAGTTAATTTTAATAAATTGTAATAAATTGTAATAAATTTTAATAAATTTTAATAAATTTTAGTTAGTTTCAATAAATTGTAATGAATTTTAATAAATTTTAATAAATTTTAGTTAATTTTAATAAATTTTAGTTAATTTTAATAAATTTCAATCAATTTTAATAAATTTTAAGTAATTTTAGTTAATTTTAATAAATTTTTATAAATTTTAATAAATTTTATTAAATTTTAATAAATTTTAATAAATTTTAGTTAATTTTAATAAATTTTAATGAATTTTAATAAATTTTAGTTAATATTAATAAATTTTAATAAATTTTAAAAAATTGTAATAAATTGTAATAAATTTTAATAAATTTTAGTTAATTTTAATAAATTTTAATAAATTTTAATGAATTTTAATAAATTTTAGTTAATTTTAATAAATTTTAATAAATTTTAATAAATTTTAGTTCATTTTAATAAATTCCCACACAGCACCGAAACTTTCCTAAAATTTTATTAAAGATTTATTTGCAAACTTCGAAGTATTTACTTGAAAAGTTTAGTGAAAATTTTGTAAAGATTTAAATGTCCCACTTCAATAAATGGTTAGCGTGGAACTTTCCTGAAAATTAAAAAAAAAAAATTCCCCTACTGTATATAGGCGAAAATTTAATTTAAATTTTCAGGAAAGTTTTAAGTTACATTTTCGCTTATAAGACAGAAGTCGAAAATTTAATTTAAATGTTGAGGAAAGTTTTAAGTTAAATTTTTAGGAAAATTTGACTATAAACATTTATTTAAGTGGGACATTTGAATCTTTACACAATTTGCACTAAACTTTGAAAGTAAATACTTCGAAGTTTGCAAGTAAATCTTTAATAAATTTTCAGGAAAGTTTTGGTGTTGTGTGGGAATTTTAAAAAATTTTAATGAATTTTAATAAATTTTAGGTAATTTTAGTTCATTTTAATAAATTTTAGTTAATTTTAATAAATTTTAATAAATTTTAATAAATTTTAATGAATTTCAATAAATTTTAATAAATTTTAGTTAATTTAAAAAAATTTTTTAAAATTGTAATAAATTTTAATAAATTTTAGTTAATTTTAATAAATTTTAATAAATTTTAGTTAATTTTAATAAATTTTAATAAATTTTAATTAATTTCAATAAATTTTAATAAATTTTAGTTAAATTTTATTAATTTTAATAGATTTTAGTTAATTTTAATTAATTTTAATAGATTTTAATAAATTTAAAAAGATTTTAATAAATTTTAATGAACTTTAATTTTTCTACTAAAACATATTTTTGTCATTTAATTTCAGGGCGATGGAGGCGGTGCTCTTGTTTGTGAATCAATCGTAGGCCGATTTAGTGTTGTAGGATTGACTGCATGGGGAATTGGTTGTGGAGAAAATAATATTCCCGGAGTGTACGTTAATGTTTATAATTACATTAACTGGATAAAAGGAATAAAGGAATCAAGAAAGTCATCAATTTATGATATTAGATCATTGTAATCGCATTTAGAAAAATTTTTTAGCTAAATTCCTAGTAAAATTCTCTCGAAAATGATGTTTTCCATTAATCACCATTTAGTTCAGTAAAACAAAATAAAAATTCAAAAAATTGCACGGACGGAATAAAAGTTCAAGCAACTTTATAATGAAAATGAAGAGAAAAAAAAATGTTTTCCCTCAACGTCGGTGGAAAATTTATAAAAAAAAAAATCATAACCCTGTAAATTATTAATCTAAGTTCGAATTTTCTAGTACGTTTTATTGACTGAATAAAATATTAAGTCTACAAAAAAAATTACGCTTTAAGTTATTTTTAACCAAATTTTCCAAAAGTCGACATTTTTTAATACAAATTCAGCATTTTTTTCAAATAGTATTAATATCATAAGTTTTAATTTTTTTCTACAAAAAAGCAAATAAATTTACCAGAAAGAAAATTGATAAAAATTCAATATATAAATATTACTGATGTTTTAATTTTTTTCTACAAAAAAGCAAAAAATTTTACCAGAAAGAAAATTGATCGAAATTCAATATAAATATTATTGATGTTTTAATTTTTTTCTACAAAAAAGCAAAAAATTTTACCAGAAAGAAAATTGATAAAAATTCAATATAAATATTATTAAAGTTTTAATTGTTTTCTACAAAAAAGCGAAAAAAATTATACCAGAAGGAAATTGATAAAAATCTACAAGAAGAAAATTAAAACTAATTGAATTTGAAAAGTAGGTGACTTATTCAGATAGAGAAAGTGTTACGCTCACAAGTTTCATCAATTTGTGCCAATTACTAAAATATACGGAACTTCAGTTCCTGAAAGGTGACAAAAAAATTATTTTTTTTTACGTAATATTTCAAACGACCTCCAAATGAAAGGAACAATTTGAATCCAAATGAAAGGAAAACTTCGACCCTATATAGTTCATGGTTAAGTAACCGCATGGCATCATTTCCTCTATTCCGTTGCCCCTTTTTTTTCACAAAAAGAAAAGACAAATAACTAAATTAGAAATTTGTCACTTTTTTAAATCAATTGAATTTTTTCTATTAAAAATAATATTTTTCCACTTCCTCTCCATTTTATTGTGAATAAAAACAAAAATTGTGAAACAATGACCAATAGAGGGTGGAAATGATGACTATCCATTTTTTTTTATGTATAAATATAAAAGTTGAGTTTAATATTTTGGCATTTGGAATTTGTATTTTCACTGTGAAGTGTGGCTTACATGTTATTTGTTTTTCGATAAAGTAAATAGAAGTTTGAATATTTGTAAATATGAAGAAAGCGGTGATTTTAATTTTAGCCTATTTTTTGAGTGAAGCTGTTGGCTTTACGGATATATTCTACGATTTGGATCAAGTTTCGCAAATAAGGAAGCGGCAAATAACAACCACGGCAGCTCCGGTACCACCATCTAAACCAGATGTTACACTAAAACCTCAAGGACAACCAAAACCTAACGCACAACCAAAACCAGACGCACAACCAATAACAACGACAATGAGTCCCACAAATATTAAACCCAAAGCAAAAGTGCCACCTACTTTGCCTCCAAAACCGCAGCCGAATTCAACAACTCCTCCAACACCAGTTGAAAGTATGCTATTTTTCATTCTAAGTTTAAAATGATTTTCTTTTACAAAAAAAAAAATCATTAAAAAAAAAATCATTTTTAAAAAAAAAAATTTTTATCATGAAAATAAATTTTTTAATTTTTTTTTTCTAGGATTACCACCGGCGTCCAGCAAGCCACCTACATTTTGTAGATGCATTCCATCGAATTCTCCGTGTGACGGAATGACTGTTGAAGACAATGATACGAAATATTCTCCTCGTATTGTCAACAATGTAAGTTAAAGTTGTGTTATTTATAAAAATTTCCAAAACATTTTTAACAAAATACTTATTTGTTATAAAACTACTTAGGCGAAGTCGCACAAATCCAAGAATTTTTTAATTTTTGATGAGAATGTAATAAACATTATTTGGCACAAATTTCATTTCACCAAGAAAAAGCATTTAGCATAAATATCATTTTAATATCATTTAATATCATTAAATGTTAATTATTATTATTATTATTTATTATATTATCATTATTATTATTATCATATTATTATTATTAAAAATAATAATAATAAAATAAAAATAATCTTATTATTTATCATATTTTTAATCATTTAATATCATTTTTTGTGGAATTCATTTAACACAGATTTTATGTTACATAAAATTTATAGAACATAATTTCCCCATTTGACATAAAAATCATGTGACATAAATTTCCGTTGAAATAAAAACCATTTAACATAAATTTGCTTTGACATAATAATAATTTAACATAAATTTCATTTGACATATAAATCATTTAACATAAATTTCTTTTAACATAATAATCATTTAATGGAAATTTTAATTTATATAAAATTTGTGACGCGATCTGAAGAAAGGGACCTTAGAAGCAAATCACTTTAAGGTTATGTTGGTGTTACTTTTTTATTAATTAATACTTTCTTTTTACTTACTGTAAATTAAAATCAGTATTTATTAAATATTTCAGTTATAATGAAAATTTAATGATCAATGATTTATATTATCAGTTGATTCTCTTTTTGTATTTTTATTTCAAAAATTGCAAACATAACCTATAATTTTTTGCTTCTAAGGTCCCTTTCTTCAGATCGCGTCACATTTATTTCACATAAAATTCATTTGACCATTTCATTTGGCATAAAAGTCATTTAACGTAATTCTCATTTGACATAAAGTTCATTTAACATAAAAGACAATTTAACATAAAAGACACTTGAGAAAAAATTTATTTAACATATTTCATTTGACATAATATACTTTTTATATAAATTTTACTCTGTCCAAAAATTTATTTCACATAAAATTCATTTGACAGCAATTTTATTTGGCATAAAAGTCATTTAATGTAATTCTCATTTGACATAAAGTTCATTTAACATTAGGTTCATTTAACATAAAAGACACTTGAGGTAAAATTTAATTAACATATTTCATTTGACATAATATACTTTTTATATAAATTTTACTCTGTCCGAAAATTTATTTCACATAAAATTCATTTGACAGCAATTTTATTTGGCAACAAAGTCATTTAACGTAATTCTTATTTGACACAGAATTCATTTGACATAAATATTATTTTACGTAAAATTCATCTGACATAACTTTCATTTGACGTAAATATTATTTAACATAATTCTTATTTAACATAATTCTTATTTAACATAAAATTCACTTGATATTAATATCATTTGGCAGAAATTCTTTTTCGACATAAAATTCACTTGATATTAATATCATTTGGCACAAAATTCTCATTTGACATAAAATTTGCTTTAAATACATTTCAAATAATGTTAATCCCATTTAACATAATTCTCATTTGACGTAAAGTTCACTTGACATATATTTCATTTAACATGAAAGACATTTAACATGATAATCATTTAACATAAAATTTAGTTTATTCACAACGATATTTTAATGTAAAATTATTTTTACGTCAAATAAGAATTTTGTTGAATGACTTTTACGTCAAATAAGAATTTTTTAAGAATGACTTTCATGTCAAATAACATTTGTATGAAATAAAAATTATGTTAAATGTCTTTTACGTGAAACGTACTTTATGTCAAATGAAAATTATGTTAAATGTCTTTCATGTTAAATGACATTTGTATGAAATAAAAATTATGTTAAATGTCTTTTACGTGAAACGTACTTTATGTCAAATGAAAATTATGTTAAATGTCTTTCATGTTAAATGAACTTTATGTCTAGTGAAATTTACGTCAAATAAAATTTATGACAAATGGATTTTAGGACAAAAGAAATAAATTGAAATAAATTTCAAAAGTGTGTTATGTCAAATGAAACGTGTTAAACAAATTTTACCTCAATTTAAATCCAGGGTGTCTACTAACCGGGAAATCCGGGAAAACCGGGAATTTAATTTAACCGGGAAAAACCGAGAATTTTTTTTACCAAAATTAAAAAAAGTTTTATTATATTTAAATTTGTTTTTAAAAAAATCACTTTTTATTTCATTTTTTATACATATTTATACTCTTCTCTAACTTTGAATTAGTTAAAAAAAATTAATTTGATAGTAAAAGTCAGATTCAAACAGATTATGTAAATAAATTTTTAAAAAATTATGGAGTTTATAGAAATATTGTGAAATTCGACTGAAAATATGTAATTGAATTTTCTTAAAAAATTTCTTTAGAAACTTTTTAACGAATAAAATTTTCAAAGTATTTTAATTTAATAATTAATAATTGGATCTTATAGTCACATTTTTAAGAATTCATGTTTCTTAGTGCGAAGATTAATAATTAAAATTTTTATTATATAATTAAAAAAAACCGATATGCACTTCCAATTTTTTAATAAAATTGAATTCTCGCAAATTTTTTTTTTAAATTCTGAAAAATAAAATTGATGAAATTTTTCAATTCCTTTGTTTCAAGATAATTTAATTTTTCTAAATAAATAATTGAAAATTTTTGAAAAAATTGTAATTTCTTTATATATTTTTTTAAAATAATTTAATTCTTTTCTTGAATTTTATTTAAATTTTTCGAAAATAATGTTAGTGACCGTAATTATAATTTTATTTTTAAAACATAATGTCCCTCTTAAAGTTTTAAATAAATTTTTTGCTTCTAAAACTTATATTATTCTATTATTATTCAATAGTTAAAAATTTATAATTATTGAACTTCTCTTAAATTTTTATAATTTCAAATTTCTGAATGTTCAAATAAATTATATTTATCACTTCTTAAGCAAATTTTATGTTTATTACTTATTAAGTAAATAATTAATTATCACTCCTTTTTTTAAAAATTTTAATAAAATTCTTCGCAGGAATTAAATTATTTTCATAAACAATATGATTCTTTGAAAGAATTTTAATTATTTTTATAAATAGTACAATTTTTTGCAGAAAATCAATGATTATTAATAGAATTATTGTAATAAAGTTGAAAAAGAAAATTTCCAATTATAATTATAAAAAGACAAGATTGTTTTTGAAAAATTGAAAAATTTTTTTTTTCTAATTTTTCTATTAAAATTATTATTTATTTATGGTCGAAATCAAATTTAAATTTATTTATGGTCGAAATCAAATTTAAATTTATTTATGGTCGAAATCAAATTTAAATTTAAATTTTATGAGAAAAGAAAACCGGGAAAAAATTAGGCCATAACCGGGAAATAATCGGGAATTTTGTTGAATGAAAATAGTAGACACCCTTATTTAATATTTACTCAAATATTTTTTATGCAAAATGAACTTTATGTCAAATGAAAATTATATTAAATGTCTTTTTTTGTTAAATTAACTTTATGTCAAATGAAATTTATGTCAAATGAAAATTATATTAAATGTCTTTTTTTGTTAAATTAACTTTATGTCAAATGAAAATTATATTAAGTGTCTTTTTCGTTAAATGAACTTTATGGCAAATGAAAATTATGTCAAATGTCTTCTATGCAATAAAATAAACAACAAAAATTGCATGTTTAACGAAATGTATGTGAAATAAATTCCAAATTGAATGTCTTTTATGTCAAATGAAATAAAAACAGGAGGATAAAGTTTTTAAAAAAAATTTATAAAAATTTGTAAAAATTTTCTCATAGGATCAAAATCCATGGTGTCCACGTAATGAAAAACGTTGTTGTACGGAAAAATCATGTGGAGTCAGATTTGTTAATTATTTATTACCAAAACCTGACAATCAAGCACGTTATGGTGAATATCCTTGGCACGCGGAACTTATTGATCTTAAGGGTAACATAATTGGAGCAGGTGTGATTATTAACGAAACATCCATACTCACAGTGGCTCACAAAGTTTATAATTTGTAAGTTTAAAAACATTTTCTGTTATTCCTTCCAAAAAAAAAAATTAGTTTAAAAAGCAAACCTGATTTTAAAGGCGTTAGGTTCCAATTCCGTAAGTGCTGATTTTTTAAACACTTCAAAAAAAAATAAGAAAAATTACGAAGTAAAATTAAAATATATTAAAAGCAAAAAAAATAGAAAATTAAATATTAATATTCTTTTTTCAGAAACAATCAGTATAAAATTCGACTGGGCAAATTCGATAGAATGAATAATAATGAAATCAGTCTTACTGTGCAACCAGTGTTAACGAGAGTCCACGAGAAATTCGACAATGATACACTCGATAATGACATTGCTGTTATAAACATAAATGTGAGAATAATGTTCCAGGATTACAGTAACATTAATTCTGCTTGTCTTCCAGAGGAAAAATTTCCTGACAACATTGTGTAGGTGCCATTTTTACTTTCGTCTAGATAATTTATCTAAAATGCATCATCTGAAATAAATCAGAATCATCATCGTTGAATCATCATCGTTGAAATAATTATCATAAAAAATAATAATAATAATTATCATGAAATAATTATTCAATAATCTTTACTATACAGTTGCAGTACAGCCGGTTGGGGGGCCATTGTATTCACAGGCGAAAATAATACACGTTATGAGCAAATTTTGAAAAAAGTAAATGTCGCATTAGTAGGTTCCAAGCAATGTGAATCAAAATTACAGCAAACGAGACTTGGCACTGATTTTCGATTGAATGATAAAAGCTTCCTGTGCGCTGGTGGTGAACAAGGAAAGGACAGTTGCACGGTAACAAGAAAACACATTATTTTCTATAAATCAGGGTTGCCACAGGTCAGGGAAGTCAGGAAAAGTAAAATTGGTCAGGAAAGTCAGGTATTTTTAGTGAAAGTACTGGAAAAAATCGAATTTCAAAAATTCATGAAAAAACTCTAAATTTTGATGTTTCTTTTGTTTGCCTCGTAAACTATAAAAATAACCACGAAATTTAATACAAAACCTTTGATTTTTTCTATTTCAGACAATAATTTCTTTTTAAATAACTTAATTTTTAAAGAACTACCATAAAATTATGACTTATAAATTATGTAATAAATTACAGAATTGCAATTATTTTCAAAAGTAATAAAATTTTTCGCAAAAATTCACTTATATTCAAAAATTTAAAAAAATTCTGGTCATTTTAATTATATATTTAAAACTTAAAAAAAATTCTTCTCCAAAATTCAGTTATGTTTAAAATTTTTTTTAAAAATTCTCGTCAAAATTTCAATTATCTTTATAAATAATACAATTCTTCTTCGAAATTCAATTATGTTTTTAAACTTTAATTCTTAAATTAAATAATGAATAATAATTAATAATAATTGAATAATTAAATATTATTAACAATATAAAAAAAATAAATAAAATAAAAAATTCGTTGGAAGAATTAAATTACTTTCAAAAGTAATAAAATTCTTCGCAAAAATTAATTTATGTTCAAATAATAATAATAATAATAATAATATTATTATTATTAATAATTAATAATAATTAATTTAATTTAACAATTTAATTCTTTTATTCTTTTTATTCTTTTTTAATTCATGGAAGAATTTTACAGGAATTCAATAATTTACCAAATTTTTGACGAATTTCTTCTAAATAAACCAATTATTTCGATAAATAATAACATTTTTCACAGGAATTCAATTATTTAATATAAAAAATTTCAAATAATTTTTTGAAAAATATCAATTATTTAAAAAGTTATACAAAATTCGTCGCAAGAGTTTAGTTATTGAAAAAAATTTAACAAAGTTCTTTTCAAGAATTCAATTATTTTTAGAAATAGTAAAATTCTTCACCGAAATTCAATTATTTTTATAAACTTGAATAAAATTCGTTGGAAGAATTAAATTACTGTTAAAAATAATAAAATTCTTCGCAGAAATTCAATTATGTTCAAAATTTTGGTCAAAATTTAAATTATCTTTATAAATAATAAAATTCTTCAATATTTAATTATGTTCAAAATATTTTTAAAAAATTCTCGTCAAAATTTCAATTATCTTTATAAATAATACAATTCTTCTTCGAAATTCAATTATGTTTTTAAACTTTAATGATATTCTTGGAAAAATTTCACAGAAATTAAATAATTTACAAAATTTTTGATAAATTTCTTGTAAATAAACCAATTATTCTCATAAATAATAAAATTTTCCCAGGAATTCAATTAATTAATATAAAAAATTTCCAATAATTTTTTGAAAAATATCAATTTTTTGAAAAGAATTTTATAAAATTCGTCGCAAGCGTTCAGTTATTGAAAAAAATTTAACAAAGTTCTTTTCAAGAATTCAATTATTTTTAGAAATAGTAAAATTCCTTACCGAAATTCAATTATTTTTATAAACTAGAATAAAAATTCGTTGGAAGAATTAAATTACTTTCAAAAGTAATAAAAATCTTCGCAGAAATTCAATTATGTTCAAAAATTTTGGTCAAAATTTCAATTATCTTTATAAATAATAAAATTCTTCAATATTCAATTATTTTTTAAAAAAATGTTTAAATTCTCGTCAAAATTTCAATTATTGTTATAAATAATACAATTCTTTTTCAAAATTCAAATATATTTAAAAACGTGAATAAAATTTTTGTTAAAATTTCACAGAAATCCAATAATTTATGAAATTTTTAATAAATTTCTTTGAAATAATTTAATTATTTTCATGAATAATAAAACTCATCGCAGGATTTTAATTAATTTCGGATATAATATTTTAATAAAATTCCTTGAAAAATGTAATTATTCTTAAAAATTTTATTAAAATTTCTCAAAAGAATTCAATTGTTTAAAAATTTGTTGATAAAATTCTTTATGAGAATTCAATTTTAGCAAACATACAATTATTCAGTGAATTATTTATTTTTCAATTTAAATAATTGGATTTAAATAATTGGATTTTTCTAGAATTTTCTAATAAAAATTGATTAAAAAATGAAATTACCGAACAATCGATTTATTGTTTATGTAAATAATTGAACGATTGCAACGAATTTTATTACAAGTTATCAAATAATTGAATTTTTTTGAGAAAGTTTACTACTTTTAAAAATAATTGAATTCTTGAGAAGGATTTTATTAGGATTTATGTAAATAATTAAATTTTCGTTGAAAAATTTCATGTTTATTTAAATTATAACAAAACATTAAGAATTCTTTATGTTTTGTAATAATATTCTTATAAATTGTTGAGTTTCAAAAATGTTTGAATTTGAATGTTCTGAAGAATTTTAATTCCTGTGGAAAAAGTAATAATTAAATACTTATTTAAAGATTTAGTTATTGATATTTTTGAAGAATTTTTACAATTAATGAAATTTGTAAATAAATTTAATAGAACACTTTTTTGAGCATCTAATAATTTTTAGAGTGAATCAGAATATTTTTTATAGTCAGGGAAAAAGTGAGAATTTTGTCTGGAAATCAGGGAAAAATAAAATTAAATATTTGTGGCAACCCTCTAAATTAAAAGAAATGTGACGCGATCTGATGAAAGGGACCTAAGAAGCAAATCACTTTAAGGTTATGTTAGTGCTATTTTTTTGTTGATTATAAGTTTCTTTTTACTTTTTGCAAATTAAAATCAGTGTTTATTAAATATTTCAGTTATAATGAAAACTTAAACATTAATGATTAACATTAACAGTTAATCATTTTTTTGTATTTTCATTTCGAAAATTGCAAACATAACCTATAATTTTTTGCTTCTAAGGTCCCTTTCTTCAGATCGCGTCACAAATGACGAAGAAAAAAAAATATTAATAATAATAATAATAATAATATTTCAGGGTGATGGAGGTGGTGCTCTTGTTTGTTTGGCAAATTCGGGACGTTACGTGATTACAGGTTTAACAGCATGGGGAGTTGGTTGTGGACAAAGTAACATACCAGGAGTGTACGTTAATGTTTATAATTACATTAACTGGATAAAAGGAATAAGGGAACCTGCAAAATCAAAATACGACATTAGATCAATGTCCTAATAATTTTCTTTCATTCGTAAGATTCTTTCAAATCGAAAGAATTTTTTAAAAATAATAATGTAAAGATTTCCTTATATCTTGTAGCTTTGTACTTTTTTAAAAGTACTTTTTGAAAAGTACTTTTATAAATAATAGTAAAATTCATATTTTCTTCGCATTGTATGGAGGGAAAAAAATATTCTTTACGAAAAAAGCGAAAAGGAAGTTAGCGAATTTTTTATAAATCTAAGTCGTTTGATATCGCATGTGAAAATTTCTCCGGAATTGACATGTAAATCTTAGTTTAATTATACACTAATTGGGTATTTGTAATTGCACTAAATTGAGACTTTTTTACTATACGAAGTAATGTTCCTCGCTGTAAAACATTTTACTTCATTCAGACTGAATAAATAATTTTAATTAATTCAAACTAACGACATTATGTTGGTCAATTTAGATTCTCACTCCTTTCCTTTATATTTTCAAGTGTTACTTACGACTTTTATTAATTTAAATGATAATTTCAGATTTTAAATATTTAAATATTTTATTATTATTTGAACATCATCCATAGTCCTACACTGAAAAAAAAATTTATTTGGATCAAATAAAAATTATTTGATTCAAAATAAATCATTTATTTGATTCAAATAAATCATTTATTTGGTTATAATACAATAAATATGTATTTGAACCAAAAAAAAAATGCAAAAATGTTATCTTTTAAAATTATAATTAAAATAATTTAAATATTAAAAAAAAACAAAATTTTGTCCAAAAATTATTATTATAGAATAAAAAATAAGCCTATTTTTTCCTTTAGTAGCAAAAATGAATTTCGTTAACCTTGAGAGGGCCGGGGTGGCCACTATAGTGGCCACCATTTATTTTTACTTTTATTTTCATCGAATTGATTTTTTATTTAATTTTACTTAATAAAAAACTAGTAAATTTTATTTTAATTTTCCGGCCCTCTGAAGGTTAAAAATTGTACAAAATTTATCACTTCTTTGCTAACTTTGCATTCAAATTTTTTGTTTGTGCCTTCAAAAAATAAACTAATTAAAATTGAATTTAAAAAAAATTATAACTGATTGATTATAATTGAATTAAAAAAAATTATAACTGATTGATTATGATTGAATTATAAATTCAATTATTTTCAAATGTAATAAAATCCTTTTGGCACTAATTTAATTGTATTCAAGAAATTTATTTACGTTCAAGAATTTTTTGCCATTCTCGTAAAAATTTCAATTACTTTCCAAAACATTTCCTTTTATTTCATAAATGAAAAGTATTATTTACATAAATTTTTTCTAAATTTCTTCACAATAATTTAATTATTTTCATAAATAATTAAATTTTCTCTGGGAATTCAATTATTTTCATAAATAAAACTCGTCGCCGAGTTTTCATTATTTTTAATACAATTTTAATGAAATTTATTGAAAAATGTAATATTGTTCTTTAAAATTTTATGAAAAATCGTTTAAAAAGTCCATTATTGCAAAAAGGTTTTGATAAAAATTCTTAACGAGAATTCAACTTTAAGAAATTTTATTATATATTATCACTCGGTTGTTTTAAATGTCAAACATTGAATTTAAGAAATTTTAATTATTCAATAAATTATTTATTATTTGTATTGAAATTATTGAATTCACTAAAAAAATTTATTTAAATTTATTTTAATTTATTTAAATTTATTTCAATTTATTTAAATTTATTTAAATTAACTAAAATTTATTAAAATTAACTAAAATTTATTTAAATTTATTTAAATTTATTTAAATTTATTTAAATTTATTAAAATTAACTAAAATTTATTAAAATTATCTAACATTTATTAAAATTAACTAAAATTAACTAGAATTTATTAAAATTTATTTAAATTTATTGAAATTTTTTTAAATTTATTTAAATTTATTTAAAAATTTCAGTAAAACTTTTAGATAAAAATGAATATTAAATGTATTATTGATCAATCCATTGTATTGCAACTAAATAAAAAAAAATTTGTCATAAATTTCATTTGACATAAATTTTACTAGACATAAATTTCATTTGGCATAAATGTCATTTAATAAAATTCTCATTTGAGATAAATTTCATTTGACATAAAATTTATTTTACACATAATTACATTTTACATTAAAAAAGCGCGAATTTTAAAAGTAACCAATTAGATACCATTAGAAACATTGTGATTCGCCAATTTTGAAATTCGCGCCTATATTTTCATGGGAAATAATCTTTACATGAAATGTGACAAATGTCAACTGAATTTTATGTCAAATGAGAATTATGTCAAAAGAATTTTATGTTAAATGAAATTTATGTCAATTTAATTTTATGTTAAATAAGAATTATGTTAAATGACATTTATGTCAAATGAAACTTATCTCAGGTGAATTTTATATGTAAAATGAAATTCATGTCAAATGGATTGTGTGTCAAATGAGAATTACGTTAAATGACTTTTATGCCAAATGAACTTGTTGTCAAATGAATTTCATGTGAAATCAATTTTATAACAATGAAAATTTACGTTATGAGAAGTTTTTTTTAAAAATAAAATGAAGTTATTGTCAAAAGAAATTTATGTTTAATGAAGTTATTGTCAAAAGAAATTTATGTTAAATGAAGTTTTTGTCAAAAGAAATTTATGTTAAATGAAGTTTTTGTCAAAAGAAATTATTATGTTAAATGATTTTTATGTCAATGGGGATTATGTAATTAAATAAAAACTTACGGAATACAGTTGGTATGAACTTTCAGTGTTTGTTTAAAGTATGTATTCGAAAATTTATCCTTATAAATAAAAATTATATTTAAAATAAAAAACGTCACTTTGCCCATTTTCACGATTTGCAAATGAAAACAAATTTTAATAATAATAATGTTAATAATATTAATAATGTTAATAATGTTAATAATGTTAATAATGTTAATAATGTTAATAATGTTAATAATGTTAATAATGTTAATAATGTTAATAATATTAATAATGTTAATAATGTTAATAATGTTAATAATATTAATAATGTTCATAATGTTAATAATGTTAATAATGTTCTTAATGTTAATGATCTTAATAATGTTCACTTTTTTTTGGAGATAATCGGAAAATTGTGCGGAATTTTCGGGTGTCACATATTATCACAAATTAAACGCTGTTTACAACTTAGTTTTCACAACTTTCACTTTCGTTCCGGTCAAATTTTAAATAAATATTTTGAAAATTGAATGTTTTTAAACGTTAATGAATTTTATTTAATTATAAAATGTGAAATTTGTTTATTATTATTAATTATTATTATCATCGCAACGTGAGCTTTTGTTATATGAACAACTTAATAAATTGAAAGAAAAAAGAACCCAAAATTTGGGTTTAATGTTAACGATTTGTTTATTTATAGTGACAGAGGACGGAGATAAAAACAAAATAACTACAATAAATAATTTACGTCATTCGCTACTGTGTGTAAAGTTACAAATAAAAACATTATCGAAGGTCGGGAGAAGATAAAGCAGATTTATAATATATTTTGCTGATGTCGATGAATATTAACTTTTAGATAACTATTTAACCTTTCATCTATGACTTATTGTGGCTTTCAATTTTTACCGAAAATTCGTTACGAGTTCTTAGGTCAACAATAAAGTAATTTTTTCCTAAGGAAGAAAAAAGAGTATTTTTGATTGTTTTTTTTGTTGTTGTAAAATCAACAATTTCCGTTATATAAATTGCAGTCTATTTTGAATTCGATCACAGTTAGTTGATACGTTTTTGTAAGGATGCTGATGAGACTATTCATTCTATTGGGCCTTGTTGCCCTGATAAGATCCTCATGCATAATGCGGAGGATGGCCGACATGGGCGAGAAGGACGTTGTTGTCGTCTGCTTTTTTGTTAAGGACATTAAAATGGAAATGGCGAGGATTCCCGACGACGTCAACGTTGTGGCAATGATCATTGTAGAGAGTCACATTCCCAAAGTTGAAGTCGGTGTTTTCGAAAGATTTGGACCGACAATGGAGCGACTGGAAATTCATCATTCAGGAGTGGAGGACGTCGAAGATCACGCATTCAAGGGCCTTAATAAGCTGAAAGTTTTGAATATGAGATTAAATAAATTGAAGGAGGTTAGAGCCGGTTGGATGAACGACATGGTTGCATTGACCGATGTCAATATGAATTCAAATCAATTGTCCAAAGTCGATAAAGATGTTGACGTTTCTAATGTGGTGAACGTTGATGTTGGTGATAATCAATTTAAATGTGTGATCATGGACATGTTGAATACGATGAAGAATGTGAAAATGTTGAAGGTCGTTATGAATCCATTGAGTTGGAAATGTATGGTTGAATTGGACGATTGGATGAAGAGTCATCCGGATGTTGTTGGCGATTTTGTAGCAAAGGATCTCAGTATTGAGCATTTACTTGATGTTACCAAAGAGTGTATGAAAACTGTAACTGATGTCAATGATGATGAGGCTGTTGGCGTTTGTGTAGACACAAAAATGAATATGGTTAGATAATTACTCTTTTGCTCGTCTTAATTGTTTGATGAAATTTTTTCCACTAGTGCAAGTTATTCGGCGCTAATAAATTTAAAAATAAAATCTATTTTGAAATCTTTTCCTAGAAATTTAATTCAGTGACTGCGATTTGTTAAAAAGGACTTCAAATGTCATCCATTGTTAGAAATCCAGAACTTTTGTCTGTGTAACAACATTTTTATCAGCTGTTAATAAAAACGATACTATTAGAAAATCTGTTTTGGTACTTTACTTCCTACTTATCAAGTTCTTTCTACTCATCCTAATCTTCCTGTTAGTGTTGAATGTCTATATTTTAAAATTCAATTCTGAACTAAGAAAGCAAATATCTAAATTCCAAAAACAAGGCTGCTTCCAATTGTCATAATTTCAAAACCAAACCAAAAATTATAAAGAAAATGAAATAAATAAATAAATAAAAAAATAAATGAAAAGAGTAGATAAAGGTAGGCCTGCTGCTTAATAACCTGTGGGTTATAAAAATTCACAAAGAACGAAAAAGGAGTTTTTAGTAGCAAATAAGTTAATTAAGTTTGGGTAATTTATTGAAAAATCCTTATATTCATTTGCTGAATTTAGTTTAATTTCAAGCTTTTTCTTGCAAAATTGCAATTTTTAAGAAAACTTTAATTAAAAACTACCGCTTTTGCAGTGAAACAGAAACGAACCGTTACAAAATCATTAACGATAAAACTTTGCCTTTTTTAAAACTATACTTTTTTCTAACAAGTTTGACCTTATAAAATAGGATACCTCCTTTGAGAAAATACATCAGTTATTAAAAAAAATCATTGTTTCTAGAAATTATTACTAATTCAGTAATATTCCATCACTATTTTCCAATTTCATATCAAAATTAGCTTTTTTTTGATGATTAAGGGTCACTTTGAATAACTTTTGATAGCTTCTCTTCGTCATCATCATCATCATCATCGTTAATTACTGAAAACCAGCTGATAGAGTTTAAAGTAGCAAATGTCAAGTTAGAAGTTAAATTTACATAACAAAGGGAAAATTTACCAATAGTTAAAAATCTTATTATTGCAGTAAATAATCATTCTAATTAAGGTCAATTCTTTGAATGTCTCTTTTATCGCATTAATGTTATTGTATACATAACATTTGACATTAAACACACATCTTTGTGAGTTAACAGTAATCTAATTTTAATTTACATTGTAGTGTAGTTTGTTTTTTTTTGTTGTGCAGATTTCAAAATATTTATCGTATTTACCAATAACATGTAGAAAATTAATAAAATTGTATTTTTTTACAATCGTAACTCGGAGGTTCTCAAGGGAACTGATGGAAATTTTTCCAAAAAGAAAATAACGGATCCATTGTGGAAAAAATAGATGGAAGAAAGTTTCAAGTTTTAAAAAAGTTAGTTTGTTATTGAATTAAATTTTTTTTTTTGTTTTTGACTTAACGAATAGAAAATTTTAATTATTTTGATAAATAATAAAAATTTCACAAGAATTCAATTGGAAATTTTCTTTATATAATTTCTTCGTAATAATTCAATTGTTTTCATAAATAATAAAAATTTCACAAGCATCCAATTAGAAATTTTCTTTATATAATTTATTCGTTATAATTCAATTATTTTCATAAAAAATAAAATTTTTCACAATAATTTAATTATTTCCCATATATAAAAATTCCATATATTAAAATTTTTTACAAGAATTCAATTATTTTCATAAATATTAAAATTCATTGAAAAAAAAATTCAATTATTTTTAATACAATTATAATGGATGTCTTGAAAAAATGCACTTTTTCTTAAAAAATTATTACAAAAATTCAATTAACTTACATTAGTTATAAAAAAATAATAACATTCTTTCCCAAAATTCAATTATTTTCAAAAATTTTAATGAAATTTATTTAAAAAAATGTCATTAATTCCATGAATTTAAAAATTGTAAAAAAATTTTCCAAAATTTAAGAATTCAATTGTTTCAAAAAAATTGTATTAAAATTCGACTTCAATGATTTTTTATAAATATTAAAATTTTTTTAGGAATACAATTATTTTCACACATAAATAATAAAACTTATCACAAAAATTTTAATTATTTTTAACACAATTTCCATCGGTTTCCTCGAAAAATGAAAATTGTTTCATTAAAAAAATGTGTGCAGAAATTCTATTATTTTCAAAAGTTATAAAATTCTTTGACAAAAAGTAAAAGTGGCTAAAAAAAATTTTTATCTCCTGTCAAAATTTTAGTTATTATAAATAAAAAAATTCTGGGCAAAATTTCAATTTTTAAGGAATTTAATTTGAAAGTTTTTTAAAATTTCAAAATTTACAACATTTTATTCGAATGTTTTAAAAAATTCCAATTTGTAAGGAATTTAATTAGAAATTTTAGAAAATTTTAATTTGCAATGAATTTAATCAGAAATTTTAGAATATTTTAAATTGCAATGAATTTAATGAAGAATTTTGGAAAATTTTAATTTACAATGAATATAATTAGAAATTTTTGGGAAATTTCAAATTGTAATGAATTTAATTAGAAATTGTAGAAAATTTCAATTTGCACTGAATTTAATTAGAAATTTTTGAAAATTTCAATTTGCAATGAATTTAATGAAAAATTTTAGAAAATTTTAATTTACAATGAATTTAATTAAAAAATTTTAGGAAATTTCAATTTGTAATGAATTTAATTAGAAATTTTAGGACATTTCAAATTGTAATGAATTTAATTAGAAATTTTAGAAAATTTAAAGTTGTGATGAATTTCACTTGAATGTCTCAAAAAAAATTCATTTTGAATATATTAAATAATCAATATGTAAAGAATTTAATTTGAATGTTTTAAAAAATTTCGACTTTTAAGTAATTTGATTTAAAATTTAAATATTTAAAAAAATTTATTCGAATGTTTTAAAAAATTCCAATTTGTAAGGAACTTAATTAGAAATTTTAGAAAATTTCAATTTGCAATGAATTTAATGAAGAATTTTAGAAAATTTCAATTTGCAATGAATTTAATGAAGAATTTTTTGAAAATTTCAATTTGCAATGAATTTAATGAAGAATTTAAGAAATTTTCAATTTGCAATGAATTTAATTAGAAATTTTAGAAAATTTCAATTTGTAATCAATTTAATGAAAAATTTTAGAAAATTTTAATTTGCAATGAATTTAATTAGAAATTTAAGGAAATTTCAACTTGTAATGAATTTAATGAAGAATTTTAGAAAATGTTAATTTGCAATGAATTTAATGAAGTTTAAGAAAATTTCAATTTGCAATGAATTTAATGAAGGATTTTAGAAAATTTCAATTTGCAATGAATTTAATGAAGTTTTAGAAAATTTCAATTTGCAATGTATTTAATGAAGAATTTTAGAAAATTTCAATTTGCAATGAATTTAATTAGAAATTTTTGAAAATTTCAATTTGTAATGAATTTAATTAGAAATTTTAGGAAATTTCAATTTGTAATGAATTTAATTAGAAGTCTTAGAAAATTTCAATTTGTAATGAATTTAATTAGAAATTTTTAAAATTTCAATTTGTAATGAATTTAATTTGAATGTTTCAAAAAAATTTCAATTTGAATGTATTAAATATTCAATATGTAAAGAATTTAATTTGTACGTTTTAAAAAATTTCGATTTTTAAGGAATTAAATTTAAGTTTTTAAAATTTGAATATCTAAAAAATTTTATTTGATTGTTTTAAAAAATTTCAATTTGTAAGCAATTTAATTTAAATTGTTTTTAGAATTTCAATATTTCAAGAATTTAATTTGAATGTTTCAAAAAAATTTCAATTTTTAAAGAATCTAATTTGAATGTTTTAAAGAATTTAAATTTTCAAAGAATTTAATTTGAATGTTTTGAAATTTCAATATTTAAAGAATTTAATTTAAATGTTTTAAAAAATTTAAATTTTTAAAGAATTTAATTTGAATGTTTTGAAATTTCAATATTTAAAGAATTTAATTTATATGTTTCAGAAAATTTAAATCTTTAAAGAATTTAGAAATTTTAAGAAACTTAAGATTTTGCAAAATTTTATTAATTCAAAGTAACAATGTTTTGTTGGAATATTTTTGTAAGTTCAGAACTGACTAAATTTCTTCGAAATTCATTATTTAGGAACGTTAAATTTTTGGGATCCTAATTTCTAACTATTTTAAATTGTCAATTTTTGAAAAAATTTGGAATTCATTTCGTAACTTTTAGCACTAGAAGTCCAAAAGTAGCAGTTTTTTATACTGGAGAACAAAAGAAATGAAAAAAAAACCCAGTCAATTTTCGACCAAAATAATAGTTTTGATCGAAAATTGACTTTCGCTGACTTTTCATGTGATGATAATGTAAAAACAAGAAAATTGTTATTGGACTATATTTATGTTTTCAATATCTTATAAGCATGATATTAAATTTATTTTCCCAATCATCAAAGTATAATTATAATAATTAAAAATATCGTAAAAGCTGACGATTCAATTTTTTTTTTGTCAATGATAAACGATCAATTGTTATTAACCTAAAGATAATTATAGTATTTTTATCAAACAGAAGTTTTTCTTCTTTTTTTTCAAAAATAATTTCTTTGAGAGGTCAAAATTGAAAAACAATAAACTAAAGGATTATCTAGTGTCACATCTTCAACTGATACCAGATGTCTATAAATTAATTGCCATTCACACACATAAAATCAGTTGAATTACTTGACTATTACAATGAAGCTACTCATTATTTGCTCCTTCTTATTATCAGCAGTGGTGCTTTCAAACGCCGTTTGCAATAGAAACACTGTCAAGCATAATGGTGAAGATGTTGTTGTTTGGTTTTGCATTAGATCAAAGGATGTTGCTGCCGACATTGCAAGAGCGCCAAAGGACGTTAAGGTTGTTGTTGTTGCATATTCAGATGTTGGTGTTTTAAAGAATGACGTTATGAAACCAGTGGCGGACAATGTTCGTGTTTTATCGATTGTTCATTCAAATATGGAAGACATGGAGGATGACGCATTGATGGGTATGGTTCATTTAAAGAGACTCATTGTTTCGCATAATAAATTGAAGAAAATCAAGGCTGCCTGGTTTAAGGATGCGGTCAATGTTCAAATGGTCGACTTCACCGATAATGAAGTTGAAGTTGTGGAGGACGATGTTGCCGAGCGTTGGAAGAATGTTGAAATGATGCACATGTCGGGCAATGATGTTAAATGTGTTTCCGTTGATTTCATGAATCATATGACGAAACTGAAGCATGTCGATATGGAAATGAATCCTTGGCATATGAGATGCTTTAAGGATATGATGAATTGGATGAAGGAGAAGGAGCTTATCGGCGAGAGATTTGGAAAAATGCTCAATAGCAAAATGATGGTGCAAACTGATGTTTGCGTTAAGGAAATGAAAAAGGACGATAATGTTGACGATGTTGCGGTTGACAAATGTGTTATGGATTTTATCGATAAAATGATGGTCGACAAGGAAGTAGAAGTAGTTGTTTAAATTTTTGTTTCCCTTTTACGTGAAAAGTACCCTTTTCATCAAATCTTCAAAATTTCTGTATTCTGTAAAAAAAAACATTATTTATATCCGCAAATACATATTTTTAATACAAACAATATTTCGACGAAAATTATTTTCATTTCCCTTTCAGGTCATCCTGTGAATTTTCAATCTCATGCAAATAGAAGTGATATAAAATTTATTATGTAGATAAATTGTTTCCTGATATCTTTGCGAAACAAATGGGCGTATATGTCTGTTAAAGTATTGACTGCTTTAATAAATGTTCAACTCTTCATATAGAATCTCTTCATATCTGTTTTCTAAAAATTTAAATGAAATTAGATTGAATAAAATAAAAAATCGCAATAATGATATATCCTAATTATTACGCTCTTACGATTTTAATCTTAGTTCCTATTTGTCTCTGTATTAACAGGAACAGTAGTGCAGTTCTCAAACAAGTGAACGTGGTAAATAAAATTTAATACTCTATTTCTATCTCTATTCTACACTAGCAACATAAATAATAATAATAATAATAATAATAATAATAAAAATAATAATAATAATAATAATAATAATAATGATAATAATAATAATAATAATAATAATAATAATAATAATAATAATATGAAAAAATAACGCTAATTTTTAAAATTGATATGCATTTTTGAATTTTGGTGCCATTTTTATTTGCTATATAAATTATGAAATTACCACGAATTCTAATATACGAAACAGTCACTTTTTCTATTTTTAACACTAATTTCTTTATAAATATAACTTTAACTTAAATAACTTTCATTCTAAATAATTCTTAAACAACTATCATAAAATTATTACTCAAAAATTATTTAACAAAAATTTACTAAAATATTTTTAAATTAATTCAATTTTAAGATAGTCGAATTTATAATATTAAGAATAAATGAACTTCAAAAGGTTTTAATTTGAAATTTTAGAAAATTTTAATTTGCAATAAATTTAATGAAAAATTTAAGAAAATTTCAATTTGCAATGAATTTAATTAGAGATTTTAGAAAATTTCTATTTGCAATGAATTTAATTTAAATTTCTACAAACTTTTCCTAAATTCAATTTCTTAAAATGTTTTTTACAAAAATTTTTCTATAAATCTATTATTTTTAATAATAATTGAATTCTTGTGCAATTTTTATAATTTACTTGTTTAAGTGTAATTTTATGAAATTTTTTTTTTAAATAAATTAATTCTTTAGGCAAATTTTATAAATAATAGATACTGTAAATTATTGAAATCAAAAAATTTTTTTTTTAATAATTAAATTTTGGAGAAGAATTTTACTATATTTAAAAAAGATAATTGTGCTTTTAACGAGAATTTTTTTCAACTTTTGAAAATTTTATAAAATTTCAATTTGTAATGAATTTAATAAGAAATTTTAAAAAATTTCAATTTACAATGAATTTAATAAAGAATTTTAGAAAATTTTAATTTGCAATGAATTTAATTAGAAATTTTAGGAAATTTTTATTTGTAATGAATTTAATTAGAAATTTCAGAAAATTTCAATTTGTAATGAATTTAGTAAGAAATTTTAGAAAATTTCAATTTGCTATGAATTTAATGAAGAATTTTAGAAAATTTCAATTTGCAATGAATTTAATTAGAAATTTTAGAAAATTTTAATTTGCAATGAATTTAATTAGAAATTTATAAAATTTCAATTTGTAATGAATTTAATAAGAAATTTTAGAAAATTTCAATTTACAATGAATTTAATAAAGAATTTTAGAAAATTTTAATTTGCAATGAATTTAATTAGAAATTTTAGGAAATTTTTATTTGTAATGAATTTAATTAGAAATTATATAAAATTCCAATTTGCAATGGATTTAATTAGAAATTTCAGAAAATTTCAATTTGTAATGAATTTAGTAAGAAATTTTAGAAAATTTCAATTTGCTATGAATTTAATGAAGAATTTTAGAAAATTTCAATTTGCAATGAATTTAATTAGAAATTTTAGAAAATTTTAATTTGCAATGAATTTAATTAGAAGTTTTAGAAAATTTCAATTTGTAATGAATTTAGTAAGAAATTTTAGAAAATTTCAATTTGCTATGAATTTAATGAAGAATTTTAGAAAATTTCAATTTGCAATGAATTTAATTAGAAATTTTAGAAAATTTTAATTTGCAATGAATTTAATTAGAAGTTTTAGAAAATTTCAATATGTAATGAATTTAATAAGAAATTTGAGAAAATTTCAATTTGCTATGAATTTAATTTAAATTTCTACAAACTTTTCCTAAATTCAATTTCTTAAAATGTTTTTAACAACAAGTTTTCTATAAATCTTTTATTTTTAATAATAATTGAATTCTTGTGCAGTTTTTATAATTTACTTGTTTAAGTGCAATTTTATGAAATTTTTGTTTTAAATAAATTAATTCTTTAGGGAAATTTTTTAAATAGTAGATACTGAAAGTTACTGTAATCAAAAAAATTTTTTTTTAATAATTGAATTTTGGAGAAGAAATTTACTATATTTAGAAAGATAATTGTGCTTTTAACGAGAATTTTTTTTCATCTTTTGAAAATTTTAGAAAATTTCAATTTGTAATGAATTTAATTGGAAATTTTAGAAAATTTCAATTTGCAATTAATTTAATTAGAAATTTGAGAAAATGACAAATTGTAATGAATTTAAATTTTAATTAGAAATTTTAGAAAATATCAATTTGTAAACAATTTAATTAGAAATTTTAATTTCCAATGAATTTCCCGAAAGAATTCATTTATTTAAAAAAAAATTCATAAAATTGCACTCAAACAAAGAAATTATGAAAGTTGCACAGGAATTCAATTATTAACAATTTTTTTTATTAATTTTTTCGCAATAATTCAATTATTTTTCTAAAGAATAAAATTCTTCTATGAATTCAATTATTTTCATAAATAATAAATCTCATTGCACAATTTTAATTATTTTTGGGACAATTCTAATCGAATTCCTCGAAAAATGTAATTATTCTTAAAAATTTAAATAAAATTCGTCAAAAGAATCCAATCATTTAAAAATTCTCTTCTCAAAAATTCAATGATTTGAAAAAAAAATTTCTGATTTCAGTGATTTTCAATGTGTACTATTTTAATAAATTTCCCAAAAGAATTCAATTTATAATAAAAATAATAATTTTATAATTTAATTTTTAATTAATTTAATTAGAAATTTTAAAACACTTGAATTTTTTAAAAAAGTTTTTAATTCTAATTCTTTATAAAAATTTCTTAAATTTTTCAATATATAGGTATATTTAATAAATTATTAAAAATAATAGATTTACAGAAATTTAATTATTTTTAAAAGTAATAAAATTCTTCTTACAAAGTTCAATTATATTCGAAATTTAATAAAAATTCTCGAGAAAATTACAATTATCTTTACCAATAAACAAAAACCATCTCCAAAATTCAGTAATTTTCAACAATTTTCTCCATTTCAATGACTTTTGATATGTTTTAAAAGATTTCCCCAAAAGAATTCAATCTCTTTTTAGAACAGGCATGTCCAACCTATTTTCCCGAAATCTTTGTTCGGACAATTTTTCAACTCTAGCACTTCTTGCACATCTCATACTGGGACACTTGTTGATAAAATAAAGAGGAAAAGCAGAATCTGCGTTATGCGGTGTACTTTCGTTGCAGGGGTTAAAATTAATGGAACTCGATTTGCACCGATTTGCACATTTTCGCAAGGTTGGACGTGCCTGTTTTAGAAATTCAATTATTTCCATGGAATTATTTCCATTTCTGCTCATCGCAGAATTTTAATTATTTTTAGTACAATTTTAATCGAATTCCTCGGAAAATGTAATTATTCTTAAAAATTTGATTGAAAATCATCAAGAGAATTTAATTATTTAAAAATTTGTCGTTCTTTATAAGAATTAAATTTTAAAAACATTCAGTTATTCAATAAATTATTTACTTTTGTATTTAAATAATTGAATAATTTCGAAAAGGTTTGAAAATTCAAATATTTAACAATTTAAATTTTCTCTACTTTTACCTGTCAGTTTGAAAGAATTAATTTGATTTTGTAAAAGTTTAATTTTTATTTTTTTAAAATAATTTAAAGTTGCATGGAAATTTTATTTCTTAAGCATAATTTTTAAAGAATTGACAGTTTCCTAATACTTTCAATAAATTAAAATAATTTCCATAATTCAGATCAGTAAAAGGAAATTTGTTATAAAAAACCAAATTTATTTGTAAATCACAATTTTTTCGAATTTTCTAATTTTCCAATTTAAAATATTTTATTATAAATCATGAAGAATTCCTGCACATATTTAATCGGTTTTTACAAGAATATTTTCTAAAGAAACAAAAAATCAAAAGCATACACAAAAACTAATTTTAAAGTGTGGACAGACAGACAGACAGAATGAAAGAATGAAATACGAAGATTATTATAGCTTTAATAATTTCTATCAGTATTCTATATTTTTGGTGGGCAAATTTTTTTATTTTTTTGAAAAGAGAACAAAAAAAATTGAATCTGTTATAACTTGTCAGCTATTTCGTCACGGTGATCGAACACCACTGAAAATATACCCGACGATTCCATTCACACCTGATCATTATTTTCCCGCTGGTCCTGGACAATTAACCATCGTAAGTAACAAAGAAAACTTGCTCTTACAATTTTTAGCATTTAAGGGAATTAAAATTTTCCCCCTTATAACAGAGAGGAAAACAAAGAGCCTATGAATTAGGAAAAATGCTACGAAATTCATATGACGATTTCCTGGGCAGTACTTATATACCAAAAGACGTCGAATCTTTAAGTTCGAATCTAGATCGAACAAAAATGAGTTTACAACTTGTTTTGGCGAGTCTCTATCCTCCCGATTCATATCAAAATTGGAATGAAGAATTAAATTGGCAACCAATTCCCATAAACTACAAATCCATTGAGGATGACTATTTATTTCAATCAACGCTTCACTGTAAATTGTAACCTAAGTATATGCAGAAAATAAAATTTCTTTCTTCACTGATGTCATATATTAAACTTTTTTCAATATAAAAATGAAATGTATTTTTAGATTTAGAGACGAATATTATAAGGAATGGAATAGCACTGAATTAAGAAGAATAAAATTAGATTTTCATGAATTGGGCCAAAATTTAAGTCTTCTAACCGGATACCCTCTAGATCATCCTGACAAACTTTGTGGTCTTTATTCCGATCTCGACAGCTTGGAAACGATTGGATTTGATTTTCCAAATTGGGTTAATTACTATTTTCCAACTGGACCACTTTTAAATGTTATTGAAACAACACTAAAAGTTATTAATTACAATAATGCATTGAAACGACTTAACGGAGGTAAAATTTTTAATTTCATTCAAATAACCTGTAATAAACAAAGTTAATTGTTAACAATAATTTAATTTAAAGGAATGTTACACGAAAATATTCGAAACCTTCAAACCTGTTTTTGGTAGTGGATCCCCTCCTTCCTACTTATTGTTCAAGTAGTGAGGTGAGAATCTCTACTGTTTGGAAATAGTGGATCTTAAGGTTGTGGATTTGATTTGTGGATAACACTAAAATTAAACAAATAATTTAAAATTAAACAAATAATTTACAAAAAATGATAATATATTATAACCATCAAGCCCTAATACAGTTATTTAAATTTCCCTTATTTACTTTATTTTAAGTATTACAATGTTTATTCTCTTTAAGTATGTGATTCTACACAATATCTATTTTCTGATGCGTAATGTGTTTATGTGCATGTTTTGTATTTTAGTGTCTAAAACAACTTAGCTCGCCTTTGTTTTATATATTTATATATTTTCTTTAAGTTTTATTCCCTTTAGTTAATTTCCTTTGTGTTTTAACTCACTTGCACTTTATTTAATATTTCACTTTTTATTTCTTACTTTTGTCACTTTATTTTTATAACCATTTATTTATTCACTTATTTTATTACTTCATTTTGTGGTCTATTATTCAGACCTTCAATTTAATTAAACAAACAAGGGCTTCGTACAATAACTTTATCTTAAGGGCATTTGAACCATTATGACAAAAATAAAAAAAAATTAAATTATTATTATTAAATTAAATTATGACAATTGATGCAAAGCATATATTTCAATGCTGTGACGTCATAAAGATTCAAATGCCCTTAAATTCCCAAAAATTCCATAAAAAATATTCCCATTATTTTCTTAAGACTCCGAAAAAAGGAAGAAAAGAATAAAAACCACCAGCGTGTTAAAAATTCTTCAAAAAATCTAAAATTATTATAATAAAAATTGATTTCAGTTTAGCAGAATTTAAACGAAAACTTTTAATTATGATAAAAATTATGCTTTTAGGAAAATTTTTACGACAATTTTTGGAAAATATTTCTGCTGCAACGAAAAGTTCTGCTAAAGTTGAGAGTAATCCCAAATTATATTTATACAGTGGACATGATCTTAATATTGTGGCTTTCCTCCTTGCTTTGAACAGTACTGAATCGCTTTTAACAAGATTTACAAGTACAATAATAATGGAATTATTATTAATTGACAATGACTATTACGTAAAGGTAAACTGTTGAAAAAAAATCTATATTCATTTGATTGCAATTAGAATTAAATTAAATTCCTCGGATGAATTCAGATATTTTTAAATATTTTCATAAATTTTATTTATTTTCTAAAAATTTTTTAAATTCTTCGAAACAATTCAATTATTTTTGTAAATAGTAATAATAATAATTTATATAAATTTTTTATATAATTATTCTTTTCAGATATATTTAATTTTAAAATTAATGTATTGAAAAACATCGAATTTTCGCAAAGAATTTTATCAAAATATTTGATAATAGAATTCCTTAAAAAAATGTTATTAAATTCTTGTGAAGAATTCTATTAAAATTTTTAAAAATCCTAATTTAATTATATTTTGTAGAATTTCTTTCAATTTTTTTAAACTTATGAAGTTTCTTTAAAAATTTTAATTCAAAATTTTTAAAGAAATTGAGGGCTCGGATCGAAGAATCGACGCTTCGCAATGTTCTGTGCGTTTACAAGCGTCGATTCTTTGATACGAGCCCTCAATTGGATTTTATGGAAAAGAATTTTATTAAAATGGAATTAAAAATAATTCAATTCTTGTGAAGATTTTTATTACTATTTATGAAAATAATTCAATTCTTCCGAAGCATTTAATAAAATTTTAGAAAATATATGAATTTATGTTAACATTTAAAGATTAAAATTCTTTCGAGAAATTCTATTAAAATTGTTTTGAAAATAATTAAATTTCTAAAAAGGATTTTACTATTTATAAACTTAAATAAATTATTGAGCAAAGAATTTTACTATTTATAAAAATAATTAAAATGTTTTTTTCTTTTTTTTTATAAATTTTTTGAAAATACTTGAATTTTTATTAAAGAATTTAAAATTCTTGTTGAAATTGAATTTTATGGAAATTTTTGAAAATAATTAAATTCTTTTGAGAAATTTTATTTAAATTGCTTTAAGAGTAATTTAATTCCTTCAAAGAATTGTAAGATTTACAGAAATAATTGAATTGTTTAGAAGAATTTTTTAAAGTTTAGGAAATAAATAAAATTTATAAAAATATTTTGAAATATTTGAATTCATCGGAGGAATTTAATTAAAAATTGTTTTGAAAATAATTGATATCCTGCAAAGAATTTTAATATTTATAAAACTAATTAAATTATTGCAAAGAATTTTATTATTTATAAAAATAATTTAATTGTTTGGAAAGATTTATTAAAATTCTAGAAAAAACTTCAATTTATTGGAAGTATGTTAAAAATATTTTTAAAAATTAATTTCTTCTCAGGAATTGAATTAAAATTGTTTTTGAAATAATTAAATTATTGTAAAGATTTTACTACATAAAAAAGTAAATGAACTATATACAAGAATTTATTAAAATTTTATAAAATAAATTAATTTTATGTTAATATTTTAAGATTAAAATTCTTTCGAGAAATTCTATTAAATTTTTTTTTGAAAATAGTTAAATTTCTGCAAAGGATTTTAATATTTATGAACATAAATGAATTATTGTAAAAAAATTTACTATTTATAAAAATAATTGAGTTGTTTCGAAGAATTTATTAAAATTTTAGGAAATAAATAAAATTTATGACAATATTTTAAAATATTTGAATTTATCCGAGGAATTTAATTAAAAATTGCTTTGAAAATAATTGAATTTCTGCAAAGAATTTTACTATTTATAAAAATAATTGAAATGTTTCGAAGAATTTATTAAAATTTTGAGAAATAATTTAATTGGTATAAGAATTTCATAGAAGTAATTGAAAATAATTAAATCTTTTTTCTCTTTTTTTATGAATATTTTGATAATAATTGAATTACTTTTAAAGAATTTAAAATTCTTGTCGAAATGGAATTTTATGGAAATTTTTGAAAATAAATAAATTGCTGCAAAGGATTTTACTATTCATAAAAATAATTGAGTTGTTTTGAAGAATTTTAAAAAATTTTAGGAAATAAATAAAATTTATGAAAATATTAAAAAATATTTGAATTCATCCGGGGAATTTAATTAAAATTAAAAAAAAATTAAAATAATAAATAATAATAAAAATAATAATAAATAATAATAATAATAATAATAATAATTAATAAAATTGTTTAGAAAATAACTGAGTTTGAATTTTACTATTTATAAAATTAATTTAATTTTTGTGAAGAAATTTTCTATATTTAAAATAATAATTTAATTATTTCAAAGGATTGATTACAATTTTAGAAAAAAAAATGAATTTTTTCGAAGTGTGTTAAAAATATTTCTAAAAATTGATCTCTTCCGAGGAATTCAATTAAAATTGTTTTAAAAATAATTGATTTTTTGAAAAGATTTTACTGCTTAAAAAAATTGAATATTGTTTAGAAGGATTTATTAAAATTTTTAAAATTATTGAATTCATTCGTGAAATTTTATTAAAAATTTTAAAAGACGAACAGTAATAATTAATTTTGTTCTTAATAAGTGAATTTTTTAAATTTTGCCTATGAAATAAATTATTTTAAAAATTTATATTTGAAAATAAAAAATTTTGTAATTTGCATAACAATAACAAATGTAATAACATGTGCCGCGCGCTCGCGTGCATAACATTTGCTATTTAATAATAATTGTCAGAAAAATTTAATAATAATAATAATAATAATTGTTAAGTGAATCGAATTTATTATTTTCGTGTCTATAATGAAACTTATTTGTTCAGTAAAAATAATAATTTTTCTAAAAATAAAGAATTCTCATTTCTATATTTTTTATATCCAGATATTGTATTACTTGGGAATTCCACCAGTTACAAAAGAATTGAAGATTTTTAACTGTGAAAATCCTTGTCCATTGGAAGAATTTCAAAATCTTGTTAAGCATTTACTTCCATCTGATGAAGAATTTTTTTGTACTTAAAAGTGTAATTAAAATTTTGTATCTTTATATTAAAATAATGAATTGTAATAACAATGAATAAACGTAAATAATTAAGAGACTAATTTGTTTAATATTGATAATAGTTATTTTAAAAAACTTTTTGTGTACTTTTTAATCCATTAACATTTTTAATCGATTTTTTTTATTAAAAATATTTGAGGAGTAAGTTTTCAAAACCAGATAAATCCAAATTTTGTCATTTCGAGAAATTTAAACAAATGACAATTCTCACATAACCATTAAAATTATCTTTAATGTAGAAAAATTGCAATAATTTATTCATTTTTTAATATTTTTTCTATTTAAAATGCTATGTTTGTAATTAAATTCTATTGTAATAAGGAATTTAAAGGTTTTGGTAATTTTTTCTAATAAAAATATAGAAATGAAAAATCATCAAGGTTAGGCCAAAATATTTTTTAAACTGAAAATTCTTTATTATTAAATTTTTTTTCTTAAATTGAACAGTGATAAATGGATTTCTAAGGATTTTAATATTTTAAATATGTGTTTATCTTAATTTTTTTTAAAAATGGATTTATCAACTTTTGAAAAATTGCTCATTTAATTTAATGGAAAATTTCACTCGAGAATTAAATACGTAATGACCATTTTTAGGGTTATTTACTTCAAACGAATTGAAAACATATTTGAAAAGTTAGAAACTATATTTAAAGAATATTTATATTATTTAAAAAAAAATTATCCCGAAAGAAAAAACATAAAATAGATTTGTACACGATATTATTATATTATTGTAGAGATTCTGCAATTTATTTGGAAACCATTCACTTTTAGATGATAGCAATTCGTTGGAAAATTTTCGGTGACTTAAAAATGATGTCATAAAGGAACTCGCGATTTGAAACTACACATTTCGATTGAATTAACTTTGTAAAACAGGAAAATTGTAATAATTGAAAATTTGATTTTATAAGAAATGAAATAGACGCACAAATTGTAGTAATTTCCTTCTTTCTTTTGGTTAAATGTCACTTCTGAGTTCTGAGTTCTGATTTTCTGAACTTCTATTGAATTTCGTTTAATTGTGCTTAGACCTTCAGTGCAAGTTTCATTGCGAATACGACTTAATAGTTGTTATGCTCTTTTATTTTTAAACTGAAGTGCTGTGAACGAGCTTAAATTTAAAGGCCCTATTGCAGTGATTTCCTTTCTTTCACAGGTTGTTTACATTTTCTCTCGAAAAGTGAGGTTAGAAATTTAATCAAAGAGTGAAAAGGGTGAAAAGCGTGAAAAGTATAATTATAACAGTAAAATTTCAGAAACTTTTAAAAAAAATTCGATTCGTAAAAAGTAAATTAAAATTCATTAAAAGTTGTGTAAAAATCGTTAAAAAAAAGAAGAGTAAATATGGAAGAATTCGAAGACGATTCTCGCGGCGGTTTTTCAAAATCAGAAATACCATCGCCAAAATTAAAAAAAACATTAATTGCCGAATCGGATTTTTATGGCGAAACAAAGATCAAATCATTGCGAACAACTTACACGTGGTCATTGAAAAATTTCGAATCTCTCGTTAAAATAAAAAATCACATTGACACCACGTCGTTTACATTAAATGACGACTCAAATGTCCAATGCTTTTTGAGTGCAAATTTCAGCGAATGGATGTCAATTTATCTCACATTCAATACAAAAGTGCCACCAACTCATAATTACGAAATTACCATTCACACAATCAATGAAAATATGACAAGTTCATTTCACGAAGTTGCCTACGCGCGCAATATCATTAAAGGCGATAAGGTGTGTTTTAAAAAGTTCCTCCTCGTCGACAAGGAGGAGTCGAGTAATTTTCTCGTGAGCGGCAATCTATTTCTCTTGTGCGAAATCTCAAGAATGGATTCAACATTCATTTGTCGTAACAATGTCATTGAATCCATCGAAAATGACATTGCCGACGACATGGCATTAATTCATCGCAATAATCTTTTAACTGACGTTACACTCACTGTAATGGGCAAAGAATATCGAGCGCACAAATGTATTTTAGCCGCGAGATCGCCGGTTTTTTTGGCAATGTTTCAAATTAATATGCTCGAAAATATGGAGAGTGAAATTATTATCGAGGACACGGACAATGAGTGCGTGGAGAAGATGTTGCAGTTTATTTATTCGGATAAGGTCGACAATATTGAGAAGGAGGCGGAGAAATTATTGGAACTCTCCGATAAATACGATATCAAGGGATTGAAATTGTTGTGCGCGCAGGAATTGTGTAAAAATATTGACGTCGACACTGCACTCGATGTTCTTGTTTGGTCGGATAAATGTAATGCGCCCGAATTGAGAGAGCGCGCTTTCAATTTTATTCGCAATCACATGAAGAGTATCCTCGAATCGGAGGCCTACAATAATTTTGTTCAGAATCATTCGAATTTACTCAAGGAACTCTTTGCACACATCTCGACGCCAAAAATGAAGAAAATAAAATTGGAAATTTAAATTTTCCTTTGCGAGTAAATTCCTTCTTTAATATTTACAAAACGAGAAATAAACATTAGAATTTATAATTTTAATAGGAAAATTTCTATATTTTTTTATTTTTATTTATATTTTTGCAATTTTTCCATCTAATTACAATATTGGAAAAAGCGACTATTTTTGAATTTTTAGAGCGAATTAATTAATTTTTACTAAACACTTTTCTAAAACGTCGAAAAAAACAAACAGACAAAAATTGTAAATTTGGGTAATTTCGTCTAAAAATTGTAAAAGAAACATTGGAATTTATAATTTTAAAAGGAAAATTTCTATATTTCTTTATTTTTATTTATATTTTTGCAATTTTTCCATCTAATTACAATATTGGAAAAAGCGACTATTTTTGAATTTTTAGGGCGAATTTAATAATTTTTACTAAACACTTTTCTAGGTCGTCGAATAAAACAAAGAGACAAAAATTGTAAATTTGGGTAATTTCGTCTAAAAATTGTAAAAGAAACATTGGAATTTATTATTTTAACAGGAAAATTTCTATATATTTTTTATTTTTATTTGTATTTTTTCTTTCTAATTACATTATTGGAAGAAAAGAGACTATTTTTGAATTTTTAGGACGAATTTAATAATTTTCACTAAACACTTTTCTAGGTCGTCGAATAAAACAAAGAGACAAAAATTGTAAATTTGGGTAATTTCGTCTAAAAAATGTAAAAAAAAAACAGAATTTATTATTTTAACAGTCGGCGTGAGAAAAATATTGTATTTTAGTATTTTCAGGAAAAAATTTATATTTTTCGCAAACATTTTTGGGTTTTACATGGAAAATGTAGAAAAAAATTGTAAATTTAGATTCATTTGTCTACAAATTGATTACAGAACTAGTAAAAAAGAATTTCTAATTTTAACTTGTAAAAAAATTATTATTGTATTTTAGTATTTTAAGGTAAAGTTTTATTATATAATTTTTTTGTAAAAGGTATTTTTTTTAGTTTTACTTGGAAAATACGAAACAAATTATAAATTCAAATTATACATTTTTTAAATAATAAATTATAAATTTTTAATTAATATTTTTTATAATTATTCAATTATAAATTAATTATAAATTATAAATTGTAATTATAAATTATAAATTTAAATTATAAATTTTAAATTATAAATTTTAATTTTTTAATAAATTTTTATTTTATAAATTATAAATTATAAATTTTTTTAAAATTATAAATTATAAATTTTTTTTAAATTATAAATTATAAATTTTTTTTAAATTATAAATTATAAATTATAAATTTTATAAATTATGAATTATAAATTCATTTTATTAAATTTTATCGTTTAAAATTGTTTATAGAACTTTATGTTTATAGAATTTTTTAATAAATTTTTATTTTATAAATTATAAATTTTTTTTTTTAATTATAAATTCAAATTATAAATTTTATAAATTATAAATTCATTTTATTAAATGTTATCGTTTAAAATTGTTTATAGAACTACAGCAAAATTAGAATTTATCTTTTTTAATCAAAAATTTTAAGTTTGTGTAAAAAAAATTTGTATTTTAGAATTTTGAGGTAAAATTTTATTAAAATAGTATTTTTAAAAATTTGTTTAGTCTCATACGGAAAATAAAGAAAAAAAATTGTAAATTCAGCTTTTTTCGTCTAAAAATTTTTTATAAACCAAGTAAAAAAGTAAAATTTACAATTTTAACATAAAAAAATGTATAACTATTGTATTTTAAAATTTTAAGGTAAAATTTTATCTAATAATTTTTTTGTATACTTTTTTTAATTTTACTTGAAAAATACAAAAAAAAAATTATAAATTCTGGTTCTTGCGTCTAAAAATTGTTATTAAAAACTATAAAAAGTAGAATTTATAATTTTAACCTTTTTGTGTAAAAAATGTTGTATTTTAGTATTTTAAGGTAAAAGTTTATTATATAATTTTTTTGTAATATTTTTTTAGTTTTACTTGGAAAATACCAAACAAATTATAAATTTTATTTTTATCGTTATAGTTTTATCCTATAAAATTGTTTATAGAACTAGAACAAAATTAGAATTTATAATTTTTAATTTAAATCTTTAATTTTAAGTTTGAAAAAAAAGTTGTATTTTAAGTGTGAAAAAAATTGTATTTTTAAATTTTGAGGTAAAATTTTCTTAAATAATAAAATATTTAATTAATTAATATCACTCAATTACTCAAAAAAAGTCTGAGATTTAAAAAAATATATAACAAATTTATCTTCAAAATTTTAAAGAATGAAAAAATGTCAAATTATTTATCATTGAAATAAACAGTAAATTTACCCTATTAAACAGTTCATTGCAAGATTAAATATTTTTAATATTTTTAATTAATCAAATAGTCTAAATATTTCTTAAATATAAAAAATTAAAAAAAAAATTTCACATTTCAAAAATTCGTATTTAAAAATATTTTAAAAAATTTTTTCTTCTTAAATCCAATTAGAGTAAATATTTTCAAAATTTTTTTCGTATCTATAGAAACAAAAGTTCGAGACAATTTATCTCGATTCTGTTTTATTTTTTCACGTGAAGTCAAATAAAATAAAAACTTATTTTTATATCTTTTTTTTTATTTTCGAAAAAAAACAACTTTTCCAAAGTTTCATTCAAAATTTTACAAAATATGCTAAATGAGAAAAATTCATTTCAACAATGTCAACGTCGAATTTAGAAAATTCGAACTCCATTTCGTGTAAGTATTTTTGCACAACTATTCAACTCTAACCAAACTTTCAGTAATTTTTAATGAAAATTTATTGTCATATCATTAAAATGCATTTATTATAATATTAGTGAATTAGTTATAATTATAGTTTTTTATATTTGTAATGTGCAATGTAAATATATTCGAGGTTAAAATCTGAATATGGATTTAAGAGAATTCATAAGTTGATAAAAAAAGTTAAAAAGTTAAAAGTTAACGAATAATTTGATAACAAGAAGAAATTAATTTCTAAACTATTTTTTTCTTTTTTTTTGAAATTGCAGGTAGAGGTGACAATGAATCTTCAAATATTGACACTGCAAAAAATAAAAGATGTTTAAAGAAGCCAATTCCAATTTCCGCTCGACAGAAGACAAGCACAAAAGCTTTAAATTCCAAAGTAAGAAAATTATTTTAACTGCTTTCTTTTATTGATTTTTTTCCTAATTTAATTTAATAGGAAATTTTCCTACACTCTTCGATTTTTATTTTGTTTTTTTTTTCCTTTAGGCAGATTTACCAGAAAATGGAAATTTAACTCAAAGATCGAATTCAAAAACACGTGCAAGATCGTCTTCAGTTGCTCCAATTACAAAAAATTCAAATAATTCACAGAAACGAATAATTGAAAATCAATATTTAACGAAGAAGAATCGTTACAATGTGGTGCGAAAGGAGATGGAAAATAAACACGTGAGTCTATTTTTCTGCTGTGGATTTTCTTTTTGTTAAAGTCGAAGAATTTTGATGATAAAATAAAATTTCTTTAAAAAATTTAAACAATTTAGAATTCGGAATAACAAAAAAGTAGTTTTCAAATTTATCTTTCGAGATTTCGGTTGGAGAATAAAATTGATTAAAATTCATTTTTCGACCACGATTCTCGATAAAGTAATTATTTCAAACTTTAAAATTCTAAAAATTAAAAATTAAATCACAATCGTTTTTTTGAAATATAAATAAATATTTATAAAATTTCCAAAATAATTTCCAGAAAGTCGCTGTTGAAATGTACGACGAAGTATTACAATTACGTGACAAGGTAATTTCAATGGGAGCAAAAGATCCAGGAAAACCAGAGGAAATCAATCTAATTCCGTGCTCCGAAAAAGAAAAGCGCCTCGATTCGCAAATAATCGCCGAAGTTGTTGAACCATCAATTCAAATTCCCGAATCCGATATTGACAATGAATTCATGGAAAATATCGAATCAAATCTCCACTCAATACCAGAGAGTTTAATTGATTTTTGTAAAAAAGTCCTCAGCGATCGAATGGAAATTGTCTCATGGGTCATGGAATACGATCGTCAAGATAGTGAAAATGATTTTGCATTAAATGAAAAAATTGAAATCTTCCGCAACGAGGACAATGAATTAATTGAAAAACTCGAATTAACCGGAAGACAGCAATTCGACGTAATTGGAAATTTAACGAAAAAATTCCAATCACTTTGGACTGAATGTCAGAGTTATCGCACAAATTTTAAGAATTCCGAGCAAAATATGTTGGGTGTTGAGAAAATGAGGAATCTCTTGGACATTGAAAGGGAAAAGAGTCAAAAGTTGAAGGAGGGAAAGAGTCAGGTGGAAAATCAATTGGCAAAAGTTCGAGGTAAATTGAAGGACTTTGAAAATCAGTTGAGCAATAGTGAGGGAAAAGTGAGTCAATTGCAAAATTCTCTGGAGCACTTGAGGACGCAATTGAAGCAAAAGGAGGGACTTTTGGAACAGCAGAATAAGGATTTGCAGAAGAGTTCAAGGAGTAGTAAGAATGTAATCAGTAAATTGGAGGGACAAAAGGAAAATCTTGAATCACGGTAATTTTCAATTTTTTATTTATAAGAAAATGAAAATTTTCTTCTCACTTCAAATTCTTCAAATTCTTTTACAGACTCGGCAGTTTAACGACAGAGCTTTCTAATAAGACGAATGATTACGAATCGGTTCAAAAGAGAGTGAATCAGTTGGAGGAGAGACTTAAGGAACTGGATCAAGAAAAGCAACTAAGGTTCTTAGAAAACAATTTTTTCAATTCCAGCAATTATTTATTAAAACAAAAATTAGTTTTATTTAACTTTACTCTAATGTAGAAATTAAGTAAATTTCAGTTTTGTAATGTTTCACGTCCTAAAACTTTTATAAATTAAGGTAAATAAAACGAAAACATATTGCAAGGAAATTTATCAAAAAATTTGATAATATTAGAATTCCTTCTCAAAAATTTTATTAAAATCGCGTGAAGAATTTCATTAAAATTGTATTAAAAATCCTAATTAAATTTTTAAAAAATCCTAATTAAATTTTTAAAAAATCCTATTTAAATTCTTTTGAAGAATTTCTTTGAATTTTTTTAAATAGTTTCATTAAAAATTTTAATTGAAAATTTTGAAAACAATTTGATTTTATAATGAAGAATTTTATTAAAATTGTCTTAAAAATAATTGAATTCTTGCGAAAAATTTTATTTATATTTATAAAAATAATTTAATTGTTCCGAAGAATTTATTAAAATTTTCGACAATAAATAAATTCTATGTTAATATTTGAAGATTAAAATTCTTTCGAGAAATTCTATTAAAATTTTTTTTTGAAAATAATTAAAATTAAATTGGTATAAAGAATTTTATAGAAATAATTAAAAATAATGAAATTTTTATTCTTTTTTTTTATAAATATTTTGACAATAATTGAATTATTTTTTAAAGAATTAAAAATTTTTGTTAAATTGAATTTAATGGAAGTTTTTAAAAATAATTAAATTCATTTGTGTAATTTTATTTAAATTGGATTAAAAATCATTTAATTCATTTAAAAAGTTATTAAAATTTTAGGAAATAAATCAAATTTATGGAAATATTTTGAAATATTTGAATTTATCCGAGGAATTTAATTAAAATTGTTTTGAAAATAATTGAATTCTAGCAAAGAATTTTACTGTTTATAAAATTAATTGAACTATTACAATAAATTTTATTATTTATAAAAATAATTAAAATGTTTCGAGGAATTTATTCAAATTTTGAGAAATAATTAAATTGGTATGAAGAATTTTATGGAAATAATTGAAAATACTGGAATTTTTTTTCCTTTTTTATAAATATTTTGACAATAATTGAATTATTTTTTAAAGAATTTAAAATTCTCGTTGAAATTGAATTTTATGAAAATTTTTGAAAAGAATTAAATTCTTTCCCGTGATTTTGTTTAAATTGGATTAAAAATAATTTAATTCCTTCAAAAAATTATTAAAATTTTAGGAAATAAATCAAATTTATGAAAATATTTTGAAATATTTGAATTCGAGGAATTTATTTTAAAATTATTTTGAAAATAATTGATATCCTGCAAAGAATTTCACTATTTATAAAATTAATTGAATTATTGCAATAAATTTTATTATTTACAAAAAAAATTGAAATGTTTCGAAGAATTTATTAAAATTTTGCGAGAAATAATAAATTTGGTATGAAGAATTTTACAAAAATAATTGAAAATAATGAATTTTTTTTCTCTTTTTTATAAATATTTTGACAATAATTGAATTATTTTTTAAAGAATTTTAAATTCTCGTTGAAATTGAATTTTATGAAAATTTTTGAAAATAATTAAATTCTTCCCTGTGATTTTGTTTAAATTGGATTAAAAATAATTTAATTCCTTCAAAGAATTGTAGAATTTGTAGAAATAATTGAATTGTTTTGAAGGATTTATTAACATTTTAGGAATTAAATAAAATTTATAAAAATATTTTGAAACATTTCAATTCATCGGAGGAATTTAATTAAAAATTGTTTTTAAAAAAAATTGATATCCTTCAAAGAATTTTTATATTTATAAAATTAATTGAATTATTGCAAAAAATTTTACTATTTATAAAAATAATTAAATTATTGCAAAGAATTTTACTATTTATAAAAATAATTGAAAAAGTTCAAAGAATTTATTAAAATTTTGAAAAATAATTAAATTGGTATAAAGAATTTTATAGAAATAATTGAAAATAGTTAAATTTTTTCTCTTTTTTTTATAAATGTTTCGCCAAGAATTTTATTATTTTTAATGAATTGAAAATTCTTGTTGGAATAGAATTTTATGGAAATTTTTGAAAATAAATTCTTTCGTGTAATTTTATTTAAATTGGATTAAAAATAATTTAATTCCTTAAAAAAAATTGTAGTATTTATAAAAATAATTGAATTGTTTCGAAGAATTTTTTTAAATTTTAGGAAATAAATTAATTTTATGAAAATATTTTAAAATATTTGAATTTATCCGAGAAATTTAATTAAAATTGCTTTGAAAATAATTGAATTCCTGCAAAAAATTTTACTGTTTATAAAATTAATTGAACTCTTGCGAAGAATTTTACTATATTCATAATTATAATTTAATTATTTCGAAGGATTTATTAAAATTCTAGAAAAAATTGAATTTTTTCCAAGTGTGTTAAAAATATTTTTAAAAATTGATCTCGTCTGAGGAATTCAATTAAAATTGTTTTAAAAATAATTGCATTTTTGTAAAGATTTTACTACTTAAAAAAATAATTGAATTGTTTAGAAGGATTTATTAAAATTTTAGAAAAGTTATTGAATTCTTTCGTGAAATTTTATTAAAATTTTTAAAATATGAACAGTAATGATTAATTTTGTACTTAATATGTGAATTTTTTAATTTTGACAACGAAATTATTTAAAAAAATTTATATTTGAAAATAGAAAACAAAATATTTTGCAATAATGTAATTTTAGATTGCAGGTAGAAGCGAAATTGGCAGAATTAATGGAATACAGTGGGAAATTGGAGAACGAAAACAAAGAATTATCGAAAAAGGCAGAATCATTGGGTGATTCTTTTACATCCATTTATTATTGATATTAACCATGAATTTATTTAATACGAACTAAAAAATTCAATTTCTAGTCAATAAAGGTTTGAACGAAACTAAATTGTGCTCCGAACTGGAAGGTGCAAAAATTACAATTTTAAAACAAGAGGAAAGAATCGATCAACTTCATAAGGAAAGAGAAGAATTAGTAGCCGCCATGAAACGGGTTTCTGTAGGTTGCTTTAATTAAATATTCGGACAGAAACACGCAAACAAAAATAAAAATTGTATGAAATTACAGTGTCACATTGCCTCTTATTCAAAATCATTATTAAATTCACAATTTCTAAAAGTTTTAAAATAATTCCAATCTTCAGAATTTGAAAATAATAATTTTCTATATACTTATATTCTCCACTTTCTGAATCAACTACTTTATTGAATTTCAAAATTTTAGGGACAAGAACAATCCGAAGAGAAGCACAATAAATTATTATCGGACCTCACGAAAACAACGAATGAATTGAAAAATTTCAAAGACGAAAATCTTCAGTTAAAAAAAAATCTCAAATTAGCGTAAGAAAAATAATTTTTCCATTAATGAGAAAAAGGAAACAAATGATGAAATTTAAAAAAAAATTAACAAAGTGCAAATTTTTAACAGGGTTAATAAGGGAGAGAGTGTTCAGAAGCAGCTAACGGAACTGCACGCTCGTTTACAAAATCAATGCAAAGAAAATGGAAAAGCCGATTGGAGTGTTCTGATAATTGATTTGCAACAGCAAAATTCTGATCTCAAGTGTACGCTAAACGATGTTGCGAGGCAAAATAAAAAACTCGAAACTGAACTTTCACAAAAGCAAGTTGAACTTGAGTGTCTTCAGCACATTCAGGATAAAATTCTAAAAGCAAAGGAGGAGATGAAAAATAAGCATTTGAATAAGTCTGCTCAGAAGAAAATAGTTTCGGTAAGTGAAAATTACAGGGTTGCCACACTGAAAGGGAAAAATCGGGGATTTTTATTAAAAGTAGAGAAAAAAATTAAATGTTTAAGAATTTGTGGTGAAATTCCCTGAATTTTTGTTAATAGCTAAATTCTTCGACGAAATTCAATTATATTTAGGAATTTTTGTAAAATTCAATTATATTTAGGAATTTTTATAAAATTCAATTATATTTAGGAGTTTTTATAAAATTCAATTATATTTAGGAATTTTTATAAAATTCAATTATATTTAGGAATTTTTGTAAAATTCAATTATATTTAGGAATTTTTGTAAAATTCAATTATATTTAGGAATTTTTATAAAATTCAATTATTTTCATAAATAACAATATTCATCGACACAAGAATTCAATTAATTTTCCAAAATTAGTAATATTCTCCACAAAAATTCAATTGTTAGCAAAAAAAAAGGAAAAAAATGTTAACATTTCAACTATCCTTATAAATGAATTAATAGCAAAATTCTTTGACAAAATTCAATTATTTTCAAAAATTTAAATAAAATTCATTGCAAAATTCTTCGTCAAAATTCAATTATTTTCATATAAATATTAGTATTTATTACAAGAATTCAATAATTTAAAAAAAATGAAATTCAATTGTTTTATAAAATTTTAGCAATTAATTCCTAAGAAATTTTCAATTATTTTCAACATTTTTTCGTAATTTAATCATTTACAAATCTTTATATTTATAAAAATAGCTAGCAAAAAATTCAATGATTTAAAATTAATTTTCACAAAATTCTACACAAATATTCAATTATTTTCCAAAATTAGTAAAATTCTCCACAAAAATTCAATTATTTGTTAAAAAAAATGTAAAAAAAATTTCAACATTTCAATTATCTTTAAAAATGAATTAATAGCAAAATTCTTTGACAAAATTCAATTATTTTCAAAAATTTAAGTAAAATTAATGACAAAATTCAATTATTTTCAGAATTTTTAATAAAATTCAATTATTTTCATATAAATATTAGAATTTATTACAAGAATTTAATAATTTTGAAAAAAATGAAATTAAATTGTTTTATAAAATTTTAGCAATTAAATCCTAAGAAAATATCAATTATTTTCATGAATTTTTAAATTAATTTCAGTGTTTTAATTTTTTCATAAATAATAAAATCATTTGCAGAAAGTCAATTATTTTTATATTCTTATAAATAATTACTATTCATCACAAATATTCAATTATTTTCAAACACTTTTCTTAATTCAACGACTTTCAATATTCTGCTATTTTTATAAAATTTCCCATAAGGATTTAATTAATTAGAAACAATTTTGACAAAGTTCTACAAGAATATTCAATTTAATTAAAAATAATTAATTTATTGAAAGTATTTTGTTACAATTTTCGAAGATCAACTTTTCAAGAATTTTAACTGCAAATTTTGGAAATAATTGAATTATCCAAAAATTTTAATGAAAAATCTTTAAAGAGAAATTTTGAATTGAAAATTAGCTTCTAATTTTTAAAAATTCAATAGTTTTAATATTTTTAATTACATATTTCGCAAAAAATAATAACATTTGAGAATTATTTTCAACATTTTGGAGAAAAAAAAATCATGTTCAAAATTTTTAATTAAAATTCAATAACAAATTCATTAGTTTTTTCAAATTATACAAAATTTTTTTGAAGTTATACAATTATTTTTTCTTTTTTGAAAAATTACATTAAAATATTTTTAAACACTAATTATTTGAATTATTTTCTAATAATTTTTTTAATAATCAACATTTACTTTTTGAACTTATTAAAATTTTTGAGAAATGGTCTTTATAATTAAAATTCTTTAAAAATTTCATCATTTTTATATTTATATATTTTAAAAATAATTGAATTTTTTACATTTTAACAAATTTAAAAATTTTTTAACAATTAAAATTGTTTGGAAATTTTTCAAAATGTTTCAAATATTTTTGTTTATTATTAAAAAAAAATTTCGTAACAGTTTAGTTATTCTTATAAACAATAACATTGTTTAGAGTAATTTAATTATTTTCAATACAAATTTAATGAAATTCCTCGAAAGAATGCAATTATTTTTAAAAATATTAATGAAAATCGATTATTCTCAAGAATTTTAATATAAATTCAATAATTTATTTTTTTCGACAATTTTGATAAAATAATTTTAAAAAAATTGTTTACGACAATTTTGATTAAATTCTTTTAAAAAAATTGTTTTTAAAAATTTTTTTTAAATAAAATCCCTTCAAAAATTCAATTATTCTAAAAAATTTTGATGAAATTTTTTGAAACAATTTTCAATTATTTGTAAGGAATTAAAAAAAAGTTTTTAAATGGTAAAATTTCTTTATAATTTTTTGAAAGCATTATCATTAATAACTTGAGAAAAAACTATGGAGAGTCACAATTATACAAAATTGAATTGAATAATAATAATAATAATTGAATTCTTGAAGAACTTTTGGAAAATTATTTAAATTTATCGATTCAGAGATGAAGTTTAGATAAAATTTGTAGAGAACAATTGAATTCAGGAAGGATTATAATTGTAATTTTTAGAAATTATTGAACTTGATAAATTTTACTCATTTTTTGTAAACATTAATATTTTCCTCTCTCTAAATCTGAATCAGAGAAATTTCTCTGGAAATCAGAAGAAAAGAAATAAATTTTCATGGCAACCCTGAACTAATAAAAATTTAGCCAATATTTAAAAACATTGATTAAAAAAAACCCCCCGAACAAATAAATAGGGTTCATCAGCATCGCATGATTATGAAGACATTTTCAATAAACTCGAGGAGAAGCAAACACGAATAATGCAATTGGAAAAAATGCTTAAACAAATGGAGGAGCAACAGGACAGATCCCAAACGCAAAGAGTTCGTTTAGAGAGTCGAATAGCCCAACTGGAAATGTCGGCTAAAGAAAAATCACATCGGTATGTCGGCGATTATAATGTGTCTATTAAAAATTTTCCAAAAACCACACCAAACATTTCCACACCACCAGCGTCAACAAATTTATTTCAAGAATTACAACTTTCCTCCTCACCACGAACAAAAGTTTCCAAGTTACCAAAATTCATTAATAGTACAACTAGTAAAAAACTCCCAACTTCATCATCAAAATCACCGCGAATTAAAATTTCCCCACGTCATCATTTTCACGATAGGCAACAAAATTCAATGGATTCAAAAAATAATCACATTGACAACTTTCAGAGGGGTGGTCAACAATTAACCCCATTGACGAATACAAAAAAAGTTCTAGACTTTCAAGATGCTCAATACAATTGGCTATTGAATGCTTTTTCAAAACCCAGATTTACACTAAATTTGAATACATCACCAACGAGGGATTTACGTAGGGATAAAAATTTAAAAAACAAATCCATAAAGTCCCGTCGAATACGTAGTCAAAGTAAGGAGTCGATAATTCGCGGTTATAAAAGAAGATCGTTTCGATTTAATCGACCGCATTGTGATTATCAATCGCCCAGAAAACAAACACCCTCGATTCGTGTTCGACAATACACTGTATAGAACACATTTTTCAAATAATCAATTTTCGACATATATTTTTTTTTTACAATTTTCTCCGCTGACAAAATTTTTACACACTCTCATTTTTTTCCCTCGTTCTCAAGTTGTAAAGTGATTTTCTAACGAATTTCTACCTTTAATTATAAAATAAATTATATCTTTAGTTCTGATAATAAAAAGTAAGCTGTAAATTTAAACATAAATTAAATTTAAATAATTATAAATAATTAAAAAATTTTAAATAATAAGAATTCGATTATGCATTTATGGTCTGCTTTAATAAGCTAGGTACTTGTTTGCAGTTTATTGCGCAGTTATTCGGGGAAAAGATATTTAAAAAAAAAAAAAAATTCCTTACAGAGTGCCTAGTCAATTGAAGCAGACTTGAATGTTGTAATTAAAGAAATTTCATAAATTTTTTGTCTTTATTTTATAGGAACAAAACATTCAGCATCCTGTAAGGAATTTTTTAGTGAAAAACTTTTGTTTCTTTTTTCTTGTAAAAATTCGATGTAAATTTTATTCTATTTCAATGATTTTGTTTTGATGAATTCACGTGTGCATATCATTGAGGGAAGAACGTGTTTTACATTTTTTTTTTCATTTAACGAAATGTTTATAAGAGTTTTATTTGTAAAAGTTTTATTTTATACGCATTGTTAAAAAATAAATGATACATTTAAAAAATGAAAATATGATCTCAATTGGGAAAAATTGTTTTTTTAAAATTATTAACGTAATAATTATTATTCGTAATTATTCGATATTATAATGTAATTATTATTCGTGGTTTACGAATAAAGACAAATTTGTTACTTTTGTCGACCTCTGAATTTAATTGTAGAAAAGGAAAATAAGTTTTTGCAAAAATTAATATTAATAATCGATAATAAAATTACTGATCTATCAAATAATTTACAAAAATGAAATAATTACAAAGATAATTATAATTAAAGGTAAATAATAATAATATAATTTCACTCATAATTTACTGGCATTAAAATTATTTTTCCCAATGAAATTCTTTTTTTTAATATAGTTATGAAAGTTTAAGGAAAATGTGTAAAATTTATAAATTTTAATAATTTGTACTAATTAAAATTCTAATTTTATAAATTATAATTACAAATACATAATATAATTATTTTAAATTATTTTAAAGAATTTTAAATCTTTAATTAATTCAATTTAAATAAATATTTAAATGTAACTCAATTTTGTATAATAAAATAACTGCCCTTGCCTTTTTTAAATTATTTTATATTTTCAAAAAAATTATAATAAAGAAATTTTTCGACAATTTTTTTAAAATATTCGATAATAATTTTTGAATGATAATATTTTTTTATAATTATACAGAAGTTAGAAATTTACAAACAATTGAAACTTGTTAAAATTTTCTAAAAATAATTTAACTTTAGGAAAATATAAATAAATATAATCAAATTTTGGAAGAATTTTATGTTTAATAATTTTAAAAAAGTAAATTTTTTATAAAATTCTATTCATTACGTTGGAAGGTAATTCAATATTTAAAAATTTATAGATAATCAATTTTAATAATTAGTTTTTAAAACTATTCTTAATGTTGTATTTTTAGAAAATAATTGAATTTCCTAAAAGAATTTTTTGTAGAATTTAAAATAATTAATTAATTTTTTCATAAATTTTAATATTTGAAAATGATTTTTTCTCACAAATGTTAAAAATAATATTTTAAAATATTATTTTTTGTACCTATGTGTTTGATAATATTCAACGATTTTCAAAATCTTTCGATTAAAATTCTTCAAAAGTTGATTTTTCAAAAATTGTAACAAATTACTTGAAAAAATTTATTATTTTCAATTAAATTTTTAAAAACTTCAATTATTCCAAATCTTTTTAATTGTATATTTCGAAAATTTAATTAGAAAAATTGTTCAAAAATAATTTTTAAAAAATTTGCTAATAGTTATTTTTTGCATTATAAAGATGGAAAAAGGTGCATTTCATAATTTAAAAAATGTTGTATTTTTATGCAATATTTTTTGATAAAAAGTTGAAATTTTTGAAAATATGTTGAAGGAAGTATGAATTTTTAAAATTATTTAATTAGAAAAATTCAATTTTTAAAATAATAAAATAAAACAATTGTAACTGTCCTTGATTTTTTTAAAATTATTATTAAAATGGCGTTTTTTTTATAAAAATTGCAATAAAGAAATTATTATAATTATTTTTTTAAAAATACTTCAAAATAATTTTTGAAAGACAATGATTTTTCAATTATATCCAATTGAAAAATGTCCAAAAAATTGAAATTTGATAAAATATTTTTAAAATAATTAAGTTTTTAAAAAAACTATTTTTAAAATAATTAAGTTTTTAAAAAAACTATTCTGAAAAGAATTTTTCTATAAAATTTAAGAGAAACAAATTAATTTTCCGCAGAATTTTAATTAAAAACTTAAAACATAATTTTTTTTCTCCACAATGGTAAAAATAATTTTCATTTTTAAATTTACGTAATTAAGGATTTTTCGTAAAATTGTTTGATAATTAAATTATTTTCAAAAATTGCAATTTCTAAAAGTTAATTTTTAAAAATTATAACAAAATACTTGAAAAATCATTATTTTCAAAACTTGCAATCTTCAGAAGTTAATTTTTTAAAAATTTTAATAAAATACTTGAAAAATCACTATTTTTAATTAAATTTCAGAAAATTTCAATTTTTCAAAAAGATTTCTATTATTGATATTTGATATTTATTTGGAAATTTCCTACTATTAATTTCAATAATTCATTTTTTCACACGTTTGTTATTAAATTGTTCCCTTTTATTGAGTTTAAAATCTGTTTGTAATCTATTAAGTTTAAAATTTAAGTTTTAAATCTAAATTTAATATTTAATCTTTAAAATTTTTTCTTTTAATTAATGTTTTTATCAGCAAGTTTCTGAACAGTATCAACAAGATTTTTAATAATTGCAATTTTGTGTTGTATTGGATGATTCGAGTAATAGTTTAATAGTCTTCATGAATAAGTATCTTTTCTGTACCAATCAGTAATAATATTGTTGTTTTCAGATCTTATAGTCTTTGAATTTAGAAAATTCATTTGCTACAAGTTCTAATTCAGGAGTAAATTATAATCTATCATGAAAGGAATTGAAGCCATTAACCCAAAAAGTGTTAGATATCTTTTTCGAAAGAAGTGATTTTCGGTTGACTTCTTGAAGAGAAAAATCATTTAGATTTCGAAACGTTGAAATATTTTCATTTTATTTTCCTTGTTTATGTAAAAATTCAATTTTGTATTTACAAATATTTCGGGTACGTTTTCAATGAACAAAAACGTATAATACATGTTTATGTACAGCTTTTTTTCAACTAAAGAGAGAGATGTTCAATAAAATCAATTGCTATCGTCTTCACTACCGGAATAGGCACCCAATAATGAAAGTCCACTTGGTTTTGGTGCATTTTCAACAATTGATTTCGACTCTTCTGTGTTATTCTTCGTTGTATTTGTTGCCACCTTCACGAGATCAACTTTTCTCTTCACGAGCGCTGATAGATTCACTTTACTCTTTGATTCCTTTTTTTCTAAATTTCTCCCAACATTCGACGTGGATGCATCGCTATCGTTTTTAAATAATTTCCCCGGCGGTTCATAATTCTCCTCTAAATCGACAATTTCCTCCTCGACAACAGTGACGTTTTGCTTCTTTTTGAAAACAGATTGAACGTATTGCTCGTCGAGCTCCTCCTGCTCTTTCTCCGTTTTTAAATTCTCTGCTTTTGTATCGTATTGTCCCAACATTTGTTCATAATCAATTGTCTGTTGTCGTCGATTTAAATCCTTGAGTTCCTCCAATGATTCAAGTACTTCCAATTCGTGTTTTGATTGTTGTGTTCGTTTCTCGAGCAGTTTCATTGGATTTGTCGCCTCCTCTTCACGTTCCTCGTCCTCTTCTCTTTGCGCCTGTTCCTCGGCCAATTTCAATGCCATAAAATTTCTCGACGCTCCTGCCTCGATTTCGTAATCCGTATTCCTTGGATCAGTTTTAAAGGAAATCTCCTGTAGGCAACGTGTGCATTTTATGTAGAAACGATAAATTCTTATTCCTAAATAATCCTCGCCCTCAACATCTTCTTTTCGGGCGTTGAATTTTTTACCCTTGTATATATATTCACCGCATGTTTTGCATCGCATATTAAATGGGGCCATTAATCGAACTGTGTATTGTCGATTGCGAGCCAATTTCATGCGAGGGATCTTTGATGGATCAAAGTCCGGTGGATAATATTTCTGGAAAAAGAAGAAGAAAATTATTTCAAAGTAATTAAAGTAACTGAATAATTCAAATTTTTAAATTCATCAAAGTTTATGGACTTTTCTTATTTTGTAAAATTTTGTTCACTTCAACATTTTTTGAATTTTTTTAACTTTAAAAATTCTTTCTTAATAATTCTTAATAATGGTAATATGATTTTATCACTCGTTCGTATTAGTTATTATAATAAATAAAAATTTAACGATCCTTACGAGTCAATAATTGACTCGTAAGGATCGTTAAACTTAAATTTTTATAATTCTCAATAATAATTTCTTTAATTTATAATTTATTAATCAATAAAAGACAAAAAAATTTATTTAATATATTTTAGAAAAAAAACTATATTCTTGCATAAAAATAAAGAAATTTTTATAAATTATTAACATAATTATTAAACTAATACATATAAATAAAAAATTACAATTATTTTCTACAATTTTTAATTAAATTTCACCTCGAAATCAATTAATATTAATAACTTTCCTAAAGTTCTACAAAAATGAAGTTTTTTACAATGATTGTTACTGTAACTGACAACGTTTTTTAAAATTATTAAGTTATAATATATTCAAAAAATTCTTCAAAAACAAATAATATAAAGATTTTTAAAGCAATTTTTAAATAATTTTAATTAAATTAAATTAATTTAAATTTATTTTTTTAATAATTTTTTAAATTATAATATGCAACTTAAAACTTTCCAAATAATTGAAATATGATAAAATCTTCCAAAACTGAAATTTGATAAATTATTAAAAATTAAATTTTTGAATATTAAAAAAATTATCAAATTAGAAAAAAATTAATTATAATAATATTTAAACATAATTTCATTGAAATTTTAATAAATCTATAACAGTAAATTAAAAAAAATTTTTAATTTACATTTTTCGAAGATAATTTTGAGTCTTAAAAAAATTATCATAAAATAAATCGAAAAATTAGTTTTTTTACAAATATTGTAATGCAATTTTTGGAAAATAATTGAATTTTTAAATTAAAATTATCATAAACTTTAACTCTTATTTCAAAATTATCATAAAATAAATTCAAAAATTAGTTTTTTTTTTAAATCTTGTAATAAAATTTTTAGAAAATAATTGAATTTCTTAAAGAAATTTTTGTATAATTTAAAAAAAAGTTTTGAATTTTTTGAAAATTTTAACAAAGTTTGAACATGATTAATTTTTTCAAAATGTTCAAAAAATTTTAATGTTATTATTTTTTTTGGAAATAATTGAATTTTCGAAAATACGTAATAAAAAATATTGAAAATAATTGTATTTTATGGAAAATGAAAATGAAAAAAATTCAAAAAATTATATTTTTTGAAAAAAAATATTTTAATATGATTTTCAGAGGTTAATTTTCAATTTTAAATTTACACTTGCAAATTTTTCATTAAAATTGTTAAGAATTGAAAATAATCGAATTTTAAAAAATAAAAATGAATAAAATTCAACAAATTATATGTTTAAAAAAATATTTTAATATAATTTTTAGAGGTTAATTTTCGTTTTTAAATTTACATTTGAAAATTTTTAAATAAAAATCTTAAGAATTGAAAATAATTGAATTTTAGAAAATTAAAATGAAAAAAGGCAAAAAATTATGTTTAAAAATAAATATTTTAATATAATTTTTAGAGGTTAATTTTCATTTTTAAATTTACACTTAACATTTTTTTATTAAAATTGTTAAGAATTGAAAATATAATTGAATATTAAAAAATAAAAATTAATAAAATTCAAAAAATTATGTTTAAAAAAAATATTTTAATATAATTTTTAGAAATCAATTTTCGTTTTTAAATTTACATTTGAAAATTTTTCATTAAAATTCTTAAGAATTGAAAATAATTGAAGTTTAAAAAATAAAAATGAATAAAATTCAAAAAATTATAGGTTTAAAAAAAAATATTTTAATATAATTTTTAGAGGTTAATTTTCATTTTTAAAATTGCGTTAGAAATATTTTCACTAAAATTCTTAAGAATTCAAAAATTCAAAATTAATTATTTGTATTTACAATATTAAACTTCTTTAAAAGTTAATACTTCAAAAAGTATAATTTAATAAAATACTTGAAAAAGTTAATTTTTTTTTATTTTTAATTGGAAAAATTTGTAAAAAAATTTAATTATTAAAACATGTTGTCAATTCAATATTTCGAAAATTTAAATAAAAAAATCGTAGAAAAAAATTGATTCAAAGTAAACTAAAAATTGAAATCTGTTGTAATTTTTGTTAGAAAAGTTGAAAAAGGTGAAAATTTTAAATGGCAGAAGAAAATTGCATTTTTTGATAATCGTAGAATAAAAATAAAAAAAAATGAAAATATCCAAAGCCTGAATATTATTAAAATGTTATTTTTCGAAATATTTAGAGATTATTCGCACTTTATACGTCAAGAAAGTTTGGAACTTAAGTAATATTTGCAATTCTTCTAAAACTGTCATAAATTTTAAATAAAAAAGAAAATATTATTATACTTACGTTCAAAACTTTTCGTTCAGACATCTTGTTGCTGTTTTAACAATAAATAAATAGATGAAAAGTTAACTATAATCGAAATTTGAGGTTAGCTTCAAAAACAATATTTAATTTTTTAATCACTTGGGAAGTACACTGATTAATTCACATGTCCAATGAGTGTGGTAATTATTTATATTAATTACATTGTAAGTTATTTTTCATCTCTTTTCATGACAGAAATGTAAATGAAAATTATAGAAATATTAGAATAATTGTTTGGTAGTGTAGTAAACACAACAGAATTGAAAACGTTGAAAAGTAGATGCCAACGATGTCAACTATTTTGTGAAACTGCAATGATTGGAGAGTCGTCCATAGGATGGTCACGAATGTTTCTTAGATTGCCCGTCAAGAGAGCGCTATGATCATTTATCGTTTTATTTTTTGTACGAGAAAGAAAAAGAAAGAGATATCGTTTGCCTTTTTCTAAATAAGCGAAAAAGATTTTTCTACTCTTTTCTTTCTCGTATGTGGAAAAAACATTATTTAAAAATTCAGCTATTTATTTAAATTAAAAATCCGTGTTAACTGTAAAAAATATAATTAAAATATTTACGCATTCTAAATAAAAAATAAATAAATCACCACCCCTTTTTATAATTCATTTTGTAAAATTGAAAATTTGTTTAAAAAACAAACAATATTATTCTTATTCTCAACAATATTCTTAAATAGTTAATAAAATTTGGATCTAGTTATTATTTAACCCTTTCGTGCTTTCTGGAAATTCAGCTTTTGGATTTTATTGAAAATTTCTACTCGGGGTTTTTTTTGGGGTCACTATAATTACAAATCAGTTGTCTTTGAAAATTTTCAAAATTCAAAATGGCGGAGATTTTCAAAAATTGCTTCGATTTGCTTCAAAATTAGTACTCAGGGGCTTTTTGAGTCACTGATCACGTATCAGTTGTCAGATTTTCAAAATTCAAAATGGCGGATACCTATAAAAAATAATTGGCGAATTAAAGACGCAATTGTCAAAAATTAATTTATATTACAACCGAATATTTTTAATTTTCAGAGTAGCTTTATATTTTGAAGCAATTTCAATGAAATTAAAAAACATTTTGGAATTTTTTTTTAAATCTCCGCTACATTAAATCCGCCATTTTGAATTTTTAAAAAAAATTTAGTTATTCGGACTCTTAATTTGTAATCAGTGACTCTAAAAACAGAAAACGAATTGTTAAAAATTATTTGTATTTGTAAATTTTTTCTTTATGCGTTTATGTATTTTTATAAATATGAATATTTTTATTTTACTTTTGTATGTACACTCAGATGCATTAATGCTGTCCTTCCGGTTTAAAGCAATTTTGAAAAGTCGTGTCATTTCTATCAAATATTCTTAGTTCGTGACATACGAATGTTCTCATATGTCATGAACTAAAAACATTTTAATAGAAATCATACGAATTTGCAAAATACCGTCAAACCGGAAGGACAGCATTAATGCATCTGAGTGTACTTTTATATATTAATTACGGGCGGTTTTACAGTAGGAAAGTTGTTGTAGAATCAGCATTAAAAACATGCGTAAATTTTATGAATATTTTAAAAACACAAAATTACGCAAATTTCATTCTCAACCCTGATTTATTCCCATATTTTAGTTTTGTTTTTCACCCGTTTGTGTGCAAAGATTATAAATGCGGTTATAATATTATTCTGACAGGCAACTTTGACAAAAGTCGCATAAAATAAAAACAAAGAGAAAAATTTTGCGACTTTCGCGATTTTTTTTCGTTATAACGTTCGAAAATTTCCACTCCTAAGAAGAATCTAAATGATAATGATGGAAAAAAAATTCTCAATTTTTTTTCTTCTATTTATCATTTTCTCAACATATCGAAGCACGTGTGCGAAAACTAATTTAAAACAAAACGCGCCGAATTTCGGTAAGTTATTTATAAAATAATTAAGTATTTATTTCTTATCTTATAAAAAATTAATGGTACAATTTAATATTCGTTATCTCTTTTAGAAAAAAATAATTAATTCTTAAATACATTTTTATATTTTATTTACAAAAAAATTCAATTTAAAAAAATCATTAAATTTAACTATAAACATTTTTTTTATTAATTTAATTTTTAAAAAATTATTTTTAATTTAATTTTCTACTGTTTTTTAATCAACTTTTATCACAGTTATGACTTCTGCATGATTTCGTACCACATATTTTTCTCTCCGATAAGAAATATATGTCTGTATTTTGTTTTCTATCTTATACATACGCATGACAAACGAACTCATATTTTATATATATCTTAAGATTTCTGCGAAATGTAAATAAAAATAAAATATTCATCCAACGCTTATTTTGTATTGGAATTTAATAAAAGTGACTAAAATTTAAGTTCATATATTTTAAAAAATCATTTTTATTTTCCAAAATTAAAATTTTTCCGTTTTGAATAAAAAAAATTTTTTTCTTCAAAAATTTTAATTACTTTTTACTACTTTTTTACTACTTTTTTTAAGTTATGCTACTATTTTTAGCTTTCGGCCACTAAAAGCTACTATTTCTGTTTTTTTTTAGTATTTTTACTACTTTAAATTCGCGAAGACTACAAAATAAAAAATTATTCTCAAAAATTATAATCAAATTCTTTGCAACGATTCAATTATTTTTACACTGAAAAAAAATTATTTGATTCAAATAACCGATTATTTGGTTATTATCAAATAAATATTTACTTGCATCAAATAATTTGTATTTAAATCAAATAAATTGTATTTGAATTAAATATTTCAGTATTTAAAGCAAATATTATTTAATTGATTCAAATAAAAATTATTTGATTCAAGTAAATATTTATTTGATAATAACCAAATAATCGGTTATTTGAATCAAATAAATTTTTTTTCAGTGTACAAAATATACGAAATTCGATTCTTTTCAATATCCACTATTTGCATCAAATTTCGTCTTTAAAATTCAATTATTTAACAAAAAATTAATAAAATTAATCCAAAATTCAATTATTTTTAAGAATAATACAAATTTCACAAGAATTTAATTAATTAAGAAGAACAATTTCAAAAAAATTTCGAAAAAATCAATTATTTAAATTAAAATTTTCATAAAATTATTATATCTCGAAAGAATAAATTTTTTAAAGCCATGTTTATACAATTTTTGTGAAAAATTCAATTATTTGCAAAAATAACAGAAATTTTTCACAGAAATTAATTTTTTTAAAAATATTTTAATAAAATTTTTCACATTTATTGAATTATTTTGATAAATAATAAAATTCTTCTCTTGAGTTCGATTATTTAAAAAAAATATCAATAAAATTCATGGCAAAATTTCAATTGTATTAAAAAATTATTCTTAATTCAATAATTTTCAATATTCTACTATTTTAATTAAAATTTTCAAAAGAATTCTTCGTAGAAATTCAATTATTTTCAAAAATTCAAGTAAAATTAATGACACAATTCAATTATATTTTCGAAAAATCTAAAAAAAACAATTGTCAATATTTCATTTATCTTTATAAATAAATAACAAAATTATTCTACAAAATTCAATTATTTTTCGAATTTTTAATAAAATTCAATTATTTACATGTAAATAGTAGTATTTATCATAAAAATTCAATCATTTTGAAAAGAAATAAAATTCAATTATATTTAGGAATTTTTATAAAATTTAATTATTTTCATAAATAACAATATTCAATCATTTTAAAAAGAAATAAAATTCAATTATATTTAGGAATTTTTATAAAATTCAATTATTTTCATAAATAACAATATTCATCGACACGAGAATTCAATTAATTTTCCAAAATTAGTAAAATTCTCCACAAAAATTCAATTATTTGCAAAAAAAAGCACAAAAAATGTTAACATTTTAATTATCTTTATAAATGAATTAATAGCAAAATTCTTTGCCAAAATTCAATTATTTTCAAAAATTCAAGTAAAATTAATGACAAAATTCAATTATATTTTCGAAAAATCTAAAAAAAAAACAATTTAATAAAATTCTTCCCAGGAATCAAATTTTTCATGATTAAATAATTCTCCGAAGCATTGTAATTATTAAACATGAATAACAAAATTATTTCCGAAAATTCAATTATTTTCAGTCAGTTTACTAAAATTTTTTGCAAAATTTAATTATTTTCATCAATAACAATATTCGTCACAAGAATTCAATTAAATAATAAAAAGCTTTTTAAAGAAATTAAATTTTTCTCATTCAATTTTAATAAAATACCAAACTGATATTCAATTATTGTAAAATATTTTTATATAATTTTTTGTGAAATTTAATTATTTTGAAAAACTTTTCTAAATTCGATGATTTTCAATATTTTAAAAAATTTGCAAACAGAATTCAATTGCTTAAAAAATTTTTTTATAAAAATGTTTGTAAAAAATCAATTTTTTCATATGAATAATAAAAATTTCTCGGGGAAATTCATTATTTAAATTTGAATTTTCATAAAATTAGTCGAAGAAAATCAATTATTTAAAAATTTTTCATAAAATTCTTCTCAAGAGTTAAATGATTTTTATAAATATTTAAATTCGTAAAGTTTAATTTTTCTATAGTTACTTTTTTACTATTTTTTTTAAATCCGAAAGCTACTTTTTTACTATTTTTTTAAATCCGAAAGCTACTTTTTTACTATTTTTTTTTAAATCCGAAAGCTACTTTTTTATTATTTTTTAAAAATCCGAAAGCTACTTTTTGTTACTTTTTTTAAGTCTGAAAGCTACTTTTTGTTACTTTTTTAAAATAATTATCGAGTGCAAAGTCTGTATATGAGAAAAAATCAGTTTTTAGTTTAGTTTATCAACAACGTCAAGAATTTTGAATTAAACTAAAATTGCTATTTTGATTAGATAATTTATATTAACTATTATTATTTATATATTGTTTATAAGTATTATATTAAATTAATATTATATTTTAGAAACATATATTTATAGAATAAAATATAAAATTGATTTTGTTTTCTAAAAACATTTTTCAAAAGAAAATTTAGACGTCGTAGAATACTATTTTTTTGGGTCATTTTCTTTGCAGATGACTATAGAATTTCTTTAAAGAATTATGACAATGAAGATAGGAATCCTCAGGAATTCAGCCAACAGGGTTTTATTCCCGGAATGAGCAATGTTACATTTGCAATTACGGACATTCCTAATAATGTCTCCTTTATTATTTTTCAAATTCACGCATTTCAGCGTAATGTCACTATTTCGTATAGTGAAAAATTTGTATTACACACAAAGGATAGTGTAACTGGTTCAAATATTGGCCTATTTTACGACACAAATGGAAAATCTTCTATTGATACGTACGTGATGAATGGAAATAACGATAGTGTTGATGCACTTTTTGTTGTTTCGTCTTACACAAGTGACGGTAATGTTTGTTCTTTATTACTTTTTTTTTATTATTTATATTTTTGCCCGCTGAATTCGAATCCAAAGTCAGAATTGTAAAAATGAATTTTTTTTTGCGAATTATACTCAAAAAACCAATTGAAAATAAAAAAATACATTTTTTTAAAACACTATACAGTAGTAAATTTTTGTATCTATTTTTCCCCATTGAATCCGAATTCAAAGTCAAATTTGACAAATTTGCTCAAAATTTTGAGATAAACTCAAAAAACGACTCAAAAAATGGAATTAAAATCCAAAAAATTAAACAAAATTTGTTTAACACAACAGTAATACATTTCTATTTATTTTTGCCTCAAAATTCAAATTTCAAGTCAAAATTGACCGATTTACTCAAAAATTTTGAAATAATCTCAAAAAAATCACTTAAAAAACCGAATTAAATTTAGAAAAAAAATCTTTTTAAAATTTAATTCGGTTTTTTAAATATGTTTCTACATACATTTTTTAAACATTAATTAGTTTATTTCTGTGAATTTTCCCCCGGTGAATCCGAATTCGAAATTAAAATTGACTAATTTGCTCAAAATTTTATAGATAAAATAAAAATCGAATAAAAAAACCGAATTAAAATAAAAAAAGTAGACAAAATTTTTTTAACACTACAGTTATATTTTGCAAATATTTTTCCCCACTGAATTCGAATTTGAAGTAAAAATTTACAGAATTGCTCAAAATTTTGAGATGAAATCTAAAAAACCAAATTAAAATTAAAAAAATTTGGATTCAGCGGGAAAAAATACTTTGAAATATACTAGTTAATGGTATTAAATTTTTTAAAAATTTAATTCGTTTTTTAAATATTTTCTTGGAATAACTCAAAATTTTGAGCCAATTGCAAAATTTGTATTTTGAATTCGGATTCAGCGAAAAAAAATACTTTTGAACATATTAGTTACTGTTATAAATTTTTTATTAAATTTAATTCGGTTTAAATAGTTTAGTTTAGTTTCTTGAAAATCTCAAAATTTTGAGCAAATTACAAAATTCGAATTTTGAATTCAGATTCAGCGGAAAAAATACTTTGAAATATACGAGTTAATGTTATTAAATTTTTAAAAAAATTAATTCGTTTTTGAAATGTTTTCTTGGAATAACTCAAAATTTTGAGCCAATTGCAAAATTTGAATTTTGAATTCGGATTCAGCGGAAAAAAATACTTTTGAACATATTAGTTACTGTTATAAATTTTTTATTAAATTTAATTCCGCTTTAAGTAGTTTCTTTAATATCTCAAAATTTTGAGCAAAATTCGAATTTTGAATTCAGATTCATCGGAAAAAATACTTTGAAATATACTAGATAATGTTATAAAATTTTTATTTAATTTAATTCGTTTTTTAAATGTTTTTTTGGAATATCTCAAAATTTTGAGCCAATTTCAAAATTTGAATTTTGAATTTGGATTCAGCGGGAAAAAATACTTTGAAATATACTAGTTAATGTTATTAAATTTTTTTTGAAATTTAATTCGACTTTAAGTAGTTTCTTAAATATATCTACAAATTTTGAGCAAATTCAAAAAATTCGGATTTTTAATTCGGATTCAGCGGAAAAAAATATTTTTGAATATACTAGTTACTGTTATAAAATTTTTATTAAATTTAATTCGGCTTTAAGTAGTTTCTTGAATATTTTGAAATTTTAAGCCAATTCAAAAAATTCGGATTTTTAATTCGGATTCAGCGGAAAAAATACTAAAAAATATACTAATTAACGTTTAAAAAAATGTTTGCAAAAAAAATATTTAAAAAATCGAAATTTATTTTGAAAAGATTTTTTTTCAAAATTTAGGTCTGTTTTTTATGTATTTTTTAAAAATTATTTCAAAATTTTTAGTAAATCGGTCAATTTTGACTTGAAATTCGGATTTAGAGAGAAAAAATAGATAAAAATATATTACTGTAGTTTTAAACAAATTTTGTTTAATTTTTTGGATTTTAATTCGGTTTTTTGAGTCGTTTTTTGAGTTTATCTCAAAATTTTGAGCAAATTTGTCAATTCCGACTTCGAATTTGGATTCATCAAGAAAGAATACACAAAAATATACTACTGTAGTATTTTAAAAGTAATTTTTTTTATTTTAATTGGGTTTTTTGAGTTTAACTCAAAATTTTGAGCAAAACTGTCAATTCTAACTTCAAATTCGAATTCATCGGGAAAAAATACATAGAAATAGACTACTGTGTAGTGTTATAAAAAAAATTTCATTTTTTTTATTTTAATTCAGTTTTTTGAGTTTAAACTGAAAAAAAGAACCAATTTGACAATTCTGACTTCGGATTTGGATTCAGCGGGTCAAAAATTCAAGGGTATATACTATTGTCGTGTCTCGGTCAAAAAACTTTTTTTTCGCCTGTGTAATAATAATAATATTAATAATAATAATTATTATAATATTAATAATAATTATTATAATATTAATAATAATAATAATTATAATAATAATTATTATTATAATAATAATTATAATAATTATAATAATAATTATAATAATAATAAGAATTATAATAATAATAATTAAATATACCATAGCTCCAATTCCCGGAGGATGTAACATGGAATTCAATATCGAAATTTCACCATTTCAAAAAGTGTTTGTTTCAAATTCAATGATTTTTGTTGATGCACAACCATCGTCCAAGCCTGGCAAACAGAAAGTGGCTTGCGACAAGAATTTAGTTCAACATGACGCCTATCATTTGTACCTGCCTGGTCAGGATTTCACAAATGAAACATATTTCTCCTTTATTAAAAAATTTTTAACACCTGAAAATATTTTGAAAAATGGTGTAAAAGTGAGTTTCTGCAATTATAACTAAATCTCCCTTAATTATTGCAATTACAAATTAATTTGTGCCTCGCACACAAGAAAGGTATACCTAAGAAACTCCAAATGTTTTTAATTTTTTTGAGCTAAAATACAGAAAGATAATTATTAATTACAAAGTTATCGGTCTTCAGTTCTTTATCGAATTTAAAATATTCAATGAAAAATGGCCTCAAATTCAAATAATTAAATATGAACTTTTATTCAAGATAAATCTAAAGACCAACGCATAATTGGTTCGCAAACGCAATGCATGAGTTAGAAAAGGACAGATATATATTTGTGTCCTTTTCTAATTCATGATTTGCGTTCGCAAATGACATTCGCGAAGCTGTTGTGCCTTAACACGACCCTAACCTATAATTCTTTTGTTTCTTAGGTACCTTTTTTGGGAGCGCGTTATATTTTTCTCTTGTTATTATTTCCTTTTTTGTTTACTTTGCAAGAAACAATTATTTTCAGATTCCCGAATCATTGATTGGATCCTCAATGAGAAGAGTTTATAATGCCTATTCAGGTGTTGGATCAGTTTACGCGATGATTGCTACTTACAAAAATCATTCTTCAGCATATGTTCCATCCTTTACGTACGCTTGTGATGTTGACTTCGACAATTGTGGATTCATGTTGAGTAAGATTTATTTTTTTGAATTTTGAAATCTATTTAACATTTAAATACATTTCAAACCAAAAATGTTTTTTTTTTATTGTTTTCAACATTTTAAAAGTAATATTTATTGTTAAATATGTAATATGCAGTGTCCTAAATAATATTTAATAACATTCGTTTATCCCTAAGAAATAATTTGCAACTAGATAGATCACTTAATGTTAATTTAAACAAAAGTTATTAACAAAAATAGTTGGACGAATATGTTCGGCTTTCTGCGCGCAGGAGATTATTATGAATAAAATGACGGTGATAAATATTAACTATGAAATTTTACCATTGGGGTAAAAATTTGATGGTAAATGTTCCGCTCAGTGGAAAATTTCCGGATGATTGTCTCCTTTAGTTGCGCGCTCGGCTTTTATACTCGATGAATGGGGCGGAGCCTCATCCCCACTTACGTTGCCGGGCGCATGCGCTTTGAATAGTTACTAACTAAGTGGGGGAAATATATATTCAAATTGTGATAATTATTTGCTTGCGTTTTCAGCGAATGGTGTATCGAAGACACTATGTGTACTGATGATCTTTCTCGGTGTATATCTAATGCTTTTTGGCCACAAAACACCAACAGGTGCAATTTTCATTATCGCTTCATTGCAAGGTGGTATAATTGGCTACACAATTGCCATAAAGGCAGGAATACACAGTGAATCAAGTAAGAAATACAAGAGTGCTTTATATTTAAATAAAACAATAGAATAAATTCAGGGTTGCCACAGGTCAGGGAATTCAGGGAAAAGTCAGGGAAAGTAAAATTGGTCAGGGAAAAGTCAGGGATTTTTACTAAAAGTACTGGAAAAAATTGAATTTTTAAAATTCATGAGAAAACTGAATTTTTTTTTCTTTTTGCCTCGTAAACTATGAAATTACCACAAATTTTAATACAAAACCTTTAATTTTTTCTATTTCTCACAATAATTTCTTTTTTAATAACTTGAATTTTCAAAAACTATCATAAAATTAATAATTAATAATAAATAAATAATAATAAATAATACCTAATAATAATAAATAATAATAATAAAATTTATAATAACTATCATAAATTATGACTTATAAATTATTTTATGAATAATTTTTACAATTTTCATAAATACTAGATTTATAAAAGAATTTTAGTTAAAAATACTAAAAAAAATTAGATTTTGGAAATGCTACAAATGATTACAAAACTTCAATTATTTTCAAAAGTTACAAAAATTCTTCGCAGGATTTCAATTATGTTCCAAAATTTAAAAACAATTCTCATCAAAATTACAATTATTTTTATAAATAATAAAATACTTCATTAAAATTCAATTATTTTAAAAAGTTTGAATAAAATTCTTGACAATGTTCCACAAGAATTCAATTATTCAATTTTTAATAAATTTCTTCAAAATAATTCAATTATTTAAAATACAAAATTTAATAAAATTTTTCGAAAAATATCAATTATAGAAAAAATTTTTTATAAATAATAAAATTCTTCACCGAAATTCAATTTCTAAATTACTTTTATAATCTTGAATGAAATTCGTTATAAGAATTCAATTATTTATATAAACTTGAATAAAATTCATTGGAAGAATTCAATTATTTTCAAAATTAATAAAATTCTTCGTAAAAATTCAATTATTCTCCAAAGTTAAAAAAAATATATTTACAAAATTTCAATTATATTTATAAATAAAAAAAATTCTTTATCTAAATTCAATTATATTTAAACATTTTAATAAAATTCTTGGCAAAATTTTGTAGGAATTCAATTTTAATAAATTTCTTCAAAATAATTCAATTATTTTCATAAGTAATAATATAATTTTTCACATGAATTCAATTATTTAAAATACAAAATTTAATAAAATTTTTCGAAAAATATCAATTATAGAAAAAAATTTTTATAAATAATAAAATTCTTCACCGAAATTCAATTTCTAAATTACTTTTATAATCTTGAATGAAATTCGTTGTAAGAATTCAATTATTTATATAAACTTGAATAAAATTCATTGGAAGAATTCAATTATTTTCAAAATTAATAAAATTCTTCGTAAAAATTCAATTATTCTCCAAAATTAAAAAAAATATATTTACAAAATTTCAATTATATTTATAAATAAAAAAAATTCTTCATCTAAATTTAATTACATTTAAACATTTTAATAAAATTCTTAGCAAAATTTTGTAGGAATTCAATTTTAATATATTTCTTCAAAATAATTCAATTATTTTCATAAGTAGTAATAAAATTTTTCACAGAAATTCAATTATATAAAATACAAAATTTCATAAAATTTTTCGAAAAATATAAATTATTTAAAAAATTCTTCACCGAAATTAAATTATTTTTATAAATAATAAAATTCTTCAGATAAATAGTTATTTTTATAAATTTGAATAAAATTAGTTGGAAGAATTAAATTATTTTTTAAATGTAATAAAATTCTTCGCAAAAATCCAATTGTGTTCGAAAATTAAAAAAAAATTCTTGTTAAAATTTCAAGTAACTTTATAAGTAATAAAATTCTTCTCCAAAATTCAATTATTTTATGAAAATTTTAAGAAAATTTAAATTATTTTCATAAGTAATAAAACTCTTCGCAGAATTTTAATGATATTTTATTTAATATATATTTTAATATATATTAAATATATATTTAATATTTTAATATATATTTTAATCAAATTCCTCGAAAAATGTAACTATTCTCAAAAAGTCTATTAAAATTTGTCAAATTAAATTCACATATTTAAAAATTTATTGATAAAATTCTGTATGAGAATTAAATTTTAACAAAGAACATTCTATTATTCAATAAATTATTTATTTTTTAATTAAAATAATTGTATTTTTCTAGAATTTTCTAATAAAAATGGATTTAAAAATGAATTAAGGGATAATCGATTTATTATTATTTATGAAAGTACTTGAATTGTTGCTACGAATTTTATTACATTTTTTTAAAATAATTTAATTTTTTTGAGAAATTTTACTGCTTGTAAAAATAATTGAATTCTTGCGTAGGTTTTTTTTTAGGATTTTTGTAAATAAGTAACCTATTCTGAAAAATGTTATGGTAATTTAAATAATTACAAAACATGAAGAAGTTTTGTAATAATATTCTTATAAGTTGTTCAATTTAAAAAAGTTTGAATTTGAATGTTTTGAAGAATTTAATTCCTGCAGGAATTTAATTCCTGCAGAAAAATAATAATGATTAAATATTTGTGACGCGACCTGAAGAATGGGACCTTAGAAGCAAATCACTTTAAGGCATTACGTTAGTACGTAGTAATCAACTTTTTTGTTGATTAAAAGTTTCTTTTTACTTTTTTGCAAATTAAAATCAGTTTTTATTAAATATTTTAGTTGTACTGAAGACTTAAACATTAATGAATTCAACTGACAATTGATTCTGTTTTTGTATTTTCATTTAAAAAATTGCAAACATAACCTATAATTTTCTGCTTCTAAGGTCCCTTTCTTCAGATCGCGTCACATTTATTTAAAAAAAAAAGTTATTGATATTTTTGAATAATTTTACAATTAATGAAATTTGTAAATAAATGTAACAGAACATTTTTTTGAGTATCTAATAATTTTAAGAGTGAATCAGAATATTCTTTAGGGTCAGGGAAAAAGTGAAAATTTTGTCTGGAAATCAGGGAAAAAAAAAATTAAATATTTGTGGCAACCCTGTAAATAGAAAAAAAACAGTAGAATCCCGTTTTGTACCTTACATTTTTTTTTGTTTTATTTCTTACATTTTTTTCTTTAATGTTTTCATATCTTTTTGAAATTTCTTAAGACACAATGTGGATTGCAATTGGCAGTGGTCTCTTATTTGCAATTATTTGGAACGTCCTTTCCTGCTGTCTTTGCGGAAGAGCATCGAGAATTTTTTCCAGCGTCTTTTTAGCATTCTTCTTCTCCTGTCTGATCTACTATAAACTACCAGGTTTGTATGAAAAATTAATTTACCAATTCATACCAAAAGGATTTTGTAATGATTTATAAAAATTTGTTAAATTTTAGATAAAGCATTGCCATTTGAAAACGACTACTACTTTTGGGCATTCTTCTCAGCATTTACATTGTTGCTATTCATTGTAATTTCAATAACAGCTTGTCTGTCGAGTGTATTTTGTTGCTCAATTATTGGTTCGTATCTTTTCATCGTCGCTATTGATTTTTACATTGGATCGAGTTTCAAGTACATTATCATAAACTTTATACGACGAGTCACTATTTCTGGCTTTGATGTTGCCATCATAAATCCTCCGTTTGGCTCCCAAGGTAAATATATATTCTATTCCTTTAGTTTTCTTTTCTTTTCTGAAGTTCTTTTCTAAAGTTTATAGACTTCAGGCCTATAAAGAAAATAAATTTAGAGGAAATTTTGATAAAGTAAAGTTATTTACAAATGTTATTTAAAGTCATGCGGATTAAAAATTTCACAGGTTTTTTTAATTTATTGAGTTCTCTTTTATATAGAAATTTCATTAACTGTATTTTGGGTCATCTTTGCTGTGCTATCGTTTTTAATTCAAGTGCAAGTTTGTTGTCGACTTTGTTGTCGAGCAAGTCGTGGATATGATGAAATTACCATACCAGTTGCTCATAGAACCAGTGATGGAAATGTTGAGTTTTTGCCATGGCGTGATAATTTTCGAGCTCATCGAAGTCTTCGAAAAATGTACAGTTAAACGGGTTCAGAATTTAAAACTCATTCGTTTACATTTAATTAGTTTTTAAAACGTATTTTTATTACTTCTTACTTTTGTTGTCTTCTAAACGCATTCATTCTGGAGGACATAGAATTTTCGAACGATAAGGCTGAAAACAGGCTGAAAACAAATGTGTTAACTATATACAATAATGACAATAATTATAAATAAATATTTTTATAAGACGGAATATTATGGGATTTATTTCACCAAAGAAACTCTATTTACTGCAACTTATCCTATTATCCCTCTTCTTGAGACTCATCGCTTCTTGCTGTCTGTCCAATTTTACAAAACATAACCTCTTTTCAGCATGGATTTAAACAATCTTTCGGATTATTGTAATTTAGAATTATTTATAATTATTATTATTATTTATTTACTTATTTATAATTTCCCTTTGTAAGTTGGCAGATTTTACCAAACGTGTCTGTGTTTAGAGAAAAATTAGTTGAAAAATGTTTGTTTACCTATTTCAAGTCATTAAAACCAGTCAGTGCCGCACATTCTGTTGGGCGATAATAGGTCTCACATAACCTAAAAATTTCCCAGACCTTCCGACGCCGTTGGTTCAAATTTCAAAATTAATTCAATTTTAAAAGAATTGCGTTTATTTTATTCATAAATAAAACAATTCCAAACGGTTTTAATTTCAAATTTTATAAAAATTTCAATTTTTAAATTTCTTTATGCGATGAATTTTTAATGATAAAATTTTACAAAACTTAGATTTTTGCTGAAAATTTTAATAATTCAAATTCTTCTTGTAATTCGTCAAAACTTGTCAAATAAATATTTAAGTAATTATTTAAAATAATCGATTTACAGAAAAATGTTGGTTAAAAACATTTTTTAAGAAATTGAATTTTTGAAAAGTTACAAATGATTTCGGGAAATTCAATTGTTTTCAATCGTAATAAATTCTTCTTACAAAAGTTCAATTATATTCAAAATTAAAAGAAAAATTGTCTTAAAAAATACAACATTCTTTATAAATAACAAAATTCTTCTCAAAAATTCAATTAGTTTTAAAAAATTCTCTCATTTCATTTTCAATATCTATACAATTTTAATAACAATTATTCTAAAAGAATTCAATTTTAAAAAATTGCAATAAAAATGAACTCGAAACATCTAATTATTTTCATAAATAGTATAAAAATTAAGCAGAGGAATTCAATTATTAAACAATTTTTTATAAATTTCGTCGCAACAGTTCAATTAATTTTCATAAATAATGCATTTTTTTATGAACTCAACTATTTTAATAAATAATTAATTTGTTTTAAGAATTTAATTTTTTTCTTAAAATATTTTAGAACAGTTTTAATGGAATTCTTTTGGAAAACAGAATTATTATCTTGAAAATTCGATTACCAATCGTCAAAGAATTAAATTATTTAATAAATTATTAACTTTTGTATTAAAATAATACAATTTTATACAATTTTTTGGAAAAATGTAATGGTTCTTAAAAATTTGGTTAAAATTCGTCAAAAGAATTTATTTGATAAATTATTAACTTTTGTATTGAAATAATACAATTTCAAACAAACTCCTCGAAAAATGTAATGGTTCTTAAATAATTTGATTAAAATTTGTCAAAAGAATTAAGTTATTTAATAAATTATTAACTTTTGTATTGAAATAATACAATTTTAAACAAACTCCTCGAAAAATGTAATGATTCTTAAAATTTGTATCAACATTCTTTAAAAAAATGCATTTATTTATCATAAAAATTTTATTTGTAAAATTATTCTAAAAGAATTCAATTTTAAAAAATTGCAATAAAAATGAACTCAAACATTTAATTATTTTCATAAATAGTATAAAAATTAAGCAGAGGAATTCAATTATTAAACAATTTTTTATAAATTTCGTCGCAACAATTCAAATAATTTTCATAAATAATGCATTTTTTTAAGGAATTCAACTATTTTTATAAATAATAAATTTGTTTTAAGAATTTACTTCTTTTCTTAAAATATTTTAGAACAGTTTTAATGGAATTCTTTTGAAAAACAGAATTTTTATCTTGAAAATTTGATTACAAATCGTCAAAGAATTCAATTATTTAATAAATTATTAACTTTTGTATTAAAATAATACAATTTTATACAAATTTTTGGAAAAATGTAATGGTTCTTAAAAATTTGATTAAAATTCGTCAAAAGAATTAAATTATTTAATAAATTATTAACTTTTGTATTGAAATAATTTAATTTTAAACAAACTCCTCGAAAAATGTAATGATTCTTAAAATTTTTATTAACATTCGTCAAAAAAATGCAATCACTTATAATAAAAATTTTATTTGTAAAATTCTCTAAGAGAATTCAATTTTAAGAAAAACATTCAATTCGACGCCTCCCGTCAATATAATGCTTTTTGAAAAACTAATGCAAGATCATCCTTATTCAACTTTAGTGCAATAAAATGCTTATTCAAAATTCTATGCGAAACAATTGCCACTGACAGAACCATAAATGTAACCCTAAAATTTTTTTTCTAATATTAAATTACAATTATATATCTGAGAATAAAAAATACTTTTAAATAATAGATAGTCACTGAAATTCTTAGATATATAATTTTAATTTAATATTAGAAGAAAGATTGATGGTTACATTTATAATTCTATCAGTGGCAATTGTTTTGCGTAGAATTTTGAGTAGGCATTTTATTGCACGAAAACTCCAAAAGGCATTTTATTGCACTAAAGTTGAATAAGGATGATCTTGCATTAGTTGTTCAAAAAGCATTATATTGACGGGAGGCGTCGAATTATCTTCAGTAAATTATTTACTGTTGTATTGAAATAATTGAATAATTTATTTCGAAAAGGTTTCAAAATTAAAATATTTGAAAATTTGAATTTTCTACTCTCTTAAACTGTCAATTTTGAAGAATTATTTTTTCTTAAAGTTTAATTAAATTTTTTTTTCAAAACAATTGTAAGTTACATAGCCATTTTTCCGAATATGGGAATTTTTCCAAATTCTCAGAAATTTTCCTATATTTTCCAAAGGAAATTTTTCTAAACGTTTAAGAGAAATCTTTCCAAATTTTAGTATATTTTTCTACATTATTTCATGGAAATGTTTCTAAGTTTAAAAAAATTCTAAATTCTAAATTCTCAAAGAACTTTTTAAGAAAATATTTTGTAAAAGTTGATTTACAGAACAATTTTAGTTAAAAATTCTAGAAAATAAAAATTGAACAGAAATGATGAAAATAATTTTTAAGAAAGTAAGAGGAACAATATATTCTTAATGTAAAATAAAAATATCTTTATAAGTTGTTTGATTTCAAAAAAGGTTTGAATTTGAATGTTTTAATTTAATTAATTTTTTTTCAAATTAATTTTAATTTATTTTAATTAAATATTTATTTAAAAAAGGAGTAATTGATGGTTTTGAATAAATTTACAAATTAAAAAAGTTCGTGAAAAATGCAGCAAAACATGTTTTTAAGTGATACTTTTTTCTCTTAAATTTCTAAAACTTGAAAATTTTTCAATTTCAATTAAAATTTGCAATTGACAAATAGAATTTATTTTTTTTAAAAATTTGTTATAAAAGAACATAAAAAACAAAATTTATTTGTTAATCACAATTTTTTTAATTTTTAAATTAGAAATGTGACGCGATCTGAAGAATGGGACCTTAGAAACAAATCACTTTAAGGTATTACGTTAGTGTTACTTTTTTGTTGATTAAAAGTTTCTTTTTACTTTCTAAAAATTAAAATCAGTGTTTATTAAATATTTCAGTTGTAATGAAAACTTAAACAATGATTCTCATGGACAGTTGATCATTTTTTTTTGTATTTTCGTTTGAAAAATTACAAACAACCTACAATTTTATGCTTCTAAGGTCCCTTTCTTCAAATCGAGCCACAAATATTACTTTATTATATAAATCATGAAAAATATCCCTGCATATTTTCGATTTGTCAAACAATATTTTCTAAGGAATGAGAAAAAAAACAAAAGCATACACAAAGACAAATTTCAAAGTGTAAACGGACAGAATGAAAGAATGAAATACGAAGATTATTATAGTTAATAATAATTTAGTTATTAAATACATTTAAATTCCTCATCTGTTGGTACAACACTTTTCGTTTGATGCAGAAAACATTCCAATGGACACAACATCGGACAATTTGGAATTTGCATTTGTTTCATTTCTGATGGGACTCCCAAGAAATACCAAATCTATTAAAAATAATATTAAAAATAATATTAAAAATAATATTAATAATAATATTAAAAATAATATTCAGCTATTACTCAAAAATATTTTTCGTAACTTAAAGATATCAGAATTCTTTACTTACCTTAACATAGTAGTTTGCCTCCTGCTGATGTAATTCAACAATAATTGCACTTGAGAATTCGGACATGAGTGATTTACCCAAATTTAATGACGAATACAATGCTACAATATTCATATCATGACCGCTGTATAAATTAATTTTAGAAGTAGCCTCCGATGTTTGATTCTTTACAGCCAACATGTTTTCTCTGAACAACTTTACAAATGCTCCTGAAAAATAATGTTTACCAACTGTTTTAATCTATATTTATATATATAAAATTTTTAACGTCACCATTTTTAATCATCATCATCATCATCATCATCATCATCATCATCATCATCATCATCATCATCATCATCATCATCATAAAATATAAAACTACCTCCGTTAATTCTCTTTAATTCACTACTATAACTCATTAGATCAAAACTAGCGATTGCAGCACTAAGAAGATCATTTTGAAGATGTTGACTCTTTGCCCATTGTGGTAATTTCAGTCCCATTGCTTTCAAACAAACTAAATTGCAGTAAAAAATTCGCAAATGTGCAACATCTGTTAAATTTTTCTTCGTTTCATTCGACATACTTTCTATCAGGTAATTAAATCTCGATAACTTTTTCGTCACTTCTGACAAATTAAGTACTCTTTTCTCCTCCTCAAGATATCTGTGGAAATGAAGGAATAAAAATTCTTTGTGGAATTTCTCAGACAGAAATTTTGCAATTTTTTGCAATTTTTTCAGATATTACAACTTAAATTCTTACTTTTGGCACACATCAAATCGACGGAATATGTAATCTTTCGATACTGGCAGAGTACTTCGAAACGGAATTGGTTGCCAACTAAGATCATTTTTCCACGTTTGTAAATCATCTGGAGGATAAAGACCCGCCAAAACAAGTTGTAGAGTCATTTTTGTACGTTCAAAATCAGAACTTTGTGCTACTACATCCCTTGATATGTATGTGCTTCCAAGAAAATCATTATATCTTTGCCTAAGTGTTTCGCCAAATTTAAATGCTCTTAATTTACCGTGCTAAAAATAATTCATATAGGTTATTAAAAAAAAGTAGTTATAAATAAAAAAGTAGTTATAACATATAGGTTATTAATAAAAAGCTAGTAAAAATTAGCAATTTAAAAAAATTAATTTAAATTAATTCAATACAATTTTTGCTACAAAAACATCAATTTTTTTCTATTTCTGACAAATAAATTCCTTTTAAATAACGTTCATTCTAATTAACTAATTTTTGAACAAATATCATAAAATTATTACCTAGAAACTAGCCAAATTATCCGCGCGCAAACGCCCGGGAATGTTGTGCTACAATGTTTATTGTAAACAATTTCAAGTCATTTTAATTTAAGTAATTTTTTAAAGAAATACTTATTATGAAACATAACTGAAAAACTAATTGAAATTACATTTTCAAAATATATTATATTTGTAAACTTTAAAGTTATATGAAACAAACTTTAACAAATTTCGATACTAATTTTTCAAATTTGGCATCAGATTTTCAAAATTGAAAATAAGTAAACTTTCTTGTACGAGGAAATTCGCTAATATTGAAAAAAATCAATTTTATTTAACAAAATTTTATGCAATTTATTTTTCCCAATAATTTAATTACTTTTAATAATTATAAAATTTTTCATGTAAATTCCATTTTTTCCAAAAAATTTTTGATTAAATTTAAGCATGAATTTAATTATTTTCATAATCGTAAAATTCAGTTACTTTCACAAATAAAGTTTTGGACACGAATTCAATTATTTAAACTAATAAAATTTTCATAATATTTAAAAATTCATTATTTAAAGCAATGTTCATGAAATTCTTATGAAGATTTCAATTCCTTTCAAAAGTATAATAAAATTTTCAACAGAAATTCAATTCTTTTTAAACATTTTAATAAACTTTTCCTCAATAATTCAATTATTTTCAAAAATTTAATAAAATTATTCGAAAGAAATTAATTGTTTTAAATATAATTTTAATACAATTTTTTTAAATAATAAAAAAATTACTCCCGAAAATTCAATTATTTTGAGGTATTTCAATAAAATTCTTTTCAAAATTCAATTACTTTCATTAATAACAATATTCATCACAATAATTCAATTATTATTAAAAGTAATAAATTTCTTGGAAATTCTATTATTCTAACAAAATTCTTATAAATCGTTCGCAAGAATTCAATTATTTTCATAAATAATAAAATTTTTTTTGGAAAATACAATTATTTTCAAAAAAATTTAATAAAATTTCCCACCGTCATTCAATTATTGCCAAATTTTTTAATAGAATTCTTTGTAAAATTTAATTATCTTTAAAAACTTTTCACATTTTAATGACTTTCAATATCTACTATTTTTATCAAATAACCAAACAGAATTCAATTATTCAAAAAAATTTATAATAAAATTCTAGGAAAAAATTCAATTATTTTCGTCAATTTTAATAAAATCCGCCGCAAGAATTTAATCATTTACCTAATTAATAAAATTCTTTGAAAGAATTAAATTGTTTTTATAAACAATAAAATTCTTCGAAAGCAATTAAATTATTTTTTCAACAATAATAAATAAAATTTCTCGAAAGAATTCAATTACTTTCATAAATTACAAAATTCTTTAAAAAAATTTAATTCTTCAAAAAATTCAATTTTTCTCAAAATTTATAAAAATTTTTCAGAAATAATCAATTATTTTTCAAATTTTTTAAAAATTCTTTTCAAGAATTCAATTATTTTCCAAATTTAAAAAAAATTCTTCGCAAGAATTTAATTATTTTAATGAATAAATAAAATATTTCAAGAAAATTCAATTATTTTCATAAATAACAAAATTTGCCTAAAGAAATCAATTATTTTTGTAAATAATAAAATTCTTCTGAAAAATTCAATTATTATTATAAATAATAAAATTCTTCTGAAAAATTCAATTATTATTATAAATAATAACATTTTTCATTGAAAATTCAATTATTTTCAAATATTTTTTTTAAGGATAAGAAAAAAGTAAATATTTTTGATGAAAATTAGGAAAAAGTCAGGAAAAGAAAAAATATGGAATGGAATTTTTGTCAATTTTGTGTAGTGAATAAAACGAGTTTTTTTGTTTCTTTTTGACATTAAAAAACGATTATTACGATTATTATAATGTATGTATTATTTAATGAGAATTTTACTTAAATATTTCAAAGTTAATCCAATTTTCAAAGATTTGAATAAAAATTTTCACAAATAGAAGAACTTCAAAAAGGTTTTATGTAATTTGGAATTTTAGAAAATTGAACTTTTCCATTAATTTAATTAGAAACTTTAAGAAACTCTGTTTTCTGCAAAATGTTTACAATTCAAATTCGTCTTGACTTTAGTTCAATTTGTCAATCTGTTTATTTAATTATAATTATTAAAAATAATTGATTCATAGAAAAATTTTAGTCAAAAACATTTTCAAAAATTGAATTTTAGAGAAGTTATAAATTGCAAAAATTTAACTTTTTCAAAATTAATGAAATTCTTTTTACAAAAGTACAATTAGAATGAAAATTTAAAGAAAAATTGTCATTAAATCACAATCATCTTTACAAATATAACAAAATTCTTATCCAAAATTCAATTATTTGAAATTTTTTTCTTTAAATTGTACATAAACATTTAGTTTTCATAAAGGAATTCCATGATTTTAAAAAAGTAAAAGTAAAAAAAATTCCTAAAAATTTAATTATTTATATTAAACTTTTAATAAAATTATTGACAAAATTTCAATTATTTTAAAAAATTTTTAATTCCATTATTTGATTAAATTAGTTTATAATTACAACAAAATAAATTAATAAAGTTTTTAAATTAATTTATTCGCGTAGTATAAAACTCATTGCGGAATTTCCATTAATTTGAAATATATTTTTAATAAAATTTCTCGAAAAATATAATTATTCTTAAACATTTTATTAATATTGGTAGAAATAATTCAAGATAGAATTAAAAAATTTAATTAAAAAGTTTGTTAATAAAATTCTTTACGAGAATTAAAATTTAAAAAACATTCAGTTATTCAATAAATTATGTACTTCTTTATTTAAATAAGTGAATAATTTTGAAAAAGTCTCAAATTAAAATACTTGAAAATTTGAATTTTTTATGCTTTCAACTGTCAATTTAGAAGAAATTATTTTCCTTGAAAATGTTTAAAAATAAAATATAATTCAATTAATTTCATAAATAATTTTTTTTTTTATGAATTCAATAATTTTTATAAATAATAAACTTGTTTTAGGTATTAAATTATTTTCCTAAATAATGAAGCTCATCGCAAAATTTGAATTATTTTTAGTACAATATATTTCAATCGAAAGTATATTTATTCTTGAAAATTTGATTGAAAATCGTCAAAAAATTCAATTATTGAAAAATTTGTTAATAAAATTCTTTGTAACTGTATTGAATTTACTTTTTTTTAAATATTTTAATTTTTTTTATTTTCTTTTTATTTTTATCTGACAATTTTAAAGGAATTAATTTTTTTGAAGACATTTAATTTAATTTTTTTTTTACATAATTTGAAGTTGCATGGAAGTTAGATGGAAAATTTTCATAATATAGGAATTTTTCCAAATTCTCAGAAATTTTCCTAATCGTTTGAGAGAAATTTTTCAAACATTTTGAATTTCTTCTACATTAAGAATTTTCGAATAATTAAAATTTTATAAAATTGAACTTTAAAATTTATAAATTAAATTATTAAAATTTATAAATTAAATTATTAAAATTTATAAATTAAATTATTAAAATTTATAAATTAAATTATTAAAATTTATAAATTAAATTATTAAAATTTATAAATTAAATTATTAAAATTTATAAATTGTCAAACAAATTTTTCAAAAATTATAAAAAATAGTTCATTTAGAGAAGAATATTTTAGTTGGAAATTTCAGAAAATAATAATTTGAATTGAAATAATGAAAATAATTTTTAACAACAATAAATATTTCTAATATAAAATAAAAAATATCCTTATAAGTTGTTTAATTCCAAAAATGTTTGAATTTGAATGTTTTAAAAAATCTTAAAGCCTGCGTGGAAAAATATTAAGTAAGTATTTATTTAAAATAAGAAGAAGAGTTCTTCTTCACACTTTCTAACTTCAATGAAGTTATTGATGTTTTTGAATAATTTTACAATTAAATTGTCTAATATAGTTAATTAATTAATTACGTTAATTAATATAGTTAATTAATTAATTACGTTAATTAATATTGTTAATTAATTAATTAATTACGTTAATTAATATTGTTAAATAATTAATTAATTACGTTAATTAATATTGTTAATTAATTAATTACGTTAATAATTATTTTTTAATTAATTCAACATGCTTTACGTTTGTTAGTCCTCCAATGCCGGCAGGAAAATAATCTTCACTTGTGTACGGTATCCCAGGATATAAAGTATCCGGTGTACGGTCACCATGCCTAAATAACTAAATATGAATAATAAATAATTTTCAAAGTACCACACAATCAAGGTTAAACAATTAAAAAAATTACCAAAAATCAATTGTTTGGTTTTCTTTTTTCTAATTTTTAAAACTTTCAAAAAGCTTACCACATTCACTTGTTTCAGCTGTAGAGTACTTTGCGCACTCAACAACATGAGATTGTGAGAAATAATTATAATACTAAAACTAGTAGAAAATTTCCAAAACACAATCATTTTTGCAAAAGGAAAATAAAAATTAGTCCACGCTGTAAAAAGTAATTTAAAATTACCGATGTGGCGCTTTTAAATTAAAATTAAAATAATTATTAATATAATTAATTATTATTATTAATTTTTTTAATATTGATAATTTAATAAATGAATGACTCAAAAATTAAATGGAATAGCGTTATAGATAAAACAAGACTTCTATTAATTGCTCAAGGATAATTTCAGAGGCACTGTTTTGCAAAAGATTTAGTGGATCACTGTCAGATTGCTACTGATTGGAAAAATAGAAACATGTGTTCGTATATTTGATTAAGAAGCTTTGGTGCGATAATAAAATAACAAGACTGATAATAGTATTTATAACTATAACGATATATGTATATGTACCACCAGGAACTTTCATTTAAACATCATCTTAATAACAACAACTAATTGTGATTCAAGAATATTTTCAAAAATGTTTTGAAATTTTCAAAAATCACCTACTATTCATTAACTTCGTTTTAAAATTCATTTTTTTTTTTTTTTGAAAAACAATTAGAATAGTTTATAGACACATATGTAGTTAATATGAAGACAAGAAACTACACGTGCACATCATTCTAGCTATTAAAAAGAAATATTTTAATTCAATTAACCCTGAGCAATATGTAAAACACTATTCAAACATGATTTACAAACACAATGTTTTCCACAAAGAAGTATTAATCAATAAAAAATTAAATATTAATTTTACAAATGTCACGTAGTTGAGACAAATATTTTGTTCAATGTCAAAAAAAATAGTTATAAATTTCAGTATCGATGGTAGAAACTAGTAGTTTAAATTCAACCTAGATAACTTAAAGACTGAATTCGTCAAGAAGGGTAAGATAAAGTTTTAAATTTTGTTTTAATTTAAAATAATTCTATACAAATAAAAATGTAATCCGCAAGGATTAGATAACTTAAAGACTAAATTCGTCAAAAAGGGTAAGATAAACAGTTAACTTTTGTTTTAATTTAAAATAATTCTATACAAATAAAAATGTAATCCAAGGAAAATATTTCTTGATCCAAGTAACACATTGTTTGCAAAAAATGCAATAAAAAATCGATTTTTTGGGATCCTGTAATATTTCCTTAAACACAATATTCTCTTACATTCCCCTTTTAAATTCTAATATTGTAAATGATTAATCACCTGCCATTGCAGATGTATTACATTAAAATTTTATTTTGCACCTTATTTGTGCCCCTCACCGAGTCAATTGTACAACACGATAACGAGGACGATTTCTCAATTGATGATGGTAATTATTTTAAAAATTTCATCATTTTTCTAAATAGTAAAAATTTATTTCTGCTTTTAAGGAACAAGTTTTATTTTGAAGTATCATACATTAATTAATTTATTAATTAATAAATATATATATATATTTTTTTTTTATTTACATAAAATTGTACAATTTTCTAGTATCTGCATACGAGGTGGTGCCAGTACGTCACATGCTCCATAAACGAAATACAAATGAATTAGCATTACAAACAAAAATTAATGGTGTAGAGCAAGAAATTTATTTGCATCCTACCGAAGGTTTATTAGCAGGAACTGCAATGGAGGTATTCACTGCCAGTCGACATGGCCAGTTCAATGTGAAATTTCATTCTGTACGTAATGTAAGTAAAAAAATAACACTAACTAAAAAAAATAAAAAAAATAAAATAAAAAAAAAATAAAAATAAAAAAATTTAGAAATTAACTGTACGATTTTCAGATAACGAACAATTTGTTTTTGAATTTCTATCAAGATCAAGAAACATCATCATCCATTGCACACAGTATTAATGAACATGGACAATCCGAATTCGTATGTAATTTTTCACTATTTATACTTACATATAACGTTCATTTCATTTTTAATTATTTTAAAGACTTTTCACAATTACTTATTTTGAGACGTTAACCCTGTTAAGAAAGAAAATACGAACGGCAGAATAATATTTATAATTCATAACTTCTCTAAAAATCAATTTTTGAAAATGTTTTTGACTAAATTTTTTCTATGAATCAATTATTTTTAATAATTATAATTAAATACAGACTGACAAATTGAACTGAAGTCAAGAAGAATTTGAATTGTCAACATTTTGCAGAAAACAGAGTTTCTTAAAATTTCTAATTAAATTAATGGAAAAGTTCAATTTTCTAAAATTTCAAATTACATAAAACCTTTTTGAAGTTCTTCTATTTGTGAAAATTTTAAACTCAATTCTTTGAAAATTGGATTAAATTTGAAATATTTAAGTAAAATTCTCATTAAATAATACATTATAATAATCGTAAGTTTCCTTTCCGTTAGCAAATTATTTGTATTCATTTGTTTTTTTTAAAGTCATTTTTGTGGCTTATTGTCATTTTTTTAATGTCAAAAAAAAACCATAAAAACTCGTTTTATTCACTTCACAAAATTGACAAAAATTCCATTCCATATTTTTTATTTTCTCAACTTTTTCTTAATTTTCATCAAAAATATTGACTTTTTTCTTATCCTGCTAATAAATTGAATTTATGCTACGAATTTTATTATTCGTGAACGAATTTTAAATAATTTAATTCTTGCGAAAAATTTTTAAAAAAATATTTGCAAATAATTGAATTTTCAATTAAAAATGTTATTATTTATAAAAATAATTGAATTTTTCAGAAGAATTTTATTATTTACAAAAATAATTGATTTCTTTAGGCAAATTTTGTTATTTATGAAAATAATTGAATTTTTTTGAAATATTTTATTATTTATTAAAATAATTAAATTCTTGGGAAGAATTTTTAAAATAATTTTGAAAATAATTTAAATTTTCTGAAGAATTTTATAAATTTTAAGAAAAATTGACTTTTTTTTGAAGAATTTCATAATTTATGAAAATAGTTAAATTTTTTTGTGGAATATTTTTCTATTTTTATAAAAATTATTGAATTCTTGCCAAGAATTTTTTTTTAAATTTGGAAAATAATTGAATTTTTGGAAAGAATTTTTAAAACAATTTGGAAAGTCAATTTTAGGAAAAATTGACTTTTTTGAAGAATTTCATAATTTAAGAAAATAGTTAAATTTTTTTGGAATATTTTTCTATTTTTATAAAAATTATTGAATTCTTGCGAAGAATTTTTTTTAAAAATTTGAAAATAATCGAATTCTTGGGAAGAATTTAAAAAAAAATTTGGAAAATAATTGAATTCTTGGAAAGAATTTTTAAAAAAAATCGAAAAATAATTGGATTTTTCTGCAAAATTTTATAAATTTTGAGAAAAATTGAATTTTTGAAGAATTACATTTTTTCTAAGGATTTTGTAATTTTATAATTCTATTTTTATAAAAATTATTGAATTCTTGCGAAGAATTTTTTTTTTTAAATAATCGAATTCTTGGGAAGAATTTAAAAAAAAATTTGGAAAATAATTGAATTTTTCTGAAAAATTTTATAAATTTTGAGTAAAATTGACTTTTTTTGAAGAATTTCATAATTTATGAAAATAGTTAAATTTTTTTGGAATATTTTTCTATTTTTATAAAAATTATTGAATTCTTGCGAAGAATTTTTTTTAAATTTGGAAAACAATTGAATTCTTTGGAAGAATTTTCTATATTTATAAAAATTATTGAATTCTTGTGAAGAATTTTTTTTAAAAATTTGAAAATAATCGAATTCTTGGGAAGAATTTAAAAAAAAAATTGAAAAATAATTGAATTTTTCTGAAAAATTTTATAAATTTAGAGAAAAATGAAATTTTTTGAAGAATTACATTTTTTCTAAGGATTTTGTAATTTATGAAAATAATTGAATTCTTTCGAAAAATGTTATTAATAATTGTTAAAAAAATTATTTAATTACTTTCGAAGAATTTTATTATTTATAAAAATAATTTAATTCTTTCAAAGAATTTTATTAATTAGGTAAATGATTAAATTCTTGCGGCGAATTTTTAAAAAAATTTTGAAAATAATTTAAATTTTCTGAAGAATTTCATAAATTTTAAGAAAAATTGACTTTTTTTGAAGAATTTCATAATTTAAGAAAATAGTTAAATTTTTTTGGAATATTTTTCTATTTTTAAAAAAATTATTGAATTCTTGCGAAGAATTTTTTTTAAAATTTGAAAATAATCGAATTCTTGGGAAGAATTTAAAAAAAAAATTTGTAAAATAATTGAATTTTTCTGAAAAATTTTATAAATTTTGAGGAAAATTGAATTTTTTGAAGAATTACATTTTTTCTAAGGATTTTGTAATTTATGAAAATAATTGAATTCTTTCGAGAAATTTTATTAATAACACAGGCCGACAAGATTTACTTTCCAAGAATCAGACAATACTTTTCCGAAGGATTTCGACGTGCTGAATCCGAATCCGACCTCAAATAGGACCCATCACGTCAGGTTTTCGAGATATTTTAACCTAAAAGTGCGAAAAATCTGTTTTTAGTTATATTTGATGTCATGTAACACCAAGAGATAATTTTTTTCTCTTAGAGGTCAATCTTGCTACTAAAAGTGCTACTCTTCTCCTTTAATATACATTTTGAAAATTAAAAAAATCTTCATTTGTCTCTGAGTAATCGTTCATTGAATTTTCTGAGTTTGGCAAATTATTCGAAAACAGAGTAAAAACAAAGAAATTTTGATAATAAAGCAAAATTTAACTACAAACATCTAAATTTTAAATAGTTCTGAGGATTTTCGATTTAACTGAATACGAATTCAATATCAGATTCACAAAACTAAAAATGGCGTATACAATATGGCAGACGATTTATTTAAAATTTATTGTATTTCCCTAAGATATATAATTTTTAATTCTGTCAATCTGATATCGAATTCGTATTCAGTTATGTCGAAAATCCTCAGAACTATTTAAAATTTAGATGTTTGTAGTTAACTTTTGCTTTATTATCAAAATTTCTTTGTTTTTACTCAGTTTTCGAATAATTCGACAAAATCAGAAAATTCAATGAACGATTACTCAGAGACAAATGAAGATTTTTTTAATTTTCAAAATGTATATTAAAGGAGAAGAGTAGCACTTTTAGTAGCAAGATTGACCTCTAAGAGAAAAAAATTATCTCTTGCTGTTACATGACATCAAATATAACTAAAAACAGGTTTTTCGCACTTTTAGGTTAAAATATCTCGAAAACCTGACGTGATGGGTCATTTTTGAGGTCGGATTCGGATTCAGCACGTCGAAATCCTTCGGAAAAGTATTGTCTGATTTTTGGAAAGTAATTCGAATCAAATTTTGTTGGCCTGTGTAATTGTTGAAAAAATAATTTAATTACTTTCGAAGAATTTTATTATTTATAAAAATAATTTAATTCTTTCAAAGAATTTTATTAATTAGGTAAATGATTAAATTTGTGCGGCGAATTTTATTAAAATTGATGAAAATAATTGAATTTTTTCCTAGAATTGGTTATTTTATAAAAATACTAGATATTAAAAATCATTGAAATGTGAAAAGTTTTACAAAGAATTCTATTAAAAAATTTGGCAATAATTGAATGTCGGTGGGAAATTTTATTAAATTTTTTTGAAAATAATTAGATTTTTTAAAAAAAGCATTTTATTATTTATGAAAATAATTGAATTCTTGCGAACGATTTATAAGAATTTTGTTAGAATAATAGAATTTCCAAGAAGAAATGTATTACTTTTAATATTAAATGAATTATTGTAATGAATATTGTTATTTATGAAAATAATTGAATTTAGAAAAGAATTTTATTGAAATACCTCAAAATAATTGAATTTTCGGGAGTAATTTTTTCGACATAATTATGTCGTTAAACAAAAAAATTATTTAAAAAATTTATTTATCACTTAAAAAAAATTTTATTAAAATTATATTTAAAACAATTAATTTCTTTCGAATAATTTTATTGAATTTTTGATAATAATTGAATTATTGCGGAAAAGTTTATTAAATAATGTGTAAAAAGAATTGAAATTCTGTTGAAAATTTTATTACTTTTGAAAAGAATTGAAATCTTCATTAGAATTTTATAAACATTGTTTTAAATAATGCATTTTTAAATTTATGAAAATTTTATTAGTTTAAATAATTGAATTTTTGTCAAAAACTTTATTTGTGAAAGTAACTGAATTTTACGATTATGAAAATAATTAAATTCATGCTTAGTATTTAATTAGACAATTTTTTTTTAATAAATGTAATTTACATGAAAAATTTTATAATTATTAAAAGTAATTGAATTATTGGTAAAAATAAATTGCATAAAATTTTGTTAAATAAAATTGATTTTTTTCAATATTAGCGAATTGAAAGTAGTGGAAATTCTCTAAAAAATATTGTTTATATTTTTTGTTAAGAAAGTTAAATACCTAACATATAGCTAATACTTTTTTTACCTTCTCTATTCTTTAGAATAATTAAAATTTCCGCAATGAAGTTTTTTTTTTAAATTTAGGTATCAGATAAAACAATTTTTGTGAACTTCAATTTTCCTCGTACAAGAAAGTTTAATTATTTTCAATTTTGAAAATCTGATGCCAAATTTGAAATTAGTATCGAAATTTGTTAAAAAATTTTTTATGTACTTTAAAGTTTAAAAATATAATATATTTTGAAAATGTAATTCCAATTAGTTTTTCAGTTATGTCTCATAATAAGTATTTCTTTAAAAAATTACTTAAATTAAAATGACTTGAAATTGTTTACAATAAACACTGTAGCAGAATATTCCCGCGCGCTTGCACGCGGATAATTTTGCTAGTACTAACAATAATTTTTATTTATTTTCATTTATTTCATTTTTAAGAATGGAATTATTAATGGAAACATGGTAATAAGTCCAATGCCCACTCGCCTACGAAAACGCCGTGATCTATTAAAAAAACACACCTTTGAAAACCTGGCAAATGGTTTTATAGATTCTAATGAACATATAATTTACAAACACACTTCTATTAATGATACACGTAAGTATTTGGTTATATTTTTCTATAACTGCAAATATATGAAAAATGTCATTTTAGGATATTCTCCACCTTTTTTGCAACATGAAAAATTTGGAAAGATTAAGAGAATCTCACGAAGCTTTGCTTCCGGTTCACCAGATATTGTATACCCGGAAATTTTAGTTTTCATGGACGATGCACTTTATCGGTAAATATTATAAATTCATCCCTGCTATCGTTATATTGCGGTTCACATACTGAATTTGAATTTATATTTCCAAACAAAACTTTTCTTTTAATTCTAGAAAATTTGATTTCGATGTAAAACGTGCTGTCGAATACACCTTAGCTTACTGGAATGCTGTTGATCTAGTATTTAGACAAATTGAGGAACCAAAAATTCGACTTAATATTGCTGGTATAGTATTAATTGAGGTATGTTAGAAACAGAAGTGTAGAAGTTAGATATTTGGATTAACGGAATATTCTACGTCCACGAAAGAAAAATAATATTGATATAAATATTTCGATAAATATTCGACAAAAAAAATTTTCTAAAATATTTTTCGTGTTAAAGGAGCCAGTACCATTTATAATTAATGCAATGCGCACTGTTCCAGAGGGTCATGTACATGTAAATCTTCTATTAGAGCAATTTAGTGATTTTCTAGGTCATGAAGAACTTGTACAACAAGGAAAGAATTATGACATATCCATGTTATTAAGTGGAAGAAATTTTATTAATGAAAACGGAGAAAATACAACAGCAGGTATGGGTGGAAGCTGCTTATTTGAAACATCGTTTACTTGAAATTAATTTTATCTTACACTTAGCATACAATACTAAGACTCAATATCTAAAGAGTAAATATTTTTTTAAAGGCTTAGCTCGTATAGGAGGAGTGTGCCAAAATGGTAACTACTATAACTCGTCTGGAATTTTTAAAGATAAAAAAGGTTTTGGATACATCCACACTGCTGCTCATGAATTAGCACACATGTAAGAAGTTTATATTTGTGTCAGGTATATGTATTCCTAAAAAAAAGCTATCTTCTCTTCATTCACATTTTGAAAACAAATTTTTAGCCTCGGTTCACCTCACGATGAGTATTATCAAATGGGTTATGACGGTTACAAAGATTTACATTGTCCTCATTCGGATGGCTATATAATGACTCATAATAAACGGACCAAAAACAAAGTTTTATTCTCCCCCTGCACGAAAGAGAGTATTAAGACAACTTTAAGGTACCTTGAGAATCGATATTTTAGTTAATAACCAAGACGAGAGATATGTGGAACTCTAAAAATTTATTATCTTTCTGCTCTCCTAACTTTATTAATAAATTATATTTCCCCATCAGTTTAAATTACGCCCAATGCGTACGAAACAATCCTGAACACTATGAATACAATAATCCTCTACCAAGAATATTACCCGGTCAACTAATGTCATTAGATGAACAATGTAGAAGTTATGGATTTGATCAGTGTGACCATGTAAGTTCTGGAAATATTATCTTGATGCGCATTTTTCTTATCTATCACTTAGGTAGCATGTCTTTCTAATTGACGTCCCATAAGTCTATACTTATGGGACGCCAATTAGAAAGGATGACAGAAAAGGCAAAACTGGTGTTTCTTTCCAAAATTGATGAAAAACAAAAAAAGGATCAAAAAATCAAAAACGAGACAGACTGATAAAATTAATGTTATTACTACTTCTCTTATAGACGCTAACGACATGTTTAACTATACACTGTAAGCGAACAAGTAATCCATTTAGTCAAACAAATGATCATCCACCTGCAGAAGGATCATCATGTGGAGATGGGAAGGTATTAAAAAATTAAAACATTTTTCATTTTTTACGATTCAAGAGAATTTTAATTTTTTACGCACCTGATATTTTTATTCATCAATTTGTTAGCTTAAGTTTTATAATTCTTTTTAGTATTGTTTATCTGGTAAATGTGTGAATATTGATAAAAGTGCAACTGCGCCGAAAATGACAAATAAGCCACCTACTAGAGGAGTACCAACGAAAACAGAAATCAGTGTACAGTATTCTACAAGTACAATAGCACCAAGGAAAATAAATCCAATCATTAAACCGAAAACACAAATCAGTGTACAGTATTCTACAATAGCACCAAGGAAAATAAATCCAATCATTAAACCGAAAACAAAAATCAGTGTACAGTATTCTACAATAGCACCAAGGAAAATAAATCCAATCATCAAAGTGAATCGTGTTAATGACTTAACATCGCAACAAATATGGGTAAACCATTAAATTTTACTATTATGATACCATTTTACAAGTTTGTTAAAAGAACACACATTTTCCTTAAAACTGTTCCATCTCGGCAAGGACATAGTTGCCAAAAAGATTTATTGATGATTTCTGACTTTTTAGGAATGCATGATCACGGGGTGTATTGTAGGAGGTGTTCAGATCGGAAATCACAATCGACAACGAACTTAACAACTTCCTCTTACAATTAGTCTCCTCTCGTCCTTGGAATATTTACTTAATTCTTGATACACTTAAATTCCTCCTCTGATGGGGTGACAATTTTTGCAGCACCAATGAAAGAGTTTAGTGAACAGGGCGATGCGCAATTAGGTATATTCAATTCAGTCAAGTTAGACGGAGTGCCTCTGTAATACCATATCTAAAAAAAACAGGATAATTAGTAGCACAAACTTTGGAAGAGAAGACAAATTTTGGTAACTGTTTTTCGATCGAAACACAAATATTACCTTTACGTAGTACTTGCTTTCGAATGATAGCAATTCAACTATGACGGCACTTGTAAATTCCGGTAAATGTGGTTCTACTAAATTAAGTGAGGACAAAAGTCCCAAGACATTTATGTCGTGTCCACTGTACAGATTTATTTTTGGATAAACAGTGTCCGATTGGATTTTCACCGATTTCATGTTCTCTATTATTGTTCGTACAAATCCTCCTGGAAATTTAAATATCGGGAATTTAATATTCAAGAACAAGAACAAGAACAGAACAATAACAAGAACAGAACAAGAACAGACTTTCAACGGAGGAAAGTCTTATTTTTACTCTGCGGTATAGTGATAAACAAATATGTTACCTCCATGTATTCTTTTTATCAGATTGTTATAATTTTGAACCTTTAGATTTAAAATCATTGCATCGTACAGTTTCCCTTTGGGATAAATATTTTCCGTCCAATTTGGTAAACTTAAGCCCATCCGCTCTAGGGTGACAAAATTTGCGTATAGAGAATACAAATCTTCTAAATCGGTCATATTTCGGCCAGTTAAAATTGTCAGATTGTTCATCAAATTTTGATAAGATGCCAATATTGGAGCCACTTTGGGTGATTGTAATACTCGCTTTCTTTCCTCAAGGTATCTGCGGGAAGGAATATTATTTTTACTAGTTAATTAACGTTAATTGTTAATTTAACGTGACATTGAAATACGAGAGAATTGAAAAATGGGTTTATGGATGACTAACTTGGAACAAATGTGTCTTCGCTGAAACATATTGTCCTTTGATCTATCGTTGTAATTTGTTGGAATTGGTTGCCAGTTTAAATCTTTCTTCCACTTTTGATTCGTATTGGGCGGATATAAGCCTGCTAGGACAAGTTGTAGTGTCATTTTTGTACGTTCGAAGTTTGAACTCAAACTTTGCACATCATCAGAAACGTACGTTGTTCCCAGGAAGGAATCATATTTTTTACGAAGGAATTCGCCAAATTGGAATGCTCTAACTTTGCCATCCTGAGAAATATTTTTTGTTTAGAAACAATGAAACTTTTACCCTTTTTAGAAAAAAATGGTAAATTTCAAAAGAATAACAAAGTTCTCTATAAACGATAGTAACTCACGTTTGTTAATCCTCCTATGCCAAATGGATAGAAATCCTTTGCACTATAGGGTAGGTGAGGATACAAAATATCTGGAGTGCGATCTCCATGCCGAAAAATCTGTTAAAATTGAAACAAATCAAACTCATAGATTCAGTTAACTTTCAATTTTTCACAATAATTATTTAATTAATCAATACTCACAACATTTATTTGTTTAATTTCATATTTACAATTGACGTCGACTGCCACGGTACCTAATATAACAAATATAAGAAGCAATTCCATTATTATCAATCTTAATCTACAGATCATTCAAACAGTGATGACATTTTATCGGACAATACTATTAAATAGCAATAAAATTTATCATAACATATCAAATATTTCAATTTTATCTTCTGTTTATACTTTATAGAAATCTTTTCCTATTCTTCAAAATTTTATTGACAATAACTTTTAACAAATGATACACAGAACACGAGTTTTGAATTATATGAATAAATAAAGTGCACACTTTTCTATACTAAACGTTTTTTTATTATTACTGTCCTGTTTATAATATCACTCCCACCAATCTAGAGGGAAATAAATAAGTTGACACGTGTTCAGAAACATGTGTAGATAGCCCCGCTCAAAGAAAATAATTCTTCATTGTTATCTCATTGTCAACTCTTCTGCTACCATTTACCTTATTTCCAAATCTAAATCTTTTTTTGCCTCTAATGTTACTTGTCATTATTACTTTATGAATATAGACAAACAGAGAGTTCTTTAAAATAAAACATTTTTTTTTGTGAATTTAAAAAAAATTGATCTTAATGACCCTATTATCATTTTATATATTTAGGATCAAGAAAATCATGATGAAATAAATTCTCAATTCTAGCTGATATGAAATGAAATAAAATATATAAATCAATATCAATTTACTTATTTTTATAATTTTTTATTTTAAACACTTCGTTTCAAGAATTTTTAAAAATAATTTAAATTAATTGATTTAAAAATTAATTAATTTAAAAATTAATTAATTAATTTAATTAATTAATTAAATACATTAATTTTTAAAAAATTTAAACAAAATGACATTTGTTTCTCTAAAAGTAAATGGTAACATTTATTTACAACAAAAATAGAACCTATTGTCTAAAATTATAAAGACTTTGTCTTCTAATCTTTAATGAATGTATTAAAAAAAAGAGCCACGCTTCAACATCAAATAAGATTTGTATATTGTATTCATATGAAAAGAAGAGGATTATTTAGAATATATGAATACATTTATGAATAATGCATTGAATTTAGTCTTTTTTCCTCTTTGTCTTTGTGAATGAAAATGAAACACTCGTTTAATTTATTCTTATATAAAAATATATTTAAATAATTTTCCAAAAGTTCTTCATCAATTCAATTATTTCAATACATAAACTCAATTTTTTATGATTGTAACTCTCCATAGTTTTTTCTCAAGTTATTAATGTATAATATTTGAAAAAAATTATGAAAAAAAATTCTACCATTTTGAAAAAATTTTTTTATTTCTTAAAAATAATTGAATTGTTCCGAAAAATTTTATCGAAATTTATTAAAATAATTGAATTTTTCATTGAATTTTATTAAAACAATATTTAAATTAAAATTCTTGAGAATAATCGATTTTCTTTAATAATTTAAACAATAATTGTATTTTTTCGAGGAATTTTATTAAAATGGCATTGAAAATAATTAAATTACTCTTAACAATTTTATTATTTAGGAGAATAATTAAACTCTTCCAAATCTTTTTTTATAATAAACAAGAATATTTGAATCTTAAAAACATTATTACAAAACTATTCTAATAATAAGTTTTTAAAAATATTTTAAAGTAATTTTTCGAAAATAATTGTATCACTTAAAAGAAATTTTCAATAATTTAAAAAGACTAATGAATTTTTTGATGATTATTAAAAAATTTTAAAAAATTATTTTAAAGAATTTTATAAAAATTTGTCGAGAATAATAAATTATTAAATATTTAAATTAAAATTGTTGAGAATAATTGATTTTCAATACGGTTTTTAAAAATAATTGTATTTTTTCGAAGAATTTTATTAAATTTGCATTGAAAATAATTAAATTACTCGGAACAATTTTATTATTTATAACAATAATTAAACTCTTCCAAATTTTTCTTTAATAATAAACAAGAATATTTGAATCTTAATCAAATTATTACAAAACAATTCTAATAATTAATTTTTAAAAATATTTTAATGTAATTTTTCGAAAATAATTGTATTACTTAAAAGAAATTTTCAATAATTTAAAAAGACTAATGAATTTTTTGATGATTATTAAAAAATTAAGAAAAATTATTTTAAAATAATTTTATAAAAATTTGTCGAGAATAATAAATTATTGAATTTATATTAAAATTCTTGAGAATATTCGATTTTAATTTATATTTGAAAAAATACTTGTATATTCTTACGAAATTTGTTTTGAATAATAAACAAGAATATTTAAACAATTCCTTTAAGTTTCTAAATAATTCAAATTTGGTAAAATCTTTTAAAAATAATTGAATTTTGGAAAAGTATAAATAACAAATGTGACGAAATTTTTGAAGAATTTTAATTGTAAGGACACTTTTTTGTAATTTTAATTGTTATTAATTTTAATAAGTCCGAGAATTAAATTTTGAATTAGATTGATTAGAAGCTATATTTTTCATTTTTAAATTTCTGTTTAAAGAGTTTTCATTAAAATTTTTGATAATTCAATTATTAACAAAATTTGTAATAACATTTCTTGAAAAGTTGTTTCTCAAAAATTCTAACATAATACTTGAAATAAATTAATTATTTTCAATTAAATTTTACAAAATTTGAATTATTAAAAAACAATTTTTGAAAAATTTGTTTAAAGTTATTTTTTCCATTATTAAATTTAAAATTAGTTGACACTTTTTTACTAGTGAAAAGAATTCTAATAATTAGTTTTTAAAAATATTTTAAATGTAATTTTTCGAAAATAATTGTATTACTTAAAAGAAATTTTGAATAATTTAAAAAGACTAATGAATTTTTTGATGATTTTAAGCCTTTCAAAAACTACGTCACACTCCTAGGAGTGGAGGGGTGTCAAGCTGTGTGTGACGAAGTGTGGAAAAAAGTTTTGTTTTATGTAAAAAATGTGACGAAAAAGGGGGGGGGAGTAAAAATTAGTTTGAAAAAGCGTGACGTAGTTTGTGAATGGCCTCTTTATAAAAAATTGAAAAAAAATTTTTTAATAGAATTTTATAAAAATTTGTTGAGAATAATAAATTATTGAATTTATATTTAAATTCCTGTGAATAATCGATTTTTTTTTTTTTTTTTTTTTAATGATTTTTTTTTTTTTTTTTTTTTTTTTTTGTATTCTTTCAAAGAATTTTATTAAATTTGTATTGAAAATAATTAAATTGCTAGAAACAATTTTAATATTTATGAGAATATATTTAAATTCTTATGAAATTTTTTTTTGAATAATAAACAAGAATATTTAAACAAATTTTTTTAAATTTCTAAATAATTCAAATTTGGTTAAATCTTTTACAAATAATAAAATTTTAGAAAAGTATAAATAAAAATGTCGAAATTTTTGAAGAATTTTAATTGTCAGGACCATGGTTTCTATAAAATTTTAACAAGTCCGAGATGTAAATTTTGAATATTAAAAAGATTATTACAAAACGATTCTAATAATTAATTTTTAAAAATATTTTAAAGTGATTTTTCAAAAAAAAAATTTTTTTCCAAAATGTTGAAAATAATTCTAAAACGTTATTATTTTTGCGGAATATGTAATTAAAAATATGAAAACTATTCAATTTAAAAAATTAGAAACTCATTTTCATTTTTAAATTTCTATTTGAAGATTTTTCATTAAAATTATGGATAATTCAATTATTTTCAAGATTTGCAATGAAAATTCGTGAAAAGTTGATTTTCAAAAATACTTGAAATAAATAAATCATTATTTTCAATTAAATTGTACAAAATTTGAACTGTTGAAAAATAGTTTTTGAAAGATTTATTTATATTTATTTTACGCTTTATAAAAATCTAAGAAAGTTGACACTTTTTTTCACTAGTAAACATTTTATTATTTATGACAGTAATTAAATTCTTACGAAATTTGTTTTGAATAATAAACAAGAATATTTAAACAATTTTTTAAAATTTCTAAATAATTCCAATTTGGTAAAATTTTTTGAAAATAATTGAATTTTTGAAAAGTATAAATAAAAATGACGAAATTTTTGAAGAATTTTAATTATCAGGACAATGGTTTCTATAAAATTTTAATAAGTCTGAGAAGTAAATTTTCAATCATAAAAAAATTATTACAAAACGATTCTAATAATTCGTTTTTAAAAATATTTTAATGTAATTTTTCAAAAAATAATTGTATTATTTAAAAGAAATGTTGTATATAATTTAAAAGAACTAATTAATTTTATGATGAATTTCAATTAAAAATTTTGATCATGACTTCTTTTTCTCCAAAAGGTTGAAAATAATTCTAAAATGTTATTTTTTTTGCGAAATATGTAATTAAAAATATTAAAACTATTGAATTGAAAAAAATTAGAAGCTAATTTTTATTTTTAAAATTCTCTTTAAAGATTTATCATTAAAATTTTTGGTACTTCAATTTATTATCAAAATTTGCCATTAAATTTCTTAAAAAGTTGTTTCTCGAAAATTCTAACAAAATACTGGAAACAAAATTAATTAGTTTAAATTAAATTTTACAGAATTTGAACTATTGAAAAACAATTTTTGAAAGATTTTTTAATAGTTATTTTTCGCTTTATAAAAATCTAAATAAGTTGACACTTTTATACTGCTAAAAATTGCGGTATTTTGTTACAATGTTTGAAAGAAAACAAAGAAAAAGTCCCAATGTTTCAAAATATGTCAAAAAAGTCTCAATTTTCTTAATTTCCGTAACAAAAAAAATTTATGATCTAGAAACGTTTTTAGAGCATTGGATGTTCTAAGGCCATTATGTAGTGAACATGAAACGTTCCAAAAATGTTTTAGGGAAGTTTCTGGAACAAAGACGTTTCCGTTCTCAGAGGATCCCTGAATCTTTGATTCTAATAAGTCTAATATTTGTAGTAATAATAATATTTGTCTTTTGTAGCTACTTCATAGTTGCAGAATTGACAGGATAGGACACAGGTAATATCATTTTAAAATTCGTAAGAGAAATACATAATTTATTCATCATTATGTAAATTACAATTAGTTTCTACTTAAAAGCATATAATTTCACAATGGTTGGTAAAATTCGCTAGCAATTCAGTTCTTCATCAGAGGGAATGACGTCTTTAATAATATCAAAGAATGTCGACAATCGACACGGAGAACCACAATTCGGTACTTCAAGTGTTTTAATTTCCGATGGGATACCCAAATAGTGTAGAACCTGAAAAAAATTAATAAAATAAACCTGTACTTTAGTTTGCAGAAATACAGATTCTTATTAAATAAAAATGATGACGTATTTTTCTAAATTAAAAAAAACAATTGTTAAACTAATTTTTAAAACATACCTCAACGTAATAGACTTCATTTATTGTGTACAATTCAATAATAACAGCGCTGGTAAATTCTGGTAGATGCGGTTGGACAACATTAAGAGATGCTAGCATTGCGTACACATTGAGATCATGACTACTGTAGAGAAATACTTTATGTTTATGTTGATCGCCATTTGCAACAATTTCCATGTCCTCGGCAACTTTCCGTAAAAGTGCACCTGTTGAGTAATTTTCATCCCATTATAGAGGAAGTCTTACTTTTTGTAACCAAAAACATGTTCTTTGTAATAATTCCCCTACCTCCATTCAATCTTTTCAGAATGTTGTTGTAATTCATTAAATTGAACGTTGTCACAGTTGAATCACTGAGAATTGATGCCAATGTATCGAACCAAGTTGGTAGATTTTTGTTCATATAATCTAAACACACGAGATTACAATGTAGAGTGTAGAGATCGTAGATGTCATTCATCTTCCATCCGGTTATGTTCGTTAATTCCTTCTTTGCATCATTGAACCTCTCCAGTCTTTTCGAGATGGTGATCTCATTTTTTAAGCTCTCGTACTGCTCCAAAAATCTGGTTATGAATATTAGATTAGAATTTTTTCTAAAGCTCTGATTACCCAGCGGGCACAAAGACAAAAAACTTTCTTTGAACGTCTGTAGAACGTTTAATGTCTGCCAATTTACGTTCTAAGAATGTCCGAACGTTCTGAAACATTTTTGGAACGTTCGGACGATCTTAAAACTTAAAACAGCAGACATTAAACGTTCTACAGACGTTCAAAGAACGTTTTTTGTTTTTGTGCCCGCTGGGTAGTTAGAAAATTAGAAATACTTACGAATTACAATAGTACGTGCGCAAAAGTAATTTATCGTCCCGCTCAGGAACGTAAACTGTTGGTATCGGCTGCCAATCTAAATGCGAGTTCCATCTTTGCAATTCCGAAGGGGGATACATTGCCGCTAAAACAAGTTGCAATGTCATTTTTGTTCTAACATAGTCCGTACTCTGAGCATAAACATTATCTGGATAGTAAATTGGACCGAGAAATTGATTGTACTTTTCCCTCAACACTTCTCCAAGTTGATAAGCCCTTTTTTTACCAGTCTAAAGGAGAAAAAGAAAATTAACACTTGACTTCAGTTTTAAACAGTAAAATCAAAATTCACAATATTTAAAAACTAGCAAAATTATCCGCGCGCAAGCGCACGGGAATGTTGCGCTGCAATGTTTATTGTAAACAATTTCAAATCATTTTAATTTAAGTAATTTTTAAAGAAATACTTATTATGACACATAAATGAAAAACTAATTAGAATTAAATTTTCAAAATAAATTATATTTTTAAACTTTAAAGTATATAAAAAAATTTTTTAAAAATTTCGATACTAATTTCAAATTTGGCATCAGATTTTTAAAATTGAAAATAATTAAACTTTCTTGTACGGGGAAAATTGAATTTCACAAAAATTGTTCTTTGATACCTGAATTAAAAAAAAATTCATTGCGGAAATTTTAATCATTCTAAAGAATAGAGAAGGTAAAAAAATTATCAGCTATATATAGGTATTTAACTTTCCGAACAAAGAATATAAACAATATTTTTTTAGAGAATTTCCACTACTTTTAATTCGCTAATAATGAAAAAAATCAATTTTATTTAACAAAATTTAATGCAATTTATTTTTCCCAATAATTCAATTACTTTTAATAATTACAAAATTTATCATGTAAATTCCATTTTTTCAAAAAAATTTTTGATTAGATTCTAAGCATGAATTTAATTATTTTCAAAATTGTAAAATTCAGTTACTTTCACAAATAAAGTTTTTACAAGAATTCAATTATTTAAACTAATAAAATTTTCATAATATTTAAAAATTCATTATTTAAAGCAATGTTCATAAAATTCTTATGAAGATTTCAATTCCTTTCAAAAGTAATAAAATTTTCAACAGAAATTCAATTATTTTTAAACATTTTAATAAACTTTTCCACAATAATTCAATTAATTTCAAAAATTTCATAAAATTATTCGAAAGAAATTAATTGTTTTAAATATAATTTTAATACAATTTTTTTTAAATGATAAAGAAATTACTCCAGAAAATTCAATTATTTTGAATAATTTCAATACAATTCTTTTCGAAATTCAATTATTATTAAAAGTAATAAATTTCTTCTTGGAAATTACATTATTTTAAAAAATTCTAATAAATCGTTCGCAAGAATTCATTTATTTTTATTAATAAAATTTCTCGAAAGAATTCAATTATTTTCATAAATTACAAAATCCTTAGAAAAAATGTAATTCTTCAAAAAATTTAATTTTTCTCAAAATTTATAAAATTTTTCAGAAAAATTCAATTATTTTACAATTTTTTAAAAAAATTCTTCCCAAGAATTCAATTATTTTACAAATTTTTTTTAAATTCTTCCTAAGAAATCAATTATTTTCCAAATTTAAAAAAAAATTCTTCACAAGAATTCAATTATTTTTATAAAAATAGAAAAATATTCCAAAAAATTTAACTATTTTTATAAGTTATGAAATTCTTCAAAAAAAAGTCAATTTTTCTTAAAATTTATAAAATTCTTCAGAAAATTTCAATAATTGAAATTTAATTATTTAATTATTTTAATAAATAATAAAATATTTCAAGAAAATTCAATTATTTTCATAAATAACAAAATTTGCCTAAAGAAATCAATTATTTTTGTAAATAATAAAATTCTTCTGAAAAATTCAATTATTTTTATAAATAATAACATTTTTCATTGAAAATTCAATTACTTTCAAAAATTTAATAAAATTATTCGAAAGAAATTAATTGTTTTAAATATAATTTTAATAAAATTTTTTTAAATAATAAAAAAATTACTCCCGAAAATTCAATTATTTTGAGGTATTTTAATAAAATTCTTTTCAAAATTCAATTATTTTCATAAATAATAAAATGTTTTATTTTAAAATCCAATTATTTTCAAAAAAATTTAATGAAATTTCCCGCCGACATTCAATTATTGACAAATTTTTTAATAGAATTCTTTGTAAAATTTAATTATCTTTAAAAACTTTTCACATTTTAATGATTTTCAATATCTACTATTTTTTCATAAAATAACCAATTCTAGGAAAAAATTCAATTATTTTCAACAATTTCAATAAAATTCGCCACAAGAATTTAATCATTTACCTAATTAATAAAATTCTTTGAAAGAATTAAATTATTTTTATAATTAATAAAATTATTCGAAAGTAATTAAATTATTTTTGCAACAATTATTAATAAAATTTCTCGAAAGAATTCAATTATTTTCATAAATTACAAAATCCTTAGAAAAATGTAATTCTTCAAAAAATTTAATTTTTGTCAAAATTTATAAAATTTTAAAGAAAAATTCAATTATTTTACAATTTTTTTTTTAAATTCTTCCCAAGAATTCGATTATTTTCAAATTTTAAAAAAAATTCTTCGCAAGAATTCAATAATTTTTATAAATATAGAAAAATATTCCAAAAATTCAATTATTTTCCAAATTTAATAAAAATTCTTGTCAAGAATTCAATTATTTTTATAAAAATAAAAAAATATACCAAAAAATGTAACTATTTTCATAAATTATAAAATTCTTCAAAAAATTCAATTTTTCTCAAAATTTATAAAATTTTTCAGAAAAATTTAATTATTTTCTAAAAATTTTTGAAAATTCTTTCCAAGAATTCAATTATTTTCCAAATTAAAAAAAAATTTTTCGCAAGAATTCAATTACTTTTATAAAAATAGAAAAAAAAATTCCAAAAAATGTAACTATTTTCATAAATTATGAAATTCTTCAAAAAAAGTCAATTTTTCTTAAAATTTATAAAATTGTTCAGAAAATTTCATTTATTTTCAAAAATTTATTAAAAATTCTTCACAAGAATTTAATTATTTTAATAAATAATAAAATATTTCAAGAAAATTCAATGATTTTCATAAATAACAAAATTTGCCTAAAGAAATCAATTATTTTTGTAAATAATAAAATTCTTCTGAAAAATTCAATTATTTTTATAAATAATAACATTTTTCATTGAAAATTCAATTATTTTCAAAAATTTAATAAAATTATTTGAATGAAATTAATTGTTTTAAATATAATTTTAATAAAATTTTTTTAAATAATAAAAAAATTACTCCCGAAAATTCAATTATTTTGAGGTATTTTAATAAAATTCTTTTCAAAATTCAATTATTTTCATAAATAATAAAATGTTTTTTTTTGAAAATCCAATTATTTTCAAAAAAATTTAATGAAATTTCTCGCCGACATTCAATTATTGTCAAATTTTTTAATAGAATTCTTTGTAAAATTTAATTATCTTTAAAAACTTTTCAAATTTCAATGATTTTCAATATCTACTATTTTTTCATAAAATAACCAATTCTAGGAAAAAATTCAATTATTTTCAACAATTTTAATAAAATTCGCCGCAAGAATTTAATCATTTACCTAATTAATAAAATTCTTTGAAAGAATTAAATTATTTTTATAAATAATAAAATTCTTCGAGTGAATGAACGAAATACTACGACGATTATTATAGTTAATTGAATAAATTTTGGAAACATACATTCGTCAGTCCTCCAACACCAGCGGGGAAATAATTATTATTAGTGTAAGGCATCTTTGGATAGACAATATCTGGAGTACGATCTCCATGTCTAAAAACCTGTGGGCATGGAAATTAATTAGACGCAGTAAAAAAAATTACCACATATATCAATTTAAAAATGAGGTTTATCTGCGGAAAAAAATGTTTATTCAAACCGTGCCAAGATCAACAGTGTTTTTCAAACAATTTATAATAATAATTTATCGCACGATGCCTTTGAATATAAGTACTTATTTTTTAAACTAAATATCTAATGAAAAAATGCAACAAATTCGAAATATAGTAATTAAATTCAATCTTACCACACTGACTAATTTAACTTCTTTTCTAGATTCACCGGCAACTGTTAATATACTTAATACTGCTATAATTACAAAAATAGTTAGTCTACTAGCAGACATTTCAAAGTTTATGAAAATTTTCTACTTCTACAATAAATTATATTTTCTACAAAATCTTCTTAGATACCAAATCTTGTAAGATTTTCTCTAATCTACTCCACCTGAAATAATTCAAAAAATCAATTCAATTTTTGATAAACGAACGAAAATATTTTTAAAAAGTATTTTCTAATTTCTCAAATATATAAAAAAATGTTACAAAAATAATTCAATTGATTTATAGCAATAAACTTGCTGTGTCGAAAGAGATGATAATGACTATTAATTTTACCATTAGAACTAAACAGAAATAATGATCTTATATGCGAAAAAATATACGGGTTGTGTATTATCAGGTGAGATATAGAAATTTTTTATTTCTCTCTTATTTAATAGAAAAAAATAACTCCAATAGAATTTTATTGTAATTAACTTTTTTCATAGCATTCATTTTTCTTTTGCATTTTTTTTGCATTTAAAATCAATAATTTTTGTTTTAAAAATAATAAAAATGTTTTTAAAATGAAAATTTGTTTTAAAAATAATAAAAAGGTTTTTAAAATAAAAATTTGTTTTAAAAATAATAAAAATATTTTTTAAAATAAAAATTTGTTTTAAAAATAATAAAAATGTTTTTAAAATGAAAATTTGTTTTAAAAATAATAAAAAGGTTTTTAAAATAAAAATTTGTTTTAAAAATAATAAAAATGTTTTTAAAATAAAAATTTCTTACCTACAATTATTATTTTTCTAGCCCACCAATATGCGTCCGTATATATATTTGAAAGAAAGGTTTTATCGAAAAAAATAAAAAGTGACTGAAAACAAGATATCGACGTCCATTAAATAAGCAGTTCGTGGTAAAGAAAATTTATTGAAAAAAAAATAATTTCATTATTTACTTATTATAAGATGTTTTATTAATAATTGTCGGTAAATTTGAATAAATTATTATTCATCACCAAACTAGCGTATGCCTCGTTTATAAAAATAAATTGCGCGTGTCTTTATGTAAATTTAATATTTATTAAAATTCATGGAAAAATGTAGGTAAACTTTATCTAAGCGTTAAAACTATTCTTTTTTTTGTTTACAATATCAATAAAGTTTATTTTACAATTGTGCAATATAGTTATTGTTACAATAAATGACAAACATTCAATTGTATAATAATGAGCAGTGAATTTAATAAAAATATTTAAATTATTTACTTTATTTGTTCAATTTTCGTTTATGTTTGCGAATTTTAATTGACAGCTTGTGTTAAAAAATTACAGGGTTAATAATTCCATGTCTACTTCAAATAAGTGGAAAATTTTTTTTATCATGAATCTAAGAATATTTACATGAATAATTATATTTTAGAATCAAATAAATTTTTTCGGTTCAGTAAATAATGTTTTATTACTGAAATAATTTTACGTTAATTTTCTTTCTTTATGGTTAAAATTTTAAAAAGCTTGGTTTAAAAAAAAATTGGCCATTTTGATTTTTAAAAAACTGACATCAGATTCGTAATCAGCGACCCCGAAAACCCCCCGGTTAAGAAGGTTTTAGCAAATCCGGAGGATTTTTAAATTTCTCGTCCGCCATTCTGGATCCGCCATTTTGAATTTTAAGAAACTGACCTCAAATTCGAATTCTGCGACCCGAAAGACCTTACATGAAATTAAATTATATTTTATAAAATTGTTTTTCAAACTGACATTTAGATTCAACATTTCCAAAATTTCGATATTAGAATTGAAAGGAATTTTTTTATAAAGCAAAATTTCATTCAAGTAATACAATTATTTTTTTTTTTTTGAAAAATTACATTAAAATATTTTTAAAAACTAATTATTAGAATCGTTTTGTAATAATTTTTTCAAGATTCAAAATTTACATCTCGAACTTATTACAATTAATAACAATTAAAATTACAAAAAAATTGTCCTTACAATTAAAATTCTTCAAAAATTTCGTCACTTTTATTATTTATACTTTTCCAAAATTCAATTATTTTTAAAAAATTTTGCCAAATATAAATTATTTAGAAACTGAAAAAAATTGTTTAAATATTCTTGTTTATTATTCAAAAAAAATTTCGTAAGAATTTAAATATTCTCATAAATATTAAAATTGTTTCTAGCAATTTAATTATTTTCAATACAAATTTAATAAAATTCTTTGAAAGAATACAAGTCTTTTTAAAAATATGAATGAAAATCGATTATTCACAGGAATTTAAATATAAATTCAATAATTTATTATTCTCAACAAATTTTTATAAAATTCTATTAAAAAATTTTTTTTCAATTTTTTATAAAGAGGGCATTCACAAACTACGTCACGCTTTTTCAAACTAATTTTTACCCCCCCCCCCCTTTTTCGTCACATTTTTTACATAAAACAAAATTTTTTCCCACACTTTGTCACACACAGCTTGACACCCCTCCACTCCTAGGAGTGTGACGTAGTCTTTGAAAGGCTTAAAATCATCAAAAAATTCATTAGTCTTTTTAAATTATTCAAAATTTCTTTTAAATAATACAATTATTTTCGAAAAATTACATTTAAAATATTTTTAAAAACTAATTATTAGAATTCTTTTCACTAGTAAAAAAGTGTCAACTTATTTTAATTTTAATAATGGGGAAAATGACTTTAAACAAATTTTTCAAAAATTGTTTTTTAATAATTCAAATTTTGTAAAATTTAATTGAAAATAATTAATTTATTTCAAGTATTATGTTAGAATTTTTGAGAAACAACTTTTCAAGAAATGTTATTACAAATTTTGTTAATAATTGAATTATCAAAAATTTTTAATGAAAACTCTTTAAACAGAAATTTAAAAATTAAAAATATAGCTTCTAATCAATCTAATTCTAAATTTAATTCTCGGACTTATTAAAATTAATAACAATTAAAATTACAAAAAAATTGTCCTTACAATTAAAATTCTTCAAAAATTTCGTCACTTTTATTATTTATACTTTTCCAAAATTTAGTTATTGTTAATAAATTTTACCAAATTTGAATTATTTAGAAACTTAAAGGAATTGTTTAAATATTCTTGTTTATTATTCAAAACAAATTTCGTAAGAATATAAATATTCTCATAAATATTAAAATTTTTTCTAGCAATTTGATTTTTTTCAATACAAATTGAATAAAATTCCTCTAAAGAATACAAGTATTTTAAAAAATATTAATTAAAACCGATTAATCTCAAGAATTTAAATATAAATTCAATAATTTATTATTCTCGACAAATTTTTATAAAATTGTTTTAAAATAATTTTTCTTAATTTTTTAATAATCATCAAAAAATTCATTAGCCTTTTTAAATTATTGAAAATTTCTTTTATGTAATACGATTATTTTCGAAAAATTACTTTAAAATATTTTTGAAAACTAATTATTAGAATAGTTTTGTAATAATTTTTTTAAGATTCAAATATTCTTGTTTATTATAAAAAAAAGTTTGGAAGAGTTTAATTATTCTCCTAAATAATAAAATTGTTTAGAGTAATTTAATTATTTCCAATGCAAATTTAATAAAATTCCTCGAAAAAATACAAGTTTTTTAAAAAATATTAATTAAAACCGATTAATCTCAAGAATTTAAATATAAATTCAATAATTTATTATTCTCGACAAATTTTTGTAAAATTCTTTTAAAAACGTTATTTTTTAAAATGTTTTAATATTCATCAAAACATTCATTAGTCTTTTTAAATTATTGAAAATTTCTTTTAAGTAATACAATTATTTTCGAAAAAATACTTTAAAATGTTTTTAAAAACTTATTATTAGAATAGTTTTGTAATAATTTTTTTAAGATTCAAATATTCTTGTTTATTATAAAAAAAAGTTTGGAAGAGTTTAATTATTCTCCTAAATAATAAAATTGTTTAGAGTAATTTAATTATTTCCAATGCAAATTTAATAAAATTCCTCGAAAAAATACAATTATTTTTAAAAATATTAATGAAAATCCATTATTCTCAAGAATTTTAATTTAAATATTCATAATAAATAATAAATAATATATTATTATTATTATTATTATTATTATTATAATATATATATATATATATATATATATATATATATATATATATATATATATATATATATATATATATATATATATATATATATATATAATATTTTATATTATTATTATATTAATATAATAAAATATGTATATTTAATTTATTTATATTTAATTTATTATTCTCGACAATTTTGATAAAATTCTTTTAAAAACATTATTTTAGAAATTTTTTTAATAAAATCCCTTGAAAAATTCAATTATTTTAATAAATTTAGATAAAATTCTCCGAAACAATTCAAAAAACTATGTAGAGTCACAATTATTATATAAAAGTTGAGTTTATGCATTTAAATAATTGAATTCCAGAAGAAATGTTGGAAAATTATTTTAATTTATTGATTCAGAGATGAAGTTTCGTTGAAAATATTGTAGAAAACATGAATAGACGTAATTATATTTTATTTTTAGAATTAAATAGTTAGTTACTTTTCTCATGTCAATTATTTTAACCAATTAGAATTATTTAAAAACAAAATTTTTATCTAACGCATAAATATATTTGTAACGTCTACAAATTGTAAAAAAAAATGCACAATTTTACAGTATTGTCTACATTTTCTAGACTCATACAGATATTTTGTTTATCGTGAACTTTGTCCAATATGAGTAAATTTGAGATTAGATTTATATTAGGAAATTCTATTGGGAAATAATTGATACAATAAATTGCTATTTGATTTCTAAAATAATCAGTTTTCCACTGATGTTTGTTGACGAAGGAAAATATAATATGTGATTTTTAAGAAACAAATTTTCACAACTTTCTTCTATTTTTATAAGAAAAAATTTACAAAACAATTATGGAAAACAGTTATTTTTAATAATTATATTTTTTTTTTGTTAAATTAAGTAAATTAACGAAAAGATTATTAGTTTTGTTATTAAACGATATTAATACAGATTTTTAATATTTTTTCTTCGTTATTTTCTCACAATTACTAATTAAAATCATGATTATTTTTACAAATTTTCTTTTAAACTTTTTAATTGTCTCTATTACATGTTCATTGTGTTTCAAAGAGAATTTTTCCTATGAAATTAAATTAGTTAATGTGGTGAGTATTTTTCGATGTCTTGGAATAATTTTCCGAATATATTCATAAGTGGCGGACAAAATTTTCTAGTTTTTTTTTCTTTTCTTTTTTTTCTTTTTTTTTCTTTTTTTTCTTTTCTTTCTTTTCTTTTTTTTCTTCTCTTTTTTTTTCTTTTCTTTTCTTTTTTTTTCTTTTTTTTCTTTTTTTTTCTTTTCTTTCTTTTCTTTTTTTTTAATTAAAAATGTGATTATTGATGACGTTAGCTGTTATAGAAAAGAAAATGATAGACGAAAATTATTTGTTCTTAGTGTAAAAATAGAAGAGAATATATTACCTATAGTTGGACAAAGAAAAAAACACATGACGACGTTAGGAACTTTTAAAATATCTTTCAAAAATTTATCGCATAACTACTGTTTGCGTTAAAGAAAATTGCAGGATAAATTATTCAGAGTTTATTGTTGAAACGTGACGAAGGAAAAGTTTTAGTGGATTTTGTAAATTTCAAAATTCAAGGTGATTGTAAATTAGGTAATAGAACTTAATAATGGTTTTCTTTGAAAATAAAATAGGTATTTAGGCATGGAGATCGAACGCCGGAACTTAAATACCCAAATTTTAATGGTGTCGATCAAAATTATTATCCTGAGGGCATGGCAGGTTTGACTAATGTAAGTACATAGGAGATATTTCCCCAACAGCTTCTAAACTTGCAACAACAACTTCTAAACTTGCAACAACAACTTCTAAATTGACAACATTGTCTGAATATTGTGAAACTTGCAGCAATATTGCGTCTAATTATAAACAATTTTTCCAGAAAGGCAAATTGCGAGCATACCAGTTCGGAGAATTACTTCGATTAATGTACAACGACTTCCTGGGAACCACTTATGTTCCAGAAGAAATTTATACACGAAGTACAGATTTCCTCAGGACAAGAATGACTCTTCAACTCGTTCTAGCTGGATTGTATCCTCCAAATTCATTGCAAAAATGGAATAGTCATTTGAATTGGCAACCAATTGCAACAGACTACGTTTTACAGGAACAAGACATTCTTCTTAATCGTGTCTACATTTGCAAATCGTAAGTTACCTACTTCAGTAAATTTTTAATTTTTTCCGATCAGCAAATGTCTCCTATTGTCAGTTTTGACTTTCTTTCAAAAATCCCAATAAAAACACTAATTTACTATTTTCGTGTCAAGAATTGAAGAGGAGCATGATAGAATACTAAATCTACCCGAAGTGATAAAAAGAATAAAGAACTACAAGAATTTAACCAAAGAACTGACGTACTTGTCTGGAATAAACATAACGACGTCTAGAGATATTTTCACACTTTACTGCGATCTCATGTCTTTAAAACACATGGAATTGGATTTACCCCCATGGATTGATGAATATTTACAAAATAAACACTTTTTAGAAGCAGGACTCACAAGATTGGAATTTGTAAACTACAATAAACTTATACAACGATTAAATGCAGGTAAGTTCTAAAAGATTGTTCCATAATTAACTCAATTCCCACTAATAATTAACTTTATCATCACAGGGCCCTTAGTGCGAAAAATAATCCAAGACATGAAAGTTACAATCAACAGTCAAATGGAAAAGGGACCAAAAATATTTTTATACAGCAGTCACGATATAAATGTATATTCATTGTTAGCTGCGCTAAATGTTGTGGTACCGCACGTACCGGAATTCACAAGTGCTGTGATTATAGAACTTCTCCATATGGATAAGAAATACTTTGTTAAAGTAAGTTTTCTAAATGTGTATATTTCCCTTTTTTTTAACAAATGAGCAGAAAGTAAAAATTTATTTTTTCTAAACAGATTTTACACTATTTGGGAGAACCGTCTGAAGTACGAGAATTGACGATTCCAAAGTGTACATCGCCTTGTTTGTTAGAGAAATTTTTAGAGTTGACAAAAAGTATAATTCCATCTGACGAGGAAATTAATTGCATCTGAAGACTTATTAATTAGATATTTAATTGTATTTATATAAAGAATTAGATAATTATTATCATTTCTCAAAATAGTATAATTTCTTAATCTCACGTTTAGTTAGTGGAGATTTCACGAGTAAGCCAAAAGCGGAATCATGGAATTTTTTAAATTTCTGTTCCTAAATTGAAATTCACGCTCCTTTATTGATCAGAGTGGTCACAAGTTTCAGTTTATCAATTTCCCTGCGACAATTTAGTGACATTAAAATTACTTTTTCTGACAAAATTCTTTTTACACTTCATCTCTAACACTGAATTCACGGTAAATCGTTAGGTATTAAAAAAACACCAAAATGGATTAAAATAACACTAAAGTGGATTATTTTAATCCTTTTTGGTGTTATTTTAATACCTAACGATTTACCGTGTTAGTGAAATTTGACTGATTTTCGGTGAAACTTCTCTGATACAGATTTAGAGAGAGGAAAATATTAATGTTTACGGAAAATGAGTAAAATTTATAAATTTTAAAAGTTTCTGAAAATTACAATTATTATAATAATCCTTCCTGAATTCAATTATTTTCTACAAATTTTAACTAAACTTAATGAATTTAATTAAATTTTTCTGAATCAATAAATGTAAATAAGTTCCCAAAAGTTCTTCTTGAATTCAATGATTTACATACATAAACTCAACTTTTTTATAATAATTGTAACTCTCCATAGCTTTTTGAATTGTTCCAAAGAATTTTATCTACATTTATTTATTAGAATAATTGAATTTTTCAAGGAATTTTATTAAAAAAAATTTTTTAAATAATGTTTTTAAAAGAATTTTATCCAAATTACCGAGAATAATAAATTATTGAATATTTCAATTAAAATTCTTGAGAATAATGGATTTTTATTAATATTTTTAAAAATAATTGTATTTTTTCGAGAAATTTTGTTAAATTTGCATTGAAAATAATTAAATTACTCGGAACAATTTTATTATTTATAACAATAATTAAACTCTTCCAAATTTTTTTTTTAATAATAAACAAGAATATTTGAATCTCAATAAAATTATTACAAAACAATTCTAATAATTAGTTTTTAAAAATATTTCAATGTAATTTTTCGAAAATAATTGTATTACTTAAAAGAAATTTTGAATAATTTAAAAAGACTAATGAATTTTTTGATGATTATTAAAAAGTTAAAAAAAAATTATTTTAAAAGAATTTTATAAAAATTGTCAAGAATAATGAATTATTAAATTTATATTTAAATTCTTGAGAATAATCGATTTTTATTAATATTTTTAAAAATAATTATATTCTTTCGAGGAATTTTATTCAATTTGTATTGAAAATAATTAAATTGCTAGAAACAATTTTAATATTTATGAGAATATTTAAATTCTTACGAAATTTCTTTTGAATAATAAACAAGAATATTTTAACAATTTTTTTAAGTTTCTAAATAATATAAATTTAGTAAAATCTATTAAAAATAATTAAATTTTGGAAAAGTATAAATAAAAGTGACGAAATTTTTGAAGAATTTTAATTGTAAGGACAATTTTTTGTAATTTTAATTGTTATTAATTTTAATAAGTCCGAGAAGTAAATTTTGAATTAGATTGATTAGATTGATTAGAAGCTTTATTTTTCATTTTTAAATTTCTGTTTAAAGATTTTTAATTAAAATTTTTGATAATTCAATTATCAAAATTTGCAATAAAATTTCTTGAAAAGTTGTTTCTCAAAAATTCTAAAATATTACTTGAAATAAATTAATTATTTTCAATTAAATTTTACAAAATTTGAACTATTAAAAACAATTTTTGAAAGATTTGTTTATAGTTATTTTTCGCATTATAAAAATCTAAATAAGTTGCACTTTCTTACCAGTAAAATTGTCGTATTTTGTTGCATTGTTTGGAAGAAAAGTTGTAAAGTTTGAAAATAAGTCTAAAGAGTCTCAATTTTCTTAATTTCCGTAACAAAAACTTTGTTCACGACTTTTACCTATGATTTAACAATATGACAAAAATTTTCTTTTAATGTGTCATAGAAATTTTATCATTTATTATTTGGAAATCATGGAATTTCAAAATTCTTAAGAAAAAATGTTAATAGCAATAACTATTTAAAAAATTTAAATATTATAAAATTGTGTTACTTGCATTTTTCTATATCATATAGAATAGAAAAATGTTACATTCATAAAACATACTCACCCGTCAAAAAACGGTGGCACACTTCATAAATTTTTACACTCAGCTGAGGATTCGGTTCCGTCTGACGAAGATTTTATATGCTGAAAACTAATTCTTCTGAATATATACTTAAAAATTGTAGAAAATATTTTACTAATTTTTAAAATGAAAATTATTAAAATTCGGGGTTTAGGAACTTTTAAGGATGATGATTCTAGAGTATGGAAATAATGATAATTGATAAATAAAAATGTTTTTTTTAATTATGGTATATATATTTAAATAAAATAATTGTTTAAATCAATTTAAATGCTTGTTTATTTAGTTGTTTTTTTAAGTACAGTGAACAACAACTTCTTTTTAGTTTTCAATTATTTCCATTATCCCATTCTTAGATGATATGGTTTTGGCACAAATACATCTCTTAAAAACATCAAAATCGTATCCCAAAAGGATTTCTCTTCTTTAGGTTTAATTTTATCTATTTCATTTTGCAACCTATTAACTTCTTCTGCTTGCCGTCTTTCATTGTCTTCACGTACCTTTTCCATTTCTGCTTCACTAATTACGTTTACCTTATATTGACAATATGCAATTAATATTGCTGTTCTGTCATAAAGTATTTTAATAATACTCCTCAATAACTTATCTATTCTATCTATTTTTCCTGTCCCAATTAAGCTATCAATAAACTCAGTTAGACTGATTTTATTCATTAAATTTGTCTTCGTAATGAATTCTTTAAAAAGATCATGACTTCTTTTTAGAATATCAATTTTCATATTTATATCAGAATTATGCAATGAAGAAAGATCAATGTGATTGTAAATTTCTTGAAAATGGACTTTTTTCTGCCGTATTGCTGGTTTATCAGACGATTCGTTCAAATAATTCATGTCTTCAATGTACCTTTTATTCATTTCTGCAGTAAAATCTATAAAATGACTCATGTTCAGTATTACATCTTTAAGCTGACACTGATTCAGGCAAAGTCTTGATTTTGCTGAAAATGTAAAACCAATATTCTGGTGAGATGCTTTTTCTATCATCTTACCGTTAGTAATGGCTGGAATAATATTATAATCCATATTAGAAGTAAGTCTTCCTAATTTTTTTGCTTTCCTGAAGAAGCCTACTCTTTCGTTATGTTCTTTTATATGCTTTAAAAAGTCTTTTGAAACGTCGGACATTTTCAATTTTGGATTTATTAATCTGTCAGTTAATAAATAATTTAGGTATGTATAATCGATTGGTACTCTATTATCAGTTCGTTCTGGTGCTTTTGAGATAATTACTGATATACTTGGAAAAAAATCTTCAAACGTGCTATTAAAGTATCTGTCTAATGTACTTAAAAGTGTTAAAACCTGATTAACATTTGCCTTAGTAATGTCGTCCAAGCTGATAACTAAAATAAATTTCAGGGAATCTACATTTTTAGTCAAGTGATGCAGATAGAAGGCATTAGTTATATCATTCATGTAACCTCTATTGTCGTCAAATCCAGCGTTATCCCAGATATCCAAATTCGCCAATTCTGCCCTACTTGATGTCCATCTTGTGGGAATTGAAGTCGCCGATACTGATCCAGCTTTAATTTCTGGTCCTTGGATACCTGGGTTAGCCTTTTTTATTTTTGTTTCCACAATCGTAGTACCCTCTTTATAAACTACCAATGAATTTCCAATTAAGTAATTAATTAGGGTACTTTTGCCGGCTCTTGCATTGCCTAGGACAATTGCTGCATTGCTTCTTTGACCTCGAATTGCATCTTTCATAAGACGTTCTGATTCACTGAAAAGTCTTTTTACTTCAATTACGTCATTAATATTGAAGTTACAATCATCTTCGCTTCTGATGATCGCAATTAGGAAGCAGATTAATGCTAATCTTATCATGATTTCTGATGATGTTGTTACTTTACTCAGTTGATATTTAAATGTAATCGACTGCAAATACTATTGCAATTTGTAAATATAAAATAATTCGAATAGATAATAATTTGATCTTAAAAATGATATACTGCTTACCGCCTTACGGTGACTTATTCGTGTGTGTAGTATGCAGGAATAATCGCAGACGAACTTTACTATTTCTTTTTTGTTTCAAACCTGGATGCTATGTCACAGAAGACTGCAAGATGACGTTTGAAAATCCAACTTATTTAAATAGTGCTTAATGGCGTTGGAAGGACTGTGAAATTTCTAGGTTACGTGAGACCTATTATCGCCCAACATAATACGGCACTGACTGGTTTAAATGACTTGAAATAGGTAAACAAGCATTTTTCAACTAATTTTTCTCTAAACACAGACACGTTTTGTAAAGAATGCCAAGGGTAAGCATCTTGTAAGTTAAAATAATCCAAAAAATTGTTTAGATCCATTCTCAAAAGCGGTTATGTTTTGTAAAGTTGGAAATGAATGTAATGCTAAGAATACGACAGCTGGGCTATTGTACTCGTTGCATGCTTCTGCCCTCTTCTGGCAACTAGCAGTAAACAGCTTTTTGCTGTCTCTCATTTATTCCAATTCTACAAAACATAACCTCTTTTCACCATGGATTTAAACAATCTTTCAAATTATTGTAATTTAGAAAATGCTTACAGTTTGTAATTTGGCAGATTTTACAAAAAGTGTCTGTGTTTAGAGAAAAATTAGTTGAAAAATACTTGTTTACCTATTTCAAGTCATTTAAACCAGTCAGTGCCGTATTATGTTGGGCGATAATAGGTATCACGTATAACCTAGAAATTTCCAACGTCGTCAAAATATCTCAGAAAATTTTATGTCCTCTTATTCAATAGAAAATGTACAGGTGTTCAATGAGTTTAGTTTTTTGGGAGAAAAAAAATATTATTTCTCAGTGAATAGATGTGCTTTTAACCAATAGAAAAACTACAAATGTAAGAAGTTGAGATTAGAAAAGAAAAATATTTGTTGTCAAATATAATGTTAATCAATAGAAAAACTGCAGGTGCAACGATTTATGATTATAGAAGAGAAAAATATTTATCACTGCGAATATGTATTGTTAACCAATAGAAATAATACAGGTTTCGCTGTACAATTATCATATATGTACATTTTTCCAAAGAAATTGGCAATTTTATGACAAATGTTAGCAATTAAAATTCATTTCAATTATAGTTATAGAGATTTTTTTAAAACAATTAATTATTAAAAATAATGGATTTATAGAAGAATTTTAGTTAAATGTTAAATGTTAAATGTTAAAAACACCTAAAAATTGAATGAACGCAGAAATTCAATTAAAAATTATAATACAACTCTCTTGGCAAAATTTTAACTTATTTTCAAAAAATTTTATCAATTTCACATAAATATTTACTATTGCTTAAGTTCTTCGTAATAATTAAATTATTTTCATACATAATCAAATTATTACCGGGATTGGATTATTTTCATAAATAAAACAATTCTTTTTAGGAATTTAATTATTTTTAATACAATTTTATTCGAATTCCTGGAAAAATTTAATTCCTAAAAATTTTTATAAAACTTGTCAATTGTCAATAAGTTTCAATTATTTAAAAATGCTTTGCTAAAATTCTTCAGATCCCAACTGTTTGGTTTTAAGCTTGTCACATGTTTCACTAACGATTTATATGATGAAACCTCGAGTATGGTATTTTTTTTCCCACAAAAAATGCCAGATTTACTCTACTATCAGGGAAATCAAGAAAAAGGCAGGGAATTTTGTCAAAAAGTGCTGAAATAATGTTCAATTTCAAGAAATCATAAGAAAATTCTAAATGTTCTTCTTCGGGATTAAAAAGATTTTATTTCAAACTCTTTTTATTTTTAACAATAATATATTGATCTTTACAATTTTAAAATTGTATTCTTGGAATAATTTAATTAAAAAAAAACTATCAAGAAAAAAATGTTTTGTTTATGAATTATTTAGAAATAATTTTTTATTTAAAAATTCAAAAAAATATTCCAATAATCAGAAATTTATACTGAAAATTAAAACTTGAAATGTTCGTTTATCTATATCAAAAAATTTTTTTTACTAATTTAAAAGAATTAATATGTTTTAATGATTAATGATTATTTTCGAAACACAAAATAGAAAAATCGTTCCAAAGAAAAAATTAATGAAAAAATATTAATTTTAAAAACAAAGAATAATTTTGAAAAATAATTCTGTAAATCAAAAGTGTTAAATGTTTAAACAATTGTCTAAAGTTAAAGTAGACAAGTAAATAAAAAAAAGAAAAAAATTATTTTTAAAGAAAGAAACAAGTTTTTAAGAAAACTAGAAAATTGTGTATCGCAAAATTTTAAAACAGTAAAAAATGCATTTAACAGTAAAGATTATTTACATATCTATTATATAACAAAGTTTGGAAATTTTTCAGAAATATTTTTATTTTGTATTGCATTTTCTTTGGATATTTATTTTTTATGTTTTTAAAATTTATGACATAAAATATTCTATTTCCTCTACTTTTTCATACAAGTAAAAGAATTAGAAGGAAATATAAAAATTTTATAAACATTTAAATAAAGCAAGTAGACTGAGAAATATTTTCCAATTCTTAAAGATAAAATCTTCATCAAATATATTCATTTTAAATCTTAATTATATTTGATTTAATCCTTTAATGTTCAAATTTTTGGCACAATGTTTAAGGACTTATTTCAGTACTTTAAAAATCAATAGAAAAATTCACCAATCATAATTTCTTATATTTTTATAAACGTTGTATCGAAATAGCGTTAAAAAAATAATAAGAAATTTATAAACAAAAAAGTTATTATTTTTTTTTAAAGTCAAATTTTTGTTTATGTTTTTATATGAAACGGTTAAAAAATTAATTCCAAATGTTACATATAACGAGACAAAAAGATATCAGCTAGAAGATGAGACTATAGAGAAAATGAAAAATTACAATGGCTTCTCAAAAATGGAGTCTGAAGTTTAAATTATTTTTTCAAAATTTCATTCAAAAGTACGAAATGATTGTAAACTTAAAAGGTGTCGTTTAATGTTCCTAAAAACTTCTAAATAAATAAGCATTTAAATTGATTTAAACAATCATTTTATTTAAATATCTATTTTACAATTTTAATAATTTTCTTTTTCAAAATTGTTAAAATACTTTCTACAATTTTTAAGTAAATGCAAAAGAATTATTTTTCAGCATATTAAGTCTTCGTCAGATGGAACCTGATCCTTGGTTAAATTATTAAACTCATGTAATGGACACAATTCCGGGCAGTTATCCAATTTAAGTACATCAAAGTTTGTTGAATCATCAGAGTAATATAAAATCTGGAAAAATGAATATTGTTTACTTATTCTGAAATTTGTTGTTATTCTAAAAACTAAAAAGTTAATTCTACTATTAGTGAATTCAATTTATAATTTTATATGGAACACAAAGTTTCCTTACCCTAACGAAATATTTTCCATTCTGAAGATATAATTCAACCACAACAGCGGCGCAAAAATAGGGTAATTTAGTGAATTTTAATTTAAGAGAATGGAGGAAACCAGCAACGGTAGTATCATGACCACTGTATAGAAACATCTTCTCTCTCCTTTTGCCCTTTACAAAATCTTTCATACTCTCTGTAATGCCTCTTAAAAATATTCCTAACACAAAAATTTCATCCATTATTTGCTTCAGTCTAACAACTATTGTTATAAATATAACCTAGGCGATATTTAAAATAATAATTATGAAAATTATCAGTCATTTATATAAAAAAAGTAGAAAGAATTTTCTATACAAACTCAAAATATCTCTCACCCCCATTTAATTTTGAAAGAACTGGAGTAAAACTTAAAGACTTTAATGTTATTAGTGAAGCATCTTTCATGTCACCGTTTGGAAAGATATTTTTAAAACATTTCGGTAACTCCAAACCTAATGCAGCCTGAGCTTGTAAGTGTCCGTACAGGGCAAAAATGTGAAATAAATTTGTAAAAACATCCATTCCTGTACATTCAGAAATATTTTTAAATAAATCTTGAAACTCAAGTACTTGTTGTTTTATTTCGTTTGATTTTAATACATTGTCATAAGCATTTTTAAACCTAAAAATAATTTCATATTAGAATTGGATAAAGGTTAATTAAATTATATTATTACAGGGTTTCTAGAAAATTTCACCTTATGAAATTCTATGATTTTTCCATGCATGATTTCAAAGTGATAAATGATAAAATTTCCATGATACATTAAAAGAAAATTTTTTTCATAGCTAAATCGTAGGTAAAAGTCGTAAACAAAGTTTTTGTTACGGAAATTAAGAAAATTGAGACTTTTTAGACTTATTTTCAAACTTTGCAACTTTTCTTCCAAACAATGCAACAAAATACGACAATTTTACTGGTAAGAAAGTGCAACTTATTTAGATTTTTATAATGCGAAAAATAACTATAAACAAATCATTCAAAAATTGTTTTTCAATAGTTCAAATGTTGGTTAAATTTAAGTGAAAATAATTAATTTTGTTTCAAGCATTTTGTTTCAATTTTCGAGAATCAACTTTTCAAGAATTTTAATTGCAAATTTTGATAATAATCAAAAAATTCATTATTTCTTTTAAATTATACAAAATTTCTTTTAAATAATATAATTATTTTTTGAAAAATTACATTAAAATATTTTTAAAAACGAATTATTAGAATTGTTTTGTAATAATTTTTTTAAGATTCAAAATTTACTTTTTGGACTTATTAAAATATTTGAGAAATTACGGTCCTTATAATTAAAATTCTTCAAAAATTTTGTCATTTTTATTTATACTTTTCAAAAATTCAATTATTTTTAAAAGATTTTACAAAATTTGAATTATTTAGAAATTTTAAAAAAATTGTTTAAATATTCTTGTTTATTATTCAAAACAAATTTCGTAAGAATTTAATTATTCTCATAAATAATAAAATGTTTACTAGTTCAAAAAAGTGTTAACTTACTTAGCGATTTTTATAAAGCGTAAAATAAGTATAAAGAAATCTATCAAAAATTATTTTTTAACAGTTCAAATTTTGTACAATTTAATTGAAAATAATTATTTATTTATTTCAAGTATTCTTGAAAATCAACTTTTCACGAATTTTCATTTCAAATTTTGAAAATAATTGAATTATCCAAAATTTTAATGAAAAATCATCAAATAGAAATTTAAAAATGAAAATGAGTTTCTAATTTTTAAAATTTAATAGTTTTCATATTTTTATTACATATTCCGCAAAAATAACGTTTTAGAATTATTTTCAACATTTTCAAGAAAAAGAAATCATGTTCCAAAATTTTAATTAGAATTCATCAAAAAATTCATTAGTTTTTTTAAATTGTACAAAATTTCTTTCAAGTAATACAATTATTATTTTTTTTTTTGAAAAATTATATTAAAATATTTTTAAAAACTAATTATTAGAATTGTTTTGCAATAATTTTTTCAAGATTCAAAATTTACTTTTTGGACATATTAAAATTTTTGAGAAATCAAAGTCCTTATAATTAAAATTCTTTAGAAATTTCATCATTTTTATTTATGCTTTTCATTAATTTTATTTTTTTTAAAGATTTTACCAAACTTTAATGGTTTGGAAATTTTTCAAAATTTTACAAATATTCTTGTTTATTATTTAAAAAAAAAATTTCCTAAGAATTTAATTATTCTCATAAGTAATAAAATTTTTTATACTAATCTAAGTATTATCAATACTTTAATAACATTTTTCGAAAAAATACAGTTATCCTTAAAAATATTAATAAAAATCGATTATTCTCAAGAATTTTAATATAAAATCAATAATTTATTATTCTCGCCAATTTTAGTAAAATTCTTGGATACAATTAAATTATTTTTAAGAAATAATTAAAGTGAATCGTTTTAGATTCAAAATGCGATTTTATTCCTAAGCAATCAATAGTTCAAATTTCATTAAAAATAATTCAATTTGTTTCAAGTATTTTGTTACAACTCTTGAGAATCAACTTTTCAAGAATTTTAATTGCAAATTGTGATAATAATTGAAGTACCAAAAATTTTAATAAAAATCTTTAAAGAGAAATTTAAAAATGAAAATAAACTTCTAATTTTTCAAAACTGAATAGTTTTAATCTTTTTAATTACATATTTCACTAAAATAATAACATTTTAGAATTATTTTCAACATTTTGAAGAAAAAGAAATCATGTTCAAAATTTTTAATTAAAGTTCATCAAAAAATTCATTAGTTTATTTTTAAATTGTACAAAATTTATTTCAAGTAATTCAATTATTTTCAAAAAATTACATTAAAATATTTTTAAAAACTAATTATTAGAATTGTTTTGTAATAATTTTTTTAAGATTCAAAATTCACTTTTTGAACTTATTAAAATTTTTAAGAAATCATGGTCCTTATAATTTAAATTCTTTAAAAATATTATCAATTTTATTTATACTTTTCATTAATTTTATTTTTTTTAAAGATTTTACCAAACTTTAATGGTTTGGAAATTTTTCAAAATTTTACAAATATTCTTGTTTATTATTTAAAAAAAAATTTCCTAAGATTTTAATTATTCTCATAAGTAATAAAATTGTTTATACTAATCTAAGTATTTTCAATACTTTAATAAAATTTTTCGAAAAAATACAATTATTCTTAATAATATTAATGAAAATCGATTATTCTCAAGAATTTATATATAAATTCAATAATTTATTCAAAAAAAAAAATTAAATTAATTACTTTTTTACAATTTTTTAATAAAATTCCTTCAAAAATTCAATTATTCTAAAAAATTTAGATATAAAATGCTTCGAAATAATTCAGTTGTTTAAAGAAATTAAAAATAAAATTTTTAATGGTAAGAATTTCTTTATTAATTATTAATTTTTGTAAATACTAATACATTAATAACTTGAGAAAAAACTATGGAGAGTCGCAATTATTATAAAAAATTGATTTTATCTTTTTAAATAATTGAATTCTAGAACTTCTGGAAAATTATTTTAATTTATTGATTCAGAAAAATTTAATTAAATTCATTAAGTTTAGTTAAAAATTGTACAAAATAATTGAATTTAGGAAGGAATTATAATAATTTTAATTTTTAGAAATTATTGAACTTGATAAATTTTACTCATTTTCCGTAAACATTAATATTTTTTTCTCTCTCAATTTGAATCAGAGAAATTTCACAGGAAATCAGTCAAATTTCACTAATTCAGTGTTAGAGATGAAGTGTAAAAATAATTTTGTCAGAAAAAGTAATTTTAATGTCAGTAAATTGTCAGGGAAATTGATAAACTGAAACTTGTGACCACTCTGATCAATAAAGGAGCGTGAATTTCAATCTCATGGGTTTATAACAAAAATTTTAAAAAATTCCACTATCCGATTAGAAATTCCATGAGATTTTCATGATTCCATGAATCAAAATAAAATTTAATGACGATTCTATGATTTTTAGGTTTTTCCATGACTTGTAGAAACCCTGCTATTAAAAGATCATTATTGCAACAAAAGTTAATAATTTCATACTTTCCGCATTTTACGAAATCAGTATATAAGGAGTCACTGGCATGTATAACATTTTTTATAGGAAGTTGTTCAACTGAACTAAGTGAATACATTCCAGCAATGACATACTCCAATGTCATGTTTGTCCTAGTTCTATTTGTACTTCGAGCAATAAAATCAGACGGATTGTATGTTGCACTTAAGAGATCACTATAATTACGACGAAGCATTTCACCTCGTTTGAAAGCTGCATCTTTACCTTGCTGCCAAATTAATTATTTTTATAATTATAGAAATTAGAAAAATATAGAAATTATAGAAATTTTTCTGTATTCTGATCGCATTTATCATAAATACACTAAAATCTCTAATCTAATAATAGGAAATATTAAAAATTATCTATACATTTGATGATAAAATAACTTTTTCAATTGATGAAACCAGTTCTTATCGTTTTAGATATTTGACAAAGGAAAATAATACCGTTGTTTTTATTTTTTCTAAAAATAATATAAATTTAGAAAAAAATGAAAAGTTTTTAAATATTTTCTATACATTTTATCGACATTATTACTTTACGCCGTAAATTTTTTTGTCTGCAAAAAAAAATTTTATTTTTTTCCTCAAAATTTAAAGAAAAGCACTTTTTTATTTGAATAAAATTATTATAACAGCAAAGTTACCGGAGTCAAATTTCCGTAACCTATCGGTTGATAAGTATTATTTTTATGAGGATCCTTCGGATAAACTGCTCTCACATCAGGTGTTCGATGACCATGTCTAAAAACCTAGTTTTTTATCAAGTATTTAGTAAACATTTACGATTGTGTTGAAACTTTTTTTTTATTAAGTTTTATCAATTATTTTATTATAAATATCTTGAAATCATATTTTATTATAAATATCTTGAAATCATATTTAAAATATAAATAAAAAAATAAAAATATTATAAAAAAAAGTAAATAAAATAAAAAAAATAAAATAAAAAAATAAAAAAAATAAAATAAAAAATAAAAAAAATAAAAAAAATAAAATAAAAAAATAAAAAAAATAAAATAAAAAAAACAAAAAAAATAATAATAAATAATAATAAATATAAAATAATTAAAATATTATAAATATGTTCAAATAATAATTTTTTACTTACAACGCTAACCATGACAGGTTTCAGTTCATCAGACATTATGCCAATAATAAGAAAATTAGCCACTAACAAAAGCACATCGACAACACCACGATTCATCTTGAATTGAATCTTTGATACAATCAATTTATAAAAATTAATTTTTCTTTCAATTTAATACTTTCAGTACTTGTTTTTTTATTTTAGTCAAACAGTAAGTTTGAAAATTTGTAAAATTTTAAATTTATCAAATCAAGGTATTTATACACCTATATAACGTTCGTCGTGCAAGTGGCATTAAATATTTTTACGATGTATACGTGAGTTGAAAAAATGTCTAACCAAGCATGAGACAATACAGAGAACTGTAAATACTAATTTCTATAAATATATATGTATTTTAATTTTTAAAAAAATGTAACTCGATTATATATATTTACTGTTGGTAGGTACAAAAAATTACTTAAGGGCATTTCATTGTCAAGATAATAATGAACTCAAGGCTGTTAAAATAAAATTAAAAATATAGCGTCAATCCATTTTATTTCAACTAAAGTGGTCGTCGACTAATTTTGAAAAATTGTAATATTCCGCAGGAATGATTTTGATGTTACTAAAAGTCAGAAGATAAAAAGATTTTTTCAAAATAATTATACAAGTTTTGTAAAATATAAATTTAAAATGTAAGAGATGCTAAGAGTTGCACTTTTCTGCCAGTGGAAAATAATGTAAAAGAAATACAATTTAGTACAAAAATGTGACAAAAATTATTGGCATTTGTTAAGAATGTTTGAATAATTTAAAATAATAGTAATATAAAATAATAAATAAAATAAAAAATAATAGTAATATAAAATAGTAAATAAAATATAAAATAATAGTAATATAAAATAATAAATAAAATATAAAATAATAGTAATATAAAATAATAAATAAAATATAAAATAATAGTAATATAAAATAATAAATAAAATATAAAATAATAGTAATATAAAATAATAAATAAAATGTAAAATAATAGTAATATAAAATAGTAAATAAAATATAAAATAATAGTAATATAAAATAATAAATAAAACATTATCCCAAAGTTCAACATTAAAGTAATAACATTTTTATCAACAAGTAATGAAAATTTGGGATTATAATATAAAATAAAAACTTACGGAATTATTTAAAAATTAGTAATTTTTTGAAAATAGTGTGTTTTTTAAGGGTTAATGAATGGAACTTTTTTTAAGTTGAAGTTGGTTTATTATTATTATCAATGCTTATCTAACTTCAACTTTATGAAAAATGACATTCATCAACCTAATTAGTTAAATTTTTCAATATATATATATTCAATTAAAAATTAAATCTAATTTAAAAATGGATTTATAGGAAATTTCTAGTTAAAAACATTTTTAAAAAATTGAATTTTGGAGAAGTTACAAATAATTCCAGAAATTCAATTATTTTCAAAAGTAATAAAATTCTTCTCAAAAAAGTTTAATTATGTTAAAAATTTAAAGAAAAATTCACACAAAAATCACAATTATGTTAATAAATAACAAAATTCTTCTCAAAAATTACTTAATAAAAACCTTTTTTTAATTGTACTCAAACATTTAATTTTCATAAATAATAAAAATTGCACAGGAATTCAATTATTACAAATTTTTTCTATAAATTTCTTCACAATAATTTAATTTCATAAATAATTGATTTTTTTAGGAATTCAATTATTTTTAGTTAAAAAAAAACAAAAAAAATTGAATTTTTTGAAAAGTTAGAAATTATTGCAGAAGTTCAATAATTTTCAAAATGTAAAAATAACAAAAAATTCTACAAAAATTTAATTATTTTTATTAAAATTTGGAATAAAATTCTTGTCAAAATTTCAATGATTTTCAAAAATTTTCAAATCCATTAGTCAATTAAATCATTTTATAAATATTTTGATGAAATTCTCTGCGAAAATTTAATTAGATTAGATTAGATTATTATTTAAATTCGAAAATTATTTTTGAGTGTATTTTTCTACCAATCGACAATTTGAAATGATTTTTGAGTGTTTTTTACAAAACTAATTTGAACTAATTCAATTTTCAACTAATTTTAACTATAATTTTACCTCAAATTTTAAATAATTTCCATTATTTACATAAGTCATAACACCAAAGTCTTATTTTAACAAATGAAGTTTTCTTTAATTTAATTTAATTTAATTTTAAAATTTTAATTCCTCTGTGGGAAAATAATAATTTAATCTTTATTCGAAATTAGAGTTATTGATGTTTTCGAATCATTTTGCAATTCAAGAAATTTTTAAATCAGAGGTTTTTACCCTTTTTCAAATTCCCAAACTTTTCCAAGTTTTCCAGGTTGAAAAACGGAATTTTTTCAGGTTTTTAAAACAACATTTATTATTAATTAGAAAAATATTGAGAACCTCAAGAATTCAAGTATTTTTAAAAGAATAACATAATTTTTCGCAAAATTCTAAATATGTTCCAAAACTGCCAAAAATTCCTGTCAAAATTTGTAAAATCTTTATAAATAATTAAATTTTCCTCCGAAATTAAATGATTTATCTAAATTTTAATAAAATTCTCATCAGAATTTCAATTATTTTTTATATACAAAATTTTCATCTGAATTTCTCGAAAAATTCAATTATTTAAAAAAAATGATTAAAAATGTATAATGAAATTCAATTATTATTAAAAAGTTTGTTGATAAAGTTCTTCATGACAATTCAATTTTAAAAAAAGTTCAATTATTTAATAAAATTTTCATTTTAAGAGTAAAAAAAATGAATTCTCGTAGAATTTTCAAATAAATAAATATTTTTGTATTTGATATTCACTTATAATCGAAAACTTTTACGGAAATTTATTTGTAATTCAAAATTTATTTGAATATTCTACAAGAAATCAATTATTTAACAAATAAAAATAAACACTTTATTAAATAATTGAATGTTTCTTAAAATTGAATTTTCGTGAAAAATTTTATCAAAATTAATTTATTACTATTATTATAATTTATTGCCAAGAGACAAATTTAAAAAAAATTTAACAATAATTTCATTTTTCGAGAAATTCGATGAAGCCTTGTATATTAAAAATAATTGAAATTCAGCCAAGAATATTATTAAAATTTTTGAAAATAATTGAATTTCGGAAAAAAAATTTATTATTTATAAAGACATTTTAAATTTTGACGAGAATTTTCGTAAATTTTCAAACATAATTGGATTTTTGCGAAGAATAATATTGCATGTGAAAATAATTGAATTCTTCAGACTAATTTTATTAAACTTTCGTTTGAAATAATTGAATTGTTTTGTGAAATTTTATGAAAATAGGAAACATTGAAAATAATTGGATTTTGAAATATTTTTGATATCAATTAAATTTCAATTAAATTCAATTAAATTTCAATTTCAATCAAATTAAATTTTTATTACAATTATTTAGAAAGATATTAAATTGTTATAAAAGAATTTCATTAAAATTTATGACCTGAAATAATTTAATTATTTAAAGAATAATTGAAGCTAAAAAAAGCTAATTGAGCTAAAAAAATAATTGAATTTCTGAGAAGAATTTTACGTATTCTTTTAAAAATAATAATTCAATTTCTCCGATAATATGTATTAGCTTCAAAATTCCCTTTGTTTCAGTGTTTTTAACTAAAATTCTTCTATAAATCCGTTATTTTTAATAATCAAATATATATATATTGAAAATTTTTTTCTAATTGTAGAAGAATTTTAATTATTAAGGTTTCTTTAAAAATCTAGGTTTTTAAATTGTTTAATGACATTCGTTTAAAATTGAAATTTTACAAATTTTTAAATGAAAATCCTTTCAAGTATTCAAGTTATGAAAATTGTAAATTCAATTTGTTCAATTTATGAAAATTGTAAATTCAATTCGTTCAATTTATGAAAATTATAAATTCAATTCGTTCAAAATTGAATGAATTTTGAAATATTTTTAGTAAAATTAGTTTTCAAGAATAAATACAATTAGCAGACAAAAATTTTCCAGGATTTCGATGAAAATTCGCTGACTTTTCAAGGTTTTTTCAATCTTTATAAAATTCCCTGACATTTCCGGGTTTTGCAGGTTGCGTGTCAACCCTGCAAATGTTACGATCTATCAAAAAAAAAAAATCCAAAAGTGTATACACAGTATTCGAAAAAATTTGAATATTGTACACGATTTATTTTTTAAATAAGTAAAAATTTGTGATTGATTACACAAAAATACAATTTAGTAAATTGATCCTAAAACTTTTGTCAAGGCAATAAATAGCAGTTGAATATAATTTCATTATGTTCCCATTAGAATACCAGTGGAAGTTGGCGTTTTAGCGGAAGGAGCACTCGCCTGACGAACACTCATCTCCCAAGTGTCCAAAAGTTGAGAGACAGAAAATTGTTTCGGCAATTTGGAAATTCGTGCAGTCAATGCATCCTTCACGCCACTGAGAAATGCCGTTGTATATTCATGCGGTGCCATAACGCAACGCGGTGGTGTCAACGGATAATCAGCGGGCACTGTCACTGAAACCGGTGGCACACAAGGAAGATGACGATCATCCAACCAGCAAATCAATTGAATACACAACGATCCATTCTGTTGTGCAGGATCTAAACTGACTTTAAATCTCTGATCCAGTCTCGCTATTTCTCCCTGTAGAACGTCAGGAATTTCACTCGTTGACTCCTCAACTTTTTGCCTCTTTAAAGGCGGTGGTAAATTTCTGTATGAAAAAAGAATTTTTTTTTAAAAATTCATTTGTGATTAATTCCAAAAAAAATACAATTTAATGAATTGATCCCTAGAGAAAGGGAAATTAATTTACATTCAGGGGGAAAATAATGAAAAATTAATGCTTACTTAATTTCAGGACCAAAGAAAGCTTCGATACAAGGTCCGAATGTTCTCTGCAATGTGTGATTGGCAACGGGACTTTGTAAATGTGAACTAACTGCTTCTAAGAGTGGACTGAAGAAATGATTTTCCTTCAATGTCGCGAGTGCAGGTCCAACGCTGCCATCGCCTCTTTTCGAAAAATCCATCTTCTCCAATGCAATTTCACATTTTTGTAATGTTTCCACAGGCATTCTTTTCGATGGATTGGATAAAATTTCAAGAAGTTTTTTCATTTTTGATGTCTTATCGGCGCCTGAAATTATAAATATATTTTTTTTGGCAAAATTTGCAAGTGCTAATAATAGCCAAAAAAAAAAAATAGACGAATTCTTACTTCCTTCGCCATTTGATCGTGCAACCATTTTCCTCAATGGTTCAATGTATTTGGTTAGTCGGCGAAGTGTTTCTTTATAAACGTGATCCTCCATTGGACTCGGTGCCGTTCCCATACCGGCTGGAGTATTCAAAGAACTACTCGGAGATGGTGCCATACCTTTCGAAAAAATACAAAGTAAAGAAGAATTAAATTCGAAAAAAATATTTAAAAAAACAACAATTTGCTCTCCTTTTCGAATTTGACCATATAGTAAATTTTTATTTTCCTAACAAAATAATATTAAACGTTTTAATTTACCAACAGATCGTTGTCCCGAAAGAACAGATGGTTGAGACATTGGAGATGGAGCCAAAGCAGGTGACGGGACCATTTGATTGCTAAAAACGAAAAACAAAAAATTAATTCATTAAATTCTACGAGAATTCATTTATTTAACTCAAAAAAAAAAATTTTATTTAAAAAAATAAACTTTTCATAACTTGAATACTTGAAAGCATTTTCATTTAAAAATTTGTAAAATTTCAATTTTAAACGAATGACAAAAAAAATAAAAACCTAGATTTTTAAAGAAACTTTAATAACTAAAATTCTTCTAAAATTATAAAAAAAAAATTTAATATATATATTTGATCATTAAAAATAACGGATTTATAGAAGAATTTTAGTTAAAAACACTAAAACAAAGAGAATTTTGAAGCAAATACGTATATTATTGGAGAAATTCAATTATTTTTAAAAGAAGTAAAATTCTTCTCAGAAATTAAATTATTTTTTTAGCTTTTGTTATTTATTCTTTAAATAATTAAATTATTTCAGGTCATAAATTTTAACGAAATTCTTTTACAACAATTTAATATCTTTCTAAATAATTTTAATAAAAATCTTGGTTGAAATTTAATTGATTTCAAAAATATTTCAAAATTCAAATATTTTCAATGTTTCCTATTTTCATAAAGTTTCACAAAACAATTCAAGTATTTAAACCAGAAGTTTAAAAAAAATTAGTCTGAAGAATTCAATTATTTTCACATGCAATATTATTCTTCGCAAAATCCAATTATGTTTGAAAATTTACGAAAATTCTCGTCAAAATTTAAAATGTCTTTATAAATAATTAAAGTTTTTTCCGAAATTCAATTATTTTCAAAAATTTTAATAATATTCTTGGCTGAATTTCAATTATTTTTAATATTGAAGACTTCATCGAATTTCTCGAAAAATGAAATTATTGTTAAATTTTTTTTTAAATTTGTCTCTTGGCAATAAATTATAATAATAGTAATAAATTAATTTTCATAAAATTTTTCACGAAAATTCAATTTTAAGAAACATTCAATTATTTAATAAATTGTTTATTTTTATATGTTAAATAATTAATTTCTTGTAGAATATTCCAATAAATTTTGAATTACAAATAAATTTCCGTAAAAATTTTCGATTATAAGTCGATATCAAATACAAAAATATTTATTTATTTATTTGAAAATTCTACGAGAATTCATTTTTTTAACTCTTAAAATGAAAATTTTATTAAATAATTGAACTTTTTTTAAAATTGAATTGTCATGAAGGACTTTATCAACAAATTTTTAAATAATAATTGAATTTCATTAAACATTTTAAATCATTTTTTTTAAATAATTGAATTTTTCGAGAAATTCTGATGAAAATTTTGTATATAAAAAATAATTCAAATTCTGATGAGAATTTTATTAAAATTTTGATAAATCACTTAATTTGGGAGGAAAATTTAATTATTTATAAAGATTTTACAAAGTTTCATGGGAATTTTTGGCAGTTTTGGAACATATTTAGAACTTTGCGGAGAATTATGTTATACTTTTAAAAATAATCGAATTCTTGAATTTTACAATATTTTTTAAATTAATAGTAAATGTTGTTTTAAAAACCTGGAAAAATTCCGATTTTCAACCTGGAAAACTTGAAAAAGTCAAGGAATTTGAAAAGGGTAAAAGCGTGGCAACCCTGATTTAAGAATTTCTCGAATTGCAAAATGATTCGAAAACATCTATAACTCTAATTTCGGATAAATATTACATTATTATTTTCCCACAGAGGAATTAAAATTAAATTAAATTAAATTAAAGAAAACTTCATTTGTTAAAATAAGACTTTGGTGTTATGACTTATGTAAATTATGGAAATTATTTCAAATTTGAGGTAAAATTTTAGTTAAAATTAGTTGAAAATTGAATTAGTTCAAATTAGTTTTGTCAAAAACACTAAAAAATCATTTCAAATTGTCGATAGGTAGAAAAATACACTCAAAAATAATTTTCGAATTTATATAATAATCTTCCTATTTTATTCTTTTATTCTGTCTGTCCACACTTTAAAAAATTTTTTTTTCTTGAGGAAAAGGTAAAAAAAGGTATTTTTGCACGATTTATAATAAAATAATAGTTGAAATTAGAAAATTAGAAAATTTTCAAAAATTGTGATTAACAAATTAATTTTTACTTTGTATTACAAATTTCGTTTAACTGATGGAATTTTTTTCCTTTCTACTTAGAAAATATATTAGAAAATTGATAATTGTTAAAAAATTTTAATATCCATTCTATGCAAAATTTTTATTTTTCAATAACAATATTTTTCTCAAACTCATTCTTTTCCCTTGGGAAAAAAACATTACAAATTCCCCTTTCTTAATAATTTTCTAGAAAAATTCTCAATTTTCATAAGGAAATAATTTGCATCAATTTATGTTTGTTAATTTTTATTTTGCTTTTATAAAATTAAGTTTTTTTTTAAAAAGAGAAAAAAAATTATTATAAATTCTATTTGTCGATTACAAATTTTAATTAAAAATGGAATTGTTTTTTATTTTGTAAGCCCGTTGATACTTAAATAAATAAAAAATAAAAAAAATAAAGAAAAATGGAATTGTAAAAAATTGATGTTTAAAAAATAAAGGAAAAAGAATTACTACAAAAAAAGATCCGTTACATTTCTTTAAGAATTTCTTTAATTGTAAAATTCTTCGAAAACATCAATAACTTCTTCATTAAATAAATATTCAATTATTAATATTTTTTCACAGGAATTAAAATTTTTCCAAAGATTCAGATTCAACCCTTTTTGAAATTAAATATTTTATAAAAGTATTAGCATTATTTTATATTAAAAGAATTAATAATTAATTAAAAAAAAGATTTCTTCAAAATTGCCAGTTAAAAGTATAAAAAATTCAAATTTTCAAGTATTTTAATTGGAAGCTTTTTCAAAAGTATTCAATTATTTAAGTACAAAAGTAAATAATTTATTGAATAACTAAATGTTGTTTTTAAAATTTAATTCTCATAAAGAATTTTATTAACAATTTTTTTGATTAAATTTCTAATTAAATTTTTAAATTCTACTCGAATTATTTCTACGAATTTTAACAAAATTTTTAAGAATAAATACATTATTCGAGAAATTCGATTAAAATTGTTAAAATTAATTGAAATTCTGCAATGAGTTTTATATTATCTATGAAAATAAAATTAATTTTCTATAAAAAGTTTTTTTATGAAAAAAATAAAATTCTATCAAGAAATGTTTAATTAATTCAATTCTTTTTGGCGAATTTCCATACAATTTTTAAGAATTAATCATATTTTTCGAGAAACTGGAAAGAAAAGTGTTTTATTAAATTTGTAAAAATAATTATATTCCTAAAAACTAATTTACTATTTAACAAAATAATTTACGAATAAATTAATAAAATACTTTGTTAACTTGAATTAGTGTGGAATTTTTTTTTTATTTCTCCAAATAATTAAACTTTCGCAGAGAATTTCATTAAAATATTTATAAAATGATTTAATTGACTAATGGATTTGAAAATTTTTGAAAATCATTGAAATTTTGACAAGAATTTTATTCCAAATTTTAATAAAAATAATTAAATTTTTGTAGAATTTTTTGTTATTTTTACATTTTGAAAATTATTGAACTTCTGCAATAATTTGTAACTTTTCAAAAATTCAATTTTTTTTAGTTTTTTTTAACTAAAAATAATTGAATTCCTAAAAAAGTGAATTATTTATGAAATTAAATTATTGTGAAGAAATTTATAAGAAAAATTTGTTATAATTGAATTCTTGTGCAATTTTTATTATTTATGAAAATTAAATGTTTGAGTACAATTAAAAAAAAAGGTTTTTATTAAGTAATTTTTAAGAAGAATTTTGTTATTTATTAACATAATTGTGATTTTTACGGGTATTTTTCTTTAAATTTTTAACATAATTAAACTTTTTTGAGAAGAATTTTATTACTTTTGAAAATAATTGAACTTCTGGAATTATTTGTAACTTCTTCAAAATTCAATTTTTTAAAAATGTCTTTAACTAGAAATTTCCTATAAGTGCATTATTTTCAATTAGATTTAATTTTTTATTAAATATACACATTGACAAATTTAACTAATTTCAAGAAGAATTTGAATTATTGATATTTTGCAAAAATCTATGTTTCTAAAAATTTCTAATTAAATTCATTCAAAATTGAAATTTTATAGAATTTCAAGTTAAAACCTTTTGAAGTTAATTTATTTATGAATATTATAAACGCCAATTTTTTTTTTAAATTGAATTAGTTTTAAAAAATTTAAGTAAAATTTTCATTAAATAATTTCTAAGAAAGTAATAATTTTATGATAGTTGAAGAAAAAATAAAAATTAATTAATTAGTATTAATCTCAAACATCTGGATTTTGTAAGTTGTAAATTTGTATTCTACATTCTTTTTAAATAAAAATAATTTTTTTGAGAAATTTATAAAAATAATAGATTCGGAAAATCATTGAAATGCGGAAGATTTTTGAGAATAATTGAATTTTGTGAGAGAATTTTGTTATTTATAAAGATAATTGTGATTTTGACGAGAGTTTAAAAAAATTTATGCAAATAATTTAAGTTTGTATGAGAATTTTGTTATTTGTAAAGATAAATTGTGATTTTGACGAGAATTTGAAAAAATTTATGAAAATAATTGAATTTTGTTGAAGAATTTTGTTATTTGTAAAGATAAATTGAGATTTTGACGAGAATTTGAAAAAATTTTTGAGAATAATTGAATTTTGTGAGAGAATTTTGTTATTTATAGAGATAATTGTGATTTTGACGAGAGTTTAAAAAAATTTATTAAAAAATAATTGAATTTTGTAGAAGAATTTTGTTATTTGTAAAGATAAATTGTGATTTTGACGAGAATTTGAAAAAGTTTTGAGAATAATTGAATTTTGTGAGAGAATTTTGTTATTTATAAAGATAATTGTGATTTTAACGAGAATTTGAAAAAAATTTATGAAAATAATTTAAGTTCGTAGGAGAATTTTGTTATTTATAAAGATAATTGTGATTTTAACGAGAATTTGAAAAAAATTTATGAAAATAATTATAAAGATAAATTATAAAAATAAATTATAAAGAATTTATAAAGATAATTGGGATTTTGGCGAGAGTTTAAAAGAATTTATTAAAATAATTGATTTTTGTAGGAGAATTTTGTTATTTATAAAGATAATTGTTACTTTGACGAGAATTTAAAAAAAATTAACATTTACCTTTGTGGAGCGCCCAAACCTCCTGGACTTGGCGCTGAAGGTGATGGACTTTGATTTAAGAATTGATTAGGCGTCACATTGCGTGGCCCGGGGAATCCGACATTCATCATTTCCGGTGGCTAGAATAATTAAAAAAAAACTTTTTAATAGAAAAAAAAATGAATAAAACAAATACTCTTCTCCAATCATCACCTTTCTTTGAACACTATGCATTTGCTGTTGCAATTGATTGGCACCAATTTGTCCCGAGCCCATTTGATTCATTTGCTGCTGCATACCAGTTTGTAAATTATTTTGTATCCCACTCTGCAAACCACCGCCCATTGTTCCTCCCATTTGTCCAGGAACTTGATTCGAAATTTGACTCTATAAGAAAACGGAATTTTAAAATTAAATTGTTCGCTTTTTCTTCGTATCAACTTGAATTTAAAATTTCAATGAACCTGAATACTTTGTTGAGGTTGTCCACCGCCCATTTGAGTGCCCATTTGTCCCATTTGTCCGGGTCCAATTTGCACCATTTGCTGCGGTATATTCCCTTGACCAATTTGATTAATTTGTGTTAGAATTGAACTGTTCTGCATTCCCTGCATTTGACCAATGTGACCAACGGCTCCCGTTGCTTGACCAGGCATTATACCCATTCCGGGCATTTTATTCTGCATACCGGGCATGTTCACACCTTGTCCCGGTCTTTGATTTAAACTCTGGAGAACTGAAACAAAAGTTCTCAATTCTCAAAAAAGCAATAAGATTAAAAAAATGTGAATCAAGCGCGTAAATATTATTTTACCGAACTAAGTGATATTTTAGAAAGAATAAAATTGCAAAAAAAAAATAAAGTAAAATAAGAAATTCGTAAACTTAATAATTGCAGAAAATATTTTTAAATTTTCATCACTTCGTTAAAAGTGAACGATTTTCAATGTTAAAATTCAGCGATAGGGAGAAGAGAAATTTTCTTTTACTGCTACCTCGGGATACTTTTTTTTTATGTTGGTATAAAAACGACTTTTTTTTAATAACACTACTAAAAAAAATTTATTAAAGAAAAATCTAATTTCCTCGAGTAAGTTATTACTTGTGCTTTTTTTTATGTGCAGATGACAGAAAAATTAAAGTGTACCCGACTATTGGAGATAATGCTTATCTCTAGCATAATTTTTTTTGAAAATAATTGAATATTTTGAAAGAATTCTTGCGATGAATTTTGCTATTTAAAAAAAGAATTCAAGTTTTCTGAAGAATTTTATCAAAAAATTTTGAAAATAATTAAAGTTAATTAATATTTTTAAAAATAATTGTCTACTTTCGAGAAATTTTACTATAGTTAAAATGAAAATAACTGCATTCCTTTGAAGAATTTTATTATTAATGACAATAAATTGAATTCTAGCGAAGAATTTTATTAAAATTTTCCAAATCATGATTAAATTGTTATAAAGAATTTCTTTAATATTTTTTTTAAGAATTTACTTTCTTTATTAATTTTTATTAAAAAACTTTGAAAATAATTGAATTTAATCAAGAATTTGTTTCAAATTTTAAAAATAATCGCTTCTGTTAAAAATTGAATTCTTGTGAAAAATTGTATTATTTATAGAAATAATTAAATTCTCATGAAGAATTTTACTATTTTTTGAAAATAATTGAATTGTTTCCAAGAATTTATTAGATTTATTTGGTTCTGTTAAAAATTGAATTCTTGTGAAAAATTGTATTATTTATAGAAATAATTAAATTCTCATGAAGAATTTTACTATTTTTTGAAAATAATTGAATTGTTTCCAAGAATTTAATAGATTTATTTGTTTCTGTTAAAAATTGAATTCTTGTGAAAAATTGTATTATTTACAGAAATAATTAAATTCTTATGAAGAATTTTACTATTTTTTGAAAATAATTGAATTGTTTCCAAGAATTTATTAGATTTATTTGGAAAACAAGCGAATTTTTTTGAAAAACTACTAAAAATTGGATAAAAATTTTATTCAATCTTTTAGTGAAATTTTATTGAAAAAATTGACGGAATAAAATTTTTATAAAGAAATTGATTCATTTTTTTAATTTTTAAAGAAAATAATTTAATATTTCACAAGAATTTTCTTAAAAATTTTAGAAATAATTGAATTTTTGAAATTCAAATTACTTTTAGAATTATTTTTAGAAAAATTGAATGTTTGCAAAGAATTTACTAAATATTTGACCTGTTTCAATAAAATTATGCAAATTTCCGAGAATAATTGAATTTTCTCGTAAAATTTTCTTTAAAATTGAATTCAAAATAATTTAATTTCTGCGAAGAATTTCACTATTTATGAAAATAATTGAACTCCTCCGAAGAGTTATTTATTTATTTATTGAAGATAAATCCCTAGGGTTATTTATAGTTATTTTTATTAGTTATTTTAGAATTTTTCAAACTATAAACAATAATAATTGAATATTTTCTTAATAAGTGAATTTATTAGATTTTGATTATGAATTTATCGAAAAATTAAAGTGCGAAAATAGGAAATTTTTTAATTTGCATTATAATAATAGAAATAGAGTAAACCTACGATTCGTTGCTGCATTGGTATTTGGTTGTGGAACCATTCCTTGTGGATTTGCGCCCGCATTTGGAATTCCCATCATTTGATTATTTCCAGTTCCTTGTCTGGCGAGGGTTTGTAGTGCGCCAATTGGGTCAGACATCCCTTGATTTGGGCCATTTCCACCAGGTGCCATTCCTCCACCTTGCTTCTTTGAGTCTGAAACATTTTTTTATTTAAATCACTTTTCAGAAAAATTCACTTTATTCTAAACGAGATAGAATGTAAAAACTTAATTCTAATAAAAATAATAATAATAATAATAATAATAATAATAATAATAATAAGAATAATATTAATAATAATTACTCATTTCTCTCACGTGAAGTATCAATCTAGCTATGAAGCTCAAATATTCTTCCTGCAAAAACGAAAATAATTTTTAGTATTTATTTTTTTTTATATTTATTTTTTTAATATTTTTACCAGAATTTATTTTAAATAAATTCTGTTTATAGTACTAATTTAACTCTTATTATAATTTATAATTACAATTTTTAATGTCTGATTTATTTCTAATATAGTTCTTTTTAACGTCTAGACCTCGGATCGACTTTAACGAGCAAAAAAAAGTCACTTTAGTCGATTAAAAATAGAAAAATAAGTGGAAAAAATCGTTTATTTAAATTAATGTTGTCACAAACATTTTATTTTCCATTTCCCTGTTTCTTCACTTATTTCTAAATTCAATTAATCAAACCATGTACAATTTTGCTAAATAAATATTTAAATACTTCTCATTTCTTGAATCACGGAAAATACAATTTTAAAAATTTCAACTTTTGAAATTTAATAATTTTAACTTTTGAAATTTCATAATTTCAAAATTAAAACTATAACCTTTCAAAAAATTCAATTATTTTCTACAATTTTTAACTAAACTTCGTCCCTAAGTCATTTATCTTCATGAATTTTTAATCATTCTTTTGTAATTTCTTCCAAAATTCATTTATTAAATACGAAAAATCCAATTTTTATAATTTAAACCGTTTATTTTTCTTTTTAAAGATATCAATTAAGGTAGAACATTTTCAAAAATTTCAATCAAGAAATTCGTAAAATTAACTTTTTAAAAATATTTCTAAATAATTTTTTGAAACACAATAATTTTAAAATTACGTTCAATTAAAAAATAACCAAAGCATTAAAATTTGGTAAAATCGTTGAAAAAATAATTTAAATTTAGTAAAATCATTGAAAAATAATTCAAAAATAAAAATTTTAAATTATGGAAAAATAATTAAGTTGTTTTAAAAGTATAAAAAAATTTAACAAATTTTACGAAGAATTTTAATAATAATTGATTTCTGAAAAATTCTAAAGTAGTAAATTTTTAAAAATTTTAATCTACTTTGTTTGAAAGTAATTGCATCTGAAAAAATTATGACAAAACAAAGATAAGAATTAGTTTTTTTTACAAATATTTTAATGTATTTTTTTGGAATATAAATAAAGAATTTTTGTATAATTCAAGAAGAAAATAATTTTTTGATGTATTTTAATTGAAATTTGCGAATATGATTCTTTTTAAAGTTAAAAATTAATTCTGAATAATTCAAATTTTATTATTTTGTGTATGAATTTGAATTTTTGGAAATATTGCGAAAAAATTGAACGTCGAAAATATTGAAAATAATTGAACTTTAAAAAAATTAGAACGTATTAATTCGGGAAATTAAACTTTTTTAAAAACTATTTTAATATTTTTCAAACCTTTTTTTCTTTAATTTTCATTTTTAGGGAATTTACATACTTGACGATTATTCATTAAAATTTTCCAGAATTCAATATTATTTGCAAAATTTTAAATTAAAATTCATTGAAAGTTAATTTTCAAAAATTCTAATAAAATACTTGAAAACATGATTTAGTTTTTAATTAAATTTTACCGATTTTCAATTATTCGAAATCTTTTTAATCGTATATTTGACAATATCCGAGGCTTGAAATTGGAATAAAATATTTCTAAAACAATTCAATTCTTCTCAATAGTTTCTAATAAAATTCTTTGTAAATTTAAATTATTTTCAAAATTTTCAATTAAAATATCTTTATAAAAATGCATTATTTATACGTTTTTTAACGAATATTCTTCTTTTTTAATAAAATGCAGTTATTTCCAAAAAGTTTAATAAATATTTTTAGAAGAATTTAATTTTCTATTAATAATTTGAATATAATGTAAATATAGAAATTTAATTTTCAAATTTTTTTAAAAATACTTTACAAGATCTCAATGATTTTCAGTACATCGACATTTTAATTATTTATAAAAATAATGGAATTTTTTAATAGAATTATATTTGAAACTTTTTTAAATAATTGAAAACCCGACAAAAAAATTAATTACATCTTCAAATAATTGAATTTCTGCAAAATATAAAAAAATAAGTGAATTATTTAGAAGAATTTTTACTAAAATTGCTTTTAAATAATTGAATCCCTGTGAAAAATTTACTATTTATTGATATTATTCAATTCTTTCGAGGAATTTAAACAAAAGGTTAAAAATAATTTAATTTTTCCTGAAATTCCATTTAAAAAATTGCATTTAGAATAATTGAAGTTTAGCGAAAATTTCATTAATTTTGAAAATAATTGTTTTCTCGAATTGATTATTTTTTTTTAAATGGTAAAAATTAATTCTGAATAATTCAAGTTTTATTATTTTGTGTATGAATTTTTGAAAATATTGCGTAAAACTTGAATATCGAAAATATTGAAAATAATTGAATTTTAAAAAATTAGAACGTAATAATTCGGAAAATTAAACTTTTTTCAAAACTATTTTATTATTTTTCAAACCTTTTTTTCTTTAATTTTCATTTTTATTGAATTTACACATTTGACGATTATTCATTAAATTAATTTTCCAGAATTTAATATTATTTGTAAAATTTTAAATTAAAATTGTTTGAAAGTTAATTTTCAAAAATTGTAATAAAATACTTGAAAACATGATTTAGTTTTTAATTAAATTTTACCGAATTTCTATTATTTTCAAAATTTCCAATTAAAATAAGTAAAAAATTTCATTATCTATACGATTTTTAATAAATATTCTTCTAAAAAGGTAATTATTTCCAAAATATCTACAAAAATTGTTTAAAAGAATTGTCATTTTCTACATAATTTGAATATAAAGTAAATATGTTAATTTAATTTTCAAATTTTTTTATAAATACTTTATAAGAATTCAATGATTTTTAAATTATAATATAAAATGTAGATTATAATTTTTAAATTAATTGAATCTAAAAAAATTAGAACTTGTTTTGAAAGGAAAAATTTGTTTTATATTTAACACATCATTTTTCTCAATGTAGAAAATTATTAATAATAATAACGAAAATCATTACCATTAATACTGAAATAGAATAAAGGAGAAAATTACTGTTTGTTTATAATAATTATTCACAAATTTTTAATTCTCAATTTTCAATTCTCAATTTTCAATTCTCAATTTTCAATTTATATTTTTCATCTAAAAGAGATTTTACGTTTTTTTCACCTAATTATCAAAAAATTGAATACTAACTTTGTTTTTAGCTTTTAGAAAAACATGATTCTCCATATCGCTGCTATTTTTCGCTGTAGGCATTCCTGACTTTTGAATGGCTTCCTCTCTGTAAAGAGGAAAAATAATAATTATTATTAAAGAAGAAAAAAATTATTTTTGTTTTTAAAATAGAAAAAATCTTACATTCTTGAAGCCATTCCTTGTCGGAAATTAGAAGTACGCCAAGACGTATCGTCCGATGCCATGATTAATTTCTATTCTCAACAATTTTTCTCTCTACAAAATTATATTATTGAGAAAAAAATTACCTTATTCTGAAAAAAGGCAAAAAAAATTATTTATTATTTAAAAAAAGGAATTTAAAAGAATTTTTGAGAATCTAAAAGTTTAGAATATTTAATTTTCGACCTTATTAAAAAATCTCTAAACAAGTAAAAACTCCTAAAGTGAAATTTTTCCAAAAAATAATAATTTATTAACAGCATTCCATTAGGAAAAATAGAATTTATTGAATAAATATTTTTGTGAATTTTAAAATTCTGCTCCAGAAAAATTAAATGCCCTGATGTCAATAAAGGTGCGTGTAACCTAAAATTAAACCTTTTTCCAGTTTATTCGGAATTAAGTTTCGAGAATAGTTTCTAAAAATGTAGAAAATTATTTTTTTAGAACTAAAAGCACTGTGTTTTTCTTTTAAATACTCACGTTTGTTGATAAACAAAATATTTTGACACTAAAAATGATGTAAATAAATATCACAAATATTGACGTATACTTTTGAAAATTATTATTTTTAATTCAATTTTATGGAAAAAAATTGAACACTAGTAAATAGATTTATTGTGGTGAAATTTAAGTTTTATTCTTAAAGACTAAGAATTATTCGAACAACTTTTTAGTTGTTAATATATTCATTATTTATTTCAATTATAAACTTGGATATAATAATAAGTAGAGCACTTTGTTTCCTACACGTAAGCTTTTTTGCGCCACCTCGTGACAGTTTGTAGCGTTTGTAGTCACTCGTATTACGAAACACGTGTGGACTCGCCTTTAAGTTATCAAAATTCGCTGCCCATTGAGAACCTGTTTTTTTCAATGACTCTGCATTGCTTGTTTTGTGTTTATATTCTCTCAGTCACTCAGTGTTGAAGTTGCATTTGTCACGTGGTTAATTCAGTCGTTTTTTTTTGTTGGAAAATCTAGCAAGAGTAATTTGACAGTTTCATTAAATAATTGTTTGATAATTTTTTGAAAAAATGGCACTTTGGAGAAGTTTGCCCTCCAAATTATCCGAAACAGCAAACATCATCTACAGTGCTGGCTCTCGTGCTGCATATCATCCAAATGTAAATTGTTTATATTTAACCTTCATCAACCTTTGTTTCTATACTTTTTTTTTAATTTACTCCTATAATTTTCTTTAAAAATTAAAAAATGGAAATGTAAAAAAATTTTGTAGAAACATTCGTTTTATTTTCTTGATGCGAAAAAAGTTTTAAAGTACGAATTCCATACTTTTTTTTAACAATAAAAAATACAGTTCAAGTGTATTTAATAATATTGCGAAAATTGATTTCTGTCGGATGCAATATTACTTTTAATGATCGCAAAATTGCTTCTTTTTGTGCAATAGTGAAATATAGATTTTAATTATGAGAACGTCTGCGCAAGGTAAGATATAGTGTTTACTCGCCGCGATATATAGTTATACATAACCTACAAAAAGCTTTAAATCGACTATCGGGAAATGCGGCTAAAGTTGTATATATTTAATAAACTTTCTTGAGACAAGGAGAAGAAAATAAAAATTAACTCTCAAATGGCAAATGAGCAATTAACAGAATTTTTAGAAAAAGAAACTAACGAAGACAGATTAAGAATAATCTACAAAGATATAGGAAACAGAAGAAAATCTATATTAATAATCGTTGTATTCTAGTAGATTAATTTAGAAATTATTCTATTGCAAATAATTCATTTCTTGAAAAGTATTTATAGAAAATATTTGAAAATTAAACTTATTTCAATAATTTGATTAACACTTTTTTCTTAAATAAATAATATTGAATTCTTTCGAGAAAATGTAAATAAAATTGTCTTGAAACAAATTTAATTCTTGACAAGATTTTTTAATTAAAATTCTCTAAATAAATTAAATTGTTTTTGAGAATTTATTTTAATTTTAATAATAATAATAATTTTTTTTTAATGATTTATTTTAATAATTTTTATAAGGGCAATTTTGAAAGTAATTGAATTATATCAAGAATTTAATAGCGATAAAAATTCTTTGCAAAAAGTCAAAAATAAGAAATAAATCAAATAATAATAAAATAAATAATAAAAATCTTGGGGAAAAATTTGATTATTTTTATAGAAATAAAGAAATTCTTATCAGGCTTTCACTTATTTTCAATAAAATTTTCATTGATTTCTTTGAAAAATTCAATTACTTCTAAAAATCTTATGCAAATTTTCGAAAAAAAATCCAATTAAAAAAGAATTGAATTTTCCACAACAGTTCAATTATTTTAAAAAGCTTTTAATATAATTCAATTCGAAGAAACAATTATTTACATAATTAATGAAATTTTCGCTAAACTTCAATTATTCTAAATGCAATTTTTTAAATAGAATTTCAGGGAAAATTAAATTATTTTTAACCTTTTGTTTAAATTCCTCGAAAGAATTGAATAATATCAATAAATAGTAAATTTTTCACAGGGATTCAATTATTTTAAAAGCAATTTTAATAAAAATTCTTCAATATAATTCACTTTTTTTTATTTTGAAGAAATTCAATTATTTGTAGATGTAATAAATTTTTGTGGTGGGTTTTCAATAATTTAAAAAACTTCCAAATATAATTCTATTAAAAAATTCCATTATTTTTGGAAATAATTAAAATGTCGATGTACTGAAAATCATTGAGTTCTTGTAAAGTATTTTTTAAAAAAATTGAAAATTAAATTTCAATATTTACATTATATTCAAATTATTAATAGAAAATTAAATTCTTCTAAAAAATTTTATTAAACTTTGTGGAAATAACTGCATTTTTTTAAAAAGAATATTCGTTAAAAATCGTATAAATAATGCATTTTTATAAAGTTATATTTATTGCAAATTTTGAAAATAATTTAAATTTACAAAGAATTTTATTAGAAACTATTGAGAAGAATTGAATTGTTTTAGAAATATTTTATCCCAATTTCAGGCCTCGGATATTGTCAAATATAAAATTAAAAGGATTTCGAATAATTGAAAATCGGTAAAATTTAATTAAAAACTAAATCATGTTTTCAAGTATTTTATTACAATTTTTGAAAATTAACTTTCAATGAATTTTAATTGAAAATTATGCAAATAATATTGAATTCTGGAAAATTTTAATGAATAATCGTCAAGTGTGTAAATTCCCTAAAAATGAAAATTAAAGAAAAATAGGTTTGAAAAATATTAAAATAGTTTTGAAAAAAGTTTAATTTCCCGAATTAATACGTTCTAATTTTTTAAAATTCAATTAGTTTCAATATTTTCGACGTTCAATTTTTTCGCAATATTTCCAAAAATTCAAATTCATACACAAAATAATAAAATTTGAATTATTCAGAATTAATTTTTAACTTTAAAAAAAAATCATATTCGCAAATTTCAATTAAAATACATCAAAAAATTATTTTCTTCTTGAATTATACAAAAATTCTTTATTTATATTCCAAAAAAATACATTAAAATATTTGTAAAAAAAAACTAATTCTTAGAATTGTTTTATCATAATTTTTTAAGATGCAATTACTTTCAAACAAAGTAGATTAAAATTTTTTAAAATTTACTATTTTAGAATTTTTCAGAAATCAATTATTATTAAAATTCTTCGTAAAATATGTTTAATTTTTTTTATACTTTTAAAACAACTTAATTATTTTTACAAGAATTTAAATTTTTAATTTTGAATTATTTTTCAAAAATTTTACTAAATTTAAATTATTTTTTCAACGATTTTACCGAATTTTAATGTTTTGGTTATTTTTTAATTCTACGTAATTTTAAAACTATTGTATCAAAAAATTATTTAGAAATATTTTTAAAAAGTTAATTTTACGAATTTCTTGATTGAGATTTTTGGAAATTTTCTACCTTAATTGATATCTTTGAAAAAGAAAAATAAACGGTTAAAATTATTATAAAAAATTGGATTTTTTGTATTTAATAATTGAATTTTGGAAGAAATTACAAAAGAATGATTAAAAATTCATGATGATAATTGACTTAGTGACGAAGTTTAGTTAAAAATTGTAGAAAATAATTGAATTTTTAAAAGGTTGTAGTTTTAATTTTTAGAAATTATTAACTTCAGAAGTAAAAATCATAAAAATTTTATTTCCCGTGATTTAAGAAATGAGAAGTATTTATATATTTATTTAGCAAAATTGTTCATGGTTTGATTAATTTGGATTTAGAAATCAGTGAAGAATCAGGGAAATGGAAAATTTTATTGAAATTATCTGCAATATTATAGTTAAATTTATTCCTAGAAATTTAATTACAATTGTATTGAAAATATTTGATTTTTTCCGAAGAATTTTATTATTTACAAAAATAATTGAATTCTTGTCAAGAATTTTATTTATTTACAAAAATAATTGAATTTTCGTCAAGAATTTTATTTATTTACAAAAAATAATTGAATTTTTGTCAAGAATTTTACTTATTTACAAAAATAATTAAATTCTTGTCAAGAATTTTATTTATTTACAAAAATAATTGAATTCTTGTCAAGAATTTTATTTATTTACAAAAATAATTGAATTCTTGTCAAGAATTTTATTTATTTACAAAAATAATTGAATTCTTGTCAAGAATTTTATTTATTTACAAAAATAATTGAATTCTTGTCAAGAATTTTATTTATTTATCTAATATATTAATTTATTTACTTCACAATTTATAAAATTACATATATTTAAAAATTTTTCACTTTATTTTCCAATAAAAACTCTTCTTTTAATTATATTTCTTTGAAATATTTACAATTATGAAAATTTAAAAATTTTTTCAACATTCTTTTAGGTTTTAGATCACTATGAAAATCCGAGAAATGTTGGTTCGTTGGATAAGAATAATAAACGAGTTGGTACCGGATTAGTTGGCGCTCCTGCCTGCGGTGATGTTATGAAATTACAAATTGAAGTTGATGAAGGTGGCAAAATTATTGATGCAAAATTTAAAACATTTGGTTGTGGTTCAGCAATTGCTTCAAGTTCTCTTGCAACCGAATGGGTTAAAGGAAAAACGGTAATAGTTGAATATTGTCAAACAGTCTATAATGATTAAAATTTTTTTTTTTTTTTTTTTATTATAATATAAATAGAAATTTTTTTAAGTTTCAATTTTTTTTACAGGTTGACGAAGCTTTGCAATTGAAAAATACTGACATTGCAAAGGAATTATGTCTACCACCTGTCAAGCTGCACTGTTCGAGTAAGTCACGATTATCAGAGTTGCCTGATTTACAAAAATTTCAATTTTTCAATCGTCGAAAAATTTTGGAATTTTGGAAAAAATGATATTTAAATAATGAAATAAATATAAATACCTTAGCTTGATATTTAGATTTTGTATTTTTTATGAAAATAAATATTATTTTCAGTGCTTGCAGAGGATGCGATAAAAGCAGCTTTGTCAGATTATCGTATTAAGCAACAAGGAGATGGAGAGAAAAATAAGAGCAGTAATTAATAATAAAATAGTTGTTTGATTAATGTTTAAAAAAAAGAGTATAATGGTAAATTCAAAATTCCATTTCGTTGTTATTTAGATATTATATAAGTTACGATAAACGAAATTCTTGTAAATAAAATATGTAAAAGTTATATTTTACTACCGAATAAACACATTGACCCTCATGTGCTCGAGGTGAATTGTTTGATTCCAAAGAAAAGTATTTTTCATTTTCATCCACTTGGGGGGAAAATTGATAAAATCGTCATTAAATCATTAAATTACATTTACTAAGTGTACTTAAAGTTTGAAGCAATTATAACATCGTGAAGTCATTAAATTTTTATAGAAACACTTATTTTATTCAGATCCAGGTGAAATGCTTTTAAGTTAATTCTTCTCTATTTGACGAAGAAGAATGAATGTTTCAAAGCTCACGACTTTAGAATGTATGTGATTTGACCTCCTTTATTATATGTAGTCAGTAAGATAATTATATAAAGAATGTTTTTAAATTCCTCAGGCAGATTTATATATTTCCTCTTTTCATGCTGACAAAGTAACTTAAGATTTTTAAAACAAAATTACTTTTTTTTTTAAATGGAATTTTTCGAACAAAAATATTATACAGTTTTTAAAAATGTCTTAAAATTAACAGGAGTTTGGCCATTTCAGCAATTATGGTTGAGAAATGTTTTAGCAACTTTTATTGCTTGTGCTTATATTAGTATTCTTATTCCACAGGTATATATTAACAAAAAAACTTTTATTAATCTAATAAAATATTTAATCACTATATATTTCTTCTTATAAGCAAATAACGCCAAAGTTTCGGCAAAACAATTATTTTAGTCTCAAATAATTTAATTTTCTATAATCACAATTTGTTATGTTGTTTGTTAATTATTTACAGTTCTTTTAAAAAATTTTGTTTGAAATAATCGAACTGTTTCGAAGAATTTTATCTAAATTTTTTAGAATAATTGAATTTTTGAAGAAATTTTATCAAACAATTTAAAAAAATAGTTTTTTTTTTAAAAGAATTTTATCAAAAGTGTCGAGAATAATAAATTATTGAATTTATATTAAAATTCTTGGGAATAATCGATTTTCATTAATATTATTAAGAAAAATTGTATTCTTTCGTGGAATTTTATTAAATTTGCATTAAAAATCATTAAATTACCCGCTAAACAATTTTATTATTTATGCGAATAATTTAATTTCTTACGAAGTGTTTTTTTTAAAATAAACATGAATATTTAGAAAATTTTCAAGAATTTCCAAACATTTAAATTTTGGAAAAATCTTTTAAAACTAATTCAATGTTTGAAAAGTACAAATAAAAATGATGAAATTTTTTGAAAAATTTTAATTACAAGGACCATTATTTATAAAAAATTTTAATAAGTCCAAAAAGTAAATTTTGAATCTTAAAAAAATTATTACAAAACAATTCTGCTAATCAGTGTTTAAAAATTTTCTAATGTATTTTTTTTTAATTAATAATACTAAAAAAATTCAATTTTGGAAGAGTTACAAATAATTACAGAAATTCAATTATTTTCAATAGTAATAACATTTTTGGCAGAAATTCAATCATATTCAAAAAATTTAAAAAATTCTGGTCATTTCAAATATATCATTAAAAATAAAAATATTCTTTTTCAAAATTCAATTATGTTCCAAATTTTTTTTTTAAATTCGCAAAAATTCAATTATGTTCCAAAATCGCCAAAAATTCCTGTCAAAATTTCAATTATTTTTACAAATAATACAATTCTTCTTCGAAATTCAAATATTTTTAAAAACTTGAATAAAATTGTTATTAAAATTTCACAGAAATTCAATAATTTACGAAATTTTTAATAAATTTCTTTGAAATAATTCAATTTTGTTCATAAATAATAAAATCTTCACGTGAGTTCAATTATTTGATATACAAAATTTCATAAAATTTTTTTAAAAATATCAATTATTTAAAAACATTTTTATAAAATTCGTCGCATGAATCTATTATTTAAAAAAAATTTAACAAAGTTTTTTACAAGAATTGAATTATTTTTATAAATATAATAAAATTCTTCACCGAAATACAATTAGTTTAGAAAAATTTTAATAACATTTTTGGAAATTTTTTAAAATTATTTCCATGAATAATAAAACTTATCACAGAATTTTAATTAATTTTGGATAGAATATTATAATCAAATTCCTCGAAAAACGTAATTATTCCTAAAAATTTTATTAAAATTTGTCAAAAGAATTCAATTATTTAAAAATTTGTTGATAAACTTCTTTATGAGAATTCAATTTTAACAAACATTCAATTAATCAATAAATTATTTATTTTTAAATTTAAATAATTGAATTTTTGTAGAATTTTCTAAAAAAAATTGATTAAAAAATAAAATTACCGAATAATCGATTTATTGTTTATGAAAATAATTGAATTATTGCAACGAATTTTATTACAATTTTTTCAAATAATGGAATTTTTTAGAGAAAATTTACTACTTTTAAAAATAATTGAATTCTTGCGAACGATTTTTTTAGGATTTTTGTAAATAATTAAATTTTTGTTGAAAAATTTCATGGTTATTTAAATTATAAGAAAACATTAAGAATTCTTTATGATTTGTAATAATATTCTTATAAATTGTTGAGTTTCAAAAAGGTTTAAATTTGAATGTTCTGAAGAAATTTAATTCCTGTGGAAAAGTAAAAATTAAATACTTATTTAAAAATTTAGTTATTGATGTTTTTGAATAATTTTACAATTAATGAAATTTGTTAATAAATTTAATAGAACATTTTTTTGAGTATCTAATAATTTTTAGAGTGAATCAGAATATTTTTTATGGTCAGGGGAAAAAGTGAGAATTTTGTCTGGAAATTAGGGAAAAATAAAATTCAATATTTGTGGCAACCCTGTTGTATTACTTAAAAGAAATTTTTGTATTATTTAAAAAAACTAATGTATTTTTTGATGAATTTTAGAGAAATTACAAATGATTCAATGATTTTCAAAAGTAATAAAATTTTTCGCAAAAATTCAATTATGTTTAAAAAATGTTTAAAATTCTCGTCAATATTTCAATTGAGAAATAATTAAATTCTTCTTTGAAATATCAATTATTTTCAAAAATTTTAATAAAATACTTGGAAAAATTTTAATTATTTTCAAAATTTTCCCTCAATTCAATTATTTTTAATAGATATCTATATACTATTCTAATAAAATTTTCCAAAAGAATTCAATTATTTAAAAAAAAATCTACACAAACCTTTAATTATTTTAAAAAAATAATAACAATTTTACAGGAATTTCATTATTTATAAATTTTTTTTATAAATTTCTTCGCAATATTCAATTATTTTCGTAAATAATCAAATTTTTACAGGTATTTAATTTTTTTGGCAAATAATAAAGTTCTTATTAGGAATTCAATTATTTTGATGAATAATAAAGCTAATTGCAGAATTTCAATTATTTTTAATACAATTTTAATCGAATTCCTCGAAAAATGTAATTATTCTTAAAAATTTTTATTAAAATTTATCAAAGAAATTTAATTATTTTAATAATCTTTGCTACAATTTATTTATTAGAATTTAAATATTATTTTTAATAAATTTTTGATTAAATTTCTTTAAAAAAATAAAATTATTGCATTGAAAATTTTTAATGCAATTCTTTGCGTAAATTATCAATTATCTTTATAAATTATAAAATTCTTCTCTAAAATTGAAGTATTTTCAAAAAATTTAATAAATTTCTTGGAAAAATTTCAATTGTTTTCAAAAATTTTCCCTAATTTAATTATTTGTAATATCTATTTTAATAAAATTTTGCAAAAGAATTCAAATTATTTGAATATTGATGGATACAATTCTTTAAAAGAATTCAATTTTAAGAAACATATGTAATTATTCAATAAATTGTTTTTTTGTATTTAAATAATGAAATTCTCGTAGAATTTTCTCATAAGAATTGATTTAAAAATGGATTTTAGTTAAAATTGTAGATTATAATTGAATATTAAAAGTATTAGAGCGTAAAGTTTTAGAAATAATTAAATTTTGAAAAGGTTTCAGATTCAAATCTTTGAAAATTTGAATTTTTTATATTTTTAAATATAAGTAACAATTCTGTGGAATTAATTTTTTTTGAGAAATTTTAATTGCGAACATTTTTTTTATATTATTTAAAGTTTTTATTTTCTAATACATATTTAATTGAAGAATTTACAAATAATTGAAAAATCGATCAATTAAATTTAACAAAATTTGAACTAGTGAAAAACAATTTTTGAAAGATTTGTTTATAGTTACTTTTTGGCATTATATTATTATTTGCAATGGTAGGAAATAAGTCGAAAATACCTCAATTATGTCAATAAAATAATAAGAAATTTATTTATATAGTTAAATTGCTACATAAAACTCTGGGATGAGGGTGTAGATAAAATTATGATACGCACATTACCTCTCTTGACTACCATCGTTTTTGCAATGAAATTTATGACATGTTTTCTCAGTGCTGAGAAGGTAAATGACGATGATAATATTGATAATATTTTTAGGAACCAACTATTTTATAGGCTTATTTATTTATATTTACTTTTCTCTCTTTTACACAAATTCCACATAAATAATATCAATATTTTTACTATTCCCCTCTAATGCACTATTGTGGAAATAAATATAATACATAATTTGAATGTAGATAAAAAGTATATTAATAAATATGAAAAGTCATTCTGACTTATTGTCAACAGAAAACGAATTTGATGAATTCCTGAAATATTGCCAACGGGGACGAGAATGTACGAAAATTTATGTTGGTATGTACAATGAGTGTATTCATCAAAACGTATTTTTTAATTCATTATTTATTCAATTAACTATTATTGAATTATTCTTTGGATTGTATTTGTTTTTTTCTATTAACTTAATTTCTATTAATTTACAGGTTACGTATTTTTTACTACATGCTTCTATGTATTTATGCCACTAGTACCATGTATACTTGATCAAATACAGCCCCTTAATGAAACTCGTGAAAGAGTTTTTGTTTATGATCTTGATTATGGATTCGATAACAATGAGGATTACTTCTATTTTATACAACTTCACATATACATAACCGCATATGTGAAAATTTCTTCTGGCTTTAATTTTGATGTATCATTTTTATTATTTACTCAACATGCTTGTGGTTATTTTGCTGCATTGGGGTAATTTTTTCTGTTAATTAATACATTGCAGCATTTATGGTAAAAGTGTTATAATTTCAAGTCATGAATTTTCAACAAGTTTGGGACAATCTTAAATTTAGATATTAGGATTGAATTGTGTGTTATGTTTCATATTAGGTTCTAGGCATTAATTTTTCTTGATCTTAGCTATTCGTGTTCACCTTAGCAGATGAACGGCTTTTATGCTATTTTCTCAATGTTTCTGAATATGAATAATTTTATTTTTCCACAGACTAAAACTTGAGAATTTAGACAAGAAAATACCTAAAGAAAAGCACAGAATTGAAGAAGAATATGAAACAGTTCATCGGGAAATCTCAACATGTGTGCAAAGACACTGCAATGGTTTGGAGTAAGTGCGCAGGGTTTATTCTACTCTCAAGCTTATGAGATTGCAACTAGTTTTCAAATTTTAATAATTTTTTTCATCTTTCACAACAGATTCCTGTCCGTAATTGAATCTCTGTTTGCTATTTCCTTTTTGATTCAAATACTAATCACTGTTATCATCATAAGTCTTATTGGAATATTGGTTAAGTATTCCTTCAATACTCTTATCAACGATGAAATTATTGAAACTATATTCTTGAATTTAGCGAAATGAACAAAATTCTTGAATATCAATTCTTTGCTAGGTTTTAATGAACTTAGATAAACCACACGAGGCTGTTAGATTTGTGCTATTTGTTATGGCTCATTCGTTCAGTGTGTTTTATTTTAGTTTATCATCGCAACGATTAACGGATAAAATTAGTTTACTTTTTAAAAATGTGTAAGTAAATAAATTCTCTGTATAACGTCCGTAGAGGATCCTTAAAACCATTTTTTCTCCTCCCTCAAAACATCAGATAAAAACTAAAATCTATTTATCATTTTGAAGATATTTCTGTCGATGGTATGAACTTCCAATAAAATCAAGAAAAATGATACTTCAAATATTGACGAAAACGAAATACACGTACAAAATTACCGCTCTTCAAGTTTATCCTATTGAAATAGAAAGCTTCTCAGTGGTGAGTTAATTTAATTTTATATACAATATGATATTCAATGTTTGTTATAATTTTTTATTTCATTTGCAATTTGCGGGAATCATTTGTGAAAAATTTACTTTTACAGATGATTCGCGCGTCAATGTCTTATTTCGCAATGCTTTCGTCGATGAGATAAAATCCTAATTACATACATAATCTTTATTAAAATACAACTAAGATATGGTAAGTGCAACTAGATATACGTAATGTAATACAGTCTTCAAAAATAACTTGTTATATAATAACAAAAAAAAAGACAGAAATTTTTTTAAAGCAAGCAATGAAGCAGTTTTTTAGACATTAAATTATTTGGTTTTGAAAAAATTGTTGGCTTATATCAATTTATATTTTTATTATTTCCTATGAAAACAATATCATTTATTAACGTACATATTGTCGCAAGATCGATATCAAAGTTTAAAAAACAATGAAATCAATTAATTAATCATTAATTAAAACAATTAATTAATTTATTTATTTCCCGAAAGAAAATAATTTATAGAAGTTTATATTGATTGGAAAAAATTGAATGTTTGCAAAAAACCATAATATTGTGAATTTAAAATCAATTTTCTAGATTTCTTAGAGTATGTAATTTATATTTCGTAAACTTTATTTAAATCTATAGAGCTTTTACAGAATGAAAGTTTCTAAATGAATTTACTTTCATATCTACCATTAACATTCTCTTTAAAGTTTATTTCAGAACAGTAATTTCTTGATAGAAATTATGAGCTGCAATTACACTTCATGTCGCATATATCAAGATTTTTTTTTTCAAAAAATAACAAAACAGTTACTTCAATCGAAGTAAGGGAAACAGAAACGAGAAGTTGAGTTCCGCGCGGCAATGAGTTCCAGAATTATTGTTATCGATTATTTTAAAACTTTCTATAGAATAAATGAATATCTACTGTGTTTGATTGAATGTTGTCCATATCAAAGTAAATTTATGCAACAAATTATTACCATTTTTCATTGGTTTAGTACACTAAGTTTTCTTGTGGCACAGGTATTTGATATATTTTTTAAATTATAGTTGCCTATATTTTTTGCACATATCAAGAGTTAATTCTCAAATTTTCATTTTGGGTATAAAAAGAGAAATGCTTCAAAATATGACATTTTAGATAGAGGAACTTTTTGTCAAAATGAAGAAAAATTGGTTTATTTGGAAATCCGAGAGAGAATTCAAAATTCTTCACGAACACGAACTCCAAGGAAGAATGCTGATCACTTCATTTTTGGGTAAGACGTTTAAGAATAATTAAATTCGAGCTTCGTTACAATCGGAATTTTATCCATAAAGCAAAATAATTAAAAATTATATAGTAAACATTATTCGTAGCCCAGAACTTTTTTTTTGGGTAATATTTCTAAAAATTTGTATATATTTCTTGCAGCTGTTATTTGCACATGTTGGTTTGAATTTCTCTTTGAGCCAATGTGTCCATTAATTATGGATATTATAATGCCATTGAATCAATCTCGTCCGAGAAAATGCAACGAAGGTGTAGAATATTTTGTGAATCAAGACGATAGTTACTTTTCGATTACACTACACACTTGGCATACTAATACAGTAATGATTACAATTATTGTCAGTACAGATGCAATATAAATTCAAGTAAATTTTAATATACAGCTTTTTATAAAAAAATAATTATTATTTTTCAAAGACAGATTTTAATCTACTCCAAAATTATTTCTAAAATAATATATACACTTGACGAATCTTTACGTTTCTCTAAATATTTAAATATATAATTTATAAGATTTGTGTAACCGATATCAGCAAATGTTTTTCAACTATATATTTAATTGTCGCGTACTTTAATTTTAATTATTACTTTTGGTGTTTAGAGGTAAAATAAATTTTGCATAATTTTGACCTCAGAAGTTCAAAATAACGTATTTTTAAAAAGAGTCCGGATGTGCGTGAGTGTGAATTTGAACGTTACAATATCTCAGCTTTAGGTTTCGATTTTTTGTAAATTTTCTTTACAATTATTCTATTTCATTACAACCTTAGACAGAAAATTGTCAAATCTAAATCACAAAAAAGGGTTGCAGTTATTTATTTATTATATACGAATGCAATAGAAATCAATAGCAATTGACAAACTATTGTATTTTATATGTTCGTTATTGTACGTCATAAGACAGTGATTATGTGGAAGGTAATCAAAAATAAATAATTTCGCTCTCATTCAATGTAGTTTAACATATTTGTGACAATGCATGTCAATAGTTTAATTTCATACATTCTTATCACACAAAAGATTCAATTAGAATTTCTTGTCACGACAACAAAATCATTCCAGTCCATTTCTATCATTCTTACCAGTCGGTTGTTCAGGATGAAAGTTATTAACATATATTTGGTTACGTTTATTTTTCTAAGAGAACTTCAAGATACCTTATCAACAAATTGCTACATCGATGGACTGCTACAGTATTTAAAAGAAGAATCAAAAATACATCAAGTTATATTCATGGTTGAAGATGTGGAAAATATTACAGACCCAATACTAAATTCAATCATAACAGGTGTCAATTCGCACATTCCATCTGCAATGTTCAGTTATAATGATTTGAAGAAAAATGTAAACTCAGAGCAATGGATGGATGAAATAAAGACACTTTACAAAATTGCTGGTTCTTCACTATTTATTTGCGAAATGTCAATGCTGGACTTTAATTTCTCTTTTATCATAGATTTTTATAGATTTTATGAAATTAAATATCATGTGAACATTCGACAGAAAATATTAATTCTAAATTCTGCATCTTTAAATTCTGCAATTATTGAAAGTATTTTATCTACAGCCTGGAGATTGAGGTTTTTAGACTTTACTATTTTGACATACACTAAGGAACAAATGCACAATACAATCAGTTCAAGTTCCTTAACATCACCATTTCTGAGTTACCTGAATCCTTTTAATCAAAGTTACTACCACGGATTTGCATCATTTAAAAGTGAATGGTTTCCAAATAAATTGAAGAATCTCTATGGATATAGATTAGAAGTAGCCTGTAAATCAGTTAATGATTCATCTATAGCAGAATACACGAATTCCATGAACTTACTAGACATTCTTGAAAAGCTAATGAATTTTCAAACAACTCTGATAGAATTTTTAGATGTTGCAGGTAAGACATATTTTAGAGCAGATTTAAAAACACAACATAATATGTACATGAAAAATATAGAAAGGCAATCGCATCTGACATTAAGTATGGAAGAAAAATATCATCCGTATGACTTAATGGATCATCAAATGACATTAGTTGTAAATTCACCCAAAACAAAAGTCGTTATTCCCAAAGTCCTGAAATATAACGAAGGTATTGAAGTGTCAAAAGAATTTTGGTACATGATCTTAGCAACGATTTGTATGATTATCATAATACGACTTGCATCATTTTTATTAAAACTTAAGAAAAGAGCTTGGCAGACGTTAAGCATCTTTCAAATTATAATCGGAATGGGAACATCGGAGGAACCACTGAATTTATCAGAAAGAACAATTTTCGGCTCACTGTTAATCACATGCATTGTCTACACAAGTTATTTTTACTCCGTCATTCTGGACGTCAGCTTACAATCAACTTATGACGTTTTAACTCTTGCAGAACTTATAAAATCGAATTCATCTGTTATTTATGTATTTGCGGGTGGAATATTTAATTTTGATCATTTCATACTCGCAATGAATATTCAAGACTGGATAGTAAATGGAAAGCAGTATGCACCTGGAGAAGAAGAAAGATGTTTAAAGGAATTAGCTAAGTACCAGAATGTTTGCTGTATTCTCAACGACGCTGCATACCATGTTTCGAAATATGAAGCTAAATACGGTGAACTAAATGGAGTAATATTACAGGAGACAATTGAAACCGGTTACAGTACATTCGTGGCAGATTTTAATTCACCCTTTATCGATAGTTTCAAGAAAACACTTCAAAAAGTATTAGAATTTGGATTTCTTAAAGAATTCTATAGAAATATTCCAATTTTACTGAGTGACATACCAAAACCAGAAGAATTAACAAAGGATAAACTGTTACCCATATTGATTTCTGTACTAGTCATTGGATACTCTCTTTCCATCATTGTTTTCTTTCTCGAAGTAATAACAGCGAAAATTACAAGCAGATATTCAAGAAAAAACGCCTCTTTATCGATTTGTAAATTAAAAAGGTACAACAGAACTTACCTGATATGCAAAAAGATATTTAAATAGGTAAGACAATTTGGAATTTTTAGTATTTTTATAAATGTTTAATAAAAAAAATATTTAATATTTATCATTCTAGATTCTCGCAAAAGAAGAGCAAGGAATTTTTAGACTCTTGGCAGTAAAATTTTATCAACAATTTGATTACAACTTTTCAAAACCAAACAATTGCTAAGGAAACTATACCAGTAAAAACTTGTCGTAGTATCTTTAAGGGCACTGGAAAGTTACACTGGAAAATTTCGAGGCACCTTACAGTTAAACTGATTAGAAACTATAAAGTGATTATTACAATTTTTGCACATCACTGACCTTCTTTATTATATTTGAGACTTTATTACATATTTAAAGAGAACAGTGATCGAAAAAAAATTACCATTAAATTTCTAACGGTTACATGCTGTTATACTGATTAATTTTTCTTTGTAGAATGAAACAGCCAACTGTAAAGAAAACGATAATATGATGGATTCAGACATTTGAGTTTAGTTGTTGGACATGCATGTTTTTTTAAACATTCTACATATTTTCGATCACAATCACATAGTTTTCGAGCGCACAGTTCTGCTCTTAAATTTATCCATTGTCCTTGATATGTGTCTAAAAAAATAATACATTATCAAATGAGAAAAAAGTGCAAAACAAAATTTTCATATTTATAAATAAGTAGGAAATATTTTATTCTCCTAAAAGTAACTATCGGTATAGTCTCGCAAAAACCTTAATTTTCTGTATTTTTACTTAAGTGATATCTTCTATAATCTATATTTTTAGTTTGATTTTGATCGGCACCAGTTTGTAATTTTCTTTCTAAGAAATAATTGTACTTAGATGTCTAAAAATGAAAACACAAAATAAACACACGCTTTTTTATCATGTAATTAACCGAAAAAGTAAATCATGTTCCTAAATTTGGTTAAAAATTGGGAAAAATTTCCGAACAGATTTGTAAGTAGTTCCTAAACAGAAACTCTCATTAAAAAAATGTAAAATAGTTTTTTTTATTGGAAATTTAAATATCTTTAATTTGCTTCAAAGAAAATTGAAATCAATCGACTACAATCATAATGATAAGTTAGTAAATTTTCTCCGTATGTTTAGATTGTATAAATGATTTAAATACATAAAAGTAAATTTTAACTAACTACAAATTGGCTCTTGATTTTCGTTGCAGGTCCATAAGTATTTTACTAAATAAAGCTTCAAAAATGAACAATAATGTGTAGATCCATAACAGTCCTTGTGATCCTTGCAACATCTGTACAATTATTCAAACAAATTGTATGAAAAAAAATTTTTCTTTTGCAGTTATTAGTACATAGAAAAAAATTGAACTCATTTCTGTTGCATACTTATCGATGGAATCGACAGGTATTCCAGAACCTAGAAATCCACAATAACAACCATATCCATTATAGGATGAGGCTTTACAGTCAGAACCACATTTCATCATAGCGTACATATGTTTGAGTCCTCTTTGATTTCTTATTTGACTATTGTTATTTATGTTCGTTCGCCTAAGTTAGAAAAATCAATTTTTTAAAATTATTATTACTTATTAATTAATAAGTTTATCACACCATATAAATTTAGTTTATTCTCCTTATGTTTTTTTTCTTAATATTATTTGTTATAAATATTTGTGACACGCGTTTCCAAAAAAGTACCTATAAGAAGCAAAAAAAATGATAGGTTATGTTTTTAATGTTTCGAGTAAAAATACAAAAAGAGAATTATTATATGAATTATGAACATTGAAGTTACATCAAAAATATTCAATGAAAACTAGTTTTATATCATAAAAGGACACTTTTAATAAAGATAATTCTCACATAACCTAGAATTCGTTTGATCCTTATTAGGTACCTTTGTTAAAAGCTCGTCACATTTATTATTTATCAATATCTTTTTTTTAAATTTACATGGGATCTATATCGACATCTTTCTTCTCCAAAGATTCAATTTTATTTTGTCCGTGTATATAATCAGTATCTGTAATTGTTAGAATTTTTTTTTATTTACAAATTATTTTTATTAACATTGTTTGGAAAATTCTGATTTTTTCAAATATATGAAAATAAGAAACAATAATATACCAATAAAGGGGAATTTAATTTTAAAAAATATGCAGAGTAATCACAGTAGAAAATAATAAAAATTGAAAGAACATTGTTGCAGTTCATTGTTTTTTGAAAATTAATTATTATTACAAATATTTTTAATAAAAGAATTTTCCTTACTATTTTCACTGGCCCAATTCAGATTTAAAAAATTTCCAATAACTACAAGTATTAGAACAATAATTCTTAATTTTAACATTTTATTCAAAGTTTCTCCAATTTTAGGGGATAAAAATTTTTTAGTTTAGAACCTTTTAATTTTTATGAATTGAAATTCACTTTGAATATTATTTTTACGTGGATCAATATTATTTAAAATGAACTATGTTGAAGTAAGAGTTTGTCAAGAATATTTATAACATTGATAGATATACTTTTTCAAGCTGATAAAATATTTACTGCTAATAATTTTTACCACGTTAAATTTCAGTCGACCTTCTTAAATCTGGCAAATAATTTTTTTTTCTTTTCTGTATTGCAAAAAACAAATGTTATGTATTTATTATTTTCGTTTTTTAAGCAAAATTTTTCAGGTTATGAATTTTCAAAGTTTTTTATGGCAAAAATAATACAAATTGAGAAAAATATTAAAATTTTCAAGAATGTGTTCTCGTAAACTTTCACTTACACTCAAAAAATTTTCACATTCATTGCGAGTAAAAGTGAAATTTTTTTGCTGAAAATAATTTTTTTCACTAGGGCCATTCTTTAGGGAAATTAATGTGCTTTATATTAAATATCATTAATTATTTTTTAGTAAATTTTCTAATAATTTATTAAACTAATAATTCATTCAAATTTGTTCTTAAATATATAAAACATTTTAATAGATATTGAAAATTTATATTTTTTTTATAAAAACCCAAATTTTTCATCTTAAACCCAAATGTATGACTTTGACAATTTACAGACATAAAAATATATTTTTACATCTTTTCCGAGTTTAGTTGTATTTTCAGTAAATAAAAATAAGAATTTACATTTTATAACCAGTAGATAACCTCAATAAGACTTAAGAAGTTTTGTAATATTTTTTTTGATATGTCGGTCTTTTAATAAAACTTTTTTTAATTTTAATTTCAGATTTATAATTATCAATACAAAAAAAAGGTATAACATCTGATAATACTAAAGAAAGAAACTGCTTTATATAGTATGAAATATTATTTATATAAACAAAACCTTTTTAAAATAATATTGATTTTCTCATCACCATTGGAAAACTGCTGGAACAGTTATAAGAGTAAATAATTAACAAGAAAATACTGTCGTTAATCCTTACATCAGATCATGGTACAATGTAGAGAAAATCAGAAAAAGTGGTTTCTATAAAGAAAAAATCTTTATTGTTTTAAAAATGTTTTATTAGAATTTGTTTTTAAATTATTACAATTTTTGTACATCACTGACCTTCTTTATTCTATTTGAGACTTTATTACATAGATTAAAAGAGAAAAGTGGTGAAAAAAAAGTTACCATTGAATTTCTATAACGCGGTTACATGCTGTTACTGATTAATTTTTCTTTGTAGAATCAAAACAGCCAATTGTATATAAAACGAAAATATGATCCATTCAGACATTTGAGTTTAGATGTTGGACATGCATGTTTTTTTAAACATTCTACAAAATTTCGATCACAATTACACAGTTCTCGAGCGCACTCTTCTGCTGCTGAAGATATCCATTTTCCTTGATCTGTGTCTAAAAAAATTATATATTAACAAATTAGAAAAAAATACAAAAGAAAATATTTTATTTTCCTAAAAGTGATGACTGTCGGTAAAGTCTCAAAGAAATCTTAAATCATACGATATGTTGTTAATAAATTGTAAAATTAGGTAAAATGTAATTTTCTGTATTTTTTACTCAAGTGATTATATCTTCTATATATCTTCCTAAGGAAATGTATATTTAGACGTCTAAAAATAAAAATCGAAATAAACACATTTTTTGTATAATGTATAGTTAACCGGGAAAGTCAATCATTTTCTAAAATTTTCTTAAAAGTAGTTCCTAAACAGAAACTCCAATTAAAAAAATGTAAAATATTTTTTTTATTGGAAGTTTAATTATCTTTAATATGCTTCAAAGAAAATTGAAATCAATCAACTACAATCATAATGATAAGTTAGTGAATTTTTCTCGTATGTTTAAATTGTGCATTATAATGATTTGAATATATAAAAGAAATTTTTAACTAACTACAAATTGGCACTTGATTTTCGTTGCAGGTCCATAAGTATTTCACTAAATAAAGCTTCAAAACTGAACAATAATGTGTAGATCCATAACATTCGTCGTGATTCTTGCAACATCTGTATAATAATTCAACCAAATTGTATTAACAAAAAACATTTTTTTCTTGAGAATTATTACTACACAGAGAAAAATTGAACTCATTTTTGTTGTCATTCATAATGAGAGTCTTTGTTAAATGACGCAGAACGTTGCGCCATCTACGAGGTTCATTTTTGTTGTAGCTCATAGAGTGACACTTTTCCGACACATTTTGTGTTCACTTTTTCTCTGTGTAAAAAAGAACGTTTTACTAAGTAAATTTAGAAAAATATTTTTCTGAACGTCTTTTTCAATTATGTAAGTAAAAAAACTAAAATTCTGTTGCGTACGTATCGATGAAATCGATAGGTTCTCCAGAGCCGTAAAATCCACAATAACAACCATATCCATTATAGGATGAGGGATCACAGTCAAAACCACATTTCATCATAGAGTACATATGTTTGAGTCCCCTTTGGTTTCTTATTTGACTATTGTTATTTATGTTCGTTCGCCTAAGTTAGAAAAATAAATTTTTTAAAATTATTACTTATTAATTAATAAGTTTATCACACCATATAAATTTAGTTTATTCTCCTTATGTTTTTTTTCTTAATATTATTTGTTATAAATATTTGTGACACGCGTTTCCAAAAAAGTACCTATAAGAAGCAAAAAAAATGATAGGTTATGTTTTTAATGTTTCGAGCACGAAGTAGTATAAGGAGACCTCACGCGACAAAAAAATCTGCACATATTTGGGGGGACAGAGATCTCAAAGATTGCACCACTAACAGAGGTTGCGCCTCTGTGGTTAAAGTATTGTACTAACATTTTTCGTCTGCTACTGTATATGAACATAACCTACAAATTAAAGAAATACGACGAAGTGTAATGGCGACCATGGTTTACATTTCAGCCGCAACAGCGCTGAGTCTGTTAGTGGTGCAAATACTCATAACTCTAACCCCCCTAAAATGTGTTGGTTTTTGCGCTGCAAAGCATTGGCGTGAAGTCTCCTTATGCTACTTCGTGGTTTCGAGTAAAAATACAAAAAGAGAATTATTATATGAATTATTATATGAATTATGAACATTGAAGTCTTCGTTACATCAAAAATATTCAATGAAAACTAGTTTTATATCATTTAAAAGGACACTTTTAATAAAGATAATTCTCACATAACCTAGAATTCGTTTGCTCCTTATTAGGTACCTTTGTTAAGGGGACATTCCAGTTCAAAACAGGCAAAAAGAAGTCTTTTTTTAGTATATATATTATTAAAATAACTATGACATTTATTTAACAAATTTCTTTTACATGTAATATATAATTTATGTAAGAATTAAAAATTTTTTTTTTCCTTTTTTATTTCAAAATAGCGGCAATATACGTCATTTTCAAAAATGCCCATTTTCGGTGGTAAGATCGATTCCAAACTTTCTAAAACAGATGAAACCAAAAACGAAGTGACAAAAAAAATCGATTTTTTTAACATTTTGAACTGGAAAGTGCGTCACGTTTATTATTTATCAATATTTTGTTTTCAAATTTACATGGGATCTATATCAACATCTTCCTTCTCCAAAGTTTCAATTTTATTTTGTCCCTGTATATAATCAGTATCTGTAATTGTTAGAATTTTTTTTTATTTACAAATTATTTTTATTAACATTGTTTGGAAAATTCTGATTTTTTCAAATATATGAAAATAAGAAACAATAATATACCAATAAAGGGGAATTTAATTTTAAAAAATATGCAAAGTAATCACATTAGAAAATAATAAAAATTGAAGGAACATTGTTGCAGTTCATGTTTATTTTGAAACGTAATTATTATTACAAATATTTTTAATAAAAGAATTTTCCTCACTATTTTCACTGGCCCAATTCAGATTTAGCAAATTTCCAAAAACTACAAGAATTAGAACAATAATTCTTAATTTTAACATTTTATTCAAAGTTTCTTCAATTTTAGGGGATAAAAATTTTTTAGTTTAAAATCTTTTAATTTTGATGAATTGAAATTCACTTTGAATATTATGTTTACGTGGATCACTTATTATTTAAAAGCAAACTATATTGAAGTAAGAGTTTGTCAAGAATATTTATAACATTGATAGATATACTTTTTCAAGCTGATAAAATATTTACTGCTAATAATTTCTATTTTTACTTTACATTTAATCATATATATATTTGATCACAACACACGGGCATTTCTACGTGAAAATTTTAGTCGACCGTCTATAATTTTTTTTCTTTTCTGTGTTGAAAAAAACAGATAATTATGCTTTTTTCCAGAAAAAATTTTTCAGGTTATGAATTTTCAAAGTTTCACAGAAAAAACAAAGTCTGAAACCGTTTACATCTTAAAACCAAAATGATTGAAAAATAGCCTATTTTTAAGCTGAAAACCAGATTAAGTCAATTTTTTGGCTTTAAATAATACTCTCCAAGGCTAAGACTTAGTTAAAAATGTTTCTAATGTAAACGGTTTTAGTCAAAAAGAGACTGAAAGTAAGATTTATTTTTTACAGTGTTTTTAAGGCAAAAATAATCCAATTTAGGTAAAATTGAAAATGAAAGCTTCTTTTTGAAATATTTACATTCAAAATGAAAGGTTGATAAATAAAATTTCTATGAGACTTATGTAGTTGCGTATTTTTTCAGCATTTTTTATTTCGAATTATTTTTTTTTATTTTTAACAAAAATTTATAAATTGAAAGAAAAACATTAGACTTCAGCTTCATATTCGTAGATGAGATTATTCGGTTCTAATAAATTTATGACTAAACAGATGAAATGAAATTGTTGAAACTTTTTATAAATATCAATATGTTACATTAAAAATACCTAAAGGGTATAACAAACAATTGTTTCAAACCATTAGAAAGTTTGAGTGAATACATTGATAAGATATTAGGAAAAAGCATTCATATAAGAAACCTTTTATTATTAAAACAGCATAACCTTATTTAAGAAACTTGTAAAGGGAAAAACTTTTTTTTTTAAAACGAACTACTAATTCTTGATATGGTACAATTTTCCACCACGCTAACGACATTGTGCAAGGAGGAAAAAAATAAAACACTAAATTTATGCCTATCCTATGAAAACTATGACACACTAACATGATAATACTGGAAGTAACTACCTTGAACTCTATAACAAAATTGTAAAAAAAACTATCGATTTTGTAATATAGAAACAAAAATGACAAACATAACATTATTTTAAAACAGTATAAGCAGTATACAATTTTACGATTAATAATTTTCCATTAAATTCGCTTCTCAACATTTTCGGTGTACATGCATTAAAAAATTCATTTCAAATACCTACGTTTTTTTATAAAAGCTTTGAAACAAGTATAATCTTCTAAAGTATTCGACACAAAAGATAATACTAATAGTGAGCATTATAGTAAAACATTATCATTGACGCCTGAAATCTAAAAAATGCTGTTATCGAAACTGAAATTAAAGATTCATTTTTTTAAAATCAAAATTAATTGTGTCAAATGAATAGTAAAAAAACAACAAAATTACGATTTTTCAAATTTTATATTCTTTTACCCAGAAAAAGTGTGAGAATATAATTTTCTTTCCAACCAAAGGTGCATAAATCTTTTGACTACATTATACAGTTATCTAAAGAAGAATTAAAAATTTTAAGACGGTAGATGTAATATGGCATGAAATCCATTTCATGTCAAACCATTCCACCGACAAAATTATAGATTTCAAGCATTCTTGACCATCATTTTTTAGGCGAATCTTTTTAAAAAAGCCTAAATTCTTCTATCAATAATACTTGCAAAAATTTCGAATAAAAATGCAAGCAGAGACAATGAAAATCCAATCGAAAGTACGTACAAAGAAATCAGCAATAACTTTTCTTTCTCGATTTCTGTAGGTGGCTCTAAATTCTGATGCTCTAGTTCCCCACTTCTAAAGAGTTTTGATATAAAACCGTGTTCTGCTGCTTTTATAACAACCTCCCTAAAGCGATCAGCAAACGGAGAGTAATGTCTTATTAAGAATCCTTCATGCAAACGAGCAACCGGCTCTGACAACAATTTTCCATTAAATTCGCTTCTTAACATTCGCATACGATTAACATACGATACTGTATTAACGAACATACAAGATACATTTTGATAATCATTCAAATACAGAAGACAGTCTAAATTTGATTTCTTCCCTGGCAATACGATGGAATTTTGTGATAAGTTACGAATATGAGGATTACCACTTAGTGCCATTGATTGATTTAAAGCCATATTGTCGACTACATGTTGCAAAGACGATGCAGCGAGTTCTGCGAGAGTTGTTATCTCTGGTGGGGATTGCAACGAAATGTCCAAGATGACCGAAAAGAAGTAGCCAGTGTAGACAAGGCAAGCAAGTACCAACGATCCAAACACCATTCTCTCCACCAATTTCACTGGCTCCTCAATAATAGACATTCCCAATATGATTTGACTCATGTTCAACGTTGTCCAGGTACTTTTTCTGAACCGCATCATAATTGCGGTTAATTTAAGTACGCAAATCATGCCACAAGTTCCAAGCAGCATGAATAGAAATTCTTGCGAAAGAACAATGACATTCGAAGATTTTACAATTTTCGGTATTATCGCTCTTGCATCAGATTCTATCAAATAACCCAATTGCAGCGCTGTAATTTTTACATCACCAATTAGGAGAAATGTGTTCGCAAACATTTCAGCTCTTTGCCGACGTAAAAGTATTCTTTTGTCCAATGTAGTTGAAGAAATTTGATCAATTTGGGGTTCGAAATTCATGGCATGTGCGAAAATTTCAGTAAATTTCTTTGCATTAGTGAACTTGCTTGTCACTGTTCCAATTCCTGTGGTCGTCAAGAATTTTAATGGATAGCCATGTAAATTCATCAGCTTATTTGGAAACCATTGGCTTTTAGCTGATACTCGAAGTACAGTGTATTTATTCACAAACGGATTTAAACGATGCAAAGCAGGTGAACTGTCTCTTTTCTTATTGATTCTCTCCCAGTTTTCTTGCTGATAGACCAAAATGGTAACGTCCAGAAAATCATTTTTCCATAAATCCTCCAATGTTTTTCTAACATCCATGTCTGGTATTCTTCGAGAATGCACGATTAAACATCTAGGCGTGGGTAACTGTTTTGATAAACTTTTAATCATTGAAAGAGTTCTCTTAACCAATAGAGTTGATAAATAGTTCAGACTATCTGTTACTACTACAAATAGCGTTGTCTTTCTTGGAGGTTCAAGTGATTTCAAATAAACCTTGAGCTCTGCTCTTCTCTGTTGTCTGAATTCGATACTTAAAGATGGAAATTTTCTATTGACTGACTTGAGAAGAAAACTTACCGAATCGTCTGTGTCGGTTTTTTCATTATCAAACAGAAATACTACCTGGTGCAGTTTCGATTCCTTCTTTAGATACTTTAGTAAACCGTTATAATGTTTTCCAATTGCAGATGTTTGCAGGATTACTTTCCAAATGAGAATGAGACACAACGCCTTGACGATTGTATTCATTTTGTTGAAATAGTTAAATATTCTTGTTGAACTATTTACCTACTCAGTTGATTCTTATTGTTAAAAGAGGTTAATTCCATAGTTTAGTGGGGATTAGGAAGTAGTTTGTATATCACATTTTTGGATGGGAGTTAATAGGGGAGGTGTGTCTTGAATGCCTTTAGATGATTTGAATTGAATTCCTTTTGTTGTAATTATAACAGCATACGAATACGACATATTAGAGTCTTAATTTTTTCTTTAGGCACTTCACTAATCCATTTTAATAATTTTCCTTTGGAGAAAATCCCAAGATTAGATATCACTAAGCTATTGTCTCAGAACTAATTAATTATAAGAAGCAAAGTTGATTATCAATTCTCCAAGTCAATCTTTAGACTTGAGGGATTGACAATCAACTTTGCATCTTACATTATGTTTTACTAAAAGATAAATTCTATTAATAAATTCGTTGTAGCTATAATTTTCACTTTTAACTTTGTAATTAAATCATATGTCTGAAACTGAGACCAAGAAGTTGGTTTACATGTTTAATTCATTTTATGACAATATTACATGGATATCTAGTCGTAGTATTGCTAACAAGTAAACCGACGGAAGAATAATGAAATCCTTAAAACTTGACACAAGGCAAGGCATTCACTTATCTATCGCTTACAAGCAAGATATCTTAGTGATAAAACATAAATTATGGGTTGTCTTTGCTAAGTAGAAGAAGCCGTTTGTTATTTTTAAAAATTGATTATCTATTAAAAAAGTCAAATGTTTATCAGTGTTGGGTCAAGGAAAGCTTTTTGAATTGTCCGTCCAAACTCATATTTTAATAAAAATGCATTTTTATCTCATTGCAGACCATAACCATATTTCTAACCAATGATTGGTTAATTTTTAATTGATTAATTTAAAAGTTGCAGCTGTAAAAAAGAAATAAGAAGTAGTCAGATGTCAAATAATATACTTTGGAACAAGAATATAAAACAAAAAAATGTAAAGTGATAATAAAAGTATCATCATAAGCATCCCCTAAAGTATCCCTAGGAGTTTTTGAGTAATTTACTTTTTCTCAATATTAAGTAACACATGATTTTAAATTATTGGAAGGTAAGTGAAAACACGACGCAATTACGTTCACATAGAAACCTTGAACTTTATAGCAAAACCTTTTAAAAATAGTATAGATTTTCTCATCACTATGGAAATGAAAAGTAAAAACAACAAATATTGTGCTATACATAATTTTCTTTACAACAATTGAATCCCCGTTAAACAGATAATTGTCCTGTCGACACATCTGAAATACAAAGTAGGTTGCCGCTATATGTTTATTACATTCGAATACAATAGAAATCGAAAGCAATTGACAATTTATTGTATTTGATATGTTCATCATTGTATGTAATAAGACACTGATTATGTGGAAGGTAATCAAAAATAAATAATTTCGCTCTCATTCAATGTAGTTTAATATATTTGTGACAATGCATTTCAATAGTTTAATTTCATACATTCTTATTACACAAAAGATTCAATTAGAATTTCTTGTCACGACAACAAAATCATTACAGTCCATTTCTATCATTCTTACAAGTCGGTTGTTCAGGATGAAAGTTATTAACATATATTTGGTTACGTTTATTTTTCTAAGAGAACTTCAAGATACCTTATCAACAAATTGCTACATCGATGGACTGCTACAGTATTTAAAAAAAGAATCAAAAATACATCAAGTTATATTCATGGTTGAAGATGTGGAAAATATTACGGACCCAATACTAAATTCAATCATAACAGGTGTCAATTCGCACATTCCATCTGCAATGTTCAGTTATAATGATTTGAAGAAAAATGTAAACTCAGAGCAGTGGATGGATGAAATAAAGACACTTTACAAAATTGCTGGTTCTTCACTATTTATTTGCGAAATGTCAATGTTGGACTTTAATTTCTCTTTTATCATAGATTTTTATAGATTTTATGAAATTAAATATCATGTGAACATTCGACAGAAAATATTAATTCTAAATTCTGCATCTTTAAATTTTGCAATTATTGAAAGTATTTTATCTACAGCCTGGAGATGGAGGTTTTTAGACTTTACTATTTTGACATACACTAAGGAACAAATGCACAATACAATCAATTCAAGTTCCTTAACATCACCATTTCTGAGTCACCTGAATCCTTTTAATCAAAGTTACTACCACGGATTTGCATCATTTAAAAGTGAATGGTTTCCAAATAAATTGAAGAATCTCTATGGATATAGATTAGAAGTAGCCTGTAAATCAGTTAATGATTCATCTATAGCAGAATACACGAATTCCATGAACTTACTAGACATTCTTGAAAAGCTAATGAATTTTCAAACAACTCTGATAGAATTTTTAGATGTTGCAGGTAAGACATATTTTAGAGCAGATTTAAAAACACAACATAATATGTACATGAAAAATATAGAAATGCAATCGCATCTGACATTAAGTATGGAAGAAAAATATCATCCGTATGACTTAATGGATCATCAAATGACAGTAGTTGTAAATTCACCCAAAACAAAAGTCGTTATTCCCAAAGGCCTGAAATATAACGAAGGTATTGAAATGTCAAAAGAATTTTGGTACATGATCTTAGCAACGATTTGTATGATTATCGTAATACGACTTGCATCATTTTTATTAAAACTTAAGAAAAGAGCTTGGCAGACGTTAAGCATCTTTCAAATTATAATCGGAATGGGAACATCGGAGGAACCACTGAATTTATCAGAAAGAACAATTTTCGGCGCACTGTTAATCACATGCATTGTCTACACAAGTTATTTTTACTCCGTCATTCTGGACGTCAGCTTACAATCAACTTATGACGTTTTAACTCTTGCAGAACTTATAAAATCGAATTCATCTGTTATTTATGTATTTGCGGGTGGAATATTTAATTTTGATCATTTCATACTCGCAATGAATATTCAAGACTGGATAGTGAATGGAAAGCAGTATGCACCTGGAGAAGAAGAAACATGTTTAAAGGAATTAGCTAAGTACCAGAATATTTGCTGTATTCTCAACGACGCTGCATACCATGTTTCGAAATATGAAGCTAAATACGGTGAACTAAATGGAGTAATATTACAGGAGACAATTGAAACCGGTTACAGTACATTCGTGGCAGATTTTAATTCACCCTTTATCGATAGTTTCAAGAAAACACTTCAAAAAGTATTAGAATTTGGATTTCTTAAAGAATTCTATAGAAATATTCCAATTTTACTGAGTGACATACCAAAACCAGAAGAATTAACAAAGGATAAACTGTTACCCATATTGATTTCTGTACTAGTCATTGGATACTCTCTTTCCATCATTGTTTTCTTTCTCGAAGTAATAACAGCGAAAATTACAAGCAGATATTCAAGAAAAAACGCCTCTTTATCGATTTGTAAATTAAAAAGGTACAACAGAACTTACCTGATATGCAAAAAGATATTTAAATAGGTAAGACAATTTGGAATTTTTAGTATTTTTATAAATGTTTAATGAAAAAAATATTTCATATTTCTCATTCTAGATTCTTGCAAAAGAAGAGCAAGGAATTTGTAGACTGTTGGCAGTAAAATTTTATCAACAATACAACTGTTAAAAGCCAAACAATTACTAAGGAAACAATTGTTCCAACTCTCTACTTCACAAAGATATAGGAACATTGCCGAAGGTCTTGCATTATTACCTTCCCAAATTGAATTATTTTTTACAAATTTTCCCTAAACTTCATCTCTAAATCAATAAATTTAAATAATTTTCCAAAAAATATAATATAATATTATTATAATATTATATAATATTAGTATAATATTTGTTTATTATTATTTTTTTTATTATTAATATAATATTTGGAAAAAATTATAATGAAATTTTACAATTATAAACATTTTTTAAAAATAATTAAATTCTTTCGAAGAATTTAATCTAAACTTTTTTAAATAATTGAATTTTTTCGAAGAATTTAATCTGAACTTTATTAAATAATTGAATGTTTGAAGGAATGTTATTGAAAATTTTTTTTAAATAATGTTTTTAAAAGAATTTTATCAAAATTGTTCAGAATAATAGATTATTGAATAATTTATTTCAAAATTCTCGAGAATAATTGATTGTAATTCATATTTTTTCGAAATTATATTCTTTCGACGAATTTTATTAAATTTGTAATGAAAATAATTAAATTACTCTAAGCAATTTTATTATTTATCATAGAATAATTAAATTCGTACAAATTTTTTGTTTGATAACAAACAAGAATATTGGAAAAATTTAGAAAAATTCCCAAACAATTAAAATTTGTTAAAATCATTTAAAAATAATTGAATTTTTAAAAAGTATAAATATAAAAATGATGAAATTTTTGAAGTGTTTTAATTATAATGACCATTATTTATAAAAAATTGTAATGAGTCCAAAAAGTGAATTTTGAATCTTAAAAAAATTATTACGAAACGATTCTAATAATTAGTTTTTAATAATATTTTAATGTAATTTTTCAAAAAAAAAAATTGTATTACTTGAAAGAAATTTTGTATAATTTGAAAAAACTAATGAATTTTTTGCTGAATTTTAAATTATTATTAAAAATTTTAAACGTGATTTTTTTCCCTCAAAAAAGGTTGAAAATAATTCTACAATGTTATTATTTTTAGAAATATGCAATGAAAAATATTAAAACTATTAAATTACTATGTAATAAGAAAATGATTTTTTCATGTTGTGTTTAATGAAGACATCGACAATCGTTTAATTTCTTAAAAATAATTTGAATTGTTTCGAAGAATTTTATCCAAATTTTTTAGAATAATTGAATTTTTAAAGAAATTTTATTAAAAAAACTTTTTAATTTTTTTGAAAAATTATTTTTTAAACAGAATTTTATCAAAATTGACGAGAATAATATTATTGAATGTATATTGAAATTCTTGAGAATAATCGATTATAATTAATATTTTTTAAAAATAATTGTATTCTTTCGAGAAATTTCATAAAATTTGTATTGAAAATAATTAAATTACTTGCTAAACAATTTTATTATTTATGCGAATAATTTAGTTTCTTATTCAAATTTTTTTTTTTGAACAAAAAACAAGAATATTTGAAAAAATTTCAAAAATTTCCAAAACTTTTAAAGTTTGGTAAAATCATTTAAAAATAATTGAATTTTTAAAAAGTATAAATATAAAAATAATGAAATTTTTGAAGTGTTTTAATTATAATGACCATTATTTATAAAAAATTGTAATAAGTCCAAAAAGTGAATTTTGAATCTTAAAAAAATTATTACCAAACGATTCTAATGATTAGTTTTTAAAAATATTTGAATGTAATTTTTCAAAAAAAAAATAATTTTATTACTTGAAAGAAATTTTGTATAATTTAAAAAAACTAATGCATTTTTTGCTGAATTTTAAATTATTATTAAAAATTTTAAACGTGATTTTTTTCCCTCAAAAAAGGTTGAAAATAATTCTACAATGTTATTATTTTTAGAAATATGCAATGAAAAATATTAAAACTATTAAATTACTATGTAATAAGAAAACTATTTTTTCGTGCTGTCTTTAATGAATTATCAGTGTTTTAATAGGTTCTGTTACCATTTATATAATAAATTATAAATTATAAATAGAAAAATAAATAAAGATTTAAAATATTGGAAAATAATTCTTGTATTAATTACATTTATTTGTAATTAAAGTATTTTGCCTTTAAAATTGTTCATCGTTATTTTTTTTTATTTAGTCGAGTCGAAAATTTTTTTTAAAATTATTAAAATTGAAAAAATATGAAAAATATATAAAATACTATAGCTTTTCCATTACTGATTGTTATGAAATATGAATAGAATAAAATTTTTAAATTTTACACTGTAACATACAGAGAATTAATGAAGTTGCATCAATTTTTGTGTCAAATAACAATAAGGAATATAAATATTAATTTATAATTAAATTATTAATTTAATATTTTTAAAAAGAATTGTAGCCACATAGACATTACCTTAATGTTTAGATTAATATTCATGAAAATAAATATTTCCAGCGTTTCCAGAGGATGGTAGAAGATAAGGAGAAAAATAAAATCCGTAATGAGTAATTTAACAGCGTTGTTTGATTATAATACATAAAAAAAAGTATTTTTCACTTAGAAAAATTTTATAAAATCGTCATTAAATTATTGTTTTTTCTGCATAAACATTTTTAACCCTAAGTTGGAGACAATAAAGCACACCACGAAAAAGTACCGCATAGTCCATCAAGTTTTTTATAACTTTTGATAACTTTTATTTTATTCAGATGCAGGTGATATATTTTTAAGTTAGTTGTTCTTTATTTGCCGAATAGAATAATGAATGTTTCAAAGCTCACAACTTTAGAATGTTTGCGATTTGACCCTTTTTTATTATGTAGTCGCAGTAAGATAATTATGTTTAAAGAAAGTTTTTAAATTCCACGGCAAATTGATATGTTCTTTCTTTGGATTCTTTGGCTCTCTACTTTTAAGTAAGAAAAGAATTTTTTTTTTTAAAAATGAAATTTTTTGAACAAAAGTATTATACAATTTCTAAAAATATATTAAAATTGTCAGGAGTTTGGCCATTTCAACCATTATGGTTAAAATATTTTTTAGCAACTTTTATTGTTTGTGCTTATATCAGTCTCCTTATTCCACAGGTATATATATTATTATAACAAAAAGTCAATAAAATAAAATATTTATTCTTCTCCCAATAATTTTATAATATTAGATACTCTTTTTAGTCTTCGTAGTAAATTTTCCATTTGGGAGTTTAATGGTGGTTAATTCGGCCATTGAGTCTCAAAAATTTTTTTATTCTTCTGACAATTATCCATGTTAATTGTAACTTATGGGATGAATATGTCAGGAAAATAATAATAAGAATAAAAATAATAAAAATTTCATTTATAGTTAAATTGCTACATAAAACTCTGGGATGAGGGTGTAGATAAAATTATGGTACGCACATTACCTCTCTTGACTACTATCGTATATGGTGTGAAATTCATGACATGTTTCCTCAATGCTGAAAAGGTAATCACGAAAATAAATAAAATGAATAAATAATAGAAAATAAATAAAAATTTAAAAAATTAAAAATTACTTTCAAACTGAGACAGTGAGAAGATGAAAAGCTTAACGATTGATTAAAACAAACAATTATAAAGATTTTAAAATAATTGAAATTCTGTAAAATTTAATTAAAACTAAATCTTTTCTAAGGAAATGTGACTTTTTTCGACTTTTTTGTGAAAAGATGTAACAAATCGACTTTTTCGAGTTTTTTTTACTAAAATGCGACTAAAAATTTTTTAATTTCCAGAAAATTGAAGTTAAAGGGATAAGTTTTAGTCAAAAAAATGTTCTGTTAAGTTTATTTACAGATTTCTTTCAAATTTTTTCAAAAAAACATCAATAACTTCTTTCTTAAATAAATATTTAATTATTATTTTTACATAAGAATTAAAATTCTTCAAAAGATTTAAATTAATCCTTTTTGAAGTTAAACTACTTATAAAAATGACCGAGTGGTAAAATCGTTATTTTATATTATAAGCTTTTATAAAAAAAAAGAATTTGAAAATAATTGAATATCTAGGATGATTTTTTTATTTATAAAGATAATTAAAATTTTGACAATAATTTTATTAAAATTCTTTGCAAATAATTGAATTTCAGAGAAGAATTTTATGATGTATAAGGATAATTGAAATTTTGAACAGATTTTTTTAAAAAATGTTTAAAAGTAATTGAATTTTGAAGAAAACTTCTGATATTTTTAAAAATAGTTGAAATTGTGAGAAAAATTTTAAAAAAATTGAAAACAATTGAATTTCTGCGATGGATTTTCTTATTTTTTACGATAATTGAATTTTTCAAAGAATTTTATTAAAACTTTTGAAAATAATTTATTTTCCATGATGAATTTTATTATTCATAAAGATATAGTGATAATTTTGATGAGAAATTAGAGAGAAAATTTTTGAAAATAATTGAATTTTTGCGAAGAATTTCATTATTTTTGAAAATAAATGAATTTTAGATAAGAATTTTATTATTTATAAAGATAATTGAAATTATGACAGGCATTTTATTACATTTTTCTTAAATACTTGAATTTTGGAAAAGAATTTTATTATTTTTTAAAATAATTTAAATTTTGATAACATTTTTTAAAAAAAGTGTATATTCAATAAAAATGAAAATTAATGAAAAATAGGTTTATAAAATAATTTATTAAAATAGTTTGGAAAAAAGTAATTCTCTACGAATTATTTACGTTCTAATTTTTTAAAATTCAATTATTTTCCATATTTTCAATATTTCCGAAAATTCAAATTCATACGCAAATTAACAAAATAAACATTCTTTTCGAATTATTTTTCACAGTTTGGAGATAATAATATATTCAAAATTTTTAATTAAAATTCTAAAAAAAAATTTTCTATTAAATTATATAAAAATTCTTTAATTATTTTCGAAAAATTACATTACATTATTAAATATTATTTATTATATAAAAAAACTAATTCTTTGAACTGTTTTATCATAATTTTTTAAGATTCTATTTCCTACGAATAAAGTAAAGGATGGGTGTCAATAAGGCCGTTTTTTGGGCCACGATAAAATATTTTTTGGAATTTTACTAAATATTAATATATTTTTTAGTTATCTCGTATAAAAAAGTTCTTGAGAGTAAAGAGCAAACAAATTTTTTATGATGCGAAAGATGTCTTTTTTGTCTAGTAAAAATTAAATTAAAACATAATTCTTTGAAATTCTTTGAAAAGTACAAAAACCCATGCATTTTGCAATATTTAAGTCTGGTTATTTTCCTTAGTTTTTAACAAATCGAAAAATGGTTTTGGGGTATTGTTAAGCATACTAAAGAGAAGAAAATTTTCATAATATAAGCCGATTTTATCGTGGCCCAAAAAACGGCCTGATTGACACCCATCCTATAAAATTTTTGAAAATTTACTATTTTAGAATTTTTCAGAAATCATTTATTTTTAATTAAAATACTTGGAAAATTTTGATTAATTTTTTTTATATTTTTAAAGATGCTTAATTATTTTTAAAAGATTTTGTCAAATTTTGAATTATTTTTTAAAGGTTTTGCTAAATTTAAATTAATTTTTAAAAGACTTTACCAAATTTTTAATTTTTCGGATAGTTTATCCTTTTTTAATTGTATTTAATTGTTTAACTATTGTATTTGAAAAAATTATGTAGAAATATTTTTTAATAGTTAGTTTTACGAATTTCTTTATTAAAATTTTAGGAAATATATTCTATCTTAGTTATAATATCTTAAAAAAAAATAGACGGCTTAAATTATTTTATAAAATTGAATTTTTTGTATTTAAATTGTATTCTTTCGAAAAATTTTACCACAATTAAATAAAAAATAATTACATTCCTTTGAAGAACTTCATTAATTTGAAAATAATTGAATTCTTGCGAAGAATTTTATTAAAATCTTTCAAAATCCTGATTAAATTAATTCTTTTGAAGAATTTCTTTGAATTTTTTTTTAAATAATCTATTTTCTTTAATAACTTACATTGAAAATTTTGAAAGTACATAATTGAATATTATGAAGAATTTCTTTCCTGTTTTAAAGATAATCGATTTTGTTAAAAATTCTGTTTAAATACTTTATTGTTGATGTTTATTAAAATTATTTTCAATATAATTGATTTCGTGTAAAAATTTTTATTATTTATAGAAATAATTTAATTCTTGCGAAGAATTTTACTATATTTTCCAAAAAAAATAATTGAATTGTTTACAAGAATTTATTACAAGTTTGGAAAATTGATGAATTTTTTCGAAAAATTTTATCAAAAATTGGAAAAATTTTTACTGAATCCTTCAAGTGAAATTTTATTAAAAAATTGACATTATACAATTTAATAATTAATTGTGTCATTTTTTAATTTTTAAAAAATTGATTTAACATTTAACAAAGAATTTTTGTAAAATTTTGGAAAATAATTGAATTAAATCACTTTTAGAATTGTTTTTTAAAGAGAATTAAATGTTTGCAAAGACTTTACTGAATAATTGAATTGTGTCAATGGATTTATATGCAAATCTCAGAAAATAATGAAATTCTTCCTTGAAATTTAATTCAAATTGTATTGAAAATAATTGAATTTCTGCAAAGAATTTTACTATTTGTAAAAATAATTTAATTTTTGCAAATAATTTTACTATATTTTCTAAAAAAAATAATTGAATTCTTTACAAGAATTTATTACAAGTTTGGAAAATTAATGAATTTTTTCGAAAAATTTTATTAAAAATTGGAAAAATTTTTACTGAATCCTTCAAGTGAAATTTTATTAAAAAATTGACATTATACAATTTAATAATTAATTGTGTTATTTTTTAATTTTTAAAAAGTTGATTTAATATTTTACAAAGAATTGTAAAATTATGAAAAATAATTGATTTTTTAAAATAAATTTTACAGAAAATCTTATAGAGATAACTGATTTTTGAGATTAAATCACTTTTAGAATTGTTTTTTAAAGAGAATTAAATGTTTGCAAAGACTTTACTGAATAATTGAATTGTGTCAATGGATTTATATGCAAATCTCAGAAAATAATTAAATTCTTCCTTGAAATTTAATTCAAATTGTATTGAAAATAATTCAAATAATTGAATTTCTGCAAAGAATTTTACTATTTGTAAAAATAATTTAATTCTTGCGAAGAATTTTACTACAATATTTTCAAAAATAATTGAATTATTTACAAGAATTTATTACAAGTTTGGAAAATTAATAAATTTTATCAAAAATTGGAAAAATTTTTACTGAATCTTTCATGTGAAATTTTATTAAAAAATTGACATTATACAATTTAATAATTAATTGTGTCATTTTTTAATTTTTAAAAAATTGATTTAACATTTTACAAAGAATTTTTGTTAAATTTTGAAAAATAATTGAATTTTTAAAATAAATTTTACAAAAAATCTTAGAGATAATTGATTTTTGAGATTAAATCACTTTTAGAATTGTTTTTTAAAGAAAATTAAATGTTTGCAAAGACTTTACTAAATAATTGAATTGTGTCAATGGATTTATATGCAAATCTCAGAAAATAATTAAATTCTTCCTTGAAATTTAATTCAAATTGTATTGAAAATAATTCAAATAATTGAATTTCTGCAAAGAATTTTACTATTTGTAAAAATAATTTAATTCTTGCGAAGAATTTTACTACAATATTTTCAAAAATAATTGAATTATTTACAAGAATTTATTACAAGTTTGGAAAATTAATAAATTTTATCAAAAATTGGAAAAATTTTTACTGAATCTTTCATGTGAAATTTTATTAAAAAATTGACATTATACAATTTAATAATTAATTGTGTCATTTTTTAATTTTTAAAAAGTTGATTTAACATTTTACAAAGAATTGTTGTAAAATTATGAAAAATAATTGAATTTTTAAAATAAATTTTACAGAAAATCTTATAGAGATAACTGATTTTTGAGATTAAATCACTTTTAGAATTGTTTTTTAAAGAGAATTAAATGTTTGCAAAGACTTTACTGAATAATTGAATTGTGTCAATGGATTTATATGCAAATCTCAGAAAATAATTAAATTCTTCCTTGAAATTTAATTCAAATTGTATTGAAAATAATTCAAATAATTGAATTTCTGCAAAGAATTTTACTATTTGTAAAAATAATTTAATTCTTGCGAAGAATTTTACTACAATATTTTCAAAAATAATTGAATTATTTACAAGAATTTATTACAAGTTTGGAAAATTAATAAATTTTATCAAAAATTGGAAAAATTTTTACTGAATCTTTCATGTGAAATTTTATTAAAAAATTGACATTATACAATTTAATAATTAATTGTGTCATTTTTTAATTTTTAAAAAATTGATTTAACATTTTACAAAGAAATCTTAGAGATAATTGATTTTTGAGATTAAATCACTTTTAGAATTGTTTTTTATAGAGAATTAAATGTTTTCAAAGACTTTACTAAATAATTGAATCAATTCTTCCTTGAAAATTAATTAAAATTGTATTTGAAAATAATTGAATTTCTGCAAAGAATTTTACTATTTGTAAAACTAATTGAATTCTTTCGAAGAATGTTTGAATTCTTGGGAAAAGTTATTTCAAAATTTTAAAAAGTTTAAATTTAAAAATAAAAAATGTTGTAATGCTTTATAATAAATCGAAAATCACGTCATAAAATTTGCTATAGTTATAAATATAATTTCCAAATTATAAGCCAAAAAATTAACCTCACATAATATCAAATTTTAGTTTTCTCTTCTATGCACTATTGTGGTAATAATTATAATATAATATATAATTTAAATATAGATAAAAAGTATATTAATGAATATGAAGAGTCATTCTGAATTATTGTCAACTGAAAGCGAATTTAATGAATTCCTTAAATATTGCCAACGGGGTCGAGAATGTACGAAAATTTATGTTGGTATGTACAATGAGTGTATTCATCAAACGTATTTTTTAATTTATTATTTATTCAATCAACTATTATTGAATGATTCTTTGGATTATTGTGAATGTTTTCAATTTACAGGTTACGTATTTTTCACTACCTGCTTGTATGTATTTATGCCACTAGTACCATGCTTACTTGACCAAATACAGCCCCTTAATGAAACTCGTGAAAGAGTTTTTATTTATGAACTTGATTATGGATTCGATAACAATGAGGATTACTTTTATTTTATACAACTACACATATATTTAACCGCATATGTGAAAATTTCTTCTGGATTCAATTTTGATGTATTATTTTTTTTATTTACTCAACATGGTTGTGGTTATTTTGCTGCATTGGGGTAATTTTTTCTGTCAATTAATACATTGCAGCATTTATGGTAAAAGTGTTATAATTTCAAGTCATGAATTTTTAACAAGTTTGGGACAATCTTAAATTTAGATATTAGGATTGTATTGTGTGTTATGTTTCATATTAGGTTCTAGGCATTAATTTTTCTTGATCTTAGCTATTCGTTTTCACCTTAGCAGATGAACGGCTTTTATGGTATTTTCTCTATGTTTCTGAATATGAATAATTTTATTTTTTCACAGACTGAAACTTGAGAATTTAGACAAGAAAATACCTAAAGAAAAGCACAGAATTGAAGAAGAATATGAAACAGTTCATCGGGAAATCTCAACATGTGTGCAAAGACACTGCAATGGTTTGGAGTAAGTGCGCAGGGTTTATTCTACTCTCAAGCTTATGAGATTGCAACTAGTTTTCAAATTTTAATAATTTTTTTCACCTTTCACACCAGATTCCTGTCAGTAATTGAATCTCTGTTTGCAATTTCCTTTTTGATTCAAATACTAATCACTGTTATCATCATAAGTCTTATTGGAATATTGGTTAAGTATTCCTTCAATACTCTTATCAACGATGAAATTATTGAAACTATATTCTTGAATTTAGCGAAATGAACAAAATTCTTGAATGTCAATTCTTTGCTAGGTTTTAATGAACTTAGATAAACCACACGAGGCTGTTAGATTTGTACTATTTGTTGTTGCTCATTCGTTTAGTTTGTTTTACGTTAGTCTGTCATCACAACGACTAACGGATAAAGTTAGTTTACTTTTTAATAATGTGTAAGTAAATAAATTCATTAATCTGCATAACGTCCTTAGAGGATCCTTAAAAACTTTTTTCCCCTCCCCCAAAACATTAGATGAAAACTAAAAACTATTTATCATTTTGAAGATATTTCTGTCGATGGTATGAACTGCCAATAAAGTCAAGAAAAATGTTACTTCAAATATTGACGAAAACGAAATACACGTACAAACTTACAGCTCTTCAAATTTATTCTATTGAAATAGAAAGCTTTTCAGTGGTAAGTTAACTTATAGCTTTAATTTACATTATACAGAGTAACCAGGGTTTTGACAAATTTCTCCTTATAAAAAAAATTTTTCCATGATTTCCAAGTGATAAATAGTAAAATTTCCATTACATATTAAAAAAAAATTTTTGTCAATTAATGAATTAAGCAAAAATTTATATTTACCTGTTTATTAAAAACATGTCTTTAAATTAAATTTATTTAAAGTCTAGTCTGCTCAATGAATTAATTTAAATAGTTGCAATATTTTTGATTGTACAAAGGTAGCATATAATAAAAAAAAATTAAAATTAAAATAAAAAATTTATTAGGAAATTGAATGAAGGATTTAATAAGATATAATCTTTATTAAAATTAAAAGTTTGAAATTTTTGTGTAAGTAAAAAATCTTATAAAATTTTAATAGACGAGAAGCCGCTATAAAACTTTAGAAATTATATTAATTTTATTAAGTCATTAGGTAAATGTCGTGAAAAAAATTTCTTCTTACGGAAATTCGGAAAATTGAGACTTTTTCGACTTATTTTCAAACATGGTGACTTTTATTCTAAACAATGTAACAATTTAACACAATTTCTACTAATAAAAAAGTGCAACTTAAATTTAGATTTTTATAATAGTTCCAATTTTGTAAAATTTAATTGGAAATAAATCATTTATTTCAAGTATTTTGTTACAATTTTTGAGAATCAACTTTTCAAGAATTTTTATTGTAAATTTTGAAAATAATCGAATTATCAAAAATTTTAATGAAGAATCTTTAAAGAGACATTTAAAAATGAAAATTAGCTTTTAATTTTTAAAATTCAATGGTTTAAATATTTTTAATTTCATACTTCAAAAAATTATTTGATTCTATATTATAGAATTATAAATTATAGAATCATAAATTATAGAATTATAAATTATAGAATTATAAAATTATAGAATTATAAAATTATAATATTATAGAATTATAAATATATTCTATATTATAGAATTATTTTCAACCTTTTTGGAGGAAAAAAATCACGTTTAAAATTTTTAATAAAAATTGAAAATTCATCAAAAAATTCATTAGTTTTTTTAAATTATACAAAATTTCTTTCAAGTAATAAAATTATTTTCTTTTGAAAAATTACATTACAATATTATTAAAAACTAATCATTAGAATCGTTTGGTAATAATTTTTTTAAGATTCAAAATTCACTTTTTGGACTTATTACAATTTTTTATAAATAATGGTCATTATAATTAAAACACTTCAAAAATTTCATCATTTTTATATTTATACTTTTTAAAAATTCAATTATTTTTAAATGATTTTACCAAATTTTAATTATTTGGAAATTTTTCAAATATTCTTGTTTGTTATTAAACAAGAACATAATATTATTATTATTGTACGAATTTAATTATTCTAGCATAAATAATAAAATTGCTTAGAGTAATTTAATAATTTTCATTACAAATTTAATAAAATTCGTCGAAAGAATATAATTTTGAAAAAATATGAATTACAATCAATTATTCTCGAGAATTTTGAAATAAATTATTCAATAATCTATTATTCTGAACAATTTTGATAAAATTCTTTTAAAAAATTATTTAAAAAAAATTTAATAATATTCCTTCAAAACTTCAATTATTTAAAAAAATTTAGATTAAAAGCTTCGAAACAATTCAATTATTTTTAAAAAATGTTTAAAATGGTAAAATTTCATAACAATTTTTTTTAAATATTATACATTAATAACTTGAAAAAAAAACTATGGAGAGTCTCAATTTTTTTCAATAATAACTCAATTTTTTATAATACTAATTGTCTTTTAAGTAATACAATTATATTTTCGAAAAATTACATTAAAATATTTTTAAACTCTAATTATTAGAATTGGTTTGTAATAATTTTTTTAAGATTCAAAATTTATTTTTTGGACTTATTAAAATTTTTGAGAAATTATGGTCATTATAATTAAAACACTTCAAAAATTTCATTATTTTTATTTATACTTTTTAAAAAGTCAATTATTTTTAAATGATTTTACCAAATTTTAAATGTTTGGGAATTTTTGAAAATTTTTCAAATATTCTTATTTATTATTCAAAAAAAAAAAACTTTGAATAAGAAATTAAATTATTCGCATAAATAATAAAATTGTTTAGCAAGTAATTTAATTATTTTCAATACAAATTTCATGAAATTTCTCGAAAGAATACAATTATTTTTAAAAATATTAATTAAAATCGATTATTCTCAAGAATTTTTCATATACATTCAATAATCTATATTATTTGTATTTTATTTGAAAAAACAAACAAAAATTACTATAATCTCAATTATTCTCGACAATTTTGATAAAATTCTTTTTAAAAAATAATTTTTCAAAAAAATTAAAAAGTTTTTTTTTAATAAAATTTCTTCAAAAAATCAATTATTCTAAAAAATTTGGATAAAATTCTTCGTAACAATTCAATTATTTTTAAGAAATTGAACGATTTTTCTAAAAATGGTAGAATTTGTTTATAATTTTTTGAAAATATTATCAATTTATAATAAACTTGAGAAAATACTATACGGAGAGGTACAATTATTATTATGAAAAATTGAGTTCAAATAGTTAAATAATTGAATTCTACAAGAACTTTTGGAAAATTATTTAAATTTATTGATTCAGAGATGAAAATCAAGTTGAAAAGCGTAGAAAATAATTGAATTCAGAAAGGGTTATAATTTTAATTTTCAGAAATTAATAAAATTGATAAAATTTACTTTTTATTTTAATTTTCCTATTTTTAATTTTCCTTTTTTATTTAATTTTAATTTTCCTCTCTCTAAATCTGAATCGGAGAAATTTCACTGAAAATCAGTCAAATTTCACTGTCAGTAAAATTTCACCGTCAGTAAAATTTCACAATTCCAGTATTTGAGAGCTGTAAAAAGAATTTTGTCTGAAAAAGTAATTTTAATGTCACTAAATTGTCGCAGGGAAATTGATAAACCGAAACCTATAGAATTAGAAACATTTGTAAATATAAAATTTTGAGATTTAATTCCAAAATAGTGTTTTAAGCACAAAATTATAGACAAACGTTAATTTTTAACGTTAATGTTAAAAATATTTGCAAAATTAGAGGAAAAAAAAGGAAGTTTTGCATTCGGTAAAGTTGTAGTGAATTGAGGTTGAAGAGAGAAATAATTTTTCTTTTGCAGATGATTCGTGCGTCAATGTCTTATTTCACAATGCTTTCATCGATGAGATAAAATCTTAATTGTAATCTACGTGTTAAAATAAGATTTAGTAACTGCGACTATACTATATAATGTACTATGCGTAATATATATACTGTACGTAATGTAATTATTAAAAATTATTAAAAATTATTAAAAATTATTAAAAATTATTAAAAATTATTACAAATTAATAACAAATTAAATTAATCACAGATAAAAGTTTTTGAAGCAAGAGAAGCAGTTTCATAAACACAATCATTTGATCTTATAATAAATCTTTCATGACATTTTTCTAGTTTATAAGTACTAGGCTGTACAATTTTTTTTACAAGTAAAAGTTGAATTTAAAATTTTATGTTAGAATTATTAATATTATTGGTATTATTAGTATTATTATTGTTATTATTATTATTATTATTATTACTATTATTATTATTATTATTATTATTATTATTATTATTATTATTATTACTATTATTATTATTATTATTATTATTTCGCAATTAGACAAATAAACACTTGTACAAGTTAATTAATTTCTTTCATCAAGTTATAAATCGATATTTAATCCGCACTGTTATTCCAACAATTTATACATTGTTATAAATATTTTAATATTTGTAAGTAATATTTTAATTTTTAGTGTAATGTAAATAACAAATATTTATAAAGTAGTACTTCATTTAATATAAACCAAACTTAAATTATTAAAACGTCACTAAAAAAGTCGATATGCTAATAATTGATGCTTGTATGAAATCAGTATGCTATCAGAAATTGTAAACTCTCAATTCTTCTAAATCCATGATTGTTCAGAAAATTTTCAAGTTGATCTGAAATATATAAATATCGTTTGAATTAAAAATTATCACGGTCTGTTAAAAATTTTTCTTTATCTATTAGCTTTATTAGCTTTTTTTCTTATTAGTTTTTATTAGCTTTATTCAATATTATCTAATGATTTGAGAGTAAAAATTGATTCAAATTTCAAAAATTTATACTTCTTCTAAAACAAGAATTTGTTTTCTACTTTTATTTTTTCAACTCACTTTTTCATTATTTCGTATATGAAGATAATCTTACTGACTGTAGAGAGCTGTATAGTCACAAGAACGATAAATGACAAAATTAATTCCCCCAAAGGATAGTAATTTATAGAAATTTATTTTGATTGGAAAAACTTATGTTTAGCAAAAAAAAAATCATAATATATGGTAAATTTGAAAATCAATTTCTATATTTCTTGATGGTGTATAATTTATTCCGTAAAGTTCACTTAAACATGTAGAACTTTATAGTAAGAAAGTTTCGAATGATTTACTTTCATACATCGTATTTACATTCGCTTAAAAGTTTAATTCTGAACAGTAATTTCTTAATCGAAATTTATAAAGTACAATTTCACTTCTAAGATTTTGTTTTTAAAAAAAGGAAACAGTTACTTCCCAATGAAGTGAGGGAAACAGAAACGAAAAGTTAAGTTCCTCACTGCGATGAGTTCTAAAATCGATTATTTTAAAACTTTCTATAGAATAAATGAATATCTACTGTGTTTGATTGGATGTTGTCCACATCAAAGTAAATTTATGCAACGAATTATTACCGTTTTTCATTGGTTTAGTATTCTAAGTTTTCTTGTGGCACAGGTATTTTTTTTAAATATTAATTTAGGAATACAAATTTTTAAATTTAGTTGCTTTTTTTGTTATAGATTTTATTTACAGGGCTCGGATTGTGCGACTTTTTTTCGACTTTTCTAAGAAAATGGAACTTTTTTCCACTTTTTTGTGAAAAGATGCGACTAATCGACTTTTTCGAGATTTTTTTTTTAGTAAAATGCGACTGAAAATTTTAAAATTTTCAGAAAATTTAAGTTAAAGGAAAAAGTTTTAGTCAAAAAAAAAATGTTCTCTTAAGTTTATTTACAGATTTCTTACAAATTTTTCAAAAAAACATCAATAACTTGTTTTTAAATGAATATTTAATTATTATTTTTCCATAAGAATTAAAATTCTTCAAAAGATTCAAATTTTAACCTTTTTGAAATTAAAAAAATTATTTAAAAATAATTAAATTTCTAGGATGAATTTTTTATTTATAAAGACAATTAAAATTTTATATTATATACAAAATTAATTAAAATTCTGCGATGAGTTTTATTATTCATGAATATAATTGAATTATTTCAAAGAAATTTATTAAACATTTCATAAATTATTGAATTTCTGTGAAATTTTAACAAAAATTTTATTCACGTTTTTAAATATATTTGAATTTTGAAAAAGAATTGTATTATTTATAACAATAATTGAAATTTTGACGAGAATTTAAAAATTTTTTTAAAAAATAATTGAATATTGAAAAATTTTATTATTTATAAAGATAATTGAAATTTTAACCAAAATTTTTGAACATAATTGAATTTCTGCGAAGAATTTTATTACTTTTGAAAGTAATTTAATTCTTCCAACGAATTTTATTCTAGTTTTTGAAAATAATTGAATTTCGGTGAAGAATTTTACTATTTCTAAAAATAATTGAATTCTTGAAAAGAACTTTGTTAAATTTTTTTCAATAACTGAACGCTTGCGACGAATTTTATAAAATTCTTTTTAAATAATTGATATTTTTCGAAAAATTATTGGAATTTTTTTATATTAAATAATTGAATTCCTGGGAAAATTTTATTATTTATGAAAATAATTGGTTTATTTAGAAGAAATTTATCAAAAATTTTGTAAATTATTGAATTCCTGTGAAATTTTTCACAGAATTTGGTTAAAATTTAAAAACATAATTGAAATACAGAGAAGAATTTTTTTACTTATAAAGATAATTGAATTTTTGAACAGATTTCTTTTAAAAATGTTTTAAAGTAATTGAATTTTGAAGAAGAATTTTGATATTTTTAAAAACAGTTCAAATTGTGAGGAGAATATAAAAAAATTTGAAAGTAATTGAATTTTTGCTATCTATTTTCTTATTTTTTAAGATAATTGAATTTTGCAAAGAAATTTATCAGAACTTTTGAAAATAATTAAATTGTCATAATGAATTTTATTATTTATGAAGATAATGATAATTTTGACGAGAAATTAAAAAAATTTTTGAAAATAATTGATTTTCTGCGAATAATTTTATTACTTTTGAAAATAAATGAATTTCTAGGATGAATTTTATTATTTATAAAGATAAGATTTATAAATAAATAAATAAATAATTGAAATTCTGTCAAGAAATTAAATTTATGAAAATAATTGAAATACAGAGAAGAATTTTGATATTCATGAAGATAATTGAATTTTTGAACAGATTTCTTTAAAAAAATTTTTAAAGTAATTAAATTTCGATATTTATAAAAATAATTGAAATTTAAAGAATTAAAAAAAAATTTGATAATAATTGAAATTCTGCGATGAATTTTCTTATTTTTTAAGATAATTCAATTTTTTAAAGAATTTTATCAGAACTTTTGAAAATAATTAAATTTTCATAATGAATTTTATTATTTTTGAAGGTAATTGAATTTTTGAACAGATTTTTTTTTAAAATGTTTAAAAGTAATTGAACTTTGATAGTTGTAAAAATAATTGAAATTTTAAGAATTAAAAACAAAAAATTGAATATAATTGAAATTCTGCGGAGAATTATATTACTTTTGAAAATAATTGAATTTCCATGATGAATTTTATTATTTATAAAATTTTGACGAGAAATTAAAAAAAATTTGAATGTAATTAAATTTTTACAAAGAATTTCATTATTTTTGAAAATAAATGAATTTTAGATAAGAATTTTATTATTTATAAAGATGATTGAAATTATGATAATTGAAATTTTATTAAATTTTTTTTAAATAATTGAGTTTTGGATAAGAAATTTATTATTTATAAAAAGTAATTGAAATTTTGAACAGATTTTTTTTAAAAATGTTTAAAAGTAATTGAACTTTGATAGTTGTAAAAATAATTGAAATTTTAAAAATTAAAAATAAAATTTGAAAATAATTGAAATTCTGCGGAGAATTTTATTACTTTTGCGAAAATAATTGAATTTCCATGATGAATTTTATTATTTATAAAATTTTGACGAGAAATTTAAAAAAAAAATTTGAGTGTAATTGAATTTTTACAAAGAATTTTATTATTTTTGAAAATAAATGAATTTTAGAGAAGAATTTTTTCTTATTTATAAAGATAATTGAAATTATGATAATTGAAATTTTATTAAATTTTTTTTAAATAATTGAGTTTTGGATAAGAAATTTATTAATTATAAAAAGTAATTGAAATTTTGAACAGATTTTTTTAAAAATGTTTAAAAGTAATTGAACTTTGATAGTTGTAAAAATAATTGAAATTTTAAAAATTAAAAACAAAATTTTATTATTTATAAAATTTTGACGAGAAATTTAAAAAAAAAATTTGAGTGTAATTGAATTTTTACAAAGAATTTTATTATTTTTGAAAATAATTGAATTTTAGAGAAAAATTTTTTCTTATTTATAAAGATAATTGAAATTATGACAGGCATTTTATTAAATTTTTTTTAAATAATTGAATTTTGTAAAAGAATTTTATTATTTATAAAAAGTAATTTAAATTTTGAACAGATTTTTAAAAAAAATGTTAAATTAAAATTTTGCCATGCATTTTATTAAATTTTATTAAATATTATTCCAGATTGTTTGATGTTAAAGTATATGTGTTGGCGATAAATTTGATTTTTTTACAATTTTGCCAATTACGTGTTTTCTTTTTGGCGTTTTTTTCTTAAAATTTCATTCGACTTTTTTCCGACTTTTTCGGAAATTTTATGCGACTTTTTGTGACTTTTGGTGTAAATTTATGCGACTAAAGCGACTTTTTTTGAGTCTCAAAGACGATCCGAGCCCTGTTATTTATTATTTATTTAAATTTTCTTATTTCTTAGTTACAACTTTAAGAATAAACATTTTTTAAACATAGTTGCTTATTTTTTTGTTAAAATTTATTTACTATTTTTTTAAATTTTGTTATTTGTTAGTTACAACTTTAAGAATATATTTTATTTTAAACATAGTTGCTTGTTTTTTTTTTTGTTATAATTTATTTATTATTAATTTAATTTTTCTTATTTGTTAGTTACAACTTTTAATTTTTTGAAAATTCTCATTAGACAATAGCTATAGTAGAATACTGGAATAAAATGGAAAAACTAATTCAGTTCTTTCCAACCTATTTAGTGAGTCTCATGAGTGTAAACTACTTAATAGTTTGTACCAGCAAGGAGAATGTGAGTAGTTTTTTTTTTAGACGAAATTTTCATATCCGGATGTAAACATTTTTTTTTAATATTATAGATAGAGGAACTTTTTGTCAAAATGAAGAAAAATTGGTTTATTTGGAAATCCGAGAGAGAATTCAAAATTCTTCACGAACACGAACTCCAAGGAAGAATGTTGATCATTTTATTTTTGGGTAAGACGTTTAAGAATAATTAAATTCGAGCTTCGTTACAATCGGAATTTTATCCAAAAAGCAGAATAATTAAAAATTATAGTAAACATTATCCGTAGTCCAAAACTTTTTTTTTGGGTAATATTTCTAAAAATTTGTATACTTCTTGCAGCTGTTATTTGCACATGTTGGTTTGAATTTCTCTTTGAACCAATGTGTCCATTACTTATGGATATTATAATGCCATTAAATCAATCTCGTCCGAGAAAATCCAACGAAGGTGTAAAATATTTTGTGAATCAAGAAGATAATTATTTTTGGATTACACTGCACACTTGTCACACTAAAACAGTAATGATTACAATTATTGTCAGTACAGATGCAATATTTTTGGCTTTTCTCTATCATGCATGTGGTGAATTTGCAACATTAGGGTAAGAAAATTTATTATTTCTCAAAAACAAAAAAAAAATTATCAAGTATTTTCATTTGGGGATAACAAAAAAAAATAATAAAAATAAAAAAATAAAAATAATTAAAAAAAAAATAAAATAAAAATAAAATAAAATAAAATAAAAATAATAAAAATAAATAAAAACTTAAAATAAAAAATATTATTATTATAAAAATTATAATAATAATAATAATAATAATAATTTTGAGAAATTTGATTTTTACTGTTAAATTTGTATAAAATTCAAAGTTATTTTTTAAATAAAGGAAATCAATGTTTATAAATAATATTTGTCCATTACAAATTTTAATTGAATATGAATTTGATAATTTTTTAATTTTTAGAAAATAAAGAAAAAAGTTTTACTCAAAGAAAAATGTTCCTTTTATGTTTATTATTTATGTTCATTTAAAAATGTTACATTTATTTACGAATTTCTTAAATCTTAAAATTATTCTCAAACATAAATAACTTCTTTTTTTAGATAAATATTTAATTACTATTTTTCCACAAGAATTAAAGATTCTTCAAAAAATTCAAATTCAAACCTTTTTGAAATTAAACAACGTATAAATGTATTGTCAATATTTTATTTTAAGAATATTGTTACTGTAACTTCTTAAAAATTTATTTTCATCATTTCTTTCCAATTATAGTATTTTCTAAACTTTCACTAAATTTTCTAAATTTCGTATTTTCTAAATCAACTATTTTTTAATTATTTTTGAAAAAGTTTTTCGAAAATTTTCAAATACAGTTATTGAAAACTCAATTTTTTCGAAATTTCGATTATTCGAAAATTCTTCAATTAAAAATTAAAATTAAATAAAAATGAATCGAAAACATAAATAACTTCCTTTTTAAATAAATATTTAATTATTATTATTTTTCCACGGGAAAAAAATTGTTACTGTGTAACTTCTTAAAAATTATTTTCATCATTTCAATTCAATTATTACTTTCTAGAATTTTCAAATAAAATTCTTCTCTATTTCAACTATTTTTAATCATTTTTGAAAAAGTTCTTTGAAAATTTTCAAATACGTAATTATTTAAAATTCAATTTTACGAAATTTCGATTATTCGGTTTAATATTGAAATTCTTGAATATTAAATACACATTGTAAGAAATTTTTTTGAAATTTACCCATAAAAATTTAGAAAGCAAATTCGATTAATTTTTTGGAAAAATTTACTATAACGTAAATAAGGGAATTTTTCGAGGAAATTATCCAAAAAATTCCTGTATAAATATAAAAACATTCTACATGAAATAGTAGGAAAAATCTCAAAAGTTTCAGAAAAATTCTCTTATAAATCGTTTAGGAAAATTTCATTATGGAATTAATGGAAAATTACTGAGAATTTGGAAAAAGTTCTATATTTAAAAAATTTTGCATGTAACTTCAAATTGAAAAATTTAATTTAACTTTTTCTAAAAAAAAATTAATTCTTCAAAATTGTTAGTCAAAAGTATGTAGAAATTTTTAATTTTCAAATATTTTAATTTGAATCATTTTTAAACATTATTCAACTAAATACAATAATAAATAATTCATTGAAAACTTGCACATTTTTGAAAAAATGTAATTCTTGTGAAGAATTTTATCAACAAATTTTTAAATAATCGAATTCTTTTGATGAATTTTAATCAAATTTTTAAGAATAATTACATTTTTCGAAGAATTCGATTAACATTAAAATTCGGCGATGAGCTTTATGAAAATAATTATTAAAATAATTAATTATAATTAATAATTACAATTTTAATAATTAATTATTAAAATAATTATTATTAAATAATTAATAATTAAAATAATTATTATTAAATAATTAATAATTAAAATAATTATAATTAAATAATTAATAATTAATAATTGTTAATTTTAAGTAATTAATTAATTAATTTCTAAAACAAAATTATTTTCAAAAATAATTGAATTCATAAAAAAATAGATTATAACATGAAACTAATAATTCAATTATTGAGAAGAAATTTATAAAAAAATTTCTTAACAATTGAATTCGACTGCAATTTCCATTACTTTTGAAAATAATTAAACGTTTAAATACAATTTTATTAAATTTTTTTTAAATAATTGAATTTTGGAGAAGAATAAATTTTGTTATTTATATTAAATATATATGTTATTTTTATATTTATATAAAATTGGGATGTTTACGAAAATTTTTCTTTATATATTTTTAACTGAACTCAAAAATTCAATTTTTTAAAATGTTTTTAACTATAACTTTTTTTATAAATCTATTATTTTTAATAATTATAATTAAATAAATAAATATATATTGTATATATATATATATATATATATATATATATATTTATTTATTTATTTATTTATTATTGACAAATTTAACTAATTTTAAAAAGAATTTCTTAAATTTTTTTTAAATTGTTAATTTTATCAAAATAAAAATAATAATAATTGTCAGCAATATTTATTTTCAGTTATAGATTGAAAAATATCGGCAAAAAAGACTGTAATGAAAGAAATAAAATACAGGAGATCAAATTTTGCGCTGAAGTGCATGACTCACTTTTATCTTAGTTATAAAATTTAAAAATTTATTTAAAAGAAAAAAGAAAAATTTCTTTTTTCAATATTTAAATAAATAAATAAATAAATTTATAAATTAATTATATTTATATATATATATATATATATATATATATATATATATATATATATATATATATATATATATATATATATATATATATATATATATATATATATAAAGATACTGACTTTTTTAAAAATTAATTATCATTATAATTATCAAAACTATTCGTTTTGTTTATTTAATAAAAAAATTTCTCCAAAATACAATATAAACTATAGAAAATTTGTTAATTTCTTTAAATATGATTTATAAACTCTAGATTTGTAAGCGGTATCAACAAATGTTTTTCAACTTTATATTTTATTGTCGTAGGATGTACTATTATGTTAATTATTACTTTTGCAATTCAGGTAAAAGAAATTCAATACGACGGTTTTATTTAAGTGAAGAAAAATTTTGAGAAATTTGATTTTTACTGTTAATTTTTAAATTTTATATTATTTAGTTTACTTTATTTTTATTAATTTCAACGAATTTATTACCATTTTGTTATGAAGAAATTATTTTCATTATAGTTAATGATTCATTTGGATCAAATAAAAATTGAAAGCGTTCAATTGAGATTAGTATTTGGTCATCTGTTTCATGTTTTTTGCATAAATTTCTCCTGCCAACGTGTAACAGACCACAGTTTTCATCTTTTCAGAAACATGTAAATGTATTTTTATTAAAATTCAATTTTTTGAACTTCCTACAAATGAAACAATTATTTGGGAATATTTTTTAAAAATTTTAATTAAAATTTTTAGCTACAATGGACATTGGTATGAACTATCAAATGACAGTCAGAAAATATTATTGATAATAATGATAAGAAGTACGAAGATTTATAAATTTACAGGAGCTAAAATATTTACATTTACAATATCGAACTTTTCCACGGTCAGTCGGAAGAAAATAATCATTTTAATTACATTTTTTTCATTTATGACTTTTCTTGAAGATTAATGAATTTATTTTTTTGCAGATTTTGAACGCGTCTTTACATTATTACAGTTTTTTTAAATACCTAGCTAACAACAATTATAATCTAATTCCATTGAAAGGAAACGAAACAAAAGTACTTGTTGATTAAGTTTTTGGGGAATAAAAATATTTCCTCTTATTATAGTTACAATATAAATAAAATTCTAATAACTTATTTATTTTGTTTATTATAAAATTCATTTTCTCAAGTATTTTTTGTTTACACATTCTATTTAACCAAAATATTTTTAGAATCTACATAAAAAAATATTTATTTTATAAATTTTCGAGTCTTTAAATTACTTTTTGAGTTATTTACATTTTGAGCCAATAGAAATATTGATAAAAAGTTTCAACAATTTCATTTTATGTGTTTAATCATAAATTTTTTAGAACCGAAGAAATAATTACTGAAAGGTCTGTTTAACGCAAAAAAGAAAAAAAATTATTTGCCAGATTTTAGAAGGTCGACCTGATATTTCACGTGGAATTGACCATGTGTTGTGATCAAATATATAATAAATTTTAAGTAAAAGTAGAAATTACTAGCAGTAAATATTTTATTAGCTTGAAAATGTATATCTATCAATGTTATAAATATTCTTCACAAACTTTTACTTCAACATAGTTCGTTTTTAAACAATAGTGATCCACGTAAATATAATATTCAAAGTGAATTTTAATTCATCAAAATTAAACGATTTTAAGCTAAAATATTTTTTCCCTAAAATTGGAGAAACTTTGAATAAAATGTTAAAATTAAGAATTACTATTCTGATTCTTGTTGTTTTTGTAAAATTGCTAAATCTAAATAGAGCCAGTGAAAATAGTAAGGAAAACTCTTTTATTAAAAATATTTTTAATAATAATTACTTTTCAAAATAAAACATGAACTACAAATGTTCTTTCAATTTTTATTATTTTCTACTGTGATCACTTTGCATATTTTTTAAAATTAAATTCCCCTTTATTGGTATATTATTGTTTCTTATTTTCATATATTTGAAAAAATCAGAATTTTCCAAACAATATTAATAAAAATAATTTGTAAACAAAAAAAAAATTCTAACAATTACAGATACTGATTATATAGACGGACCAAATGAAATTGAAACTTTGGAGAAGGAAGATGTTGATATAGATCCCATGTAAATTTAAAAACAAATATTGATAAATAATAAACGTGACGCGCTTTCCAGTTCAAAATGTTAAAAAAATCGATTTTTTTGTCACTTCGTTTTTGGTTTCATCTGTTTTAGAAAGTTTGGAATCGATCTTACTACCGAAAATGGGCATTTTCGTAAATGGCGTATATTGCCGCTATTTTGAAATAAAAAAGGAAAAAAAATTTTTTTTAATTCTTACATAAATTATTTATTACATGTAAAAGAAATTTTTTAAATAAATGTCATAGTTATTTTAATAATATATATACTAAAAAAAGACTTCTTTTTGCCTGTTTTGAACTGGAATGTCTCCTTAACAAACGTACCTAATAAGGAGCAAACGAATTCTAGGTTATGTGAGAATTATCTTTATTAAAAGTGCCCTTTTAAATGATATAAAACCAGTTTTCATTGAATATTTTTGATGTAACGAAGACTTCAATGCTCATAATTCATATAATAATTCTCTTTTTGTATTTTTACTCGAAACATTAAAAACATAACCTATCATTTTTTTTGTTCTTATAGGTACTTTTTTGGAAACGCGTCACAAATATTTATAACAAATAATAAGAAAAAAAACATAAGGAGAATAAACTAAATTTATATGGTGTGATAAACTTATTAATTAATAAGTAATAATTTTAAAAAATTGATTTTTCCAACTTAGGCGAACGAACATAAATAACAATAGTCAAATAAGAAATCAAAGGGGACTCAAACATATGTACTCTATGATGAAATGTGGTTCTGACTGTGATCCCTCATCCTATAATGGATATGGTTGTTATTGTGGATTTCACGGCTCTGGAGAACCTATCGATTTCATCGATACGTACGCAACAGAATTTTAGTTTTTTTACTTACATAATTGAAAAAGACGTTCAGAAAAATATTTTTCTAAATTTACTTAAGTAAAACGTTCTTTTTTACACAGAGAAAAAGTGAACACAAAATGTGTCGGAAAAGTGTCACTCTATGAGCTACAACAAAAATGAACCTCGTAGATGGCGCAACGTTCTGCGTCATTTAACAAATACTCTCATTATGAATGACAACAAAAATGAGTTCAATTTTTCTCTGTGTAGTAATAATTCCCAAGAAAAAAATGTTTTTTGTTAATACAATTTGGTTGAATTATTATACAGATGTTGCAGGGATCACGACAACTGTTATGCATCTGCAAATTATTGTTCATTTTTGAAGCTTTATTTAGTGAAATACTTATGGACCTGTAACGAAAATCAAGTGCCAATTTGTAGTTAGTTAAAAATTACTTTTATACATTTAATTGTAACATACAATCTTAACATGCAGATAAAATTCACTATACTAAAAAAAGTATTTTACAATATTTTTTTAATTGGAGTTTCTGATTAGAAACTACTTACAAATTTTTTCGGGAATTTTTCCCAATTTTCAACGAAATTTTAGAAAATGATTGACTTTTTCGGTTAATTACATTATAAAAAAACGGGTGTTTATTTTGTGTTTTCATTTTTAGACCTCTAAGTACACTCAGATGCATTAATGCTGTCCTTCCGGTTTGACGGTATTTTGCAAAGTCGTATGATTTCTATCAAAATGTTTTTAGTTCATGACATATGAGAACATTCGTTTGTCACGAACTAAGAATATTTGATAGAAATGACACGACTTTTCAAAATTCCTTTAAACCGGAAGGACAGCATTAATGCATCTGAGTGTACAATTATTCCTTAGAGAGAAAATTATAAACTGGTGCCAATCAAAATTAAACTGAAAATATAGATTATAGAAGATACTTAAGTAAAAATGCAGAAAATTAAGGTTTCTGCGAGACTACCGATTGTTACTTTTAGGAGAATGAAATATTTTCTACTTAATATTTGTAAATATAAAAATTTTTGTTTTGCACTTATTTTCTAATTTGATAATGTATAATTTTTTTTAGACATAGAACAAGGAAAATGGATATCTCCAACAGCAGAACTGTGCTCTCGAAAAATGTGTAATTGTGATCAAAATTTTGTAGAATGTTTAAAAAAACATGCATGTCCAACAACTAAACTCACATGTGTGAATCCATCATTTTTTCGTCGTGCATACAATTGGCTGTTTCGTTCTACAACAAAGAAAAATCAATCAGTACAACAGGATGTAACCGTTAGAAATTATTAAAGAAGGTCAGTGATGTGAAAAATTTTAATATAATTTTAATATTTTTTTATTTTTTTATTGTTTTTAAACAGTTTAACTATAAAGTACCTCGAAATTTAATTTATTTTTCCAGTGTAACTGTCCAGTGCCCTTAAAGATACTACGACAAATTTCTACCACAATATTTGAACACTCCACATACTTTTCCGCCACACGAATTATTGTATTTAAAAATTAATTCTGTTGTAATGTTTATTAGAAATCTTGGAAGTAATAAAGGCATAATAAAAAGCTTTTTAGAAACTGAATTTTTCTTATTAAATTTTCATAAAATACCACACAGATATTCAATTATTGTAAAATATTTTAATATAATTTTTGTGAATTTTAATTATTTTTCAAAACTTTTCTAAATTCAATGATTTTCAATATTTAAAAAAAAATGCAATCAGAATTCAATTGTTTAAAATTTTTTTTATCAAAATGTTCGTAAAATTCAATTTTTTCATATGAATAATAAATTTGTTAACTTCTAAAGTGATTCCTTGTTTTGAAACTTTATCCTTAGTTAGACAATGCTATAAATCCATTGTTTTAAAAATTAAATTCAATTTATATTAAAAAATATAACTGCTTTCAGAACAATTTTAGTTATTAAATCATTTTAAATTTCTAATCAAGTTCGTTTAAAGTCTTTTCAATCTTTAATTATAAAAATCGTAAACGTAACTCTTTTAAAATTGAATTAATTTTGAAAAATTTAAATAAAATTCAATTTTAAAAATAAATACGAATAGAAAAAGTCATAAGAAGTATCATTTTCTCAATTATTTTTTGTTTAAACATTCTATTATTTCTATTTAACGAAAATATTTTGAATCTACATAAAAAAATATTTATTTTATAAATTTTCAAATTACTTTTTTCAGTTATTTTCATTTTGAGCAAATATAAATATTGATAAAAAGTTTCAACAATTTCATTCTATCTGTTTAATTACCCAAAAAATTATTAGAACCGAAGAAATAATTACGTAAAGGTCGGTTTTTTTTAACACAAAAAAGAAAAAAAATTATTTGCCAGATTTTAGAAGGTCGACTGATATTTCACGTGGAATTGACCATGTGTTGTGATCAAATATATAATAAATTTAAAGTAAAAGTAGAAATTATTGGCAGTAAATATTTTATCAGCTTGAAAAAGTATATCTATCAATGTTATAAATATTCTTGACAAACTCTTACTTCAATATAGTTCGTTTTTAAATAATAGTGATCCACGTAAATATAATATTCAAAGTGAATTATTTTCAATTCATCAAAATTCAAAGATTTTAAACTTAAAAATTTTTATCCCCTAAAATTGGAGAAACTTTGAATAAATAATGTTAAAATTAAGAATTACTGTTCTAATTCTTGTTGTTTTTGTAAAGTTGCTAAATCTGAATTGGGCCAGTGAAAATAGTGAGGAAAACTCCTTTATTAAAAATATTTGTAATAATAATTAATTTTCAAAATAAAACATGAACTAAAAATGTTCTTTCAATTTTTATTATTTTCTACTGTGATTACTTTGCATTTTCTTAAAAATTAAATTCCCCTTTATTGTTATTATTGTTTCTCATTTTCACATATTTGAAAAAATCAGAATTTTCCAAACAATGTTAAGAAAAATAATTTGTAAATAAAAAAAATTCTAACAATTACAGATACTGATCATGTACACGGACAAAATAAAAACGAAACTTTGGAGAAGAAAGATATCGATTTAGATCCCATGTAAATTTAAAAAAAATATTGATAAATAATAAATGTGACGAGCTTTAAACAAAGGTACCTAATAAGGATCAAACGAATTCTAGGTTATGTGAGAATTATCTTTATTAAAAGTGTCCTTTTATGATATAAAACTAGTTTTCATTGAATATTTTTGATGTAACGAAGACTTCAATGTTCGTAATTCATATAATAATTCTCTTTTTGTATTTTTACTCGAAACATTAAAAACATAACCTATCATTTTTTTTGTTCTTATAGGTACTTTTTTGGAAACGCGTCACAAATATTTATAACAAATAATATTAAGAAAAAAAACATAAGGAGAATAAACTAAATTTATATGGTGTGATAAACTTATTAATTAATAAGTAATAATTTTAAAAAATTGATTTTTTTAACTTAGGCTTTGGTACCCAAATAATGATAGTCAAAGCAGAATACAAAGAGGACTCAAACATATGTACGCTATGATGAAATGTGGTTCTGACTGTGATCCCTCATCCTATAATGGATACGGTTGTTATTGTGGATTTCTAGGTTCTGGAGAACCTGTCGATTCCATCGATAAGTATGCAACAGAAATGAGTTCAATTTTTTCCTGTGTATTAATAATTCAGAAAAAGAAATTCTTTTCTTAAATACAATTTTTTTGAATAAATGTATACAGATGCTGTAAGGATCACGACGAATGTTATGGATCAGCAAATTCTTGTTCATATTTTAAGCTTTATTTAGTGCAATACTTATGGACGTGCAACGAAAATCAAGAGCCAATTTGTAGTTAGTTAAAAATTACTTTTATATATTTAAATCATTTATACAATCTAAACATACGGAGAAAATTTACTAACTTATCATTATGATTGTAGTCGATTGATTTCAATTTTCTTTGAAGCAAATAAAAGATATTTAAATTTCCAATAAAAAAACTATTTTACATTTTTTTAATTAGAGTTTCTGTTTAGGAACTACTTAAAAATTTGTTCGGGAATTTTTCCCAATTTTTAACCAAATTTTGGAACATGATTCACTTTTTCGGTTAATTACATGATAAAAAAAAGCGTGCGTTTATTTTGTGTTTTCATTTTTAGACCTCTAAGTACAATTATTTCTTAGAAAGAAAATTATAAACCGGTGCCAATCAAAGTTAAACTGAAAATATAGATTTTAGAAGATATAATACTTATTTGTAAATATAAAAATTTTGTTTTGCACTATTTTCTAATTTGATAATGTGTATAATTTTTTTAGACACAGATCAAGGAAAATGGATATCTCCAACAGCAGAACTGTGCGCTCGAGAACTGTGTAATTGTGATCGAAATTTTGTAGAATGTATAAAAAAACATGCATGTCCAACAACTAAACTCAAATGTATGAATGCATCATATTTTCGTCGTGCATACAATTGGCTGTTTAATACTACAAAGAAAAATTAATCATTATAACAGCATTTAGCCGTTACAAATTAATAAAGATGTTCAGTGATGTGCAAAAATTTTAATAATCACTGTATTGGTTTTAACCAGTTTAACTATAAGGTACCTCGAAATTTATTTTATTTTTCCAGTGTAACTGTTCAGTGCCAGATACTACGAAAAATTTTTACTGGAATAGTTTCTTTAGCAATTTGTTTGGTTTTGAACAGTTGTAATCAAATTGGTGATAACATTTTGCTGAGAACATTCTACAAATTAATTATTATTAATTTTAACTATATAATAATCTTCGTAGTATTTCGTTCATTCATTCTGTCCGCAGATTGAATTTAGTTACAGTTATTCTATTGTTTTTCATACGTTTTGATAGAAAATAGAAATATACATATACATTATAATGATCGTAAGTTTCCTTTCCGTTAGCAAATTATCTGTATTCATTTGTCTTTTTTTAAATTCATTTTTGTGGGTTATTGTCATTTTTTTAATGTCAAAAAAACCAAAAAAACTCGTTATATTCACTTTACAAAATTGACAAAAATTCTATTCCATATTTTTTATTTTCCTGACTTTTTCCTAATTTTCATCAAAAATATTTACTTTTTTCTTATCCTGCTAATAAATTGAATTTATGCTACGATTTTTATTATTCATGAAACAATTTAAAATAATTTAATTCTTGCGAAGAATTTAAAAAATATATTTGAAAATAATTGAATTTTCAATGAAAAATGTTATTGTTTATAAAAATAATTGAATTTTTCAGAAGAATTTTATTATTTACAAAAATAATTGATTTCTTTAGGCAAATTTTGTTATTTATGAAAATAATTGAATTTTCTTGAAATATTTTATTATTTATTAAAATAATTAAATTCTTGCGAAGAATTTTTAAAAAAATTTCGAAAATAATTGAAATTTTCTGAAGAATTTTTTAAATTTTAAGAAAAATTGACATTTTTTGAAGAATTTCATAATTTATAAAAACAGTTAATTTTTTTGGAATATTTTTCTATTTTTATAAAAATAATTGAATTTTTCAGAAGAATTTTATTATTTACAAAAATAATTGATTTCTTTATAGGCAAATTTTGTTATTTATGAAAATAATTGAATTTTCTTGAAATATTTTATTATTTATTAAAATAATTAAATTCTTGCGAAGAATTTTTAAAAAAATTTTGAAAATAATTGAAATTTTCTGAAGAATTTCATAAATTTTAAGAAAAATTGACATTTTTTGAAGAATTTCATAATTTATAAAAACAGTTAATTTTTTTGGAATATTTTTCTATTTTTATAAAAATAATTGAGTTCTTGCAAAGAATTTTTTTTTTTGAAAAATAATTGAATTTTTGGAAAGAATTTTTAAAACAATTTGGAAAGTCAATTTTAGTAAAAAATTGAATTTTTTTGAAGAATTTCATAGTTTAAGAAAATAGTTAAATTTTTTTGGAATATTTTTATATTTTTAAAAAAAAAATTGAATTTTTGCAAAGAATTTTTTTTTCAAATTTGAAAAATAATTGAATTCTTGGGAAGAATTTTTAAAAAATTTGTAAAATAATTGAATTTTTCTTAAAAATTTTATAAATTTTGAGAAAAATTGAATTTTTTGTAGAATTACATTTTTTCTAAGGATTTTGTAATTTTTGAAAATAATTGAATTCTTTCGAGAAATTTTATTAATAATTGTTGAAAAAATAATTTAATTACTTTCGAAGAATTTTATTATTTATAATTAAATAATTTAATTCTTTCAAAGAATTTTATTAATTAGGTAAATGATTAAATTCTTGTGGCGAATTTTATTAAAATTGTTGAAAATAATTGAATTTTTTCCTGGAATTGGTTATTTTATATAAAAATAGTTGATATTGAAAATCATTGAAAATGTAAAAAGTTTTTAAAGATAATTAACTTTTACAAAGAATTATATTAAAAAATTTGGCAATAATTGAATGTCGGTGGGAAATTTTATTAAATTTTTTTGAAAATAATTGGATTTTCCAAAAAAATCTTTCATTATTTATGAAAATAATTGAATTCTTGCGAACGATTTATTAGAATTTTTTAAAATAATGGAATTTCCAAGAAGAAATGTATTACTTTTAATAATAATTGAATTATTGTGATGAATATTGTTATTTATGAAAATAATTGAATGTTGAAAAGAATTTTATTGAAATACCTAAAAATAATTGAATTTTCAGAAGTAATTTTTTATTATTTAAAAAAAAATTTTATTAAAATTATGTTTAAAACACTTAATTTTTTTCGAATAATTTTATTAAATTTTTGAAAATAATTGAATTATTGCGGAAAAGTTTATTAAAATGTTTAAAAAGAATTGAATTTCTGTTGAAAATTTTATTTCTTTTGAAAGGAATTAAAATCTTCATAAGAATTTTATGAACATTGTTTTAAATAATGAATTTTTAAATGTAATGAATATTTTATTAGTTTAAATAATTGAATTCTTGTCAAAAACTTTATTTGTGAAAGTAACTGAATTTTACGATTATGAAAATAATTAAATTCATGCTTAGAATTTAATGAAACATTTTTTGGAAAAAATGGAATTTACATGAAAAATTTTATAATTATTAAAAGTAATTGAATTATTGGGAAAAATAAATTGCATAAAATTTTGTTAAATAAAATTGATTTTTTTCAATATTAGCGAATTAAAAGTAGTGGAAATTCTCTAAAAAAATATTGTTTATATTCTTTGTTCGGAAAGTTAAATTCCTGTATATAGCTGATAATTTTTTTTACCTTCTCTATTCTTTAGAATAATTAAAATTTTCGTAATGAAGTTTTTTTTAAATTTAGGTATCAGATAACAATTTTTGTGAAATTCAATGTTCCTCGTACAAGAAAGTTTAATTATTTTTAATTGTGAAAATCTGATGCCAAATTTGAAATTAGTATCGAAATTTTGATAAACTTTTTTTTATATACTTTAAAGTTTAAAAATATAATATATTTTGAAAATTTAATTCCAATTAGTTTTTCAGTTATGTGTCATAATAAGTATTTCTTTAAAAATTACTTAAATTAAAATGACTTGAAATTGTTTACAATAAACATCGTATTACAACATTCCCGCCCGCTTGCGCGCGGATAATTTTGCTAGTTAATGTATATTTTTGATTGTTCTTATAAATACTGTAGCAGTAAATGAAAATTTTAAATGAAATTAATTAAGGGTTATACTATGAATTTGATTCGTAGTGGTTGAGATTACAGAAGTAGGTGCGTCTCTTAGACAGTAATGGTGAACGAATAGATTAAAGTTTTGATTCTACTAAAAATTGTGATTGGTATTTTCGCCACAATATTTGATCACTCCACATAGTTTTCCGCCACACGAATTTATTGCATTTTAGAACTAATTCTGCTGTAATGTTTAATAGAAATCTTCGAAGTAATAAAGTCTAATGTAACTGAACATGATTAATTATTTTAGATTTATCATATAATATTATTAATGTTATTCTGTGCATTATTTTTTGAAACAATTTGTTATCTTATTAAGTGATTTTTTTTTGAAACTTTATCCTTAGACAATGCTTGCCTCCAGCCAGCAAGTAATAATTTTTTAAGTTTTTTCCTAATTTTATGAAACTTTGAAAATTTAACTTGATTTACAGTTTCGTTGGGATCAATTGTATGATCATATAATTCTTCTGCTAGAATGTTTTCTGAAATAATAAATTTAAAAAATGAAGTACGTATATACTGTGATTGAATGTCTAAGATCTATTAATATTAATAAATGGTATGAAAAGAAAATTAATTACCCCAAATGGGTTTAAAATTATTGGATGAGAATGAAATCCATGCTGTATATCGGAAACGTTTTGTTCTCACAGTGTAGCCCATGATATTAATTTCCTTCAATCGTGGCTTATCACTATTCGGTTTAAAACTTGGCTCTAAGCCTGGCCTTGGATACTGGCTAAAAACAGCCTTCTTCCAATTTAATTTCTGAAAATGAGAAATTTCTATAAGGAATACAAAGAGCAAAAAAAATGATTGCGAAAGAAAAAATATTAATAGATTCGGTACTCTAAAGAAGTTTACATCACAATTTTTTGATGCTTCGATGAGTGGTAACATGGAATGACCTTCACTACAAAGATTTGACTCTGTGTCATTAGAATCAAGGCATGTTTCAATAGGAGTGTTGGCTAACTCCGCAATTGTTGGAAATATATCAACTAATTCCACTAATTCGTTTATCACATTGCAATTTTTTTCATTCACTGATTGATTGATTTTCCTAAAATCTACTCCACGATTTGTAATTTTTAATAAAGTGGGAATTGAAATTAGCAGAGGAACTTTAAGAGCTACTTCGAAGTTACTGTACTTTGCCCACTCTGAATGTTCACCTAATGACCAACCTGGAAATTATATTCGGCATTAAGTTTTTCTTCATAGAAACAACATTTTTGGTTTTTTTCAACATTACCATGATCTGATGTGAGGATTATGATAGTATTTTCTTGTAAATTATTTTTCCTCAATTGTTCCAGAAGTTTTCCAATTAGATGATCTATGTAAGATACGGCAGCGTAATATGATTGTATTATTTTGATTGCAAAATTAACTGTAATGGGAATAATAAATAAATTAGGAGTAGAATTTAGAGATGCAGTAATGTAATTACTGCGAGTGCTTCCTTTACAGCAAGTAAAAAATAGTAATTATGTTTGTTATATATAGTGATGATGGAAAATACATGGGATTTTTTGCCATGGAAAGTTCAAATTCAGGGCATTCACATCTTCTCGAATTCGAAGATCGGTCCAAGGATTATAGGCGACAGAACTGACATTCATTGGCCACTCGTAATTCTCAGGAATCGAAAATTTATCCAGTGGATGATACACTGCAATTGGGAGAAAATAAATTTTATGTGAAAAAAAGGAATAAAATTGACATGTAAGAGAATTGTCTTAAATGTCAAATCTGATGACTTTGGATCAAAGTTCATTGCTTCATTGTTTATAATAATTTTTTAAGCAACATTTGGAAAATTATATTCTGGGTATATTGTTTACAAGTAATATTCCATTATGTTTTTACTTTTCATTTCCATAGTGATGAGGAAATCAATACTATTTTTAAAAGGTTTTGCTATAAAGTTCAAGGTTTCTATGTTAACGTAATTGCGTCGTGTTTTCACATACCTTCAAATAATTTAAAATATGTAACTTAATATTAAGAAAGAAGTTAATTACTCAGAAACTCCTCAGGATACTTTAGAGGTATATGTGGTTTTTGAAATCCAACGGCCAAAAAAAAGGGATTTATTTTCTGCGCTTGCAACTGCAGGAAAGAAGAGGCTGCCTCTAATGTTTCCATATCAGGAAGTGTATTATTTGGAATCATCGACAGCTGAACCGGGCACACCTAAAAATGATAATTTTTCCATCATTACGAATTTATTTAATCGTAAAACGACTCAAAAACGTCGATAACTTCTTTTTTTAAATAAATATATTAAAATTATTATTATTCTTCCACGTGAATTGAGATTCTTACAAGATTTCTTGCAGGAGATTTATCTTTATTATTTCGACAAACCGGAGCGTCTTTATATTTATCTGTAAACGGATGAAATGGTTTCTCTGTCCATGAGAAAGGACTATCATCCGAGCCATTTGAACTTATTCCTGAAAAAATCAATTACTCTTGTCAAATCAATTAAAATTAAATAAATTAAAATTAAATCAATTAAAATTAAATCTATTAAAATTAAATCAATTAAAATTAAATCAATTAAAATTAAATAAATTAAAATTAAATCAAAAATCAAACACTCTTGTTAAATATTTAGTAATAAATAAAATGCATTAACACTAAACCAGGAAAAAGTACATAATCAGCAGGAGAAAATGAAACTGTAACTTTAGACATAGACAAGATTGCTGCAAGATTCACAAATATTGAGGCTTTGTCAATTAGGCCTATTGTCAATGTTACTCCAAGTTTAGATGCTGTCGGAGGTACTTCATAAAAAGAAGCATAAATTATTTACTATTCTTCCCTACCTGGATGAAATACTTTTCCAATTGACATAGTAGTGTAGCCATTATTTTTCAAGTGTTGAGGTAATGTTGTAAAATTTCCAACGTCCCTACGCCAGTAGCTGTAAAAATCGTAAAGACGAAGTGTGTCCGGTCGCCTGCTAGTTAACATCGAATTACGACTCGGAGCACATAGAGATTGCTGCAATAAAAACTAAATGCTGTCAATATCAGCCTCAATATTTATAATTATAAAATATTCTAAACAAAATCTTTATTTAAAAAAAGAAAAAATCAAAATCTTTTACTTCCGAAATTACAAAACAGATAAAAGTATTTAAGAGCAATATTCTCCAATTGATATTTAAGACTTAAAATCAAGTTCATTCGTCATCACATTATCGTTACGAAAAATTATTGAACTATGAAACAGATTACAATAATAATTTGTGAATTTTCACCTGTGCAAAGGCATTAGTAAATACTCTACTCTTCTTTGCCAAAGAATCAATATTTGGTGTGTAGGCATTTTTATCTCCATAGCATCCTAATGCTGGTCTCAAGTCGTCAACAATGATAAACAAAAAGTTTGGTCGTCCAATAGTTGCCGTTATTAGTGAAAGCACACTAAATAATTGTAGGAACATAATTTTGTACAATTCTTCTACTTTCAATATCGACCCAATAGGTCAACAACTACTACACAACTACTACATTGAATTAGAAGAATTTTAAAAATATTTTCTTAAAATTACAGTACTCAAAGGAATAAGAATTCGGAGTATTTATTTCTTTAACGTTCGCAATGTATGCAGTGTATATTTTCATGTTTCGTTAACCACTACTTGTATCAATTATTCTAGTTTGTTAAATGACCACAAGGACGCTTATGATGATACTTTTATTATCTCTTTACATTCTGTTGTTTTATATTCTTGTTCCAAAGCATGTTATGTGACATGTGACTACTTTCTATTGCTTCCATACAGTATAACAACTTTTAAATTAATTAATTAATTAAAAATTAACCAATTGGTTAACTAATTAGTGGATAGAAATATGGTTATGGTCTAGAATGAGATAAAAGTCCGCATTTAAATTAAAACATTTCAAAAAAACTTTCCTTGACCAAACTTTGTTAAAAAATTGATTTTTTCCAATGGATAGTCAATTTTAAAAAATAATAAAAGGCTCTTACTTGGCAAAGACAACCCATAATTTAGGTTTTATCGCTAATATTTCTTGCTGGTAAGCGATAGATAAGTGAATACATGCCTTGTGTCAAGTTTTAAGGATTTCATTATTCTTCCGTCGGTTCACTTGTTAGCAATACTACGACCAGATATCTATGTAATATTTTCATAAAATGAATTAAACATGTAAACCAACTCCTTTGTCTCAGTATTAGACATATGATTTACTTACAAAGTTAAAAGTGAAAATTATAGCAACAACGATTTTATTAATAGAATTTATCTTTCGCTAAAAGATAATGTAAGATGCAAAGTTGATTGTCAATCCTTCAAGTCTAAAGACTGACTTGGAGGATTGATAATCAACTTTGCGTCTTATAATGAATTAGTTAATTCTAAGGCAATAGCTTAGTGATATCTAATCTTGGGATTTTCTCCAAAGGAAAATTATTAAAATGGATTAGTGAAGTGCCTAAAGAAGAAATTAAGACTCTAACATATCGTATTCGTTTTCTGTTGTAATTACAGCAAAAGGAATTAAATTCAAATCATCTAAAGGCATTTAGGACACACCTCCCCTATTAACTCCCATCCAAAAATGTGATATACAAACTACTTCCTAATCCCCACTAAACTATGGAATTAACCTGTCTTAACAATAAAAATCAACTGAGTAGGTAAATAGTTCAACAAGAATAAATTATTTCAACAAAATGAATCTAATCGTCAAGGCGTTGTGTCTCATTCTCATTTGGAAAGTAATTCTGCAAACATCTGCAATTGGAAGAAATTTGGATCTGCATTATGACGGATTAGTAAAGTATCTAAAGAAGGAATCGAAACTGCACCAGGTAGTATTTCTGTTTGATAATGAAAAAAACAACACAGACGATTCAGTAAGTTTTCTTCTCAAGTCAGTCAATAGAAAATTTCCATCTTTGAGTATCGAATTCAGACAACAGAGAAGAGCAGAGCTCAAGGTTTATTTGAAATCACTTGAACCTCCGAGAAAGACAACGCTATTTGTAGTAGTAACAGATAGTCTGAACTATTTATCAACTCTATTGGTTAAGAGAACTCTGTCAATGATTAAAAGTTTATCAAAACAGTTACCCACGTCGAAATGTTTAATCGTGCATTCTCGAAAATTACCAGACATGGATGTTAGAAAAACATTGGAGGATTTATGGAAAAATGATTTTCTGGACGTTACCATTTTGGTCTATCAGAAAGAAAACTGGGAGAGAATCGATAAGAAAAGAGACAGTTCACCTGCTTTGCATCGTTTAAATCCGTTTGTGAATAAATACACTGTACTTCGAGTATCAGCTAAAAGCCAATGGTTTCCAAATAAGCTGATGAATTTACATGGCTATCCATTAAAATTCTTGACCACCACAGCAATTAAAACAGTGGCAAGCAGATTCAGTAATGCGAAGAAATTTACTGAAATTTTCTCACATGTCATGAATTTGGAACCCCAAATTGATGAAATTTCTTCATCTGCATTGAACAAAAAAGTATTTTTACATCGGAAAAGAGCTGAAATGTTTGCAAACGCATTTCTCTTAATGGGTAATGTAGAAATTACTGATCTGGAATTGTGTTATTTAATAGAATCTGATGTCAGAGCTGTAATACCGAAAATTGCAAAATCTTCGAATGTCATTGTTCTTTCGCAAGAATTTCTATTCATGCTGCTTGGAACTTGTGGCATGATTTGCGTACTTAAATTAACCGCAATTATGATGCGGTTCAGAAAAAGTACCTGGACAACGTTGAACATGAGTCAAATCATATTGGGAATGTCTATTATTGAGGAGCCAGTGAAATTGGTGGAGAGAATGGTGTTTGGATCGTTGGTACTTGCTTGCCTTGTCTACACTGGCTACTTCTTTTCGGTCATCTTGGACATTTCGTTGCAATCCCCACCAGAGATAACAACTCTCGCAGAACTCGCTGCATCGTCTTTGCAACCTGTAGTCAACAGTTTGGCTTTAAATAAATCAATGATACTAAGTACTAACCCTTATATCCGTGACTTATCAAAAAATTCCATCGTATTGCCAGGGAAGAAACCAAATTTAGCGTGTCTTCTGTATTTGAATGATTATCAGAATGTGTCTTGTATTTTCTCAAATACAGTATATCACGTTAATCGTTTACGAGAGGTAAGAAAAGAATTTAATGGAAAATTGTTGTCAGAGCCGGTTGCTCGTTTGCATGAAGGATTCTTAATAAGACATTTGTCTCCGTTTACTGATCGCTTTAGGGAGATTGTTATAAAAGCAGCAGAGTTCGGTTTCCTATCAAAACTCTTTAAAAGCAGTACACTGGAGCATCAGAGTTTAGAGCCACCTACAGAAATCGAGAAAGAAAAGTTATTACTGATTTCTTTGTACGTACTTTCGATTGGATTTTCATTGTCTCTGCTCGCATTTTTATTTGAAATTTCTGCAAGTATTATTGATAGAAGAATTTAGGCTTTTTTAAAAAAATTCGCCTAAAAAATGATGGTCAAGATCCGCGCCAGTGAGTGCCTATTGTTCCTCAGGGTTTCTACCAGTTATGGAAAACCTAGAAATCATGGAATCGTCATTGGATTTTATTTGAATTCATGGAATCATGAAAATCTAATGGAATTTCTAATCGGATGGTGGAATTTTTAAAATTTTTGTTCTAAACCCGTGTGATTGAAATTCACGCTCCTTTATTGATCAGAGTGGTCACAAGTTGCAGTTTATCAATTTCCCTGACAATTTACTGACATTAAAATTACTTTTTCTGACAAAATTCTTTTTCCAGTTCATTTGACTGATTTTCAGTGAAACTTCTCTGATTCAGATTTAGAGAGAGGAAAATATTAATGTTTACGGAAAATGATTAAAATTTATCAATTTTAATAGTTTCTGAAAATTACAATTATTATAATCCTTCTTGAATTCAATTATTTTCTACAAATTTTAACTAAACTTCATCTCTGAATCCACGGTAAATCGTTAGGTATTAAAATAACACCAAAATGGATTAAAATAACACTAAGTTGGATTATTTTAATCCTTTTTGGTGTTATTTTAATACCTAACGATTTACCGTGTCAATAAATTAAAATAATTTTCCAAAAATTCTATAGAATTCAATTATTTAAATACATAAACCTAATTTTTTACAATAATTGTAACTCTCCATAGTTTTTTCTCAAGTTATTAATATATAAAATATTTTCAAAGAATTTTAAAGAAATTTTACCAAAAATTTTTTTTTTAATTTCTTAAAAATAATTGCATTGTTTCGAAGAATTTTATCTAAATTTATTAGAATAATTGAATTTTTGTTGGAATTTTATTTAAAAAAATTTTTAAAAGTAATTTTTTAAAATGAATTTTATCAAAATTGTCGAAAATAATAAATTATCGAATTCTTAAAAATAATCGATTTTCATTATTATTTTTAAAAATAATTGTATTCTCTCGAGGAATTTTATTAAATTTCTATTGAAAATAGTTAAATTCCTCTAAACAATTTTATTGTTTAGGAAAATAATTAAATTCTTTCGAATTTTTTTTTTAATGATGAACAAGAATATTTGAAAAATTTTGCAAAATTTCCAAACAATTAAAATTTTGTAAAATCTTTTAAAAATAATTGAATTTTTGGAAAAGTATATAAATAAAAATGAATGAATGAAATTTTTGAATAATTTTAATTATAAGGACCATGATTTCTCGAAAATTTTAATAAATGCAAAATGTGCAATTAAAATTCTTGATAAATTGATTCTCAAAAATTGTAACAAAATACTTGAAATAAATTAATTATTTTTAATGATATTTTACCAAATCTTAACTATGAGAAAACAATTTTTGAAAACAAATTTTTTTTTATAAACTGCATAAGATTGTCTAGTGAAATACACATGATTATAATTTTAGAATTTTTTTTTCGTAGAATGGCGAGTCTTTTACAAAAAAAATCGCATTTTTCAACTAAAACGTTTGTTTTTAATTATTATAGAAAAATTTTGAGAATTAATTTCAAAAATCGTGTATAATTATACACGATTTTTGAAATTAATTCAAAGATAATTCAGAATTGATAAAAAAAGTAAATTTAAGAACACTTATAGATTGTTTTCATGCGAGAAGATGTTTTGATTATTAATCTAGAAATTTCATTGTATATTTTAATTTTTAAGCTATGAAAAAAATTGTCTTAAAAAACGCATTTGAAAGGAAATTTTTAATGAATGTATAGTTCGTAAATTATTGTATTCTATTTACGGTTTCAAAATAATATTATGATTGTAATTTTTGTTTCTAAAGTGATGACAAAATCGATAGTTTTTTTTTTTTACAATTTTCTTATAGAGTTCAAGATTTTACTTCCCTTATTATCGTGTTAGGTACGTGTGGCAATTTTCTTAGAATAGGTATAAATTATGTTTTTTTTCTTCTTGCACCATATTGTATAGCGTGGTTTAATATTGTACCGTATCAAAAATAAATAGTTCGTTTTCCAAAAAAATGTCCCCCTTTCCCAAATTTGTTAAATAACGTCATGCAGTTTTATTAAAAGGTTTCTTATAAATTTCTTTCCCTATTTTATCATTGTATTTACTCAAAACTTTCTATTACTTTAAAACAATTGTTTCTTATTATCTTTACGTATTTTTAATGTAACACTTTTAAAGATCTTCATCAGAAATATATGTTTTTCAAAGAGGAAAATTTATTCAATATTCCAGTTGAACACAATCTTTAAATTTTAAATTTACGTTTATAATCAGAATATCCCTAGTAAATTGCTTTCGGAAAATTTATATTTTTCCATAGAATCCCATATGCGCAAATTTCCAATGAAAAAAATTCTTCGTATTGCACATATTTGTTTTCTTTTTTTTGTTAAAACAATCATAAAATTTCACAATTTTTCTTCGACTTTTTATGAAACTGTTTTTCCGAATATACGTCTATTTATAAAACTCTTGATAAACTTTTTTAGTAAATTGTAAACCCACTTTTAGAATTTGTTGTAAAAAAAATAAATATTCGTTTGATTTACATGTTTGCTTTATTATTTTCTTACCCTTCGTCAGTGAAATTTTCATTAGAATAGAGAAAACGGGAGTTGAAAAATTAGTGGAACCTTATCTTTTTTATTCTTCCGATAAGAAACGGAAATATCCGGTCATTAAGCAATATCAAGATATAATGCAAGCGTGCCGTTTATAAAAAGATGATTAAAAAGACACCTTGACTTTAGATAGTGCTTTACGAAAATGTTTAAAATCATTTTCTTCCTTCTCTGCGGATTTTTAATGGTGACATCGTGTGCGTAACTTAAAATATCAATATTTTGAAATTAACTCTTAAATTTCTTGGGTTGAAAAATTAATTATTTTAAATTAATTTCTTTTAATTGAAAATAATTTACTTTTCGAACCAGAATTTTCTGACATAGTAAAATTTTATAGTTTGTTTTTTTTCGAATTCGAATTTCGTGGTCTTTTTTTTATTTTCTAATAAAGTATTTATTTCATCAGATAAATCATCTTTAAATCGAAGCTCGAAAATAATTAATGGTGAACTGACGACAATCGAAAAATTTCCATTTTTGGTAAGTTCTGTAATTTATTCAGATAAAGCTTCTGTGCTGCATTGTAAAATTTTTCCACACTACCTATTTTTTTCATATTTACTAAATTTTTTTCATTTATTGTCTAACTAGCAAAATTATCCGCTCGCAAGCGCGCGGGAATGTTGTGCTACGATGTTTATTGTAAACAATTTCAAATCATTTTAATTTAAGTAATTTTTAAAGAAATACTTATTATGATACATAAATGAAGAACTAATTAGAATTAAATTTTCAAAAAATATTATATTTTTAAACTTTAAAGTACATAAAAAAAAACTTTAACAAATTTCGATACTAATTTTTCAAATTTGGCATCAGATTTTCAAAATTGAAAATAATTAAACTTTCTTGTACGAGGAACATTGAATTTCACGAAAATTGTTATCTGATATCTAAATTAAAAAAAAACTTCACTACGAAAATTTTAATTATTCTAAAGAATAGAGAAGGTAAAAAAAATTATCAGCTATATATAGGTATTTAACTTTCCGAACAAAGAATATAAACAATATTTTTTTAGAGAATTTCCACTACTTTTAATTCGCTAATACTGAAAAAAATCAATTTTATTTAACAACATTTTATGCAATTTATTTTTACCAATAATTCAATTACTTTTAATAATTATAACATTTTTCATGTAAATTCCATTTTTCAAAAAAATTTTTAATTAAACTCTAAGCATGAATTTAATTATTTTCATAATCGTAAAATTCAGTTACTTTCACAAATAAAGTTTTTGACAAGAATTCAATTATTTAAACTAATAAAATTTCAATAACATTTAAAAATTCATTATTTAAAACAATGTTCATAAAATTCTTATGAAGATTTCAATTCCTTTCAAAAGTAATAAAATTTTCAACAGAAATTCAATTCTTTTTAAACATTTTAATAAACTTTTCCGCAATAATTCAATTATTTTCAAAAATTTAATAAAATTATTCGAAAGAAATTACTTGTTTTAAATATAATTTTAATAAAATTTTTTTTTAAATAATAAAAAAATTACTCCCGAAAATTAAATTATTTTGAGGTATTTCGATAAAATTCTTTTCAAAATTCAATTATTTCATAAATAACAATATTCATCACAATAATTCAATTATTATTAAAAGTAATAAATTTCTTCTTGGAAATTACATTATTTTAAAAAATTCTAATAAATCGTTCGCAAGAATTCAATTATTTTCATAAATAATAAAAGATTTTTTTGGAAAATCCAATTATTTAAAAAAAAATTTAATAAAATTTCCCACCGACATTCAATTATTGCCAAATTTTTTAATAGAATTCTTTGTAAAATTTAATTATCTTTAAAAACTTTTCACATTTCAATGATTTCCAATGTCTACTATTTTTATAAAATAACCAAACAGAATTCAATTATTTTCAAAAATTTAATAAATTTATTCGAAAGAAACTAATTGTTTTAAATATAATTTTAATAAATTTTTTTTAAGTGATAAATAAATTTTTTAAATAATTTTTTTATTTATCGACATAATTATGTCGAAAAAATTACTCCCGAAAATTCAATCATTTTGAGGTTTTTCAATAAAATTCCTTTCAAAAATTCAATTATTTTCATAAATAACAATATTCATCACAATAATTCAATTATTATTAAAAATAATAAATTTCTTCTTGGAAATTCTATTATTTTAAAAAATTCTAATAAATCGTTCGCAAGAATTCAATTATTTTCATAAATAATGAAAGGTTTTTTTTGGAAAATCCAATTATTCTCAAAAAAGTTTAATAAAATTTCCCACGGACATTCAATTATTGACAAATTTTTTAATAGAATTCTTTGTAAAATTTAATTATCTTTAAAAACTTTTCACATTTCAATGATTTTCAATATCTACTATTTTTATATAAAATAACCAATTCTAGGAGAAAATTCAATTATTTTCATCAATTTTAAAAAAAATTCGCCACAAGAATTTTATCATTTACCTAATTAATAAAATTCTTTGAAAGAATTAAATTATTTTTATAAATAATAAAACTCTTCCCAAGAATTCAATTATTTTCCAAATTTAAAAAAAATTCTTCCCAAGAATTCAATTATTTTTATAAAAATAGAAAAATATTCCAAAAAAATGTTACTATTTTCTTAAATTATGAAATTCTTCAAAAAAAGTAAATTTTTCCTAAAATTGACTTTTTCCAAATTGTTTTAAAAATTCTTTCCAAAAATTCAATTATTTTTCAAATTTAAAAAAAAATTCTTCCCAAGAATTTAATTATTTTTATAAAAATAGAAAAATATTCCAAAAAAATTTTACTATTTTCTTAAATTATGAAATTCTTTTAAAAAAGTCAATTTTTCTTAAAACTTGTGAAATTCTTCAGAAAATTTCAATTATTTTCAAAATTTTTTTTAAAATTTCTTAGCAAGAATTGAATTATTTTAATAAATAAAATATTTCAAGAAAATTCAATTATTTTCATTAACATTAACAAATTTTAAATAATTATTTTCATAAATAACAAAATTTGCCTAAAGAAATTAATTATTTTTGAGATCTCTTATTTTTAGTAAATAATAAAATTCTTCTGAAAAATTTAATTATTTTTATAAATAATACGAAGATTATTATAGTTAATTTTCTTTTTTTTAAATATTTGCCCATCCAATTATTAAAATTACCAGTGTCTTCAAAATATCCGAATCTTCCTTAATTGTGCAATTTAGAATGTAAATAAATTTTCGGAATATTAACAAAAAAAAAATTGTTTTTAAAAATACAAAAATTTTTTGTTTGTCCAAAGGTATCACTACAGTACAATGGGACATTCTTCAATCATTCTGTGGTGCACTTTTGCTGTGGCAATATTATTCATCGACAATGGATTGTCACATCTGCTCAATGCATGAGAGGGTAATTTTTGAATTTTGTAAACCTTTACCTCTGGATAATAAATTTGTTACTAAAATTAATTTTTTTTATTTTTTTAAATTAATTTCCCTGACTCGGAGTGATCGTTCAATTTAACTATTTATTAAAATTAATTTTAGTTACAATGACAATAATTTTTGTAATGTTTATGCTTATGTTTCGCAGAAGAAATACTGAAAATTTTCAAATTAGAGCCGGGTCAGCGAAATATTATCAAGATGGTGTGGTATATAAACCGTCAGAAATAATAATCCATCCAAAATTCGTTGATGCACAGCTGGGCTTCGATATAGCTCTGATCAAAGTAAGATAACATTTTGTAATCAATCAGTTTTATCTTTTATGTAATCAAAATTAAGTGATTTTTCGGCTATTATTATTGATATTTGAGTTGTATAATAAGAAGTGAAGCATTTTCTTTTTAATTTCAGTTATCCGAGAGTGTTTTCTTCAACGATAGAATAAAGCCAATTGCATTGCCCACTGAAGGTGCAATTGTTAATGACAATACTTTACTTAAAATTGCCGGTTGGGGTAAATTTGATGTAAGTAACTGGGATATTGTTTTTAAGTCGAAAATCGGCACCTTGAGGATACAAAGTTTATGATTTTTTTCCAAATTAAGGTATATATTAATTAAATTAATATTAAGGGTTCCATTTGGTTTTCTTTTTTCCAGCAAGTTCATCTGTTATCAGATTCGCTCCGTGAGACAAAAGTTACAAAAATTAGCAGAACAGTTTGTGAATACACTTATGGTAGTGATTCCATTTCGAAGGAAACGTTTTGTATTTTCAAAAATGGTTATGGTCCTTGTGTAGGTGACACTGGTTCTCCAGCTACGCGGAATGATATTCTTTTCGGTATGGAAAATAATTTAAACAAAATATTGTCTTGATTATTAAAAAATTGTTAATTTCTTTCAGGACTGGCCTCGTGGAGTTATTCTTGTGGTTATCAGTATCCAACTGCGTATACAAACATATCATCTTATACCACTTGGATTAAAAATATTACAGGAATTGTATAGCAAATATTTCAATAAATACTTTTCAGAATCAAAAACTTATCTCAAAAAAATCTTTAAAAAAATCTAAAAAAAAATCTTAAAAAATCTCAAAAAGATCTCAACAAAATTCCCAATATTATGACTTAAATAGCTGCTTACTACCATCCTTCTTCATTACAGAACAGTAGTTTATTCGTCTCATGAATTCAAATCCTCGCTTACAACCATAACATATACAATTTTATTAACAACTTAAAGTTAATATACAAAAAGAGTATAATTTACAACTGTATAATATATTTGACGCACAGTAAAAATATTTCCTCTTTCAATTTATAATAAGTATACATCAACTTCTGTTTCTTGTAAAATATTAAAATGATCAATCTTACATATTTTTCTTTACATTCATTTAAATATGAAATTTTTAATAATTTTCTATTAAATATTGTCTTACACAATTTTATATTTTCACATTGCACGCATATTTATATCACTATTTATATTGATCTAAAGTACTCGATAGAGATAATAATTGGCAAGAAAAAAAATTTCGTACTTTCTTCAATGAGAACCCTTGACCGTTTTTAAAGACTCATGTACATATTTTGCTAATATCTCCTTTTTAAATACTTCAAATTGTTTCCTGTTTGCACTGTTTTGCCTCTCTCGCCAACTAGGCCTACTTTTTCGTGTTTGCAATCCCCAATGAATTGTGAATATTGGAGATAGTACTTTAAATTTATAACCGGATACATACATCTCATACACCTGGTTGGATAAAAACATATAATTTTTAGAATTAGGTTCATAACAACTCTGGGAATGAAACTGAAACTAACACGCATTTGATTTTTGAAAATTTTCAGTTAGAAAAAAATATATGCGACGCGCTCCGAAGAAAGGTACCTAAGAAGCAAAAAATTTGAGGTTATGTTTTTAATTTTTCAGGTCAAAATACAGAAAGAAAATGAATTAATTATTAAAAATTAATGATTTTCAAGTCTTCATTATATCCCAAATATTCAATAAAACTTAGTCTCAAATTCAAATAATCAAAAATAAACTTTTAATCAAGAGAAATCTAACATGACTCTAACCTATGAATCGTTTGCTTCTTAGGTACCTTTCTTCGGTGCGCGTCACATACTTATTTTCAAAATTAGAGTTCAACCAGCGCTCCAGTGGTAAAAAGTTGAACTAATATGTGCTTGACACTTTCATAGTAATTAGTATTTCGTCAAATTTTATTAATTATTTTATAACAGGTTTATTAATATATTCTATAAAGGCCAACGCAGAATAGAATCTTTAACCAGAACCGCAATCGTAAGCGTAACCGTAAGAATGAGTTAAAGAAGGATAGGTATATTGTTTATCCTTCTTTAACTCATTCTTACGGTTACGGTTACGATTGCGGTTCCGGTTAAAGATTCTATTCTGCGTTGGCCTTTAAGAATATTTTAAGTCAATGGCGTATCATGATTGAGATACGCCATAGACCTAAAAAATTCTTATAGAAGGCACACCACTTTTCAAAAAGGTGTTCAAACCGGAAGAAAAGCATATATGATATTGGGTGTAATTATTACCTGTGTATTTCTGGTATATCCATAACCCATGAACCTCTCATCATGAGGCGGCGCAACATCTTTCGCAACATAAAACGGTTCATAGAGAAATTCAAAATTCGTAACATCATGGCTTATGTAAATTTTGCCATTTTTAAATTTCTCAAAATTTGGATGACCTGAAGTGACATCCATTGCCCATCTAGAACAAAAAAAAACACATTAAATTTCATCCTTTCTTCGAAAATATACACCCGGTAACATATATGCCTTCCTTTCGGTTTGAACAACTTTTTGAAAAGTAGTGTGCCTTCTATATGAATGTTTTAAGTCTATGGCGAATCACAATCATCATACGCCATAGACTTAAAACATTCTTATAGAAGGCAACTACTTTTCAGAAAGTTCTCCAAACCGGAAGGAAAGCATATATGATATTGGTTGTACACATTCGAAATCATCTATATAATATTGTCGGAAAGAAAATTGAAAAACTTCCAAACCTTGTAAAGTTCGTGGCAAATTGATTGTGAATGAAAACTTTCTGATGAAACGGTCTGGCGAGGCCTTTCTTCGCAAGACGAATTAATTCCGATTTATTCTGGGGAAATCTAACTCTAACATCTAATTCATAAGTTGGTATCACATATGCACATTTCTCACAATTAGCATTTAACAAAAATTCTTCTAAAACAGCTGCCATATTATAACTAGGTACAATGTCAATGTCAGTCAAGAATACATAATCGGATTGACAATTTTTCCTCGCCAAATTCCTCATATGATTTTGTGGATAAACATTGCGTATCCGCCAATTCGATTGCTCCTCAGAGATTTCGCTTAATAGAAAATTTAACGTTGCCTCTGGTTTTGAGCAGTCGCTATTCTCTGGAATTTGAAATGACCTTGGCTGCTTGGCAAGTAATTTCGATTTTGGCATTGCCAATGAAAATGTGACCTGATTTTTAATTGGCTCATAACATCGTTTGAGGTAAATTAAAAATTTCTGTAGCACTTCGAATTCTTCATCGCCAGCGACAAATAGTGAGACTGATATTGGTCCCGACCAATGATGTACAACTTGAACAAGTGAGAATAATTTTTCCAACGATGTTTGCGTGGCTAGACAAACTTTTGATGCTTTCGATAAATCGATGAATTTCTCGCCCACTAATATTGAATCGAATGTTTTGTAAAGACGACGCGAATCCCATCTGCCGAGTTGGATGTTTAGTTTTAAAATATCGTCTGTTTTGGGTGGTTCCTCGTGTTGTGGGCAAAGCTTCTCAGGTATGTCATCTTTTGGCCATGATCGTTGATTCCATTCTGTAACGGTATTTGTGTTCATTTCTTTGGCAGCATTGGAGGGAATGCAATTCTCTGATTGTAGTAATAAAAAAGTCAACAATATGTTCGATAGGACAAGCACTATTACGCAGATAAAGCTCAAATTCCATGGTCGACATCCGAACTGAAACACAATGACAATAAGACTTGAATTTTTGTTCCGTTTAGCGGCGTTGGAAGGTCTGTGAAATTTGTAGGTTATGTTTAAATTTTTATTCCGTTAACGGCGTGTTGGAAGGTCTGTGAAATTTGTAGGTTACGTGAGACCTTCTATTATATTGCCCAATAACTGAATTTTGAGAAAAAATTAAATTGTTGGCAATATTGTTTGTTTGTTCCGTTTACTATTTTTATTTGGAGAGAAAATCTACTTTTACTATTAACTCAACTTTGCGATAATAATTAATTGTATCACTTACGAATTGTGTTTGATTTATAAATAGTGATAAAAACCTCGTGTTTCACTCTTAAACAAAATTAATTGTTAACAAAACTTTGAAAAGTTCAAACTCTTGGAAAATTTGTATTTTTCACACTTATAACTAACAATTCTGTAGAATTAATTGTTTTCAAAAAGTTTAATTGAATTTTTTTCTCCAAATTATTTAAAGCGTTTATTTTTGTATACCATTAAAGATTTTCGGAATCATTTAAATTTCCTAAAATTGATTTGTAAACAAATGGATTTTAAAATTCTCAAAGAACTTTTCTTAATTGAAAATACTTGATTCCTGTGGGAGAATAATAATTATTAAATATTTATCTAGAAAAGAAGTTATTGATGTTTTCAAATAATTTTACTTTTGAAGAAAGTAAATAAATGTAATAGAAATTTTTTTCGGGTACCTAATCATTTTTAGACTGAATTAGAATATTTCTATAGGGTCAGAAAAGAAGTCAAAATTTTGTCAAGGAATTAAATTTTTTTATATTAAAGAAACAAAAATGTTTGTTGCGTATCTAAAATGTTTGTTACAAAATGCTAATTTTTTAGAAACAAAGAAAATAATGAATATTATAATGTAACATTAATAATTTTTTAGGTTTATAAAAATATTTTTCAATTATTTGAAAAATATAAATATTATAAATATTATAGAATTAAAAAAATAGTAAAAAAAATAATGAAGTATAATATTATCTATCAGAACATATCAAAAAAACAAAAGCATACACAATAGGTCTAACTTCAAGTAAATATTAAACAAAAATTAATTAATAAAATTTAATGGAAATTAATAAGCGTAATGTTTATTTAAAAAAAAAATAAATTGAATTAGAAATTTTCTCTAACCTGAAACATTGAGGTACGATCTCACTTTGAAAAATCCTCTTTCGCCAGAAAATGAATACTTCCGATTTCTCTAGTTTCACTATTCATTTAGAGAAATTTCTCCATGATTCTTTATTTTCTTGAAAAATTAAGAATAAGATTTATTTCTTCTTGAAGTGCATAGTGTATATCAACAATTGTTTTGATTACGTCCTTTGTGTATATCAACTATACGAGAGTCGAAATCAACATAGCGCCGTATTGTGGCGCAGATGAGTTGAATCGATTTCTTCACGGAGCATGCGGGCAAAACATACATCTTCTTTAGAAAAAATTTCGATTCGAAAATTTTTTTTCTCTCTTTTTTTAACTTCTGAATTGAATTTTAAATAACATAATCAGGACATTATCATATAAAAAGTAATTTTTCGAAATAGTTCCTAATTTATCGGCGCGATTAATTATTTTTGTCATTAATTTTTTTAAAATTGTACTCAATAATTAATTGACTAAATAATAGTAAATAATAGTAAATAAATAAATTTAAATCCTTATTTACATATTAAATAATTAAAGTTGAAAAACTTTGAAAATCAAATTTTTAACATTGCAGAATTATTTTTAAATAATAGATTTATTTATTTAATAATAGTTTTTAGGTTATTTATGTTTGACTAGTTATAGTGTTTTGCAGACACTTCCGCCATGTTGGATCCGACATTTTGATTTTTTAAAAACTGACTTCGAACTCAGTCACCGACATCTGGAATTAAAGAAATAAAGATGGAATTCGTCCCTAGATGTATTTTTAGGATCGCATTTAGAATTGGAAGATGAAAATATTTTCGAAATCCGAGTTTTAAATTAAAGAATTAAAATATATTTTATAAAATGTTATAAATAAATCCTACCAATGTCTAAATAAATGTTTTAATGAAGATATATTCCTTTATGGTAGTGAAAACTGAAAATGATCAGAATGAAGATGAAATAGTCGTGGCGACAATTTATTTAAAATACTCTATATAGTAAATAATATTTCCCCGATTTTCAAAAATAATTAAAACTATCCTAATAGAAAATTTTTGTCAGACGTCTTATTTATAAATTTGTACAGAATTTACTAATTACTTTTTACTTTACTTAATTATTAAATTACTTTCTTAGTACCTATACAGAACTGCTTACTTTCTATTATTAAAAAAACTAACTATAATGTAAAATTTATAATAATTCCTCTTCCCAGACAGTTATTAATTAATTTCCGTGTCTTTGCCCGCTGAGATAGGAGATCCTTCATCTTCATCAAATTTCTTCATACTTCTTAATTCTGGATGTCGATTTCTGTAAATTAAAAATATATTTAAAATAATTTTTTTTTCTTATAGTTTTTAGGCTAGTTTTTTAAATTTATGACAATAAGTATCGAACTACACATGTTGATGTGTAGTTCGATTTTTTTAAAAGTCTTTTCTATTTAGACTAAGAGTGCAGTCCCATGCTGGTAGAATAGTGGAGTAGTGTAATAGATTTGACCTATCAAAATAAGTGTTAAAAAATCCAGTCATCTGATTGGTCAAAACTGTTCCACTATTCTACTAATCTACCACCATGGGACTGCACTCTTATAGAAAAATTAATATTTTAGTTAATATAAGAGAAAACATATTCTTAGTATTAGAAACATAAATATTTATACAAATTCTCGTAATATTTAATAAGTTATATCAAAATGAGCGACGATGAATATGAAGACTATGAAGAAGAAGAAGAAGAAGAATATGAGAGACCCAGAAGAAGAAAAAGAAAAAGTGGTAGAAAAATGTTTTTTATAAAAAGTCTTGTATTACTCATGTTAGCTGTTCTTGCTCTATATATAATCTATTCTATGACAATTACATTTTTAGAAAAATTGCAAGAAAATCCGTGTTCAAGATGTTTATCGTCGACGTGTCGTACATTTAAAAAATAATTTCATAAATTAAAATTTTCAATAGAAAATATGTATATATATAACGTAAAAATAAAAAATAACTATAAATTTATTTCAAAAGAAAATATGTATATATATATATAACGTAAAAATAAAAAATAACTATAAATTTATTTCAAAAGAAAATACCAATTTTTTTAACTCCTCTTTTAATGACCGAATTTTTCTGACAAGCATGCAATAATTTTTACATGATTTTTCTTCTTTTAGAGGTATTAAAATAACACCAAAATGGATTAAAATAACACTAAATTGGTTTATTTTAATCCTTTTTGGTGTTATTTTAATACATAACGATTTACCGTGGAATCAATCATTATTCGAAAATTATTAATCTTCAAACATTCGTTATATCCAAAATATTCAATGAAAATTGGTTTCAAATTCAAATAATTAAAAATAAACTCTTCATCAAGATAAATCTAACACGAACGTAACCTATAATTCGGTAACTTTTTCTGGAAGCGTGTCACATATATATAAAAGTTTCGTCTCGCGCGCGACCTCACTTCATAAATATCACTTGTCCATTGAAGAAAAAATTTATAAACTTTTATTAAGACGCGTGATGTACGACAATTGTATATTCATCAGAAAAATAGTTGCCACGCATGTTTACTTACACATCGAAAGCGAAATTTTGTCAGTAGTAGTTGTTCTACTGCATATAGAACATACAATACTTTTTAAATAATTAAACATTCTAATTGTGTAACTTTCGAAATTAAAGTTAATAACTTTATTTTTAATTTAGTAAATTTAAATTGAGTGCGAAAGTTTGTAAAATGTGTTTTTCTCCTATAAGCTTATGGCCCATAAGAACTCTATACGGTTCTTAAAATAATATTAATTTCAACTATAATAATCTTCGTATTTCATTCTTTTATTCTTAATGAATTTCTATAAATGTAAAATTATTCGAAAACATCAATAACTTGTTTTTTAAATAAATAATAACTATTATTTTTCCACAGAAATTAAAATTCTTCAAAAGATTCAAATTCAAACCATTTTGGAATTAAACAACTTATAAAAGTATTGTCTTCACTTTATATTAAGAATATATATTGTTACTGTAACTTCCTAAAAATTATTTTCATCATTTTAATTCAAGTATTATTTTCTAGAATTTTTAACTAAAATTCTTATTAATTAATAAATTAATTAATTAAATTAACTAATAAATAAATTAATTAATTAATTCATTAAATTAATAAATTCTTATTCTCTAAATCAATATTTTTTAATAATTTTTGAAAAAATTCTTTCAAAATTTGCAATAATATATTTGTTTAAAATTTAATTTTACGAAATTTCGATTATTTGGAAATTCTTCAATTAAATTGACTGTAAGACAAATTTCAGAAATTTTACCAAAAAAATTTTAAAGGCAAATTTCATTAATTATTTAGAAAAATTTATTATTATAAACAAGGGAATTTTTCTAAAGAAAAGTATTGAAATACTTCCTATGAATTTGGAAACATTCCCATTAAATAGAAAAATTAAGTAGAAATAATTTAATTATTAATTAAGTAACTAATTAAGTTGTAATTTAAGTAGAAAAAATCCGAAAAGTTTGGAAAAATTCTCTTAAAGGTTTAGAAAAATTTCTAAATGTTTCTTATATATGGAAATATAGGAAAATTTATGAGAATCTCGAAAAATTCCCATATTTAAAAAAAATTTTCCTTGTAACTTTAAAATATAAAAAAAATTTAAATTAAACGTTTTTAAAGAAATTAATTCTTAAAAATTTCCATCTTAAGAAGGGAAAATTCAAATTTTCAAATATTTTAATTTTAAACCTTTTCAAAATTATTCAATTATTTAAATATATAAATTAACTAACTAACTAGTTTTTTAATTACAAAAGTAAATAATGTATTGAATATTTGAATGATTTAAAAAATTTTATTTTTATAAAGAATTTTATCAACAAATTTTTAAAGAATTGAATTCTCTTGCCGAATTTTAATTAAATTTTCATGAATAATTACATTTTTCGAGGAATTCGATTAAAATTGTACTAAAAATAATTAATTTCTGCGACTTGCTTTCTTTAATATTTATAAAAATAATTGAATTCCTAAAAAAAGATTTATTATTGATAAAAATAATAATTAAATTCATTCAAAAAAATTATTATTTATGAAATTAATTAAATTATTGTGCGAAAATTTATTTAAAAAATTCTTTAATAATTGAATTCTTGTGCAATTTTTACTATTTATTTGTTTAATTATAATTTTTAAAAAATAATTGAATTCTTTTAGGGAAAATTTTTAAAGTGTATTAAAATTCATTGAAATGAGGAAAATTTTAGAAAATAACTGAATTTTGGAGAAGGATTTTCTTTATTTCTAGAGAAAATTGCAATTTTCACGAGAATTTTTATTAAATTTCGAATGTAATTGAACTATGCAAGAAGAATTTTCTTAGTTTTGAAAAAAATAAATTTCTATAAACTTCTTCAAAATTAACTTTCTTAAAATGTTTTTAACATAAAATTTTCAAAAAATCTTTTATTTTTAATAATTCATTAAATATATTATATTGAAACATTTAAGATTAAAGAATTTGAATTATTAACTTTTCTCAAAAATCTAAGTGTTTTAAAATTTCTAATTCAGTTCATTAAAAACGTAAAGTTTGTAAAATTTCAAATTAAATTCAGTAAAAACTGAATGTTTCCATAATTTCAAATTAAATTCATTAAAAATTGAACATTTATATAATTTCAAATTTAATTCATTAAAAATTGCAACTTTATAAAATTTCAAATAAAACTTATTAAAAATTGAAATAGTATAAAATTTCAAATTAAAACCTTTTGAAGTTGATCTATTTATAAAAATTGTAAACGCAACTCTATTTAAAACTCGAATTAATTATGAAATATTTAAGAAAAATTATTCATTTAATAATTTATAATATAATTTTATGATATAATTGTTCAAGAATTAAGTTATAGAAAAAGAAATTATTGTCATAAGTAGATCAACTTTTAATGTTTTTTTATTAGAATTCGTCGTAATTTTATTATTTACGAGGGAAACAGAAAAGACGGACAAAAATTCAGAATTTTCTTGTAAAGTATAAAAATTTAATTGTTTCCAATACTCTTAATAAAAATTCATTACATTTCCCTAAATTCCCTATTTCAGAATATATGACAATTATGATTATAAATAATCATAATCTTTATTCCATTTCGTATTTTATTTTTTAGAATAAAGAGTTTGAGTAAAAAATATTTTATTTCTATATCATTTTTAAAATAATTGCTAATTTTATTTTTAAAAAAAGTACGGCAAAGAATTAGTGTTAAAATGTAATTTTGAAGAAAATCAGTCCTTACCTAGACTGTTTGGCCTCTTCTTCGCGCTCTTCTCTACGAGCTTTGAAGACACGGAATGCAACACACACCACAAGCAGTAGTATTGGTATCAAGCATGCACAAATAATACCAAAAGTCAAACCAGCTTGCCGTGAACTATATTCCTGTTGACCTATTTGTAGGAACAAACAAATTCAAAACAATTGAATTATTTTTACACCAAAAAGAAAACGCCAGAAATTCGGTTACTTAGAAATGACTAGATTTATTATTCATCCCTTACAATGTAGGAAAATATTTTATTCTTTTTTTTATACAAATTTTTAAACTATCTTAAGGGCGTTGGAAGGTCTGGGAAATTTTTAGGTTAGGTGGTAGTATCGTCTATAACAAAATACGGCACCGACTGATTTGACTTACTTGAAATGGGTATATGAACAAATATTTTTTAACTGATTTTTCTCTAAACACAGGCACGTTCAATGTCAGTGCCGTTTTCTGTTAAACGATAATGGAAGAACCTAGAAACTTTCTAGGTTTCATAACCTAAAAATTTCACAGACTTTTGCGACCTTCGTTATAACATTATAAAAACAATGTTTTAGTAACTATATTCAATATACGAACAATGTATTTTTAAGAAAAAGGAACATAAAAAGACTGTGAGCAGAGAGAAAACATATCAGGTCTTTATGCAATTATTTGTAAACATTATTTCTAGATAAAAAAAAATAGTTATTAGTTTCTAAAAAGTGAACATGTGTGCTACGACTCTAAACATCACTTTCTTTACTAGGACTTTCGGGTTTCTTCATTGACTCAAAAGTAGAATCAGATTCACTCGTAGATTTAGGATCCTTGAGATCCCAATCCTTTTCCTCGAAATTAATATCGGGCCTATTTGGAAGTGGCTCGTGAGTGTAATAAACTCCATCGTAGGTGCGTCGTTTTCTTGCAGTGCCACTTATATTTGAACTTGAATCACTCGTTGGCGAAAGTGTTCTCTCGTATGATGATTTTAATGGTGTCGTCTGTCGTATTGTGAACGAGTCATTATTTATAGAACCACGATCGGAGAAGTGCCACGATTTTGTCGAACTCCCTTGCTGTTGATTTCTTCTCAAGCAAACGAATATTGCCGCAGCGCATACAATTACAGGAATTAGTATTGCACACAAGATACCAATTGTCGTCCACGCTGTGCGCTGTGAGTACTCGATTTGACCTGAACATTGTGGACGTAAAAAGGTTTTTTTTTAGTTTCTATTTTTACCTCTTGTAAATTTTAATTCTTTACAATAGTTGTTCAGGAAAATATAGTTTAGAGGAAATAAATTTGAGAAAAATATTCAAAGTTAAGGTTAATACCCTGAACATATTGTGTCAAGAAGATATTTGGTGATTAGTCTCTTATATGCAATTAAAACATCAAGTTTCAAATATTAATTAAAGAACAAGGTTTGACAATACTTTATGTATAGAGAAATATTTTTTATTGTCATGTTCGGGGTCATGGATTCAAGAATCAAGCCAAATCGAAATCCTAAGTCCATTTTGATCCACCAGGCGGGAATGGCAAAAAATATTTTTACTGCTTTGATGTCGTGATGATAGGCACAGTTGGTAACCGTTTCGTTAGGGATTTAGTTAACCAAAAGTCTCTAAAAGCGTCTTGTTAGGGTGATAATGTTGTCCTCTGTAATCGACACTCGTAGAACGTCAGCGCACACTATCCGCGCAGCCCTCTCCCCACCACTCGTCGCGCTGGCTTTATATTTCCTCGCATCCAGTCTTTTCCCTCAGTTCGTCTACCGATTCGCCTCGAGGTGCTTCTTTATATACATGATCCTCTTCTTGGTCGACAACGAATTCATCGCAGAGTACTGTGCAGGAAAAGTATTTCCGAACTTCCAGTCTCTTATCATCGTCTACCCGAATTATTTCCCCATTTGGATCAATATTCCAAAAACATTTAAAAGTCTCAAGAATTGATATGTTTTTTTCTCTACTCAAGTACTAGTTTCTTAAAAATAAATAACTCACTTTGAATTGTGGAACGGCTTGGAGATTTTTACAACTACAACTTGAACTCTAGGGACAAATTATATAGATGTTCTAATTCGAACAAATGTATCGCATAAATATTTAAATTTATGGAAACATCATCTAAAACAACCCAGATGCTTTAATGCTGTCTTTCCGGTTTGACGAAACCTTGTAGTCGTTGCATTTCTGTCAAATATTCGCAGTTCGTGACATACGAATTATTCATGTCACAAACTGTAGTTTGTAAACAATTTGAAAGAAATTGTTCCGACAAACGGGAAAAAACCATTAAAGCATCAGGGTATACAAAAAAATAAAAGAACCGATCGACAATTAATAGAAAAATAAACAATGCTTAAAAGTTACCACGGAAAATGTTATCAGAATTTTGCATCTTATCTTATCGCTGGTATTCAAAGATATTCAAATTATTTTTTAGTTATTTCCAAAATTTATATTCATAACAAAGAATTGAACCAAGTTACAAAGAAATTTGAGACTTGATGTTTCAACAGCAACAGTAATTTGGAAGAATAGTAACCAAGACCCTTTTGGGTTAACTCTTTGGGTTAACCCTTTGGGATCTTAAAAGTGTTCAGTTTTGAATTATGCACCTTTAGGTCAAGAGTATAATTTTATAAGCTACAGAGTTAAAAGTGACGGCTTTTATCCATTGCTTTGCAAATAAGGGAAAATTATGGAAAATAATACTTACGTAGGCATTCTGTATATCCATATTCGGAGATGTCCCACTTTCCCTCAGGCAAACACGTTCGCCGCTGATCTCCAATTAAAATGAAATCCTGATTACATTCAAAAGTGACTCTTGTTCCAGGAATAAAGAAGAAATTACTCTTGCGTCCAAATCGCGGTGTTTCCAGAATTCCACAAGTTGTAACTAAAAATAAGTAATTAAAACTTTGGATACGATTTTTTGTATCCCTCACCAATTGGGGGTCCCAAACACCTTGTCGATAAATTAACTTGATAAAAATACGAAACTTAAATACCTCGTTTCGAATTCGTGTCCCTGATGTTCTTCCAACTGTTATAGTAATTTTTGGTAAAATCCGCAAGATCTCTGTTCAAGCTCATGGCATAGTCGTATTTACATTGATAATTATCCCCACACAATCGCTTTGCATCATCAATGTCATCGATCCTGAATTTTTAATGCATCGTTTACATATAAAATTAATAAAATTGCTTGTAATTCTAATTCCTCTTCAATTAATTCTAATGAAAGCTAAAGGATTTCTGATGAAAATAGAAATTAGCACTAATTACCTTGATGAATTCAGAAAGTCTTCTGGATTTCGTTTCCATTCGGGTTTAAATGTTCGATTTGCGTAATGACTTGCAGTTTTGCCAAACTCTCGGGTAAAGAGAGCAGCACCCTTCAATGGATCGACCGCATCCTCAAGTAACCAATTTATCGCAAAGTTATTATGCACATTCTCGAAATTATTCAAATTACCAATCTCTGACGTACTGCCATCGGGATTCTTCAAATCGTCACTGATGTCGTAACTCCAGTTGCCCATCAATCCTCTGGTCTTATTCTTTTAATAGAAATAGAAATTTGTATCAATTACCTTGATGGATAATTCGTTAGTATACATCGGATTGGTACAGAGATTTCTAACATTGGGAATTATTTGAGATTACCATGTATGTCCAGGGTAGATAAACCCTCGCGCTCATGAAACCCTCGTTCTCAATGACCTCCACTCCGGCTCCAGTGTCAAACATAATGATAACTTCGCTTTGATTCAGATTATAGGTGGGAGTGTAAACAAGCACTCCTTGAAAATGCTGAAACTTAAGAGAGGGTCGATCGAAGTACACACGTCGTCCATTAGCTATGACGTCTAAACGATATCTCCACTGGGCGTGTTTTGGTCTTAAGCGAACCTCGACCGGATAGGAATTATTTCCCCTGGCTGACAGGAAAATCAAGTTGTAATTATTGTTATTGTTTCCACAATTGTCGCTCTTCAAATCGAGCACTACTTAGCACTGAATAGTACTCGATTTCTTAATCGACAATGTTAGGAGATTACTTAGGTTACTCACCAACAATAGAGGTCAACTGTGTTGCTCTCACTTCCCCGTAGAAATTAATCGGCAACTGCTCAAAACGTCCCTGTATGTCTAGTTTATCCTTCTGATTATTCACGCGAACCAAAACAAATTCACCCTTTCCATTGAAGGTATATTCCAAACCATCGAATGTAGTGATGTGTGGATCGCCAAAAACTGCAGCAACTGCTGGTGCTTGATAAGCAACGCAGTCTTGCGATGGCCTCCTTTCAAAACGAAGTGTCTCACAACCAACAGCTTGCTCCTCTTGCCAAAGACAACAATGATACATTGGCATCATATCGTGGAACCAATTGCTGAGAGTCGGAACCTTATTGGCCTCATTCCATGGCAAGTAACCCAAATTATGAGATCTATGTGGTCTTGATCCCCACTGTTGATCGTAGGATAGCATCAAGAACCCGGCTTTATCATAACAGCATTGTTGCTCCGAACCGTCGACACTAGAAAACAACATCTTTAAATTAAACACTCGGTACTAGATAGATGCTATTTCGTTTAATTACAAAAACATACTTTGGAATTCCGGTCTTCACACAATGTATTGCTCCTCTATTGTAGAAACAATCGGGATTTGAATCTTTATCGCAGTCAAAGTCGGGTATAAAGCGTCCTTTGTCATAGAGAGCGTGTTCCAACGTGCAAGGACAGAGGGATATTTCAGCGGCGAAATTTTTTAAATAACGATCGTGCATTATCCATTTTTCGCAGAGTTTTTGTGGCCATTTGTTTCCATAGGTGCTTGCATACTGGGGACTAAAGTACCATCCTAGGGGAATTGGTTTGCTCCACAAGACACTGAAATTTGTTTTATTCAAAAGAAATTATGTTATCTAGTAGTTGTCAATCGGGAAAGTAGCAACTTACGGAGTAATCGATATTCCAAAGTGTTCTCTAGGATCAGTTAGGTTTATTTGAAGAAATCCAAAGTACATATCCTGTTGTAGATAATTACTTCGTCTGCGGTAATTCGAGGGAATTATTGTATAGGTCCCACTGTTTGCTGCCATATCCTGAAAACAATTTTTCAATTCAGCTACAATAGAAGTCCTATCAAAAACTCGAAAATTTTCTATTTTGCGATTTTTAGGGGATGGACCTTGTTCTCATGAACAAGGGAAATTAAAATTCAAGTAAGGAGCTGTCAAGAATGTCTCAAGTCTTTAATCCTTAATACCTGTATGATGTCAATGTACTCCAATTCGGGACTGATGGTGGTCTCCCGATAACCCCAGAGTGAAATTTGCACACGAGCATCGAGATTCGTTGTCAAATTCTGTGCACTCCAGGTAATTTTAATTTCCGTTGGATCACGTTCATGAACTGCGTTGGTGGAGAAGAAGATCTTTTCCGTAGCAGTTGCGGGAGTTTCTAGAAAAACAGTAAACTTTGCGTTGTACACGGGACCTCGATTTGCCTCAAATACATCTTTAGGAAACTTCCGAATTATGTCGGTTCAAAGAATGTCCTAAAGACCCCTTATGAGTCCTAGGGGTCCTAGGGGTCTTAGGGATCTTATGACTTACCAACAAAATACTGTCCCTTCCAGTCGTACTTCCCACTGCCGATGGAGATCGCAAACCGAATGTAACCCTGAGCTTTAACGAACGGTTGAACACAGATGGCACGATTTCTATCAATCACGGTGCCGGAGACAACTTCAGTATCGAACCGACACCTAACCTTGTCATCCATTTCGAAGCAAGGACCAGTTATGTTAATAACAGTTCCACCCAGCATATTCCCACTTTCCGGTGCAAAGACAAGGGGCAAATTAGCTCCAGCTGAAAGCAAAATTTTCACACACACAATTTTCATCTAATTCTAGCTCTGCCCAACCAAAAACTCCAAATACTTACCAATATCCTTATTACAAGTACCAAGCATAATTTTTTCATCAATTCGGAAGATGTGCCTTCCTGGAAATCCATTAGCCCAACCTCTACCAATCAAGTCCCGCAGTGTCGATGCTTGCGAGTACGGTTTATATTCATAACTTTGGGTACCATTTCCAGCATTAAAACCTATCTGTAAAAAAACCAATCCAAACCAATCCAATAAACACTAAAGAAGATATAAATAAGTTAAATGACAAATATTCTCAATTTCTAAAATCTCAATAACACTCTCATCACATCCAATAGTTTACTTTTCTCGGTCATTCACTTCTCTCCTATTTCAAGGTCCTAAATCTGCTTTTAAATATATTCATTCATAAATTGTATTGTGTCTTTTGAACGTATTGCGATGCCTCTGTTTTCGTCGATTGAATGAGTTAGTTGACGACGTGACATTCGTCCGTCCACACGTGTCTTCAAACACGATTCTGATCGGTACGAAAATAATTTGTATTTAAATTATTTATATTATTATTAATCATTTAATGTTTTTTTAATTATATATGAGAATGTATTAACAAATTAAAATTTTTCTAAATAAATTATAGTTGCTGATGAGGACGATTGTTATCGTCGAAACGTGAAAAAGAATTTTTTCATTTTATTTGACTCGGAAAGAATGATTTCTTCTCACATACATAAATTTCGACCGAATGATAAATTCTACTTCATATAGAAAAATAGTTTTCATTTATGAATTTTGTGTTTGAATAATTGTGTTTTCTTACACTCAGATGCATTAATGCTGTCCTTCCGGTTTAAAGGAATTTTGAAAAGTCGTGTCATTTCTATCAAATATTCTTAGTTCGTGACATACGAATGTTCTCATATGTCATGAACTAAAAACATTTTGATAGAAATCATACGACTTTGCAAAATACCGTCAAACCGGAAGGACAGCATTAATGCATCTGAGTGTATAATTTTGTGTTTAGATTTTCTTACAAATGCAGGCACTCCTCCTTCTCCGTTCGTTGTATCGCCACCCGCTTCCGTATGACTCGACCACTTGAGTTCCAAATAATTAAAAATAGCATAAGTGAACACTTCATCGGTTGCTAAGACCATCTGAAATGTGTTTGTTCGATAGAGGGAATTATCAATTCCACCAGCGAATGACATATTTTTCCAAGTTATTATAACCGAGTGCTTTGGATCAAAAGTTTCCGCGCCCACAACACCTTCTCTAATATCCCATTTCACTCGTTCGTACATTTCCCTTCCGAATTGATCCTTTCTTGACTGTAGGTCTCGCTCCATTCTGTAATTTCAAAATACAGGTAATCTGTTGCCCTAAAGGTTTGTATAACTTTTTGAAAATCGTCTTACTTCTATCATAAACTTTAGTTCTTGACCGAAATACATAAGTACACTCAGATGCATTAATGCTGTCCTTCCGGTTTGACGGTATTTTGCAAAGTCGTATGATTTCTATCAAAATGTTTTTAGTTCATGACACATGAGAACATTCGTTTGTCACGAACTAAGAATACTTGATAGAAATGACACGACTTTTCAAAATTCCTTTAAACCGGAAGGACAGCATTAATGCATCTGAGTGTATTTCATGATCAACATGGTAGAAATTCTACGATTTTCGAAAATGAATAACAACCGGAGGGAGAGATAAGATTTCTTTCTACCAACCTGAAATAAACACCAGACTTGCGCTGATCGATGTCAGTTGGTCTTAATTTACCAATACGGCATTTACTAAAGAATATTCCAATAAAACTTGGATCATTCTTCTTCGGCCAGTCTTTATTTGGAAATACCAAGGGATAGGTATAGTGCTCCGGGGGATCACTGAATTCAAGATAACCATGCATTGATATCTGTGTAAACAGAGAAAGCATTCTGTTAATATGTTCAAAAACCCAATAGCAATTAATTATCATATCAGTTAATATAGGTATAGATAGCTTTAAAAAAATCTATCTTCTGGTAAATTGTTTCCATATCTCACCCTTGTATAATTGAAACGAAAACCAAAAAAGGGAAGTTGAAAGTTAAAGTTTTTGTGAATTTGGGGCATTGAATTGTGGATATCGGTTTGATAGTCTCCTCTGTCATTGTCGCCTCCCTTGTCGAAGTACCAGTACATGAATTTCGAACGGATAGTACGCAATCTTTGCTCAGTTAGTTCGTAGAAGGCAGGACCTATATCATTGTCTGGTGAGTATCTGTCGGCATCTTGAGAATCTGAGTCTGAAAGGAAGAATTTTCTATGATGTTTACGAATTTAATGAATTAGGAATGTGACCTAATTAAAATTATATTTTTGCTACACCCAATACCATATATGCTTTCCTTCTGGTTTGGAGAACTTTTTGAAAAGTAGTTGCCTCTTCTATAAGAATGTTTTAAGTCTATGGCGTATGATGATTGTGATTCGCCATAGACTTAAAACATTCATATAGAAGGCACACTACTTTTCAAAAAGTTGTTCAAACCGAAAGGAAGGCATATATGCTATTGGGTGTACAATTGCTTGGTGGTTTTCCAGGCTGATCCCAGAATAGCTAAAAATCGTCTCGTCTTTCAAGACGATTCGATGCGCGTATGTACATTTTTGTTTACTGCGCATCGAAATCGAGACGATTTATCTTATTGTGGACTCAACCCCAAGAAGTTTTTTATCCTCCAAATATTGGTAGGTTATCAATTTAAGAAAAATTATTTTACAGAAAGAAAACACGATTAGTATTTACCACAAAAGGTCAGCAACTTCATAACAATTGTCATTTGTTTTTTAATGATGAAATTTTTTCCGTAAAATAATTTTTCGTACATTGATAACCAACCATTACCCCTTTGGGTTCGAGTAATCGTTCGAGAATCAACTTCCTTGCCTGCCCAGCTGTTTAAGAGCTAGCAGATAATCATTTCTATACAGGCAAAACTTCTGAATTTGACTTACTGATTTCAAATTTCAACTCTTCAAAAGTTTGGAGAAAACTATATGTAACAGGAAAATTATTGTGTTCTGAATATTACAAGATTTATTCTTGTCGACTATTAATTAGAAAATCGGGGTAAATTTGCTGTTGGTAATGTCCTGAGTATCGTTATGAGATAACGTAACCTAGAAATTTCAAAGACCTTCCAACGTCGTTATGACTAAAATTTTCTAAAATTATAAACAATCTTTTCTCTTTAAATCGAAAAAAATTATGTTAAGAATTTGTTTTGATTAGCTTGGTCGTAGAATAGATAAGAAGGGGGGAATGAAAGAGTAGTTAGTTCTTGACAAGGCGTCAAGATGTGGAGTACGAAAAGAAAAGAATATTTTAACATAATTTGTATTACTTTGTTTCTCGAATATTAAAATTATTTAAATGTTTAAAGTTGTGTTAAGTCTTTGTGTTCACAAATGGCAAAACTCCCAACCCGAGTGAAAAGGATCAAAGATGACGAGAAACTTTGTTTGAATAAGAACAATAGTTTTGATTGATTTCTCAACAATTACATATTATATTTGTCTTCTAAATGTTTTCGTTCGAGGAAATATAAAAAAATTATTTTAAAATTAAAATTTCACTATTTAAATATTTAAAAGTAACTAAAGTTGTAAGAAATAAGAAAGTTAAAAAGTTTAAACAATAGTAAAATTACTTTTTGTGACGCAATGACTTAAATCATTTTATGAACTTCGATTAAAATCAATTTCTGTCAGTTTTAATAGAAAAATGATTCATTTCATTGCAGTTACTGAAGGTTTACTTTAAAGGAATGATTCACCTACGACTCATGTGAAAGAGAAAAAAAAATGATAAAAATAGATAATGAATTCACATTTTTACGAAAAAATTGACTGTTTTCATCATCAATTTTCAAAATGATAAAAAATATAATCAAAGTGAAAAGTAGTTCGCCTATAAAATATATTATTTGTAAACAAGAAGAACGCGTTCTTAAATTATTATTTTAACTAACAAAACAATATTATTCAACTACAATTTATATCTAATTAAATAATATAGAATATATAAATAATTTTTAAAAATAAATAATAATGAATGTAAAAAAATTAGACATTGCTCAAAATGGAACAAATCCAAGACTTTCTCATTTTTGATAAGATTATAATAAATAACTAATTGTAAATAAAGAATTATAAATAAATAACAATAAATAAGTGTTTATTAGGCCAAGCAAAAGATTTACGGTCTTTAAATAATAAATTAATGTAATAAATAATAATAATCTTAAAATAATAAATTAATAATTAATAAATAAATTATTGTCCCGTAAATTTAAATAATAAATATATATAAATAATAAATTTAACTTCAAATCAAATTAATCAGTATAAAACTAGAATTTTCTAATTAAACTAAATAAAAAAAGGTATTAAAATTATTTCGAATATTTTTAACATAAGTTTTAGTTTCCTTAAATTCAATGATGGTTTTTTTTTGACAAATAGAAAATTCTAAAGTTTCGTAGGTACATAATGATGTCAGTATTGTTAAAGAATTGTCACACCCAAGATAAAAAAAAATGTCAATGAAGATAATCGCTTACCGTATCTCACGTATTTTCCTTTCGTTTCACCATTCATGCGTTCGGAAATCTCCGGAAACGGACTTTCTTCATTGAAACTATTGGATTTTGTATTTGATTCATTTAAATTTTCTAATGATTCTGATGCTGTATTATCCGAAGCCGTTTCTTTTTTTAAAACATTATCGTCATCATTACTTTTATTATCATCTTTTGTTAAATCATACAATTCCAATGGCACTGATTCATTATTTGTTTCGGCTTTAGATACCTGAGAAAAAGCAGGTGCAAAAATAATACTCCGTTTTGAGAATTACTTTTTAAAATAATAATACAATTTTAAAGAAAAAAATTTTTAAATAATAAAATTTAAAAAAATTTTTAAGTAATAAAATAAGAAAAAAATTTTTTAATAAAAATTTTAAAGAAATTTTGTTTTTGTTATTTTAATAATGAAAGTTTTTTAAATAACAACAATAATCAAAAAAATGTTTTAGATGATTTAAATTATTTTATTAGTTTTATATGTATGTTAAAATTAAAAATAAACGATTAATTAAAAATAATAAAAACAAATAATAAATAAATAATAAAAAAAATAAAATGATAAATAATAAAATAAATAAAATGATAAATAATAATAATTTAAATTTAAATAATAATTATTAAATGAAATTAATTGAGATAAAAAAGTTCTAATAACAAAAATATTTTTAATTTTAAGAATTTTAATTTAAAACTTATTTAACAATAAGGATTTTAATTTAAAAATTATTTAATTTCAACAACATTAATTTAAAAGTTCTTGAAGTTTAATGATTTTAATTTAAAAATTATTTAATTTCAACAACTTTAACTTGAAAATTATTTAAGTTTAACGAATTTAATTTCAAGGTTATTAATTTATTTAATTTTAACATAAATTCCTTTGAGTTCTTACAATTTTATTTTTCATAAATTTTATTCTTGACAATTTCGATTTCAAACACCTTTTTAGTTTCAAAACATTTTAATATCAATAATTTTAATATTACCAATTTTTTATTTTAGCCAGTGTATTTTTATAAATAAATAAACAAATTTTAACAATTTAAATTCAAAAATTTTTTAATAAAATTGTAAACTACTTTTTTTTAAATTCCTTTAAAAAGTTATAATTTCAGGGAAAATTGATAATTTACACAAAGTTAAACAAATAATTGTAATTCTAACAACTTTCACTAACTTTCACTTTCTTTTCAATTTTTGTTTTAAATTTAAAAAGAAAATGTTGAAAGTAAAAAATACCCGTTTTTAATATTAAGACAAAAATTTTACTAAGAATAAAATGAATAATTCCATTTTAAACAGAAAATTAGTTTCATAAGTAAAAAAAGTAAAAATACAAAGATAGTAAATTCGTGAAAAAATCTTTATATTTTAAAATATCTCCTAAAAATAAGACAAGAATGGAATTAAAATATTTTCAATAGTCAAATTTGATGAAAAGTTTAATTTTGCTTTATAATTTGAATAAAAATATTAATTTTACTTTCAACCGACATACCTCTTCAACATTTTTTACACTAAATGGTTCTTGATTTTCAGGCGTAAGATGAAAGTGTTCCTCGAATGCATCACTTTGTCCCGAAACGTGAAGAATATTAAACACTAATAGAACGAATGTGAAAATAATTTTCGCGCCATGAAATTTTTGTAATTGTCGAATTCTCATTTTTGCTAGCAAAAAAATGTTTAATTTTTTTTTTTTAACAAAATAACACTATCTTTTATGATTTCTAGAGAGAAACTGAAATGAGATTTCTGGCAATAGGGAATGATAACTGTAGCTGATATCATCGACTCCCCAAATAGATAAGGTGCTTATCTTTATCATATAAACTCCAAACAGGTACATGGATATATACAGAATATTACGAAGACCCTTTTTTTTACCTAGTTTTCATCCACAAGGGCGACGTAAAATAAAAGAAGAAAAAAATTAAATAACTTTTTTTATTTTCAATTGAAAAAAAATGCAAAATTCTTCTTTTTTTACCTTAATGACGATTTGGATAAATATTTTCGTAATTAAAAATAATTTTTAAGGAATAATTTGAACAATTAGTTGACTATACAGATAAGATAGAATGCAATGAGGATAAAAGAGAATTTTATGAGAAAAAAAGGCCTATTAAAATGTAGTCTCTCTTTTTTTTCTTCTTCTATAGAAATTCAAAAATTGTAGAGAAAAAGTTTATTTCGTTAAATAAAAATATTTCTACTAAATGGAATTTTTTACGAAACAATTGTTTTATTTTCTATTTTATGAAACAATTATTTTTTCTTCGTAAAACGATTGAAATTTTTTTTTAATTGTAAACGTATTCACTATGATTTAGTTGAAAAAACATCAACTTCTTCAAAATTTATTGAAACGAAACGATTTCAGAATTGTGATCCATTTTCTTTTTGTACCAAGAGAGTAAACATTTTTGTACAAAAAAAAAAAAAGAAAAAAAAATGATTCACTTTATAACTTGAATACTTATATTGTCACAATTTATTACAAGATTACATGTATTCTACAATTTTCATTTTTAATGTCTCTGTATCTCTCTTCTTTCACATTTGACATGCGTACTTGTATAAACTTTTGTCAATTGGTACGCATAAAACACAAAAATCATTGTATGATGCGCGAATTAAAATATATATATAGGTTTTTTTTTCTTTTATAAAAAAAAAGATTAACAAAAAAAGAAAAGAAATTTTATTCGTTATTCGTTTCCGTTTCACTGAAAATTATTCCGAAAATTCAGAATTAAAACGGAACGAACACACATGTTTATTTTATTTTTTTTCTTTCTTTCCGTTGTGATTGATTCGCTAGTACTGTGTCGCGTGTATGATTTGGAGTTGAAGTAAAAAAAAAACTCCTGAATAATTACGAGGACGATGTATTTTCCCCGTTACTCTCGAGATAGCCGCCGGAACCATTGACGACAAACGACGTCCCCAATCCGTACAAGTGACCGCAGTATTTTGCATCGTCAATGTTGTCCTCAAAGAACATCTGAAATTTAAATTCAATTAAGTTTGAATCTCTAAATTTTTTAAAAATAACATAATTCTTCGAAAACATCCAATTATGTTCCAAAGTTGCAAAAAATTCGAGTTAAAATTTAAATAATCTTTATAAATAATAAAATTTTTCTCCGAAATTCAATTATTTCCAAAAATAAATATAATTTAAATTCTTCTCAGAATTTAAATTATTTTTTATACACAAAATCTTCGTCGAAACTCTCGAAAAAATGCAATTATTTTTAAATCTTTGTATTATAATCGAAAATTTTTCCTGAAATTTATTTTTAATTCAATATTTATTTGAAAAATTCTACAAGAAATCAATTTTTTAACTATAAAAATAAACAATTTATTAAATAATTGAATGTTTCTTAAAGTTGAATTTTTGTGAAACATTTTATCAAAATTTAATTATTATTATTATTTTTATTATTTATTGTCAAGAGACAACTTTAAAAAAAAAACTTAAACAATAATTTCACTTTTCAAGAAATTCGATGAAAATCTTGTATATTAAAAATAATTGAAATTCTGACAAGAATATTATTAAAATTTTTGAAAACAATTGAATTTCGGAGATAAATTTTATTATTTATAAAGATTATTTAAATTTTGACGGGAATTTTTGAAATCAAAAAAATTAAAATTAAACAAATGTTAAATTAATTATTATAATAATAATGAAATAATAATTATTATTATTTAATTAATAATAATTAAATTAAATGTTTTTAATTATTAAAATTTTTGAAAATAATTGAATTTCGGAGATAAATTTTATTATTTATAAAGATTATTTAAATTTTGACGGGAATTTTTGGCGATTTTGGAACACAATTGAATTTTTGCGCAGAATTATATTACGTGTGAAAATAATTGAATTCTTCAGACTAATTTTATTAAACTTTTGGTTTAAATAATTGAATTGTTTTGTAAAATTTTATAAAAATAGCAAACATTGAAAATAATTGAATTTTGAAATATTTTTGTAATCAATTAAATTTCTACGAAGAGTTTTATTAAAATTATTTAGAAAAAAAATTGAATTGTTATAAAAGATTTTCATTCAAATTTTTGGAAATAATTTAATTCTTTAAAGAATAAATAATAAAAGATGAAAAGAATAATTGAATTTCTGAGAAGAATTTTACTTCTTTTAAAAATAATTGAATTTCTCCAATAATATACGTATTTGCTTCAAAATTCAATTTGTTTTTAGTGTTTTTAACTAAAATTCTTCTATAAATCCATTATTTTTAATAATCAAATATATATTTAAAAATTTTAATAATTTTACAAGAATTTTAATTATTACATTTTTTTTAAATTTAGGTTTTTAAATTTTTCCATGATCTTCATTTAAAATTGCAATTTTGCAAAATTTGAAATGAAAATCTTTTCAAGTTCATCTACTTATGAAAATTGTAAATACAATTCGTTTATAATTGAATTAATTTTCAAATATTTAAATAAAATTAGATTTCAAGAATAAATACAATTAGAAAACAATTTTCCACTATATACTCAATTAAGTATTAAAAATAATGGATTTATAGAAAAATTGTAGTTAAAAACATTTAAAAAAATCGAATTTTGAAGATAAGTTACAAATGATTGCAGAAATTTAATTATTTTCAAAAGCAATTAATTTTCTTATAAAACTTCAATTATGTTCAAAAGTTAAAAAAAATTCTTGTCAAAATCAAAAATATCTTTATAAATAAACAAAATCCTTCTCCAAAATTCAATTTCTTAAAAAAAATTCCTGATTGCAATGAATTTCACTATTTACTATTTTTAAAATTTTTCCAAAAGAATTGAATTATTTGAAATTTTTTTAAATAAAATTGCACTCAAACAAATTAGTAATAAAAATTTGCCCAGGAATTCAATTATTACATTTTTTTATGAATTTCTTCGCTTTAATTCAATTAATTTTTAAAAATAATAAATTTTTGTTACGAATTCAATTATTTGCATAAATAATAAATCTCATTGCATAATTTTAATTATTTTTAGTACAATTTTAATCGAATTCCTCGAAAAATTTAATTATTCTTAAAATTTTGATTGAAATTCATCAAAAGAATTCAAGTATTTATAAATTTTCTTCTCCAAAATTCAATGACTTGAAAAAAAATTCCTGATTTCAATGATATTCGATATATACTACTTTAATAAATTTTTAAATAGAATTTAATTTATAATAAAAATATAGATAATTTTATAAAATTTCAATTTTGAATGAATTTAACTTGAAATTTTGTAAACTTTACATTTTTAATAACTTAATTAGAAATTTTAAAGCACTAAGATTTTTGAAAAAAGTTAATAATTCAAATTCTTTATAAAATATTTAAAAATTTTTAATATATATCATTTAATTCATTATTAAAAAAAATGGATTTGTAGAAAAATTTTTGTTAAAAGCTGTTTAAGAAATTAAATTTTGAAGAAGTTTGTAGAAATTTAATTATTTTCAAAAGTAATAAAATTCTTCTTGCGAAGTTCAATTATATTCGAAATTTAATAAAAATTCTTGTAAAAATTGCAATTTTCACTATAAATAAAGAAAATCCTTCTCCAAAATTCAGTTATTTTCGAAAATTTTCCTCATTTCAATGAATTTTAATACACTTTAAAAATTTTCCCTAAAAGAATTCAATTATTTAAAAAAAATTCTAATAAAATTGTAATTAAACAAATAAATAGTAAAAATTGCACAGGAAGTCAATTATTAAAGAATTTAATAATTATAAAAAATAAAGAATAAAGAATTTTATAATTTTTCGCGCAAAAATTCAATTAATTTCAAAAATAAAAAATTTTTTGTATGAATTCAATTATTTTTATCAATAATAAATCTCTTTTTAAAAGTTCAATTATTTTCATAATCTCAGGAATATTAATTCCTGTACTTTTAGTACAATTTTAATCGAATTCCTCGAAAAATGTAATTATCAAAAAAAAAATTTGATTAACATTCGTCAAAAGAATTCAATTTATTTAAAAATTTGTTGCTAATGCTCTTTATGAGAATTAAATTAAAAAAAAACATTTACTTATTCAATAAATTATTTTCTTTTGTATTTAAATAATTGATTAATTTTGAAAAGATTTTAATTTAAAAATAGGATTTATGATAGTTAACAAAAAAAAGCAATAAAAATACGAACCTCGCGCATCTTAAAGAATACCATGCCCGTCAATAAAGAATCGGAACCTGCTTGATGCTGTGGACCAACTCTTTGAAGTTCCAACTGCTCCGCCACTTCCTGTAGACCACCTTTCAAATTTTTACAAGACTTCATGAGGTACTGCAAAAAAAAAAAATTGGTTTAATAATATTAAAAAATAGAATTTCTCGACAAAATTCAATTATTTTCACAATAAAATAAAAAATAAATAATAATAATAATAATAAATGAAATTTTATTCTTTGAAGAAATTCAGTTATTTTCACGATAAAATAAAAAATAAATAATAATAAATAAAATTTTATTCTTTGAAGAAGTTCAATTATTTTCACGATAAAATAAATAATAATAAATAAAATTTTATTCTTTGAAGAAATTCAATTATTTTCAATAGAATTTAAAATTTCTCGAATGAATTCGAGTTTTTAAAAATTTTGATAAAATTCTTCTAATTCAAATTTTAAATCTTAAATATTGAAAAAGAAATTTAATACAAAAAATGTAATCTAAAGAATTTAAATAAAATAATTGAAAGTGAAGAATTGATTATAAAAAATTAAAATTAAAGAAAGGAGATTATTCCAAATTACAGTTTAACTAAGTAGAAAAAATCGGAATAAATTTGAAAAATAAAATTAATAATCGTAAAATTTTGGATAACATTAAAATACTTGAAATTTTTTGATAAATTTAAAATACTTGAAATTTTTTGATAAAATTAGAATACTTGAAATTTTGTTTCAAGTAAATAAGAAAAAAAGAAAAAAATGATTTTCCCCTCACTTTAACATCGTAAATCGTTGGGAAATATATCCTAAGTAAATCGAAGAATTCACTTTCTTCTTGTGGTAGATTTTGATCGGTGAGAAGTTTTAAAAGATATCCAAAATCGTAGCCAGAATGAAACGACAGCCACTTAATGTCATCCATTAGTACAATACCCGATGTCATTAAGAGTTCCGCAAAATCTAAAGGATCGATTCCCTCTTCTTCGTGTTTTTTAAATTGTATACCGCTATTTTGCAACATATCTATACTGTCTTGTGCATACATGTCCTCTCTGAAAATAATAGTGTAAACATTTTCATTAAAAATAATAATAATAATAATAATAATAATAATAATAATAATAATAATAATTCTGATTCAACAACAAAAAATACATTTTTTTCAATATAAGAAATTAACGATCATTTTAAAAGAATCGACAAAAATAAAATACTAAGAGAGGTCTTTATCCCGTCGCCTTAAAAATTTAAATTAGTTCGTCATTTTGAGAAAAAAACTGCCAATTTACGAAAGTTCTTTAAATTTTTTTTTTTACTTTTTTCTGAAAACAAATTCCTTATCTTGGTTATTTTTTGACAACGCTCGTTTCGCCCAAAAACAATTAAAACCTGTTTTCGTCGACAAATTGATTTTAATAATTTAGATTAAAATTTTAAAGGAACGGAATAGACCTTACCCTTCTATTTCTAACAAGAGAAATTTAAAAAGAAAATTTAGAAATTAAAAAATTTTGAAGTATTTATTTAATGAAAATAAACTGAATTTAGAAGAAAACTTACTGAAGATTAAATTTGAAGTTGAATTGCCACGTTGTGTAACTACCACCTGGTGTGTTACCTGTCTCATCTAAAAATGTGAGACCAAGTTGTATAATCCTCAGTAAATCAACATTGCAACGTAAAAGTTGATATTGATAGTCTGCACTCGTCCTAAATTCACCTGAAACATTGCAATTTTACATTAAAGCTTCCCCATGAATAGAATTACGAATTATTTGCCACTATTATTTTTTTAATAATAATACTATACTATAAATTAACGCCAATTTGGGTATTTTCTGTTAGTTTTTAAAGAGAAATAGTTTAAAAAAAATATTTTTTTAAAAGGAAACACAGAGTGTAAACCTTTGCCCTTTAACATCTCGTTTAAATACGTGAATATTGACAAGGTCGCCAAAAAAGTGAATTTTGTTTATCCCTGATCGCCAGACAAAATTTTGATTTTTTCCCTGACCTTAAGAAATATTAGGATTCATTCTAAAAATGATTAGAAACACAAAAAACATTCCTATTACATTTTATTTACGAACTCAAAGAATTGTAAATTTATTCAAAAACACCATTTAACTTCATTTTGAAGTCAATATTTAATCATAATTATTTTTCCACAGGAATTAAAATTTATAATAAATTCAAATTCAAACCTATTTGGAAATCAACAACCTTTAATAATTATAGATGACTGAGTGATAAAATCATTATTTTTTAGTATAAGAAAATTGTTACTGTAACTTATTTCAAAATTATTTTCATCATTTCAATTCAACTATTATTTTCTACAATTTTTAACTAAAATTCTTCTTTAAATCGATTATTTTAAACAATTTTTAAAAAAGTTCCTTGAGAATTTTTAAATCCATTTGATTACAATTCAATTTTACGAAATTTCGATTATTTAAAATTCTTTAATTAAATAGAAAATGGAAAATGACAATTTTAAATAATTTTGAATAAAAATTGAATCAAACTTTTTCAAATAAATTAATTCTACAGAATTGTTAGTTAAAAGTTAATAAAAATTTGAGATTTAGAAAAATTTTAATTGTAACCTTTTCAAAACACAATTATTTCTAAAAATTCATGTTAAAATGTTTTTAAAATTCCATTATTATCTAAATTTTTAACTAAAATTTATTTTTACCTCAGTTTTTCATTAGAAAATTCTACGAGAATTGAATTATTTAATTGTAAATATAAATAATTTATTGAATAATTAAATGTTTCGTAAAATTAATTTTCTACTAAAGAATTTTACCAACAAATTTTTTAAATGATTGAATTCTTGTGACGAATTTTAACAAAATTTTTACATTTTTCGAAGAATTGCAATTATAATTCTATTAAAAATATTGGAATTTCTGCAAAAAATTGTATTATTTATGAAAAAAAGAATTGAATTGTTGCGAAGAAATTTAAAAAATAATTTGAATTAATTTTGTACGAAAATTTGAAGCAAATTTTTTTTTTAATAATTGAAGTCTTGAGGAATTTTCATTATTTTAGAAAATAATTGAAAATTCCCGGAAAACTTGGTCAAAATTTGTTTTAAATAACTCAAATCATTTGGAAAATTTTATTAAAATAGTAAAATTTTTAAAATAGAATTAAGAAAAATTTTTGAAAATAATTAAACGTTTGCAATGATTTTTATTAAAATTTTAGAAAATAATTGAATTTTATTAGTTTTTCTAACAATTGAATTCTTGTGATGAAAATTGTTATTTGTAAAACTAATTTATTTCTCCAAAATAATTTTATTATTAATGAAAATTGGATTTTTTCGAGTAAAATTATGCAAATTCTACTTTTTAACTAATTGAATTCATGTTAAATTTTTATTTTCTTGAAAAATAATTGAATGCTTCTGTAGAATTTTATCAAAATTTTTGCTTAACAATATTGAATTCTTTTGGAAAAATTTTTACAATAAAGATATACAAATTGTTGAATTAGGAAAAATATTTGAAAATAATTGAAATTTTGCCATGAATTATAAGAATATTGTTACTGTAATTTATTTAAAATTACTTTTATCATTTTAATTCAATTATTATTTTCTACAATTTTTAACTAAAATTCTTCTTTAAATCAACTATTTTTAATAATTTTTAAAAAAGTTTTAAGAGAATTTTCAAATTCATTTGTTTGTAATTCAATTTTACGAAATTTTGATTATTGGAAATTCTTCAATTAAATACATAATGAAAATTAAAAGTTTTAAATAATTTGGAAAATAAATTGAAATTAACTTGTTTAAAAAATTAATTATTCTAAATTATTAGTTAAAAATATGTAAAATTTAGATTTTCAAAATTTTCAATTTGAATCCTTCATATAATTCAATTAATTCTAAAAATTTACGCTATAATGCTTTTTTATTCAATTTATATCAATTTTAACTAAAACTTATTTTTAAATTAATTTTTATTTGAAAATTCTACAAAAATGGAATTATTTTAATACAAAAAGTAAATGATTAATTTTATATTTAAATGTTTTTGTAAATTGAATTCTAATAAAGAATTTCATCAACAAATTTTTAAATAATTGAATTCTTTTTACAAATTTTAATACATTTTTAACGAATAATTGCATTTTTCTAAGAATTTGTTTAAAATTGCTCTTAAAGGAATTGAAATTCATATAAGTAATTTTTAGGCCAATTTTTTTTTAATTGAATTGAAATGAAATTATTCGATAAATTTTGTTATTTATAAAAATAATTGAATTTCTAAATAGAGTTTTATATTTATAAAAATAATTGAAACCTTCTAAAAAATTTTTATTCTTTTTGAAAATAATGAAATGTTTGCGTAAAATTTTTATTGAAGTTTTTTTTTGGAAAATTTTATTAAAATAGTAGATATTAGAAATTATGTTGAATTGAGGAAATTCAATTTTATTAAATTAAATTAAATTTTGATGTTCGAATTTACTTACGAAAAATTGTGAACACAACTGTTTTAAAATTCAATTAATTTTGAAATATTTAAGTAAAATTTTTCAAAGTTAAATAATTTTTTGAGTTATAAATTAATTATTCGTCAAGAATTAGTTTATTTACAAAGAAATTGTTAAAAAATAGAAAAATTTTAAAGGTTTCATATTATAATTTTTTTTAAAATAAAGATTAAAATAAGAAAAAATTTTGAAAATAATTGAAATTTTGCCTTGAATTATAAGAATATTGTTACTGTAATTTATTTAAAATTATTTCCATAATTTCAATTCAATTATTATTTTCTTCAATTTTTAACTAAAATTCTTTTTTAAATCAATTTTTTAAATAGTTTTTGAAAAATTAATTAATAATTAATTTTAATTAATTTAAATAAATTAATCTAATAAATTATGTTAAAAATTACACTATTAATGATTTTCTAATTTAGAAAATTCTTTTTTTATCGAATTCATATTTTTTTTATTATTGAGATGAAAAAAATGACTGTGTTACTGTCAGAATTTCGATTGTACTGCAATAAGAAATAAAATTCCCCTACTAAAAATATTCCATTATTATTTACCAATTGGTCTTGCAACAACTCCTGGAAATTCTGTGTCCATTGCTATATATTGATATTGTTGTACTACTTGACGTATCGCCCGAAATTCTTCTTCAAGATTGTGTCCCCATACATCTCGTATTCCACATTCCTCATTGTTGGGCATATTAGGCCCACCCTTTTGCTGACCTCCGCCTGGAAAAAAAATTATCTTTTGTTAAAATTCTTTTTTTTAATAAATTTTTTTTTTTAGTTAAAGTTTAAGTTAAAATTTTTAATTTTTAATTTTTAATTTTTATTAAATTGCAAGGCCAGCTCTAAAAATGTAATACCCCGTGAACGAAACAAATTTATTTTTGAAATGGTAACAAATAAATAAATTTTGACGAAAATTTAAATTAACTTTCAAAAAAAAAAATTCTTAAAAGAATAAACTGTTTCCTCAGGTTCCTTTAGGTTCCCCAAGGTGCCCTAAGATATTTAAATCCAAGCCGGCCCTGCTTTTTTTGAGAATTTTTTTTAATAATTTATTTTTTACAATTCGCCCTCTCGAGTGAAAATAATTTACTTCGACATTGAGAGTAAACGTTCAAATTTCGTTGAAAGCCAAGTAAACGTTGATAAAATTGCACCCTCCAATTGGTCTGATTTCTTCGTGCATTTTCGAAAATTGCACATTTTTTCTTCAATCGCGAACGACTGCACATTTTTCAAGAAGAACATCAGTGCGCGAATTAACATATTATTTTACTTGATTTTCTCTTAGATTATTATTTCTTCTATCGAAAGAAGCTACACTCTTCAAATATCTCTCTTGTTTTCTCAAAATATATTTAAATTTCTCTTATCGCCGAGCCTGAAATTTTGTTTAAATCGTTTAAATAGAGGTTAGAAATTTCGTTAGAGCAAAAAAGATATTTCAAAATGGCGGACAGAAGTTATACTTTATTTATAAAAAAACGAATGTTTATCGTCATTCAAACATTGATCTCGTAACTTAAAAAAAAAAACAGTCGGAACTTGAAAATGTTGAATTTAATTTTCGCCCAAGAAATTAAAGATTTTTCAACATAATTAGTTTGTAGAAAATAAAAATGATGAAAAGCAAAATGTAGGTTAAAAAAATTAAAAGCTAATTACATTTGCTTGAAACTTGTAACTTATTGGTTAACTTAGGGATTTTTAAGGTCGTTTAAAGTCATTATACAAATGTGAGGTTAGAATTTTAAAAAAATTCAAAATGGCGAATGAAAAAAAGAATTTCTTCTGAAATAGTTTGAAAATTGTTTAATAGCGGGGTTTAAGGTCAATGATTAACAATCTTAAGTAGCAGTTTTAATAAATTCAAAATGTCAGATCCGATATGGCGGACAAAAATAATAAACTATGAAATTACCATGAATTATAATATGAAACCTTTAAAATTATTCTATTTTTAACAATTTCTTGGTAAATAACTTAATTCTTGACGAATAATTAAATTATAACTCAAAAAATTATTTAACTTTGAAAAATTTTACTTAAATATTTCAAAATTAATTGAATTTTAAAACAGTTGTGTTCACAATTTTTCGTAAGTAAATTAAAACATCAAAATTTAATTTAATTAAATAAAATTGAATTTCCTTAATTCAACACAATTTCTAATATCTACTATTTTAATAAAATTTTTCAGAAAAAAACCCAATGATTTAGGGAAAAAAACTTTAATAAAAATTTTACGCAAACATTTCATTATTTTCAAAAAGAAATAAAAAATTTTTAGAAGGTTTCAATTATTTTTATAAATATAAAACTCTATTTAGAAATTCAATTATTTTTATAAATAACAAAACTTATCGAATAATTTCAATTCAATTCAAAAAAAAAAAAAAATTGTCCTAAAAATTACTCAAATTAATTTCAATTACTTTTAGCGCAATTTTAATCAAATTCTTAAAAAAATGCAATTATTCGTTAAAAATGTATTAAAATTTGTCAAAAGAATTCAATTATTTAAAAATTTGTTGATGAAATTCTCTATTAGAATTCAATTTAAAGAAACGTTTAAATATTCAATTAATCATTTACTTTTTGTAATTCAAATAATTCCATTTTTGTAAAATTTTCAAATAAAAATTAATTTAAAAATAAGTTTTAGTTAAAATTGATATAAATTGAATAAAAAACATTGTAGCGTAAATTTTTAGAATTAATTGAATTATATGAAAGATTTAAATGAAAATCTTTGAAAATCTGAAGTTTACATATTTTTAACTAATAATTTAGTATTTAATTAATTTTTTAAACAAGTTTAATTCAATTTTATTTCCAAATTATTTAAAACTTTTATTTTTCACTATGTATTTAATTGAAGAATTTCCAATAATCAAAATTTCGTAAAATTGAATTACAAACAAATGAATTTGAAAATTCTCTTAAAACTTTTTCAAAAATTATTAAAAATAGTTTATTTAAAGAATAATTTTAGTTTAAAATTGTAAAAAATAATAATTGAATTGAAATGATAAAAGTAATTTTAAAAAACTTACAGTATTCTTATAATTAATGGCAAAATTTCAATTATTTGCAAAAATTTTTCCTAATTCAACAATTTGTATATCTTTATTGTAAAAATTTTTCCCAAAGTATTCAATATTGTTAAGCAAAAATTTTGATAAAATTCTACAGAAGCATTCAATTATTTTTCAAGAAAATAACAATTTAACATGAATTCAATTATTTAAAAAGTAGAATTTGCATAATTTTTCTCGAAAAAATCAAATTTTCACGTTGGTGAAGTTTACAACGTTTATAATCAACGATTTCAGTAAAAAATTATTTTTTTAAGCAAATTTTGGTAAAGAAAAATAGTAAAATTATTTTTTTAAATAATGATTCACAAAAAAAATATTTATGAACAAAAAATGTCATTTTTTGGTAGGAAAATAAATTTTTTTCTTTCAATCGTTGATCATAAACGTTGCAAACTTCACCGACGTATTTTCATTAATTATGAAATTATTTTGGAGAAATAAATTAGTTTTACAAATAACAATTTTCATCACAAGAATTCAATTGTTTGAAAAACTAATAAAATTCAATTATTTTCTAAAATTTTAATAAAAATCATTGCAATATTTCAATTATTTGCAAAAATTTTTCTTAATTCCATAATTTTAAAAATTTTACTATTTTAATTAAATTTTCCAAATGATTTGAGTTATTTAAAACAAATTTTGACCATGTTTTCCGGGAATATTCAATTATTTTCTAAAATAATGAAAATTGCTCAAGACTTCAATTATTAAAAAAAAATTTGCTTCAAATTTTCGTACAAAATTAATTCAAATTTTTTTATAAATTTCTTCGCAACAATTCAATTCTTTTTTTCATAAATAATACAATTTTTTGCAGAAATTCCAATATTTTTAATAGAATTATAATTGCAATTTTTCGAAAAATGTAAAAATTTTGTTAAAATTCGTCACAAGAATTCAATCATTTAAAAATTTGTTGGTAAAATTCTTTAGTAGAAAATTAATTTTACGAAACATTTAATTATTCAATAAATTATTTCTATTTGTAATTAAATAAATCAATTCTCGTAGAATTTTCTAATGAAAAACTGATATAAAAATAAATTTTAGTTAAAAATTTAGATAATAATTGAATTTTAAAAACATTTTAACACGAATTTTTAGAAATAATTGAGTTTTGAAAAGGTTACAATTAAAATTAATTAACCTTAATATAATTAACCTTAATTAATTAACCTTTAGAAAAATTCTAAATCTTAAATTTTTATTAACTTTTTACTAACAATTCTGTAGAATTAATTTTATTGGAAAATTTTAATTGACTTTTTATTGTCGAAATTATTTGATGTTTTTATTTTTTAATATTTACTTACTTAAACAGTTTTTGAATAATCAAAATTTCGTAAAATTTAATCGTTAAAAAATGAATTTTAAAATTTTCGAATGATTTTGTTTTTAAATTATTAAAAGTTTAAAACTAATTGATTTAAAAAAGAATTTTTGTTTAAAAATATAAATAATTTTATCTACTAATCAGGAAGTCAGAGAAAATCAAAATTTAATTTTTGTGTTAACCCTGATAATTAATGTAATATAATATATTAATTATTATTATTTTTTAGATAAAATATTAATAGTTTGTAAAAATTCTGTTAAAAAACGAAACTTTTAATGAAATTTTTAATTATTTTGAGTTTAATACACATAAAAAAATTTATTATTTTTAACAATTGATTAAATTAATTAATACATTTAATTATTAATTATGTTTTCTTTTATAAATAAGTAATTTTAAATTAGTAAATTATAATTATTAATAAATATCTAATAGTAGATTTTTCATATTTTGAGTTTTACATTTTTTTCTCTATATTATAGAGTAATTTTTACTAACATTACATAAAATTCTAATTAATTTAAAATTATAAACAATTTCTCTAGTGTTAAAAAAAAATAATTCGGACATTGTTGATTACATTTTTTAAAATAAATTATCTCTTACCTGTTGCTGAAGGCATTTGTGAAATTATATGAACCTTTTCACAAAAAAAAGACTATCCAATATTTTGTCTGCGATGCATGTAATTTTTTTCACATCACTGAAAACAATTTATTTTTTTTTGTCAATTTATTCATAACCAAACAATAATATTTTTTGAATGAAAAAAAATGCATTGGATATTTCATTTTTTAAATATTTCCTTTCCCAATAACTACAATTTTTGTGTTTGAAATTTTGTAAACTAAGATAATGGTAACCGTTCGTGATAAACAGAAAAACAAAAATACCTTGTTGAATATTATTGTCGAATGATATAAAATTCATTTCGGGGAAAAAATTTGTTTTCCCCCACTTTCAGAATGTGGGTATTTTCTTACATTGAAAATTAAAGCAAAAAATGAGAAAGAAATAAATAATTATAAACTTGGGTCGTAATTTTTTGAAATGTATTTTTTTTTCTAAATTTGAGAAAGAGTTTTTTTTCCAAATTAGATTGTTAAATTAAATGAATGCGACTTGGTGGTGGGTAATTTTGAAAGATAATGTTTTTTAACTGAAAAATATACTTACTAAGCACTTAAAAATTTTCAGTATTTTACAATTTTTGCGTTCAAAAAGAAAATTGAAAGAAGAGGTTAGTTTTTTTTATGTGTTCATTAACTGTGCGTAGAGTCTGAAATTTGCCAATATTCTCTATTTCTCTTTAGTGACAGATATTTTGTTGTGACAGAAAGACACAGAAAGATAAGCAAGAGCCAGGGTTGAATTAGTTTATAAATTCGAGATGTAAAAAATATGTGCGTCTACTTTTTATGGTTATATTCCACTAGGTACCACTAGATGCCACTAGGGATATTTAAAAAACACAATAAATTCTAGTGATTTTTAAATTACGCGTCACTTTTCTTGTGAATTCGCCTTTAGTGACATTTTCCACGTGTCAATTTTTTTCCTCACGAACTACTCAACCCTGTCTGTATGCCTATAACCTTAATATCACAAAAATAATTGCCTGGAAGTATATCTCTCAAAGTAGTGATTATAGTGAAAAAGTGAATATAGTGAATGAAGTTGTCAAGTGAATAACACAGACATATAGATGTCAAAAATCAATTATTAAAAACAAGTAAAATTTAATTAACAAAGAAAAAAAAAACTAAACAGATGTTTTGATTTTGTCACAAGTGATAATATACTTAAATATCATGAATAATTCTATAGAGTCAATAACACGTTCCATGGTTTGTATTAAAAAAAAAATTCTAATCAATGTAAAACACCTTTAAAGAAATTGTAATTTAAATCTTTTTTTTCTTTCAAATAGAAAAAGTTTAATAACTAGTTGTTTCGAATCTACCCTCAATAAACTGTTTGTAAAAAATTTTACTTATAAAACAAAAAATTCAGTTGCAAAATAATTTTTAAACAAAATGATTATATTTTATTTATATAATTTTTTTATAATAAAACCTAAAAACTGTTATTATTACGAATTTTAATATTTAATAGCAAATAAATTAAATTACCAGGTAGATATTAATTTCTGTCTTCTTTGTTTTTGTAAAAAATAAATTTATTTAAATTGAAAAATTTTTAATTCTTAACAAATTTTTAATTGTTTAATAAAGTGACCTGGTGATGTTATACCAAGACATCGAAATGTTGTCCAACTAATAAAATAGTGTTTCATTTATTCCTCTTCCGATAATCGATTAAAAGAATATTAATAATAAGTAAAAAAAAACTCAACTCGAGAAAAGAAAAATTTTTTATTGCGAGAAATGAGAACCAGATGTTTGAAACTTTTAAGCTCTATTTTATTTTTATTTTATCCTTTTATTTAAATTTAATGTCTGAAAATTAACTTTTAAAGAATTTTAATATGGAAAATTTTGGAAATAATGTTAAATTCTCGAAAATTTTTAATGAATAATCGTCAAGAGTGTAAAATTCAATAAAAATGAAAATTAACGAAAAATGGGGTTTTAAAAAATAATGTTAAAATAGTTTCGAAAAAAAAGTATAATTCTACTTTCTATTTTTTGTAAAATTCAATTATTTTCCATATTTGCGAAAATTCAAATTCGTAGACAAAATAAAAATAAAAATTTTTTAAAGAATTATTTTTAACATTTTTGGGGAAAATAATCGTATTTGAAATTTTTAATTAAAATACTTCAAAAAATAACATTTTCTTTTTAAATTGGCGAAAAAGTCTTTAATTATTTTCTAAAATACTGCAAAAAATAAAATTTTCTTTTTAAATTATACAAAAATTGTTTTAATTCTTTTCCAAAAAAAACACATTAGAATATTTCCAAAAAATTAATTCTTAGAATTGTGATAGAATTTTTAGAACATTCGAATATAGTGAATTGAAATTTTTTTCAATTTACTATTTTAGAATTTTTCAGAAATCATTTAGAATTAAATTTCTTTGAAAAATTTGGTTAATTTTATTTTTAAAAACTCAATTATTTTTAATAATAATTTTAAATAATATTTCAAAAATAAATGCAATTCAGGGGAAAAATATTATTATTTATGAGAAAATAATTAAATATCGTTTGACGAATTTTAGTCAAAATTTTTAAATAATTTCTTAAAACTTTTTGAAAATGATTAAATTTTATTAGAAAAAAAATTTTGAACGTAATTAAAATCTGACGAAGGATTTTTTTAAAATTTTTCTTTTAAATAATTGAATTCCTGTGAAAACGTTTATTTTTTAATAGAATTAAATTCTCGAGAAGAATTTTTAAAAAATTACTATTTTAGAATTTTTCAGAGATTATTTATGATTAAAATTCTTTGGCAAATTTGATAAATTTTTTTTTTGTATTTTTAAAAAAAGTCCATTATTTTTGAAAGATTTTGACAAAAATTTTAAGTTATTTTTCGAAGGTTTTACTAAAATTGAAATTACTTTTTTAAAAGATTTTGTCAAATTTAAAATTATTTTTCAAAGGTGTTATTAAAATTTTAAATTTGTTACTACTTTTTTTTAAAGATTTTGTCAAATTTTTAATTATTTTTCAAAGGTTTTACTAAAATTTAAAATTCGTTACTAGTTTTTTAAAAGATTTTGTCCAATTTCAAATTATTTTTCAAGGGTTTTACTAAAATTGAAATTACTTTTTTAAAAGATTTTGTCAAATTTTAAATTATTTTTCAAAGGTTTTACTAAAATTTAAATTATTTTTTGAAAAAATTTTGTCAAATTTTAAATTATTTTTCAAAGGTTTTACTAAAATTCAAAATTCGTTACTACTTTTTAAAAAGATTTTGTCAAAATTTAAATTATTTTTCAAAGGTTTTACTAAAATTTAAAATTCGTTACTAGTTTTTTAAAAGACTTTGCCAAATTTTAAATTATTTTTCAAAGGTTTTACTAAAATTTAAAATTCGTTACTAGTTTTTTAAAAGATTTTGTCAAATTTCAAATTATTTTTCAAGGGTTTTACTAAAATTGAAATTACTTTTCTAAAAGATTTTGCCAAATTTAATTTTTTTTGACATTTTTTATTGTATTTAATTGTAAAACTTGTAATTAAAAAAAATTATTTAGAAATATTTTTAAAAAGGCAATTTTACGAATTTCGTTATTAGAATTTTTGAGAATATTCTACTTTAATTAATATTTTTAAAAAGAAAAATGGACGGTTTCAATAATTATAAAAAATTGTATTTTTCGTAAATGTGAATAATTGAATGTTCGAAGAAATTGCAAAAAATGATTAAAAATTCACATAGATCATTGATTTCGAGATGAACTCTAGTTAAAAATTGTAGAAAATAATTGAATTTTCCGAAGGGTTATAGTTTTAATTTTTAGAAATTATTAAACTCCAGGAGTTGAAATTTTTCTAATTTTATTTCCTGTGAATAAAGAATTGAGTAGTAGTTAAATATTTATTTACCAAAATTATCCAAGTTTTGATTAATTTGAATTTAGAAATCAGGGAAATTGCAAAATAAAATTTTTGTGACAACAATGAATTAAATAAACGACTTTTTCTGCTTTTTTCTATTTTTAATCAATTTTTTTTTGCTCGTTAAAGTCGATCCGAGGCCTCTCTTAAAAAAATGATATTTTGTTAATTTCCAGGTGGAAAATGTTCGAATGCTCGATAAATACAGTAATAATCATTCAATTGGAACATTATACATTACTGTAACACATATTATATTTGTCGATTCAAATGGGAAAAAACAAATTTGGCTTTTAAACACTCATATTGCAAGTGTTGAAAAATTGCCATTATCTACGACTGGTTCACCACTTCTAATTAAGTTCAAGAATTTTTTCGTCGGTACTTTTATCATTGCCAAAGAACGAGATTGTCATGAAGTCTACCTCACTTTACTTAAACTCTCCTCACCAGGTATTAAAAACTTTTGAATTAAAATTAAAATTAAAATTAAAATTAAAATTTAAAATTAAAATTAAAAATTAAAATTTTAAATTAAAGTTAAAATTAAAATTAAAATTAAAAGTAAAATTAAAAGTTAAATTAAAAGTAAAATTAAAATTTACATTTATATTTAAAATACACGTTTCTATTTCATATTTTACTGTATCTTAATTTTATTATCATTTTCAGCGAGAATTGAGGATCTTTACTGTTTTCACTATAAAGAATCATGGCCTCAACACTTGGGCTGGAATCTCTTTAATATACAAAGAGAATTTCAACGTCAAGGCGCTCCCAATGATGAATGGAGTATTTCATACTTAAACACAAATTACGAAGTATTTAACATTATTATAATTTTTTTTTATATCTTTTCCAATATTTTATTTATTAACCAATTTTTTATTTTGCATTACAGTTGTGTGAAACTTATCCGCGTTGCTTATTTGTACCAACCACGTGTACAACAAGCGTTTTGGTTGGCAGCGCAAGATTTAGAAGTAAAGGCAGATTACCAGTTTTAACCTATCTGCATAAAAATAAGGTTTGTTAATATAAAAGCAAAAATGGAATAAATTCAAAGTAAATGAAAGTTTGAAAAAATACATTATTTTCAAAACTTTTACAAAAATTCCTTTTAAAAAAAAGTTTGATTATTTCTTCAAAAAATTTAAATAAAATTCTTCGAAACAAATTCAATTATTTTTATGAAACGTAAAATCCTTGGCAAGAACTTAATTCTATTTTTAGGAAAGAGAAAATCCTTCGCAAAATCAAAATACTTTCATAAATGATAAAATTTTTCGGAGGAATTTAATTATTTTCAGAAATTGTTTTTTTAAAAAATCAATTCTTTTTAAATAGTCTTAAATTCTCTGCCGGAGAATTCAATTTTACGCTTTTGGAAATCTTTTTAAAAAATAAAAACATAGAAATTAATGAAGTAAGAACATTTTTTGAAAATAATTGAAATTTTGCAATGAATTTTATTAAAATTTTAGAAAATAATTGAATTTTATTAGTTTTTCAAACAATTGAATTCTTGTGATGAAAATTGTTATTTGTAAAACTAATTTACTTTTCTAGAATAATTTTATTATTAATGAAAATTTGATTTTTTCGAGTAAAATTATGAAAATTCTACTTTTTAAATAATTGAATTCATGTTAAATTTTTATTTTCTTGAAAAATAATTGAATGTTTCTGTAGAGTGTTATCAAAATTTTTGTTTAACAATTGAATTCTTTTGGAAAACTTTTTTACAATAAAGATATACAAATTGTTAAATTAGGAAAAATAATTGAAATTTTGCAGTGAATTATAAGAATACTGTAACTTTTTTAAAATTACTTTTATCATTTGAATTCAATTATTATTTTCTACAATTTCTAACTAAATACTTCTTTAAATAAACTATTTTTAATAATTTTTGAAAAAGTTTTAAGAGAATTTTCAAATTCATTTGTTTGTAATTCAATTTTACGAAATTTTGATTATTGGAAATTCTTCAATTAAATACATAGTGAAAAATAAAAGTTTTAAATAATTTGGAAATAAAATTGAATTAAACTTGTTTAAAAAATTAATTAAATACTAAATTATTAGTTAAAAATATGTAAACTTCAGATTTTCAAAGATTTTCATTTAAATCTTTCATATAATTCAATTAATTCTAAAAATTTACGCTACAATGTTTTTTATTCAATTTATATCAATTTTAACTAAAACTTATTTTTAAATTAATTTTTATTTGAAAATTTTACAAAAATGGAATTATTTGAATTACAAAAAGTAAATGATTAATTGAATATTTAAACGTTTCTTTAAATTGAATTCTAATAAAGAATTTCATTAACAAATTTTTGAATAATTAAATTCTTTTCACAAATTTTATTTAATTAATTTTAATTATGAGTTAAATCTATAAATAATTCAGTTTTTCAAAGATTTTAATTCGAATCCTTTTTGTAATTCAACAATTTCTAACGATTTTTACGCTATAATGTAAATAATATTCAATTATAATTTAAAAATTTTATGAGAAATTCATTTTTAATCAATTTTTAGAAAATTATACGAGAATTATTTAAGTACAAAATTAAATTATTTATTAATGAATTGAATATTTCTTGAAATAAAAAAAAATATATTATTTATGAAAATAATTAAATATCGTTTGACGAATTTTATTGAAATTTTTGAGTTAAAAATAATTGAATATTGTTTCGAAGAAATTTATAAAGAAAATTGTTAGTAATTGAATTGCTGTGAAATTTATTGTAAATTATTCAAATTTTACTTAAATAATTGAGTTCTTTTGAAAAAATTTTTTTAAAATACTAGATACCTATTAAAAATTTATCATGAATTGTGGAAAATTTTTGAAAATAATTGAAATTTTGACAGAAGAATTTTTAAGAATTTTATTTGAAATTTTTTTGAAAGTAATTGAATTTCGGAGAAAAAATTTATTATTCATAAGGATAATTGAAATTTTTATACAAGAATTTTATGGAATTTTTTTAAATAATTGAATTTCGGAGAAATTATTTTTTACTCATAGAGTTAATTGAAATTTTAACACAAGAATTTTATGGAATTTTTTTGAAAATAATTGAATTTCGGAGAAAAATTTTTACTCATAAAGATAATTGACATTTTAACACAAGAATTTTATGGAATTTTTTTAAATAATTGAATTTCGGAGAAATTATTTTTTTTACTCATAAATAGAATTGAAATTTTAACACAAGAATTTTGTGGAATTTTTTTTGAAAATAATTGAATTTCGGAGAAAATTTTTCTTACTTATAAAGATAATTGAAGTTTTGACACAAGAATTTTTTTTTGAATTCTTCAACAGTAACTGAATTTGTTCAAAGAAGTTTATCACTTTTGAAAATAATTGAACTTTTCTTATCAGTTCTTAAAATTTCAAATCGAAACCTTGAAAAGTTCATTAATTCATGAACTTTTGAACAACTCTTTTGAAATACAATTATTTTTGAAATTTTTAAGTAAAATTATTAGTAATATTTAATTAGTAAATATTTAATATTAGTAATAATTTTATGATTATAGTTGTTCAAGTTATTTTTAGTTTATGTTATTAAAAAGCTTTTTTTAAAAAGAAATTATTGTCAGAAATAGAAAAAATTGAAGACTTGAATTATAAGACTTGTATTCTTCTTTGCAATCTATAGATTTTCAATAACTGATTCTTATTTTGATTTTTTATATTGCAGGCAGCGATTTGTCGTTGTAGTCAACCGCTTTCTGGTTTCAATGCCCGTTGTCCAGAGGACGAACAAATGTTGTACAATATTCTTTGTACAAACACAAATGCAAAGTACATTTACGTTGTCGATACTCGACCAAGGGTAAGAAATTCAACATTAGGGAAAATATAACTAAAAGAAGATTTTCTCTCTCTTTTCGAAAAGAGTGAATATATTTTTCCTTTGTTTTTAGATAAATGCAATGGCCAATAGAGCTGCTGGCAAAGGTTATGAGAACGAGAATTTCTACGATAATATTAAATTTAAATTCTTTGGAATTGAAAATATTCACGTCATGAGGGCGAGTCTTGGTAAATTAATTGACTGTAAGTACATTTCTGTAGTTTTAAATATTTTCTTTCGTTTTCTTTCGAAGACATTAATTTTTTGAGCTTTTTTCTTTAAAGGTAAATAAAGTTGTTTTAGTGTTTTAAATTTTAAAGCTGTTTTAATGTTTTAAATTTTATTTTTTCGTTTTGTTTCGAAGACATTAATTTTTTGAGCTTTTTTCTTTAAAGGTAAATAAAGTTGTTTCAGTGTTTTAAATTTTAAAGCTGTTTTAATGTTTTAAATTTTAAAGTTGGTTTAATGTTTTACATTTTACATTTTACATTTTTTACATTTTTGTTGTTTTAATGTTTTAAATCTTTTAAATCTTGAAGTAGTTTTGATGTTTTAATTCTTAATATAGTTTAAATGTTTTAAATCTTTTAAATCTTGAAGTAATTTTAATGTTTTACATACCTTAAAGTTATTGAGATATTTTTATTATTTTTATTACTTTGGTTGTTAATACGAATATTAATAATTAATTAATTAAAAAGGTATTTGTTATTTATTGAGTTCTATTTTTACAGTACAAAAAAGTACGTCAATGGGTTCGTTTTTAACGGGCCTGGAAAGCAGTGGATGGTTGAAGCATATAAAATCAATTTTAGAGACTTCGTGGTTCATTGCACAAGTGGTCTCTAACGGAATAAGCGTTGTTGTACACTGCAGCGACGGATGGGATCGTACCGCTCAAGTTTGCTCCCTAGCCGCTCTGCTTCTCGATCCATTTTACCGAAGTATTCAAGGCTTTCAAATTTTAATCGAAAAAGATTGGCTCTCATTTGGCCACAAGTTCAACGATCGTTGCGGTCACGTTGTCAGCGACAGCAAAGAATTGGCTCCAATTTTCACACAATTCATCGACTCCACTTATCAATTACTTCAACAATATCCATACGCCTTTCAATTTAACGAAACATTTCTCCTCACCCTCCACGATCACGTTCACAGTTGTCAATACGGTACATTCATTGGCAACTGTGAAAAGGAACGTCAGAAATTTAAAATCTCCGAGAAAACCTACTCCTTCTCGGGCTATGTCTCGAAGCACTTGAACGAATACATAAATCCATTTTACAGACGAAATGTAACGGAGAAGGAAATGAATGCCGTTCTACAACCGAAACTTGCCCCCCAATCGATAACACTCTGGCGTGGTTTGTACTGTCGTTTCGAAAATGGTGTACATCCACGTGAAACATTTCAAGATCATTTACACACAATTCACGATAATAAAAATTCAATCGAAGATCACGTTAAACTACTCATTAGACGAATGAATTCATTGGGGAAATTGTTCACAATCAATAATGTTCCAATGAAGGATGAAAATTTTAAACTTGACAAAAATTTAACAGAATATTTCTCAGAGAAAATTATTGACAATTTGGAGGAAGATGACGATAAATTACTTGACACATTGAAGGCAAATCAACTGGAAAAAGAAATGAAAGCTGTCGCATTGGATTGGAAATTTTCACGCAATATTAATGAATGCATCTGTTCGGCCAGTTTCGACGTCTTTAATATAAAGGTATTTTTTTATCCTTAATTATTGAAAAAATTTCAGAAAAACTTTTCATATTTATTGAAAATAATTTCGTTTTTTAGTATCACTGTTTTTCTTGCGGAAATATTTTCTGCATAAAATGTATGGGAGATGAGAAAGTACTAGCTGGTCATGAATCTCAACGTCCAGTACCAACATGTAAAGGTTGCTCTAGAAAATCAACTGTTTCGACTCCTATTAGATCTTGAATTTACTCTTTTTCTTAATTTAATATTTATAACTCTTTGTAAATATTTTTTAACTTAAACGCTTTGTCGTATCGACAATTTCTATATTAACTGTATAATAGATGTTACATACTCGTTTGTATATATGAGAAATATATTTATTGTGATTTGTATAAGTGAAAATTAATTATTATTTGAAAATGAAAAAAAATGCCAAAGTTAGTCGAAATTCAAGATTTAGAACAATTTTTCTGTATAAAAACAAAAGATTAATTTAACAATTTTGAAATTTCATGTAGAAAAACGACGATTTTTAAATTTTGAAAAATTTCCTCAAGAAAAAAAGGACGATTTTTAACTTTCAAAAAATGTTCAAAATAGTTCATAATCTGAATTTTTTAAAAATAATTTTGTTTGAAAATTAAAATAAATAAGAAATCTAGAGTATTTAGACGAAATTTAAGATAGAGAAAATTTTCTAAAACTAAAAAATTCTAAAGAATCGACGAATTTCACGATTTTGAAATTCCATCAAGAAAAAAAACAGAATGACGATTTTTACGATTTTCAAACATCTTCAAGAAAAAAAAACAATGAGATAATTAAATTTTGCAAAAATTTTCAATACCGTTCAAAAAGTTATTTTTCAGATAAAATTTAGTTTGAAAAATGAGAAAATTTCATGAATTTAGTCAAAAATCAGGATTTCTAAAATTTTCTCTTTTCTATGGAAAAAAAACAAAAAACGACGAATTTTTATTTTCCAGAAATTTGTAAAATTGATCAAAAACTAAATTTCTGCGAAATAATTTTGTTTGAAAATGAAAATAATTAACAAATTTTGGCAAAATTTAAGATTGGGAAAATTTTTTGCAAAAAAATTGAAAAAAGGAAGAATTTTAATTTTTTTTAAATTTTCAAACTAATTCAAAAATTAATTTTTTTTTGTAAAACTTTTAGTTGGAAAATATAAAAATTTCATGACATTTGTCAAAAATCAAGATGTTTTTAAATTTTCTGTTTTCTATAGTAAATAAGAAAAGAAAATTGATACATTTTTCTTTATGAGAAAATTTTAAAACTAATGAAAAACAATAATTTTTCAAATAATTTAGTTTAAAAATTAGTAAAACTAACAAATTTTGGCAAAATTTAAATTTGCAATAATTTTTTGCAAAAAAAAATCGGAAATAATCGACGAATTTTAATTATTTAAAAATTGTCCAACTAGTTTAAAAATTTAGTCTTTTGAATTTTTATTTAAAAAAAATTTTTTAAATCAATTAAAAATATTTTAATCAATTTTTGTTTCAAAAAGGAAAAAAATATCAAATTCAGTAGAAATTTTCGATAGCCAACATTTTCTAAAACTAAAAATTCGAACGAATAGACGAATTTCACGATTTTGAAATTTCCTCAAGAAAAGAACGAAAATAACGACAATTTTTAGGATTTTCAAATTTCCTCAATAGAAAAAAAAGAAAAAACGACGAATTTTAATTTTATAAAAATTTTCAAACCAGTTCAAACATTTATTTTTCCCTTAAAACTTAGTTGGAAAATGTAAAAAGTTCACGAATTTAGTAGAAAATCAACACTTCTAAAATTTTCTGTTTTCTATGAAAAAAAAGCAAATCAAAAATTGACGAATTTTTATTTCACAGAAATTTGTAAAATTGACCAAAAACTAAATTTCTGTAAAATAATTTTGTTTGAAAATGAAAATAATTTATAAATTTTGTCAAAATTTAAGATTGCGAAAATTTTCTGCAAAAAAATTGGGAATAATCGGCAGTTTTTAATTTTTTTTTTTAAATTTTCAGACTAGTTTAAAAATTTATTCTTTGAAATTTTATTTTAAAAAACAATTTTAAAATCGATCAAACATATTTTAATTTATGTTTGTTTGAAAATGAAAAAAATATCGAATTCAGTCGAAATTTTCGATAGCGAACATTTTCTGAAATTAAAAAATTCGAAAAAATTGACAAATTTCACGATTTTGAAATTTTCTATAGAAAAAAAGAAAAAAGACGATTTTTAAAATTTGAAAATATATTTTTCGCATATCATTGCTAGAAAATAGAAAAAATTTCATGAATTTAGTCAAAATTCTGAATTTTTAAATTTTCTGCAGAAAAAAAACAAAAAAGGTTTTTATTTTTATTTTCTTTATTGCTCTATTCATTTTATTTATTCTAATTTTGTATCAATTTTATCTCTGTTCTTATATCTTATATTATTGTGATTTATTTATTTTTTGCATTTTGTTCTATTTGATTTTTATTTTAACTATATTATTCAATTCAATTTATATTAATTTTATTTATTATTTAATGTTTTTTATAAATTATTATTTAATGCCTTCGTGTTTTTGTATTAATTTTATTTATTCAATGTTTTTTCTAAATTATTATTTAATGTCTTCGTGTTTTTGTATTAATTTTATTTATTCAATGTTTTTTCTAAATTATTATTTAATGTCTTCGTGTTTTTGTTTTGTAATTTACTTTTTATTTTTGTTTTTCTGTATTATTTTATAGACTCCCTGAAGAGGAAATCGTGTTGATTTCGAAACGTTGGAGTGAATTTTATATATTAAATAACCATTTGTCCGAATGTATTCATGTAAAAAGTTTATTATTATTTATTATTTTTTACCTATTAATTTGAAAAAGATCAACGAATTTTTATTTTTCCGAAATTTTTAAAATTGCTCAAAAACCGAATTTTCGTGTATTATACTTTTGTTGAAAAATGAAGGACGAAATTTACTATTGTGAAAATTTTCTGAAACTAAAAATTCAAAAAAATCGACAAATTTCACGATTTTAAAATTTCCTATCAAGAAACGACGATTTTTAACATTTTCAAATTCGTTTAAAAACTTATTTTTCGCTTATAATTTAGTTTTGGAGGATAAAAAAACTTCTTGTATTTTGTCGAAATTCCAGATTTTGACATAAAGAATTTAGAGCACATTCACATGTTACTTTATATGAAACGACTTTTCTTGTTATTCTCTCTCTCCTATGATAGAGGCATAAGTTTGTCTCACTTTTTAGGGTGCATTCATACCTGTACATACTGTGAAACTTATGTACGCAGGTTGCCATGGTAGCGTGCAAGAGTGAGAGAGATAAAGTCATTTCCTATCTCTCTTACTCCTGTACGTTACGATAGCAACCTGCATGCAGAGGTCTGAATGCTCCCTTATTTTCTTACCTTTTTCCAAAAACGAAAAATGTAACCTAAATTCCCTAGAATTTCCTAGTGTCGTTCGCGAACCCAATGCATAGGTTAGAAAAGGACAGAGATATGGTTCTGTCCTTTTCTAACTCATGCTCTGCGCTCGCGAACGACATTCGCGAAGCAATTGTGCTTAGGCCTTCACTCTTCAATTGTAAAGATACTTGTGATTTGTGAAAAGCATAATTCTTATAATAATTATCCTTCCCTTTCTCCATTTCTCATTTTTATTTTAAAAAGAATAAAAATCATTAATTTTCATATTTCATTAGAAATATAAGTATCTCTTTTTCAGGTTAGTATAATTTTCCGTTCTGGACAATTTTTACGAAAGGTGTAAATGCCCCATAATTCACTAGTCCCTTTAGTCGACAGTCACACATTCCCAACGCTGAGACAACCATTATTTTCACAAGACAGCCAATCAAATGCAATGTCCACCGGAATGGACGCGTCCAAATTTGTTAGGTATGTCCGTCAGTTGCTCGAGCGCACAAAGAACATTGGTTACTTTAAAATCAGCTGGGGCCGTATTCTCGAAAGCCTTCGACAATTCTCGTATGCGTAAAATGTCGAATGGTTAATGTCGCATGCGACTTCAAAAGTATATTCTCGACGACCATTCGAGATAGGTTGTTCGGAAATTTCCGTGTGTGACATTTATACAGCGTTGCCGTCGTTTCCAAATACTTAAATACCAATAAGAATTAAGGTAGAAGAGAATTTGACATATAGAAAAAACACAAAGAAGAATAAAATATGAATATTAATTTTTCTATTTTAAAAAAGTTGCATTTTTACAATTTCATAACATTTCAATTTTTAAGGAATTTAATTAACAATTTTAATACTCAGATTTTTGAAGAACTTTAAAAATTAAAATTCTTCTAAAATTATTTAAATTTGTCAATACATACGAATGATGGCAGAATATATTAAATTATTTTTAAAATTTTTTTAGTGTCAATTAATAAATACATTGGGAAGATGCGTACTTAAATTTTTTATGTTAGTAGTGTGCAACAATGCGGTCAATTAATTATGTGAAATTGTTTTAATAGTACTTATTTGTACTATTGAGCGATGATCATGCCCGTTTACATTAAAATAATTAAATAAAGAGTAATAAAATTCTTCATACAAAATTCAATTAATTTCAAATTTTTTTTTAATTACGTAAAATCTTATGGGAAAAAATAATTATTATTTTTAAAAAAAGTTACTGATGTTTTCAAATAACTTTAAAATTAAATTAATTTCTAAATAAATGTAACTAAAAATTTTTTTAAGTAATATTTTTTCTTTATTTTCTAAAAATTTCAGTTTTAATTAAAATTTGTACCTAATAGACAAATGGACTTTATACAAACCTTTTTTTCTAGATCTATGAAAAATTTTCAATTTTATTAAAGCAGTTGCGATATTAAGAAATAGAAATAATGCAAATTATTTCCTTATGAAAATTAAGAATTTTCTTCAAAAATGAAACAGGAATATGCAATCAAGAAAATACCTGCATATTTTCAATTTGTCAAACAATATAAAAACAAAAACCAAAGCATATACACAAAAACTAACTTAAAAGTGTTAACAGATAGCTGCTAAGAATAATAATTGAAAATTTATATTATATATTATTTTTACAAAAATAACAAAAACATTTTAATTTTTTATTATAAATGATACTTATTAAAATCGCTTTAAAAGATTTGAAAAATTTTTACATAAACTTTTATTTCATTATAAGATTACGTTAAATTTTTAAATTATACATTTAGGTTATATTGTATAGTTTTTCTTACTTTAGCATACGGTTTATGCACACTAATACTACTTTGTATTATATACGTTTATTATAAATATGACACACAACCTTATTTCTCACTAGCATTTCGTATGCGACTTTGCATCTCGAGTGGTCACTACCCACTCGAGATGAACCATTCGAAAATTGTCGCACACGACATGAAATCTCGCATGCGACACGCGTTCGAGAATAGGTTTTTCGATCTCGCATGGTCTGTCGCATGCGACATCTAGGGTCATCGATTCGAGAATACGGCCCCTGATCATTGTTTTCGTTTCTTTTCTGAAAAAAAGGAAAATTTTTTTTTACCCCCAGATAATTAATATAGATTACAAAAAATATGACATCACGTCATAGTTTTTTGCATTTATGACAAATATGAAAATTTTCAATATCCTTATTTACACTCTAATGAAATAATTCACATTTGATATTATACATTTTGGTCGAAAATTGTTATGCGCAAGGGCACGATTGACGTTTCGTGTGTGTATGACATCATTTGTTGTTTGGCTGTGCGCTTAACTGTCAGTGATCAGTTGCTTCAAGTGTCTAACAAAATGACGCAGTAAAACGCTCTTTGTTTGTCCTGATGTTTCTCGCATCATGAAACCTCGATTTTTCCTTAAAGTAAGTAGAATTTTTTTTATCTAATTTCAACTATATCTGTTTATATGTTTTGATAATTGAATGGAAACAACTTGTTTTCTTTTCCATTTTTAAAGAACACAACTTTCATGTTTTCTTTGTTACTCGGAAGGTTCTATTTTTTGCCTCCGTATCGCCTACGCTTTTTTATGCAACAATTAAATACTTTTATTACATTCTCATTTTCTGTAAAGTTGTTTCGTTTCTTTTATTTTTATAATTTTTGTTGACAATTTGAAACAAATGAATTTAACGAGTTTTTTTTCTTTATTGTGTGATATACGAAACAAAATGAAGTAGATATTTCTTATGTATAGTGTATTTTAATCATATATGAAAAAGGTTGCGACACTAATTAACAGTTTTTTTTGTTTTGTATCACTTAATCGATTTGTTATATGCGTACTTTTTTCTCTCGCGGGAGAATAAAATTGAAAATTAATTGCAGATTTTTTTTAATGACATTTATTGAAGTAGATTATGTTGTGTTTTGTAAACAAAGAATGTTTTGTAGGTAGACATATGTATAGTTTTTTTTTTAGTAATTGTGTTTAATTTTAAATCGAGCTGAAATATTTTGTTTATAAAAATAACAGTACATTAAAAGAGAATTTGAGTTGGTTTGCAAAATTATTTTCTCTTAATTTTAAATGGAAATTATATCTTCTTTATATTATAATAAAATATCAGAAACAATTATTTTTAAAAATTGTGATAAATAATTTTACTAATTTTATTTTTATTTACATTTAGATTTTGTTTACATGTGAGCAAATTACAATTTTACATAATATTTTTTTTTATTTTTATTAGAATTTTTATTAATTACTTGTTATTTTGTTTATTTCTCAATTTATTAGGCAAAGAGTCGAAATTCTTGAAGTGTAACAGCAAAATTTCAAATTTATTGCATTTTATCGAGAACACAAAAAATGCAACACTTAATTGTGAGTTTATTAAATAGATCGAAGGATTAAAAAAAAACAACGTTGCGACAATTGTTTGATTTATGAGAAAAATTTGTTTTATTTTTTTTTTATTTGTTTTTTTTTATATTATCTGCCCGACATTTTTAAAAGACGTTCAGACCAATCAGGGCCGACGAAGAAAGAAATCATCCAATCGTAAATTTTCACACGAGAGAGAAAAGGATGGAAATATCTTCTGTTCTTCTCTCTCTCATTTAAACGTTTTTGGTTCACGATATGGAGATTAGATTTCATTCTTCTAGGTTATGTTTGTGATAAATTTGCCTGGATCAAAAAAAATTCCTCTTTATTTATTTACTGAAAGGTGTATTTTGTTGTCGATCAGAATAATATTTGTATAGTGAAAAAGATATAGAATAGTGTTTGTTTTTGCTGGTCTTTATTTAAAGAATTTTATTTCCATGAAGGACCTCTTCAGGTTATATCAAATCCGACCTAAAAGATTTTTTACAAAATAAAAGAAGGCTTTTCTTAAAAGAAACAAAAAATAATAAATAAGTTAATAATAATTCAGATATAATTATTTTCTCGTTGCAAAAAGATCATAGAAAGAGTTCGCACCATGCCAACATAAAATAAAAAAGTCACAAACAGACAAAAATAAAAGAATAACACACGCATACAGTGTCCATAGAAAAAACAATAAAACGGCATTAAAACAGCGTCAAACAATTTGAAACAAAGTTGTGTTGTACGTTTCTGGGAATTATTTTTTTAAAAAAACAATCATTTTCGCCAACTGTCAAAGAAACGTTATTAACCGTTATAACCTCTAAATATTATTTATTTGAGGAGTAAGCTTTCAAAACCTGATAAATCCAAATTTTGTCATTTCGAGAAATTTAAACAAATGACAATTCTCACAAAACCATTAAAACTATCTTTAATGTAGAAAAAATGTAATAAATTATTCATTTTTTAATATTTTTTAAAATTAGCATTTTTAAAATGCTATGTTTATTGTAATTAAATTCTATTGTAATAGGGAATTTAAAGGTTTTCATAATTTTTTCTAATTAAAAGATAGAAATTAAAAATCATCAAGGTTAAATAAAATTTAATGGTTAAATCATCGAAAATATTTTTAAACTGAAAATTTTTTATTAATAAATGTGACGCGCTCCGAAGAAAGGTAACTAAGAAGCAAACGAATTATAGGTTAGGGTCGTGTTAAATTTCTCTTGATTAAAAGTTTATTTTTAATTATTTGAATTCGAAACCAATTTTTATTGAATATTTTGCTTAAAATAAAGAATTGAAGATCAATAATTTTTAATTAATAATTGATTTTCTTTCTGTATATTCACTTGGAAAAATTAAAAACATAACATTAAATTTTTTGCTTCTTAGTTACCTTATACCTTTCTTCGGAGCGTGACACAATATTTTTTAAAATTGAACAGCGATAAATGGATTTCTAAAGATTTTAATAATTTAAATATGTGTTTATCTAAATTTTTTCTAAAATGGATTTATCAACTTTTGAAAAATTGCTCATTTACGTTTGCTCTAATCGTTACAGACATAACCTATATAAACCTATAAATTTATAAGAGAAAGAGTTTTTCCAATTCATCAGAATTGGAAAAATTTAGAATTATAGAAGAAGGAAGATGATAGAAGAACGTAAGGGAAGGGGTAAAAATTAGTATTGAGGGAAGTGAAAGCGAATATCTTGAACTGAGAGTGAATAAGTTGGAAAGAAGAGTGGAATGGATGGAAAAGGATAAAAGAAAAAGGAATTTAGTGATTAGAGCTGTTAATGCAGGATATTGATGCGAATGAAATACCGAGAATACGGTTGTTAGAACTGGGAATCATTATTCGTAAGCAAAAATTCGTTTGATTGCAGAAAGTAGAAATTTGTATAGAAAGGGAAAATGTCGGCGGATTCACCAAGAAGAGGGGGACACAAGGGAGCCCTGGTGATTACGCCCCAGCCAATCAGCGATCGCACCATCATAGACAGTGTGGCTGGGATTATTAATGACATTGTTCCCCAAGTGAGTAAAATTGGTCGAGATTTTTATTGCCGAAGATTACATTAACTGATTCTTTCTTCCGCTCTATCGCCAAAGTCCCCATAGTTGACTAAAATATCAAACATTTATCTCGTTATTATATTATTTTAATGATATTTTTCTCAACTGTAATCAGATAACGTACCATTTTTATTAGGCCTACACCGGAGTGCCGAATTCGGACAACAAAGAGTCGATAACATGGGCGAGATTCGAATATGCTGATATAAATGATCCCTCATCTTATTCTGACTACATTGAGGGATCTAATACTCCGCCTTTGTTATTAGTACTGGGTTACACGACCGGTGTGCAGGTATTTCTATCAACGACGATATTTTTAAAGAAGAAGTATTAAAAAAAAATTTTTTACTTTTTATTTTTTTTTTTACTTTTTATTTTTATTTCTTTGAACTTTTTGTGTTTGCATATTGAAGTAAAAGAAATACTTTGCCATTGAAGGTATGGTTGGTGTCGGCCTCTGGAGAAGCGTCGGAAATTCTATCATGGCGTCAGGGTGTCGTTCGTACTTTAAGAGTTCTATCGAACCCAAAAGTCGACGACGAACGGAACGATCCTTTCAAAACGAAACGACCATTGGTGGCAATTTGCGACTCGGCTGGTCCTGGACCACAATTCTGCAGTGTTAGTTTCATTTCCATGAAAACTGGCGAGCAGGTCAAGAGCATAAAGTTCAAGAATCAGGTGTGCGACGTCCTTGCCAATAAGAGATCAGTGGTCGTTACTTTCGTGGAGAAGATCGCCGTCTTTGATGCTAGGACACTTGAAGACGTCTTCACTGTTACAACTTGCTATCCCAGTCCTGGTCCCAATCCTAATCCGGTTTCGCTGGGAACAAGATGGCTGGCCTACAGGTGGGCTTGTGAGATTAAAAAATAATGTTCTTTCAGAATTTTGGAACCTAATTTGAAAATTAATCATTGCAGTGAGAAAAAATTAATACTAGCTAGACGAAGTAGTGGCGGTAGTGAGGGCGAAGGTGTACAGAGTTACACAGCGGCTGTTCTCTATGCTGCAAAATCTTTGGGCAAAGGCTTACGGGGCTTGGGAGAGACGGTTGCGTCGAGTTTAACAGGAAATTCAGTATCGCCAATGGTGGTGAACAATACGGGTAGCGACATCACACAACCTGGCGTTGTTACAATACTCGATCTTCAAGCAGCTAAGGAGGAGAAGGATTTGGACAAATCAATAGAAACTGTCGTTGCTCACTTCACCGCGCATAATGACGCAATCGTCGCGATGACATTCGATCTCACTGGATCGCTACTAATGACGGCCGACAAACGAGGGCATGATTTTCATATTTTCAGGATACAACCGCATCCAGGTGGTCCTTCGCTAGCCGCAGTTCATCATTTGTACGTACTACATCGGGGCGACACGACGGCAAAAGTTCAAGTAATTGTTACTTGTTAATTAATACACTAGAGTAAAGTGGAAAATTTGATCCAATGGAAGGTAGATAAATAACAACAAATAGTGTTATTTCATTTATTTTACACTATTCGTTGTTATTTATCTACCTTCCATTGGATCAAATTTTCCATTTTACAAATAAATAATTCGGAAGGAAATTTTCTACTATTTCTAATAATACACTAGAGGATAGCTTTTTCTTTTGCCACTGACGCTCTAATTTTATTCTTTTAGGATATGACATTTTCGAGTGACACCCGTTGGGCGGCTATTTCAACAGTTCGTGGAACAACGCACGTTTTCCCCGTGGCGCCCTACGGCGGTCCTGTTGGCGTTCGAACTCACTCCACACCCCACGTGGTTAATAGACTATCGAGATTTCATCGTAGCGCTGGTCTAACTGACGACAGCACTAGATCCCACTCTCCCGTCTCCTATGCCGAATTGCCTCTTTCCGTATATCCTTACACAAATCCCCGCCTACCACCGTATCCACATCCTACAATTTTACATCCTTTGGCACAAATTCGACAACCGTCGACGCTAAATCACGTCAATAGCCAATCACAACCGAGGTAAGTGAAACATCACAGGCAGAATGAAAAGTTTTTTGGCCGAGACACTACAATAGTATATTCCCATGTATTTTAGCCTGCTGAATCCGAATCTGAAATCAGAATTGCCAAATTGGTTCTTTTCTTTGAGTTATACTGAAAGAACGACTCAAAAACCAAATAAAAAAAAATAAAATTGTTCTTTATGACACTACAATAGTATTTTTTCATGCTGAATCCGAATTTCACGTCAGAATTAGTAGTTTTGATCAAAATTTTAAGATAATCTCAAAAAACGACTCAAAAACCAAATCAAGAAAAAAAATTGTTCTTTATGACACTACAATAGTATTTTTTCATGCTGAATCCGAATTCGACGTCAGAAATTATAGATTTGCTCAAAATTTTAAGATAATCTCAAAAAACGACTCAAAAACCAAATAATAAAAAAATAAATAAATAAAGATTGTTCTTTATGACACTACAATAGTATTTTTTCATGCTGAATCCGAATTTGACGTCAGAAATTATAGATTTGCTCAAAATTTTAAGATAAACTCAAAAAACGACTCAAAAAACCGAATTAAAAAAAAAGATAAAAAGTATGATTATAACCCTACAGTAGTACATTTCTATGTAGTTTTTCTCGCTGAATCCAAATTTCAAGTAAGAATTAATAGATTTGCTCTAAATTTTGAGATAAACTCAATAAACGACTAAAAAAAAACCAAAATAAAATAAAAAAAATTTTTTTGTAACACTACAGTAGTATTTTTCCACGCTGAAACCGAATTTGAAGTCAATATTGAAAGAATTGCTCAAAATTTTGAGATGAGCTCAATAAACGACTCAAAAAACGGAATTAAAATTGAAAAAGACAAAAAATATGATTATAACACTACAGTAGTATATTCTACGTAGTTTTTACCGCTGAATTCGAATTTGAAGTCAATATTGAAAGAATTGCTCAAAATTTTTTAAATGAACTCAATAAACGACTCCAAACAAATCCAAATTAAAATAAAAAAAAATTGTTCTTTATGACACTACAGTAATATTTTTCTATGCATTTTTTACCGCTGAATCCGAATTTGAAGTCAATATTGAAAGAATTGCTCAAAATTTTGAGATGAACCCAATATATACAACTAAAAAAACCAAATAAAAATTTTGAAAAATAAAAAAAATTTTATATGACACTACAGTAGAATTTTTCCTGCATGTTATTTACGCTGAATCCGAATTTGAAGTCAGAATTAATAGATTTGCTCAAAATTTTGAGATAAACTCAAAAATGGACTCAAAAAATCGAAGTAAAATTAAAAAATACAAGAAATATGATTATAACACTACAGTAGTACATTTCTATGTAGTTTTTCTTGCTGAATCCAAATTTGAAGACAATATTGAAAGAATTGATCAAAATTTTGAAATTAACTCAATAAACGATTAAAAAAAACCAAATTAAAATAAAAAAATACAAAATTTTTCTTTATGACACTACAGTAGTAATTTTCCATGCATTTTTTCATGATGAATCCGAATTTGACGTCAGAATTAAGAGATTTGCTCAAAATTTTAAGATAAACTCAAAAAACGACTGAAATAACCGAATAAAGTTTTTAAAAAATTAAAAAAAAGTTTCATAACATAATAACTAGTAGGGTAGAAGTACCGTTTGTGGCCAATGTACCGGTTGTGGCCTTTTTTATAAAATTTCCATTTAATTATTTACTATAATTAATATTTCTTATTATAATAATATAGTACTATGAGATTTTAAGTATTTTCTTAAGTAAAATACATAAATAAACTATAATATAAATAATTACAATAATTATTAACTAGTGGCCAAAAGTGGTGTTAAGGTGGCCAAAACTGGTGCTTCTACCCTATATTTTTATGTATTTTTCCCCGCTGAATCCGAATTCAAACTCAAAAATTTCAAAATGGTTTAAAATTTTTAAATATTCAAGTAAATCTATTAAGAAAAACAAATTGAACTCAAAATTTAGAGCCATTTTGAGAATCCGTCTTCGAAATTAACGTGAAAAACTACATAGGATTAATGTAGGGTTTTTTATTTTTTTGCGGAGCAAAAAATTTCCTTTTTTCATCTTCAACAGCTTTTTCATCAGTTTTTGAATTTATCTCAAAATTTTGAGCGTTTCTCTTAATTTTGATATCGAATTCGGATTAATCGGGAGAAAAATATACCGGAATATACCATCGAAGTGTTAAAAAATTTTTTTTTCGATTTTTATTTTGGTTTTTTTTTGAGTCGTTTATTGAGTTCATCTCAAAATTTTGAGCAATTCTTTCAATATTGTCTTTAAATTCGGATTCAGAGGGAAAAACTATTTAGAAATATACTCCTGTAGTGTTATAATCATATTTTTTGTATTTTTTAATTTTAATTCGGTTTTTTGAGTCGTTTTTTGAGTTTATCTCAAAATTTTGAGCAAATCTATTAATTCTGACGCTAAATTCGGATTCAGCATTAAAAAAGGCATGGAAAAATATTACTGTAGTGTCATAAAGAAAAATTTTTATTTCTTTTTATTTTGATTTGGTTTTTGAGTCGTTTTTTGAGTATAACTCAAAAAAAAAGAACCGATTGGGCAATTCTGACTTCCGATTCGGAGGGCCAAAATATTTGGGAATATACTATTGTAGTGTCTTGGCCAAAAAAAAAAATTTTTTTGTTTTCCTGTGTATAGAGAGAAAGAAAAAACGGAAATAATTATTACACTAAGAATTCGAGTTAATATTCCATTTGTCCCGTGTATAGCGGAAGACCGCAGCCAAAACAAAGGATTCATTCTGATGAAAGTGTGACATTACCATTGAAAATTTGCGCCTGCTTTGCACCACCTCGGGCTTGGATTTACGCACAACGGGATTCATCAAATAAGGTTACGAAGAAGGCTGTCGATTCACTGTTTATAATGGCTTGCCATGGAAATATGATTCAGTATGACCTCGAACCTAAGCCGGCAGCAGGTAAAATAATAACTACAAACTCAATCTAAATTAGAATTTCGAAATTCAAAATGGCGAATGTTCGATTTTCGCGCCATATTTGATCCGCCATTTTGAATTTCTAAAACTGTACTTCAAATTCGTTATCAACGACCATAAAAAAACCCCGAGTAACAAGTTTCAAGCGAATCGGATGAATTAAAAAATACATCCGCCATTTTGGATCCGCCATTTTGAATTTCGAAAATCTGACTTCAGATCCGTTATCAGAGACCCTGGAAAGTTTCAAACGTTCAAATGAACGACAATATATTTTTACTAACTTCTAATTTGTATTTCTTTTAAAACATTATTTTTTAACTTAAAGCAAATTAATTTCAAACTAAATATTGTTAACCTTCAATTATTTTCGTTTTTTGGGTAGTAATTTAACACTTAAGGTTAGTTATTATTATTATTATTATTATTATTATTATTATATTCCAACTTTTTTATAATTTTTTTAAAAATATTTTTCAATTTTTAAAATTGTATTGAATATTATTAAATACTTGCAAAGCAATGTTTCAAATATATTTGAAGAGAATAATTGAATTTGTTTGAAAAATTTTTTTTATTATAAAAATAATAATTGAATTCTTAAATAAAATTCTTCATTACAAAATTTAATTTTGCTTTCAAAATTTGCAATTAAAATTATTAAAGAAACTCCATTATTACAAAAAAAATATTCAGAAAGAAAAGTATTTAAATACGATTTTTAAAATTTTTAATAAAATTCTTCGCGAGAATAAACTGAAAAAAAATATTTAAAAAAATAATAATAATAAAATAAAATTATAATATAAAATTTATGATAATTGAATTCTCGCGAAGAATTTTATTAAAAAATTTAAAAATCGTATTTAAATACTTTTGAAAATTTTCTTCAATTTTTTTCTTTTTGAATATTTTTATTTGTAATAATGGAGTTTCTTTAATAATTATAATTGCAAATTTTGAAACCAAAATTGAATTTTGTAACGAAGAATTTCATTATTTATATAGAAATAATTGAATTCTTACAAAGAATTTTACTATTTATAATAACCATAGGATTTTTATGAAGAATTTATTAAAATTTCAAGCGATAAATGGATTTTATGAAAATAATTGAAAGTAATTAAATTCTTTTGAGGAATTTTACTAAAATTATTTTGAGAACAATTTAATTTTTGAAAAAATAATTTAATTTTTTCGTAGAGTTTACTGAAATCTTAGGAAATAAAAGAATTGAGGGCTCGGATCGAAGAACCGACGCTTCGCAATGTTCTGTGCGTTTACAAGCGTCGGTTCTTCGATCCGAGCCCTCAATTGCTTTAAAGAGTTTTAGAGAAATATTTAAAAATAATTAAATCCTTTTCAAGAAATCGAAATAAATCCAATTAAACTTTTTTCGAAAATAATTGAATCTTGATAAAGAGTTTTATTAAAATTAAGTATATTCAAAATAATTCATCAGAATAATTCTATTATTTTTTTTAAATATTTGTATTCTTTCAATTGTTTTGGAAGAATATATTTAAAAATTGCAATGAATGTAATTTAATTTTCATGATAGAGAAATTTTTCTTAATATTTTATTATTTTGAGAATAATTGAATTATTTTCAGAGAATTTTAAATTCTTATTGAAATTGAATTTTATGGAAATTTTTGAAAATAATTGAATTCTTAGGTAAAATTTTATTTAAAATGGATTAAAATTAATTTTAATTCTACAAAGAATTTTATCATTTACATAAATAGTTAAATTGTTCTCGAAGAATTTAAAGAAGGTAATGATTGAATTTTTTGGAAATGTTTAGAAATATTCGCATTCTTTCGAATGTTTCACTATCTTTTTAAATAATTGAATTCTAGTGAAGAATTTTATTATTTAAAAAAATAATTGAATTTATTCGAAATGTATTGAAAATTGTTTAAAAAATTAAATTCTCCCAAGGAATTCAATTAAAATTGTTTTGAAAATATATTTGAATTCTTGATCATAGTTTTACTATTTATAAAAATAATTAAATTGTTTAAGTAAATTTATTAAGATTAAAAAAAAAAAAATTAAATTTATTCGAAATGTGTTAACATTTTTTTTAAAATTAAATTCTCCCGAAGAATAAAATAAAAATTTTTCTATAATAGTTAAATTCCAGTAAAGAGTTTTAAGATTTGTAAAAATAATTTAATTCTTTAGAAATATTTATTAAAATGTTAGAAAATATTTGAATTCTTTTGTGATAATTTATTAAAATTTTGTTTAGACATAATTGAATTTTTGCAAAGAATATTAATATTTATAAAAATAATTGAATTGTTTAGAAGTGTTTATTATACTTTAAATTTTGAATTAAAATTTTTTTTATTTCTATAATTTTAAAGATAAGTAAGTGAATTTTTGCCAAAAATTTTACTATTTATTCTTCTGAATTCTTCCGAAAAATGTTATTATTTATACGAAAATAATTAAATTATTGTGAAGAATAATATTGAAATTTTAAAAAATATAAGTAGTAAATAAATATTATTCAACTTAATAAGTAAATTTTTAAAATTTTGAATATGAAATTATTTAAAAATTTGTTTTTGAAAATAAAAAAATTTGTAATTTGTATAACAATAACGAACTGAACATCGCGTTGCGCGTGTAATATTTATGAGTAGAAGTATAAATTTTAAAATTAAATAATTATTAAATTGTATGATTAAATTACAGAAATTTAAATATAAACACAAATCGAATTATAAGTTTTTTTGCAACTATTATTACAGGTGTACCAAAGGAAAAAGTATGTGATGATACTTCCATTGAATTAGAAGTGGAAGCAAAAGGTCAATGGCCTCTGTTGCGTTCTCCGGGTTCGATGGAAATTGTCCCCCCTTTGCTTCCATCTAGTCCACTTTTAGGTGTTTCTATATTACCGAAAAATCTACAGCAACTTGAATCGGATGAGGATCGATGGCTCAGCCAAGTTGAAATTGTAACTCACGCAGGACCCCACAGAAGACTTTGGATGGGGCCACAATTTGTTTTTAAAACCTACAACGCACCCAGTGGGTATGTTTATCGCTGTTTTACGTTTCGAGTAATTCCTCAGACTATAAAATTTACATAAATGAAATTTATTTTCAAAAATTTTCAATTATTCAAATTTTTAAAAACATTTTTGGAAATACAGATTATTTAAAAAAAAATTTTTTAATTACATTTCTTCGAGAAATAAATTTTTTCAGAATTTCTGAATCAAATTATTCCAAACTTCAATAGTTTTTGTTAAATTAAAAATTTAAATACTTATTCTTATTTAATTTTTCCACATGAATTAAATTTTCAAATAATTTCAATGGAAAACTGTTTGGAATTTTATTATTTCTAAACATTGCAACTGTAATTCTTTCAAAAATTAACTTATTCTTTTTTAAAAATTTCGAGTAAAATTATTCAGTTTTAAGAATTAAAAAAAAATAATGAAATTAATAATTTTTTAAAACAAAAATTTAAATATTTTTATACATTACCTTCGTTTTAATTTTCAAAAAGTTCAAGTTAATAATCTTTTAAAATTGAATTAATTCCTAAAATTCATTTTACGACGCTTTAAATATTCAAATTAATTTTCTAAAATTTTGAGTGAAATTAAAAATAAGTCATTAAAAAAAGTATTTTATTACAATTTTTAGAAAATAACTTTTTATGAATTTTAATTAAAAATGTGGAAAAAATTGAACTTTAAAAAATTTTAATGAATAATCTTCAAGTGAAATCTTCAAATTTAATAAATATTAGATTCTAAAATAATAATAATAAAATAAATAAATAATAATATTTTTAATATACAATTTTAATAAATAATAAAATAGTTTAAAAATTAATTCTCTGAATTATTTCGATTCTTATTTTTTAAAAATCAATGATTTGGTAAATATTTGCGATATTTAATATTTTCAATGTTTTCGAGTATTCAATAAAATACATAGAATAATAAAATTAACATGTTTTAGAAATATTTTCAACATTTTTGAGAAAATAATCAGAATAAACTATTTTTAATTCTAAATTTCAAAAATTGGATTATTTTTCTTTTTTTAAAACAATTATTCTTTTTTTAAATTTAATAATAATAATTTTTGAAAATCATTACATATTTCGAGAAATTTGTATAAAATTGTATTATTTAAGTATACGAAAGTTAGTAATTTATTAAATAATTGTCCGATTTTTAAAATTTAATTCTCGTAATGAATTTTATTAAAAAATTTTCAAATAATTGAATTCTCTTGACGAAATTTAATTCAATTTTTTTAAGAATAATTACATTAAAAGTGTACTAAAAATAATTAAAATTCTGCGATAAGCTTTATAAATTTATGAAATTATTTGAATTTCTAAAACCAATTTCTTATTTTTTATAAAAATAATTGACTATTAAAAAAAAAAAAAATTTTTATTTATTGAATTCCTCTGCAATTTTTATTTTATTTATGAAAATTATTAAACGTTTGAGTTCAATTTTATTAATTATTTTTTTGAATTATTGAATTATTTGAGAAAATTTATGAAAACAGTAGTAAAAACTTATGTTATTTGTTAATTATTTATAGTTTTTACAATTTATTATTGCTTATATTTTAATGATTCGATGATTATTGTTATAATTCTTACAATTTATTATTTTAAGTTGTTTATTATTATTATTATTATTATTATTATTATTAATTCTTATTTTACATTTTATTATTATTATTATTATTATTATTATTAATTCTTATTTTACAATTTATTATTATTAATATTATTATTATTAATTAAACATATTATTGAAAATACGTTACAGTGACTTAACAGTTGTGATTTTGACGGCGATTTTTTTTAAATTTTGAATACAATTGAACTTTTGTAAGAAGAATTTTATTACGATTAAAAATAATTGAATTTCTGCAATCATTTGTAACTTCTCCAAAATGCAATTCTTTTTTTACCAAATTTCAAAAAGAATTTGAATTATTAACATTTTGCAATAATCTAAGTTTTTTAATATTTCTAATTAAATTAATAATTAAAAATTCAATGTTTATAAAATATCAAATTAAAACCTTTTAAAGTTGATTTCTTTATGAATGTAGTAAACGTAATTTTTTTTTTAAATTGAATTAATTTTGAAATTTGAATTTAAAATGTTTAAATTTTATATATTTTTTTAAATTTGCTAATTTTATTTTAAAAAGTATGTAAGAAGTTAGCCACGTTAGCGCGCGAATTGTTTGTGAAGATTAATATAGTTAATAATAATATTTAAGAAATATTATAAAAGAAATATGTTTTTCATGGAGAACAATTTGGTTTAATTTTCCCCCCAATGGTAGAAATTTCAACAATAAGAAAAAAAATTGTCTTTGTTTTTAGGGTTGCCGTTAATTTAGTCGAAGCTGAGACGGTAGAAATTTCTGTATCGAGTGGATCTCGTCCAGCGAGGTCGAACCCTGTGAATATGCCACACGCAGCCAGCAGGCCTTTGATGCCTGTCGTCATCGATGGATCCGGAAGTAAGTCACAATTAGTAATTACTAAAATAAAATTTAATTTAATTTCTGTCTCTTATAAAGAATTTTTTCTAGTCCTTGGAAATGCAAAATTAAGAACGAACCCTACTTTTTGTTTGGAATTAATTAATTGATTTAATTGACTGAATAATTAATTACGTAATTGATTAATTACTTGAATAATCAGTTACGTACAAAACAAACAAAAATTACTATCAGTTACGTAATTGATTAAATACTTGAATAATTAATTACTTAATTGATTAAATACTTGAATAATTAATTACCTAATTGATTAAATATTTGAATAACTAATTACCTAATTGATTAAATACTTGAATAATTAATTACCTAATTGATTAAATACTTGAATAATTAATAACTTAACTGATTCAATACATAAATAATTAAATATTCAATTACTTAATTAATTGATCAATTACTTAAAGAATTAGTTACTGAAATTAATTATTAACAATTAATTAACTGTAATTAATTAATTAACTGTTACGTAACACAGGCAGTTACGAGCAGTCCCCGAGATTTATGGAAGCCTATGGAGACTCTTTGGAAAACGAAAACATTGGAATTGTCAGTGGTGAAAATCAACTTCGAGAGGATCTCGCTGAAGCAATGTTGGAAACATCGGCAGCTCCACATCGAGGACCGGGTAAGATAAGAAATAAAATTTTTATCCTCTTTTTACAAAAAATAACTCTTGAACTCCAAAAACGTTTACACTCTAAAAACTCTATTTTGAATTCCATTTTTCCTGTATTATTTTCTATTTTTTTAGCAAAAACTTATTTCTAATTAGTAAATACAGAATACTTTTAAATACAGAAGGCTTCTATGCTTTATAACAGTTTTCATTAACCTAGAGTTCCATTTTTTTACTATTAAAAAGAAAATTTATAGCATTTTTTTTTTAGAATATGATGACAAAAATTTAAAGTTACATAATTTTTTTTCAAACAAGGCAAGAATTTAGAATTAACGTAATTTTACACAAAGAATATATGAGACAAATTTTGAATTCGTGCCAGAATCAAATGCCTCTGTATACGTGTTAAATTCCTCTGTATGCTCGATTATGTTAAATTTATAAGTTATCTTATTTTTTAACTTAGAATTTTTATTTTTAACACATTTGAGAAAATTTTGTCTATAGATTTTGAAAAAAAAATGTGAGGCCTTCAGGAAAAGCATAGTTGTTACTTTGTGTCCCAATTTTAATTACATTGAAGTGATTTCACTTGGGAATTTTTTTAAATTAATTAATATTAATTTTTTTAACTTTTTTTACTTTCACTTGTTTGAATTGTTTAAATATTGAGATCTCTTGTGGCGGCGGGGCTTTATCGTTAGACCCACTTGGAGTAGAACCATTTTTCGACACTACGTTAAAAAGTCTCACAAGAGATCTCGATTTTTTTAGAAATCCACCAAATTAATAAAACACTTTTTGGTTTATTAATTTAAATTAACAAAACATTATTGTTTTATTAATTTAAATTAATAATTAAAATTTAATAAAACATTATTGTTTTATTAATTTAAATTAATAATTAAAATTTAATAATTAATTAATGAAAAAATAATAATTTAAATTTAATAAATAATTAATAAAAGAAATAATAATTTCTATTTTTGTTAAAAGTGAAATGAAACTATAACATTTTAATGTCTTTTTCTATCGCATGCCACTTAAAATGTAAATAATCTGATTAAGACCAGTTGTTCCAAGTGTGCGATTTTATTCTGCCAAACAGCAAACTAATCACCTCTTTTTTTTTCCTTGATAAAATTTCATTCAATTTTTTGAAAACTTATGATTTTTTCTGAATGCTTCACGCATTCATTTTTCACATATGTAAATTTTTAATAGAAAAAAAAATGAGAAAATAATTTTTTTTTTAAATTTGTAGTTTCTAGTCTTCAAAAAAAAGCGAATCACTAAAAATAGAAAATTATGTGCGCATTCATTTGTATACTGCAATTGAAATTTGCAAGCACATTGACACTATTTTCATGCACGTGGTGACGGATGAATAGCGTTATAAGTTTGCGTGTTATGAATACAGAATTGGCCAGAGGCAGGTATCACACCCTCCTTATTTTTCATCTTGAAACAATGTACATTGTATATATTATTCTTTCCGTTCAATCAAGAAAGACATAATTTATAGAATTTACTCTCTTTTTGGAAAAAAAATTATAATTAACTTGTCTTTCATTCTAATTATTTTTAAAAATATTTCTTCTTTTTTTCCAAATCCCCCGGATAACTGAACCGTGCCAAAAAAAAGTATGTGTGTGTATATGCAAAAACACATTTTTCCATTCATTAAAACAGTTTCATTGGATTTTTTTTAGGCTGCGTCTACAATAGAAAAAAATAATGTGTAATTTGCAGTGTAATGTGTATTGTTTTTGGCATTGACAATTGTCAGGGGCAATTACACTGTATATTACACAATTTTTTACACATTATTTTTTCTGTTGTAGACGCAGCCTTAGAGATAAAATTTATACTCATTCTTTTTTTAGCTTTATTAGTGATACATTCAGGGAGAAACAGCAACTACAACAACGAAATTCATTTTTTTTAGTTGTGTCTTTCAATGAAGAAATCATTTTGTTTATTTTTTTTTATTATAAGTCGGGTAACCTCGGACAAACTTAATTCCTCACAACCGCAAATTCTCCAATAAAAATTATTTAAAAATTATTTTTTAACCATTTTTTAAAATAATTAACCAAAAAGAAATAAAAATAAAAAAATATATAAATAAATAAAAAAATAAATAAAAATAAAATTCTAAGCTAATTTTTCTTGATTTTTTTTAATAAACCAGGACTTTGATTCCTCAAAAAATTTCAATAAATCCAAAAAGTTAATTTTCATTATTTATTATTATTATTATTTTTATTAATTTTCATAAATAAAACTTTTATGTATATTCTTCGAATTCTAAGAATCACTTTTTTCAGAAATATTTCACAATGTTATTCTTCAAAAATTATTCAATTTTTCAAAAATAATGTATTTTAAAAAAAAATTTGTTGTAATTCTAAAAAATTCTAAAATATTTTCTTTTTTATATGATTTTGAATTTCTTAAGAAATATGTAATTGAAAATACTTTAAATTTCTTAAATAAAATTATAAGTTAATTATTCTTGATTTTTTTTAAATTTACAATTTAAAAATTTTTTCATTATAAAATGTTTGATAATTCAATATTATTATAATATTTTAATATTAAAATATTAATATTTGATTTTTTCACTAGAAAATGTTTGATAATTGAATATTATTTTAATGTAGTCAGAATTCTTCGAAAATGTATTGATATTCAAAAAATGTAACAAAATACTTGAAACAAAATTAATTATACTAATTTAAATTTTAGAAAATTTCTATAATTAAAAAAAGATTTTTACTTTCGATATATTTTTGAAAAAAATTTAACAGGATGTCTACTATTTTTGTTTAATAAAATTCCCTATTTTTTCACGACTTTGTCATAATTTTTTCCGGATATTTAATTTTTAAAAAGAAACAGATTTTAAATATTTTAATAAAATTGAATTTTCGCAAAATTTTTTTTTTTGACAATTCTGAAAAATATGATTTTTGAAAATTTTCAATTCTACTGTTTCAAGATACAGAATTGAATTTTTATATAGAAATAATTGAAATTTTTTGAAATAATTGTCATTTTTTTGCATTTTATTAAAAATAATTGAATTTAAAAAAAAAATTTATTTCATTTTTTCGAAAATAATCAAATGATGATAGTGACGGTAATTATAATTTTATTTTCAAAATATAAAGTTTCTCGTAATGTTTTAAATTAATTTTTTGCTTCTAAAAATTTGTTAATTTTATTTTATTATTTAATAATTATAATTATTGAACTTCTCTAAAATTTTTATAATTTTGTAATTTTGAATGTTCAAATAAATAAATTTTTTTTATTTCTTGAGCAAATTAAATTTTCACTATTTATTAAGTAAATAATTAATTATTACTGCTTATTGTTGTCAAAAATTTTAATAAATTTTTCGCAAGAATTAAATTATTTTTCATATAATAATATTCTTTGGGAGGGGTTCAATTACTTTTGAAAAATCAAATTTTCAATATTTGTAATTATAGGCAGACAAGATTATTTTTAAAAACATTGAAAAAATTCTTTGTTTAATTCAATTATTTTTTATATTTTTAATGAAATTTTTTAAAAATTTAATTAAAAATAATTCATTTATTTCAGGTATTTTGTTACAAGTTTTTGAAAATCAACTTTCGAAGAATTTGAATTAGAAATTTTCAAAATATTTCAATTATCAAAAATTTTAATGAAAAATCTTTAAAATGTAAAGTTAAAAATAAAAATTAATGAAAGAATTTGAATTACAAATTTTCAAAATATTTCAATTATCAAAAAATTTAATGAAAAATCTTTAAAATGTAAAGTTAAAAATAAAAATTAATGAAAGTTTTTAATTTTTAAAAATTGAATATTTTTAGTGTTTCAAAAAATTCAAATACATACAGAAATAATATTTAAAATTTTTTTGAATTAAAAAATTTTTTGAAGAAATTTAATCATTTTTGAAAAATTACACTGCGAAACATTTTTCAAACTAAGTCTTACATTGCGAACAGTGTTAATAAAAATTTGTGAAAATTTACTTTTTTGACTTATTAAAATTTTTTGAAAAGTCATGATCTTCCTTTTTTATAATTCAAATTCTTCAAAATTATTTGATTATTTTTGTTTAAATTTTTAAAAAATGTAATTATTTTTTAAAAGATTTTGACAAATTTTAATTATTTGGAAATTTTACAAAATTGAAAAAAATCTTTTAAAAATTATTCTAAAATATTTCAAAAATATTAATTGTATGAATTTCTTTTAAAAATTATTTTTAAATATTTAAAATAATTAGTTGTATGAATTTCTTTTAAAAATTATTTTAAAATATTTAAAAAAATTAATTGTATGAATTTCTTTTATAATTTCTTTAAAATATTGTAATTTAATAATTTGAAAAAAAACTATAGACAGTTACAATTATTGTAAAAAATTTAGTTTTTGTATTTAAATAATTGAATTCTAAAAGAACTTTCGGAGAATTATTTAAATTAATTGATTCAGAGATGAAGTTTATTTAAGCGCTTAGTTCGACATTTTTTTAATTATTTAATATCTTTCAGTGATAAAATCAATTTTATAATTTTGAATTTTCTAAATTTAACACTTGACTCTTGACTTACGGTGAAATAATATCAAATAATATTTCCACGCTTGTCCGGGGGCTGCTCGGCAAAATTTTCTATTCTCGATTTTGTCATTTTTTTCCCTAAATGGGTTTTGATTATTTTCAAATTTTTGAATTTATAATAAAGTTTGCAGGAAGCTTCCTCTTTGCCAGAAATAACAATTTTATTAACATTCCAAAAATATCTACACAAATTATTCAACAAAAAGCTTTAGTGTATCTCCCCTAAAGATCTGTAGTAAATTTTTTTCAGTTTCTTTCCTTTGAAATTCAATGTATTTCATTAGATTTCTAAATATTAATTAAAAGGGAAATTAACAAATTTTTACAGAAAAGTTGATTAAATTTTTCCTTATTGATTTTTAATATAAGCGAACAAAATTGAAAAGACGAATATTTTTTAACCGTTTGTATCTTTATGAGAGTACATTGAATTTTAATTGAAAGAAAAATTACTAGTGAAAGTTTTTAATAATTATAAATTGACTAAAATTCTGTTTTTATAATTTTTTTAGTCCTTTTCGCTTTTTATTATTTTTTTTAATTTGATATTAATTGTGTGGAAGCAAAAAATTGTTACTTGCTTGTTTTACTTCTTTATTTCTAATAATTATTATAGTTTTGTAATTAAATTTGAAAGAAATTCGTGAATGAGAAGATCAACTATTTTTTTAATGCCATGAAATAAGTTTCAAAGATTAAGATTAAGATATTTTAGGTTAGGAAGTAGACGCATTGCTCTTGTGTAAAAATTTACTCCTTAGTGTATTATTTTATTGAAATAAAATGTTTGACATTCGTCTACATTGAAATAGTGGTTTGACAATTTATTTTTATAAAAAAAAATTGTAATTTCTTCACTTCTGTCTATGTTGGTTACTAAGTTTGTCACCTTCTTGCTTTCTGGCTGCTCGATAAAATTATCCGCAGTAAAAGCTTCTTTAAGTCTCCTCCGATTTTAATCAAGAGGTCTTCTTTTCTTATTGTAATCCTTGAGCAGCGGATGAAATTAATTTTGAAGGAAACACTTAATATCCATTTGGAAATTTTGAAAATTCTTTCTTAACTCTGTTTGCTTCGTTAACGCCAAAAAAAAAACCGTCAGTTTGGACGCCAGGTGAACGCCACCTGTTGACAAAACGTCTAACTTCCACGAGGAGAATTTTAAATCTTTTTGTTTGTAATTACTAAAGTAGTTGATCTTCTCATTCACGAATTGAAATTGGTTAAAAACTTTTTTCATATTTATGCAATATTTTATGGTCACTTTAAATTTTGTGTATTTTTCTTTCTTTCGAATTCACTGTCCGATAAAAATGGCTGTTTTCTGCACTCAATCAAGGTTAATCTTGAGTTAACGAAGGTCCAATCGCATTAATAACATTCCGTTAGATCTAACCATTAAGTCTCGAGTGCCGAAAACAGCCAATGACAACACTTATTCTCCACGCATGCGCTTTATGTTTTCCGAAAACTCTATGCACCTGTTTTTAGGTTAATTTTCAATACTGCCAATAGTACAATTTTCAATTATGTACTTTTCACATTGAGGGAATAGAAGCAAATAGAAAAATAGTTTCTTTTAATTCGGAGGGACAAGTTTATTATAAAGTGACCATAACATTTTGTAAATTTTTTGCAAATTTTTACTTTTTAATGATTTTCATTTTTCAGTATAATAACAAAAAAGTAAGAAACAATTGAAATTTTTTTTTCAAAATACGTTGACAATAACCCAACGAAAGGTGTATTGCAAACAATAATAGTTTATAATTAATTGTGATAATTGAAACTAATAATTACTAAAGTTCGTCGTTTTTCATTTTCTTCATTTTAATTTTTTACAATTACGCATACTTTTAATAATGTACTTTACGAAAATTGTTTATTTCCTTGTTTTTTCATTTCATTTGTACGTTCATGATTCATTTGTTTTTTTTAAATATGGCACAGGAGTGGGGAAATTTTTTTTCTCAAAAGTTAATTTTTTAAATAGTATTTTATAGTAGTTTTTTTATAACTAAATGATATAAGAGGTTAAAGAGAATATTAAGTGCAAGATGATTCACGGAATTTTTAGCTGAGTGGTATTTTGTTTATTTTTTTAAACGACGAGAATTGGTAGAATAATTGTGACAATTAGTTGAAGCCCCTGTCGGTTATTTTAGGAACTTATCCAATATGGCCGTCGACAGAGAGAAAATTGACTATTGTCAAATAGGGAACCCCTTTCGGAGCAATCCGAATAATTACTGACGAAAAGTTTAGGAAAAGTTTTGTATGAAGATTTAGGAGAAACAATTGTTTTGTGAATCAGCTTGCAAGTTCTATTTTCACTAACTTGAGATTAAAACTAAATAAGTGAATTGAAACATTAAAATGAATAAAAAGTCCCCACTGTGTGCCATTGTTGCTTAAAATTAGAAAACAGAGAAAAAACCCTTCACAAAAAAACAGAGCTAAATACGAAGCTAAATATTGATACCTGCCAACGGCTTTTTCTGTTTAGGGAGGCGATTGGTTATTGAAAGGGTGGGACAGCCGGTAGCTAAAGTTGTCAACCCGTTGGGCACCGTGATAACAGTTTCGGCCGACGAAGAGGACATTAGTTTTAGCCAGGATTGTGATCTCAATGAAGAAACAACACCCGAACCACCTAGAAGTGTTTGCGCTGAGGAAGGTCCAACTTCCTTAACAGACTTCGTCTCCGAGGGTCAAATACTTCGCAGTCATACGGAGATATGCGCCGAAATGAGAACAGCAAACGAACCAATTATCGATAGTGTGCCTGATGAGAATATAAAGGAAGTCAAAGAAAAGAAAACACTTTGCGCCGAAGTTGCCGAACTTGGTAAAAGTTCAATATTCGAGCGCGAAGAATCGTTTCGCGATGTTCCAACGAGTTTAAGTTTATGTGCTCAACAAGGTGAAATTCCCGACAGTCCAATGACTCAAGCAAGAGACAATGCCTGGAAATCAAAGTGCGACGATCAAGAGAGGAAATTCGCAAAAGCCAAATATGTCGTTAACTACGATGATGACAGTGTTGTGCTAATGGAGAATAAATCAGCCCGTAGAAAGGCGCAAAAGAACAAAGCGACGAACAAGGGGGTGAAATGTAGCGAAAAGAATTCAGAACCCCGTGAACCGAAGTACCTCCTCAAGGAGAATGAGGACAGCATTGTCGTTGAAGATCTCACGCAAAATAAATTGAAACTAAAAGAAGAGACGATAGAAAGAGTGAAGGAGGATTTTGAACCAATTGAAATTGAAAAAGAAAGTCTTGACCCAAAGACAGACAATACTGGGGATGATTTAGCGTCCATGGAATACCACGTGGTTGAAATGGCCTCACAACAATCGGACGATGATCTCGAGCACATTGCCGAGAACCTAGAAAAGAACCCCCCTGTTTTACGTAAATCCAGCAAGAGTACAATTTCCGATGACGATCTCGAGCATATACATTCAACAGAATTAGAAGAAGCACAAAAGTCCGAGGAAATTCCACCACTCGAAGTTAAAGAACAACTTGATAAGAAAGAAAAACCAGAAGAAGAAATTCCCGAGGAGGAGAAATTACTAAAGAACATTCTATCATCAGACGATGATCTAGAGCATGTCCTCCATTCCGAACTAGACGCACTACCCAACGATTCTTCCATTCAGTCACCAAAAACAAAAGACATTATCCAAACACAAACAACTGCCATCACATCAGATCAGGACCAAGAAAAACTCAACGAACCAACATTAATCGAAGACAAAAAGAAAAACAAGAAAGCAATCGAAATAATCGACATCGATTCAGAAGAGAAGAAAAAGAAATCCCTCCAGGAAAAACAAAAACCAGAAATAGAGGATGAGAAGAGAGTAAAGAAACCATCGTCTGCAAAGCGTCAATCGGAAGTTGAAATAATCGACATTGACGCAATGCATAAAGCCGAAATGAAAGAACCCTTTATTCCCGAGCTGAAAATACTCGAAGGCGGAACGAAGAAGAAGAAAAGGGGTAAGAAAAATTCCGACGACGCAAAATTACCCCAAAAGCCCCAAATCGCTTGGAATTCGTCGAAACAAAAGGAAGAAACTTCATCGCCAGATCCTTGGAGCTTAGTGCTCAAGAAAACTAAATCAGAAGAGAGAGAACATCAAGAGACAAAATCCATCGAAACTGACCAACTTCACGATACAAAGAAACAAGAACTTGAAGTCACCGAGAATTTAGCATCAGAAAATATGTTCAACTCACCAAAACACGATGTTTGTCAAACCCTCAAGGAAATAACGACACTTAAAAATAATAAACTAGAAGAAAATGAATTATTAGAGAAAGATATTAAATTAGAAACACTTAAATTATTAGAAAAGGAGAATATTAATTTAGAAAATGATGAGAATTTAGAGAAGACTAGTACAATCGATCGTAGTAATGGTGATACAAAAGCTGTGATAGAGAAGAAAATTCATTGTCAAATGGAAAAGAGTAATAAAGATGTAGAGAAGAAATTAGATGCGCAGAATGAGCCTGAGAAAAGAAATGATTCAGATCCAGAGAAAAGAAGTGATTCAGAGCCGGAGAATTTGAAGGAGAATTCGAGTTCATCGGACGATCCAAATGCAAATGTCATACCAATGGACACTGAGGAGGATGTTGCTGTTAAAGAAATGGCAAATCGAGTAGGAGGAGGAGGAGGTGGAACAACTGATCCAGAAGTGGCGACAGTAACAAAGAAGTTTGGTAGATCGAAGAAAAAAAGACGCAGATGAGTAGAGAGTTGTGTTGTGGACGTCCGAAGAGCGAGCCTTGCCTTATATATAATTTTAATGCAATTGGCAGGGGTCGACTAGTAAAAAAAAGAAAGAGAGAGAGAGAGAGAGTAATTAACAAGTAATTAAAAAAGTTAGAAAGAAATTTATAGAAATTAGAACGTGAAAGAAAAGGTTACCTTCCTTAGTACGTTTTTGCTCTTAATGTTTGACCCAGTTTTGCAGATCGAAGTATGTGTTAAACAAGGACGGCTTATCTCCTTCTTGACTATCCTTTTCTAACTCATACTTTGTTTCCAGGAATTAAGGCTCCGTTCACATATGTGCGTTCGAACGCTGCTCTTTGCGGGTATCTCCATCCTTGTCGCACTTATTGCTCAACGAAACGCAACCTTCGAACGCAATTATGTCACAAAATCTAACCCCACTGTAGAATATTTAAATTTTCTGCAATATTAATGTAAATGCTCCCTAAGAAAACAATTTTTTTCAGTTTAAATCCAGTTTAACTAAAGCTGACAATTATAATTAAATATTAATAATTGTGACGCGATCTGAAGAAAGGGACCTTAGAAGCAAATCACTTTAAGGTTATGTTAGTCTTACTTTTTTGTTGATTAAAAGTTCCTTTCTACTTTTTTCAAATTAAAATCAATGCTTATTAAATATTTTAGTTGTGATAAAAACTTAAACATTTTTGATTTTCATTGACAGTTGGTCATTTTTTTGTATTTTCATTTCAAAAATTGCAAACATAACCTACAATTTTTTGCTTCTAAGGTCCCTTTCTTCAGATCGCGTCACAATTAAATAATTAATTAAATAATTAATTAAATAATTAATTAAATGATTAATTAAATAATTAATTAAATAATTAAATGATTAATTAAATAATTAAATAATTAATTAAATAATTAAATGATTAATTAAATAATTAAATAATTAATTAAATAATTAATTAAGTAATTGATGAAAAAATCATCAAAATTATAGTCACGAGTCACGACAAAAAAAGTCTAAGATAAGTTGACAAACATAACCTATAATTGTTTAATACTTTAAAATATTTTTTAAAAAAATTTATTATTTTACAAAAGAAACTAAGATCGAAAGTTGAACATAACCTATAAGATTTTGCTTCTTACGTTCCTTTCTTCGTGACGGGGACAATTTTTCAAAATTCAGCAGTCAGTTTAGAAAAATTGGAACTTAACCTAAAAATACAAAGTCGATAATAATTAAATACTGAAAAATTTATAAATTAAATTTCTTTGAAAAAATATTCGATTTTGACTAAAATTTACAGCTTTCAAAAATTATAAGTAAAATTCCTAGGAATCTAAGGAGTCCTGGGAATCCAAGAATAATATTGAAAATCGAAAATAGTCGAATATTGAAAATTCTACAGTGGCTTGTGAATGGAGCCTAAGTATTTTATTTATCCATTTTGTCTCTAATACGTAAAAATAATGCTTTTACACTGGAGAAAATTAAATACTTTTTATCTAAAGAAAAAAAATAACGAAAAACGAAAAAAAAAATGAATGAAAAATAAAATTTGAATCAGATTTAGTACTTTTTTTCAGGTTATGTCAAAGTCGTATTGGCGAATTTATTATTTAGAAAAAATATCGACAAGGCGACTTTGACATAACCTTAAATATTTTTGAGTGTCTCTAGGGTCTCTGGAAATAATTTGTTTCTAAGTTTTATCACCAAAATGTAATTTACTACCAATGGAAATTAAATTCTCAAGATTTTTGTTTTTTAATTTTCTAAAAAAGTTTAAAAGTTTCTTTTCTAAAAAATGTTTTCTATTAACTTGAATTTTTTTCAATTTTTCTTTAAACTCGATGGAACGAATTTGACAGAAAAAATATTTTCGAAGTTGAGGATTTCAGAATTCAAAATGGCGGTTTCAATATGGCGGATGAAAAAATTTATAAAAGTTAAATTAAGAAAAAATAATTTATTTTTGAGTTTTTTTTAAAGTCTGTGATTACGAATTCAGTGTTTTTTTTTAAATCCTTAATTTTTGGTTGATAAAAACTTACCGCTAGGCAAATAAATTGTAAAATTAAATAGAAAATTATTTAGATGGAATTACTTTGAAATATTTCAAGCATAGGAGCAATTTTTTTTAAACATTTTGTTTTTAGTTTTAATAACATAATTTTTCGTAATTTTAATAAAAAATTAAATTAATTTTTTTATTCTTTTGTGGCAGTGAGAAATTGTCAAATATAGTAAATAATGATAAATATCATTTAAAAGTTCTGTATAATTTAAATTAATTTTTACATTATAAATGTTTAATATTTATAATTTTAAACATTTATTAAAATTTAAAAAAAATTTGAACATTAGTTAAAGTTTAAAAAATTTTTCAACATTAATTTAAATTTTAAAAAATTTTGAACATTGATTAAACATTTTTTTAATTCATTGTTTCAAGACAAAAATGTATTTTTAATGAAAATACATCGTTTATGTATTTTGTTATGATAACTAACTTTGTAATAAAAAATAGAAAAACAATTTTCATCTCATACGTAGTTTGCAAAAAAAACATCAATTTTTAAGAAAAATATTTGTTTAACAAAAAAATTGTTCCTTTATTTTTAAACACACCATACGAGGAATTATTAATTTTAGTAAATTTCTGAATATTTTAGTGCTTAGAAATTTTAGAGAGTAATGAAAAAAAAATAAGTGAAAGAAAAAAATTAGAAAAAATTAAAATTAAATGAAATAATTTAGAAAAATTCTTTCTAATTGTTTGCAGTTGATTGAAATAAAAAATTTTCTTTCTCTTTACTAATTCCACAATAATGAAGCATAATAAAAATGAAACTTTATTCATAATAATAATATTAGAACACGAAAAAAAATTATGAAATGCAACAATATTTATAATAAAAAATACGACACTGCAATAATTTATTATTTATTTTTAATTAACATTTAATTCTTTTTGTTAACGAAATTTACTTCTAGAAAAATTTCGTTATAATAATGATTATATTAATCTCGTTTTAAAATATATTTTTATTTATTTACACGATTTTAGATTTATGATTTTATTCTTTTTTTAATTACTTTCTTAATAATTTATTATTTTTTTAATTATTATTTATTAACTAACTAATAATTGTAATGATAGTTGTAAACAATGATTATGACTATATTATTTAATTAATAATGATTTAACTAACGAAGTATTAGAATAATTATTTGTTATTTCAACAAATAATTATTTTTTTATTTTTAAATCTTCTTAAAACATTGTGTTCATAATTTTAAATAGAAACTAAATATCAAAAAATTTATTATAATAACAACATTTTTTGATAGTATTCTAAATATGAATTCATAAAACTGAAATTATTTGAAAATAATTCGAAAAATAATTTTCTTTATTTAAATAATTATTGTTCAATTGTAAGAGTTGTGAATTTTCTCCAGTGTTTTTTGCGTTGCGAAAAAAAATCCTATAAACACCAATGTCTTGTTACTTTTTTTCCAGAATAATTTATATTAAATCGATTTCTACATCAGTTGCAAATTTTTTACTGATTAATTTTTTTTAACAACTTAGGTTCAAGAATTTTTTTTTAGTTTTATCTAATACTGGTTTTTTTTTATTATATTTTTGCTCACTGTGTGAATGAGTTTTTTGTTTCTTGCACATAAAAAAATGTTTTTAACATATCACAAACTAACAAAAAACAAGACAAATTCTTTACTAACAATATAAAATATGTATGCGTCTAAAAATGTGGTGTTTAATGAATTATTTTCTAATTTGGTTTCGATAGTAAAACATTTTTCCATTTGAAATAAAAGAAAATATTAAAAAATGAATTTTTTCGAAAATGAGTGAAAGTACATTTTCGAATTTCGTTTAGTGTACGGGAAATTTTTAATATTTTAACATTTAGAAGCATTGAAAAAATTTTTTTTTATAGAAATGTGACAGTTTTTAATAGAGGCTAGTTAATTTATGTAGTGGTAAATTATTAATTATTTTTAAAAAAATTAGTTAAACTGAAAATTGTATATTTTTTTAATTTTAACAATTTTGCTCTAGTTGAATTTTTATTTATTTCTAAAAGCTAAGAAACATTGTTTTTGTTAGCTTTTTCTATATATTTAAAAATGAAGATTCAAAGTTTGAATTTTATTTAAAATGTCAAGTATTTAAAAAAAAGTTTTTTTAGATTCATTTTTGATATTTATAAAAGAATTTTATGAATGAAATTCTATTCTATTTTATTGTGAATAAAAACAAAATTTCTTTTTTGTGAAATGTGTTTTTCTAGTTTATAAAATTGGACAATTTTTTTGAAAAAACTAAAAATTCTTCTCAATATATAAAAAAAAGTTAATTTTTCCTATTTTTCTCAATGGAGAATTTTTACATTTGGATTAATATCTTAGGAAGAGGTCAACATTAAAAAGTCTTTTTTTGTTGAAATGAAAGTTGACGTTTCAATGATGATTTTGTGTAAGTTTTAAATTTCTCCAACAAAAAATATTTTATTTTTGTAATAAAATATTTTAGTTTTAAAATAAAAATATTTAATTTTTGTAATAAAATATTTTATTTTTAACATAAAAATATTTTATTTTTAAAATAAAAATATTTTATTTTTGTAATAAAATATTTTATTTTTAAAATAAAAATATTTCATTTTTGTGAGAAAATATTTTGTAAAATAGTGAAACATATTTGCAAAAAAGAAAGAAAGGTTTAAAAAAAATTACAAAAACTTAAAAAATGAAAAAATTTAAAGTAAATTTAAATATAATCTATATGTAGCTTATTTTCTGTCTTCTCTCTATATTTTTAAGTAGTAAATTGTCTCGTGTATATTTATTTAAATATATAAATATTTAATATTTTCATCCTCATAGATAATAGCTTTTATGATAATAAAGAAAATCTACATGTAAGTTTAGTGAAATTTCGTTATCTACTTTACTGCGTTTTTTTTCTCGTATATAATTTTTTATTTATTCAAATAAATTTTACTGAACATAGCGCCACAAAATGCATAAATTATCTATGTTATTTTAAAAATTTTTTTCTTTTCTTTACAAGGGAAAAAATTCGTCACTTAAATAATTACTTTTTCATTTTCTTTTCTTTTATTTTTTTCGATTATTTTTATCACACGTTTAACTGAAATTTAACTTGAAAAAATATTTAAAACTAAATAATTGAAATTTGAAAAAATGTGGGACTTTCCTTTTGCAATTGTTTTTTTTAATTCAATGAAAAATATTATGTAGATTTATGCAGAAAGCTCTCAATTGTAATTTTAAAAATTGTTTAATAACCTTTTTGAGTTTCTATGAAAAAAAATGTCACAAATGTCGTTTTTTCATCCCGTCACTAGGGTTTTTTTTCCTAATTAAATTGCGTAGTCGCCGATACTTTTTTGAAAAGTAAAAATTATTTTTATTTCACAAAAAAATTATTCAATTAATACAAAAAAGAATTGAATACAAAAAAAATTTTTTAATTAAAAATTGTTTAAATTTATTCTAGAATTTTCAAAATGCCGTTTAGAAGCAATTATTTGAAGCATATATAAAATGTTTTCTAAATTTAGAATTTGAAAAAAAATTTTATCAAAAGTTAAAAAATATTTGGAAGTAATAAAAAAATTTAAATAAAAAAAAACTTTATATTGTATTTTGATAGTTTTATTAAAATTTTGGAAAAAGATTTGGGAAATTTTGAGAAATTACATATATAATGTAAATAATTAAAGCAAATTGCAATTTTGTGCTGACAAATTGGCATTTATTTTTGTACATACTTTCCAAAAGATTATCTCAAAATTTTCGATATTTTTTTAATTCCCTCGTTTTATTATTTTTAATTTCAAAAATAAGGTTTGGAAAAACTTGCAAATATTTTAGTTTCAATTTTTTTTTTGAGTAAATTTAAAAAAAATTACTTAGGATAAATTTTGAAAAATTAAAAACATTTTTTCATTTTATCGGTGACTAGGTAATTTATTTTTTTAGTTTAGAAAAAGTGAAAAAAAATGGAAAAACTGACCGATAAGCTTGTTTTAAAGCTCGTACGAAAAATATAATTTTAAAATACTCACATTAATATGTACTAATAATGAAAAAAAAAATTATAAAAATTATAATATTAATAATAATTAAAATAATAATAATATTAATTATAGAAATAATAATTACAATAATATTAATAATATTAACTATTGTAATATGAATTAATCCTTAAAATCACCCAGCATAGTATGAGAATTTATCTCCCATTAAAAATTATATCTATTGTAGAAAAAGAAATTCAAAAATTTAATCTTCATATATTTCTGAATGTTTAAAAAAAAGAAGTGTTCATAAAAAAAATATATATAATGTATTAGGAATGAAAATGAAATTAAAAAAAAGTATAAGTTAATTTTTAAGCCTATTAAGTGTTTCGTAATTCGTACATGTATAAATAAAAAAGAAAAAAAAATTGTAGCGTAAGAAAAAGAGTGTGTGTGAATGAAATCAATATTATTGAAGCCTTAAGCCTAAAAATGTAAATTTTGACTATGATTCAAATAGTTGAAAAAATTTGTTATCAAAGAATATAAATTCAACGCTAGGAGATCAAGATTTTTTTGTTTTGAAAATCTTCTTTTAAAAATTAACTTTTTTTATTTTTCTTCACAATTTTCGAATAATAAAAAAAAATTGGAATTTTTAAAACATTCTCCATTGTATAAATGAAAATTATAAAAATAAAAGAAATTTTCTTCCTACAACAAAAATGTAATTTTGTCGTAAATTTACAAAAATATTTTATAGAAGAAAAAAAAATTTCTTTATTGTATTTAAATTTCTAGAAAGAATTTTTCTCAACTTTCTTCTAGGTGAATATTTTTTAAAAGATTATAAGTTTCAAAACAAAAAAAAAAATGTCGACGATGATTATTTTTAAAAAATAATCTTTTTTTCAAAGATTAAGTTTCAAAATGAAAAAAAAATGTCGACGATGATTATTTTTAAAAAATAATCTTTTTTCAAAGATTAAGTTTCAAAATGAAAAAAAATGTCGACGATGATTATTTTTAAAAAAATCTTAATTTTACTAAAATACCTACAATCAAGGTTAATTTTAATTTTATTCGATTTTTTGCTGTATGAATGTTTTAATGAAAAAAAACGAACAAAAATTTCGGTTCGTTTTTCACTGATTAGAAATTTGTTTTGCAATATGTACTAATAAAATGGCAAAAAAAAAATGAAAATAATTGGGGAAAAAATAGTTAATTTGAAGAGCAGCTTAAATCAAATATGTGGTGTATGCAATATGATTAATTTCTTGTTTCTTAAATCAAGACGTAAAATAAGATTTCAAGTTGAAATGTTTATGCTTCTATTTTTATATTTCTGTTTTCGAGAAAATATTCATATCTAATATTTAAATGTGTAAAATTAATTTAATAATCGAATTGTTAAATTAATTTCTCTATAAATTGGAATAATTTTTTGGTAAAATTGTAACTGAAGATTTATTAACGCTGTGTGGATGAAAAAAATTATTCACATCGACAAGATTCAATGCCGCAAGGCATACTTTAATATTTATTAATAAATTGAATTCTGGTCAAAATTAAGGATCTCAAGTTTCAGTTTAATTGAAATTCAAACAAAAAAAAAGACTGAAATTCAACGTCTAGAGCTGATATCTATAAATTGGATTTGTACTAATAATAAAGAATATTCAGCTCACATATATTTTTAGCTAATTCAACAATTTAAATGTATTAATACTTTCTGCAAACTTTTAAGCACAAGTTCTATATATATATATATATATATATTTGAATATAACTAAAAAATGAAAAATTATTATATCTAGAAAAAAATTTATGCGAATTGTTGCTCTTTTAGTTTTAATTTTTTAGAATCTACTATACGTGGCGAATGATTGGTAGATTTTAGAATTAAGAGTAAAACAAATAAAAAAACAAACAAACAAACTTATCGTATAATGCACAGAGTTGGCAAGAAAAAAAAATTGTACAAAACAAAAATAATATGTATTTCCAAAAATGTTTTATTGATTCAATTATTATACAATATTAATTTTCAGAAGAGAAAAAAAAATGAACACAAGTTTTGAAAAAAAAGGTTTGAAAAAAAGTTATATGAAAGAAATAAAAATTTTAAAAACTAATTTTTTGTATTTAATTAATTAACATTAATTTTATCATTCTTACAAATTTTTTAAATAATTTGTATACACTATTTATGGATTTTAGAAGATAAATTTTCGACTGCATGTCCCAACTGGTCAATAAAATGTCTATTATTGCCCTAGGGTAAAAATGAGGACTTTATTGATAGGCGAGCAGTCGAAAAAGTACATTTTTAGTGTTAGTTATTATAAGTGGATTCAATTATTTTCAACATCTACTATTCTCATAAAATTTCGCCAAAGAATTCAATTATTTAAAAAAAAATTCATAAAATTCTTATGAAGAATTCAATTATTTAAAAAAAAATTCATAAAATTCTTATAAAGAATTCAATTATTTAAAAAAAACGAAATTTTACAATTAAATTCAATTATTTTCATAAATAATGACATTCTTCTCAGGAATTCAATTATTTTTTTTAATTGTAATAAAATTCCTTGCAACTATTTAATTACTTTTTCTAAATATCTAATGAAATTCATCGCAGGATTTTCATTACTTTAAAGAAAATTTTACAGCAATTGTTCAAAAAATGAAATTATTCTTCGAAATTTTAAATTTAATTCCTCGTAAAAATTAATTAAAAAAAATTTTTTTTTAACTTTTTGGAAGAATTCATTACAAAAAATTCTAGAATTTTTCATAGGAATTCAATTATTTTTAGATATTTCAATAAAATTGCATTGGAAAAAAAAATTTCTTTTGTAAAAACAATTTTAATCAAATTTTTTTAAAAATAATTTTAATCAAATTTTTTAAAAAATAATTGAATTATTCTTTTACATTTTTATAAAATGCTTACGAAGAATTCAATTATTTACAAAATTACTCCCGAAAATTCAATTAGTTTGAAGCATTTTAGTAAATTTCTTTGCAAAATTCATATATTACTTTAAATTCGCTAACACTTGGAAATAAAAAATTTTTTTTAAAAATTATAATCAAATTTTTTAAAACGAATGAATTATTTTCAAAAAATATTCAAAATTCGATCATTTTCACGTTATTTAGTATTTTTTTTAAGTTTTACAAAAAATTTTGCATAAAATTCAATTATTTTCATAAATAATAAAACTCATGAACAACTTTCAATTTTTTTAAATATTATTTTAAATTAATTAATCAAAAAATTCAATTCTTTTCACAAAGAAAGTTTTTTACAAGAACTGAGTTATTTAAAAAAAATTATTTAAAATAAAATTAATATTTACTACATTTGAAAATAATTAATTATTTAAAACAATGTTTACAAAAATTCCTATGAAGAATTCAATTATTTTCAAACGTAACAAAATGTTACACGGAAATTTATTTTTTTAAATATTTTATTAAAATTTTTCGTAATAATTCAATTATTTTCATAAATAAATAAAATTCTTCTCGGAAATAAATTTTTTTTCAATTTTAGTAAAAATCTTAGCAACTATTTAATTATTCACGTAAATAATAAAATTTATAGCAGAATTTCAATTATTTTTAATATACAATTTCACAGGAAGTTAAAAAAAGTTTTCAAATTCTCAAAAAGTTTAATAAAATTCTTTTTAAAATTTAATTATTATTGAAAACTTTTCGCAGCTCATTGTTTTTCAAAATTTACTATTTTCATAAAATTTCCAAACAGAATCCAAATATTTTCATGGATAGTAAAAATTTTTCCGAAATTCAATTATTTAAAGTAGAATTTTCTTTAACTAAAGAAATGAATTATTTTTGAAAATTTAAATAAAATTCTTTTCAACTTTTCAATTATTTTCATAAATAATAAAATTCATCACAGAATTTCAAGTATTTATTATAAAATTTTGCAGGAATTGCTTAAAAAATGTAATTATTCTTAAAAATTTTTTTCGTAGAAAATATACATTATTTAAAAAAACTTTTTCTTAATTTCTTGCAAAAATTCAATTATTTATAAAAATATTTTTATTTTTCACAAGAAATTCAATTTTTTCAAATATGTAAATAAAATGGTTTAAATGAAACCAATTATTTTAAATACAATTTTAATTAAATTAAAAAAAAATAATTCAATAGCTTTAGAGTTTAATAAAATTCCTCCCAAGAGTTTAATAATTTTTACATAAATAATTTTACGAAAAAGTCCAATTATGTCGATTAATAACAAAATTATTCCCCAAAATTCAATTATTTTGCGTCATTTTAATAAAGTCCTTACCAAAATTCAATTATTTTCAAAAAATAACAATATTTATCAAAATAATTCAATTATTTTCAAAAGTATTAAATTTCTTCTTGTTAATTCAATTATTTTGGAAAAATTCTAATAAAACCTTTCGCAAGAATTCAATTATTTTTGTAAATAATAAAAAGCTTTTTAGGAATTGAATTTTTTTATTAAAAATTTTAATAAAATACCCCAAAGATATTCGATTATTGTGAAATATTTAAATAGAATTCTTTGTAAAGTTTAATTATTTTTAAAAACTTTCCCGCAATTCAATGATTTTCAATATTTTTAAAAAATTTTCCAAACAGAATTCAATTATTTAAAAACTTTGTTACAAAAATCTTTTCGTAAGAATTCAATTTTTTTCATGAATATTAACAATTTCTCAGGGATTTAATTATTTAAATAAGAATTTGCATAAAAAATTAATTAAAAAAATTAAATTAAAATTAATTAATTAAATTAAATTAATTAATTAAGAAATGAATTATTGCAAAATTTTTTTTGAATTCTTTGCAAAGAAATGAATTATTGAAAAAAAATTTTTTTAATTCTTCGCAAAGAAATGAATTATTGAAAAAAATTTTTCTTTTAATTTTTCGCAAAAATTAAATACTTTTTATAAATATGTCAAAATTCTTTACGATGAATAATAAAATTTGTTGCAAGACTTTAATTTATTAGCATTAGGACAAGAAAGTAAGAAATAATTTTGATAAAAATTAGGAAAAAGTCAAGAAAATAAAAAATGTGGACAAGGAATTTTTGTCAGTTTTGTGAAGAGTCTAAAATAATTTTTTTATTTTGATTAAGTTTAATTTTTCCATAGTTATACTTTTTTACTTTTTTTTTGTTCGTAAACTACTTTTTTGCTACTTTTTTCAAAAATTAATTATCGAGTTCGAATTCTGCAAAACGGTTAGAAAAGTGTTTTTTTTTTATTTTTTTGTTCCTAAGAACTACAGATTCTGATAAAAGAAAATCAGTGAAATTTTTTTTGACACATTTAAGCTGGTCGGACCCGTAAATATTAAATTGTTTTACATGTAAATATCAAAGGAGTAATAATTTCTTTATATGAATAATTATAATTTTCAGGTGCCAATCAATCTGTTGCCAGTTTCGAGGACCTGAGCTCGAGCAGTTTCAGTTCAGCAAGTAGAGCGTCCCTCGATGCAAGAAGTTCACCAACTCCATCTTATGGCGCTGAAAACATGATGGTTTTCCCCGGCGACAGTAGTGGATCAATTTGAAAAAAACTCAATTCTTTCGGTTATTTTACAATTCGAATGACATGTTTCATATTTTGGTCCCTATTGACAAAAAAAATTATTTCCTTATTGTTAAATGTTTTTTCTAATCATGATGATGATGATGACGATCCTTAGTGACACTACACTGTAAAAAATCCTAAGGATATTACCCAGACAAGAAGAAAAGTGACGCTTTAAATAAGGTTATGTTGCCACATTAAATGCGGCACTTTTCCCCTTGTCTGTAAAATAGCCACATTTAATGTGGGTAATATTCTTAGGATTTTTTACAGTGTATCTAAAAAGTGTTTCTATTTTAAAAATTGTTTTTTTTCCGTTTTTTCTAATTTAATATTTCCCAACGTTTATATCTTGCTTTTGAAATTCTGCATTTATTTCCTCTTCAATTGTGACACGATCTGTAGAAAGGAGAAAACGATCTTAGAAGCAAATTACTTTAAGGTTATGTTAGTGTTACTTTTTTGTTGATTAAAAGTTTCTTTTTGCTCTGTTTTAAATTAAAATCAGTATTTATTAAATATTCCAATTGTAACGAAAACTGAAACATTAATGATTCTCATTGACAGTTGATCTTGTTTTTGTATTTCCATTTAAAAAATCGCAAACATAACCTTAAAGTGTTTGCTAAGGTCCCTTTCTTCGGATCGTTGTCAAAATCACTTAAATTTTGTTTTAACATTAACTATTTTCTTTTGTTTTCATTAATATACGATAGTAAGAATATCGTAAAATGTGTTGAAACATATAACAAAATATTACAATGGTATTTATATATGTATATTATATATTATATCTTAAAGGCATAATGCATTCCATGTTGAAAAATATTTTTTTCTACTTCTTTTTTAAAAAAAAACATACATAGACAAAGAGGAAAAAATAAAATGTAGTTTTTTAAACTCAATCAAATTAGATGTAGGACACAGTAAACATCTTTCAGGTTCAATACAAAATCTATAATATAATTAGATTTATTATGAGATGTGTGAAACCTTGGAGACTAAAAATATTTTTTTTTCTAATAACTAAAATGTGGTATAAACTGTCACAAAAAAAAAATGATGAATCGAAACAGCGTTAAAACATATTGTGTTAATTTATTTTTTAATCGAAAATACTGTTAAACATTCATATTTGTTATTTTTTATTTATAATTTTCATTCAAAATGTTATATTTTTTGAAAAAAAATGTTACTATACTTTTAATTACATTTGACAGCAAAATTTTAATAAAATTATTTATGTCATTCTGCAGATAAATTCTGAAAATGAATACATATTACGGTGGCCATTCTCGATTATTTGAAAATCATAATCGATGTAAAATTAATTATACTTTAATTATCAATTCGTAAATTATTTTCAAATACATTATTTTTATTTACTCACTCAATATTTTAATTGTCATAAACTCAATATTAGAATCTGGTTTTGGAATGTGGACAGTTCTGAATAGAATTTTTTTTAGCAATTATTACTATACTTATTCAATATTTCCTGATGTACATTTATTGGCGTACAACAATTTGCAAAATTTTCTTTTACAAACTTGACGACGTGATATTTTTTTTTTACTTTAAACACCGCATTGCAGTAAAAGTTTTCTGTTTAAATTGTCGTATGCAAATAGATGTTTAGACAATGATTTATTTACAAAGCCCCTTTTTGGAAACTCAAAATACAATTATTCCAATTCGTCCTTTTTGGTGGATAATGAAAAATCTGCTGCGCGTTAAATTCCAGTGTAATTAGAAAATGAAAATTTGTTGTGATCGACAAACTTAAACTACAATTGTGATTTTTGTGAACTTTAAAAATATATGAAGATATTTTGTAATGTAATTTCTTTAGGAAAATATAACAAAGAGAAAAATTGTTTTGTGCTTTCATTTTTAATTCTCCCTCATCTGAGATGTTGAATTAATCTTTTATTCTGTGTTACGTTCAGCGGATTGGAAACAAATTTTAGTACAAAATTTGAAAAAAAAAGTTTTGAATTGTTTCAAAAACTATGAATTGTTCAAAACGTATTTTATTTTCGAAACATTTTTGTTAACATGAAATGAATTAACAGAAAAAAGATTATAGATCAGTCTTATCACTGATCCACGATCTAACGGCAGTGACACGAGTGTAAACTCCAGGATACCTTGGCCTCGCACAACCGTAACCCCACGAGACGATTCCGATCAGTTTTTCATCTTGTACCAATGGACCTCCGCTATCACCCTGTAAGTGAATTTTTTCTTTCATTATATTCATTTTCTAAGAGCAGAATTTAAAGAAAAGGAATTAAAATCTTTAAAGTGCTAATTTTATTTTTAAAAAAACATGCTAGCGAAAATTTTGGCCATGGCAGTTAAGGGGTTAGTTAATTTAAATTCGGAAGCGTGGTTTATTGTTCAGAACGCTGCCGCAAGGTTCGTTTTTCAGATCGCAATATTCGCAATTAAAAATATTCGTATTTAGAGACCCTTAAACCTCAGAGTGAAAAATTTCAAGTTAATCGAACAACTTTATTTTAATTCGTCTACAATATTCGATTCAATTGAAATTTTTTACTTCGGGTTTTTAGGGGTCTCTAAATACGAATATTTTTAATTGCGAATATTGCGATCTGAAAAACGAACCTTGCGGCAGCGTTCTGAACAATAAACCACGCTTTCGAATTTAAATTAACTAACCCCTTAACTGCCATGGCAAAGTTTTTGCCAGTCAAATCTCTGCCATGTCAGTTAAGGGGTTAAAATTAAAATCTACAGGCACTAATTTTCGACTGTAATTTAAGAACATTTGTCACACCTGCAAAAGTATTTTTTTGATCCAAAAGCAACGATTTAGTGTCGTGTTTTAAATTATAAAAAGAAAAATACCTGACAAGCATCTTTCCCTCCACTGGAAATATAACCAGCGCATATCATTCGACGTGTAATTGTTTCTCTACCGTAAAGTTGAGCGCACTTTGAACTCGGTACTAAAGGCACGACAACTTCTCTCAAATGATTACTTAAGGATCCTGAACTACTTAGGGTACCCCAACCAGTGACAGTGGCCTTCGTACCACTGTAATAATTCTCTGAATTCGATGGTAACGCAATAGATCCAACGCCTTCTCTAAAATGCAACGGTTCTTCCAACTGAAATAGGAAATTCAAAAGCTATTAAAATACCACAAAATAAAAAGCAATGAAAAATCATTTTAAAATTTCTAAAGTATATATCAGATGTTGTAATTCCTATCAACATTCCATGAAATTTAAAGAAAAAAACAACCTCAACGAAACAGGAACATTAATTATTTTTATCGATTCAAGCAGTAAGGTGATAATTTCTTCTATATTTTGCAATCGAGTCTGTGTGCAAGTACCTTCATTACAGCAACATCGTAATCGCTTGACCCATAATTTTCGTGAACAATTATTTCACTAACTTGTACTACGTCCCCTATTCCTTTTATTGTTGATGAGCCGACTTTTACTGAAACGTCCGCTGCAAATGCTCTAGAAATGAAAAAATCAATTTATTTTTCTACAACAAAAAGAAAAAGAAAAAAAAAAGAAAAGAAAAGACTATTATTTTAATAAGGTTCAAGGTTATTACCTTGAGACACAATGGGCAGCGGTTACTATCCATTCTTCACTAATTATTGATCCTCCACATATATGTCGTCCTTTATATCTTAGAGAGACCTTCAAAAAAAAATTTGTTCTTCGAATTATTTTAATAATGAAAAAAAGGTTTAATATGTTTTTTATAGTGATGAAAGGAAAACTTACTTGATGTGGATGTTCTTGTATGTACGTTATGTGACCTCCAACAATTCTGTCATCATCCACCGCCCTAGTGTCATCGTATTCGTCATTATCTAGCCAACCACCCTCTGTTCTACTATCGTCACTTAAAATAACATCATCATCATCATTTAGAAAAAAATCTTCGTCGCCTATTTATTGAAATAATCAGAAATTTAATTAATTTCGTTATCATTTAATGATTTATGGAGATGTTTATTTTTTAAAGAGGGGATCCTACTTTACTTCTTTTAAATCTTCAAGCCTTTGCATTTTTTTCTTCTTCTTTCTTCTTTCTTTTTTCAAATATGTAAATAAAATTTTTCAAATGAAATCAATTATTTTAAATACAATTTTAATTAAATTTTTTAAAAATAATTCAATAACTTTAGAGTTTAATAAAATTCCTCCCTAGAATTCAATAATTTTTACATAAATAATTTTTCGAAAAAGTCCAATTATGTCGATTAATAACAAAATTATTCCCTAAAATTCAATTATTTTGCGGCATTTTAATAAAGTCCCTATTAAAATTCAATTATTTTTAAAAAATAACAAAATTTATCAGAATAATTCAATTATTTTCAAAAGTATTAAATTTCTTCTTGTTAATTCAATTATTTGGGAAAAATTCTAATAAAACCTTTCGCAAGAATTCAATTATTTTTGTAAATAATAAAAAGCTTTTTAGGAATTGAATTTTTTTATTAAAAATTTTAATAAAATACCCCAAAGATATTCAATTATTGTAAAATATTTTAATATAATTTATTGTAGAGTTTAATTATTTTAAAAAAATTTCCCCAATTCAATGATTTTCAATATTTTAAAAAAAATTTGCAAACAGAATTAAATTATTTAAAAATTTTGTTGCAATATAATATTATATTAATTAACATAATTTCTCTGAGGAATTTAATTGTTTAAATAAGAATTTGCATAAGAATTTAGTCGAAAGAAATGAATTATTTAAAAAAAAGCTTTTTTTAATTTTTCGCAAAAATAAAATTATTTTCATAAATGTGTCACGCTCCGAAGAAAGGTACCTAAGAAGCAAAAAATTTGAGGTTATATTTCTAATTTTTCAAGTAAAAATACAGAAAGAAAATCAATTATTATTTAAAAATTATTGATTTTCAAGTCTTTATTATATCCAGAATATTCAATAAAAATTGGTTTCAAATTCAAATAATAAAAAATAAACTTTTAATCAATATAAATGTAAGACGATCCTAACCTATAATTCATATCCTTCTTAGGTATCTTTCTTCGGAGCGCGTCACAAATATTTAAATACTTCTTATTTTCTTATTCACAGGAAATAAAATTGAACAAATTTCAACTCCGGAAATTTAATAATTTCTGAAAATTAAAACTATAACCCTTCCAAAAATTCAATTATTGTTTACAATTATTATTATTTTTTTCTACAATTTTTAACTCAACTTTATCACTAAATCAATTATCTTTATGAATTTTTAATCATTTTTTGCAATTTCATTGTAAATTTAATTATTTAAATTTTAAATTAAAAAAATAATAATTTTTGACAATAATTTAACCCGTCAAGTTTTCTTTTCAAAGATATTAATTAAGGTAGAATATTTTCAAAAACGTTAATAAAGAAATTCGTAAAATTAGCTTTTTGAAAATATTTCTAAATAATTTCTTAAAATACACAAAGTTTTATAAGTCAATATAATTTAAAAATGTCAAAAAAATTTAAAATTTAGTAAAATCAATTTGAAATAATTTAAATTAAATATAAACTACACATTTATATTAAATATAAATTACACATTTATAAATATTTATATTACATATTTATATTAAATATTTTAATTATTATATTAAATTTTAAAAAAACCCTTGAAAAATAATTCAAAATTTACCAAATTCTTTTTAAAATAATTTACTTTTTGAAAATACAAAAAAAAAAATCAAATGTTTAAAAAATTGTAATTATTACTGATTTCTAAAAAATTCTAAAATAAAAAATTTTAATTTACTTTATTCGATGGTAATTGAATCTTAAAAAATTATGCTAAAACAATTAGTTTTCTATAAATATTATAATGTTATTTTTCGAAAATAATTAAAGAATTTTTGTATTTTAAAACAATTTTTTGTTTTGAAGAACTTTAATTGAAAATTTTGAATACATGATTATTTTCTGAAAAATGTTGAGAATAATTCTGGAAAATTTGAATTTATTATTTCGTGTGTAAATTTAAAATTTTTGGAAACATTAAAAAATAATAGAATTAACAGATAAAATTAGAACTGAATTACTTTTTTCCAAATCTATTTTAATATTATTTTTCAAACCTATTTTTCGTTAATTTTTATTTTTATTGAATTTACACTTAAAAACAATTATTCATTAAAATTTTTAAGAATTTAATATTATTTTGAAAATTGTAATAAAATTCTTTAAAACACGGTAAACCGTTAGGTATTAAAATAACACCAAAATGGATTAAAATAACACTAAATTGGATTATTTTAATCCTTTTTGGTGTTATTTTAATACCTAACGATTTACCGTGAAGTTAATTTTGAAAAATTGTAATAAAATTCTTTAAAAGTTAATTTTGAAAAATTGTAATAAAATACTTGAACAGATGATTTAGTTTGAATTAAATTTGACAGAATTTCAATTATTCAAAATCATTTTAACTTATTTAAAAACAAATTTTCAAACATTTTTTCTAGTAATAAAAATTTTTTCTTTTAATTAATAAATAAAATAAAATAAAATTTTTTTTTGTAATAAAATTCTTTAAAAGTTAATTTTGAAAAATTGTAATAAAACACTTGAACAGATGATTTAGTTTGAATTAAATTTGACAGAATTTCAATTATTCAAAATCATTTTAATTGTAATATTTGAAAAATTTAATTAGAAAACTTATTTAAAAACAAATTTTCAAACATTTTTTCCAGTATACTTTTTACACGAGTAAAATTCGAAATAAGTTACATTTTTTACTGAAAATATGGTATATTGTCGAAAAATTTGTAAAAAAAGTCGAAAAAGTCGCAATTTTTAAATAAAAATCGCATTATTTGAAAATGGTCGAAAAAAGTCGTAAAATTCATATCATCCGAGGCGTGTATTTGATGAAAATCCGCAGACAAATTGACCACTAGAAAGGCATTTTAAAGTAGGATCCCCCCCTTTAGAGGAAAAATATTTAAGATTACTTTTTTATTGTCGAAAAGTTAAAGAAAAAAACACAATTTCTTTAAAATCGAGAACTTTATCGACTAAATTAAATTATCACCACTATTCACTATTGAAATATTATTTCGAAAACACATTTTCTTATTCCATGAATCACGAACGTACAATTCTTTACATACCAGACAGTTTTATGTTGAAATTTAAAACTTTTGTAACAATAAAAAGTGATGGGAAAGTATTAATGAAAATTATTTTTTAATTTCAAAAAAATACTAACCAAAAAATAAAGGACTCTGTGCAAAAGTGCATTTTAGTAAAACTATTGTTAAAAGCGAATGAAAGTACATAACGAAATTGTCTGAACAACTGTTGATTTATAAATAAAGTTAGTTCTCTATAAAGCATTTACTTTTCCACAGAATTTTTTTTATTGCTTATCGTTAAATTCTATAACTTCCGATCGTTAAACTCTATTAGATGAATAAATAATTGTTTCGACACTCTTATTGTCCAAGGATAATGTGAAAGTTTCGAGATTTAAATTTTTGTCATATAATGAATTTATCAAAGGAGACGATATTAGAATTTTTGTTTATACTTTTCGATTATTGAAAGTTATAATACATTTTTTAGGGTAGAAGCTGATTTTTGAATTTTACCCTTTTTTTGGTATTGTTTGTGTTTTGGCCAAGAGCTTAAAAATCAAATACAGGTTTCGCTCTCTTATCTACTAAAAGCTACTATTTGCTACTTTTTTGATAATTTTTTGATAATTGAATTTAGAAAAATTTTTGAAAATAATTGAATTCTTGTGGTGAATATAAATGAATTTTTGAAATTTATAGAAATCATTGAACTTTTACAATGAATTTTAATAACATTCCTAAAAGTAATTTAATTTTGTCGAAATTTTACTATTTAAGAAAGTAATTGAATGTTTGCGAAGAATTTTATTACAATTTTTGAAAATAATTGAATGTTTGCGAAGAATTTTATTAAAATTTTTGAAAATAATTGAATTGTATAGAGATCAATTAAATTATTTATAAAGATAATTGAAATTTCGGAGAATTTCAAAAAAATTTTAAACATAACTGAATTTCTGCGGAGAATTTCATTACTTTTGAAAATAATTGAATTGTTTTGTTTTAAATTTTATGGAAATTTTTTGAAAATAATTGAATTCTTGTGAAGATTATTTTTCAAAAATAATATTAAAAAGAATTTCGTAAGTCGGTAAAATTTTGCTATTTATAAAAATAATTGAAATAATTGAATTCTTTACACAAAATTTAATCAAATTTTTAAAAATAATTTCATTTTCGACGAATTTTATTAAATTCGTATTAATCATAATTCCGTTTCTGTATTGAGTTTAAATATTTATGAAAGTAATTGAATTATTGTGAGGATTTTGTAGAAAAAGGTTCAAATAATTGATTTTTTTTAATTTTAAATAAACTATTTTTAATAATTCAATTCCTGTGAAATTTTCATTCTTTTAGAAAATAATTGTATATTTGTGTAGAATTTTGTCAAAATTGTTTTTTAAATTACTTTTTGAAAATTTTATTAAAATAGTGGACACACAAATTATTGAATTAAGAAAACTTTTTAAAATAATTGAATTCTTGTGGCGAATATAAATGAATTTTTGTTATTTTTAGAAATAATTGAACTTTTACAATGAATTTTCATAAAATTCCTAAAAGTAATTTAATTTTGTCGAAATTTTACTATTTAAGAAAATAATTAAATGTTTGCGAAGAATTTTATTAAAATTTTTGAAAAAAATTGAATTGTAAAGAACAATTTAATTATTTATAAAAATAATTGAAATTTCGTAGAATTTCAAACTAATTTTAAACATAATTGAATTTCTGCGGAGAATTTCATTACTTCTAAAAATAATTGAATTGTTTTTTTTAATTTTATGGAAATTTATGAAAATAATTGAATTCTTGTGAAGAATATTTTTCAAAAATAATATACAAAAGAATTTAGTAAATCGGAAAAATTTTTCTATTTATAAAAATAATTGAAATAATTGAATTCTTTAGACAAAATTTAATCAAAATTTTAAAAATAATTGCATTTTCGACGAATTTTATTAAATTCGTATTAAAAATAATTTCGATTCTGTAATCAGTTTTAATATTTATGAAAGTAATTGAATTAATGCGAGAATTTATAAAAAAAGGTTCAAATAATTGATTTTTAAAAAAAATTTTAAATAAACTATTTTTAATAATTCAATTCCTGTGAAATTTTCATTCTTTTAGAAAATAATTGAATATTTGTGTAGAATTTTGTCAAAATTGTTTTTTAAATTACTTTTTGGAAATTTTAGCAAAATAGTAGACATACAAATTATTGAATTAAGAAAAATTTTTGAAAATAATTGAATTCTTGTGGTGAATGTAAATAAATTTTTGTTATTTATAGAAATAATAATTGAACTTTTAAAATGAATTTTTAATAAAATTCCTAAAAGTAACTTAATTTTGTCGAAGTTTTCCATTTAAGGCATTCAAGGAAATAATTGAATGTGTTGCAAATAAATCTTAAAGAATAAAATTATAATTTTACGATAACTAACTTCCATTGATTATTTTGAAAAATTTAAATAAAATTCTTTAAAAGAAGTAAATTATTTTCAATAGAATGTACAGAAATTTCAATTGCATCAAAAATTTTCAATTATTTGTTTATAAAAATGCAATTATCTTGAAATAACAGAATTAAAAAATTTTTCAAAAATTTTCAAAAAAACTGCCAAAATACAATTTTATTAAAAAAAATGAAAGTGTGTATTTTTTAGAATTAACTAATAAAAAATTTTAATTATTAATCTTCGCACTAAGAAACGTGAATATATTAGAATATGATTCCTTATAAAATTTAATTATTTATCAATTATTAAATTAAAATACTTTGAAAATTCGATTTTAAAAAAGTTTTTAATGAAATTTTTTAATTCTTTTTTTTGTCACCGAGAGGCTACTATTTCCTACTTTTTTTGTCATCGAGGCTACTTTTTCATACTTTTTTTAAAACTCATAATGGAGTGCGAAGCCTGAAAATAAGATTTGCAGGCGGTAAATAATTTTTTAAGATAAATTACGATTTTAGGTTCAAAATCCATGACAACTAATATAATGTAATTTATAATAATTTAAGAATTATTTGTTTAATTATTTTAATTATTATTATTATTTTATTATTATAATTTAACAATTATTTATTATTATTATTATTATTTTATTATTTAACAATTATTTATTATTTTTATTATTATTATTAATATTATTTTTTTTATATTATTTTTTTTATTATTTATTCCCACACAGCACCGAAACTTTCTTAAAAATTTATTAAAGATGTACTTGAAAACTTCGAAGTATTTACTTGAAAAGTTTAGTGAAAATTTTGTAAAGATTTAAATGTCCCACTTCAATAAATGTTTAGCGTGAAACTTTCCTGAAAATTTAAAAAAAAATTTCGCCTACTGTATATAGGCGAAAATTTAATTTAAATTTTCAGGAAAGTTTTAAGTTACATTTTCGCTTATAAGACAGAAGTCGAAAATTTAATTTAAATGTTCAGGAAAGTTTTAAGTTAAATTTTTAGGAAAATTTGATTATAAACATTTATTTAAGTGGGACATTTGAATCTTTACACAATTTGCACTAAACTTTGCAAGTAAATACTTCGAAGTTTGCAAGTAAATCTTTAATAAATTTTCAGGAAAGTTTTGGTGCTGTGTGGGTTATTTTATTATTTTTTACCTATCACAATATGGGTAGAGATTCAATTGAAGAAAAAAAATTCTTATCGTACTTAGATAGTAAAAAAATATCAAATAGGATACATAGTTTTCCAAAAATTCATCCTCTTTGTGTAGAATGAATTCGAAACTGTAATTTTCGGATCAGTGTTGTCATTAATGTTTCCAATCTGAAGATGCGTATTCTTCTGTACATCATACGGTTTCCACAGATCAGGTGGATTTAACTTCAAAGATGTTGGTTTTCTAAAATATTTCCACAATACAATTATAAATTCAATAATTATGTAAAATTAAAAATTAAAAATTAATTAAATTAATTAGAGATGAAATTAGGAATTAAAAATATGAAAATGAAAATTTACCCATTAATAGCAAATGATGTCCACAAATCCACTAAAATTTGACTGACATTCAAATTAACGTCGATTAATGGAAAGAAGAAGGGTAATTCCCCTCCATGTCCAACTCCAATGTTTGGTGAGGAATATGCCAAACCAAAGGAATACAAATAATTCGAATTTCGCATTCTTGTTGTCTTTTGCACCAATCTTAATTCAGGATACAAAAAAGCGGCGTCACTGAATGTGTCGGTGACGCTTTTTAGAAACTGGAAAAAAATCAAACAAGTTGAGAATAAAAAAAAAGGAAAATCGAATTTAAAAATTTAAAAGCTGTCCTAAACCTTTTCCTTTTCTGGCACAGTGAAAGAATTATTGAAATAAAATTTCTTCACATCGGCCACGAATTTTTCGGGATTCTTCAAATTGAGGAAATGATCAGCAGTGTAGGTGAGAATACTCCTTATGTCCCCTTTGACAGAATTGTAAACATTCTCATTTTTGTAAGAAGCTAAAAATTGCAATTTTGACACTTGTTAAATACTATATTACACTATGGTGGGAAATAATTACACTCAATGGTGGGAAATAATTAATAAAAGTCATGTAAATTTTTACCGTCCGTAAATAGTAATCCTTCGTCAGCGACTATACCGCTAATGAATGGTAAATCTTTCATTTTATTACTATCTATTAAATTTTTTGGATAATCTGTTAAAAAGGCGTCTTTGTCTTTGGGCTCCTTGACTGGTAACCATTTCACAGGATGAAAATTTAGTTTTGAATCAAATGCCCCATTTGTATGGAGTAAGGTCGCCACACTTTTGCTTCTCAAGCACTTAACGAATGTTTTGGAATTATTTAAAGGACAATTGACCATTTTGGCTATTTTCGTAACAGGTTCCTTAAATTTACTACTACTTTGAAAGCACCAAGGACTTAGGGAGCTGCCACTTTGAATGATGTACTGTTGGAAAAGTCCTAAAAACAAAAAAAATAAATAATAAAAATAAATAAAAAATAAGTAAAAAATAAGTAATAAATAATAAAATTCATTAACCCAGTGCGCAAAAAACCATCATTGTTTTAAAAACGTTCCAAAAACGTTTTTAGAACGTTTCATGTCTGCCAAATAACCCAGCGGGCACAAAGACAAAAAACGTTCTTTGAACGTCTGTAGAACGTTTAATGTCTGCCAATTTAAGTTTTAAGAACGTCCGAACGTTCCAAAAATGTTTCAGAACGTTCGGACATTCTTAGAACGTAAATTGGCAGACATTAAACGTTCTACAGACGTTCAAAGAACGTTTTTTGTCTTTGTGCCCGCTGGGAATGTTCTAAAAACGTTCCATCACTTTTAAAACGTTTTTGGAACGTTTTTAAAACGCAATGATGTTTTTTTGCCCCCTGGGAACTTGTGTTGAGTTAATAAAAAAAAGAAATAATTTTATGAGTATTACCATTGCTTGCTTCTGAGAGAGCATGAAGAGCAACACTGGCGCCTCCTGCACTTTCGCCAAATATTGTAACCCTCGTTGGATCTCCGCCGAAAGCTTTGATATTCTTCTGAACCCATTTTAATGCTAGAACTTGATCCTTTAGACCGAAATTACCTGGTGCTGACAAGTCGCCTAAGGTAAGGAAGCCCAAAATTCCTAATCTATAATTTAATGTTACTAAAACGATGTCCTTGTCCAAGAAGTTGTTTGCTCCAAATAAGTTTGCCGTTCCGCTGATAAGCCCTCCACCGTGAATCCAAACCATCACTGGTAGTAGGGTATTATTTTTTATCCTCAATGGACTGTAGACGTTTAAATATAAACAGTCTTCACTGCCTATGGTTATGTTTAGAAATAGCTGAGGACAGAAGTTTTCAAGGGATGTGGCTTTTTTAATGCCTTGCCAATTTGCAGCTGGCAAAGGTCTTTTAAATCTGGAAGAATTAAAAATATTTTTATTTTTATTCTAATTGGTGGTCATGACTTATAATATAATAACCCTGTCGGCACAGAACATCAGGAATGTTTTAGGAACGTTTTTATAACGTTTTAGGAACGTTTTTAAAGCGTTTTAGGAACGTTCTTAAAGCGTTTTAGGAACGTTTTTTAAAGCGTTTCAAGAACGTTTTTATAGCGTTTTAGGAACGTTTTTATAACGTTTTAGGAACGTTTTTAAAGCGTTTTAGGAACGTTCTTAAAGCGTTTTAGGAACGTTTTTATAGCGTTTCAGGAACGTTTTTATAACGTTTTAGGAACGTTTTTAAAGCGTTTTAGGAACGCTTTTAAAGCGTTTTAGGAACGTTTTTAAAGCGTTTTAGGAACGTTTTAGGAACGTTCTTAAAGCGTTTTAGGAACGTTCTTAAAACATAAGGTGATTTTTGTGTCCACTGGGAACAGACCTCGCAGCACTTGAAAATTAATTTTAAAAAAGTAACTTTCACATACTAAAAAAAGTAGTAGAAAAGAAGCTTTCAGACTGAAAAAAATAGTATAAGAGTAACTAAGGAAAAATTAAACATATTGACGACCCCGAAAAACTCGTTTTAGAAACTTTATAAAACTGACGAAAATTCCATTCTATACTTTATTTTCCTGCCTTTTTCCTAATTTCTATAAAAAATATTTACCTCCTTCTTATCCTAATGCTAATAAAATTGAATTCCTATACAACGAATTTTATTATTCTTAAAAAAATTTAAGTATTTACGAAAATAGTTTTATTATTGCGAAGAATTAAGAAAAGCTTTTTTTTTAAATAATTCATTTCTTTCGACTATTTTTTAATGCAAATTCTTATTTAAATAATTAAATTCCTCAGAGAAATTATGTTAATTAATATTCATGAAAAAAATTGAATTCTTACGAAAAGATTAATGGAACAAAATTTTTAAATAATTAAATTTTGTTTGCAAATTTTTTTAAAATATTGAGAATCATTGAATTGCGGGAAATTTTTTGAAAATAATTAAACTTTACAAAGAATTCTATTTAAATATTTCACAATAATTAAATATATCTTTGGGGTATTTTATTAAAATTTTTAATAAAAAAAATGCAGTTCCTAAAAAGCTTTTTATTATTTACAAAAGTAATTGAATTCTTGCGAAAGGTTTTATTAGAATTTTCCCCAAAATAATTGAATTAACAAGAAGAAATTTAATACTTTTAAAAATAATTGAATTATTCTGATAAATCTTGTTATTTTTTAAAAATAATTGAATTTTGATAGGGACATTATTAAAATGCCGCAAAATAATTGAATTTTAGGGAATAATTTTGTTATTAATCGACATAATTGGACTTTTTTGAAAAATTATTTATGAAAAAATTATTGAATTCTTGGGAGGAATTTTATTAAACTCTAAAGTTATTGGATTATTTTTTTTTAAATTTTATTAAAATTGTATTTAAAATAATTGATTTCATTTGAAAAATGTTATTTACATATATGAAGAAAATGAATTTCTGTGAAAAATTCTAATATTTTTGTAAATAATTGAATTCTTGCAAGAAATTAAGAAAAAGTTTTTTTAAATAATTTATATTTTCAAAGAATAAATTTTTTTAAGAATAATTACATTTTGAAGCAATTCCTGCAAAATTTTATAATAAATACTTGAAATTCTGTGATGAATTTTATTATTTATGAAAATAATTGAAAAGTTGAAAAAAATTTTATTTAAATTTCCAAAAATAATTCATTTCTTTAGTTAATTTAAATTCTACTTTAAATAATTGAATTTCGGAAAAATTTTTACTATCCATGAAAATATTTGGATTCTGTTTGGAAATTTTATGAAAATAGTAAATTTTGAAAATCAATGAGCTGCGAAAAGTTTTCAATAATAATTAAATTTTAAAAAGAATTCTATTAAACTTTTTGAGAATTTGAGAACTTTTTTTTAACTTCCTGTGAAATTGTTTATTAAGAATAATTGAAATTCTGCTATAAATTTTATTATTTACGTAAATAATTAAATAGTTGCTAAGACTGTTATTAAAATTTAAAAAGAAATTAATTCCCGAGAAGAATTTTATTTATTTATGAAAATAATTGAATTATTACGAAAAATTTTATTAAAATGTTTAAAGAAAATTAAATTTCTATAAAACATTTTGTTACTTTTGAAAATAATTGAATTCTTCATAAGAATTTTTGTAAACATTGTTTTAAATAATTAATTTTTTTCAAATATAGTAAATTTTAATTTTATTTTGAATAATATATTTATTATTAATTCAATTCGTGTAAAAAAATTTTTTTTGTGAAAAGAATTGAATTTTTTGATCAATTAATTTAAAATAGTATTTAAAAAAATTGAAAGTTGTTCATGAGTTTTATTATTTATGAAAATAATTGAATTTTATGAAAAATTTTTTTGTGACACTTTAAAAAAATACTAAATAACGTAAAAATGAATGGATTTTTTAATATTATTTGAAAATAATTGATTCGTTTTAAAAAATTTGACTATAATTTTCTAAAATATTGAAAATTTTATGAAAATATTGGAAATTTTATGAAAATATAGTAAATATTGAAAATCAATGAGCTGTGAAAAGTTTTTAATGATAATTAAATTTTAAAAAGAATTCTATCAAATTTTTTGAGAATTTGAGAAATTTTTTTTTAAAATAATTGAATTATCAAAAAGAAATTTAATACTTTTAAAAATAATTGAATTTTGGATGAATTTTATAAATTTTTTTTGTTAAATAATTGAATTTTAAAAGAAGAAATTTGATAAGAAAATATTATTTATTGAAAATAATTAATTTTCGAATTTTCTTTGGAAATAATTGAATTTCGAAAATTTTTTTGAAAATAATTGAATTTCAAATATTTTTTGAATATAATTGAATCATTTAAAAGAACTTGATTATAATTTTTGAGATTAGTTTTTTGTTTTCCAGTATTAGCGAGTTTAAAGTTGTGAAAATAGTTAAAAAAAAAAACGGAAATTGTGGGTTTTAGTGGCCGAATTCTAAAAATTGTACCCAAATAGTAACGTAACTTAAAGAAACATACTAGAAGAATGGTATCCAAGTTTAGACCTGAAGACAAACTCTGTTACCTTAAATTTCCTACTGGAGGTTGCGCATAAGGTAGTCCAAGATAGGCAGAAAAAAATCTTCCATTTCTAGATCTCAAGGTAGTACCCACCAATTTCCCTTGGGAAATTTCTACCATAGATTCTGCGTTAAGAACTAAAAAGAACATTAAAGCAACAAGCAGAATCATTTTAAATTCTTTTCCTAACGATTCCCTATTTTTAAACAAATCAATTGATATTTCCTTCAAAATACACTTTTCTTTACTAAAAGAGAAAGAACGTAATTTTTCCTTTTTAAACATTATCAAGCTTCTCTTTTTCTGACTCAACACCTGCGTTTTGGTACGAAACAAAGCTGTTAAAACAATTAGCTACTTGTATTTATTTCCAGCAGTTTTCCTCATTAACAAAAACAAATAATAAAAATATTTTCTTCTATAGATAAGGGAAAAATAAGTGTAATTAAAATTATTTAGTCATATCGATAACATAATGTTTTTCCCGGTCATCATACAAATATTTTCCCAACGGACATAAAAGTAAATCCCCAATAATTAATTTCCTACAAAAGTACTTTCTTACGATAAAATGAAATGATCGTTTGTATGTACATATTTATTTTTTTTACAATTTTTTCCTATACAATTAATTCGAGTACTTAAATTCCAGTGGTATTCTTAATCCATGAACGTAGTTCAGCAACATTGGTGTAAACACCTGGAAATCGGGGTTGGGCACAACCTAGACCCCAGGATACGAGTCCATAAAGAGTTCCATTAGCTGTGAGGGGACCACCAGAATCACCCTGACAGGAATCTTTTCCTCCCTCTTGTAATAAACCAGCACAGATCATTCTTGGTGTTATTGGATTAATATCTCTGTAGGCTTTTTCGCACAATTCGTGTTCTACAATAGGCACCGAGACTTGACGAAGAAATCCGTCATTGGCACCAATTTCCTAAAGTACAAGGAAGCATATAGCTTATTTTCTTCAGTCTTCTATTTGATTAAATTAATTTTTGGCTTAAATGAATGGTACAGATGGTACTTACGGTATTTCCCCAACCGGTTATGTTCACAATTTGTCCAGTTAGAAGCTGTTTGTCTGCTAGTTTGATAGGTTGCACTGTTGGGCCAAATTTGAACGCTCCTGCAAGCTGAAGAAATTGTTTTTATCCGGACATTGTTTTTATAGCATTGGGACAAATTATTAATATGTCACTAAGCGTATCTGTTCTATTAGTTCTACTTCTAAAATAAAAAACTAGTGCCAATAATGTAATGTATAAAATGCTCCCCAAAGTCTTTTTGCCATATGTTCCAATCCTTTATGAAAACACTTCAATGTTTCCAAAAAAAATTATGTCTTCACAGTTTCTATAGATAATAAAAAAATGAGTCAGAACCTCGTCATAAAAGCTAAGGACAGAAACAAAAAACTGAAAATGTTAAATTAATTAAGATTAATTGTGGTAATTGCTCTGCTTCTTGTGTTGGTCAATCAAGAAGAATGGTTCGTGTACGTATTAATGTTCATAAAAATTCTACGACTAATGTAATTGCTGATCATAATAACAAGCTAAATTACAATTTCGACTGGAATGATTTTTTAATACTTGACAAAGAGACTAATTGTAATAAACATTCAATATCAGAAATGATATTCCTTTAAATTTTAAGCCTAATTGGTAAAAATCTCTACCTTTATAACAGCAACGTCGTAATCAATTTGGAATCTATCAAACAGTGGGTGTCGAATGATGTTTGCAACTTTGTAAATTGTTCCATTGCGATTGTTGCTATTACCAGCTCGTAACTTATAAGAAAGTGGACTGCCACTGTGAACAAAATTAATAAATTTAAATAAATCAGACCTATTCCAAAAAAATTAAGATCAAACAAATCAGACCTATTCCAAAAAAATTAAGATTAAACAAATCAGACCTATTCCAAAACAATGAAAAAGTAAACGTTTACCTACAGTTTTAAACATTAACAAGTAAATGACATAGTTTCATGATTTAAATGATCCTTAAATCTCTTAGATATGTATTGATCTAAATAAATCATACCCAACACAGTGTCCTGCGGTAATTGCCCAATTTTCACTTATAATAGAGGCACCGCAAATATGACGCAAAGTTTGCAGGGACAATTGATGAGGATGTGAGCGAATATCAACCCTCTGTCCACCTACAATTCGATGATCGGGAAGTAACCGTTGAAGCCTGTACGAACTTCCTGAAAAATGGAGTTAATACATTTAATCTAATATCAAGAATATAAATGGTAGAAACAAAATTTACCCGCTCTGAAAAATGATTTTCATCAATTGAAAAAATGTTTTCAAAATTGAAATTAGAACTAAAATTGAATCCCTTACCGTATGTTTCGATGACTAGAAGAGTGAGAATAATGTGCAGCAACATTTTAATTACTGTTAAGCGCGTAATATTTTCGTCTGATTTTATATAATTTAAATAGAAAAATACTTATCTTCTATATCAATGATTGATCGAATAGAGAAATTCTACTATGAGCTAATTACAATGTTTGATCTGCTCTGCGAAGATACGGCAACTAATTAGACTCGTATTTAAAAATAAAAATTTGAAAAAAGTCATTATTTGAGGAATCGCTTCGATAGTTATGGAAAAGATTCAGAATACTGATGATGGATTGCAAAAATCGATATTTATTAAATGTAGTGTTGTTGCAATTTCAAAAATGTTCCGTATGATTTTGTTTAGAAAAATTTTCACGCGTGCCACTATCGATTAAGTGCACTAAATATACAATCTATATTTCTTCCTATCTTTAAAAAAAAGAGATAATGTGATTGTTAAGTAATCTCTAGAAATCATTAAAATAATAATCTTTCCTAGTTTCCTTGTTTCTAATCAATATCGCAAACTTTTGTTTTCGAATAAGGTAAACAGTGATAATGGAATATTTTTCTCATCATCATTCCGGAATCTATGATTCATGTCTGATTTATTAGCAAAAGGGGAATATTTTCAGAAAAGAAGCTATTAAATTCGAGATCAATTACTGTTTTTATTTGAATCCGTTACAATTAGAATCAGAGAGAAGGAATAGTTCCAGATGCCCTTAGGGAGGTTGTAACAATATCAGAACTTTATGGAATCAGTCGGATTATTTGAATCCGTTACAATTAGAATCAGAGATAAGGAATAGTTCCAGATGCCCTTAGGAAGGTTGTAACAAAATCAAAACTTTGGGGACTCAATCGGATTATTTGAATCCGTTACAATTAGAATCAGAGATAAGGAATAGTTCCAGATGCCCTTAGGAAGGTTGTAACAAAATCAAAACTTTGGGGACTCAATCGGATTATTTGAATCCGTTACAATTAGAATCAGAGATAAGGAATAGTTCCAGATGCCCTTAGGAAGGTTGTAACAAAATCAAAACTTTGGGGACTCAATCGGATTATTTGAATCCGTTACAATTAGAATCAGAGAGAACGAATAGTTCCAGATGCCCTTTGGGAGGTTGTAACAAAATCAGTACTTTGTGGAATTAATCGAGAATTTAAATAGGGACAAAATTTAAAAGCAAGTTCGGTCACTTCTAGGCATGTCGAGGTAATGCAGTCCTTAGAAAAATAGAAATGTGCCTCGCAGTAGAAATGATCTTGAATAATTTCAAACACTGTTAATTCTACATTTTATTCGACGTTGTAAAAGAGTTTATACAATTGAATTTCTAATCGCAGTGATAAAAATTTATAATACAATTACATTTATATACAATTTTTTCTACTTTAATTGTTAATTCACTCCTTTCTTTCCATTCCAAGTTCCGAGCAGTGTTATTCTTCCTTCAGTCCCATAAGTTATAGGACTCTTCTTTTTGATAAAATCTGCCAAGACGTCTATGAATTGAGGACCCCTGATGCGATTTCGATAGCCGTTCAAGTACGGTGGTGCGTACTTACTTTCATCGAGTAAAAAGTTTAACGTTGTAAGTCTATACCATTTGTTAAGATTAAGATTTTCGTAGATTGGAAGTTTGCAAGCTTGACATCTATATTGTCAACAAATTCAGTATAGGAAATATTAGTTTTTAAAAATTTGCCAAAGGTCGAGAAAAATTATACTTTACCTTACTTTCACGTCTACGACTCTATGGTAAGGCAGACTTGATAAATTGTAGGTGACTTGAATTCCAGACCATTGGTAGAATAATCTGCCTACGAATTCATTTTTAGAACGACTTTCCAGGACGGCTTTTTCTAGAAACTAAAATAGGAATACAGAAACAAATCTTTCAGTAGAATTTAAATTCTTAAATACGCACTAGATTTTTACCTTCAGGATACTTCTTCCTAGAAATTCGACTGTGTCCAGTGTATTCTCGAAAGGTTGAACTCCAACAATGTCTTCAAATCGAATTGTTTCGGGATCATTGCTGATACTGCTTCGAATTCCTCCGACGTTAATTACACCAATTGCCGCACGAGTCCAAAAAGATTTATTGTCATCCTTTCCAATGTTCTGAAAACAAATACCTTCATATTGTGAGGTGGGATTTTTATACCCCACGGAAAACTTAGCCTAATTCCTTTTGCAGGATAGACTATGCTAGGAATGCAAGAAGACTGGTGTCCGATAAAATGGAGAAGCAGTAAAAAATAATTGTGGTTCTACTTACGTAATCAACCATTGAGTCCGTAATCAAATTACCCATGTTGCATTCTCCTCTGCGGCACACATATTTTCCATCTAAATAAACCTTTGTCGATCCCACAATTTGCTTGCCTTTTATATCAGCCAACTTCTTCCAGGGTTTTAAAGCTTTCAGAACCTCTGGATCTAGAATTGAAAATGTAACAAAAGTGGAATAATATTGTCTAACAAATAGAAGACCAATTTTAAATTACCCTCGGGAATAGAGTGATCTAGGAGAATTGGATTCCCTTCCCAAAGAACAACCTCGTCACGCGAGTCGAACCACACCGTCAGGTTTCCTATGTACCTAAGAAAAAAAAATTCGAGTATCATTGAAAATGAGAATTAGTCTGCAAATTAGTTTCCAGACTTTAATGCCATTCCAAGACACCTATTTGTTTTGGAATTTGAAGAAATCATATTAATCATAAGAATTCTAATGATAATCTACAATCCTGTTTAGGGAACATTCGGTACTTTTTGACCAACCTTGTAAAAGCTGATGCTTGAACGATTAATACTGATCTCCCACTTTCTTGTTTCACGTGGACAGGGTATTCATCTTCGGGAATGTCTTGATAAGGTTCAGGACCTAGAATTCAAATAATTAATAAAATACTAAATGAGTGTTTAAATTCCTGATTATTTAAATTCTATCCGGATAAATATGGCTAGTTAAATAATACAAACTGACCAGTGTATAAAAATGTATGAGAATGTCCTCCAACAATAATATCAATATCAGGGCAATTGGCGGCAATTATTCGATCAATATCCAAACCACAATGACTGAGGACAATTAAAATTTCCACTCCTTTTGCTTTCAGATTTTTGACCTCGGCATTTATTGCTATCACTTCGTCGATAAATATTATGTTTTCTGTCCTACTAATCATCTTGGAATTTGCAAAATTACATTAGTAAGAAAGTTTACATTATAATAGAAGACCTTGCATACAAGTTTTCGAACTTTAAGAGATACTTTACTAACATAGCTAGTCGATAGCAGAGCACCTATTACTCCAATTTTTCTTCCGCTTTTCTCTATTATAGTACTATTGGTAAAAAGACCCTGGAACAATGAAAATCAGTATTCTGTCAGGATTAATTTTCCTCTGGAGGTTGATTATTAATTCCATAAATTTTAGAAGTGATGTTGAAAATTTGAGTATTCTTTATTTGAACTTAATTAACTTCTCTCTTTTTTTTAAAACGAGTTACTCTTTTTTTCACCTAATATGCTATCTACAGACCTTGTCTACTTCTCTGTCACCCACCATGTTATCTATGGACTTTGTGTTTTTTTCGTACATTCATTATTACCTTCTATACAAACTAATATAAACCATGGAGCATATGTGTCACATGGAAAAATATGAAAAAAAACCTTTTTTTAATAATTTTACTATTATATAATCTCATATGAAAAAGTTTTTAATAAAAGGGTTTTTTACTATTGTTTGTTTAAATGTGGTTTTTTTGTCATTTTATGATTTCTTTTATCGTTTATGGAGATTTTAAAGAAATAGTGACAGACCTATTTTGAGGTTATGTCTGAATGTTCCATGCTTGTTTATTTTTTTGACTTTTATTTTTGTCTGGTACGTATGTTGAGACACATAATTTATATTTTTACAAAAACCTATGTATCTGTGTGTGAGTCATTAGATCTGTGTATCTATTATATTGTCTTTTTACAGACGTTTTGTTCCGTTGTTTTCTGATGAGGATGCAGAATACTGCATCGAAACGCGTCAAATATTTGATGTAATTTAAATAAAGTTTAAAGCCATTAGGCCACAAGAAAGAAGGAAATCTTTACGTTGATTATTAATTTTGGAATTGTAATTTTTGTTTCTAGTGGAAATTGAGATTCACTTCTTACTTTCAATGTTGGTTCCTCAGTTATATCTAAATTCGCCACCACTACAGGGGACTTTACGTGCTTCAGGAATGGCACAAGTCCAGCTATTCCGTTATCAAAGTCATGATTTCCAATTGTCTGGAAATAAATAAAATATATTTGAGGGAATCTCAATATGATTAGCATGATCTTCTTAAACGGTTTTTTATTGAATCCTTCACCAATTAATCATTATGTTAATTACCATAACATCGTGAGGGAGCATGTTCATAAATTCAACAGTGACGTTCCACTTGAAGAGATTGTACCAAATGGTACCCTGATACATGTCACCGGCATTTAAAAAAATTCCATTCGGTCTTTCATTTAATAGCTTTTTACTTGCCGTGTAGACTCGAGCAACTCCTCCAATGCATGCACTTTCGTGTATTTCCTCATTGCAGATATCGGAAGCGGGTCCAGTTTGAAGAAACCTTACTCAAAAAGAAATTAGAATGTACACCCAATATCATATATGCCTTCCCTCCGGTTTGGACAACTTTTTGAAAAGCGGTGTGCCTTCTATAAAAATGTATTAAGTCTATGGCTTGTTACGCCATAGACATAAAACATTCTTATAGAAGGCGCAACACTTTTCAAAAAGTTGTCCAAACCGGAAGGAAGGCATACATGCTATTAGGTGTACACTCAGATGCATTAATACTGTCCTTCCGGTTTAAAGGAATTTTGAAAAGTCGTGTCATTTCAATCAAGTATTCTTAGTTCGTGACAAACGAATGTTCTCATATGTCATGAACTAAAAACATTTTGATAGAAATCATACGACTTTGCAAAATACCGTCAAACCGGAAGGACAGCATTGATGCATCTGAGTGTATATAAAAATTGATAATTGTGGGTTAATAGAGAAAAACTGCCAAGAACATTAATTTCACATATCGATGGATGTTACGAAGAAAAACACTCTAAAAATTTCTTTGCAAGAAAACTAACATTCCTGATTTTTAAATGAAAAAATGAAATTTTATTTTTAAAAACGAATTTAATTATATTAAATTTTTATGTAAATATTATAATACGAAAGAAAAAATTCGAAAAAACTCTTTTATTTGTGCCGAAAACTTAAAATGAAAACTGTATTTTTGGTTATATTTTCATCGGGAGTGTTTTTTTGTTCAGAATCTTGACTGTGTTTTTTTTTTCGTAACACCCGTCGATATTTTTATTATTTAAGAAAAACTGATAGTTTCAGGTTAGTTCTTCGCCCTTTGTCGTAGATAGCCAATGAAATGTGATCATTTTCAGAAACATCGAAACATTGAATCTTATCGACATTAGGTACACTCAGATGCATTAATGCTGTCCTTCCGGTTTAAAGGAGTTTTGAAAAGTCGGGTCATTTCTATCAAATATTCTTAGTTCGTGACATACGAATGTTCTCATATGTCATGAACTAAAAACATTTTGATAGAAATCATACGACTTTGCAAAATACCGTCGAACCGGAAGGACAGCATTAATGCATCTGAGTGTACATAACGAACAAAATAAAAGTTTGAATATTAAATATCAATTTAAATAGTTCTACGTGTATATTATTTGAAAAAGTAAATATTAATACCATTGTTGAGAGAAAAACATTTATCAATTAACTTGATTTATTCGCATTAAGACAAATTGTAGAAATTGGAAAAATTCAGACATTACCGATCGAACAGTGCGAGTTCTGCACTCTTGCCAAAAAAAAGCAAAACAACATAACAACATAACCTGAAAGTTGCCTGAAAGTGTCAAATTTTTCTACGCTTGTAATAAATAATTAGAAACCTTTAATTATTTTTTTCAACTATATAAGCAAAGTATATAGCTACCTCGTCAATTTCGCGCTTTTTGCATAACCTCAAAATTCATAAAAACAATCGTCTGCGATCCAAAACTACAATATTTCCTTAAAAAAATAAATTTCATAAATACCTGGCATGAAAATCATTGATATGTATAACCGAAAGTTCAAATAAATTCGCATTTTTCAAAGATCCTCGTATTGAAAAACTTGTTGCAAGTTGAAACACTAGAAACACTAAGAATAATTTAAATAACAATAATTTTAGACTGGACATATTTTTTTAAATATCTATTTTCTACTGACATCAAGGAAAACAACACCTGCATAACCGTTCCATTTGATGCTAACCCCTCTATCAGTGACTATTTAGATAAACAGTTGATATATCTCAATATTATTAAAAAAATCACTTATATTATCATTTTCCTGCAATCTTTTTTCAAACAATTAAAATAAGGTCAGATAGATATAAATTCAAGATTCAAAATAAGTGTGTGTTGGGTAATTTATTTTTTTTTCTCTTTCAACAATTTTCCCGAAGCGTAATATTGTGTGATAAAGTGGTTTATTCTTTTTTCTCACAGGGAACAATTAAAAATTATATCAAATAAAAGACCTTAGGAAAATTGATTTCATATACTTCGATATTATTATCAAGTGAGATGTTTATTGTTGGTGCGTTTGTACTGGCAGAAAAATAATTATGAACATATTTTTTATACGCGTACTTCTTTTTTAGTATTTTATTTACATTAAAAAAAATTTTTTATATTTGTTGAACATTTATTCAATATTTATTAATTAACAATTTTACCCTCTAGGCAATGGTGATTATTTTATTGATTTATAAATAATTTTCGAGTCCATTAGAAAAATATAAGAGAGAGGTTAGAAATTCGTACGCCATATTGGAACAGCCATTTTTAAATTTGTAAAAACCCCTAAGTTAGGGACTTTATATTATTTTTTTGTGTGTTATTTATAAAAAGTATAAAAAATATTTCTTTAAGACAAATACTAAAAAATGAATTAAATTTTCAAAAAATACAAATTTTGTTATTAAAAATTATAATAAGAGAAAAAATATTTTTAGAATGACACATTTATTTGTATCTACAAAAGATGTTTGTGAAATTAAATATGTTTATTAAAAAATTTAGACGCAAACTATAAAAATAGGAAAGTAATTATGTTGATGAAAGAAACCATCTATAAATTTACAGTTGTCACTGCAATTAATTAACAATCATTTTACATTCACTCAATAAAATTGGTAAAATTATGGCGATTGGAAATTTCAAACCGGTCCCCCGCTACTGAGTAGGTTGCCAAGAGATAAGTGTGTCAGAGAAAAAGTGTTTCACATTAAAGTACGTATTTGATTGTAAAAGAATAAAGATGATGGAGACTTGTGACAATAGCGAATTATTTCTTGACGAAGCTTGCATAACATTAAAAAGTTTATTAAAATTTGACACATGGTTGTACTCCTTATCATACGACTGCAATGAGGTAAGAATTTAGAAAAATTTATATAAACATATTTTACTCTATTTGTAAATAATTATACGAAAATTATGTTTAAAATCACATACTTTTGCTATTATAATTTTTTTTATTTTAACGATAATTCTGAGGCAGTGCGAAGACAATAAAAAATTAATTAATAATTAATATAATTGGAAAATAAATTACAGTTCACATGTGAATTTGATTCGGTGTTCTATTTAAAAATGAGAATGTAATACACGCTGTTAATCTCAATAGAAATGTGATGCTATACCTTTCTAATATATTCCGCATTGTTTTGTTTTCAAATTTTTAAAATTTTTTTACGCAGATGTCATAGAAAATATTTTAATAATAAAAAAATATTTTAACAATTGTATTTTTAAAGTCAAATTTGTTAGTAAAGATCATTAAGGCTTTTATGTACATAAATCCTGTAAATTTTCGAAAAATTCGTCCGCCATATTGGATCCGCCATTTTGAATTTTAAAAACCTGATCTCAAGTTTGTTAGCACAGATTTAAAAAACCTCCGAATAACCACTTTCGGGAATTTTTAAGAACTTTTTAAATCCTTTTTATCAAAAAGAAACCTACTTCCCTCAATCTTTATGGTAATTAATTTTGTGCTTTATTTCAGTGTCCATATACACGCTTGGAAAAAATTTCAGCGAATTCGAACTCTAGCGTCAAATTGAATACAGCTGAACGCTATAGATGGAGAATTTTAAAAAATAATGCATCTGACGAGTTTGAATCAGCAATAATATCAAGGTGAACCTTTCCCTCATATGTTGTGTTTAAAAAAATCCGCTTTACACCCTTTTCTGTAGCACAAAAAACCAAAAAGTTATCCGTAAAAAAGAATTTTATTCATTGTAGAAATTTCAAAACTTGGTACCTTTGGCAAATTTCAAAATCAAAAGTTTTTTCACTTCTTTCCTGAAAATTTGAACAAAAATAATTGGCATTATGTGAGTTAGTAAGAGACAATAATTGTTACCGATGTGTCTTAAATTCTGAGTAGTTCAAAAATATTAACTTTTATTTTTTTCAGAGACTTCTTGCTATGTCAGTTTGAACCCAATGTAGGGCAATTTGGACATTATGATTTAACAGTTAATGAGACGAATTGTATTTTTGAAACCATTAAAGACCCCATAAATCCATACATATGTGAGTATGACGCATCTTTATTATACAATTATTTCGGTCATTTAAATATATTTTTTTTAAAATCTAAATATTCAGAATTGCAATCAGTGGCCACAAAAACCGCCTGGTTTGAAATGTCATAAGAATCATATTTTTAATATGGCTACATCTCTCCTTGAGAAATTTAAGACTCATTAAAGTAGTGACTTAAAATTAAGGTCGCTTTTTGTTCCTTTGTCTTTTTTTTATTATTTAACAAATGATAAACAATTTTAATATTTATTTTTATGTTTTAATTTTATTTTTAATTTTCATCTAACCGCAAAACGAATGAAATGTTTGACAATGGGTAAGGAATGAACGTTAGCTACACTTTGAATTTAGTAATTTTTAAATTTTGAGAAATTTTATATTTAGCACTAGGATATTTTACATAAAAATGTAATAATAAATAATAATAATAACCGAATTGTAATAGCAAAATAATAATAAATTATAACAATAACAACCGAAATATAATATCGAAAAATAATAAACTGTCATAAAGAAATCAATAACAAATTATAACAACTAAAAAAAATTACTAACTAACAAAACAAATTATAATTAAAAAAAATTAAATTGTAAAAGCAAATTATTCTTAAATATAATAAAATCACTCAGAGGAAACGAGAAACAGAAGCACTTCCCTTGATGACTTCGCCCAAAAATAACATTGACAGCAGGTTTATTTATTCAATTTAATTTCAATGAGTTCTTATAATATACAAAGTATAATTTTTATCTTTGTTACGACAACGTAACCTATTTTCAATAAATAATAATAAAATGTATTATAATAATTGTTAACAATAGTAACAATCACAATTAATAGTAATAACAATAAAAGTAGTAATAATAATAGTTATAATAAAGTTAATATCAATAATTATTTAAATATTATTAATAATAAATTACAATAATAATAATAATAATAATAAACAATAATAACTAATAACAGACTCGTAATAATTAGAAAAGTATAACAATCTAATCATAACAATAACTTCAATAATAATAATAAAAAAATAATAATAATTGGAATAAAGACAAGCAACTTCCTCTTTCGACGCATTTTTCTAGCACAAAAATTAAAAAAGCTACAGAGGTTTTTCCAAAATCACAAACTTTTTTTCATTTTGAAAATACAATTTTCGGTAACTTTTTGCCAGTTTATTTTTGAACGGTTTTTGACATTTTTCCTATTAACTGGAACAAAACCATGCAACTTCTTCTTTAGACGCATTTTTCTAGGACCAAAATTAAAAAAGTTACAAAGGTTTTTCCAAAATCACAGACTTTTTTTCATTTTGAAACTTCAATTTTCGGTAACTATTTGCCAGTTTATTTTTTAAGGGTTTTTGAAATTTTTCCTGTTAACTGGAACAAAACCATGCAACTTCTTCTTTAGACGCATTTTTCTAGGACCAAAATTAAAAAAGTTAAAAAGGTTTTTCCAAAATCACAGACATTTTTCATTTTGAAACTTCAATTTTCGGTAACTTTTTGCCAGTTTATTTTTTAAGGGTTTTTGAAATTTTTCCTATTAACTGGAACAAAACCACGCAACTTCTTCTTTAGACGCATTTTTCTAGGACCAAAATTAAAAAAGTTACAAAGTTTTATCCAAAATCACAGACTTTTTTTTATTTTGAAACTTCAATTTTCGGTATCTTTTTGCCAGTTTATTTTTTCAGGGTTTTTGAAATTTTTCCTATTAACTGGAACAAAACCACGCAACTTCTTCTTTAGACGCATTTTTCTAGGACCAAAATTAAAAAAGTTACAAAGTTTTATCCAAAATCACAGACTTTTTTTTATTTTGAAACTTCAATTTTCGGTATCTTTTTGCCAGTTTATTTTTTAAGGGTTTTTGACATTTTTCCTATTAACTGGAACAAAACCACGCAACTTCTTCTTTAGACGCATTTTTCTAGGACCAAAATTAAAAAAGTTACAAAGTTTTATCCAAAATCACAGACTTTTTTTTATTTTGAAACTTCAATTTTCGGTATCTTTTTGCCAGTTTATTTTTTCAGGGTTTTTGAAATTTTTCCTATTAACTGGAACAAAACCACGCAACTTCTTCTTTAGACGCATTTTTCTAGGACCAAAATTAAAAAAGTTACAAAGTTTTATCCAAAATCACAGACTTTTTTTTATTTTGAAACTTCAATTTTCGGTATCTTTTTGCCAGTTTATTTTTTAAGGGTTTTTGACATTTTTCCTATTAACTGGAACAAAACCACGCAACTTCTTCTTTAGACGCATTTTTCTAGGACCAAAATTAAAAAAGTTACAAAGTTTTATCCAAAATCACAGACTTTTTTTTATTTTGAAACTTCAATTTTCGGTATCTTTTTGCCAGTTTATTTTTTAAGGGTTTTTGAAATTTTTCCTATTAACTGGAACAAAACCACGCAACTTCTTCTTTAGACGCATTTTTCTAGGACCAAAATTAAAAAAGTTACAAAGTTTTATCCAAAATCACAGACTTTTTTTTATTTTGAAACTTCAATTTTCGGTATCTTTTTGCCAGTTTATTTTTTAAGGGTTTTTGACATTTTTCCTATTAACTGGAACAAAAGCATGCAACTTCTTTAGACGAATTTTTCTAGGACCAAAAGTAAAAAAGTTACAAAGGTTTTTCCAAAATCACAGACATTTTTTCATTTTGAAACTTCAATTTTCGGTAACTTTTTGCCAGTTTATTTTTTAAGGGTTTTTGAAATTTTTTCTATTAACTGGAACAAAACCATGCAACTTCTTCATTAGTCGCATTTTTCTAGGACCAAAATTAAAAAAGTTACAAAGGTTTTTCCAAAATCACAGACATTTTATCATTTTGAAACTTCAATTTTCGGTAACTTTTTGCCAGTTTATTTTTGAACGGTTTTTGACATTTTTCCTATTAACTGGAACAAAAGCATGCAACTTCTTCTTTAGACGAATTTTTCTAGGACCAAAAGTAAAAAAGTTACAAAGGTTTTTCCAAAATCACAGACTTTTTATTCTTTTGAAACTTCAATTTTCGGTAACTTTTTGCCATTTTATTTTTTAAGGGTTTTTGACATTTTTCCTATTAACTGGAACAAAACCATGCAACTTCTTCTTTAGACGCATTTTTCTAGGACCAAAATTAAAAAAGTTACAAAGGTTTTTCCAAAATCACAGACTTTTTTTTATTTTGAAACTTCAATTTTCGGTAACTTTTTGCCAGTTTATTTTTTAAGGGTTTTTGAAATTTTTCCTATTAACTGGAACAAAACCAAGCAACTTCTTCTTTAGACGCATTTTTCTAGGACCAAAATTAAAAAAGTTACAAAGTTTTATCCAAAATCACAGACTTTTTTTTATTTTGAAACTTCAATTTTCGGTATCTTTTTGCCAGTTTATTTTTTAAGGGTTTTTGAAATTTTTCCTATTAACTGGAACAAAACCACGCAACTTCTTCTTTAGACGCATTTTTCTAGGACCAAAATTAAAAAAGTTACAAAGTTTTATCCAAAATCACAGACTTTTTTTTATTTTGAAACTTCAATTTTCGGTATCTTTTTGCCAGTTTATTTTTTAAGGGTTTTTGACATTTTTCCTATTAACTGGAACAAAAGCATGCAACTTCTTCTTTAGACGAATTTTTCTAGGACCAAAAGTAAAAAAGTTACAAAGGTTTTTCCAAAATCACAGACATTTTTTCATTTTGAAACTTCAATTTTCGGTAACTTTTTGCCAGTTTATTTTTTAAGGGTTTTTGAAATTTTTTCTATTAACTGGAACAAAACCATGCAACTTCTTCATTAGTCGCATTTTTCTAGGACCAAAATTAAAAAAGTTACAAAGGTTTTTCCAAAATCACAGACATTTTATCATTTTGAAACTTCAATTTTCGGTAACTTTTTGCCAGTTTATTTTTGAACGGTTTTTGACATTTTTCCTATTAACTGGAACAAAAGCATGCAACTTCTTCTTTAGACGAATTTTTCTAGGACCAAAAGTAAAAAAGTTACAAAGGTTTTTCCAAAATCACAGACTTTTTATTCTTTTGAAACTTCAATTTTCGGTAACTTTTTGCCATTTTATTTTTTAAGGGTTTTTGACATTTTTCCTATTAACTGGAACAAAACCATGCAACTTCTTCTTTAGACGCATTTTTCTAGGACCAAAATTAAAAAAGTTACAAAGGTTTTTCCAAAATCACAGACTTTTTATTCTTTTGAAACTTCAATTTTCGGTAACTTTTTGCCAGTTTATTTTTAAAGGGTTTTTGACATTTTTCCTATTAACTGGAACAAAACCATGCAACTTCTTCTTTAGACGCATTTTTCAAGGAACAAAATTAAAAAAGTTACAAAGGTTTTTCCAAAATCACAGACATTTTTTCATTTTGAAACTTCAATTTTCGGTAACTATTTGCCAGTTTATTTTTTAAGGGTTTTTAAAATTTTTCCTATTAACTGGAACAAAACCATGCAACTTCTTCTTTAGACGCATTTTTCTAGGACCAAAATTAAAAAAGTTACAAAGTTTCTTCCAAAATCACAGACTTTTTTTTATTTTGAAACTTCAATTTTCGGTATCTTTTTGCCAGTTTATTTTTTAAGGGTTTTTGACATTTTTCCTATTAACTGGAACAAAAGCATGCAACTTCTTCTTTAGACGAATTTTTCTAGGACCAAAAGTAAAAAAGTTACAAAGGTTTTTCCAAAATCAGAAAAATTTTTTTATTTTGAAACTTCAATTTTCAATATCTTTTTGCCAGTTTATTTTTTAAGGGTTTTTGACATTTTTCCTATTAACTGGAACAAAACCATGCAACTTCTTCTTTAGACGCATTTTTCTAGGACCAAAATTAAAAAAGTTACAAAGGTTTTTCCAAAATCAGAAAAATTTTTTCATTTTGAAACTTCAATTTTCGGTAACTTTTTGCCAGTTTATTTTTTAAGGGTTTTTGAAATTTTTCCTGTTAACTGGAACAAAACCATGCAACTTCTTCTTTAGACTCATTTTTCTAGGACCAAAATTTTAAAAGGTACAAAGGTTTATCCAAAATCAGAAAAATTTTTTTATTTTGAAACTTCAATTTTCGGTAACTTTTTGCCAGTTTATTTTTGAACGGTTTTTGACATTTTTCCTATTAACTGGAACCAAGCCATGCAACTTCTTCTTTAGACGCATTTTTCTAGGACCAAAATTCAAAAAGTGACAAAGGTTTTTCCAAAATCAGAAAAATTTTTTTATTTTGAAACTTCAATTTTCAGTAACTTTTTGCCAGTTTATTTTTTAAGGGTTTTTGACATTTTTTCTATTAACTGTAACAAAACCATGCAACTTCTTCTTTAGACGCATTTTTCTAGCACCAAAATTAAAAAAGTTACAAAGGTTTCTCCAAAATCAGAAAAATATTTTCATTTTGAAATTTCAATTTTCGGTAACTTTTAGCCAGTTTATTTTTTAAGGGTTTTTGACATTTTTCCTATTAACTGGAGCAAAACCATGCAACTTCTTCTTTAGACGCATTTTTCTTGGACCAAAATTTAAAAAGGTACAAAGGTTTCTCCAAAATCAGAAAAATTTTTTCATTTTGAAACTTCAATTTTCGGTAACTTTTTGCCAGTTTATTTTTTAAGGGTTTTTGAAATTTTTCCTGTTAACTGGAACAAAACCATGCAACTTCTTCTTTAGACTCATTTTTCTAGGACCAAAATTAAAAAAGTTACAAAGGTTTTTCCAAAATCAGAAAATTTTTTTCATTTTGAAACTTCAATTTTCAGTAACTTTTTGCCAGTTTATTTATTAAGGGCTTTTGACATTTTTCCTATTAACTGGAACAAAACCATGCAACTTCTTCTTTAGTCGCATTTTTCTAGGACCAAAATTAAAAAAGTTACAAAGGTTTTTCCAAAATCACAGACATTTTTTCATTTGAAACTTTAATTTTCGGTAACTTTTTGCCAGTTTATTTTTTAAGGGTTTTTGACATTTTTCCTATTAACTGGAAGAAAACCATGCAACTTCTTCTTTAGACGCATTTTTCTAGGACCAAAATTAAAAAAGTTACAAAGGTTTTTCCAAAATCAGAAAATTTTTTTCATTTTGAAACTTCAATTTTCGGTAACTTTTTGCCAGTTTATTTTTTAAGGGTTTTTGACATTTTTCCTATTAACTGGAACAAAACCATGCAACTTCTTCTTTAGACGCATTTTTCTAGGACCAAAATTAAAAAAGTTACAAAGGTTTTTCCAAAATCACAGACATTTTTTTATTTTGAAACTTCAATTTTCAATATCTTTTTGCCAGTTTATTTTTTAAGGGTTTTTGACATTTTTCCTATTAACTGGAACAAAACCATGCAACTTCTTCTTTAGACGCATTTTTCTAGCACCAAAATTAAAAAAGTTACAAAGGTTTTTCCAAAATCACAGACATTTTTTCATTTTGAAACTTCAATTTTCGGTAACTTTTTGCCAGTTTATTTTTGAAGGGTTTTTGACATTTTTCATATTAACTGGAGCTGGTTTTGTTTCATATTTATTAAATAATTAATGAGTAGATGTCCAAGAAAATCTCAATTATATTAAAATAATTTAAAGGGTATCATAAAAATTTCTTATTCTCCACTGAAGGTAAGGAGAAGAAAATCATGTTTATTATACTGTGCAAGTATAGAAAATACTGATTTAATTGTGGGGTGATTAATTTTTAAATATATTTAGTGGCATAAACCAGTAAAATATAATCCAATTGTATCAAAGAATATTATATATTAATTATAGCATTTTTTTAAATTTTCGAGCAACTAGCTCTAGACGGATTTCGCTGGACTGACCCTATAACTATATCTGCTTAAAAAGATGTGATCATATTTTTAAGTCACCACTTTAATGAGTCTTGATTTTGACCCTTTTGATGTTATCCGAATCGTCTTCGTTTATATACTAAACAAAAATTACTTTTCAGCACTTGCTATAGCAATTGGAATTGTCGTAAGCCTCCTTTTTGGTTTATCGATACTGAACTACTTGATAAAAACTTTGCTAAGAATCATTCATAAAGTGGATCTAGCAAACACACAAGAGAAAGTGAAAAGAAAAAGCCGTGTTAGAGCTATTGATACAGTTAGAGGGTGAGTAATGTAAATTTGGGTGATAAAATTATTTTTCTAAGAGGACTTACAAACGTAGCATATTAGCCAGAAGTGTTCTGGATAAGATGGTACTTTTTTATCGAACAACTAAAACGTTACGTTTTAACACCTAATAATTCTGTCTGTCGACAAATAAAATTAAGAATCAATTTGTAACCCTTTGGGACTATTAACTTTTCTCAGGATCAGCATACTCTTTATGATATTCGTAAATAATGGAGCTGCAGGTTACCCTCTTTTGGAACATGCAACATGGAATGGTCTACGAATTGGTGATCTAGTATTTCCCTGCTTCCTCTGGATAATGGGTGTCTGTATACCTCTGTCCCTATTCTCTCAACTTTCCCGCAATGTCTCTAGATTTACAATTTGTCTGTCGATCATAAAGGTAATCTATAAATTCAGTTGTAGAAATTTAATTCCTTTAGTTTATTTTTAAACCTCTTAATTGCCGATGGCAAAGATTTAGGTTATCAAATCTTTGCCATCGGTAGTTAAGATAAAGTTGGTACGTATCAATGAAATTTTTAATTTAATTTAATCCTTCTATGTAGCGTAGCATTTGGTTGTTCCTCATTGGAGTATCTTTAAACACTCTTGTCACTGGATCCCAGCTGGAAGAGATTAGAATTTTTGGAGTACTCCAAAGGTTTGGGATTGCCTACCTAGTTAGCGGGTGCTTATACGCTCTTCTAACTTCAAGAACGAAGGAAGAGGTTTGTGGGAGATTTTCTTTATTTGTTGCATAAGTGTTATTTTAAAAAATACTGATTATTGCAGAGAATTATTTTTAAAAACTTTGCTGATGTTGTATCATTATGGTTGCAATGGATTGTCGTCCTGGGTATTGTGGTTGTTCACTGTGTCATTACTTTTAAACTTGATGTTCCCGAATGTCCCAGGTATGTATTTTAGGTGTAATTCGGAACTGTTATCTTTAATTAAAGGGAACAATTTTTAGGGGTTATTTAGGTCCTGGTGGACGGCATGCTTATGGTAAGTTCTTGAATTGCACTGGTGGTTCAGCAGGTTATATTGACAAAGTAGTACTTGGCGCAAGTCATATTTACCAATGGCCAGCGATACGTTCTGTATACGGATCCGATGCTTTTGATCCTGAAGGTATACTAGGTAAGAAGTTTTAGATTTTTTCATGGAAAATCTGTCCCAAAAATAAAAAAGTCTGGATCAAAGTTGTGTGGGGCTTGTCGCTTTTGTTCTGGTCAACCCACGAAAAACTTTGGCTGTTTGAATTAATTTCTTAACGGATTTTACCCAAAACAAATCAAACACTCCAATCATGATACAATTTCCATAGAAGTCCACAATAATTTCTGCTTTTAGGTTGCCTGACGTCTATCTTACAAGTTTTTCTAGGCATTCAATCCGGAACGACTTTACTTTACTACCGTGATTGGAAGCAAAGAGTCCCAAGATGGATTGCTTTGGCATTATTTCTTAGTGTCCTGGGATACATTCTCCATTCACTGAACATCATTCCAATAAATAAAAGTTTGTGGTCACTTTCCTTCGTATTTGTCACGACGTCCTGCTCACTAGTTTTACTCTCTATCTGCTATATTCTGGTCGACGTTGTTAAAATCTGGAAAGGAGGACCCTTCCGGATTCCTGGTAGGTCTACTAATGGGAACCTAGCCCAACATTTATAACTGAATGATTAAACTACTCTTTTTCCTAGGCATGAACGCTCTAGTCATGTACATTGGACACATGGTTTGTTACCAAATTTTTCCATTCCATTGGAAAATTGGAAATATGAAAACACATGAAATGCTATTAGCGGAAACATTGTGGTGCGTGTGTTTGTGGATTGTCATTGCATATGTATTACATAAGCGAAAAATATTTATAACCTTATAAGTTATAAAACACGATATTCGAATTGTGAAAGTGTTTTCAACAACACAAGTTAAACAACAAGTGTTTAACTCCTTAACTGCCTTGGCAAATATTTGATGGCCGAAAACTTTGCCATGACAGTTAAGGTAGTTAATAAGATTTCAATTGTGTATTTTTCATATTTGGAAATAAATATACAAAAAATTATAAATACCTGTAGTTCTACTAACCATATTTTTAATTAAATACGACTTGACACTTCCACTTCAGAGAAAATTCTGTCTGAACAATTTTCACGAACAGAAACGACTAGCTAAATACCGGTTTTGAGTTACTTAGTTCCTCAATTTTTCTTCACCGGTTTCTAGGCAACTCTGTCTTCTGACTTATCCTACCAATTCTCGATCATGGTTCAGGGTCGATTCCGAAAGATGGCGCGTGAAAAATCACATCGTTTGACTTTCTATAAAATTTCATGAACTGTGGCTTGTTATGACTTTAGACCTTTAGCAGACCTTTAGTAACGGCTTTTTGAAAAGTCGTGACAAATAACCTTCAAAATTTTGTTAAATGTTAGATAGGAATAGAATGTTAGAAAGAAAATTTAGACGAAAATAATAATTATTGAAATAGAAAATATTTCCTTAAACATTTTTATTAGTTGTTGGTCAAATTTACAAATTAAGGGGGTATATACATGTCAAGAGGGCATATTTTTCTAAAATTTTTTTAAAAAATGAAATAAATACAACGACTGTTAAAATAAGTCAAAGTTACTTTTATTATTTAAGTTGATCTTGATTTTTTTTATTGAAAAATATTAATATGATGTAAAAAGTTTATTCCTTGAGGCCGCAGATAAAAAAAACGTTTAACAGTGCGTGAACGATGATTACAAATGGGACGCATGATGATCTGAAATAAAAGAACAAGAACATTTTAATTATATAGTTTATGGTTGAACGAAAAATTTCAAATACGGTTACAGGTAAGTAAATTTTGCTAAAATTCAATTGTTTTACAAATTTTTAAATAGAATTCTTCAAAAATACTTCAAAAATAAAATTTCAATTACATACGAGTTTCTAAATTTTTTAAAAATTTGATTGTTTTACAAATTTTTAATTCGAGTTCTTCAAAAATACGATTATGATGATAATTAAAACATAAAATTTATTTGAATGAAATTTGACAAACTTTTTATAACTGATTCAATTATATTTAAAATTATTCTCGAAAATCGATTATTTAAAAAAAATTTCATTACATTTTTTCAAAAACTAACTTTTTCGGAATTTCTAAATTAAATTATTCAAAACTTTAAGAAATTAAAAAAAATCTAATTAGTAATTTTTTTAAATAAAAATTCTAATATTTTTATACTTTTGCTATCCTTAAATATGCAAAAAATTTAATTTAAAAATCTTTTAAAGATTAATAAATTCTAAAATTTCTTTTATAACGTTTTAAATGTTTTTAATTATTTTAAATGCAACTAAGAACAAATTCTTTCAAATCAATTTAACTACGAGAATTGAATTATTTAAGAAAAATTTTAATTTTTGAAAATTCATAAAATTTCAATGTATTTTCAAAAATAGAATTATATTTATAAGTAATTTTTGAAGAAGAAGTAATAAAATTCATTAAACTATGAAATTTATATTTTACTAAAATTTTACAAAATTTTCAATTGTATCAATTTTTTGAAACTATTTTCAGAAAACAATTAACTTTAAAAAGAATTTAATTGCATTTTTTAAATAAATCTTTTTGAAATTTCTAAATTAAATTATTCAATTTAATTTAATCAATTAACTTTAAAAAGAATTTAATTGCATTTTTCAAATAAATCTTTTCGGAATTTCTAAATTAAATTATTGTCTGAATTTAAATTTCTATTAAAAATTATTTAAAATTTTAACATTATTTGTTAAACAATAAATTAAAATCTTTTTTTTAATTATTTTCCCACAGGAATACATTGAAATTACATTCTTTCTGCAAATTTCAACTATTATTTTTCTAAAATTTAATCATTTTTTTAAAATTGCCGAATAAAATTATTCAAAACTTTAAAAAATTAAAAATAAACATTGTAATTAGTAATTTTTTAAAATGAAAATTTGAATATTTTTTTATACTTTTGCTCTTTTTAAATTTACAAAGAAATTTATTAATCTTGTAAAATTTGATTAATTCCTAAAAATTAAAATTTCTGTTACAACGCTTTAAATATTCAATAATTTTCTGAAATTTTAAATGACAATTTTTTCAAAATTATTTTCTATCATAATTCAAATACGAGAATTAAATTTTTTCAAATGGGACAATTTTTCTAAATTATTATTTTTTTTAAATGCAATTATATTTATAGAATTCAATTATTTTTAGAAATAGTGAAATTCTTCACCGAAATTCAATTATTTTAGAAAAATTTTAATAACATTTTTGGAAATGTTTGAAAATTATTTTCATGATTAATAAAACTTATCGCAAGATTTTAATTAATTTTTAAAATTTTTTTATTTTTATTTTTTTTAATACAATATTTTAATTAAATTCCTCATAAAATGGAATTCTCTTAAAATTTTTATTAAAATGTGTCAAAAGAATTCAATTATTTAAAAAGTTGATAAAATTCTTTATGAGAATTAAATTTTAACAAAAATTCATTTATTCGATAAAGTATTTATTTTTCAATTTAAATAATTGAATTTTTCTAGAATTTTCTAATAAAAATTTATTAAAAAATGCAATTACCGAATAATCGATTTATTGTTTATGAAAATCATTGAATTATTGCAACGAATTTTATTACAGTTTTTTCAAATAATTGAATTTTTTGACAAAATTTACTACTTTTGAAAATAATGGAATTCTTGCGAAGGATTTTATTAGGATTTTTATAAATATAATAAAATTTTTGTTGAAAAATTCCATTGTTATTTAAATTATAAGATAACAAAATAGACTTTTAGTTAAAAATAACTAAAAAAGTTTAATTTCAGAAAAGTTACAAATAATTACGGAAATTCAAAATGTCAAAAGTAATAAAATTTTTCGCAGAAATTCAATTATATTCAAAAATTAAAAAAATTCTTGCCATTACAATTATATCTTTAAAAATACAAAAATTCTTCTCCAAAATTCTATTATGTTTAGCATTTTTTTTTTTAAATTCTCGTCAAAATTTCAATTATCTTTGTAAATAAAACAATTCTTCTTCGAAATTCAATTATTTTTAAAAACTTTAATAAAATTCTTGGAAAAATTTCACAGGAATTCAATTATTTAATATAAAAAATTTCAAATAATTTTTCGAAAAGTATCAATTATTTAAAAAGAATTTTATAAAATTTGTCGCAAGAGTTTAGTTATTGAATAAAATTTAACAAAGTTCTTTTCAAGAATTCAATTATTTTTAGAAATAGTAAAATTCTTCACCGAAATTCAATTATTTTAGAAAAATTTTAATAACATTTTTGGAAATTTTTTAAAATTATTTTCATGAATAATAAAATTCATCGCAAGATTTTAATTAATTTTGGATACAATATTTTAATCAAATTCCTCGAAAAATGTAATTATTCTTAAAAATTTTATTAAGTCAAAAGAATTCAATTATTTAAAAATTTGTTGATAAAATTCTATATGAGAATTCAATTTTAACAAACATTCAATTATTCAATAAATTATTTATTTCTTAATTTAAATAATTGAATTTTTCTAGGATTTTCTAATAAAAATTTATTAAAAAATAAAAATTACCGAATAATCGATCTATTGTTTATGAAAATAATTGAATTATTACAAACGAATTTTATTACAATTTTTTCAAATAATTGAATTTTTTGAGAAAATAAACTATACTTTTAAAAATAATTGAATTGTTGCGAAGGATTTTATTGGGATTTTTGTAAGTAATTAAATTTTTGTTGAAAAATTTCATGTTTATTTAAATCATAAGAAAACATTACGAATTCTTTCTGTTTTGTAACAATATTCTTATAAATTGTTGAGTTTTAAAAAGGTTTAAATTTGAATGTTCTGAAGAATTTTAATTTCTGTGGAAAAGTAAAAATTAAATACTTATTTAAAAAGTTAGTTATCGATGTTTTTGAATAATTTTAATAATAATTTTACAATTAATGAAATTTGTGAATAAATTTAATAGAACTCTTTTTTTTGAGTATCTAATCAGAATATTTTTTATGGCCAGGGAAAAAGTGAGAATTTGTCTGGAAATCAGGGAAAAATAAAATTAAATATTTGTGGCAACGCTGATTATTTTTAAATTTATAATAATAATAATAATAATAATAATAATAATAATAATAATAGTAGTAGTAGTAGCAGAATTAAAAATATTATTATTATTATTATTATTATTATTATTATTATTATTATTATTATTATTATTATTATTATTATTATTTGTGACGCGATCTGAAGAAAGGGACCTTAGAAGCAAATCACTTTAAGGTTATGTTAGTGTTACATTTTCGTTGATTAAAAGTTTCCTTTACTTTTTGAAAATTATAATTAGTGTTTAATAAATATTTCAGTTATAATAAATACTTAAATATTAATGATTCACATTAACAGTTGATAATTTTTTTGTATTTTCATTAAAAAAATTGCAAACATAACCTATAATTTTTTGCTTCTAAGGTCCCTTTCTTCAGATCGCGTCACATTTTTATTATTATTATTATTATTATTACTATTATTATTATTATTATTATTATTATTATTATTATTATTATATATTTTATTATTATCATAGGGAATTTTTAGTTGTTTTTCTTTAGTAAAGGGAAACTTTTTTGATGAATTTTTAAACTTACCCAAAATTATAGTTTTTAGAGCCGTAATAATAATTCCTTGAGTTAAAGTGCGGCAATTGTTTTCTGAGATGTTGTGTAAATAACCAAAATTCGAGAAAAGCGGTATAGATTTTTTTTCCGAAAATGATGCCCTCTAGGATAGTATTATTATTATTATAAACGTAAAATTAGTGTACTATTTCAAAGTACCATTTTTTATAGACTTTATTAGCGTCCTGTTGATTATAGAGTTTTTGATTTTGATCATGTGCCTCGTGAGCAGCTTCATCCTCGTGTCCCTTATGCTCACTAAAATGTCGTCCATTTTCAAAATCACCCTTATTTCGATTATGTTGCTCCTGATATTCTTCATTAAGATGACCATTGGCGTAGTGACTTCCATTGTCGTGTTGCTTCTCACTATAATCAGCCTCATCATTCTCTTCATGACCGTGATCGTAATTCTCATCATAGAAATCCGTTTGCTTTTTATATTCGTCCAATTTGTGAACAACATGATGACCCTTTATGCTGTGTCCTTTTTCATAATTGCCCTCCTCGTGAAAATTGCCACCCTTCTCGCCCTCTTCGCCCTTACGATGCACAACATAGTAACCATCGTCGTGATGATATTTTGCTTGAGCATCATTTTGATTATTGTAATTCTCACTGTGTTGACTATTCTCATTATTACCCCTATCACCTCTATCGTAGTGGTGAATAATTTCATAAGCATTATTCACTTTTCCTCCATTCTCGGAATTGTAATCGGAATTCCGCTCACCACCGTCACCCCTCTCCCACTTATGTTCAGTTGCTGCAAATTTTGAATCATCGAAATTATTCAAAATCCCGTACGACTTCACCAATGCTAACGTACACAATATTAAAGAAATATTGAAAATTGAATTCCAAAAATACATTTTGTTTTCAAAATATTGTGACTATAGAAAGAGCCAAATTATTGATGTAATTCCGTTCACTACTGAAATTGGTGTGACAAATTTAATTCCAATTCGAATCTAATTATATTTATATCAAAGTTGAATAAAGGGAAATAAAATATTTAAAGAAGAAGTCGACCTATCACCTTGATTTGTTCACAACTTTTTTTTCTTTGCGACACCATTCTCCTTAACCTGCTTAAAATCTGTTAATGTCACTTTTTTCTTCCTTCAAAATTGTGTAACATTTATAGTCAATTTTAATTTTTTGCAAAAAAACAGTTTCTATTTTTTTTAAATAATGGCAAAAAAATTTAAAAAAGCATTCATTTTTTTAGTGAGGAAAATAAAAGAAATATTTTCATTACTTACAGATGTAAATAATAAAAATATGCGATATTTGTGATGAATAAAAATTTGTGTGTGACGCTTTTACTTTCCCTTTTTTTATTGATAGAAATTTTTACGGCTTGTTGGAGAGGCAAAAAAAAAAACGTTATTCTTATCGTAATAGTTGTAATTATCATCTGTCTAGTGTTTATTCAAGCATAAAGGTCGTTTATGTTGAAATTTGTATATATTTTTGTTAAATCTATTGTTTCTTATTCATTCTTTATGGACGAAAATTTTAACGAATAATCTCAATCTCAATGACAGGTGAAAATATTTTCTAGTATTATAATTATATATAGTATTCAATATATTAACCCATTCGTGTCACTTTTACAAATTTGAACCAATTTTGCTCATGAAAAACCATTTAACATAAATATCATGTCATTAAATTCATTTAACATAAAATTTAACATAATTTTAACATATTGTTAAATGTTATGTTAAATGTCTTTTATGTCAAATAAAAGTTATGTTAAATAAACTTAAGGTCAAATAAAAGTTATCTTAAATATCTTTTATGGTAAATGAACTTTATGTTAAATAAAATTTGTGTCAAATGAAATTATATTAAATAATGACATTTATGTCCAATAAAAATTTAGTTAAATGTCTTTTATGTGAAATGAACTTTATGTCAAATAAAACTTATGTTAAATGTCTTCTATGTCAAATGAAAATTTTTTTCAATTTAAAGGTTATGTTAAATGACTTTTATGTCAAGTAAAAGTTATGTTAAATGTCTTTTATGTTAAATGAAATTTATGTCAAATAAAAGTTATGTTAAATGATATTTATGTCAAATAAAAGTTATGTCAAATGAAAGTTATGTTAAATGTACTTTATGTCATATAAAAGTTATGTTAAATCAACTTTATGGCAAATAAAAGTTATGTTAAATAAACTTAAGATCAAATAAAAGTTATGTTAAATATCTTTTATGTTAAATGTCTTTTATATCAAATGAAATTTATGTCAAATAAAAGTTACGTTAAATAAAAATTATGTTAAATGAATTTATGTCAAATAAAAGTTATGTTAAATCAACTTTATGGCAAATAAAAGTTATGTTAAATGAACTTTATGTAAAATAAAAGTTATGTTAAATGAACTTTATGTCAAAGGAAATTTATGTCAAATGAGAATTATATAAAATGACAATTTTATGCCAATTGAAATTTATGTCTAGAAAAATTTTACCTAAAATGAATTTTCTCTCAAATATAAAACTTATATCAATTGAAATATATGTCAAGTGATTTTCACGTCAAATAAAAGTCAAATCAATTGTATTTTTACTAAAAATGGAAATTATGCTAAATAATTTTCATGTCAAATAGAATATTTGTTGAATTAGTTTTATGTCAAATGATATTATATTTGTCATATAAATTTTATGTTTAATGAAATTTTTCTATAAAACATTACCTTATTTGTTGAAATAAATTAATAAATTAATATTAAATATTTGAATTAGAATTAAAATAAAAAATTTTTATATAGAATGCCTATTTTATTATACTTTTATATTTTTTTATATTTATATTTTACTATTACTGAAATGTATGTGAAATAAATTTCAAATTAAATGTTTTTTTATACCAAACAGATTTTATGTCAAATGATATTTATGTTAAATGGTTTTATGTTAAATGAGTATTATATCAAATAAGATTTTGAAATTGGTCATGTCTCTCTGTTAATTCTACAAATCTGAAGTCAAATTTTCAAAATTCAAAATGGCGGATTCAATATGGCGGATATTTTTTTCAAAATTGATAAAATTCGTTAAAAACTTGTTGCTCCAGAGGCTTTTAGGACCGCTAATTACAAAAAATCTAAAGTCAGATTTTTATCATTCAAAATGGCTGCCCCGGAAACCCTTGAGTAACAAGTTTTAAGCGATAATTCGAAAAAAAATTTTAAAAACAAATACCGGCCATTTTGAATTTTGGAAATTTGACTTCAAATTCGTAATCAGAGGCCCAAAAAGCTCCCGACTAAGAAGTTTCAAGCAAATATAAGGGATTTTTGAAAAAAAACTTCACTATTTTAAATTTTTTAAAATGTCCACCACAAAAATGATACATAACGGCGAATTTTAGAAAATTATTTTAAAAAAAATTTTTTTTTTCATTAAATTTTAGTTATTTTTGCATTATTTAGGAAAATTTAGAGGTATGTATGACGGGTTGTCAATATACAGGGGTTCAAATATTTTTCCTTTACAGTGCGCGATGAATGTCAATTTTTCATGACTTTCATGAAGTAAATCAATTTTTATTCCTATGAGTGTTCTTTAAACATTTATATTTAAATATTTTGAAACCAAAAAAAATGTTACTAAATAGAAATATTTTTATAAAAACAATTTTCTTTTATTTCACCACAATAGTAAATTTCAACGCATTTTTTCTCGCTGAATTGGAATTTGAATTCGAAATTCAAAGATTTGCTCAAAATTTTGACATAAATTCAAAAAACATGTCAAAAAACTGAATTAAAATAAAAAATGAATATTTTTTTATATGAAACTACAGCCAAAATTGTTAGTTCACCCATTTTTGAAGAAATGAAAAAAAATGTTTAACATAAAATTTATGAAAACTCAAATTTTTTTTTATATATATTTTAAAAACGATAAATGGGTCGACTAACAATTTGGGATTTCGTCCGAATTTGAAGTCAGAATTGACAAATTTGTTCAAAATTTTAAGTTAAACTCAAAAAACTAGTCAAGAAACCGAATTAAAGTGAAAAAAATAATAAATAAATAAAATAAATAAAATAAAATAATTATAAATAAAATAAAATAATTATAAATTATAATAAAATAATTTTAATAGTGCTGTATATTTTCTCGCTGAATTTGAATTCTATGTCAGAATTGACAGAATTGCTCAAAATTTTGAAATAAAAATAATTGCTAAACGGGTGAATTTTAATTGAAAAAAAAAAATTTTTTTGAATATGACACTTGTTATAGTCAGCAAAAATATATATCCCCACCTGTATTGTTTCATATTCGACATGAGCTGCAAACGTATTTGCAACTCAGTCTTATTTCTGCCTTTGAAGTGTATTATTAATTTCATTAATAAATTGTCACTCTCCAAAGTGAATAAAAGTAACTTGTGTCTATTTAATAAATTAGACCGTAACATTTTGGCGATCCTGCCAGGATAGCAACAAACGACGTAAAAATTATTCGTCAAACTGTGCTATCTTTGAGTGTGAACCTGTTTTCTACGGAAAATATTCGAGTTCAATCAAAGGAGAAAAGGCTCCGTGGGTACTCTACGGATACCTTCGAGAATTTTAAAAGTGATATAACTTTAACTACTTGAGCTTGTCGACCTGGACAATAAGACTCAGAAAAAGACGACTTCTGGGGGAATTTCATCCATTTGGAGATCCAGGCAGATACGTCATCCGCATACTTGGGGGTGCTTTGCAGTAGTGACTACGGCCACTCTTAACACATCACCAGGGTCCAGAAAAAGCAGAAAAACGTAAGATTTATTCAACGAATAAACTACATTTGATATGTTTGATTGATTAAATGGTAACTAGACTACGCGTGTTAGTAAGTCTTAGTTTCCTCAATAAAATAAACTATTTCTCTGAATAACCTTGTTGTAAGTGTGTAGCCACTTGAACAAGTGAAGAGAACTAAAAAGACATAACTTTTGTTACGCGAAACAGCTATTTACACCTGACAAAAGTAAATTAAAATTTAGCATTCTGACATATTACACATATAGGTATTTTAAACACATAAACTATACATCTGACAGAAACTCTGACTCGACTGACGAAAGTTTAAATATGGAGAACGAATCAAAAACTACGCTTAATCCACCTGGAACATCAACTACGCCAAACACGGAACAGATTCTTTCATCTATTGTACATCAACTTTCGAGATTAAATGTAGGAGTTACGAGTTTAGTTCATGAAAATAATAACAGAAAAGATGAGATAGTGAAATTAGGCAGAGAATTAGGGTTAAATCCTACGGAAGAAACAGATAACGAATCAGAAAATGCATCCCATAACGAAAGTCATTTCGGTGATAACGAATCGCAATCTGATGTTCAACAACAAACAAATAGAATAAATAACCAAAACACGTTGCAAAATCAAAAGTTAGGAAAAATCGCAGCAAAAGATATAATTAGAACAATCAAAACTTTAACGGGACAAGACGATTGTGGAGTTGAAGATTTTATTAAAAACGTTAAAAGAGCAAAAGGACAATGTTACCAACCAGACCTATTATTAGATTTTATAATTTCTGAAAAAATTACTGGAAACGCAGAAAGAGCAATACGATACATAGATTTAGACAGCTATGCAAAACTTTTCAATGCTTTACGTGCAAATTTAACGCAAATCGGTTCAGTGTCAATGCTTCGATCAAAATTATTTAATTGCAAGCAAAATTTTACTGAAGATATTCAAAGTTTCAACAATAGATATAGAAAAATTTGTCACGAATTAAAGTATGCAATTCAATCAGAATACACAAAGTCTATTACACGAAAAGTTGCAATCGAAAACGAAGAAAAAGAAATTTTAAAAAGATACATGATGAACATTCGTCGAGATATAGGATTACAGATAAAAGCTCAACGACCGCAAAATTTAAATGAAGCTCAAATGCAAGCATTAGAATTAGAATTATGGTTTCAAGAAAGTGAAATACCAAAAACAGAATCAACAAGTAAAATTTTGCCACGATTTCCAATCACACCTACATTTAGAGGAATTCTTAAACCTTTCCAAAATTATCAGAATTTGTTAAATAATGTAAATGCACCTGCAGTGCAAGTTCCATCACAGATAAAGCAGGTATCATGTTACAAGTGTGGAAAGATGGGACATATGACAAAACAATGTACTAAGTCAGCAAATTTTCGCGACGGCTGGTTGCCGAAGAGACCACCGGAATTAATCAGTGTGACGCGCGAAGACCAAGAATTTTCAGACTTTCAGTCAATGACCGAGGAAGAAATACAACACCACGAGCAATACGAAAAGAAGGTCGAATATCAACCTTGTGTGGACGATTACAATCCGTATACGGAAGAGCTGATAACGGAGAAAAATACAGATTATTAATAGACTCAGGAGCATCAGTTAACATAATAAAGGAAAATAAAATACCTAAAAACAATTACACGACTTTTAAAGTGAAAAAGAATTTTTATATGGGTAAAGATAAATACCAATCAGAATATGGTGTTCATTTAAATTATTTCGGCAGACAACAATTATTTCACATTGTCGATGAAAACTTCCCATTACCCGAGGATGGAATAATTGGATTGCCATTTTTACAGCAATATGAAAAATTCGCGATTACTCCAAAATTCCTTATCATAGAAAAATGGAAGACACCCTTACATGAAGATGGATATTTTGTAGAACAAAATAAAATGCAGATATGTAACATCATAATGAATAAAGAAGATGGTGATATTTTAATAGAAGACCACCCAAATATTCCCACCGGACTTTACAAAATACAGAACGGAATTATGAAAGCACCTGTTTATAATTATTCTAATCAACCTTTAAAAGTGCCAAACAAAATTGAAGAAATACATATAGAGAAAAATGATTACGACATTACAAACGATAAAACGCTCAAAAATAAAACAAAATTAAAAGCTGAAGAACTATCTGAACGATTAATCGATTTAAAAAATAAAACAAGATTATCTCATTTGGATAAAAATACAAAAGAAGATCTTTGGAAAATAATCGAAAAATATGACAGTAATTTTACCCTAGACGACAACGAAATTCCCTGCACAAATTCGACTAGTAACAAAATTGTATTAAAAACTGGAAAAATAATCAATGACTTCAGAAAATTAAATGAGAAAACAGATCGAGAAGTATTTTCCTTACCAGTGATTGAAGACGTTCTTTCACAGTTGGGAAAAGCAAAATTCTTTTCAGCATTTGACCTGTCTTCAGGATTTCTCCAAATACCAATGGAAAAAGAAAGTCGAAAATGTACAGGATTCAGCACAACTAGAGGACATTATCAATTTATCCGAATGCCTGTTGGTTTAAACAATGCACCTGACACATTTCAAAAAATGATGGACCACGCTTTTCAAGGATTAATTGGTGATGCATGTTTTTTACACTTAAATGACATTGTTATTTTTGGATCTACATTAGAAGAACATAATAAAAATTTAACAAAATTCATGAAACGAGTAAAAACATTGAAATTAAAATTGAAACCGGATAAGTGTGAATACCTTCGACCAGAATTAGAATATTTAGGACATGTTATCACGGACAAAGGAATAAAACCAAATCCTTTAAAAATACAAACTGTTCAAAATTTTAAAGAACCAAAAAACGCGACAGAAATACAGTCATTTTTAGGATTAGTTGGATATTACAGAAAGTTTATTAAAAATTTTGCACACATAGCTAAACCATTATCAAGATTAACAGTAAAAGGAACTATTTTCGATTGGACAAAAGACTGTAGTACAAGCTTCAAACTATTAAAAGATTTATTGTGTAAATCACCACTCTTAAAATATCCAGATTTTAGTAAAAGTTTTGTTTTGACAACACACGCCAGTAATGTAGGAATAGGAGCCGTTCTTTTTCAAGATGGACATCCTTGTTGCTATATTTCGAGACTATTAAATAAAGCAGAACAAAATTACAATACAGCAGAAAAAGAACTATTAGCAATCGTATGGGCTACAAAACGACTAAGGCAATATCTATTGGGACGGACTTTTACTATTCAGATAGATCATAAAGCACTAATTTGGTTACATAATGTAAAAGATCCTAGTTCAAAATTATTAAGGTGGAGATTACGCTTAGAAGAGTTTAAATATGATATAGAATATGTTAAAGGAAAAGAAAATAAAGCAGCTGACTGTCTTTCAAGGCTATTTCCAATACCAGACGAGGATAGTAAAAAAGCCACACCAGCAGAAAATTCAGAAGACAACGAACTTAGTTCAACAAAAGAAGAAGAATACATGTCACCCGATATACAGAGATTTGATGACATTCCACAGCCGAGAAATAATGAAAATTATATTAAAACCAAACAATACGATGAAACAGATGTTCTAACACAAAATTTTGTAGAATGGAAAAAGAATAAAGAAACTGTACATCTTACAATAAAACCTAACACTCAAGGAAAATTATGCAAAACAAGGCTAACAAAAGATTTACCCCAATTCAAAAAAGAAAACTGGTTAAAATATTTTGAAAATCGAGTTAAAGAAGTTATAGATAAGAAACTGATTTCACCAATTCTGAAGTACCCAAAATTAATCTATCAATGGAAAGAGAAGCATGAAAAATGGTTAACTAAAGCTACAGACAAATAATACAAGACAGTATTTACGAAGACAAATAATACTATTACATCATACACACTAGGTAAACACAAGATTTTAAATGTAATACACTGTTAGAAAAAAACCAAAATTGTATCTCTCAACTGTACTCCTAAACTAGATAGAATGAAGACAAAATGTAAGCTACGATTTACTACTCGACATAAATGGAAGTAACAGTCATACTTTTAAATTAATTGTTTAAAACAATATGTAAATCTTTGAGTTGGAAAATTAGGTCTAATATGTGTAACAATAAAATGAGTAATGTTCACGTCGTTATATCCTACGAAAGATAACCACAAAAAAACTCAGAATTAAATATTAAACCTTATTTAAATAAAAATGTAAAACTTAGGTTTTAGGGACTAAACCCTATCTAGCGAGAGGGATGTTATAGTCAGCAAAAATATATATCCCCACCTGTATTGTTTCATATTCGACATGAGCTGCAAACGTATTTGCAACTCAGTCTTATTTCTGCCTTTGAAGTGTATTATTAATTTCATTAATAAATTGTCACTCTCCAAAGTGAATAAAAGTAACTTGTGTCTATTTAATAAATTAGACCGTAACACACTACATTAGTTAATTTTTTTTTTTTGAAGTTATCTCAACATTTTGAGCATTTATCTCAATTTTCACATCGACTTTGGATTTTTTGGGAAAGTGTGAAATGAAATTGCAATATGATTATGATTTAGTTTTAAATAACATGGAAAAGTTTATTTGTAAAAAAATATTAAAAAAGACACCACATACATATTATAGTGAATTGTGGATGCAGTCGACCTAACCGTATCAAAATGTACATTCGCTTGAGCGTTATTAATATTATTATTATTATTATTAGATATTAGTGTCACTGTCTTTTTAGTTCGCAAAGTTTTCAGCAGTGGCATTTCTAGGAATGAAGCCTCGCATGTTACTGTCAAACGACCATTTAAAAAATGTTCTTCTTTCAAATGTAACGAAAATTCTTGATGAGTTGTCGTCGCATAATTGCCAACCATATGAACATCATTTTGGGTATATTCCGTTGAACTTTGGCTCACCTAGAAAAAAATTTTAAATTTAAAAAAAAATTCATTTTACCTAAGAAAAAAACGAATTATAAAACGAATTATAAAACAAACGAATTATAGGTTAGGGTCGTCTTACATTTATCTTGATTAAAAGTTTATTTTTTAATTATTTGAATTTGAAACCACATTTTATTGAATCTTTTGGATATAACGAAGACTTGAAGATTAATAATTTTGAATTAGTAATTGATTCTCTTTTTGTATTTTTATTTGAAAAATGAAGTACATAACCTCAAATTTTTTGCTTCTTAGGCACCTTTCTTGGAAACGCGTCACATTTATACTTATTTGTATATATTATATTGATTTTTTTAATTAATTTAATTAAAATTAATAAAACAATAAATAAATTAATTAAAAAATAAATAAATTAATTAATTAATAAATTAATTATTTAAGTATTAATTAAGTAATTATTTAAGTATTTATTTAATTATTACTTATTTAATAAAAAAAATTAATTTAAATAAATGATATATTTTATAACATAAAAAATATTTTCTAAATACATAACCCAAGTAATATTTTATTAACTCAAATACTTTAATATTTTTATTAAAACATTTAAAAGAATTTAAAACAAAATCTAAGTTCAGATTTATTTTGAAATGCTAACTGTAAGTAATTGTGTATGGTATGAAATTTGTTATTAAAATATAAGTATGGTTTGTTTCAATGACAGTTTTTCTGTAAAAAAAGAAACAAGAGAATGAAGTGTATTTGAATTAAAAGTTAATTGTTACTTCTTTTTCGTTGAGAAGAAAGGTCAGAACTGCCGGTGGATGACTGGGAGCGGAAGTGCATTCTGCTCTCATAATGTCGCCAACTTCATAATAAGGTCTTAGGCCATCGACAACAGGTGCGCTTTTAGGTGGAACAGCAACACTCATATTTGCCTCAACATAAGTTGTCAAAAAAAGTGGAGCTTCTGTTGATACTTCACAAGCATAAGTTCCCGCTAAATGTGTTCCACCTAAAAGCAAAAAAAAATTAGTCACATATTTAAAAAATTTTAACCCCTCTAATAAACATATCCTTTTTATTATATTTATGAGAATGATTTTAATCTTAATAACTAATTTTTGAACACAACTGTATCGTAAAATTATTACTTATAGAAAGTATTTGTGACGCGAGCTGAAGAAAGAGACCTTAGAAGCAAAAAATTATAGGTTATGTTTGCAATCTTTTATAAATGAAAATATAAAAAATGGATTAAGTGACAATTGGATTCATTGCGGATTAAGTCTTTACTAAAACTAAAATATTTAATAAAAAATTAATTTAATGTAATTTAATTTAGTTTCTTTTAATTTAATGAATTGAATTGAATCGAATCGAATCGAATCGAATTTAATTTAATTTAATTTAATTTAATTTAATTTGCTATGCAAATTAAAATCAGTTTTAAGTGAAAAGAAACTTTCAAACAAGAAAAAATAAAGCTAACATAACCTTAAAGTGGTTTGCTTCTAAGGTCCCTTTCTTTAGATTGCGTCGTATTTAATGAAAATTTTACTTAAATATTTCAAAATTAATTCAACTTCAAAGCAGTTGCGCTTAAAATTTTCGCATAAATAGATAAACTTCTATTTCTTTAAATTTTTAGAAAACACTTAAATTTTCAATTATTAATTGAATTAGAAATTTAAGATTTAATTTCAGATATTTAAATTTTTATTTTAATTTAAGACTTTTTCAGAATGTTAATAGTTTGATTTCTTCTTAAAATTATAGTTAAATTTATCAATATATATTTAATTCATTAAAAAAAATGGAACTATAGAAAATTTCAGTTAAAATCATTTTAAAGGATTGACTTTTGGAGAAGTTAGAAATAATTGCAAAACTTCAAGTATTTAAAGAAAAATTAAAATTCTTATCTTACAAAAGTTCAATAATGTTCATAACTTCAAGAAAAATTCTCATTAAAAAATACAATTATCTTTATAAATGGGAACATTCTTCTATACAAAATTCTATTGTTTTCAAAAAAATTTCCTCATTTCAATGATTTTCAATATCTGCTATTTTTAAAAATTTCCCAAAAGAAAGAATTAAAAAAAACTTTACCAAATTTGTACACAAAAATTTAATTATTTTCATAAATAACAAAAATTGCAGATGAATTCAATTATTACATTTTTTTTTAAATTTCTTCACAATAATTCAAATAATTGCAAGAATAATAAACTTTTTTTTATGAATTCAATTAGTTTTTGTAAATTATAAATCTGTTTTAGGAATTAAATTATTTTCATAAATAATAAAGCTCATCGCTAAATTTTCATTATTTTTAGTACAGTTTTAATCGAATTCATCATAAAATGTAATTATTCTTAAAAATTTGATTTAAATTTGCCAATGAATTCAACTGTTTAAAAATTTGTTTATAAGAAACAAAATTCTTTATAAGAATTCAATATTAAAGAACATTCAATTATTTATTAGATTATTAACTTTTATATTTAAATAATTGAATAATTTGAAAAAGATTTTAAATTAAACTATTTAAAAATTTGAATTTTTAAAAACTTTAAGAAATATTTTTTTTTCTTTTTTATAAGAATTCAATATTAAAAAACATTCAATTATTCATTAGATTATTTACTTTTATATTTAAATAATTGAATAATTTTAAAAAGATTTTAAATTAAACTATTTAAAAATTTGAATTTTTAAAATATTTTTAAAAACTTTAAGAAATATTATTCATTAATTAAAAAAACATCATTTATTCATTAGATTATTTACTTTTATATTTAAATAATTGAATAATTTTAAAAAGATTTTAAATTAAACTATTTGAAAATTTGAATTTTTAAAAAGTTTTTAAATTTTTTTTAAAAACTTTAAGAAATATTATTTTTATTCTTCTTTATAAGAATTTAATATTAAAAAACATTCAATTATTCATTAGATTATTTACTTTTATATTTAAATAATTGAATAATTTTAAAAAGATTTTAAATTAAACTATTTAAAAATTTTAATTTTTAAAAACTTTTAAAAATATTTTTAAAAACTTTAAGAAATATTGTTTTTTTCTCTTCTTTATAAGAATTCAATATAAAAAATATTCAATTATTTATTGGATTATTTACTTTTATATTTAAATAATTGAATAATTTTAAAAAGATTTTAAATTAAACTATTTGAAAATTTGAATTTTTAAAAACTTTTTAAAATATTTAAAAAAAAACTTTTTAAAATATTTAAAAAAAAACTTTTTAAAATATTTAAAAAAAAATTTTTTTAAATATTTTTAAAAACATTTGAAAATATTTTAAAAATTTACATGCTAATGTTGGAGATAAATTTTTTTTGAAAAAGTTTAATTTATTTTTTTTAACAATAATTTGAAGTTTCATGTAGAATAGAATAGAATAGAATAGAATTTATTTCCTTTAATGTTACAAAAAATTGTTTCATGAAGTTTCATGTAATTTTTTCACAATTCTCATAACTTTTTCTGTATTTTCAAAATAATTTCTATAAAATACTTTTAAAAAAATCTACTATTGAAAGTCTTGATAACATTTGTTAATAAGAATTAAATTATTTTCATAAATATTAAAGTTAATGGCAAGAATTCAATTATTTTTAATACAATTTTAAAAAACTTATTCGAAATATTTAATTATTCTTTTAAATTCCCATAAAATGATTCAATTACTTAAAAAAATTTATTTAATCAAATTCTACACAAGCATTTAATTATTTTCATATAAATAATAACAATTTTACCGGAATTCAATTTGTTAAAAAATTTTTTTCGCAATAATTCAATCATTTATTATCATTAATAAAAATAAATTTTTTCAAGAGACTCAATTATATGCATAAATAATAATTAAATTCTCTTTAGTAATCAATTATTTTTGTAGTAATGAATCTTATCGCAGATTTTCTATTATTTTTGGTACAATTTTATTCGAATTTATCAAGAAATGAAATTATTTTTAAAAATTTGATTAAAATTGATTCAATGAATTGAATTGTTTTAAAATTTGTTAATAAAATTCTTTATAAGAATTATTTTATTATTATTATTTATAATAACAATAATAATAATAATAATTGTAATTATTATTATTTATAATAATAATAATAATAATAATTGTAATTATTTTTATTTATAATAATAATAATAATTGTAATTATTTTTATTTATAATAATAATAATAATTGTAATTATTTTTATTATTTATAATAATAATAATAATAATTTTAATTATTATTCAATAAATTATTTACTTTTCTATTTAAATAATTGAATAATTTTGAAAAGCTTTCAAATTAAAATATTTGAAAATTTTCATCTTCTATACTTTTAACTATGATAATAGAAACAAAATTTTTTTTTTTAATTTGTAGATGTTCGAAATTAAAAATAATTTTTTTTTAATTTGTAGAGGTTACAAATTTAAAAAAAAAGAAAATTTGACTAATTTCTTTGTTCGAGAGTTATAAAATAATATAAATATGAAAAAAAAGAAATACGAGAATTATAAGTGAATTTTACCTCGGCGATTTTTATTGACAAGCGTAACTCTTTTCTCATCGCTCTGCTTGATGTCAACAAAAATATTACTGCCATCGTAAAAATATCCTGGAGGACTTGAGAATGGAGTGAATTTAAAGAATTCATTGCCGTCTTTGTACCATTGAACGGAATACAATTCCGATCCATCCAAATCGTAATCGCATAGTAAGTTGATAACTTCAGCTCTTGGATCAATTATACTCGGGACATCAAAATTTACAATATGCAATGCTCTTCCCTCTGAAAAATAAAGAAATTATTGATTGTTATTAATTATTTTTAAAAAAGTCTAGTTAACTTAAGATTATAGCCAAAATGATGAAGGTACAAGTATCTTTTAATGTCAATGTTTTTCGACTTTATGTTCCGACCCCTCTACTTTAACAATGGACCTAAGGGTCTATTGTTAGATATAGCATTATCGTTTTATATCTCGAAAAATTTCAATTCAAACTTTTTTCCAGGTTTAAATTTAAAAAAATAACTTTTTTCATATGTTGTGGTTTGTAACCTTTTATTTTCTTAAATTTATATAATTGAAAAATAGGTACCCAAGGTCTGTAAATAAATATAACAATATAATAAGAAAAAAAAATAAAATATATAAATAAATAATAAATAAATAAAATAAAAATAAAATATATAAATAAATAATAAATAAATAAAATAAAAATAAAAATAAATAATAAAATTTGAACCATTACAATGTTAAGAATTTAATGTTTATCATTTACTAATTTATCTATCAATTGCGTATGAGTTTTGTTGATAAATAATATAAAAAAAATATGCGAAACACGCTCGGTCTTACACTGAATAAAAATATAGAAAGTTATAAAAATGTTTAAGTTTGATAGATGGATTCAAAGACATTATATGAGATGAAGATTTCTCTCCCTGTGGGAACGATAATCTAGAAGAAAAATTAATCCCCACAGTTCTCATAGGATTCGAAGTATTTATGAAAATATAATGTGACGCTTAATAACTTTTTATATCCACCCTAGATATATAGATTAGAGGCACTTCATATAAAGTTTTATATATTTCGGGGTTTCTATAGCTAAGCTGCGAAAAAATAGAAAATAAAACTCATTCAGCAAAATAATTCTTATATCGTTTTAACAATTTCAATAACAATTCAATATAACAATTTCACAATCATTTATTTTTTAATAACATTTCGAAATTCTTTTATGTGAAATATCGTAATTAATAATATAATAATATAATTATAATATATAATTATAATATATAATTATAATATAATTATAATATATAATTATAATATAATAATAATATATAATTATAATATATAATTATAATATAATTATAATATATAATTATTTTTTTACATAAAGATTATTTGACATGAAAATATAGGAGCGAATTTTGAAAATTTTGCGCATCACAATATTGTTTATAATATCTAATTAGTTATTTTTAAAATTCGCGCCGATATTTTTATGTTAAATGCAATTAGGTGTAAAATGAATTCCATGTCAAATGAGAATTTTGTTGAATGATATTTATGTCAAATAAAAGTTATGTTAAATGTCTTTTGTGTCAAATAAAAGTTATGTTAAATATCTTTTGTGTCAAATAAAAGTTATGTTAAATGTCTTTTATATCAAATGAAATTTATGTCAAATAAAAGTTACGTTAAATAAAAATTATGTTAAATGATCTTTATGTTGAATGTCTTTTACGTTAAATGAACTTTATATCAAATGAAATTTATGTCAAATAAAAGTTACGTTAAATCAACTTTATGTCAGATAAAAGTTATGTTAAATAAACTTAAGATCAAATATAAAAGTTATGTTAAATGTTTTTTATGATAAATGATATTTATGTCAAATAAAACTTATGTCAAATGGAATTATATTAAATAATGATATTTATGTCCAATAAAAATTCAGTTAAATGTCTTTTATGTCAAATGAACTTTATATCAAATGAAATTTAAGTCAAATGGAAATTATTTTAAATAATGACGTTTATGGCAAATAAAATTTGTGTCAAATAACAATTTTGTTAAATGTCTTTTTACGTGAAATGAACTTTATGTCAAATAAAAATTTAGTTAAATGTCTTTTATGTCAAATGAAACTTTTTTTCAATTTAAAGGTTATGTTAAATGAACTTTATGTCAAGTGAAAGTTATGTTAAATGTTTTTTATGTTAAATGATATTTATGTCAAATAAAAGTTATGTTAAATGAACTTTATGTCAAATAAAAGTTATATTAAATGTCTTTTATTTTTATTTTAAGTTAACTTTATATCAAATGAACTTTACGTTAAATAAAAGTTATGTAAAATGAACTTTACGTCAAATAAAAGTTATGTTAAATAAACTTAAGATGAAATAAAAGTTATATTAAATGTCTTTTATTTTAAATTTTATTTTAAATGAACTTTATTATGTCAAAGGAACTTTATGTCAAATAAATCTTACATATAATTATATTAAAAAAAACATTAATAATTTCTTTTGTGAATATGGTAAAAAATATACAATAAAAGGTAGAAAAAAAATTTTTTTTAAATGAGAATTTTTTTTTTTGACTGTAATATACTTTTTTTTAATTCCAGGCTCTCGGTTCAGTTGACATATATATATTTTTTGAAGAAGATGGTATTTAAAACTCGTCTTCTTCAAATTCTCCTTAAAACTATCTCACAATCGGGCAGACCCCAACCGTTAAGACTAGTTAATAAGTTGTACTGAAAAGAACGCCGGATACATGGTCGTTGCGACCCGATTCATTAGACTCAATTATTATTAATAAGAAGCTGGCAATTTCGTTTAGTAAAAGACTAATATTAAAGTCTTGTTTCACAAGAAAATAAAGCCAACAATTATCAACATTTACGACACTTTTTTTTTTGCTTCTTCATTCTTCGATAAATATAAAACAATTATAAGGTTTTGACACTAGTTTTTTTGTAATTTTTAACTCTAAGTATTTACGTCGAAATTTTACGAGTAGCATCATATTAATTTAAAAAAGAATTTGAATTTTTCAAAAATTTAAAATAGAAATATATATAGATAGAAAATTTTCCTTAGAGTGGAAAAATTTTTTTTCATTTTAGAAGTTTTCTCTTTCGGCCGTAAATTTTTAGAGTTAGAAGAAAAAAAAATATTTGTTTTGATTTGCATGTAACGAACGGTCAGTGGGGTTCGTCTTTATTAATTGAGAATCATTCTATAAAGCAGACCTTAAGTTATTATTAAATTAATTAATCACCTAGTCATTATTAAATTAAACTGAAAATTCAATGCACCGATTATTAATCTTATGATTAAAATTACAACAATTATTAGAATTTAAAATTTTTGTCTATAATTCCATTAACTTTCAATTTAATTGTAAAATTCTGTTGAAATTCCAAGTGATTCAACTTCAATTATTTAAGATTTTTATTTAATTTGACTTAAACATTAATTTCAACTATAATTTGATGGAATCAAATATATTCTTAGATAATTTTATTAGTCTCGTAATTTAATTTTGTTTTTTCCCATAGACAATTTTCACTCCGAAAATTATTTGATGCTAAAAAAATGTTATTAAACATTCATTTGTGAATTTCATTAATTGTAAAATTATTCGAAAATATCATTTACTTCTTTTTATGTAAATGTGTAATGATTATTATTTTTTCATAGGAATTAGAATTTTTCAAAAAATTCAAATTCGAACACTTTTGGAAATTGAACAATTTTTTTAAGAAGTAATCAATTTAAAATTTTAAATATATATCTGTAAAATTAAATTATTTACAAAAAAATTTTTAAAATTCTTCACAAGATTTCTATTATTTTTACAATTTTTGCAAATTAATTTTACAACTATCAATTATTTTAAAAATTGACTATTTTAATAAATTTTCTCAAAAGAATTGAATTTTAAAAAATAATATATGTTTAATAAAAATTCGATGCAAAAATTCAATTATTTTAAATTTTATTACAAATTTCGATTATTTTCAAAATTTACTATTTTTTTAAAATTTTCTCAAAAGAATCGAATTTTAAAAAATAATGTATGAATAATAAAAATTCGTTGCAAAAATTGAATTATTTAAAAAATATGTAATAAAAATTCATAACGAGAAAATAATTATTTTTCTAAATAATAAAATTCTTCAAAGGATTTTAATTGCTTTAAATAAAATTTTAAGTAAATTCTTCGAAAAATCTGATTATTATCAAAAATTTTATTAAAATTCGTCAAAGGAAATCAATTATAATTTTAAAAAAATTTCAGCAAAAGTCTCTTGAGAATTTTCAAATCTATTTGTTTGCAATTTAATTTAAAGAAATTTCGATTATTGAGAAATTCCTTTAGTTAATAATTTTGAAAATAAAAAATCGAAATAATTTCAAATAAAAAGCAATTCATTTATAAATTATATAAATTATGTAAATTTTATAAATGCTTTTAAAATTGAATTATTATCGAAAATTTTAACAAAAATTCATTATTTAATCAATTTTTATTAGAAAATTCTGCGAAAATTCAATTATTTAAAATATTGTAACTTTTACAAAATTATTTTTTATCAAATTATATTTTAATGATTATTTTTGATAATTTTTAACTAAAATTCTTCTTGAAATAAACTATTTTTAATAATTTTAAAAAAAGTTCTTTGACAATTTTCAAATTCATTTGTTAACAATTTAATTTAATGTGAAATTTGGAATATTTCGAAATTTAGTAATTAAATATATTTTAGAAAATAAAAAAAATAAAAAATTTTTCTGAATAATTTAAAAAAAAGTCAATTGAACTTGTTCAAAAAAATTATTTCTACTAAATTGTTAAAAATAGTTGAAAGTAGAAAAAAATATAATTTTCAAAGATTCGAATATAAAACCTTTTAAAAAATTCAAATGTTTCGAATTTCATGCCATATAATCCTTTTCAAATTGAATTATTTTTTTAATTTCTTAATCAAAATTCATTTTTTAATTAATTTTTATTAGAAAATTTTTCGAGAATTCAATTTACATAAAAAAATAAAAAATTTATTGAAAAATTGAATGTTTTTTAATGCTAAATGTGATGAAAAAGAATGTTATTAATAAATTTTTAAATAATTGAATTCATTAAAAAAATTTTAAATTTTAAACAAATTTTTAAAAATAATTACATTTTTCGACAAATTTGATAATAAAATTGTATTAAAATTAATATATAAATTCTGCGATGAATTTTATTATTTATGAAAATAATTGAATGATTGCTGACAAATTTGTAAAAAAATTAAAAAATCTGTAAATTATTATTATTGTTATTATTGTTGTTATTATTATTATTATTATTATTATTATTATTATTATTATTATTATTATTATTATTATTATTATTATTATTATTATTATTATTATTGTTATTATTTAAGTTAATTAATTAAATTAAATTAAATTTCTATTTTTTTAATTTAAATTCTAAATTTTTTACTATTTTCAAAATTAAGTTTTTTAAAGAGAAATTATTATCCGAAATAGAAAAAAATTGAAGATATTTTGTATTAGAATTCGTTTTATCGAAAGCTTGCTACGCATTTCTTTGTATTTTATTTTATAATTTTTTTTTCAAATCAACCAAAATTTTAATGTTTCTGATTGTACAGAAAATAAAGTTTTTTTACTTCAAAACACATTTAACATTTAATGAAATAATAAATTTAACAACTTGCCCAATATTTTGTTATATTTCCTAAGAAATTATTTTTTTCCATTTGTAAATTATTTCCCTCTCCTTATATCCTACCTTTTATTAATAATGATATCCGAAGCAGTGCAGCAAGTAGTAAAAAACGCATTTTAGTCAGACGCAGAATTTATTCATTCGAAAGATAATGTAATAGTACTGAAAAATATATTTGTACATCTCACATTGATTTCAATGTCAAAGTTCCTTTTTTTCTTTTTGAAAAAAAGAGAAAATTTTCTAAAAAAAAGAAAAAAAAAATTTTTTCTGATCCTTTTTTGGAATTTATTGATTTAAATTAATTTTACATTTTATCGTTGAATTTATGAAAAAAGCACGTTCACTCCACAACACTGATGTCACTATTCGAAGATTTGAAAAACAGTTTCAAACACATAGTTTATGATTTTAAATAATTTTAAATAATTTTTAATAATTTTTAATAATTTTATTTAGAAAAAATTAATTTTTTCAAATTAGAAAATGTTCCTTCTCTTCGTGTCCGGGAAAAATTGCTGAAGCACGTGTTTTTGTTTTTATTATTTAAATTCGAATTTTTAGTTTTTGGTGAAAAATTTATTTTTTAATTTAAATATTTAAATAATATTTAAATTTATTATTTTAATATTTTAATATTTAAATAAGAGAATTTTTTGTTTAAAAAAGACGTTGGGAGGAATTTTTTGTTTTTCAAAAGAAATGTTACAGTAAACGGGTACTTAATCCACTAGCTGATGTAAGTTAACAAAATGCTTCAGCGTGACTTGTTCAACGATGAGACGCCACTCCCACTAGCGCATGCTCTTGTATAATTTTGATCCCCCTCTGTCTTTTTTCTTAATATCCACCAGGCTCTTAGAGCTCTTCGCACGCATTCATTTTTTATTGCTCGAGAAAGACGTTTATATACACACACACACATAAATTATTCGTAATTACTTTTTTTTTTATTGAGTTTGGCAGCCCTTAAGAAGAATTAAAGTCTTGGAAAGTGAATGACACATACGCACGATATACTTTTTTTTTAATAAAATAAAGCAAAGAAGTAAAAAAGAAAAATTTTTTATCAATACTCAATTCTTCATTTTATCTAATTTTTTTAATTTAATAATTTTTTCTTTTAATTTTTTTATTGAATATTATTTTATTTTTATTTTTATTTTTACCGAGTGATGGAATCAAATATTCTTTTTCTATTTATATTTCACTGGGAAATTATAATTTTTCAATACAACAATTATTTTTTACAAAAAATCGAATTTTTCGAGTGTTTTAAAATTTATTTCAACCCTTATTATTTACTTTTTTTCTTATAAAAATAAAGCAAAGAAGTAAAAAAGAAAAATTTTTTATCAATACTCAATTCTTCATTTTATCTAATTTTTTTAATTTAATAATTTTTTCTTTTAATTTTTTTATTGGAATATATAATAATTTTTACCGAGTGATGGAATCAAATATTCTTTTTCTATTTATATTTCACTGGGAAATTATAATTTTTCTTTACAACAATTATTTTTCACAAATAATCGAATTTTTCGAGTGTTTTAAAATTTATTTCAATCCTTATTATTAAAAAATAAATATAATATAAATTTTTATTTATTAATTATTCCATATTTATAATAAAAATAATATAATAATAAAATAATGTGGAATAATATAAATAATATATATAATATATATAATATATATAATATATGTATATATTTTTAAAAAAATTTTTTATAATATATTCTTATTTATTATTTCCATAATATTACTCATTTAAATAATTGAATTCTGTACGAAATAAAGTTGAAAAATCACATATTTTTTATTTACTGTCTTTTTCCACATTTTTATCCAAAAAAAAAATTTACTTCTTATCCTGCTTATAAATTGAATTTCTGCAAATGAATTACATTATTCATGAAAGTATTTTAAATCTATTTATAAAAATAATCAATTTTTACTAAGAATTTGATGAAAAAAATTTTGTTTGAAATTTTCTTGAACAAATTTTATTCACGGTAAATCGTTGGGTATTAAAATAACACCAAAAAGGATTAAAATAATCCAATTTAGTGTTATTTTAATCCATTTTGGTGTTATTTTAATACCTAACGATTTACCGAGTTGCTAATTTTGATTTAAATAATTAAATATCTGGAGAAATATTTCTAATTTTTTTTTGAAAAAAATTGCATTCGACCGAAGATTTTTGGAAAAATTTTTCTAAATAATTGAATTCTATTGAGAAATTTTTGGAAAATATTAAAAATCTAACTGAATTCCATTTGAAAATTTTTGGAAAATATTAAGAAAACCTTTGAATTCTGTTTAGAAGGTTTAAAAACTAAAAGTAAAGTATATAAGTTTTTTTTTAATATCAAAAATCATTGAATTGTGAAAAGTTTTTAAAACTAATTAAATTTCACAAAGAATTTTATTAAAATTTTTATAACATTAATTGAATTCTTGCGAACGATATACTATTAGAATTTTCTAAAATAATTAAATATGGAAAAAATTTCAAAAAGTTAAAAATTAAAAGTTATTGAATTCTTGTGATTAATATAACAATATTAATCACAATAAAAATCACAATAAAATTTTTTTTGAAAAGAATTTAAATCCTGCGATGAACTTTAATATTATTCACAAAAATAATTGAATTGAAAAATAGTAATTGAATTTTTACAAAAAAAAATAGAATTAAAATTCTATTTAAAATAATAGATTTCTTTCGGACAATTTTTATTAAAATATTTGAAAATACATAAAATTGATTTTCAGTGAAAAATTTTAATATTTTGGTAAATAATTGAATTCTTCCAAAGAATGTGTCAAAAAAAAGGTTTCTTTAAACAATTGATTTTCCAAAAAAATGATATTAAATTTATAAGAATAATTTCATTTTCCAAAGAGTTAAGTTACAGATTTTTTTTAAAAGAATTTAAATCCTGCGATGAACTTTATTATTTATGAGAAAATAATTGAATAGTTTGCTAAGAATTTTTTTAAAATTGTATTAAAAATAATATTGAAAACCTGCGATGAATTTTATTTTTTATGAAAATAATTAATAATTGCTAAGAAATTTATTTAAATTTTCCAAAGTAATTGAATCCATGACAAGAATTTTTTATTAATCAAAATAATTGGATTATTGTGGAATTAAAAAATAATTGAATCCATAGGAAGAATTTTTTTATTAATCAAAATAATTGAATTATTGAGGAAAATTTCATTAAAATGTTTTTAAATAATTCAATTTCCCTTGAAATTTTTTTTTATTATTTTTTAAAATTATTAATTTCTTCATAAGAATATTATATACATTGTTTTGAATAATTCATTTTTTCGATACATAACAAAAATTATGAAAAACTTTTTATAAATAATTGAATTCATTTGAAAAATTTTATTTCTCAAAAAAAAAAGAAATTGAATTCTAACTCAGAATGTTATTAAAATTTGGTTCTAAAAATTCAATATCCATTGAAAAATGTTATTATTAGTGAAAGTATTTGAATTATTTAGAAGAATCGAATAAAAATTTTGTTAAATAATTGATTTTTTCGAAAATGCCAATCTTTATTAATTGAAATCGTGTGAAAATTTTATTATTTATACAAAAAAATTGAAATATGACTGAATTTTATCAATTTTTCTTATATAAATTAATTTTCTTGACAAATTTTATGAAAATTCTATATTGAAAATAATTGAATTTCGAATATTTTTTAAAAATAATTGCGTAGTTTGAAAAAAATAAAAAAAATTTTTTCTTCTATTTTAGTGTAAAAATAATCTTGGTAATAATAAAAAAAGTATTATGAGAAAAATTTTGATTTCAAAATATTTTTTTTTTCTTGATTTTATATTATTTTTATCATGTAAAAAGAATTTTTAGAAAATTTAGGAATTTTTATATTTTTGTGTTATGTTCACTAATAGCAAAAAATGAATAATTATATGAAAATAAAAATAAATAGTTAAATATAATCAATAATGAAAATCAATAAAACTAAATATTTTCTTCGATGACGCACAAAATAATTTAAAACATCAAATATATTTATTTGTTACATAATTATTTTTTGGATCGTTTTTTAATTATAAATCTCAAGTCATAAGTCAAAAATTCAAAATGGCCAATCCAATATGGCGGACAAAATCATTTTCAATTCTAGTAGAGTAACAATGGTTCCTATAAATTTTATTTTTAAATAATAAAAATATTGGAAAAGTAAATTTCACGGTCAAAGTTAATAAAAAATTCCATTTTTTTAGAATTAAAAGCGAAGATTTTTATTTTTAAAAGTGCACACGTGTTTTCAAGGTAATTGTTGACAATTTTTTTTTATGCTTTTTTGGAAAATATCTCTCAATATACACATATATTGCTTTATTTTACTAATAATAGAAGGAAGGAGAAAAATATTTTTATTTCACAATTTTCATTTTTGCTTTTTTCGCGATATACTTTATTATTTTTTATCTTTGTAAAAAAATTTAATAAAATTTGTGTATTTTTTCTAGTCCGTAAACTTTAAATAGAGCAAAACGGTAAATTTTTTCTCTACTACAACCGGGTGCATTGAAAGCTACACAATCGAAATTGGTAAGAGAAATTTGAAATTTTACTATTTTAAAATATCAATATTTTTTTAATTATTAATTTTGTTAGATAATAAAGGGAAAATATTATTTACCTGCTAATTTTTTACGTATGCTAAGCATTGTGTTTATAGATTTTGTACTTCTATATTATAATCATATCGGAATTTAAAAACTTAATAATAATATTTATTCGAAAGGTTAGTTTCTAAAATTTAATGATAACATTATTACAATATTTAGAATTGATATTTGTTATAAATTATTTCTAATCTAATATTTATTTTATAGACTATCTGAGTCTAATTTTATTGACAATAAATCTCAAATTATAAAAATAATAATAAATATATAATAATAATAAATATTTAAGTTTTATTAAAATTTGAAAAATTTACTTTGGAAATATTTAAAAAATAGTAATGAAAATTTTTTTAAAGAAAAAAATACTTGAATGCACAAATAATAATATTAACATATTTAAACAATTGGAAATTCTGAAAATAATTCAATTCTCACAGTTGAATTCTGATACGAATTGATTTAACAAAAATTTTAAAAGATTTTTAAATTAAATTCCTTGAAAATTTAAGGGAATAAAAAGTTTTTAAATCTTTAAAGTTTTATTTAAAAAATTTATTTATAAAATTATGTTTCTTCAAAAATTATTAAAGTTTTTCAATAATTTTATTAAAAAATTCTAAAAAAATAATTAAATTTTAAATGAATTACAGTTGCAAATTTTAGGAACAACTAAATTTCATGAGGTTTTTCATTGAAATTATTTGAAATTCTAATTCCTCGGGGGAAAAATAAATATGAATAAGTTTTAAAATTTTTATTTAACAAAAAGTATTATAATTTTTATAGGAGTATTTAAAAAAAATATTATTATTATTATTTATTATTATTATAAAAAGTATTATATTTTTTTAAGTAGTTAAGAATTTTCATTAAATTTGAAAACCATTTGGAATTAAAAAAATTTTAAGACTTTGACAGTAAATTCGACTTGAAAAATAATCTTAACCTTCAGATTATTTGAAAGTCGTTGAATAATAAAATTTTTAAATCGTCGCTACTGGAAAACGATTGTTATATAAAATATATCATATTTTGAAACACGTGTGCAAAAAAAATGTGATTATAAATTTTAACATTTTTATTTTTTATAAGCTATTAAATACATGTACGAACAAAAGATATAAAAACGACAATAAATTTTTCACATATCAACTTTTTTGAACACAAGAAATTTTTATAATAGATTTTTCAAAATAAAATGCAATATAATAATAAATAATAATAATAATAATTAAATAATAAATAATAAATTCAGTTATTTTTAAAAAATATCAATAAAAAACTAATTTAATATTTAAAATACAGTTTGCACACATTTTTTTGAAAAAATAATTTTTTTTTTAATTTGGCAATAAATTATTAGCAGTAATTCAATTATTTTTGTAAATTTTAAAATTCTTTTTGAAGGATTTAATTATTTTTGTAAACAAAATCATTGGCAGAATTTTTCGTAGAAATTCAATTATTTTCAAAAAATCTAAAAAGAATTGTAAGTATTTCTATTATCTTTATGAATGCAAAATTCTTCGATAAAATTTAATTACTTTCAGAATTCCATTATTTTCGAATATATTTTAAAAATTTTTCGAAAGAAATCACTTATTTTAATCACAATTTCAATAAAATTTTTATGAAATTGAATTATTCTTATAGATTTTTTATATTTTTTTTAGATTTTTTATATTTTAATAAAATTCTTCGCTCAGGAATTCAATTATTTATGAATAAATAATTATTCAAAGCAAATCAATTACTAAACCTAAATAACAAAATTATTTCCGAATATTCAATCATTTTGAGTCATTTTAGTAAAATTTTTTCGCAAAATTCAATTATTTCGATAAATAACAATAAGCACAAGAATTCAATTATTTTTAAAAGTATTAAATTTCATTTTGTTAATTCAATTATTTTGAAAAAATTCCAATAAAACCTTTTACAAGAATTCAATTATTTTTGTAAATAATAAAAAGCTTTTTAGGAATTAAATTTTTTTTTAATTTTTAATAAAATACCACAAAGATATTCAATTATTGTGAAATATTTAAATAGAATTCTTTGTAAAGTTTGATTATTTTTAAAAACTTTTCCGCAATTTAATGACTTTCAATGTTTTAAAAAAATTTGCAAACAAAATTCAATTATTTAAAAATTTTGTTGTAAAAAAATCTTTTCGTAAGTATTCAATTTTTTCATGAATATTAACATAATTTCTCTGAGGAATTGAATTATTTAAATAAGAATTCACATAAAAAATTAGTCGAAAGAAATGAATTATTTAAAAAAAGCTTTTTTTTAATTCTTCGCAAGAATAAATTTATTTTTCATAAATACTTAAATTTTTTCAAGAATAATAAAATTCGTTGTAGGAATTCAATTTTATTAGCATTAGGATAAGAGAGAAGTAAATATTGTTTAGCAAAATTAGAAAAAAGTCAGAAACAAAAATATTTGTTCAAACAAATAAAAAAATGGTAAATGTAAACAATACCTTGAGTTAATAAATAAATAAATTCATATGAATAAGTTGCAAAGTATCGAAAAAATTGTATTAGAAAATTTTATGACATGATTAAAATTAATAAATCATTTTGTCGAACTAATGAAACAAATTTATGAATTATTTTAAGGTCACCACGTTCGTTTTGTCAAGAATTATTTTTAACGATAAAATATTAATAATCGTTAAGAAAATGACGAGTTACAGATCACTGTTTATTTGGATTGTTTTTTTCACAATTCTGTCAATTTGCCTTGGTAAAGAAGTTAATGTGAAGAAACCTTTAGGTTCTTGCGACAGTAAAGGTATTTATTTGCAAAAAGTCATATTCAACCATGAAATATAGTTTTATTAATAAATTTATCATTATTTATTTATTATTCTATAATGTTTGTTACTTTCAGTTAAAAAGTAAATTGAAAATATTTTTTTTGCGAAGCAATTTCACATTTTTTTTACAATATAACTTTTTTTGTCGGACCTTCAAAAAATTCGAGGTTTTGCAGATATTTTTTTAAATAAAATAATTCACCATATATTGAAAAATTTGCGAAGGTGTTTTGCTTAACGTTTTGAAAATAATAAATATTGAAATTTTTTATTTAAAGAGGCTACTTATGGGACTTGAAGTCAACTGACCAATTTCACTTTGCTCCACTTTCAATCAATTCAACGAACATTGATTCAAAATATTAATTTAATTTAAAATGGAAATTAATTTTCACAGAATTTCAGGAATATTCTATTGTTGATCTGTTAATTATTTTTAATGACACTAATTATTTTCTAGATTCTTCCAATTCTTGTTCATCTTCTCAAGAATCTTCTGAATCTCGTGATTCAGCTTCTAGAGAACATAGTACGTGTTTATTACCTTTCGAAATTTTTCAAAACTTTTTTTAGCAATTTAAAAGAAAAAAAAATTGAATTAAAAAATTTTTAATTCAAATTTCCTTTCATAAATATAAAATAAAAATTTTAATTCAAATTTCCTTTCATAAATATAAAATAAAAATTTGAATGTAGATTATTACTATTATTAACCACAGAAATCATATTTTCTGATTGTGAGACAGAAATTTTTTGTGACTTTTTTTGTTTCAAAAGAGATTTTAATTTAAAAACATTGTAGAATTTCAATTTTTAATTAATTTAATTAGATATTTTTAGAAATTTTGAAAACTTTTCACGATTTCAATGATTTTTAATAAATTTACCAAAATTATTCGATTATTAAAAAAATTTTTTTTTAAATAAAATCTCTTTTTAGAAATTCAATTATTTTCATATAAATAATAAAACTCATCGTAGAATTTTAATTAATGTTGATTACAATTTTAATCGAATTGCTCGAAAAATGTTATTCATTATATAAAAATGTTATGTATTCTTAAAAATTTGATTATAATTCGTTAAAAGAATGAATTACTTAAAAACTTGATGATAAAATGAATTAATTAATTAATAATAATAATAATAATAATAATAATTATTATTATTATTATTATTATTATTATTATAAGAATTAAAATTTAAAAAACATTCAATTATTCAATAAATTTCTATTTACTTTTGAATTTAAATAATCAAAAATCATTTTTGAAAAGATTTCAAATTGACATATTTGGAAATTTGAATTTTCTATATTTATAACTAACAATTTTAAAGAATTAATTTTTTCGGAAAAAAGTTTAATTTAATTTTTTTGTTTTTTAATAATTTGACGTTACACAGAAATTTTTTCCCAAATTTTTAGAAATTTTTCTAAATTAAAAATACAGAAATTTCCTTCTTAAAATATGTAAATTTTCCTAAGAGAATTTTTGCCAAACTTTTGGGATTTTTTCTTACACCTATTTCATTAGAATGTTTCTAAATTTATATAGAAAATCCTAAATACTTTTTGGGAAAATTTCCAAAATTTTTGATAAATAAAATGAAACTTTTAAAAATTTTGTGTCCCATTCAAAAGTGCGATGTACTAATTAGCGAGAGTTTCATGAATTTCTTTTTCGTGCAGTTAAGAGGAAAAAACATGTTTGTCAAGTCCAAATCGTCAGAGTAGTTGGTAAGTAAATTGAAATATTTAATTTTTAATGTATAAATAATAGAAAATTTTTAATTCTACAAATAAAAGAAATTATTATTTCATTTCAGATATATTTAGAAAAAGACGTCATCATTCTAGAGTTAAATGGTGCGATGAAGTAAGTGATTTTTTGAAAACTTTCATCTAAAATAACAGTGATGTTTTCATGAAACTTTAATTAAAAAAAAGGGGAAATTACTTTTTCAAAAACGAAATTTAGTTTCAAAAAAGAGAAAACTTTCATTTGCCTAAAAATTATAAATAAAAAAATAAAATAAAAAAATAATGTAGCACATAAAATTTATTAAAAAAAACTTTTTATTTAATTATTTCTTTTAACTCTAACTTCTTTAAATAAAATTATTTTTCTTGTAAATTAAAATTAAAATAATTTTGAGAATGTAAAATATTCATATAACATAAAATAATAGTTTTCATCACAGGGTCATCTTGAATATCAATATTGACTTCTCTCGGATCTTTTTATAATTTTTATCAGTAAATGGTCCGTAATTTTTCAATTTTAGTCTGTAAAGTTTGTGCATTTCTTAAAACATTATTTTTTTACACAAGGGTTTTTTTTCTAATAATTTTTTATATGTAATAAAATTGTTAAATTGACGACTGTATTTACCTTTTAATATTTCTTTTCATTTGGAAAAAGGCAATTTTTTGTCTTTTATTGTTGAAGAAAATATTTTTTTACAATATTGACATCGATTGCAAACAAATTTTAATGACACAAATAAGTTATCATTTACAGGAATTAAAAAAAAATTACTATACTTTGTTAGAGTTGAAAATTTTTTTAACATTAATCTGAAAAATAGATACTTTTGAATAATTTTTTTTAACATTAATAATATTTAATTGGAGAAGAAGCAAACTTTGCCACAACAACAACAACAACAACAACAACAACAACAACAACAACAACAACAACAACAACAACAACAACAACAACAACAGCAGCAGCAGCAGCAGCAGCAGCAGCAACAGTTGCAGCAACAACAACAGTTGATACAGCAACAACAGCAGTTGTTGTTACAGCAACAACAGCAGCAACAACAGTTGCTAGAACTGCAACAACAACAACAACAACAACAACAACAACAACAACAACAACAACAACAGCAACAACAACAACAACAACAACAACAACAACAACAACAACAACAACAGCAACAACAACAACAGCAGCAACAACAAGAACCTAATTTGTTACCACCACAAGCACTACATGTAAGTTAATAGTGTCCAATTATTATAATTAGTTTAATGTGGCGCAATGTGAATGAAACACATAGGATACCAGAAATTATAGGTCATAGTTTAAAAGTTTGAATAAAAACAAAAAAAGAAACTTTGAATCTAGATAAATGTGCCATAAACATAACCCTTATATAATTCGTTTCATATTCTTAGGTCCCTTTCTTTATATCGCGTTACAAATTTACATTTAGAATGGACAAAATAATAAGAAATTTTCAAAACAAATTCAAATTTTAGGATTGTTTTAAAAATTTAATTTAATTTTCTTTTTAAATTTTTTTTTAAGTGTCCAACAAAATGTGAAACTTTCTCCTGATTCTTGTGCACATAAAACTAAAGAGAATTAACTGAGTTTTTTTTTATAAAAAAAGTCAGATTTTTTTTCAATTTTTGTTTAATTTTCAATTTTTTCTACTATGAAATAGCGTGAAAATAATTATAAAATGTTACAAATAACGTGACATAGATATAGATAACCTAGAAGATAGAACTATAGAGAAAATTAAAAATTAAAATGGCGGCTCAAAAATGGAGTTTTTAAGTTCAAATCTTTTTCAAAATTTGATTTCAAAGTTCGAAATTGTTAAAAGTGTTTAGCTCGGCTTTAAATGATCAGCGACCCCTAAAATTCCCGAGTAACAAATTTAAAGCCGATCTGAACACTTTTAACAATTTCGAACTTTGAAATCAAATTTTGAAAAAGATTTGAACTTCAAAACTCCATTTTTGAGCCGCCATTTTAATTTTTAATTTTCTCTATAGTTCTATCTTCTAGGTTATCTATATCTAAGTCCGGTTATTTGTAACATTTGGAATTATTTTCACGCTATTTCATAGTATAGAAAAAATTGAAAATTAAACAAAAATTGAAAAAAAATCTGACTTTTTTTTATAAAAAGCATTAATAATTTTTTTGTTTATAAATTTTTTATCTTTTTTTAAACGCAATTCGATAGAGCGCATATGAAAAGGTAAGAAATAATGATTCGTGAATTTTTCTATTAATTTTTAATGACCGAAATAAGTCCTCAAACTTCATGCCAAAATTTTGTCCATTTGGGCGTTAAATGGTTAATACAATTTTAATGAAATTTCTCGAAAAATGTTATTATTCTTAGAAATTTGAAACTTCCAACCAAATAGTGAACTTTCTGAAGAAAAACGTTTTAAAACAATTAAAAAAATGAAAACAAATCAATTATGTTGCAAGAAAATAATTAATGAATCTCAAAAAAAGTTTCATGGATAGAGAAGATATTAGTCAATATTTTGTTTTAGATACTGACGAATTTGGTACATCAACAGAAGTCGAAACATCAACAGTTGGCACAACAACAACAACAACAACAGCAGCAGCAACAACAACAGTTGCCCCAACAACAACAACAGTTGCTCCAACAACAGCAACAGCAGCAACAACAACAGTTGCCCCAACAACAACAACAACAACAACAACAACAACAACAACAACAACAACAACAACAGTTGCCCCAACAACAACAACAACAACAATAGTTGCTGCATAGTTGTAGTTGCGAAGACAAACAAAAGTAAGTTAATAGTGATTAAATATTAGTTAAATTAATTTTATGTTAGATAAAAATAGAACACAGCACAGTTGTGGGCCAGAAATCCTTGATTTATGCCAAAAATCATTATAATAAGATATTTACGAATAATAATAATGCTACCCACTGTTTTTGGGGTCGTTGATTACAAATCTGAAGGCAGATTTCAAAAATTCAAAATGGCGGATCCAATATGGCGGACGTAAATTTTTTTACATGAATCAATTTTTATGAAGCATAAGTATCTAGAGGTTTTTTTGGGATCGCTGATTACGAATCTAATGTCAGATTTCAAAAACTCAAAATGGCGGACATACAATTTTCAAAAATGAATCGATTTTTATGAAACATTATAAACTATATACACTCCCGCTCAATAACTTTTGCCCACCCTACAGCGATTGAAGGCTTTACAAAAAGTTTTGTATTTTGTTAACTATTAAAGTTACAAAGTTGAAAAAAATATCATTAGAAAACTCATTTCCTGACCTTTAACACTATATAAAATTGAAATTAAAAAAAAATTTTTTTAATGAGTAAATAATGTTATTGCAAAACAAAATTTTTCGTTTTTTTTTTGTTTTTTTCAAAGTGATACAGTTTCATTGGAAATCATCGCATTTTAATGACAAATATATCATTGGAAAGGTAGTTTTATCACCTTTAAACCCCACTTTTTAGAATTTTTTTACGATAATTTTTAAGAAAAATATGATCTTTTGTTTAAAAAATTAACCAGTTTTTTCAATTGTTGATATCTCAAAAACGGTTACTTCAGGAAAAAATTTTTGAGAACATGAATTGTTCCTTTTTGTGTATAGAATTGAAAAAAAATTATTAAAAATTTTTTTTTAATATTTTTTAAAAAAAAATTTTTTTTTGAAAAAAATTTTTTTTAAACATTTTTTGAAAAAAAAATTTTAATTTTTTTTTATTTTATAGTTGTTATTGTAGAAACTCGTTTTTTACACTTTTTATCATAGCTTATGAAAAAAAAAAAAAAAAATTTATCATAGCTTATGATAAAAAGTGTAAAAAACGAGTTTCTACAATAACAACTATAAAATAAAAAAAAATTAAAATTTTTTTTTCAAAAAATGTTTAAAAAAAATTTTTTTCAAAAAAAAATTTTTTTTTAAAAAATGTTAAAAAAAAAATTTTTAATAATTTTTTTTCAATTCTATACACAAAAAGGAACAATTCATGTTCTCAAAAATTTTTTCCTGAAGTAACCGTTTTTGAGATATCAACAATTGAAAAAACTGGTTAATTTTTTAAACAAAAGATCATATTTTTCTTAAAAATTATCGTAAAAAAATTCTAAAAAGTGGGGTTTAAAGGTGATAAAACTACCTTTCCAATGATATATTTGTCATTAAAATGCGATGATTTCCAATGAAACTGTATCACTTTGAAAAAAACAAAAAAAAACAAAAAATTTTGTTTTGCAATAACATTATTTACTCATTAAAAAAATTTTTTTTTAATTTCAATTTTATATAGTGTTAAAGGTCAGGAAATGAGTTTTCTAATGATATTTTTTTCAACTTTGTAACTTTAATAGTTAACAAAATACAAAACTTTTTGTAAAGCCTTCATTCGCTGTAGGGTGGGCAAAAGTTATTGAGCGGGAGTGTATAGGGATTTTTTAAGTCACTGATTACGAAACTGATGAAAGAATTCAAGTGTATTTTAGATTGGTTGAGATTTGTCTACAATTTTGTAGCTTGTGAGATTTTTTTAAGTTTGATAATTACAAAACTAGTGTCTATAAAATTCAGAAAATAAAAAAAAAATTTTCCTATTATTTTATGACCACCATTTTGATTTTTTGAAATCTAACATCAGATTCGTAATCAGCGACCCAAAGAACACAACAGATAACTATGTTTAATTCAAATTTATTGATTTTAAATTTTTTATGTCCGCCATATTAAATCCGACATTTTGAATTTTTTTAAATCTGACAGCAAATGCGTAATCAGCGACACAAAAAACCGTTAAAAATCGTAGCATGTTTTTGTGTATTTTTCCCCTCTGAATTCGAAATTGATGTCAGTATTGAAAGAATTGTTCAAAATTTGGAGATAAACTCAAGGAATGGCTTAAAAAAACCGTAAATTAAAATAAAATTTTTTTTTTATTACACTATATTTCAATGTATTTTTTCACGTTGTATTGTCTTGGTGAAAAAAAAACTATTTTTTTGTGCCTGTGCAATAAAATTGTTTGATAATTCATTCATAATTCATTTAGAAGAATTTAATTATTTTAGAAGGAGTTTCAAACACTTCTTTTAATTTTATTATGCGCAATTAAAGTGAAATAACTGGCTAAAATTATTTTTAGGTTGTTATACGAGTCTTCCAGAAACTTTCCCCTATGGATATAACTACGTTTTGTAGAAGAAAAACTTTTTTTCAGTTTTCGTTGTTTATTATCTAAAACTTTTAGATAAAATTGTTTTTTCGAAGAAAAATAAATAACTTACAGTCTATATATTATAAACATTTATTTTTGTGAATTATAAAAATTGCTATTTTTTCTAAAGTTAATTTGCATTTTACTTTTTGCTTTTATGTATACTGAAAATACGGGAAAAAATTGTTATCGCGTCAATATAATCTATGAGTACTTAATTTAAATATATTTGAAAGTTTTCTTCTATTTTTCAATGTAACTGTAAATCGAGGAATTGTATATTGTAATTCTGAAGACAAATAAATGCTTCACTTTAAATATTTGTTTTATTTCTTTGATGACAAATTTCCATCGTTTTCAAATAAGATATTTTATGGTAATCTTGACAATTCTTTTCATTTATTTTTTTATGTAAAATATCTTTAAATATTTATAAAAGAATTTTTATAGCTTATTGATACTTTAATTTTCATAGTTTTACATTCTACGGTGTAGAATAATTTTCATTAATTAAAATAATTTTCATAAAATTTTTAAAAAATAATTTTCATTAATTAAAAGAATTTTTATAAAATTAAAAGAATTTTTGTAAAATTAAAAGAATTTTTATAAAATTAAAAAAAAATTTTTTAATTATTGTTTAATTGCTGAAACGACTGATGAATAGTAAAGATTTGAGTTTTTCTTTGTTCATTGGTTTGACGTGATTTATTTCATCAACGTAGTTATCAGTTATATTTTCCACGTTATTTTAAAATTATTTTTATCAACAAAAACTTTTTTTTTCTTTTTCACAACATGTAAAACAGACTTTATGCCAAATTTGATATAGTGAGTTAAAGATATGTTGGAGGATATTGAACTGAATTTAATACTAATAAAAATTGACGAAGTCCGTCAAAAATTGTTGAAGATAAATGAGTTTTTCCGTGACTAGGGGTCATAACAATAGGGCAACAATGCAAAAGTTATAGGTGCACTGATTAGTGGTAGTTACTTTTATCGATTGAATGTTGTACTACCAGACAACACTTTGTTTTACTAAGTGTATTAAGTTAGCACACCCTTATTTCCAAATCCTCAATTCTAGGCGCGTCATAACGCAATTATTATACTCGCAACAAAGAAAAATCTATAAAAAAATACTGTTTCTACACATTTCAATATTAATTACACAGAGAAAAATAAATGCTTCACTTTATTAATTTCTATTTTAATTCTTTATTTCTATAAAATTGGGTCTTTAATAATACTATTTATGTAAAAAATGATACAAATTTAAAATAAACACTATATGTGGTGCGAAACAAATACAGCAGTAATTGTTAATTCTGAATTTTCAAGTAAAGACTTAACTTTGGAAGAAAATGAAGATTATCAGCCTTGGTAAAATATAACACCAAAAGTTTCATTAAAAAATTTTCAAAAATTCTTAGCAATATTAAAATCTAAAAAACTTGTCTTGGTTATTTGTCTTACTTATTTGGTTTACTTGATTTTGAAAATCTTCAAAATCGGGGTCGTTGCGATTTCTTTCTTCACATTTGCCCTCTGAACAAATCTGTAAAATGAAGAAAACAGTTGTTTTTAATTCTCTATAGACGTGAAACTTTGATTGACATCAAAAATACAAGAATGGTAAGGTACAAAATAATTATTATGCATTTTTAAAAAAAGATTAAAGAAGCACATTGCTGTTAGGGAAAATAAATATTGTCTAGAATTCAATTTGTTACCTGTATTGTTTGCCTTATATTTGTAGAACCTGGAGGTATTACAATATTGGGAAAATAAGACTTTGGTGCTCTGACTGGTTCATTATGATAGAAGGGCTTTTTCGGAGAGGCGAATATTGTTGATGTTTTTGGCTTCTTTTGAACTGGTTTAGGATTTTGCTTTCTTGAAACAGTGTTAAAAATATCTACACACTCTCCTGATAAGCAATACTGTAAAAATAAATGTTTTGCCTTTAATACAAGTTTCGGTAAAGTTATATGTGGATTAAATTAAAATGTTACTGAAATTACAAAAAAATGTATTACAATGTTATAAATCTGTAATTTTAAATTGTAAAGTATCTTCGTAATTGAGATAGAGAACATTTTTTATTAATACCTTTCCTCTGCCACAAGCAGAACCTTCAGCAGGAGGAATAGAATTTCCTGTTGAACGACCAACTTCCACTACGCACCATAGTGCTAAACATGTTGTATGTTTCTACAATAAAATTGTAAAAATAAAATTGTAAAAATAAAATTATTTACTTATACAATCGTCTATTGCTTAATACTAGGTCATACATATATCCCTAAAGCAGTTTTTTTAGAAATAACATTAAAAAATTTAACTTCTTATACTATTAGAAACACTTACGCGATCACAACTTTCGTGACCAATATTTCTGCATTGTTCATCTAAGTTCATCAATTGTCCAGGTAATATTCTCGGCAGTGGATTGTTATATTGATATTCGGCTGGATTATTTTGAACGCACTTCGCATCATTTTTGCTGAAGAAAAAACGATTCATTACTAGAAACAACTATAAATGTGAATTTCAGTAGTAGTATAAACCAAATGGAACTATTCTTTAGAAGTGATGGAGTAAAATTATAGAAATTAAATTCGTAGCTTTACTATTGGTATCTAATTATATTCACTAAATTATTTACCAAAGTTTGCTTTAACGCACGTACCTTAAAGTATTTTTAATAGCCTGTTTTGAACAAGGTGAAAAGAAAATTTTGTTTTTCGTTTCCCGATTGTAAGACATTATATATCCGTCCGCTTTTGAACAGCCCGTAAAGCTATCTGCATCAAAATTATCTGATGCTTCTGGCTCGTCGTGACGTGCTCCAAGGCTAAAAGAAATTTTTAAATAACTTAATCGTCGACTAAAGTAAATTAAATTTTCCTAAATTACTCTTAAGGAGCATGAGATTTTTCTTGTTAATTTTTAAATTTGAACACAAGTCCAAAGAAATAAAGATTTAAAAGCTTCAGTGCTGTTTAGAACATCTTTTACCGGAAAATCTTATTTAGAAAACATTTGCATCTTTAACTGAAAAATTATGTGTTTCTTACAGATGACCTAACTCGTGAGCAGCAGTATCTATTCCACTGTAACCATTACTATCTTCAACTAATCCACTAGCGGCGTATTGACCATATTTTCTATTATTTTTACACACTCCTCCTACAAAGGCCAAACCTGTAAAGAAAAATTTTATTCACATAATTTGAACATTCGTATTTTACATACTAAATTCGAATATAACATTATTAGCAACGTTTATGTAAAGGTCTAATCCTTACCAGTTGTACCAGAATTCCCATTATCGGCTAACAGATCTCTTCCAGTTATAAACAACGAAATATCATAATTTTTTTCTTGCTGTATACTTATTTCTCGTTCTAGAAACATGCTAAACTGATCTAATAATGATGATGCAAATAACTTCCCTTCTCTGAAAACTTCCTCAGTGGGATTCATAAATGGCAATGGCTCCTTTTTGCAGAAAATAGAAATCTTTTATGACTTATAAGAACATTTTTCACCTTACAATTAAACTATTAACTTTATTTTAACTATTAACTTTATTTTAACAATTAACTTTATTTTAACTATTAACTTTATTTTAACTATTAACTTTATTGTTTATTGAAACAAAATAAAAATTAAATTTTTATACAAAGACACAAATTATTCTCAATAAATCATAAGTGATCAGAGATGATATTTAATGATAGTCAGTGACAAAATTTACAAAATTTTTATACGAAGACACAAATTATTCTCAATAAATCATAAGTGATCAAAGATGATATTTAATGATAGTCAGTGACAAAATTTACAAAATTTTTATATGAAGACACAAATTATTCTCAATAAATCATAAGTGATCACAAATGATATTTAATGATAGTGAGTAACAAAATTTACCATAGTAGTGAGTATATTTTACTATTTGTAAAAACTTATTAATACTAATAATATATTCCATAACGTCCGAGTGGTTTAAACAATAATAAAATGAAACGAAACATTGAGACAGTCTGAATGTTTTCGTTTCATTTTAATATTGCTTATTAATACTTTTTTTTGAATTTCAAAGTATCATACCTTAAGAAATACAACGCCAGCAATATTAAGTCGAATTCTTGGTTCTGTAAAATCTCTGTATCTTAAATCGACAACGTTCCAAAAACTCAAAGTGTATTCTAGAGCACGTATCCAGTTAAAATCGAATTTCCTGTAGAATCAAAAAAATTGGATAGTAAGCAAGTGATATTGAATAAGAATAATTTTTGTTCCAGATGGAAGCATGCGTAAATTTTTGTATAAAAGATTGTTTTAGGAGACGTACGAAAAAATCAGCTTGACACCAAAAGAGAATTTTAGGATTGAAGTTAAGCTTTTTATTTTCAGTTTAAAATGTTTATTACCGTTTTATTTAATGCATTATATGAATTCTTCAATTTGGTACTGTGGAAATTGAAATTACTTAAAGCCATATAAACTTACCTGAAAAGAACATCGTCAACGAAAACCAAAATTTCTGGATACACAATGGGCGGTAATTCTTTGGCCGACCTCCGTGACACACTCTTCATGTTCAGAAATCTTTCATTATTTATTTTAGGTGCGGAAAATTCTGAAAAAAATAATTATTTTGTCTTTTCTCATATGTACCACAAAAAACTGAATTTAGAGATGATTAATTAGCATTAATTCGTTGCCAAAGGGGTTACATATGTAATTGCATTTGACAGTAATTAAAATACTCACCGGAAGCATTTTTGAATGTTTGTTTATAAATTATATGTTCAGTAGTATCAATAAAACCATGGGCTACACTTTCAAATGATGAAGTATTGCTTTTTAAAAGATCTCGACGTTGACGTAAATGTTTGGGCATTGGACGTATTACAGTGTCTTCGTTAATAAGTCCATTCTGAAAAAAATAACATTATTTATAGGTAAAAATAAGGAAATATGAAACTCTATACAGTGAAAAATTACTTACAAACTCGGATTGTCCGTCTTCATTAATACTGTGTGAAATGGATGCCGAAGTTTTCGGATTTTGATAAAAATTAATGAAGACTTTTTGCATGGCCTGTAAAATAATATTACCATATGTTTAAATCCAATATTTTCAAATCAAGAAGGAAAGGATTCACACTTACATTAAGAAATGGAAATTAATCTACTTTTAGTAAAGAGGAAATTTAGACGACTGACGGTGTGAAGTGTAGTTCAGTAGGAAAGGAAAAGTTTATCAAAAACGGAATTTCATCAAATACTTACATCTGGTATAAGTTCAAAGTCAACATTATTGGCACCATTTTTAGCTATAAAAACTTTCGTCCCTGTTCCTGCAAGTAAACCTTCCGTCGGTTGCAAATAAAGTTCACGCTCTACACCATTTATTTTGGTATGAAGTGTTAGTTCATTGATAAACCGTTTATGGAGCATGTGACGAACAGGTACCACTTCGTAATCCGTTACTAGAAAATCAAATTTGATCTTAAATTATATCCTAGGACGAGTCTGGGATATCCTAGATATTTGATTACTGACAAGCTTTTTAAATAACTTAATTGTTAACTAAATAGAAGCAATTTCTATAATAAAAAAGATTTATCTAATGCAGGCTGATTTCTTGTATAATTACCATCATCGATTGAGAAATCATCCTCGACTTTGTTAACCACAGTGAATGATTGTGTCAACGGCACCAAAAAAGTGCAAAATAGAAAAGCGAAGTAATACATCTGCAAAGGTTTAATTTTCAAATATTTAAAACCAAATTTTATTTTACAGTAATTCGTATTCAATACCCAAATGTTTAGGTCTAGAAAAATACTAATAAATCGAAAAACGAACTTGTATATTACACATTTATATTTATCTGAAAAAGTAATTTAAAAATTGAATTGAAAATTTCTAATACAGTTTTACAAGTTACTTACAATTTTAGTTCAAGTCTATGTTTAAAATAAAATTTTACTTTATCTTACAAATGAAAATTTTACTTTGTTACAATTAGTTGCAAAGTGGAAAAAATAGTTTACACTTACTTGCTTACGATTATATTCAGTGCTTCAAAATTAAAGTAAAATTAAATCTTATTCTTACCTTTATTCAAAAGAAGTATTCAAGTTCCTATTAACGAAGAATTTAAAAGTAGATGAACTGTGAAATATCGTCTGTATTTATACATACACTTCGATGCGTTTGGCTACATGTTATTACTGATAAGTGTATATGCGGAAATAAATAATATTTGTTGAATTAATATTAATATTCATATTCTACTTTAGTTTCTATAAGTCTATTTTCTCAACACTGACGCAAATTGAAGTTTTACAATTAAAATATATTGTTAATAAGAAATTATGTGTACATTATTAGTGTAGAATATAATAATAGTTTGAAGAAATTAAGCTCTATTGTATTTTGTATAAATTATTTGACGCACATAAGACAAAAAGTAAATAGTATATTTTTTTAAAAACATATTTATTGTATTTTAAATAAGCTATTTTTAGTTTTAATAGAAAATTAAAATTACCTTAACACGGTAAATCGTTAGGTATTAAAATAACACCAAAAAGGATTTAAATAATCCAATTTAGTGTTATTCTAATCCATTTTGGTGTTATTTTCATACCTAACTATTTACCGTGAAGACATTAGGTGCCTTATAGATGTCTTTCGATTTTTTCCACTGTGTTAAGTATAATATAATTACCTTATACCCCTGTACCAAAAAATCCTCCATAGGAATCAATGTGGGATTTCTATATAGAAATGTATAACTCAATTATAATTTCTACATATGAGATCTCAGGAGGATTCTTATATTTAATAATTTAATATTATAGTTTTAATATAGATTCCTATAAAATCTATATTAAATTTAATATAGATTTTAAATTTCCATATGAGAATATTCTGTATGTCCAATTATATTATTTAATTTCTAAATTAAAGTTTACATACTTGTTTTAAGCTCTTACTAGCTATACGAAAAACGAAACTGAAATCTATATATATGAATATAATTATTAATAATATAATAATTATGAATATAATTATTAATAATATAATAATTATGAATATAATTATTAATAATATAATAATTATGAATATTATTAATTATATGAATGTAATTGAATATAAAGGACCCCGCTCTATTTGTACAGGAAATGTCTTTCGGTCAAATTTTCTGAAACTTCACAGTTTTGTAGTTCAGGATCTTCTGAACAAAAAATGTCAAAGCCAAAATTAAAAAGAATGGACAGTTTTTGAGCTACAGTAGCTCAAAGTTAAAAATTAGTAACACTATTTTGTAAATGTTCTGTACTTGAAAACCAATCAAAATTGCTCAACAGGTGCCACTCGGGTGATTTTTGGGTCCGTGATCATGAATCTAAAGTTAGAATTGCAAAATTCAACATGAAGGATCCAATATGGCGGACGAGTTTTTTAAAAACTGCTCGAATTCACTAAAGACCTGTCACTCGGGGGATTTTTGGGTTCCTGATCACGAATCTAAAGTTGGAATTGCAAAATTCGGGAACAGGAACGAAAAAAACTAAAAAAATAGTTAATATTATTTTTTTTAAAAATTTATTTCTTAATATATTAAGCCTTATGTTTTTTGGTCTAATAAATAAAATTTAACTATTTTATTTAAAATAACTAAAATTTTATTACATTATAGCACTTATTAAAAAAATAAATGATTTAATTTTTAAATATTTTATGGAAGTATTTAATATTTATTAAAACAAGTAATTTTGTGCCTGTGCAATAAAATTGTTTGATAATTAATTCATAATTCATTTAGAAGAATTTAATTATTTTAGAAGGAGTTTCAAACACTTCTTTTAATTTTATTAGGTGCAATTAAAGTGAAATAACTGGCTAAAATTATTTTTAGGTTGTTATACGAGTCTTCCAGAAACTTTCCCCTATGGATATAACTACGTTTTGTAGAAGAAAAACTTTTTTTCAGTTTTCGTTGTTTATTATCTAAAACTTTAGGATAAAATTGTTTCTTCGAAGAATATTATAAATAACTTACAGTCTATATATTATAAACATTTTATTTTATTATTTATTATAACATTTATATTTTATAAACATTTGTTTATTATAATTATAAAAATTGCTATTTTTTCTAAAGTTAATTTGCATTTCACTTTTTGCTTTCATGTATACTGAAAATACGGGGAAAAAATTTTAACATCAATATAATTTATGAGTAGTTTAATTTAATTTTATTTGAAGTTTTTCTTTTATTCAATGTAGTTGTACATCGAGGAACTGTATTGTTATTCTGAAGAAAAACAAATGCTTCACTTCAAATATTTGTTTTACTTCTTTGATTTGTTTTACTTTTGAGTATGCAAAAATTAAACGGGCTAATGAAAAAAGAAAATGCAGAAGAAGATAGACAAGAATCTGAAAATTATTAAAGTTTATTAGAGTGTATTTAACAATTTGATACTGCGAAATATTTTCTTAATTCCAAATGTATTTTACTTCATTATTTGAAAAATTTATTAATATATATGCATTCGTAAGTTTTTATTTACGATTTATACAATAAAAAATGTTCGGTACATTGAATTTTTAATTTGATTTCACCTATTTTCATTGGTATATACTTTATATTTTAAGTCTGGTAGGGCCTATGTTGTACTAGCGCCAATGAATTGAAAATTGAAAACGTATACCAACTGTTGAAAGTTGCTACGTTTTTAATTCACCAATTCCTCCGGACTGGAACATTACGATTGAAGTTATTTTTCGGAGAGGCGAACAATGTTGAACTATTTGGCTTCCTTGGAACTGGTTTAGGATTTTGCTTTCTTGAAACAGTATTAAAAATATCTACACACTCTCCTGATAAGCAATACTGTAAAAATAAATTTGTTGTCTTTAATACAAGTTTCGGTAGTTATGCAGTAGATTAAATTAAAATTTTACTGAAATTACTAAAAATGTATTACTTGTAAATCTCTAATTTTTAATAATTAAGTATCTTTGAAATTGAAAAAGAGGAAATTTTTTATTACCTTTCCATCGCCACAAGCAGAACCTTCAGCAGGAGGAATAACACTTCCTACTGGTTTACTACCGCCCTTTACAACGCACCACATTGCTAAACATGTTGTTCGATCCTGCAATAAAATTGTAAGAGAATAATTATTATTATACAATCGTCTATTGCTTAATACTAGGTCATACATATATCCCTATAGCAGTTTCTTTAGAAATTGAAAAATTTCAACTTTTTATATTAATGGAGACACTTACGCGATCACATCTACTGTAACCTCTATTTCTGCATTGTTCATCTAAGTTCATCAATTGTCCAGGTAATATTCTTGGCAGTGGTTTGTTATATTGATATTTCGCTGGATTATTTTGAACGCACTTTCCATTATTTGCGCTGAAGAAAAAACAATTCATTATTATAAAACACTATTAATGTGAATTAATAAAAATACTAGTACTAGAAGTACTAGTATAAACCAAATGGAACTATTCTTTAGAAGTGGTGAAATAAAATTATAGAAATTAAATTCCTAGCTTTACTATTCGTATCTAATTATATTCACTAAATTATTTACCAAAGTTTACTTTAACGCACGCACCTTAAAGTATTTTTAATAGCCAATTTTGAACAAGGTGAAAAGAAAAATTTGTTTTTCGAACTCCAATTGTAGGACATTATATACCCTTCCGCTTTTTTACAACCTTGAATTCTATTTTCATGTTCATCAGTTGATGATTCTGGCTCGTCGTGCGGTGCGCCAAGGCTAAAAGAAAGTTTTAAGTAACTTAATCGTCGACTATAAAGTAAATTAAATGTTTGTAAATAACTCTTAAGGAGCATGAGATTTTCCGCTAACTAGTTTTAACATTTGAACATAAGAGCTAAAAAATATAGATTTAGAAGCTTTAGTGCTGTTTAGAACATCTTTTACTACTGAGAAAATCTCATTTAGAAACCATTTGCATCATTAACTGAAAAATTATGTATTTCTTACAGATGACCTAACTCGTGAGCAGCAACCAATATTCCACTGTAATCATTACTATCTTCAACTAATCCACTAGCGGCGTACTGCCTGTAATTACTATTTCTACACACTCCTTCGACATAGCCCAAACCTGTAAAGAAACATTTTGTTTATTGCAATTGAACTTTCGTATTGTACACTATATACACTATATTAAGATATAAAATTATGTAAATGTCAAATCGTACCATTTACAGCAGAATTCCAGTCAACGCCTAACAGATCTCTTCCAGTTATGAACATTGAAAGATCATAATCTTCTTGCTGTATAAAGTTCCGTTCTCGTAGAAACTGGCTAAATTGAATTAATAAGGAGTCTGCAACTATCTTACTTTCTGTAGAATCGCCAGCTGAGTTATATACAAACGGCAATTCGTTCTTTTTGACAAAAAAGAAAAATCTTTTATGAGTTATAAGCAAAATTTATCACATTACTGTTAAACCAGTATTTTAATATTAAAACGAAATTCAACACAGTTACCTTGAAAGTATCAAATTGGTACTAAAACTTTTAGTATCAATTCGTTGCCACTTGATACTTTTAAATTAACAGTGAAATTAAATTTTTGTTTAAAGATACAAAAAGTATATTTTACTATTTGTAAAATGTTATTAATACTTTTTTTCAAATTTCAAAGTATCATACCTCAATAAATACAATTCCAGCAATATTAAGACGAATCTTTGGTTCTTTAAATTCTCTAAATCTTAAATCAACAGCATTCCAAAAACTCAAAGTGTATTCAAGTGCACGTACCACATTATATTGAAATTTCCTGCAAAATAAAAAAATTGTACGTAAGTGATATTGAATGAGAATAATTTTATAATTTTTAATAATTTTCTAAATAATTTTGCTTTTGATAAAAGCATACAGAAATTTTTGTGAAAAAGGATGTTTTAAGAGGTTGGAATGACCAGCATAAGCCGACATCAAAAAAGAGTTTATATAGATCGAAATTCAATTCTTATTTATTTCAAAATCCAAATTATTATCTTTTCAAATTAAATAATATGGAGTCTTTTATTTTGTGGTGCGAAAAATAAATTGAAATTATACTTAAAGCAATGTAAACTTACCTGAAAAGAATATCGTCAACGAAAACCAAAATTTCCGGATACACAATGGGCGGTAAATTATTGGCAGACCTTCGTGACACACTTTTCATGTTCAAAAATGTTTCATTGATCATTTTAGGTGCAGAAAAATCTGAAAAAATAATTATTTTGCTTTTTCTCGTATGCAACACAAAAAATTGAATTAAAAGATGATTAGTTATCAGTAATTCGCTACCAGGGTAGGATTAACTAGCATTAATTCGTTGCCAAAGGGGTTGCATTAGTAATTTGATTTGATAGTCATGAACATACTTACTGGAACCATTGTTAAATGTTTGTTTATAAATTATATGTTCAGTAGTATCAATAAAACCATGGGCAACACTTTCAAATGATGAAGTATTGCCTTTTGAAAGATCTCGACGTTGACGTAAGTGCTTGGGCATTGGACGTATAACAGTGTCTTCGTTAATAAGTCCATTCTTTAAAAAACAAAATTATTTATAGGTAAAAATAAGGAAAATATGAAACTCTATACAGTGAAAAATTACTTACAAACTCGGATTGTCCGTCTTCATTAATACTGTGTGAAATGGATGCCGAAGTTTTCGGATTTTGATAAAAATTAATGAAGACTTTTTGCATGGCCTGTAAAATAATATTACAATATGTTTAAATCCAAAATTTTCAAATGAGGAAGAAAAGGATTCACACTTACATTAAGAAATGGAAATTAATCTACTTTTAGGAAAGAGGAAATTTAAACGAGTGACGGTGTGAAGTGTAGTTCAGTAGGAAAGGAAAAGTTTATCAAAAACGGAATTTTATCATTTTCTTACATCTGGTATAGGATGAAAGACAACATTTTTGTCACCATTTTTAGCTATAAAAACTTTCGTCCCTGTTCCTGCAAGTAAACCTTCCGTCGGTTGCAAATAAAGTTCACGCTCTACACCATTTATTTTGGTATGAAGTGTTAATCCATTGATAAACCGTTTATGGAGCATGTGACGAACAGGTACCACCTCGTAATCCGTTACTAGAAAATCAAATGTGATCTTAAATTCTATCCTAGGACGAATCTGGGATATCCTAGATATTCGATTACTCTTATGTTTTTTTAAATAACAATTGTTGACTAAAGAAAGCAATTTCTATAAAAAAAATATTTATTTAATAATTACCATCATCGATTGAGAAGTCATCCTCGACTTTGTTAACCACAGTGAATGATTGTGTCAACGGCACCAAAAAAGTGCAAAATAGAAAAGCGAAGTAATACATCTGCAAAGGTTTAATTTTAAAATATTTAGAACCAAATTTTATTTTACAGTCATTTATATTCAATACCCAAATGTTTAGGTCTAGAAAAGTACTAGTAGAATTAGAAACGAACTTGTATATTACACATTTATATTTATCTGAAAATGTAATTTGATAATTGAATTGAAAATTTCTAATACAGTTTTATAAGTTACTTACAATTTTAGTTCAAGTTTATGTTTAAAATAAAATTTTACTTTATTACAATTAGTTGCAAAGTGGAAAGAATAGTTTACACTTGCTTGCTTACGATTATATTCAGTGTTTCAAAATTAGAGTAAAATTAAATCTTATTCTTACCCTGATTCAAAAGAAGTGTTGATGTTTCTATTGACGAAGAATTCAAAAGTAGATGAACTATGAGATATCGTCTGCATTTATATATACACTTTGATGCGTTTGGCTACATGTTATTACTGATAAGTGTATATGCGGAAATAAATAATATTTATTGAATTAATATTAATATTCATATTCTACTTTAGTTTCTATAAGTCTATTTTCTCAACACTGACGCAAATTGAAGTTTTACAATTAAAATATATTGTTAATAAGAAATTATGTGTACATTATTAGTGTAAAATATAATAATAGTTTGAAGAAATTAAGCTCCATTGTATTTTGTATAAATTATTTGATGCACATAAGATAATAAGTAAATAGTATTATATTTTTCAAAAAACATATTTAACGTATTGTCAATAAGGTATTCTTAATTTTAATAGGAAGTTAAAATTATTTTGGACAAGGACCCATTGGACACTGCAAAAAGGGTATATCTTCAGCGCTTTCTTAGTACAGTCTAAGGATATATTATATCTAACATACATCCTTAGGACATAAGATACCTTTAGGATCTCTTTCGAACGACCATAGACATCCTAAGGATATTAAAATATCCATAATATTTGAACGTTCTAATAAACAAAATTCAATTATATTATTTCAAATAATTAAAATTTTATTACATTGTAGAATTTATTAAAAAAATAAATCATAAGATTTTAAAATATTTTATTAAAGTCTTTACCCTCTCGGCACAAAACATCAGGAACGTTTTTAGAACGTTTCATGTCTGGTAAGGGACATGAAAGATTCTAAAAATGCTTTAGGAACGTTCTTAAAACGTGAAGTGATTTTTGTATCCACTGGGTAATGTTTATTAAAACAAGTAATTTTTGAAAATAGTTATAGATTTTGTTTATTTGAATTTTTAGAACTTGTGAATCTTGAAGATAAAAACCAGAAGAATCTTATGTTAATTATTTTTACGAAAAATACGTTTCTTTTTTGGATTTCTGTTAATTTCCGTAGTGAATGTAATCACATGAAATATGGAAATACAATCATTATATTTGGTATATACAGGTTGATGATTAATATATGCTAATTATAAATTATTGACGCACACAAACTACAAAATGTAGGTGCAAGTAAATATTTCTCCAACGTTCAGGACGTTCTTATGGAGCGAAATTCTAGATTTTCTATTAAATGGTTAATTTTATCAACGTATTTGCTTAATCTTTTTAATGATTGAAAACAATTATTTGTTAATCATTTGGAATTCTTAAGCGTAATAGTTTTATAGACCTTATTCGAAATTTTATATTATTAAAAATAAAAAAATCAGACAAATTTTTAAAAAATAATTCCTTAATATTTAATCAATCATATCGAATTTCATAAATCTGACATCAGATTCACTATCAGCGCCCCAAAAAACTCTAGATACCAAGTTTCATTAAAAAACATTCAATTTTCTTTTATGAAAACCGCCATATTGGATCCGCCATTTTGAATTTAGAAAATCTAATTTCATTTTAAGAATTCATTATTACCAATACCATTTTAAAAGTTTGTTATTTGGATGAAGATCTATATAAAAGCGTTGTACTAAAGAATTTCTAATGATTATTAATTGCAATTGATTAAAATTATTAGAAAATTAGAGTTAATACATTGATAACATGAACAAAAGTATATTTTAGAAACCTCTTTTTGAAAACGCATAAGCTTATCTTGTCTGGCAGCAGTGTTCACAAACTTGGAAAAAAGCAAAAAACTTTTTCTTCCAAATGGTATGTTTTAAAAACATTTACCGAAATTTTATAGTTTATAACGAATTCCTGAAATGGTATAGTTTTCCGCCAAGCCGACGAATACATATTAATACAATTATTTAAATTTAAAAAAAGTTTCTGATTGACCATAATAATCATTGATACAAATTATAGCTAAAAGATATAAGATTTATTTAATTAATATTCATTTTCAGATTGATAATAGTTATAAAAGGTTGGCAAAATAAAATACCAAATTGTTGGCAAAGATTAATATATTTGTGTAAAATATATGAAAGATACTACATATAAGTTTCTACAGTCAATGTTATATTAGTAATTATATTACAAGTGATACAAATTAAAAATATATATACATATATGTACCGTGAAACAGAATACATTACGTTATACAATATTAATGCTAATATTTAATAATATTATATTCTATATTTTCAAGCAAGAAAATACCGCAGAAAATACAACAAAAGTTCCATGTAAAATCAGAATAGTTACAAATACTTAGTACATCAGAATGTACTATTAAAACCAAAAAAATATGCGTTCGTTATCCATAAAGTTTTGTAGGGTTGAATCGATCTTTAAAATCATGAAAATCATCGACATTAAACTTTTGTCGGCTGACTCGATCTTGAAAATCGTTAAAGTCGTCGTCGTCGACTTTGGAATTTCTTTCTTCACATTTTCACTTCCTTGAAGCTGTATTAACAATATCTACACACTCTCCTGATAAACAATACTGTAAAATTAAATTTCTTGTTTTTAGTAAATACAGCAGAAGTTTCGGTATAATTATGTAGATTAAATTACATTACTATGAATGAAATATAATGGCATAAATCTACAAGGAATAAAGCATCTTTGAAATTGAATAAGAGGAAATTTTTTATTATTACCTTTCCGTCGCCACATGAAGAACCTTCCGCAGGAGGAGCAGAATTTGATGTAGATGTTACATAGAGCCCCTTGATTTCTCGTACGCACCATAGATCTAAGCACGTTGTTGTCTCCTAAAAAATAATTGTTATTAGGAAATTTATTTACTTACACAATCATCCAAAGCGTAATATAAACTTATATCACTTGAGTAATATTAGTACACTACTCAAGTGTGCTTAACCCAAGCGATTGCAAAACACAAAGTCTCATAAAAAAGCTGTACAATCAGTCTTGTAATAGTAATAAAATCAAAATATTGAAAACCTTTTCTAATTATTTTTACAGTATTTGAGAAACTTACCAGCTGACAATTTATGAAGCCAATATTTTTGCATTGTTGATCTAAAGTCATCAATTGTCCAGGTAATATTCTTGGCAGTGGATTGTTATTTTTATATTCCGCTGGGTTGTTTTGAACGCATTTTGCATAATTTTTGCTGAAGAGAAAACAATTTATTATCATAAAATACTGTAAATTTGAATATCAGTCGTAGTATAATCAAAAAGGAACTATTTCTTTAAAGTATTTGACAAATTTTGCCTTAACGTACCTTAAAGTATTTTTAATAGCCAATTTTGAACAAGGTGAAAAGAAAATTTTGTTTTTCGTTTGATGATTGTGAGTCATGATATATCCATCCTCTTTTGAACAACCTTTAATTTTAGCCACATTAGTATGATCTGGTGCTTCTGGCTCATCATGATCCGCGCCAAGGCTAAAAGAAATTTTTATATAACTTAATCATAGACTTTAAATTAACTAATTAAATTTTTTAAAATTATTCTCTAAGAGCATAAGATATTCTGCAAAGTAAACTTTTAACACTTGAACACAAGTGCTATTTAATACCCATATAAAAGTTTTAGTACAGTTCAGAAGTTCTCGTACTAACAGAAAAATCTCACTCAAAAACGTTTGCATCATTAACTAAAAAATTATGTATTTCTTACATATGTCCTAGCTCGTGGGCAGCAGTGTTTATTCCTCTGTAACCTAAGTCTTCAACTACACCACAGGAGACGTACTTAACATATTTTTTACTATTCATACACACCCCTTCTTCACGGGCGATACCTGTTAGAAAATTTTTATTTTTGTAATATGAATTTTCGCATTTTAGGATAAGTTAGAATATAAAATTTTATTTATCATTACATGTTTAAATTTTAAACCTACCACTGACACCAGACTCTCCTGAATGAAAAACTAGATCTCTTCCAGTTACAAACATGGAAATATCAAAATTCTTCTCTTGTTGTATAAGTTTGTCATCATGCAAAAACTTGCCAAATTTTTCTATTATAAATTCCACATTTACCTTTTCTCCTTTGGAATCGACTAGTGCATCATTTACAAATGGCAATGGCTCCTTTTCACCAAAAATTAAAATTCTTTGTTAATTTATTAGAAAATTTTCACTTTAATTAATAACTATTATTTTAATGGTAGATAAAAATTAAGAAAATACGAATTAAATTTTTTTTGATATAAAGATGCAAAGGGTTACCCGATGCAAATTTTGATATGAAGATCTTAATAAAAGAGAAACAATCATCTTAGAAGTTATTCAATGATAGTGAGTGACAAAAGTTCCCAACGGTAATATAATTAATATACTTCAATATTTATACAATCTTATTAATTCATTTTTTAATAATATACCTGAAGAAATACAATTCCAGCAATATTAAGCCGAATCTTTGGTTCTGTAAATTCTCTATATCTCAAATCGACAGCATTCCAAAAACTCAAAGTGTATTCAAGTGCACGTATCACATTAAAATCAAATTTTCTGTAAAATGAAAAAATTGTACAATAAGTGAGTGATATTGAATAGAAATAATTTTGTTCCAAATGATAAAGCATGCTTAAAATAAATTGAAACTACTTAAAGCAATTTCAACTTACTTGAAAAGAACATCGTCAACGAAAACCAAAATTTCTGGATACACTATAGACGGTAATTTATTGGCAGACCTTCGTGAGACAGTCTTCATGTTCAAAAGTCTTTCATTATTTATTTTAGGTGCGGAAAATTCTGAAAAAAAAAATTATTTTGTCTTTTCTCATACGTACCACAAAAAACTGAATTTAGGGATAAATAATTAGCATTAATTCGTTGCCAAAGGGGTTACATGTGTAATTTCATTTGACAGTAATTCAAATACTTACCGGAAGCATTGTTGAATGTTTGTTTATAAATTATATGTTCAGCAGTATCAATAAAACCATGGGCTACACTTTCAAATGATGAAGTATTGCCTTTTAAAAGATCTCGACGTTGACGTAAATGTTTGGGCATTGGACGTATAACAGTGTCTTCGTTAATAAGTCCATTCTTTAAAAAACAACATTATTTATAGGTAAAAATAAGAAAAATATAAAAACTTTATATATAGTGAAAAATTACTTACAAACTCGGATTGTCCGTCTTCATTAATACTGTGTGAAATGGATGCCGATGTTTTCAGATCTTGATAAAAATTAATAAAGACGTTGTGCATGACCTATAAAATAATATTTCTTTGTGTTTAAATCCTTTTTTTAAATAGGGAAGGAAAGGATTCTAAGTTACATTTGGGAAATGGAAATTAATCTACTTTTCGTAAAGAGGAAATTTAGACGATATAATGAAGGTAGTTTGGTACGAAAGGAATAGTTCATCAAAGCCGAAATTTATCATATACTTACATTTGGTACAGGTTTAAAGTCAACATTTCTTTGGTATCCTCTTTTGGCTATGAAAACTTTCGTCCCAGTTCCTGCAAGTAAACCTTCCGTTGGTTTCAAATAAAGTTCACGCTCTACTCCATTTATTTTGGTATGAAGGGTTAATTCATTGAAACTTCGTTTATGAAGCATGTGCCGAACAGGTACCACCTCGTAATCCGTTACTAGAAAATCAAATTTGATCTTAAATTCTATCCTAGGACGAGTCTGGGATATCCTAAATATTTGATTACTGACAAGCTTTTTAAATAACTTAATTGTTAACTAAATAGAAGCAATTTCTATAATAAAAAAGATTTATTTAATGTAGGCTGATTTCATGTATAATTACCATCATCGATTGAGAAATCATCCTCGACTTTGTTAACCACAGTGAATGATTGTGTCAACGGCACCAAAAAAGTGCAAAATAGAAAAGCGAAGTAATACATCTGTAAAGGTTTAATTTTAAAATATTTAGAACCAAATGTTATTGTTAAGAATTTAATAATATTTAAAATTAAACAATCGAGTTACTATAATGACTAACATTTATATTCATATTAAACAAGATTCTTTTGTTAAAAAAGAAAACATTTCTCGTCAGTCTGTCATTAAATCTTCTCCGATTCGGATGTTTGTAGTTATAAATAATTATCTAATAAATCAAAAATTGTTCTTTCTATTAATAATCTCTGGTTGCAATACTTATTTTAATCTAACAGTTATTTTACAGTAATTTATATTCAATACCCAAATGTTTAGGTATATAGAAGAATACTAGTAAATCTAGAAACGAACTTGTATATTACACAATTATATTTAACTGAAAAAGTAATTTAAAAATTGAATTGAAAGTTTCTAATACAGTTTTACACGTTACTTACAATTTTAGTTCAAGTTTATGTTTGAAATAAAATTTTACTTTGTTACAATTAGTTGCAAAGTGGAAAGAAAAGTTTACACTTAGTAGCTTGGTTGATTACAAATATATTTAGTGTTTCAAAATTAAAGTAAAATTAAATCTTATTCTTACCTTTATTCAAAAGAAGTGTTGAAGTTCCTATTAACGAAGAATTCAAAAGTAGATGAACTATGAAATATTGTCTGTATTTATATATACACTTCGATGCGTTTGGCTACATGTTATTACTGATAAGAGTATAAGGCGGAAATAAATAAAATTTGTTGAATTAAATATTAATATTCAAATTATACTTCAATGTCTATAACTCCATTTCCTTAACACTGACGCAAATTGAAGTTTTACAATTAAAATATATTGTTGACTAGAAATTATTATTTGTACATTATTAGTGTCGAATATAATAATATTATTTGAAAAAATTATGTTCTATTTTACTTGGCATGCATTATTTGACGCTCATAAGATAAAAGAATAAATAATGTATATTTCTAAAAATATATTTAACGTATTTTCAATAAATTATGCTTAATTTTAATAAAAAGTTAAAAATTATTTTGGACAAAGACATTAGAAATTAAATTTTCTATTCTGATAAGTATAATCCCATACAACATCAAAAGTTTCCTGTAAATTGAAATAAGGACGATCAAGGATTATGAGACTTGACAGGATCTCAACAGGATAATTATATCTAATAATATTACATTGTACACTGTGAAAAGTTTAGGAACTCGATTCAGTTACCATGTGAGAATATTCAATATGTTTAATTTTTAATTTTTGCAGAAAAAACGCGGTCATTTTGATAAACTTGAACATTTTTTAAATGCATTTGTGGCTTTAAAAGAAAATAATTATATCATGATTAAGAATAAGAATTATTTTATTATAGGTGAATGGAAAAATGGTACAACAATTAAAAACATATGTATTCATATATTGCAAAGAAGCATTATAAAGAATTAAGATATTTTGTTTTTAATAATACATTACGGAATTTACTTTACAATTATAAACAAAAATTGTAGAAGCCAAAAACTAGAACTAATGGCTTTTAAAAATATAATAAAATCGTTTAAACAATTGATATCGATTAAAAAAATCCTCAAAAAATACATCTTAATTTTGAGCTTAAAGAAAGGATTGTGTTGATTCAATAGATTTTGAAAGTCACCAAAGTCTGCGTCGTTTTCAAGAAATTGTTATATTTACATATACAGGGTTAATAGTGAAAATAATCACATGAAAGAAGGATATATATTTATAAAAAGAACCTACATAACGGACATATATTATTATTGTTAAATTTTAATTTATTTGCATAAAATAAATAAAAATACAATACATATAATTTTCTACAATAGATGTCATATTAGTATTTATATTACAGTGATACAAATTAAAAATATGCATATGTAGTATGAAACAGAAACATCGATAAATTACTTTATACAAATATTAAACGTATTATTTAATAAATTATAATAATTTATAGTTCATACTAAATTTTTATGCAAGAAATTAATTTAAAGCAGAATAAATATGATTAGGAAGCTAGGTAAAATATTGCATAACAACAACAACAACAACAAAAGTTCCATGTAAAATCAGAATAATTACAAATATTTAGTACGTCAGAATGTGATATTAAAATCTAAAAAATCTGCGTTCGTTATCCATAAATTTTCGTCGGTTGAATGGATCTTTGAAATCATGAAAATCATCGACATTAAACTTTTGTCGGTTCACTCGATCTTGAAAATCGTTAAAATCGTCGTCGTTGGAATTTCTTTCTTCACATTTTCCATTGACACAATGCTGTAAAATAAAGAAATACAATTATTGTAATTCCTTTCTTGTAACATTATCACACATCCAGTCTTAAAATAAAATTTTTTTGTACATACAAATGTCAGAAAATTAATTTTCTAAAATACTCTTTTGGCATTAAATATTATAGATGAGATTTGAATGATCATCAACGGTGTATTTGTTAATTTTCTGCCATTTCTATTTAATAAAAAATCGGAGAACATTACATGACAGCACATTACTGTTATATAAATTAAATATTTTCTACAATTCAATTATGTTACCCTTATTGTATGCGTTGCCTTAACATTTGGAGGAAATGAATTTTGTGGAAAGAATGGCACTGATGATCTGATTGGTTCATTTTGAATAACTGGCTTTTTCGTGGTGGCGAAAATTGTTGGACTTCTTGGCCTCTTTGGAATTGGTTTAGGATTTTGCTTTCTTGAAACAGTATTAACAATATCTACACACTCTCCTGATAAGCAATACTGTAAAAATAAATTTCTTTTCTTCAGTAAATACAACAGAACTTTCGGTATAATTATGTAGATTAAATTACATTACTATGAATGAAATATAATGGCATAAATCTACAAGGAATTAATAATCTTTGAAATTGAATAAGAGGAAATTTTTTATTATTACCTTTCCGTCGCCACATGAAGAACCTTCCGCAGGAGGAGAGTAATCTGTTGTAAAGTAAGTTGTAGCTTCCACTTTTTCAGTGACACACCATAGTTCTAAACACGTTGTATTCGACTGAAATATAATTGTAATAACAAAATTATTTATTTATGCAATCAGAGTCTCATAAAAATGCTGTACATTCAGTCTTGCAATACTAATCAAATCAAAATATTGATAAAAAATTTTTAAAATTCTTTTTATAGTATTAGAGAAACTTACGCGCCAATTTTCTATGTAGCCATTATTTTTGCATTGTTGATCTAGAGTCATTAATTGACCAGGTAATATTCTTGGTAGTGGATTGTTATTTTCATATTCCGCTGGATTATTTTGCACGCAACTTGCATAATTTTCGCTGAAGAAAGAACAATTAATTATAATAAAATACTATAAATGTGAAAATCTGTGGTATTATAAAAAAAGGATCTATTTCTTTAAAGTGGCAAAAGCAAAATAAAATTATAGAAATTAAATGAGCTACCATTCATTCAATTATTTAGCAAATTTTGCTTTAACGCACCTTAAAGCATTTTTAATAGCCAATTTTGAACAAGGTGAAAAGAAAAGTTTGTTTTTCGTTTGCTGATTGTGAGTCATCATGTAACCGTCTGCTTTTGTGCAACCCTTAATTCTAGCCACATTAGTATTATCTGATGCTTCAGGCTCGTCATGATGTGCGCCAAGGCTAAAAGAAATTTTTATGTAACTTAATCATCGACTTTAACTTAATCAATTGAAGTTGTTTAAATTATTCTCTAAGAGCATTTGAATCCTAGTGTTATGAATTTTAATTCTTAACACTAGGATTCAACTTAGAAGTTATTGTGCAGTTTATAAGATCTTGTACTATCAGAAAAACCTGATTTGTAAAACAATTGTATCATTTACTAAAAAGTTTTGTGTTTCTTACACATGTCCTAACTCGTGAGCAGCAGTCATTATTCCATTGTAACCATTTTTGTCTTCAACTAATCCAGAAGAGGTGTATTTATAATAATCTTTACTATTTCTACACACTCCGTCGACATAGGCCAAACCTGTAAAGAAACATTTTATTTGCATAATTTCAACTTTCGTATTGTACACTAAATTAGAATATAAAATTTACGTAAATGTCAAATCCTACCAACTACACCAGAACTACCATCCTTGCCTAACACATCTCTCCCAGTTATAAGCATCGAAACATCATATTTTTTTTCTTCTTGTATAACTTTGTCTTCAAGTAGAAACTTGCTGAAATGTTCTAATAGTGACGATGCATATATTCTTTCTCTTGTGGAATCGCCATTTGCGTCATATAGAAATGGCAATGCTTCCTTTATACAAAAAAAAATTTATAAGTCATTAAAAAATTTTCACTTTACTTTAAAACTATTATATTAATGTTGAAGCAAAATTAAAAATATACGAATTAAATTTCGGTATGAAGACGCAAATTCTTAATAAAAGAGAAACAATCATCTTAGACTTAGTTATTCAATGATAGTGAGTGACAAAATTTACAATGCTAAAAAATATATTTTATTATTTATACAAACGTAATAATACTTTTTTTTTACTGATATCATACCTCAAGAAATACAATTCCAGCAATATTAAGCCGAATCTTTGGTTCAGTAAATTCTCTATATCTTAAATCAACAGCATTCCAAAAACTCAAAGTGTATTCAAGTGCACGTACCACATTGTATTGAAATTTCCTGCAAAATATACAAATTGTATAATAATATTTATTTAATGAAATGAAAATTAATTTTGATTAACCCTCGGAGAACACACCTCTTTTTTAGACTATTTTTCAAAGCTCAACCAATTTTAAACTACTCATCTAATCAAACTAAATAATTTTTTAAAATATAGTTTTAAGTCTGTAGAATAAGTCTGTTTACTTGAAAATCGTTATTAAAAATATTAAAGATAGATAAAAAGCTTTTCGTAAAAAAGCGTGGAGTCAAAAAGACCCCATGTGTTCTCCGAAGGTTAAAATAATGAAAGGATGCAAAAGAACTTGTGAAATAGGTTGTTATTCTTGTTCGAAAAATAGTAGATAAAAAAAATTATTTCAGCATCAAAAGAAGTCTTTAATTTTCTACAGCGCAAAAGAAATTAAAATTAATTAAAGTAATTTAAACTTACCTAAAAAGAACGTCATCAACAAAAACCAAAATTTCTGGATACACTATAAGCGGTAATTCATTGGCTGACCTTCTTGTCACATTCTTCGTGTTCGAAAATCTTTCATTATTTATTTTAGGTGCGGCAAATTCTGAAAAAATAATTATTTTGTCTTTTCTCATATGTACCACAAAAAACTGAATTTAGGGATGATTAATTAGCATTCATTCGTTGCCAAAGGTTACATATGTAATATGACTTGACAGTAATTAAAATACTTACCGGAAGCATTGTTGAATGTTTGTTTATAAATTATATGTTCAGTAGTATCAATAAATCCATTGGCAACACTTTCAAATGATGAAGTATTGCTCTTCAAAAGATCTCGACGTTGACGTAAATGTTTGGGCATTGGACGTATAACCGTGTCTTCGTTAATAATTCCATTCTTTAAAAAACAACATTATTTATAGGTAAAAATAAGAAAAATATAAAAACTTTATATATAGTGAAAAACTACTTACAAACTCGGATTGTCCGTCTTCATTAATACTGTGTGAAATGGATGCCGAAGTTTTCGGATCTTGATAAAAATTTATAAAGATCTTATCCATAGCCTAAAATAATATTATATGGTGTTTAAATCGTTTCTTTTAAATGGGGAAAGAAATGATTCTAAGTTACATTTAGGAAAGGGAAATTAATCTACTTTTCGTAAAGAGGAAATTTAGACGATATAATGAGGGTAGTTTGGTATAAGGAATAGTTTATCAAATCCGAATTTTATCATATGCTTACATTTGGTATAGGTTTAAAGTCAACATTTCTTTGGTATCCTCTTTTGGCTATGAAAACTTTCGTCCCTGTTCCTGCAAGTAAACCTTCCGTCGGTTGCAAATAAAGTTCACGCTCTACACCATTTATTTTGGTATGAAGTGTTAATTCATTGATACTCCGTTTATGAAGCATGTGACGAACAGGCACCACCTCGTAATCCGTTACTAGAAAATCAAATTTGATCTTAAATTCTATCCTAGGACGAGTCTGGGATATCCTAGATATTCGATTACTCTTATGTTTTTTTAAATAACAATTGTTGACAAAAGAAAGCAATTTCTATAAAAAAAATATTTATTTAATAATTACCATCATCGATTGAGAAGTCATCCTCGACTTTGTTAACCACAGTGAATGATTGTGTCAACGGCACCAAAAAAGTGCAAAATAGAAAAGCGAAGTAATACATCTGCAAAGGTTTAATTTTAAAATATTTAGAACCAAATTTTATTTTACAGTAATTCGTATTCAATACCCAAATGTTTAGGTCTAGAAAAGTACTAGTAAAATTAGAAACGAACTTGTATATTACACATTTATATTTATCTGAAAAAGTAATTTAAAAATCGAATTGAAAATTTCTAATACAGTTTTACACGTTACTTACAATTTTAGTTCAAGTTTGTGTTTGAAATAAAATTTTACTTTGTTACAATTAGTTGCAAAGTGGAAAGAAAAGTTTACACTTGGTAGCTTGGTTAATTACAAATATATTTAGTGTTTCAAAATTAAAGTAAAATTAAATCTTATTCTTACCCTTATTCGGCAAAAGTGTTGAAGTTCCTATTAATGCAGAATTCAAAAGTAGATGAACTGTGAAATATCGTCTGTATTTATATATACACATCAATGGGTTTGGGTACGTGTCATTACTGATAAGAGTATATGTAGAAAAAATTATTTGTTTAATTAATATTAATATTAAAATTATATTTTATTTTATATAACTCTGTTGTTTGTAACACTGACGCAAATTTACGAATTACAAATAAAATATATTGTTAACAAGAAATTATTACGTGTACAGTATTTGTGTAGAATGTAATGGTAGCATGCGAAGAAATTAAATTTTGTATATTCTGTTTATATTATTTGACGCAAATAAGATAAAAGGGCAAATAGCATATTTTCATAAAATTATATTCGACTTATTTTCCAAAAATTATTCTTAACACTGTTTTCCTAAAAATGTCAAAATGATCCCAAAATGATTTGATGAAAAATATCAAAATGTTCTAAAAATTGAGATCAAATGATGATTTGATATTTTTTAGGTAACAGGGAATTTTAACAGAAACTTAAATTTATTTTGCAGAATAGTTTATATAGTTTTAAAAAATTTATATAATATAAAATAATAAATATAGGGAAGTTTGGGGCTAAATGTTACTGTTAAAACAGATAAAATTCATTATCTTTCGAAAGCAAATAGTTAGGGAATTGTAATTTTAACTATATATGGCTCTTATCGTAAATAAATGTCCGAAATTATGTGACTTCTGTTCATTTTTGTCGTGTCCATAATGCACAGTGTGTTTTGATCCTACATTTGTAAATTTTTATGACAAAGAAAATTTTAACTTTTTAGTATATTTTTAAAATTTATATTTATCGCAATTCCTTTGGGTCTCCTGTAAATGTACCTAAAGGTAATTGCTAAATATGGTCAACTAGATTTCTATATTTTTTGTTAAAGCCAAAAACGCACCCTGAAGCTAAATGCTAAATGTATTTTTTCTATGAATTTAAAATTTTTCTTTTTTTGTTTAAAAATTATTTATTGGACATTAAGGCGAGTACTGTGTCAAAAAACAAGACCGCTTACGTGAAATAAATACACAATGTTTTTCTTTTTTTTGAAATTTGAATTTATTAACTCATTAAGTATGCTAACGCTATATTGCTAAGTAAACACAGATGTATTATTAAAGAAATTACTTGTTTTACGTATACCTTAACTTATCTACTTGCTTAACATCTCAGTCTCCCTTATATATAGCGTTTTGATTCTGCTGGAGAACATCATTGCTTATTATTAATTAAACGTAGAAGAAACAGTTGCAATATTTTTTTTCAATCTGTTGAAAGTTAAAAGAAAAGAAAAACCGCTGCCAAGTTATACATTTTTGTTATAATTTTGGTATCAAAAATTTCATTTCATTCGTTTTCGTAAATCTCGTTGTGTTCATTTCATGAACACTTTGCTTCCTCATAGAGATGTTAATAACAATAAAGTATAAATTTTGAACAATTATTCTCAATTGCTGTAATATTTTTTTCTCTTTATTTAATACTTCCACATAAAAAAAATTTCCTTCACAATTTCTGTTTTTTAAACCATAAATAACTTCTTTATTTCTAATCAAATTAGCTTCAAAAATAGGTCAATCGAAGCGTTTTTTAATGATTCACAACCTAGTAACTATAGTTTCAAAGTTATTTTTACATTTTTCAACAAAATTTTCAAAAAAGTCTTATTTTCCAAAATTCTTGATTTTAATTTTAAAAAATTTAATATCTCCCGTGAATATGGACGAAAAATTTTCATTGACGGCACAAAATATGCGTCTAAAAAAACTACAATATTAGAAAAAAACATTTATAGGTGTCCTAACATTTTTTTTAATGTTTTGGGCAAAAAACGTTTTTTTGAATAATTAAAAATCAAAAATATATATACTCAAACTTTATTAATCTATCTCAAAGTACTCTCATTTTATGTCCGCAGGTGAGACCTACAATTTAAAAAAAATTTAACACAAAAACTTTTTACAATTTGGAGATATTTATGAAAATGTGATGTTTACACACACACACACATACGGAATTACATTTTTTAAAATTGTCATAAAAAAGAGTAAAAAAATAATCTTTTTTAATTTTGATTAAAAGTTAATAAATGATTAAATCGTTGGCATCTCTTTGTTCACATTTTCCATTGTGGCAAATCTGGAAAAAAGAGAAAATTGACATTCATAATTTTTATATCTTAGAAGAAATTCGACTATTATTATGTTTACTAAAAAAAGGGTTCAATCCAAAACAATATTATTTCACTACATACTTTAAAAGTGTAAAGATATATGAAAGTGAAAGATATATGCAAGTGAAAAAATTGCTACCACTTAAATTAATACGTTACCTTTACTGTATGTTTTCTATCAACAGTTGAAGAATAAGTTCTTGTAACTGGGGTTGGTGATCGCTTATGGATCATGTGGCCAACTGGCATCACCTCGTAATCAGGAACTAGAAAACAAAATTAAAAACCTAAATTCGCTGCTAAAATTAAACTTATTTCCAACTGAGTAGTAAACTACAAAATTTATTTTTATTAAGTATAAAAATTGTTTATTAAAAATATTTACCATTGTCGATTGAGATAACATCTTCGACATTATTAACTTCCGTACTTGATTGCGTTAACGGCACCAAAATAGTGCAAAGCAAAATCACGAAGTAATGCATCTGCAAATGTCCAATTTTATAACTATTAATATACAACTTGACACTACAAATTAATTTTTGGAAATTTATTACTTTACTATCTGGTGGAAAAAAGTAAAAAGTAATTTTAACTTATTTTCTACATCAATTTTCACTTGCTTCCACATTTTGATATTTAAATTTTCATCTTTAATGCAGTACAGACTTTGTTTTGTGAAAGCCGTTAGCAATTCAATCCTAATTTTGACTTTTAGATTTATTTTAAAGTTTATTTTGTTGTAATAAAACTCGCAAAAGGATATAAAATGTAAAGTAAGAATGTTTGTTTCTAGCTCAAGTTAAAATATTAAGTTAAAATAATCATTTTTATAATTTTTTATTAGAAGCAGGATATAGTAGAAATGATGTTAAATTTATTATTCATCTTACCTTTTCGAAAAAGCAAAGTTGATTTTGAATAATAGTGAAGAACGGGAAAGTAAATGGGTACCCAAATGTTCCGTCTGTATTTATACCCGTAGAGTTGCATTTGGTTCTAATTTTACGCTGATAAGAGCATATGCGGAAATAGAAGATATTTGTTGAATTAACATTAATATTCAAACTTATGTTTATATTCGAAATGATAAATGATCTATTTTTATATATGTTTAGAAATATTTTTTCGTAAAACGTACATAAATTATATGTATATATGTGTCACGCTCTGAAGAAAGGTACCTAAGAAGCAAAAAATTTAAGGTTAGGTTTTTAATGTTTTGAGAGAAAATACAAATAGATAATCAATTATTACTTAAAAATTATTGATCTTCAAGTCTTCAATAAATCCAAAATATTCAATGAAAATTGGTTTCAAATTCAAATAATTAAAAATAAACTTTTAATCAAGATAAATGTAACACCAACCTAACCTATAATTCATTTGCTTCTTAGGTACCTTTCTTCGGAGCGCGTCACATATATTATATGTTTAAAAAATTGTTTTCAAGAAATTGTTATATATATTCATATAAAAGATGCGTCAATTATTGAGGCACATAAACAAATAAACTACTAAATGGAAGCTTAAGTAACTTTTCTCTAAGGTCAGGATTTCTCCAGTAAATCATCTGAAATTCTGAATACATTTTTTCTCCACCTAGCAGAGAAGTTTTTTTTGGGTCGCTATAACAAATCTGAAGACGGTTTTTCCAAATCTAAAATGGCGTATTCAATATGACGGTTTAAAAAATAAGAAATCAATTAAATGCCCTCAAATCTTTTGTTTTCAAAAACTGACTTCAGATTCGTAACCACAGCGACTTCTAAAACACCCAAGTGACAACTTTTGTGAAAACTTATATAATTTTTAAGTTTATCCAAAATTTTATGTCCCGCTTTTTATTTCTAATACAGACATTTTGGTTATAGCAAAAAAAATGTATGTCTAAATTAAAACATTGAAAATCCATGTCGTCGTATAATAATTAATTGATTCTAAGGATGAATTGGAATCTGATGACTAATTTAAAAAATACTAAATATTTTGTAAAATATTTAATAAATTAGAAGAACGGAAAATATTTATAAAATATATAAAAATAGATCATTTTTCATTTCGAATATAAACATAAGTTTGAATATTAATGTTAATTCAACAAATATCTTCTACTTCCGCATATGCTCTTATCAGCGTAAAATTAGAACCAAATGCAACTCTGCGGGTATAAATACAGTCGGAACATTTGGGTACCCATTTACTTGCCCGTTCTTCACTATTATTCAAAATCAACTTTGCTTTTTCGAAAAGGTAAGATGAATAATAAATTTACTATCATTTCTACTATATCCTGCTTCTAATGAAAAATTATAAAAATGATTATTTTAACTTATTTTTTTAACTTGAGTTTCAAACCAACATTCTCACTTTACATTTTATATCCTTTTGCGAGTTTTATTACAACAAAATAAACTTTAAAATAAATCTAAAAGTCAAAATTAGGATTGAATTGCTAACGGCTTTCACAAAACAAAGTCTGTACTGCGTTAAAGATGAAAATTTAAATATCAAAATGTGGAAGCAAGTGAAAATTGATGTAGAAAATAAGTTAAAATTACTTTTTACTTTTTTCCACCAGATAAGTAAAAGATAAGTAAAGTAATAAATTTTCAAAAATTAATTTGTAGTGTCAAGTTGTATATTAATAGTTATAAAATTGGACATTTGCAGATGCATTACTTCGTGATTTTGCTTTGCACTATTTTGGTGCCGTTAACGCAATCAAGTACGGAAGTTAATAATGTCGAAGATGTTATCTCAATCGACAATGGTAAATATTTTTAATAAACAATTTTTATACTTAATAAAAATAAATTTTTTAGCTTACTACATAGTTGGAAATAAGTTTATTTTTAGCTGCGAATTTAGGTTTTTAATTTTGTTTTCTAGTTCCTGATTACGAGGTGATGCCAGTTGGCCACATGATCCATAAGCGATCATCACCAACGCCAGTTACAAGAACTTACACTTCAAATGTAGAGAAAAAACATACAATTAAGGTAACATATTATTTTAAGGGGTAGCAATTTTTTTCGACTTACAAATATATCTTTAAACTTCTGGAACATGTACTTAAATAATTTTTTTTAATGATAATTTTTTTTAAGTAAACACAATAGTCGAATTTCTTCTAAAATATCGAATTTACGGTAAAGTTAATTTTTTCTCTATTTCTAGATTTGCCACAATGGGAAATGTGAAGAAAGAGATTCCAACGACCCAGATTTTGGTGACTTTCAAAATCTATTGAATCAACACAATTCCTACTTTAAAAACTAATGTATTATAATAGATGTATTTCCTGCGAATTTTTTAACTCGATATTAATTGTTCAAGCGATTGTATTGAATTTTTTACAAGCCATTAGTTGATATTTTTTGCTTCTACAATTTTCTTTTAACAATTGTAAAGTAATATCTGTAATGTTTTGTTAAAAACAAAATGTTCTAATTCTTTATAATATATATTTGCAACATATGAAAGTAGTTTAAATTATTGTATCTTTTTTCCTTTCACCAAATCCTATGTGAACAACACATTTCTATTCTATAAAATTTTTATTTTCCCAAGTCAATGCCCATGGAAAATCATTTTTTATTTTTTTGGGAAAATTTTCCCTTGTCAAACCCTAAACTATAATTGTTCACTTAGGATTTTACATGGTATACACTGTAAAAAGAGGCATCTTATTTTAAGATACTTTGGTAGTCACTTTTAAGTTGTTTCCAAAAAGTTTTCCAAAGCATCTTAGTTTTTCACTAAGGCGATGAAATATTTAAGTGCTGTAATCTTTTTTTCAAGTCGTCACGAAACTTAAATTACCAAACATCATATATTTTTGTTATTATATTATTTAAAAAACTAAAACGAAAATAATGTTTCAGTTAATTTTGTGTCAGCATTGGTTTTTGATAGAAAGTAATATGCTTCAACGGGATGTAACTATTGCTCTCGAACACTATTAACAAATTTAGTTGGCAGTCAGAAAATTTAATCTGTAAATTAATAAAAATCCCAATTTGGACGTCCATAGTCAGCCATTGCATTAATATTGTAAAACGCATAAAATATATAAGTTTTAATCAACCGAAAGTCTTAGTGGTCTATACAAAAAGGTACATCATCCGTAGCAGATAGCCGAGGTACCTTGACATCAATTAATAATTTTCAAGCATTGCATTCATAATGCGTCGCTTTGATAAAGTTTTAAAAATTCTATCTCCGAAGTTTTCTGCAGACTCAGCTTCTAAAAGTTTCAAGCTAAAATTGATCATGGGAAAGCAAAAAAAAGACTTAAGAAAGACTTAAGTTTTGGAAATTAATGTACATACTGGTAAATATAATTTAGTTCGATCACTATCAATTAAAAGCAAAAAAGGTATGTATCGTAGGTCTATCTCACAAGTATGTCCATTACCTATGCAACAGGTTTATTGAGGGTAGAAAAAATATAATTAATGTAATGAATTTTGACATATGCGACACAAATTATCACCTATAATATACAATTAGCTGAAATAGTTTCCAATTTTTAAATAAAAAATGGGTGAATTAGGTAGACAAGTAAAATGTATGAAAAAAGGGAAAAGGAGAATGAATATAGTAAAGGAAGAATGTGGGTCAAATGTTTGAAATTACGAAGGAATGACGGTATAAATTTCAAAAAAATTAAAAAACCTTGGGTGATAGTAAAATTGTTGTGAATATAGAGAGTTAAGGTCGGTATGGATAAATGTAACTCGAACCGAAAGCCCCGGCGACAATCATTACTACTATAAGATGAGAAAATAAAATTCAAAACTATTGAAAATTTTAAATTTATTTCAGTAAAGTTTACATAAAAATAATGCATATACTATTTCTTACAAGAAACGACATAATAGTAACTATATTAAAAGTAAGGTACAATTATTTACAATCATAACGTATTGCTGATGTAGATTATACAGAAGCATATTACTGTTACCTAAATAAAATATTTTCAAGAACTCTTCAATGCATTGGTTTAACAGTTTTTGAAAATACACTTAAAGAATCTCCCCACAGAAAAAGGCTTTGATGATTCGACCGGTTTCTTCTGAATGTCCGGCTTTACCGTAGAGGCGAACAATTTTGAACTTTTTGGCTTCATTGGAATTGAATTAGGATTTTGCTTCTTTGAACCTGTATTAACAATGCCTACACACTCTCCTGATAGACAATACTGAAAAATAAAATTTGTATTGTATAGATTATTATTAAATATCATTATTGTTAAATATTACTAAATTATTTTAAGAGCATTACACAGTAATAAAACTTTACTTACAAAGAATAAAGTATTTTTAAAATTGAGCCACGATTTCTTACCTTTCCGACGCCACATGAAGAACCTTCCGCAGGGGGAGAGTAATTTGTGTTAAAGTAAGTTGCACCATCCTTTTTTTCAGTGACGCACCATAGTTCTAAGCATGTTGTTTCCTCCTAGAATATAATTGTAATTAGGAATATTATTTATTTTTACAATCAGCCAACGCGTAATATAAACTTACATCGCTTGAGTTATTACTATACTAATACTAAAGTAGTAATAGTACTAATAGTACACTACTCAAGTGTGCTTAACCCAAGCGATCGAAAAATATAGAGTCTCATAAAACAGCTGTACAATCAGTCTTGCAATAGAGCGGCTGGATTCCATAAGGGCACGTAAATTTTTCTCGGCCGAAATCGAAGTCCCCTGGACACTCAAAATTCAACTTCTGAATTTAAATGTTTAAAATATATATCCTTATAGGAAATTTCATTGCGCATCTTTTTTTCTTTTAAATTTTTATTGTATCTGTTACCGTTTTCAAAATATAAGGAAAAAACTGTTTTTTTAAAGAGTGAAATTTTTATTGTTTTTTTCACTTCAACTCGCGATTACTCAGTCAATTTTACGAATTTTTTAATGAAACAAAAATAAAAATACGCGTTGTTTTATCCTACGAGTGACTAAAAAAGAAAAATGTTGTTTTAATTATAAATAAAAAAGTTATTAATTTTTTATTAAGATATTGCAAAATTCGTAAACTGAAATTTTCACTAAGCGGGGAAGTTGAGCAAATTTTGAGCAACAAAAAACTTCCAGCGAGAAAGTTATTCATTTAGGTCTAAAAAAGTTTTTCCCGAAAGTTACAGTTCAATTAAACAATTAGTTAACAAATGGCGAATGTTAAAAGTCGTTGGCGACTGAACGCCCAGCGCGCGTATCTCACTTAATAGTAAGCTGGAGAGTTTTATTCTGTGTATACATAATACGGGTGAGATACGCACGCTGGGCGTTCAGCCGCCAACGACTTTTAACATTCGCCATTTGTTAACTAATTGTTTAATTGAACTGTAACTTTCAGGAAAAACTTTTTTAGACCTAAATGAACAACTTTCTCGCTGGAAGTTTTTTGTTGCTCAAAATTTGCTCAACTTCCCCGCTTAGTGAAAATTTCAGTTTACGAATTTTGCAATATCTTAATAAAAAATTAATAACTTTTTTATTTATAATTAAAACAACATTTTTCTTTTTTAGTCACTCGTAGGATAAAACAACGCGTATTTTCGTTTTTGTTTCATTAAAAAATTCGTAAAATTGACTGAGTAATCGCGAGTTGAAGTGAAAAAAACAATAAAAATTTCACTCTTTAAAAAAACAGTTTTTTCCTTATATTTTGAAAACGGTAACAGATACAATAAAAATTTAAAAGAAAAAAAGATGCGCAATGAAATTTCCTATAAGGATATATATTTTAAACATTTAAATTCAGAAGTTGAATTTTGAGTGTCCAGGGGACTTCGATTTCGGCCGAGAAAAATTTACGTGCCCTTATGGAATCCAGCCGCTCATAGTAATAAAATCAAAATATTGAAAACTGTTTTTAATTATTTTCGTAGTATTAAAGAAACTTACGCGCTTTAATTCCATGTAGCCAAGATTTCTGCATTGTTGATCTAAAGTCATTAATTGTCCAGGTAATATTCTTGGCAGTGGATTGTTATTTTCATATTCTGCTGGATTATTTTGAACGCACTTTGCAAAGTTTTCGCTGAAGAGAAAACAATTTATTATTATAAAATACTGTAAATTTGAATATCAGCCGTAGTATAATAAAAAAGGAACTATTCCTTTAAAGTATTTGCCAAATTTTGCTTTAACGCACCTTAACGTATTTTTAATAGCCAATTTTGAACAAGGTGAAAAGAAAATTTTGTTTATCGTTTGCTGATTGTGAGTCATCACATATCCATCCGCCTTTGTACAACCCTTAATTCTAGCCACATTAGTATTATCTGATGCTTCTGGCTCATCATGATGTGCGCCAAGGCTAAAAGAAATTTTAATGTAACTTAATCATCGACTTTAACTTAATCAATTAAAGTTGTTTAAATTATTCTCTAAGAGCATTTCAAGCCTAGTGCTAAGAATTAAAGACTTAGAAGATATAGTGCAGTTTATCAGATCTTGTACTATCGGAAAATTCTCATTTTTAAAACAATTGTATCATTAACCAAAAAGTTAGGTGTTCCTTACATATGTCCTAACTCGTGAGCAGCAGTCATTATTCCATTGTAACCATTTTTATCTTCAACTAATCCAGAAGAGGTGTATTTATAATAATCTTTACTATTTCTACACACTCCTTCGACATAGGCCAAACCTGTAAAGAAACATTTTATTTTCATAATTTGAACTTTCGTATTGTACACTAAAGTGGAGTATAAAATTATTATCAAATTTATATGTTTAAATTCTAAACCTACCAGTGACACTAGATGATCCGGACTCATCTACCATATCTCTTCCAGTTAGAAGCATGGAAATATCAAAATTTTTCTCTTCTTGTATAAGTTCGTCATCATGCAAAAACTTGCTAAATTTTTCTAATAATATGTTCATATTTATCTTTTTTCCTTTGGAATCGACTAGTGCATCATATACGAATGGCAATGGCTCCTTTTCTCAAAAAAAAATAAAAATCTTTGTTAAGTTGTTAAAAATTTTCACTTTACTTTAACATTATTATTTTAATGTTTTCATGTTTAATGCGAACATAACATATTAGAATTTTTATAAAAGACTTTTGACTGCTTATACGAATTTATTAATAATGTTTGTGAATGTCAAAGTATCATACCTGAAGAAATACAATTCCAGCAATATTAAGGCGAATCTTTGGTTCAGTAAATTCTCTATATCTTAAATCGACAGCGTTCCAAAAACTTAAAGTGTATTCAACTGCACGTTTTACGTTGTATTCGAATTTCCTGCAAAATACATAAATTGTAAAATAATATTAATTTAATGAAATGAAAATTAATTTTCATTAAGATAATAAGAAGAATACACATAATGTTGTCAAATAGAGTGTTGTTGTTCGAAAAATAGTGAATAAAAAAATTTACGTCGGCGCCAAAAGAATTTTTTAGTTTTGTTGCCTAAATTAAAATTACCTAAAACAATTTGAACTCACTTGAAAAGAACATCGTCGACAAAAACCAAAATTTCTGGATACACTGTCAGCGGTAATTCTTTGGCCGACCTTCGTGACACACTCTTCATGTTCAGAAATCTTTCATTATTTATTTTAGGTGCGGAAAATTCTGAAAAAATAATTATTTTTTCTTTTCTCATACGTACCACAAAAAACTGAATCTAGGGATGATTAATTAGCATTAATTCGCTGCCAAAGGGGTTACATATGTAATATGACTTGACAGTAATTAAAATACTTACCGGAAGCATTGTTGAATGTTTGTTTATAAATTATATGTTCAGTAGTATCAATAAAACCATGGGCTACACTTTCAAATGATGAAGTATTGCTCTTCAAAAGATCTCGACGTTGACGTAAGTGCTTGGGCATTGGGCGTATAACAGTGTCTTCGTTAATAAGTCCATTCTGAAAAAAACAACATTATTTAAAGGTAAAAATAAGGAAAATATGAAACTCTATATATAGTGAAAAATTACTTACAAACTCGGATTGTCCGTCTTCATTAATACTGTGTGAAATGGATGCCGAAGTTTGCAGATCTTGATAAAAATTAATAAAGACGTTGTGCATGGCCTGTAAAATAATATTGCATAGTGTTTAAATCCTTTTTTTAAATAGGGAAGGAAAGGATTCTAAGTTACATTTAGGAAAGGGAAATTAATCTGCTTTTCGTAAAGAGGAAATTTAGACCATTTAATAAAGGTAGTTTGGTACAAAAGGAATAGTTTATCAAATCCGAATTTTATCATATGCTTACATTTGGTATAGGTTTAAAGTCAACATTTCTTTCGTATCCTCTTTTGGCTATGAAAACTTTCGTCCCTGTTCCTGCAAGTAAACCTTCCGTCGGTTGCAAATAAAGTTCACGCTCTACACCATTTATTTTAGTGTGAAGTGTCAGTTCATTGATATTTCGTTTATGAAGCATGTGACGAACAGGCACCACCTCGTAATCCGTTACTAGAAAATTAATTTTGATCTTAAATTCTATCCTAGGACGAGTCTGAGATATTCTAGATATTCGATTACTGTTGTTTTTTTAAATAACAATTGTTGGCTAAAGAAAGCAATTTCTATAATAAAAAATATTTCATGTATAATTACCATCATCGATTGAGAAATCATCCTCGGCTTTATTAACCACAGTGAATGATTGTGTCAACGGCACCAAAAAAGTGCAAAATAGAAAAGCGAAGTAATACATCTGCAAAGGTTTAATTTTAAAATATGTAGAAACAAATTTTATTTTACAGTAATTTATATTCAATACCCAAATGTTTAGGTCTAGAAAAGTACTAGTAAAATTAAAAACGAACTTGTATATTACACATTTATATTTATCTGAAAAAGTAATTTAAAAATTGAATTGAAAATCTCTAATACAGTTTTACACGTTACTTACAACTTTAGTTCAACTTTATGTTTAAATTAAAATTTTACTTTGTTATAATTAGTTGCAAAGTGGAAAGAATAGTTTACACTTGGTAGCTTACAATTATATTTAGTGTTTTAAATATTAAAGTAAAATGAAATCTTATTCTTACCCTTATTCAAAAGAAGTGTTGAAGTTCCTATTAATGCAGAGTTCAAAAAGTAGATGAACTGTGAAATATCGTCTGTATTTATATATACACATCGATGGGTTTGGGTACGTATCATTACTGATAAGAGGTATATGTGGAGAAAAGTATATGCGGAAATAAATAATATTTGTTTAATTAATATTAATATTCAAATTTTACATTAGTTTCTTTAATTCTATTTCCTAGACCTTGGCGGAAATTTATGTATTACAATTAAAATATATTGTTGACAGGAAGTTAATATGAATTCATAATTAATGTAGAATATAATAGAATTTGAAAAAATAAAATTCTACTCTATTTTGAACACTTTTTTGATACACATAAGATTAATATGCATATTAGTATTTTTATGTAAATATAGTATATTTTTATTAATATATCTTTGAAATCCTATGTAAAATCTCATGTAGATTCTTATGGAGAAGTTTTCGATAGGATACATATTATATATACTTATCACGATGGGGAAAATAATTATTATGCCTGCCCTTAAAATAGTTGCATCTTTTTATTAAAACTACACGTGTACTCTAATAAGAATCAGTACAAAATTGTAAAAACATCTTTATGAGTATCAATACAAATAATTCTGTTCACAATCCATCTTTGTATTCTTCGCTAATGGTAAATCTCAACCTACTGATTTTGAAGAAAAGGTAAGAAAAATAATAAAAGATTTTCTCTAAATAAAATAACATATAAAATAGTAAATATTTTATTTATTAAAAAAAATTGTTCGATTTCTGTTAATCGTCAATATTTCGTAATATAAAATAAATTTCCTCTTTTGAGAATGGAATTATTAATGAAAACATAGTAATACGTAAACTACCCAGGGCATTTACGTCAACGTCGTAATCTTTCGAAAAGAAATACTTCATCAGTTGAAAGTCTAGCCGATGGTTTTATTGATACTACTGAACATATAATTTATAAATAAACATTCAATGTTGGTGGATTCTATGTTGGTGGAGTATGTAAAAATAAGAAAAATTACTTAATTTTCACTTTTCTTTATTGAGTATATTTCACATAAAATACGAATAGAAAAAATTTATAATATAGAACATTATTTATTCCAAGAATAATGTTGTCTATGATGATGCAGTAACTTATTGAAATAGTCAGCATCAACGTATTTTACTTGACAATTACCATTATTGCAAATCTGAAAAATAAAATACATTTACCCTTTTACGCTTTAAAACACAATGTTTTAAAAGAATATAAACATTCTTGTAATGTGGCAAACAAATAATTAACAATAATAAGTATCTAAAGAGGAGGGTAAGAAAAAATTTGAATCTGTAATTGCATCTAAAAGTTTTAAGACAATATTTTTCTCCATAAAAAATTTACCCTTATTGTATGCTTTGATGTGAATCTTCCATTCGGTGGATGTTGTACAAAGACAGGAGTCACTGTGGTAGTTGGTACTCTTGAAATAATTGAATATTTTGGAGCGTCAGGCACTACAGGAGTGTTAGGTCTTTTTATTACTGGTTGATCATTCTGTTTTCCTGAATATCTTTTAAGAATATCTACACACTCTCCTGATAAGCAATACTAAAAAATAAATATGAAATTCAACAGTTAAAAATTTTTATATTTTTAAAAATAAAAATAAAGGTAGACAGATTTATCAACTATTGGTAATAGATTACAAAAAAAGCTACTATCAACACTATTTTTTGTTACCTTTCCATCACCACAGGAAGATCCTTCTGCTGGTGGGTTTTGAAATGATCTGTAACTATATGATCTTCCAATTTCTGAACTGATACACCACAAATCTAAACATGTCGTTTTCCCCTATAAGGCAATGGAAATTGTAATAATATTAAATTACATCAATATAATGTAAATATTACTTGAAAAATATTAATATTAATATTATTACTTGTCAGTTTTGAAGAAACTTACATGGAAGCATCTTATGTAGCCAAGATTTTTGCATTGTTGATCTAAAGACATTAACTGACCAGGTAATATTCTCGGTAGTGGTTTGTTGTTTTCATATTTTGCAGGATTATTTTGTACGCATTTTGCAAAGTCTTGGCTGATGGAAAAAATAATTTATTGTTTTATGGATCTAATTAGCAGTAGCAAAAGTAATGCAGTGTTGCTTTAGAGGACAAATTCAAATATCGTTGCAATAGATTTTAATTAGTTTCTCTAAAAGTATAAATTATTTACAAAATTTTAATTCGACGTACCTTAAAATATCTCCAATAATATTTTTTGAACAAGGAGAGAATAAAATCTTGTTTTTGGTTTTACGATTATAACTCATAATATAACCCTGCTCTTGAGGACAACGCTTCGTATTATATCGACTACCACCGGACATTGATTCCGCTTCATCATGAGGTGCACCAAGGCTAAAAAAATTGTTTGCTTAAATGAATAACTTATTTTTTGTTATGACGGAAAATTTAATTGCCGATGTTTAACATTTGACTCAACAATTTCTGATTCTTACATATGACCTAATTCGTGAGCAACAGTATTTATTCCTCCATAACCATTTTCATCTTCAGCTATTCCGCAAGAAGCGTATTGATAGTCATTTTCCTTATTTTTACATACTCCACCAACATAGGCATAACCTTTAAATAACAATTAATACTTTGAGTATTTTAACTTTTGTATTCTATACTAATTAAAATATTACTACTATTTTATTATCCTTTCAATATGAATAATTTTTAGGCGTACCAGATACTGAAGACGCCCCAGTTCTATCATCCACCATATCTCTTCCAGTTATTAACATTGCTACATCATAATTCTTTCCTTGTTGAATTAATTTATCATGATGTAAAAACTTGCTAAATTCTTTTATTAACAAGTCCGTATATATCCGGTTACCTCCAAGATTATTAATTCCAATACTTATAAATGGCAATGGTTCCTTTACAAGAATAAAAACGGTTTATTGTTAGCATTTTTTCAAAAAAAAAAATGTTTAACGTTGCAAAAAATGTCATTAAAAATCTTACAAACTTCAGAGTCTTATATAAGATGTTTTCATATCTATTTAAATTTTCGGTTATGGCAAAACTTATTGCTTTGATTTAAAACTAAAAAGCATACATACCTTAATTAATACTACTCCAGCGATATTAAGGCGAATTTTCGGTTTTTCAAATTCTCTAAATCTTAAATCAACACCGTTCCAAAAACTCAAGGTATATTTTACTGTACGTATCACATCATAGTTGAATTTTCTGTAATATAAAGAAATTACACAATTGTAAATGAAACGAAATTAACTCGTTAATGGCTAATTGCACTATTTCTTAAAAATCCTAAACTCTAGTGTTTGGCGATGTGTAATAATTTAGAATGACTAGCAACTCAAACTACTCACTTGAAAAGAACATCGTCAACAAAAACCAAAATTTCTGGATACACTATTTTGGGCACCTCTTCAGTTGATCTTCGACTTACGTTCTTAATGTTTGAAAATTCGTTATTGTAAATTTCAGGCGCAGACATTTCTAAAAAGAAATTATTTTGTCATTCCTCGTATATTACAGAAAGAAACTAAAATGCTTTTACTTTTCAGCTAATTATCTGTATCGAAAATACTCACTGGATGCATTTTTGAATGTTTGTTTATAAATTATATGTTCAGTAGTATCAATAAAACCATCGGCTAGGCTTTCAAATGATGAAGTATTTCTTTTCGAAATATCTCGACGTTGACGTAAATGCTCTGGTAGTGGACGTATTACCATGTTTTTATTAATAATTCCATTCTTAAAAGAGGAAATTTATTTTTTACATTACGAAACATTGAAGATTAACCGAAAATGAAGCATTAAGTATGGTTTTTACTTTATTAAGTATGGTAATTTACTTACAAATTCAGAATTCCCGTATTTATTCACACTGTGAGTAATAGATGAAGAACTTTTTGGATCTTGATAAAAATTCATAAAGATGTTGTTTATGATCTAAAATCATATATTATTGTAAACATTTATACGTGTAAAACTTGAAGTATTTAGTGTTTTTAGTTGTAAATTTTGAAATTTTGGTAATTATACATACATTCGGTATTAGTTGAAAATCCACTTCCCTTTGATATCCTCTGGTAGCTGAGAAAATCTTCGTCCCTGTTCCAGCAAGTAAACCTTCTCTCGGTTGCAAATAAAGTTCACGTTCTACACCATTTATTTTAGTGTGAAGTGTCAGTTCATTGATATTTCGTTTATGAAGCATGTGACGAACAGGCACCACCTCGTAATCCGTTACTAGAAAATTTATTAAATCAAATTTTAAAATATAAATTCAAAGGTGACTTTAATTTCTGAACTAACTCAAAAAGTAAATCAAATGATATCTATTCTAAAAAAATTATAAGTTTAAAATAATTACCATCGTCGATTGAAAAATCATCCTCGACGTTATTAACTACCTCATGGGATTGCGTGAACGGTACCAAAAGAGTGCAAAATAACAACACGTAGTAATGCATCTAAAATCGAACAATTTTTTTTAATAAATGAAATATTTACTATTTTACATGTTATTTTATTTAGAGAAAATCTTTTATTATTTTTCTTACCTTTTCTTAAAAATCAGTACGTTGAGATTTACCATTAGCGAAGAATACAAAGATGGATTCTGAACAGAATTATTTGTATTTATACTCATAAAGATGTTTTTACAATTTTTTACTGGTTCTTATCAGAGTACGCACGTAGTTAAATATTTGTTACACCTTAATCAATATTATGTCGAATATTTAAATCATAAAAAATAAGACTATGTCTCTAGGCAAATGAATGCATTTAAAAAAAATATCTATTATATTATAATTACAATATGGTAATAAATCACCTGTATAAATGCCTTACTTCACAATTTCCATCAATTCTAAGTAATGATAATAAAACTGTATAGAAATAATAAAAATGAAAAAAAATTTGGCACGTGATGAATTACATGTGTCATACTATAAAGTTTCTATGTATAAAATCTTCAGAAGCCTCAATGATAATCATAAAATATTAGAGTAAATTAAATATTAATCACTTTCAGTAAATACAAAATACGCACTATTTTTTAAAAGTTGTCATTTCAGTAATTTTTTACAATCATTTCCACTTGAACTCTCACATGCGATTCAAAAACTAATGAAGAAAAGCTCCATTTAATTTGAAGTTGAAAAAAGTTAGAAAAAAATTTTAAATATGTAAGAAATCACATTTTTGTTAAAATTCTCCCAAACATGAAGCTAAATGAAAAGATAAGTTGAAATCAATTAATTTTATTATTTTAAAAACTACGTATGTACAAGTATTGTTGAAAAATTTATTTTAAAATAAATTTGTCATGTTAAAAATAGCAATGTGACGATTATAAAATACATAATTTAAAAATAGTATTTTAAAACCTTTTCTTGAGAAATTTCTTCCTAGGTGAAAATAAATTATGACTTTTTTTTCTCGGCAATGAAATCGGGCCGTCGATGTGAAGCTGGAGAATCACTAACGCTCACTTCTTCATCTTCGATTTCCAAACTATTTAATCTGTGAAAAATTATATTATATTGACTGCTTTTTTCTGATAATTTGAAATTTACTTTAAAGTGAAAAACAAAAGAAACAATATGATTTTTTTTCTTACTCATCCTGCTCAAGACTGTGCAACATTTGAAATCCCGCGTCGAGACTTGGCGGAAATCCCATATCAGGATCAAGCAGTTGAAGCGTTGGAACTTCTCGATCACTAATATTGCCGAATTCGTCCAATTCTTGAAATTGAAATCTACTCGCAATTTCATCTAATTCCATTCTGGAAAGAAAAATTTGATTTTCGTTTAGTAAGTAAAATTAGCCCCTTTCTTTTTTTATTCGCGAAAATTTAAAGATTTAGTTAAACAAAAATTTACTTTGTACTGCTAGCATTGATTTCCATGATTTGTTTCTCAACCGCTTTCTCCACTTTCTTCTTAACGTGTTGCTCAAAGCCTAAAATTGTATTTTGATAATAACTGTGCAGACCTTCAACACCACCGATTCCCGATTCAATAAGTACTCTCTCCATTGCATCCTAAAAATAAAAATTCATTTTCTGATCTTATACTTTTGAAAATACTTTTATCAAAATCCATTTAAAATAAAATCACTTAAAAATTTTCAAAGGAGAATTAAATTCTTTAAAATTTTAAAAAATTTAAATTTAAATTCTTCTTTTTTTTGGGAATTACAAAAGAAAATAGTACCGGAAATCCATAATCGTCCTGTTCAGAGGCAAGTTTCAAGAGACGGCAAATTCTTGTGAGAAAATAATCAGCAACATCGGTGAGTGTCTCAATTGCCATGTCTGATGATTTTGCATATCCAATGTGCGCCAAAAGAACAATTACTGAATGCTTTAATAAACTACGAGCAGTTTCCGGTCTCAGCTCTATCGTTGGATAATTTTTCTTTATATTTTTCACAAAACATCTGTTTCAAAAAAAATTAATTCGATAAATTTCTTTGCATATAATATTTAAACGTAAATTTTATTTTGCAAATTATGTAGGAGTAGAAGAAATTTTTTTAATTCGAATTAAAATTTATAATTTTCTCTTGTAAATTGCAATTATTACTGTCAAAAAAATTACATTTTAATGCAAATTTTTATAGATAAGATTTTCTGATCTTATACTTTTGTTGGAATGATTGCTTAGATCAATAATCAGATGTGAATTAATTTTGACATATTAAACATAAATTATTACCTTCTTGGTCGAGGATTTAAAAATCCAAAAAGATTTTTCGATTCTACTGGTGGTGATTCATCTTCTATGGATGTTATGTTCTTTAAAATTTCACCATCGTCCTGAATTTATGAAAAAAAAAACATTTTTATTTATATTCTAATTGTCGCCATTTTTATCATTTTTACCACCAACTGGCTTCACTCTGTGCAATTAATTTTTTAAAAAATGTATTTCTACGAAATTAAATTATTCAAAATTTTAATAATTATAATATTATTTAATTTTAATAATTTTAAACTCTGGGCAATTAATTTTAAAAAAATGTATTTCTACGAAATTAAATTATTAAAAATTTTAATAATTTTAATATTATTTAATTTTAATAATTTTAAACTCTGGGCAATTAATTTTTTTAAAAAAATGTATTTCTACGAAATTAAATTATTCAAAATTTTAATAATTTTAATATTATTTAATTTTAATAATTTTAAACTCTGGGCAATTAAATTTTTTTAAAAAAATGTATTTCTACGAAATTAAATTATTCAAAATTTTAATAATTTTTGTTAAAATCAGGGTTGCCTCAAAGATTGAATTTTATATTTCCTCGACTTTTTCCTGATTTCTAGACAAAATTTTTCTAATTAATTCTAAAAATAATTAGATACCGACAAAAAAAAGTATTTATTATTTATATTACACTATTTTTCCAAGGGAATTAGGAATTTCAAATTCAAAACTTTCGGAATTCAATAACTTAGAAAAATATTGTCACCAGAAGTTATAAAAATGATTTTCATGTCATTACTTTAGTTAATATTTTAAAGAATTTTTGACTAAAATTTTTCTTTACATCAATACGATTTATTTCTTTTTAAAATATTTGTTTAATAAGTTCCTTGAGAATTTTGAAATCCATTTGTTTTACAATTGAATCTAAATAAATTTCGATTATTCGCAAATTGTCCAATTCAATTGGAAAATAATTAAAAACATTAAAATAAATTCATTAGAAAATAAAAACATAATAATTTAAAAAAAATTGATTTAAAATTAAAAAAAAATTAGTTTGACTGAATTGTTAATTAAAAGTATTTAAAAATCAGTTTACGAAAGACTTTAATTTGAAATCTTTTCAAAATTCAATTATTTCTAAAAATTGTAATTTTTGTAAATTGTTAAAAAATAAATTATTTTCCAGAATTTTCTAATAACATGATTTTTGTAAATCAATTATTTTTTAATAATTAAATATATATATGGAAAATTTGAATTATTTTCAATATAATGATTCAAATAAATAATTAATAATTAATTTAATAATAATTAAAATTATAATTAAAATTTATACAAAAAATTCAATTATTTTCAAAACAATTTGAATTAAAGTTTTTTTTTAAATTCTAATCAAAGTTATTTAAAATTCAAATTTAAAAAATTTTATTTTGTAAAGTTTAAAAAATTACAAATTAGAATCTAAAGTTTAAATATTTTAAAAAATTCTAAACGCATTTTTTATAAAATTAAATTAATTAGAAAATATTTAAGTAAAATTATTAATTAATTAATTATTAATAAGTAATCATTTTTATGATAATTTAAAAAATTAGGTTATTTTAAAAGAAATTATTGTGAAAATGAGAAAAAATTTAGGATTTTGTATTTAAATTCTCAATAATTTCAAAGTTTTGTGATAACCAAAAACACAATGTTTCATATTTTTGTTATCAATTCTATAAAAATTTAATTTTTTTCCAGTTCTTTTAATAAATTTAACGATTTTTCTCAGTTTTCTCTGTTCAATTTTTCTTTTTCTTAACCTAGATGGCAACTCTGAAGTAACTATTAAAATAATTAAATTTTTGCAAAATTATATTATCGAAAAAAATGCATTTTTTAAAAAAAAAAATTTAAATAGTTGATGTTGATTAAAAAAAACATTTCAAGTCCTCACCATTGATCTCATTTGTTCATGATAATTAATTGTATTCAGTACATGAATATTTCCCAAAGGCATACTGAAAATAATTAAACAAAAGTTAATATTTTGCATAAGAAAAGTGTTTGTTTCTAAATGAAAAAATAATTCTTAATTTTTGGTTTTAATTTAAAAAGTAATTTTTATTCTTGTTTCCAAATGAAGAAATAATTTTTAATTTTTGTTTTTAATTTAAAAAATGATTTTAATTTTTGCTTCTAAATTCAAAAATATTTTAAATTGTTATTTTTAAATTGAAGAATATTTTTAATTTTTGTTTTTAATTTAAAAAATGGTTTTAACTTTTGTTTCTAAATTCAAAAATATTTTAAATTGTTCTTTTTAAATTAAAGAATATTTTTAATTTTTGTTTCTAAATTCAAAAATATTTTAAATTGTTATTTTTAAATTAAAGAATATTTTTAATTGTTGTTTTTAATTTAAAAAATGATTTTAATTTTTGCTTCTAAATTCAAAAATATTTTAAATTGTTATTTTTAAATTAAAGAATATTTTTAATTTTTGTTTCTAAATTCAAAAATATTTTTACTTATATTCTTCATATTTTTATGTTGCTACCATTTTTTTATATAAATAATAAATTAATATTTTATTATAAATATATATTTTTAAAGTATTTTATACTTTTAACTTTTTAAGTATTTTATTTTTAACTTTCAAAAGTATTTTATTCTCAATTTTCAAAATTATTTTACTTAAAATTTTCAGCAATTTTTTTCAAAGCATTTTATTAACAATTTTTCCAGAAAAATATTTTTTACACTCACTTTTCATTTTGAATTTCATTTATAAATATGAATTTTTATTTAACTTACAGAACGTAATCTTTTTCCTCTTTATTCTCCACTGAATTATCGGCGTTTGCTTCCAAAACTTGTCGCCAAATATTCTCAATAATATCAGGTGTTATTACTTCTTGATTATGAAGTTCTCGGACAGGTAATTCACCCCAATGTGTTCCGGTTAAGGAACTTTTACTCGGCTTCATAATTATTTCTAAAAAAAAAAGATAAAAAAGTGAAGAGAAAAAATTTTAATACGAACAATTTATCTTTTAATTCGCAAGATTTTTCACTAATAAATAATTTTTTATGTATAGAAAAAATAAGTCATTTTCTGTTGCTTGTTGTTAATTAATTTTCATTTTTTTCGATTTTTTACTATTAAAAATTATTATTATTAGGTTTACTATTAAAAAATGATATTTAAAAAAATCTGTCAAGACAGAAAATTTATTTTATTTATTAAAAATTATTACATTTTGCAATGCATGAAAATTTGTTTCTTTTATTTAAACTTCTTTAAACTATTTTAATTTGAAAGTATACACAAAAATAAATTTTTTTTAAATTAAAATCTATAAAAATAAATCATTTTAAATTAAATAAAAAAAATCATTGTTGTCTTTAAGCCTTTTTGTATTTTGATTGAATAAAATTTATTTAAATAAAAAATTATTAAGAAACAAAAACCTTTTCTTTAATATTTAAAGACTTTTTTTACATTATTTAAAACTTCGTATTTAAAACATTGTTTTAAAACGAAAAAGGAAATTTGTCAACAGTTCGAAGGAAAACATAACCTAGAAAACGGTATAGAAATGAGAAATGTATTATTATTGAGTACTTACCTGTATTTTCAATTAAAAAAAATTCTTCAATCAGAAATTACGGCAAATCAAGAAGAAGCAATTAATTACTAAAAATTGTCATTGTTCCGTTTGACTGTATTTATCATTTTTTAGTTATACAGATAAGATTAAATTTTTGGTGAATTTTCGTTTTTAAAAATGTTATGTGTATGTACACGCATGAGAATTTTTAGTTTTCGCGCTGCGAACGAGCGACAATGACGTTTCATTCAAGTCATCTGGCGAAAAACACTCGTAAAACATCTACATACTTTCCTTATAACTAAAACAAATGTAACACTTTTCTTATTATAGAAGAAATCAAATTTTCTATAAACTATTGCACTGTATTTTATTGTTCTAAGAAATATTTAATAAATTAAGTTATTTTTTACAAATTAAATAAATGATGTTGAAGTGACAAACGATATACAAAGTGACACACTCATTTTTGTAGGTTAAGTTTTGTTTTTCACTTGTGTCAGTCTTATGGTGCGCATGCGTGACTCTTTAGACGCGGTTAATTTTACTTCATTTGAAATTATATATGAGAGAAAAAAGGATTTCTTTTTAAATTTCTAATTTAGTAATTTTTTTATTTTGCAATTTATGCGAATGTATATTTTTAAATTTTGGGAGTAATTTTTTTTTCTTGTGACAACAATGGAAAGTGCGGCGGGGAAAATTTTACAACGTGCTGTTGAAATGGATCAAAAGGAACAATACACAATGGCTTTAGTACTTTATCAGGAGGGATTGGAAATTCTTGTGAATTCCATTAAAGGTAAATATTATTATTGTTCTTTTCTCTATAAATGAAGTAAATTTTAAGATTTTTTATTTTTTTTAACTTCTTAGTTAAATATAATTTTTTTAATTAATATAATTATTTTCTTACTACATTTTTAAATAAATAAATAAATATAAATAATAGTAATAATAATAATAATAATAGTAATAATAATAATAATAGTAATAATAATAAAAATAATAATAATATGAGTAATAATCATAATATTTAAATAATTGTCTAGAAAAATATTTATTATTTTAAAATTTTTCAATACATTTATTTTTTATGCTAATATCTGAGAAAAATCGATGTAGAAAAAAATATTTTAATTAAAAAATATAAAATATATTAATAAATATGTTAAAATATAATACGTATAAAATATATGAATTAATATATTATTATATTTACTTTTTAATTAAAATATTTTTTCTATTTCAATTCTTAAATATTGAAATTAAAAAAAAATATGTGACGCGATTTGAAGAAAGGGATCCTTGAAGTAATTCACTTTAAGGTTATGTTAATGTTACTTTTTTCTCGTTTGAAACTTTCTTTTTACTTATTTCAAATTAAAAGGAGATTTTATTAAATATTTCCGTTTTAATGAAGACTTAAACATTAACGATTCACATTGACAGTTGCTCCTTTTTTTATATTTTCATTTGAAAAATTGCAAACATAACCTATAATTTTTTACTTCTAAGGTTCCTTTCTGTAGATAGCGTCACGTAGTGAAAAATTTAAAGTAATAATTATTTTTCCATGCAATTATTTATGATTAATAATAAAAATTAACTAACAAACTGTTTAATATTAAAATTTATTAATAACAATGATGATTATTATTAATTTCTTCCAAAATTTGTAGGTTTTATCTCTTACTTTTGCTAATATTAATAAAAAAATGTTAAATTTAAATAATGAATTTATTGTTTTAGTAATTGTTACTTATTTGTTTGTAAAATTATTGATAGTAATAAATGTAATTATTAATATTATATTATTTTTTTATATTAATATTATTATTAAATTGGCAATAAAATAATTAATTTTTATTATAATTTTCAATTTCAGAGACTACGGATCAAACGAAGAAGAAACATTTTAAAGAGCGAGCTGAGCAATACATGGACAGAGCGGAGCGAATAAAATGTTTAATTGAAGATAAAAAATCGCGTGGAAAATATCGAGAGCAAATAAAAATTGAAAATGGCTCATCTGGTTACGGTTATGGCTCTGTTTTTGGTCGATTTTTAGACGCCGGTGTTACTCAAATTCATATTGAAGATCCGTATGTTCGAACATTTCATCAGGTAATAAAAAAAAAATCAGTTGGTTAGTTAGTTAGTGTTTTTGTTAGAAAATTAGTTAGTAAATTAATTAGTTGGTTAGTCCGTTAGTAACTAAGTTAGTAACTATGTATATTATTTACTAAGTTAGTAGCAATGTTAGTTTGTAACTATCGGTCTTACTAACTAATTTACTTACTACGTACTAACCAATTTAGTTACTATATACTAACTAATTTAGTTACTATGTACTAACTAGTAATTAGTTAGTAACTAACTTAGTTGCTAACTAATTTAGTAACTAACTTAGTTGCTAACTAATTTAGTAACTAACTTAGTTGCTAACTAATTTAGTAACTAACTTAGTTGCTAACTAATTTAGCAACTAACTTAGTTGCTAACTAATTTAGTAACTAACTTAGTTGCTAACTAATTTAGTAACTAACTTAGTTGCTAACTAATTTAGTAACTAACTAATTTAGTTACTATCTTAGTTACTAAGTAACTAAAATAGTTACTGACTAACACAGTATATAACTTAGTTACTAAGTAACTGGCACGGTTACTAATTTAGTTACTAAATAACGGTTACTAATTTAGTTACTAAATTTAATTTTTATCTTACTAACAAAATTGCTTAAAAATAACATAGTTACTAGGCAACTAAATAACTAGCTTACTAACTAACATAGTTACTAATTTATTTACTAACAAAATTAGTTCCTAAGTTAATTAGTAAGATATGTACTTAATAAGTTAATTATTTCATTAGTAAGTAAGTATAAGTTAGTTAGTACCTATATTAGTTACTTAGTTAATAAATTAGTATTTAAGTTAATTATTTTGCTACTAAGTTAGTTATTTAGTAACTTATAGTTAATAGTTCAGTTAGTAACTATCACTAAGTTAGTTAGTAACTATCACTAAGTTAGTTAATAACTAAGCTAGTAAGTTAGTTAGTAACTTAGTTAATAGTTAAATTAATAATAATTGAAGCTATCACTTACTTAGTTACCTAGTAACTATGTTATTTTTTAGCAATTTTGTTAGTAAAGTAGTTATTTAGTAACTAAATTAGTAACCATGTCAGTTAGTAACTAAGTTATTAACTGTGTTAGTCAGCATCTATTTTAGTTACTTAATAACTAAGTTAGTAACTAAATTAGTTAATATTTAAGTTAGTAACTATAACTAAGTTAGTTAATAACTAAATTAGTAACTAAGTTAGTAACTAAATTAGTAACTAAGTTAGTAACTAAATTAGTTAATAGTTAAGTTAGTAACTATAACTAAGTTAGTTAATAACTAAATTAGTAACTAAGTTAGTTAGCAGCTTAATTAGTAAGTTTGTAAGTAATTTAGTTAGTAACTAAATTATTAAGTTAGATAGTAACTAAGTTAGTAAGTTAGGTTGTAACTAAGTTAGTAAGTTAGGTAGTAACTAAGTTAGTAAGTAAACTAAGCATTTTTATTATAACTTCTCTTTATTATTGTTTTTTACATATTGGTTTTTTTTGTACAGAAATTATATGCAGTGAACAAAAATAGAAAATTACAATCCAAAAAAGAATTTTTTTTTATCTTATTTATCTAATATTTTTTTAAATTCGCCAAAAACGTTCTTATTTCATGTCTTGAAGATGAGTGTTCCAGAAGTAGAATATTTCTAAAAAAATATCAAGTGAAACAATATAAAAAAAGTGTAAAAAAGTTTTAAAATTATTATAAAATCGAATAAATTTATAATTTATCATTTAATTTCCAAACAATTCCAAATTAATTTGTATTTTATAATTACTTCGTTTTAAAACGTCATATATTTAAGTTTTTATTTATTTATTTAAGTATTTATTTAAGTTTCAAATTTTTCAACATTTTAATGTTTCGAAAAGTTTTATTTAAAATTTTTAAAAATGTTTTAAATCTATTTAAATGTTTACTTATGTTTTTAAAGAGTAAACTCCTGAAAGTTTAAAGAAAAATACAAGTTGAAAAAATAAATATTCAATTTTTAGAATTATACGCACCTATTATTCACCTAAATCTATGGGTGGACAGGCCATTAAAGTACATATTGCCGATTTACCATTACTTGAGCAAACGCATGTATTGCAATCGGCTTTAAAAGTTGAACCCGGTTTGCATTGTTTATGCGATGCAGACACTAAATAATATAATTATTTTTTACAAACATGTTGAGGAGGAAAAAAATATTTTAATGCTAAATTTTAGTTAATTTTTCATATTTAGTATAAGATTTTAAAATTCAAAATATTCAAAATATTCATACTTTTATATGTAGAATTACTTACCATCAGCAACAATTGTCAATACGAAAACAATCAAAACGAAAAGTGCCAAGTATTTCATTTTTATAAAAATTTTTAAAAATACTTTTTAAATTTATTCAGTTCTAAAAAGACTCTTTTCTGAATTTTCTGCAATGGAATGAATGTACTTGTTTCAATTTTGAATCCCGTATTTATATCCAAAAATTATACACCGCTTTCCTTACTTCCTTGAAATGAAAATCTCGATTCATAAAAATTACCAAGTATACACCTTATCAGTTTTTTTTCATCAGATACAGAGTTTTAAAGAAATTGCAAAAGTTTCCGGCACTTTTTATAATAGCAGTGAACTTTAATTCTCATATAGACACATAGTGATAATGAATATTAATAAACTTTGTTAATAAAAAATAACATTATTTTTTTAAACATTAATATAATAAAATAATATAGAACTCTTTAGTGATATAGTAAAAATTTTCTTTATACATGTTTATCAAATACTCGACACAATAATTGCAACAATAAATTATTGCGAAATCTGAATGCAAATAAACCTTCTACTCTGAATTTGCAAAAATTTTTTTTTCTAAAGATTTGTTTCTTCATGTGAAAAAATGAATTTCAATGTAAATTTATTACATATATGAAATTTACAATTTTTATTATTGTTTTTTTTCAGCTTTTTGGGGAAAGAATTTTTGAAAATTCTTTCAAGTTTATTCAACTTGAGTATTAAAATTTATTCAAAACTTACTATTTTGCAAAATTTTTAAGAAAATTAATTAAAAATTTAAATAAAATACAAAACATTTTTACATAAACATAAACATTTTTTAATACAAAACCTTGAATTTTTTCTATTTCAGACAATAATTTCTTTTTAAATAACTTAATTTTTAAAGAACTATCATAAAATTATGACTAATAAATTATGTAATGAATAATTTTTACAATTTCCATAAATACTAGCTGGATAAAAGAATTTTAGTTAAAAATACTAAAAAAATTTAATTTTGGAAAAGTTGCAAATTATTACAGAAATTCAATTATTTTCAAAAGTAATAAAATTTTTCGCAGAAATTCAATTATATTCAAAAATTAAAAAAATTCTGGTCATTTCAATTATATATTTAAAAATAAAAAAATTCTTCTCCAAAATTCTATTATGTTCCAAATTTTTTTTTTTAAATTCTCGTCAAAATTTCAATTATCTTTATAAATAATACAATTCTTCTTCGAAATTAAATTATTTTTAAAAACTTTAATAAAATTCTTGGAAAAATTTCACAGGAATTCAATTATTTAATATAAAAAATTTCAAATAATTTTTCGAAAAATATCAATTATTTAAAAAGAATTTTATAAAATTCGTCCCAAGAGTTCAGTTATTGAAAAAAATTTAACAAAGTTCTTTTCAAGAATTCAATTATTTTTAGAAATAGTAAAATTTTTAACCGAAATTCAGTTACTTTAGAAAAATTTTAATAACTTTTTTGGAAATTTTTTAAAATTATTTTCATGAATAATAAAACTCATCGCAAGATTTTAATTAATTTTGGACACAATATTTTAATCAAATTCCTCGTAAAATGTTATTATTATTAAAAATTTTATTACAAATTTGTCAAAAGAATTCAATTATTTAAAAATTTGTTGACAAAATTCTTTATGAGAATTCAATTTTAACAAACATTCAATTATTCAATAAATTATTTATTTCTTAATTTAAATAATTGAATTTTTCTAGAATTTTCTAATAAAAATTGATTAAAAAATGAAATGACCGAATAATCAATTTATTGTTTATGAAAATAATTGAATTATTGCAACGAATTTTATTACAATTTTTTCAAATAATTTAAATTTCTTGAGAAAATTTACTACTTTTAAAAATAATTAAATTCTTGCGAAGGATTTTATTAGGATTTTTGTGAATAATTAAATTTTTGTTAAAAAATTTCATGTTTATTTAAATTATAACAAAACATTAAGAATTCTTTATGTTTTTTTAATAATATTCTTATAAATTGTTGAGTTTCAAAAAGGTTTGAATTTGAATGTTCTGAAGAATTTTAAATTCCTGTGGAAAAGTAATAATTAAATACTTATTTAAAAATTTAGTTATTGATTTTTTTGAATAATTTTACAATTAATGAAATTTGTAAATACATTTAATAGAACATTTTTTTGAGTATCTAATCAGAATATTTTTTATGGTCAGGGAAAAAGTGAGAATTTTGTCTGGAAATCAGGGAAAAATAAAATTAAATATTTGTGGCAACCCTGATCATTAAAAATGTTATATTCGAGATTTAATTGATTTTGAGAAAAATAAAAATTCGCGTGGAAAAAAATTCAATTTTTTTAGTTATTATAAAATATGTTAAAATGCCAAAAACAAAAATTTTTGTAGTAAAATATAGAATTTCGTTATTTTCCCGCAGTACTTTTGATAAAATTCGGACATTTTTCATATATGTAAATAATAAAAAAGAAAATTGTATCAATGATTAAAAATAATTTTTTCCAACATTTTGAAACATATTTCTATTTTAAGATTTAATTACAAAATTTATTTTAAAAATTATTATCGACAAATTGTAACCAACAAAAAAAGATTAATAATAAATTTAATTTTACTATTTTACATAAATTTTAAATAACATTTTTTTTTTTTTTTCATTTAGTGTCAGAATTTAGTAAGATTTTGCGAATTGGCCGTACAGAAGTGTCATTCACTCTCGAAGATAAAGTTAATAACGACAAAGGAATCAACGGAGGAGGTGAAAAATCAAATTGCAAGATTGGATGAACTGGAAAAAAGTTTATTGAAGCGATCTGTAAATTTGACGATTGACTATTCGGAGACTCTGCACGATCGACGGATTATGTGAGAAATTTTAAACTCCATTTATTTCATCAGAGTTAAATATTATTTATTTAAACATATTTTTATTGAAATAATATTTAAATAATATTGTTTTTATTTAATTTAATTTTTTCTTAATTTTTTTTACTAACATATAATTCCAAATTTAATACTTTTTTATAAAAACAATAATGTACAATTATTCTAATGTTGTTTCTAAATTATTCTCTTCACTATCTTGATTGACAAAGGTGATAAATATTTTTACATTTTATAAATTATATTTTATTTTATTACAATTAATAATTAAATATTTATAATAATAATAATAATAATAATAATAATAATAATAATAATAATAATATTAATAACAATAATAATAATAATAATAATAATAATAATAATAATAATAATAATAATAATAATAGTAATAATTAATATATTAGAAAATTTGTTTGATGTCAGTCTGAAAAGTAAATACATTATAATCATAATGGCAATAAGTTACATAATGAACGATAGCCGAGAGCGTTTTTATAAGGCGCTTAGCGGACGAAAGTCAGGGGTTCGATTCTCCCCAGATTTAAAACTAATTTATTTATTTACAATTTTATAAAAATTATTATTAATTACTTAACAGTGACGTGGTTCAAATAAATTTTAAACACGAAACAAGGAAATCTAAGTTGACAAAGAATTAAATTCGAAATATTTTCTTACAGATTGAGTAATGGATGGGTCATTAAAATAGGAAGAGGTCTCGATTATTTTAAAGCCCCCGAAGGGAAATTCTCTTTAGGAGCTTGCGACTTAGAACTTAGATTATGCCACGAAACGATTGTTGACATCTATCATCAAAGTCATCTACAGGACTCGATCAATTAACATTGTAAACAATAAATCTTATTTAACACACAAAATAAGCATTGAATTGTATTTTTTGAATTTATAAAGCTATATATACTTTTTTTACAATAAGACACGCGATTAATTGTAATGTTTGCTAAGATTATTTTAATATATAATAAAGAATTCGAAAATGAATGTAGTTTTTATTTATATATGTAATAAAATTAACTTAATTATTAACTTAATTATTAACTTACTTAACTAACTTATTAATTAAATTAAATTAATTATTAACAAAATTAACTTACTTATAAATTAAAGTAAATTAAAATTAACTTACTTATAAATTAAATTAAATTAAAATTAACTTACTTATAAATTAAATTAAATTAAAATTAACTTAATTATTAATTAAATTAAAATTAACTTAATTATTAATTAAATTAAATTTCAATTAATTTAATTAATTAAATTAAAGTAATTAAAATAGAGGACGCAAGTCTGTGTGAATCTCACAAGTGAAAGCGTCAAGCCGATAGAAAGAGTCAGAGTGTGCGTAACGTCCCCTCTTCTTTCTCTCTCTAGAGACGCATGCGCATGAACGACATATTTTCTTATTGAGATTAAAATTTTAAAAACAAAAGAAAAAAAATCCAAACTAAAGAAACATCACAGGGACTTGTAAGAGAAAATTAACGAAACATTTATTAATTAAAAATATTTTTATTACACATATTTTTTTTTAAATAGATTACATTTTTGAAAATACAATCATCATTAAATATTAGCGATGAATTTTAAATCGGAAATCATCTTCGAAGTAAAGTGGTAAAAATATTCTTTTCATTTTTGTAGTTTTTCTAAAATATCCTTGAAGTGCACAATTTTCACGAAATTTTCTCCGATAAAAGTTCCAGTGGGACTAGAAAATTGCTGGAAAAATAATCACTGTGTTTAGTAGAAATAAAATTATATACCATATTATTACTCTAATTATTGTAACAAGGGGATAAAAATATTTAAATATATTAAAAATAATTTAATAATATAATAATTAATTATTTAAATATATTATTTTTTTATTATTATTATTTAATAATAATATTTATTTCAATTTCATTGTGAAATTGAAGAAAAAACAATTTTTCTGTGTACAATAATTTTCAATTTCTATATAAAAAAAGTTATACAAACCTATTATCCTTTAGTCACACAGGCCATTAGTGTACATATTGCAGACATGCCATTTTTCGTACAAACACATTCATTGCAGTCGATCTTAAATGTTGAACCAGGTTTGCATCGTTTATGCGAAGCGGAAACTAAAAAGTAATATTTATAATTACATTAAATATTAAAAAACTGTTTATATTGAATAAAGAAATGAAATGAAATTTAAGAACATTTTTAATATTACGATATGAAAATTAAAAATTACTCTCTAAATGAGAATATGTGAAATTTCACTTATTACAATAGTTATAAGAAGGTAATTTCAGAAAAATGAACTAAAAACCATAGGAACAACATATAAGCAGTTGCTGTTCTTCCGGTTTGATGTAATTTTGAAAAGTCGTGACATTTCTGTCAAAATATATTTAGTTCATGGCATACGAATAATCATTGCTTAGCCATGAACTAAGAACATTTGATAGAAATGACACGACTTTTCAAAACTTCGTCAAACCGGAAGGACAGCACATACGCTACGGGAGATCTACCTATAACGTTTAAATAGGTAAATTTTCTCACAAATTAGCTTTAGAAAGTAATAAAAGTAAAATATTTATAAAATACTTTAAAATAATATAAAATTTACCATCAGTGACAATTGTCAAAGCGAAAACAATCAAAACGAAAAGTGCCAAGTATTTCATTTTTATAAAAATTTGTTTCAAAAATTCAACAATATGTTCAAGAACCTTAATAGTTGTTGCTACTAAGAACCGTTAGGTGTGTATGAATATTGTTCGTCAATTGGGAATCATATTTATATGCAAAAAGAGTGTATATTGCTTTCATTGCTTCCTTGAAATGAAAATCTCGATTCGTAAAAAAATGCTAAGTACCTTATCTGTTTTTATCAGCGGAGAATACAGGAATAGCAAAAGTTTACATTATACTGTCAATAATGTTTATAAATTTGCAATGTTCTTCCATATTTCGACATAAATCACTATATTAAAAGTGAAAAATAATTTTGTGCAATTTACAATGAAAAAGTTTCATCACAAATAAGCATGATAAGGCATTTTGCTTTAGGAAATTTTTTTCAAAGAAGAACTTTTGGAAATTATCGGTACAGCTTTATGAGTATGGGCCCAAAAATATACCAAATCTTTAAATCACGATTTTTCTGCGCAAAAAATTTTTTAAAAAAATGTCAGAAAATTAACAAATATGACATATTTGAGAACTTATAAAATTCTACATTAATTTTGCTAAATAAATATTGAAATACTTCTCATTTCTTTATTCAAAGGAAATAATATTAGAAAAATTCCAACTTCTGAAATTTAATAATTTCCAAAAATCAAAACTATAACCCTTTGAAAAATTCAATTATTTTCTACAATTTTTAACTAAACTTCATCTCTAAAGCAATTATCTATTTATCTTTATGAATTTTTAAAATTTTGTTGCTATTTTTTGGAAAATTAAATTATTTAAATACAAAAAGTTCCATTTTTTTACAGCAATTAAAACCGTCTATTTTTCTCTATTAAAAATATTAATTAAGGTAGAATATTTTCAAAATTTTTAATAAACAATTACGCAAAATAAACTTTTTCAAAATATTTCTAAATTACTTTTTCAAATACAAAAAAGTTTTACAATCAAATACTATTAAAAAATGATCAAAAAAATTTTAATTTGGTAAAATCTTTTCAAAAATAATTTAAATTTAGTAAAATCTTTGGGAAAAAAAATTCAAAAATCGACCCTTTGGAAAATTCAATTTTATTTTCTATAATTTTTAACTATACTTTATCTCTAAATCAATGATCCATTAATTTTTATGAATTTTTAACAATTTTTTGCAATTTCTTCGAAAATTCAATTATTTAAAAAGAAAAAATCCAATTTTTTATAATAATAATTCTTTAAACATATATTAATTTTTTAAATTAATAAAATATTGAAAACATTAAAATTAAAAAAAAAAATTATTATAAATTTGAAAATATTCTACCATAATTAATATGTTTAAAGAGAAAAATAGACGGTTTTAATAATTTTAATTTATTAAAACATTAAAATAAAATATTGTTTTTTCATATAAAAAATAATTCTTTTTAAACATATTAATTAAGGTAGAATATATTCAAAGCTTTTAATAAACAAATGTGTAAAATTAATTTTTCAAAATATTTTTAAATAACTTTTTCAAATACAAAAATGTTTTAAATAATACAATTAAAAAATGACGAAAAATTTAAATTTGGTAAAATCTTTTAAAAAATAATTTAGGTTTAGTAAAATCTTTGAAAAAAAAATTATTCAAAACTCGACAAAATCTTTTAAAATTAATAATTAAAATCTTAAAAAAAGCATATAAAAAAATTATTTAAACATAAACATATTTCGTGCATAATAAAAATTATAAAAATAAGTAAATAAATAAGAATAAATAAATATATTATAAAAATTATCAAATTTTTCCAAGAAATTTAATTATAAATGATTTCTGAAAAGTTCAAAAATAGAACAGTTTTAAAAATTTTAATTTACTTTTTCGAAGGTAATTTTAAAAAATTAGAATAAAACAATTCTATAAGAATTAGTTTTCATAAATATTGTAATGTAATTTTTTGAAAATAATTAATAAATTTTTTTATAATTAAAAAAAACATCTGAAGAATTTTAATGGAAAATTTTGAATATATGACTATTTTCTCCAAAATGTTAAAAATAATTATGAAAAATTTTAATTTTATTATTTTGTGTGTATGAATTTGAATTTTCGGAAATATTAAAAATATTGAAAATAATTGAATTTTAAAAAATTAGAACGTAATAATTCAGAGAATTACTTTTTTCAAAACTATTTTAAAATTATTTTTCAAACCTATATTTCATTAAATTTCTTTTTTATCGTTTTTACACTTGAAGATATTATTCATTGAAATTTTTGAGAACTTAATATTATTTCCAAAATTTTCAATCAAAAACATTCTTTAAAAGTTAATTTTCTAAAAAATTGGAATAAAATCCTTGAAAAGATGATTTAGTTTGAATTTAATTTTACAGAATTTCAATTATTCAAAATCTGTTTAATTGTAACATTTGAAAAATTTAATTACAGAAAACATAAGTATTCAAAAATAAATTTTCAAAAATTTGTCTGTAGTTATACATATTGACGCTATGAAAATCAAAATAAGTTGCATTTTTATACTAAAAATATGGTATTTTGTCGTAAAATTTGGACGAAAAGTCGCGAAAAAGTCGCATTATTTGAAAATAGTGGAAAAAAGTCGAAAAAGTTTTAATATCCGAGGCTCGAGTTTAAAATTTAAATATAGATTTCATCCTTCAAGTCTAGTCTTTAATATTGAGACTAAAAAAGAGAAATAATGAGATTAAACGATTTCTAAAAGTCTAAAATATAGTTATAATTCAATTTTTGTTTATGGATTTTTATTTTTTGTTATGGATTGACGTTTCTTGTTCGTAAAACAACGTTTGGAATTATTTTAAGGTTATGTTCGTAAAAGAATTTTTATTTTTTGCTTAGAAAATTTCCTATGAGCAATTGTATAGCTTTTGGTCGACGCGTATTTTGCTCATTGCACCCTAAAGCTGCTTCTACAACTTTGTTTTATCGAAATAACCGTGAAAACGACTGAATGTCACAGTTACAATTTCTATAAAGCAAACACTTTTTTTGTGCACCGATTATTTTCTTTCTCACGGTATTTTTTATTATTCTGAAATTTGACACATGTTTAATTTTTACATGATTTTTACGTTTTACCATTTTTACAATGAAAAAAAATTGACTTCGCCCAGCAAAACAACACAAGTCAATAGAATTTCTATTATTATAAATATTAATGGACTGTCAACGACTTTAGCCGTCTTTTTACTAGAAATGGCTTCGGCTTCATCCGCTTGATTGCAAGTAGAGCACAAGATTGTCCTTAATTTGTTTATTTTTATTGTGCCTTGACTAACGAGAGCATCAAATTGAAAACAGGTAAAGTTCGTCTACAATATATTTTGTTTACACATTTTTTCACTTTTGGCATTCAAGTTATATTTATGGCTCAGCAGGATATGAATAAAAAATAGTTTTTTCGTGTAACGGTGTAAGTGCAACACAGTGAAACCTAATAAACGCTGCATAAAATTTAAGCTTGTGCTTATAATTTTTTTGTTTAAAATTACATAGAGAGAATGAATTGTTATTAAAAATTATAGACTTTCAATTCTTTGTTTGACTCGAAATTTTCAGAAAACACTGGTTTTCAGATTAAATAAGAAGAAATTAAAGGAATTTTAATCAAGATGAATGTGAAACAAACATAACCTGTAATTCATTTGCTTATTAGGTATCAATATAAATTAAAATATTTATTTTTCATCAACTAGTTGAAAAGTTAAATTCTAATCTTTTAAATAACTTTGATGAACAAATTGTAGATTAATTTCAATTTTTATATTAATAAAAATATTAAAAATATTGAATTATTTTTTGAGTAAATAAACGTTTGTGGTATTTAAATGTTTATTAAATAATTGTGACGCGATCTGAAAAAAAGGGACCTTAGAAGCAAAAAATTATAGGTTATGTTTGCAATTTTCGAAATGAAAATACAAAAAAATGAATAAATAAATGAATGAAAAAAATGAAAAATATTTAATAAATACTGATTTTAATTTGCAAAAAGTAAAAAGAAACTTTTAATCAACAAAAAAGTAGCACTAACATAACCTTAAAGTGATTTGCTTCTAAGGTCCCTTTCTTCAGATCGCGTCACAATTAATAACAAAAATGAATTTTTTATTAATTATTATTATTGTATTATTAATTAAAATAACATTAATAAATTAAAAATAAATAATAAATTAATAACATCTTAATTTATGTTTTATTATTAATCAAAAATTAGTAATTATTTAAACTTTAATATTTGAATGTTTATTTTTCAAATATTTAAGCATTTTTTAAAGTATTCAATAAGGTTTGTTTTCTGGATAAAAATAAATATCTTATATTTTTTTAATCTAATTTTCAGAAAAATTGAAAATTCTGCAATGTCCGGAGTAACGAATTCAACGATGATTTTGCAATCACGAAAACGTTATTCACCGAATGTCACAACGATTAAATGGGTTATTCAAGATTTTAAAGTAGGAAATTCAAAACTATTTTCCAAAGAATTTAATATTGATGGACATCCGAATAAAACATGGGTTATGGAACTCGTGAATTTGAAGAATTCTACACAAGACAATAGTGATTTTATGTTTTTACTTTCGGACTCTTCTGATACGCAAGTTTTAAGAACTCAACAAATTAGAAAGAAAGGAAAATTATTACTTCAGACATTGAGTTCTATGGATTTATCAAAAGTAAAACTTACAATTGGCCAAAATCCAAAGGAAAGAACATTCAGCAAGCTGGGTTACAATTTGGAATTGAATCATACTATTAAAGGAAGTGAATTAAGAGAACTGGTTACAGCAGAAACAAATTGCTTACACGTGACATTGAAAATTAAACCACCGAGGGCAATGAAATTAATTGATTTCCCATTAATAACGAGAAAATTGAATTTCGAAACATTCTTCAATAATTCCACGCACAGCGATGTTTGTTTTCGCATTAATAACAATGAATTTCATGCGCATAAAGTTATTCTTGCCTCGGCGAGTACGGCATTTGAGAGAATCTTCACACATCAAATGCAGGAGAACAATAAAAGCATTGCTGTAATTCGAGACACAAATCCAAATCATTTCAAGGAATTATTGCGCTTCATTTACATGGGCCGAGTGGAAAATCTGGAAAACAATGTCAATGATCTTTTCAAATTGGCTTATAAATATAATGTCCCCAATTTACAGCAAACATGCGAAATTCAGTTCGAAAGGAATTTCTCCATTAACAATGCAATTGGTATTTATGAACTTGCCGATTCTCATAATTCACAGAATCTCAAGGAGAAATGCATTGAATACATTGACAGAAATTTCGAGCAAATCAAAAATACCGAAGCATTCAAATCGCTGAAAGCCGAATTATTAGTTGAATTTGTTTGCGCTATTCGAATTAAGCGACCACGTACTTCGTAATTTTTTACTTTCCTCCGAGAAAGTTTTTTCATTTACAAATTTTATTCAAAATTATTCACTATTCGAGATTTTGTCGTTATCGGAAAAAAATGTACTCAAACCCTTTTATCGAGATGTTTCTATTTTAAAAACAAACAAAGTATTGAGTCTTGTTTCCTAGATATTTTAAATGTTCGACGATTCTTGTTTTTTCTTGTAAGTTTATCACATTTTAAAAAATTGTTTCATTTCCTGATATTTAATTTCATAACGTTAAAAAATAGTAAAACTATTGTAGAATTTAAGGAAAGAATATTCTATTTTTTGTAATGTAAAAAACACTTTTAGTTAGAAAACAATTTCTACTTGGATATGAGAAAAAAGGAACTTTTTGTAAAGAAAAACTGTTTATCATGTGTAGGAAGAATTTTGTAACTTTTCTACAATTAAAATATTTTTTTCTCTAATAGTTTCAATTTTTTTTATCTTTTTTCTGCACATTCAATTTACTATCGAGGAGAAATTTTTCCTAAACTGCATTATAATTATGATAGAATTTAAAAAATTTTAATTCAAATTTTTTTTATGAATATAAAATAAGAATTTAAATGTAGATTATTACTATTATAATTACTATAATTGTAATTATAATAATTGTAATTCTGAGACTGGGGATTCAAGAAAAAGTGAGACAATAATTTTATTTTAAATAACTTTAATTTAAAAAACTTTCAATTTCAAATTCTTTTTAAAATTTGCTAAATTTGTTACTTTATATATTTAATTAATTATTAAAAATAATGTCTTTAAAGAAAAATTTTAGTTAAAAAAAATTATTAAAAATTGAATTTTGGAGAAGTTACAAATAATTGTAGAAATTCAATTATTTTCCAAAGCAATAAAATTCTTATATAAGTTCAATGACATTCATAATTTAAAGAAAAATTCTCGTCAAAATCACAACTATATCTTTACAAATAACAAAATTCTTCTCAAAAAGTCAATTAATTTCATAAATAATGCTTTTTTATGAATTCAATTATTTTAAAAAATAATAAATTTGTTTTAGGAATTTAATCATTTTCATAAATTATTTTTAAACCGTTTAAATGGAATTCTTGAAAAAATTCGTCAAAAGAATTCAATTATTCAAAAAGTTGATAAAATTCATTACAAAAATTAGCTTTTAAAAAATCATTCAATTATGCAATAAATTATTAGCTTTTGTATTGGAATAATACAATTTTGATACAAATTCCTCGAAAAATGTAATGATTCTTAAAAATTTTATTAAAATTCCTCAAATGAATGCAATTATTAAATACAAATTTTGTTTGCAAAATTCTTTATGAGAATTCAATTTTAAAAAAAAACATTAGTTATTCAATAAATTTTTTACTTTTGTACTTAAATAATTGAATAGTTTTGAAAAGGTTTCAAATTAAAATATTTGAAATTTTGAATTTTCTATACAATAAACAGTCCATTTTTAAGAATTATTATTTTTTTTTTTTTGAAAAAGTTTAATTTAATTTTTTTTTAAATAATTCGAAGTTACATGGGAATTTTGACAAATTCTCCGAAATTCTTCTACATTTTCATAAAGAAATTTTTCTAAACGTTTGTGAGAATTTTTCCAAACTTTTAGTATATTTTTCTACATTATTTCATGGGAATGTTTCTAAATTCATTGTAACTTTTCAATTGCAAATTCTCAATGAACTTTTTCCAATAAATATTTTTTCAGAAAAGTTCATTTAGAGAAGAATTTTAGTTAAAACTTCTTGAAAATAATAATTGAATTGAAATTATGCAAATAATTTTCAAGAAAGTTACAGTAATTCTAAAAAAAACAAAAGAGGGAATGAGATACGAAGATTATAATTATAGAGTGAATTATTATTCATAATACATCGAATTTTTATTTTTAATTTCTTTTACATTGCCAGCAAACAAAACAATAGTTTCAGAGCTTGTTACATTAACATATTTAATTATTTTATAGTGAAAAGGTCGATTGACAGAAAAAGTAGGCATCTGAGGATAAATCTTGTCACTAACTTGAGATGCGCTTTGGAATCCTGAAAAAGAAATTAATCTAAGTGAGAAGAATATAATATTAGTGGTCTCTAAAAGTGGACTTTTTAAATTTTATTCATTTTTTTTCTCATTTTGTTAAAAAATGGAGACAAATTTTTTTTAGAAATATTAAACTGATACTAACATGCCAGTAATTATTTCTGAAAAAATTCTAAAAATTTTGTATATCTTTTACAAGGTCAAAGCTATGATAGTAAATTAAATTGAATCTTTATTTTTAAATAAGTTTTCCAATTAAATTTCTCGAACATTATAATTAAAAAGATTTTGAATAATTGAAATTCTGTAAAATTGAATTCAAACTAAATCATCTTTTCAAGGATTTTATTACAATTTTTTAGAAAATTAACTTTTAAAGAATGTTTTTGATTGAAAATTTTGGAAATAATATTAAGTTCTCAAAAATTTCAATGAATAACCTTCAAGTGTGAATACGATAAAAAAGAAATTTAATGAAATATAGGTATGAAAAATAATTTTAAAATAGTTTTGAAAAAAGTAATTCTCTGAATTAATAACTCTCTGAACGTAATAACGTTCTAATTTTTTAAAAATCAATTACTTTCAATATTTTGAATATTTCCGAAAATTTAAATTTATGCACAAAATAATAAAATTAAAATTTTTCAGAATCATTTTTAACATTTTAGAGAAAATAATAAAAATTTTCCATTAAAATTTTTTAGAAATTTTTTTTTAAATAATTATACAAAAATTCTTTAACTATTTTCAAAAAATTACATTACAATATTTATTGAAACTAATTCTTAGAATTGTTTTATATCATAAGTTTTTAAAATTACTTTCGAATAAAGTAAATTAAAATTTTTAAAACTTTACTATTTTATAGAATTTTTCAGAAATCATTTATAATTAAATTTTCTGAAAAAATTTGATTAATTTTTTTATGCTTTTTTCAAAAATTCAATTATTATTTTCAAAAGATTTTGGCGAGTTTTGAATTTTTTTTCAAAAATTTTACTAAATTTAAATTATTTTTGAAAAGATTTTACCAAATTTAAATTTTTGATCTTTTTTTTAATTGTATTTCATTGTAAAACTTTTTTGTATTTGAAAAAACTATTTAGAAATATTTTGAAAAAGTTCATTTTACGAATTTGTTTATTAAAAATTTTGAAAATATTCTTGCAAAAAATTGATAAAAATTCATAAAGATAAATGGATAATTGATTTAGAGATAAAGTTTAGTTAAAAATTGTAGAAAATAAAATTGAAGTTTCAGAAGAATCTATTTTTTAATTTTGTTTCTAAGATTTTACTAAATTTAAATTTCTTTTATCATTTTTTAATAGTATTTAATTGTAAAACTTTTTTGTATTTGAAAAAATTATTTAGAAATATTTTGAAAAAGTTAATTTTACGAATTTCTATATTATTTAAAATTTTGAAAATATTCTACCTTAATTTATAATTTTTTTAAAAGAATTATTTTTTATATATTAATTAATATGTTTAGAGAATAATTATTATAAAAAATTGGATTTTTTGTTTTTAAATAATTGAATTTTCGAAGAAATTGCTAAAAATTGTTAAAAATTCATATAAAGATAAATAGATCATTGATTTAGAGACGAAGTTTAGTTAAAAATTCTAGAAAATAAAATTGAAGTTTCAGAAGGGTTACAGTTTTAATTTTTAGAAATTATTAAACTTTAGAAGTTGAAATTTTTCTAATTTTATTTCCTGCGAATAAAAAATTGAGAAGAAGTTAAATATTCATTTAGCGAAATTATCCAAGTTTTGATGAATTTGAATTTAGAAATCAGGGAAATACAAAATAAAAATTTTTGTTACAACACAATTAAATAAACGACTTTTTCGATTTTTTTTCTGTTTTTAATCGACTAAAACTAGTTTTTTTTGCTCGTTAAACTCGATCCGAGGTCTGTGTTAATAGTTTATTATATGTGACGCCCTCTGAAGAAAGGTATAAGGTAACTAAGAAGCAAAAAATTTGAGGTTATGTTTTTAATTTTTCAAGTAAAAATTAAGAAAGAAAATCAATTATTAATTTTAAATTATTGATCTTCAAGTCTTTATTACATTCAAAATATTCAATAAAAATTAGTTTCAAATTCAAACAATTAAAAAAAAACTTTTAATCAAGAGAAATCTAACACGCGACCCTAACCTATAATTCGTTTGCTTCTTAGGTACCTTTCTTCGGAGCGCATCACAATGTTTATTATATTTTATTATAATTTTTAAAGAAAAGTATAAAAAATGTTAATTTTCGATGATTTAAAATCGTAAATTAACAAAAAAAAAGTATTTCAGCAATGAGAAATTTTTTTTATCGCAAGAGGCGCCTTACCAATGCTTCCAGAAGCTAGAGTTCCTTGCTCGTTCACGTCAATGTATGATTTTTGCAAAAAAAGACTAATATGCGTTGCGTTATCAGATATACGGAAGAAATAATCCGAATCTGTGAACATTGCATTTAAACCCATCTGCAACAAAAAAAAAACATAGAAATGTTAAAAGAATGAAAAAAAATCTTTTGCTCTTTCGGAACAAAATCTTAACCGGTATTTTCAAATACATTTTTACATTCTCATGTTTCTTCACATACCTCGTTCAATGCTTTTGTCATTTCAAACTCGTTTTTAATTTGGAATTTAGGCAAAGCTAATTTGACAGGCATATAATTTCCATTGCCCATAATTTCTGTAAGAGTCATTGTCGACAATTTTTCTTCCACTTCATCAAGACCGTCTATTTCATCAGGAAGAATGATAATCATTGAAAATTGAGTGTCCTGTAAAAATTAATCAATTGCGAGACTTATAATTTCAAAAATTAAGTGTCTTATAAAAATTAATCAATTGTGAGACTTATAATTTCAAAAATTGAGTGTCCTACAAAAATTTATGAATTATGGAACTTATAACTTAAAAAATTAAGTGTCCTACAAAAGTTTAATCAATTGTGGGGCTTCTAACTTAAAAATTGAGTGGCTTACAATTTTAAAAATTGAGTGTTCTACAATTTTAAAAATTGAGTGTCCTACAAAAATTTATGAATTATGGGACCTTGAAAAATTGAGTGTCCTACAAATATTAATGAATTATGGAACTTATAACTTAAAAAATTGAGTGTCCTACAAATATCAATCAATTATGGGGCTTATAACTTAAAAATTGAGTGTCCTACAAATATTAATCAATTAAGGGGGGTTATAACTTAAAAAATTCTCTACAACATACACGTGATGGATTTTTAATATTTTCCTATTGCAATTTATGAAACAATAAATCATAAACTAATTACTCTCTAAATTTGAATGATGGAACATTCACCTCATACGGTAGTTCAATGAATGAAGCACTCAAGTTAGAAATTGCTCCAGTGATGAAAGTACTGTCCGTATACATCATTGGTACATTTTGTTCAACATTGTCACTAGTATAAAATGTGTTTTCCACAGTTTTTTCAGCACAAAACTTATTGAGCCAGTTTGCCTTGAAGTAAACAGCATTCGCAACAATCATACTAGTAGACTGGTTTATTTTATCTGAAAAAGGCATTTAAAATTATTAAGTCTGACTCCTTCCGTATTTATTTAACATAAAATCTATTTGCATTCCCTCAAAGAACTTTTTCGGAAAAATGATTAAAAACATTCGATTTAGAGAAGAAGTTCAGTTATACACTAACTTACCAAAATCAACAAGATTATCAATCTTGAAATCGGTTTCCTGCTCTAACCAAGAATTAATTTTCGATGAAGCTTCATATGGTTTGGAGTAATCAACGGAATCGAGTTTTATTTTAAAGAAACCGGTCGTTAACAGTCGGAAGTCATCATTAATTGGTACTTTTGCATTTATGAATAGTCCAGTTAAAATTTTAAGTGTCACATTAGCCTTTGCCTGAAATTGAAATCCATTAATGTTACAATTTCATAAAGACTTTTCATAAAGACGACTTTCATAATTCGTATTACAATATTTTATAAATAGGTACTTTATCAAAAAGAGATTAAGTATTTTATAAACTTTTATCCTACATGTAAATTTTCAATTAGGAATTGAAATTCGTCTCGTCTATTATTTTCTTCCGTTATTCCAAGAGTATTTTTAATTTCCTTCAAAGCCGTTGAATAAGAGGAGGATCCAAGTAAAGATAGAATAACTACATCACTAACTGGGCTGATGACGATGTTATTTCTCTCATTTTTGGAAATAATCTGAAAGCAAAAGAAAATAAATCCAAGTGATTCTACTTCTCACATCCGTTTTGTCCGAATCCTTTAAATTATTAGAAGAAACAATTTTTTGCCTTATTCGCTACTAATTGTCTAAACACTCACTCTCGTTAATTTAGCACTGAAACGTTCGGCAGCTGCAATAAATGAGTGCTTTATTGCAACTTTCTGCTCCTCTGATTCTTCTATTTCATACAACTGTAGCATCACTACGAAACGAAAATACAATGCTGGAAAAAAAATTAAAGAATCTCTTTTTAGTACCCTAATTGGATATAGTACCCTAAATAACGATTGTAATCATTATTTTCATAATGCCTAGTCAACTGTATTTTAAATTTCTAACACTTACATAGCAACATTTTAACAAACTTTCAATTTATACTTTTTCTCTTGAATGGATAACTCACTCGAACTAAAAACATTTTAACCAATTTCTAGTACTTCTGTATTTAATAATCGATTCTTTATTAATAATTCATTAGGTTTGTGGAGCTGATGTAATTCTTCTTTAGAAAATTATTTACCAAAAGTTTAGTTTCTGTGGAATATTGTTTATTGAAGATTAAAGAATTAGCTTTACATTTACGTCAACTATTGAAGTTATCAATGTTAGTTTAATAAAAGTTTCTTTAAATTTCTAATTTGCTGAAGAAATTTGTCTTAATGTGTCATAAAATGTGTCAATTATTTCACATTTGCGTAAATATTTGATTATGGGTCACTTTCGTGACCTTCAAACTATGACAGTAAAATTTAAATAAAAATATATGTGGATTCATATTATATTGTATTTTCTATAATAGGAATAGCTCTAGGGAAACAATAAATTATCTATTATCAAATAAATATTTCGGTACTTGAAGCAAATACCGAATTTAATGGACTCAAGTAAAAATTGTTTGATTGAAGTAAATATTTATTTGATCTACTAGTCAAGTTCAAAAAAAAGCTTACGCCAATAAATAATTCTAATACTAGGATATTAATGATGTAGATATTAGTGCGAAAACAAGCCAATCTGTATTTACTATTTTTACAGAAAAGTAATTAAAATTATATTAAACCTAATAATTTCGTAGTTGATTCATATTCACACCTCTTACAACATCATTATTTACTTAGAATTTTACCATTCTTTGTTATTTTCTTTTTACCACAATTGTTTAGCCAATTTGAAACTTCTAGCTAAACTATTAATCTGTAATGTATGAATTTAAAATAACTTAAATTCTAGGCAATCTAGGCAAAATCTAGGCAATCGTCATCAAAATCTGATGTTTTTGACAATTAAGTAAATAGAAATTTAAGTTGATAAATTTCGCTGTCAGGAATCAGATAATTTTCAAGAAGAAAAGTCCACAAGGCAGAAGTGGTTTTTAGTGTGTCGACTATAATACAAGAACGGAAATTATGTCACAGGGTAATTTTTGAGTAAAATAACAACATGGCAAACTATGTGGAAATAAAAATTTATTTAAATACTATAAATTATATTCACATCGCAATTTAAACACAAAACACATATCACAATTTTAAAAACAATAATATATTAAATAATTTTCTGTTGATAACAAAACACTGTTAGTGAATTATTTTCCAACATCAGTTACATTTACTTTTCAACTTCTTTAACATTACCAGCAAACAGAACAATGCTTTCATTAGAATCATCATTGACTTTTTTAATTATTTTGTAATGGAAAGGCCGATCGACTACAAATGTGGGAGCATCAGAATAATTAATACCATCCACCTGAGAAGCGCTTTGGAATCCTGAAAAAAGTCTCTCATGAATATAATTATGTATAAAAAGATTATTAACTTTATGTAGTGACTAAACGGGAAGAAATTTAAACGATAGAAGAAAATTAGTAGTATTTCCTCTACTTGGAATTATATCGAGAAGTGTCTTACCAATGATTCCAGATGCTACTGTCCCTCGTTCGTTCACGTCAATGTAAGATTTTTGCAAAAACTGACTCACATGAGTTGCGTTATTAGAAATAAGGAAGAAGTAATCCGAGTCTGTGAATATTTCATTTACACCCATCTGCAATCGTAAATAGCATAGTAATTAATATTTTCCATTGCGTATGAAATTGATCCTTTTGTGCAAAAATTAGAACTTTCAAAGGATTTCAAAAATACTAAAGTTATCAGTTCCAAATTAATTTTCCCACTTACCTCGTTTAATGCGCTTGTCATTTCCAATTCGGATTGAATTTGGAATCTAGGCATACTCAATCTGACAGTTTCATTTCTGCCACCTTGTCTGAGTTCCTTAATAGTCATTGTTGATAACCCATCTTCCACTTCTTCCAAACCATTTATTTCATCAGGCAGGATGATGAGCATTGAAAATTGAGGGTCCTGGGAAAATAAAAATTGTGGGGAATTATTTATAAATTAACACGCAGATGTCACAAATTGCTATTGTAAATTGTGCGTCTAGACATCATGTCCATTACGTTTAACATTTACCTCATAAGGGAGTTCAATAAATGAGGCCTTTAAATCAAAAACCGATCCAGTGAGGAAGAAATTATTTGCATTCATCATTGGTACATAGAGTTTAGTACTGTCACTCGTGTGGAATGTGTTTCTGACTGTTAGGTCAGTATTAAACCCATTCATCCAGTTAGCTCTAAAGTAGACAGCATTCGTGACAATCATACTTGTGGACTCGTTCAGTCTTTCTAAAAGATCGAATAATTTACTAAACATTACGTTTTTAATTACAACAGTTCCACGATTTTTTTTTTTTAGTATTAAGTGATAGGTATCTACTAGAAGTGATTTTTCCCGAATAAGTTAACGTGATAAAAAATACTAACCAAAATCAACAACATTGTCAATTTTGAAATCTGTCTCCTCTTCTATCCAAGAATTGATTCGGATTGCAGCACCATATGCATCGGAGTAATCAATGGAATCAACTTTTACTTTGAAAAAGTCCGTCGTGAAATTCTTAAATACAGGGTTTAGTGGGATGTTGGAATTTATGAAGAGTCCCGTCAAGATTTTCAGTGTTACACTAGTTTTGTCCTGAAATAAAAAAATTTGATTGCTTTTTATCGCTGTTTTAGACCCAAATAGTGGAAATTGGTAAAGAGAGTTTTTTATTCAGCTGATCTTACATGTAAATTGTCGATGAAGAATTGAAATTCATCTCGTGTATTAACTTCTGGCGTTATTCCCATAGCATTTCTGATTTCTTTTAAAGCTGTTGAGTAAGTGGAACTGCCCAGTGCAGACAGAGCAAGTACCTCACTAACTGGGGAGGTGACGACGTTTTTTGCTTCGTTTTTTGTAATAATCTGGAAGTAGAGAAGAAGTTCTGAAATTCCGGTAGTTATTCAATTTTCCCAATCGTCGTGCAATATGACTGGATGTTCAGTAATTTTGCACTGATTCTAAATGGAATTTTAACGTTTGCAGTTTGCGAAAATAGAATCATTGAATCTTTGTCAAATTTCACTGACTCGGATTTAGGGAGTATTGTAATTTTTCCATTGTATGTGAAAACCAGTGAACACTTACCCTTGTTAATCTACCGCTAAATTTTTCTGCAGCTTCAGTAAATGGATGGATATTCTCAGCTGACACTGTCAACTTTAGGATCATTAGAAGACAAAAACAAACTGCTGGAAAAATTATAAAGATTTTTTAGTCTTACATCAAAGTTTTTAAAATTATGATTGAGATAGAGAAGTAGTATGTTACTAAACATATGACTAAGGGAACTTTTACGTTCCCTTTTTTCTAATTCTATAAAAAGACCGTTAAAACTGTTCGCGATTGTAAAATCATTGCTTTTGAATTTTTCGACACTTACATGGCTTCATTTTTGCTGATTTTGGATTCAATCTTCTCTCTCTTGACTGGTGGAATACAACTTGATTTTACTGCTCCAACTGAAGACGGATTTTGAACTAAAATTATTAGCCCTTTTATACGTTATCGATTCTTAATGAATAATTCATTAGGTTCATAAAAATATGATGTAATTCGCCATTGGAAAATTATTTAGATGTTTAATCTATGCAAAATCATGTTTATCGAAGATTAGAAAATAAACGTCACATCTACGTAAAATATTTACACTACTAAGGAATGTGTAAGTTTGGTTGAAACAAATTTTTTCTTGTACTTCCTGTCATGCTCGCGATACTTGTTTTCTGCACACGTCATAATTATTCCACATTTGTGTATACATTGGATAAATTTTTGTTTACTTTTGTACCTTCATGGTTCGTCAGAAGGTAAATACCTTTTGATATACTTAATTTCAAAAATCAAATTTTGAAGTTAAATAAAAAATAGCATAATTTTTACTATTTTATAGTTTGTAAGAAACAAAATTTTTGCAAAAATGCTTGCTGCTAAGTTGGTGCAAATTTAAGCTTCGTTAAATAAATTTCACGTGTTGAATTTTGAAAAACGAAGTGGGTGCCATAGTTTTAGCTTCATTGCAATATGCTGATAACTAAAATTGGGGATGAAGTTCAATTGCAGAAAAGTAGGTTGAAAATCTTGTTCCATTTGATATCATTGTATCGCCATGTTGCTAATATTTTCTCGTACAAGTGAAGGGTTTGAAAGGACTAAAATATTAATTTTCTTAGAATTCACACATGTAGTTGAATGTAAACAAAAGACATATGTGTTGGGCAAATTAACCACGTTGAATTTTACAATTATAGTATCAAGGTTACAAAGATAACACATTTCATCCACTGTATACACAAATGTTTAATAATTGTGACATACACCAAACACAATATAGTATCTTAAGAATGTTAACAATTACAAAAATAAATGTTCCACCCTAATTTACAGTTTTCTTACTCTTTTAAATGCTATCCAAAGAAGTGACGATTATTTACTAATCTTCAACAAACAATGTTTTGCATAAACTAAACTACATGTATAATCATGTACATGCATTATTTAATGTCAAATTACATCATTTTTGAAAAGCCAATGAATTATTAATCAGCAATCGACAACATATAAAAAGGATAGTAATTTCGGTTCAAAATGTGTTTGATTGTCGAAGTTGCATTCTTCATTCAAGACTAAGAAGGTCGAATCCAAAATCTGCAAAAATGAAGCCATGTAAGTGTCGAAAAATTCAAAAGGATTGATTTTACAATCGCGAACTGTTTTAACGGTCTTTTTAGAATTAGAAAAAAAGGGAACGTAAAAGTTCCCTTAGTCATATGTTTAGTAACATACTACTTCTCTATCCCAATCAATCGTAATTTTAAAAACTTTGATGTGAGACTAAAAAATCTTTATAATTTTTCCACAGCAGTTTGTTTTTGTCTTCTAATGATCCTAAAGTTGACAGTGTCAGCTGAGAATATCCATCCATTTACTGAAGCTGCAGAAAAATTTAGCGGTAGATTAACAAGGGTAAGTGTTCACTGGTGTTAACATACAATGGAAAAATTACAATACACCCTAAATCGAGTCAGTGAAATTTGACAAAGATTCAATGATTCTATTTTCGCAAACTGCAATCGTTAAAATTCCATTTAGAATCAGTTAAAAATTACTGAACATCCAGTCGTATTGCACGACGATTGGGAAAATTGAATAACTACCGGAATTTCAGTCCTTCTTCTCTACTTCCAGATTATTACAAAAAACGAAGCAAAAAACGTCGTCACCTCCCCAGTTAGTGAGGTAATTGCTCTGTCTGCACTGGGCAGTTCCACTTACTCAACAGCTTTAAAAGAAATCAGAAATGCTATGGGAATAACGCCAGAAGTTAATACACGAGATGAATTTCAATTCTTCATCGACAATTTACATGTAAGATCAGCTGAATAAAAAACTCTCTTTACCAATTTCCACTATTTGGGTCTAAAACAGCGATAAAAAAGCATCAAATTTTTTTTATTTCAGGACAAAACTAGTGTAACACTGAAAATCTTGACGGGACTCTTCATAAATTCAAACATCCCACTAAACCCTGTATTTAAGAATTTCACGACGGACTTTTTCAAAGTAAAAGTTGATTCCATTGATTACTCCGATGCATATGGTGCTGCAATCCAAATCAATTCTTGGATAGAAGAGGAGACAGATTTCAAAATTGACAATGTTGTTGATTTTGGTTAGTATTTTTTATCACGTTAATTTATTCGGGAAAAATCACTTCTAGTAGGTACCTATCACTTAATACTAAAAAAAAATTGTGGAACTGTTGTAATTAAAACCGTAATGTTTAGTAAATTATTCGATCTTTTAGAAAAACTGAACGAGTCCACAAGTATGATTGTGACGAACGCTGTCTACTTTAGAGCTAACTGGATGAATGGGTTTAATACTGACCTAACAGTCAGAAACACATTCCACACGAGTGACAGTACTAAACTCTATGTACCAATGATGAATGCAAATAATTTCTTCCTCACTGGATCGGTTTCTGCTTTAAAGGCCTCATTTATTGAACTCCCTTATGAGGTAAATGTTAAACGCAACGGACATGATGTCTAGACGCACAATTTACAATAGCAATTTGTGACATCTGCATGTTAATTTAGAAATAATTCCCCACAATTTTTCATTTTCCAGGACCCTCAATTTTCAATGCTCATCATCCTGCCTGATGAAATAAATGGTTTGGAAGAAGTGGAAGATGGGTTATCAACAATGACTATTAAGGAACTCAGACAAGGTGGCAGAAATGAAACTGTCAGATTGAGTATGCCTAGATTCCAAATTAAATCCGAATTTGAAATGACAAGCGCATTAAACGAGGTAAGTGGAAAAATTGATTGGAACTGATAACTTTAGTCTTTTTGAAATCCTTTGAAAGTTCTAATTTTTGCACAAAAGGATCAATTTCATACGCAAAGGAAAATATTAATTACTATGCTATTTACGATTGCAGATGGGTGTAAATGAAATATTCACAGACTCGGATTACTTCTTCCTTATTTCTAATAACGCAACTCATGTGAGTCAGTTTTTGCAAAAATCTTACATTGACGTGAACGAACAAGGGACAGTAGCATCTGGAATCGTTGGTAAGACACTTTTGAATATAATTCCAAGTAGATGAAATACTACTAATTTTCTTCTATCGTTTAAATTTCTTCCCGTTTAGTCACTACATAAAGTTAATAATCTTTTTATACATAATTATACTCACGAGACTTTTTTCAGGATTCCAAAGCGCTTCTCAGGTGGATGGTATTAATTATTCTGATGCTCCCACATTTGTAGTCGATCGGCCTTTCCATTACAAAATAATTAAAAAAGTCAATGATGATTCTAATGAAAGCATTGTTCTGTTTGCTGGTAATGTTAAAGAAGTTGAAAAGTAAATGTAACTGATGTTGAAAAATAATTCACTAACAGTGTTTTGTTATCAATAGAAAATTATTTAATATATTATTGTTTATAAAATTGTGATATGAATATAATTTAATTGAAAGAGACTACATTAATATTGTTCATTATTTTTACCATATTGGCATTTTACTAAAAATTGCCTCGATAAAGGAAGAAATATTTTTAAGTATTCTGAATGTCCTGCATTGATTTGAAGAAATTAACCCAAAGAACCATCATAGCAAATCTAAATTTATATTATAATTGAACCGAATATACATGATATTAAAAATATACGCAAATATAATGAATTTTGAAGCAGTGTAATTTAAATGCTGGGATATAATTTATGAAATTAATTGAATTATTGTATGAAAATTTATAAATTAAAATTTTTTAATAATTGAAATAGTTTTGTCATTTTTTATTTTCTTCATGAATATAAATAATCAAAAATGTCAAAGTGTTTATTAAATATTTTTCATTCCGCTAAATTATTCGAATTCGATTTACAAAAGACCATTTAACATAAATTCATAATTAATTAATTATTTTTTTTCATAATTCATAATTCATTTAACACAACATTTTTGTTACATAAAACACATAATATAACAGAATTTCCATTTGACTATACTTTGTTATGTTAATTAAATAATACTTTGTTCTGAATAAAAATGTGTTTTAAATAATAATTATTACCTTCTCTGTTATTTTACACCATCCACTATGCAAAATTTTGGAATGAAATAAATTTTAATTCTTCGTGCAATTTTAAAAAAAAATTCTCAATTTTCATAGGGAAATAATTTTCATAATTTCTATTTGATAATTACAATTGCTCTAATAAAATTCAAAGTTTGAAAATTTTTTTAATTTTAGAAAATGGAGGAAATAATTTCACTAAAAAAAATGTTCAGTTATATATTTATTTACGAATTTCTTTAATTTTAAAATTATTTTAAAACATGACTAACTTCTTTTTAAAATAAATATTTAATTATTGTTTTTGCACAGGAATTCTTCAAAAGATTCAAATTGAAACCTTTTTTAAAATCCATCAACTTATAAAAGTATATTATCATTATTTTACATTTTAGAATATTTTTACTGTAACTTCTTCAAAATTATTTTCATTATTTCAAATTTAATAATTATTTTTCACAATTTTTTACTACAATTCTGTTCTAAATCAACTGTTTTTAATGATTTTTGAAAAAGTTCTTTGAAAACTTTCAAATACGTTTAAAATGTAGTTTTCAAAAATTTCGACTATTCGAAAATTCATCAATTAAATACACTGTAAAAAATGGTTTGAAAATTTTGCTAAAAAAAATATAGAAACCAAATTCCATTAATTATTTAGAAAAATTCCATTTGGAAAATTTACTAACTTATAGATAAGGAACTTTTCCTAAAAAATTACGAAAACTTCTATGAATTTAGAAACAGTCTCTTGAAATATTGTAGAAAAAATTTCTAAAGTTTGGAAAAATTCTCTTAAATAATTAGGAAAATTTCCTTATAAAAATAAAGAAAAACTTTAAATTATTTTAAAAAAATTAAATTAAACTTTTTCAAAAAAATTGATTTTTGAAAATTGACAGATAAAACTATTAAAATATTATGTTTAATAATAATAATAATAATGGAATTGTTTTGGGAAATCTTATTAAAAAAGGAGAAACTATGAAAAATATTGAAATAAGAATTTTTCGAGGAATTGAATTAAAATTAAATAAAAAAAAATTTGAAATCTCAAATAAGTTTTATTATTTATAATTGAATTCGTAAATAAAATAATTAAATTACAGTAAAAAATGTTATTTATTTACGAAATGAATTGAATTATTGTGAAAAAAACGAGATAGAAAATTTCTTAAGTAATTGAATTTTGTAAGAATTTTTTATTGTTTATAAAAATAATTAAATGTTTGCGTAGAATTTTATGAAAATTTTTTCAAATAGTTGAATTCTTTTAGGAAATGTTATTCAAATAGTAGATTTTAATAATCAGATTGGAATATTCTGGAAAATTTTTCACAATACAATTGAAATTTTGCAAAGAATTTTATTAAAGTTTTTGAAAATAATTTCCAATTTCAGAGACGAAATTTTATTATATTTATATATAAGTAATTAATATTTTAAAGAGAATTTTAAAAGAATTTTTTGAAAATTATTGATTTCTTTTAAAAGAATTGAGAATTTATATTATATTTATGGAAAAAAATTTGAATTACAAATTAGAAATTTTTTTTTAAATTGCTAATTTTATCTGAAAAAAGTACGTTATAAGTGTAAGCCGCGCGAATTTTTGCTAGTTTATATTAAGAATATTAGGGGGAAAAAAATTAAATTGGTGTATAAAATTTAAAATTGCATTTTTTTATTTTCATATACATTCTCATAGAAATAGGTATATTTTACATTTTGCACAACTTTTCATAACTTAATGAAATTATGCAAGAAAATCAATCTATTTTCTAAACAAACAATTTTCAAGAAGAGAAATCGTTTGCAACTGATTGTTGTCATATTCTATGTTACATTTTACAATTTCTCCACTAAATGTAGTGTAAATTTTTCTAAATAATTTTGTACTTTCATTTATCACTTTTTTTAAATCAGCTTCACATACATCAATTTTTTCTGTTAGCTGAAAATAAATTTTTATACGTTTTATTTATTATAAAAAATTTCATAAGTTTCTTGTAATGTGCAGATAATTATTACTTATGTATATAAGAATTAAATGGTGTTTATAGCTTTGATAAATTTTTATGTTTTTTAAATATTTAAAAAATAGAGTTAATAATTTATTTTACTGCAGTTGAAAAAAGTTAAGAAAAAAAATTATTAGTTACCTTCGTCAAACATTCACTTAATTCACTTAATTGTGAACTGGTGATTGATGTCTCGAAACTTGTGCAACTATTCTCGATATCAATGTCTGACAATTGATTTTTATAGGCCGTACACATCTCATCAACATTTTTAATTTCATTGAGAATAGTATTATTAACATTCATTAAGCAAGAAGAATATTTCGTGAAGTCAATATTTTTAGTTTCTTTATAATTCTGCGAGAGTGCAAAACATTCTGAATCTTTGTTCTCAATTGCTTCGGCCATATCTATGACTTCAAACTGTTGGAGAAAAATTTTCAAATTAAAATTAAAGGGAAATTTTTGAAAATATTTATAAAAAGTGTATGTAATGGATTTTTGGTATTTTTACATAATATAAGTCCTTGAAGAGGGTTTCATTCGCATTTCGTAGAGTTGAATTAATTTGCATTTGAATTTCCACATGCATCTGTCGTGAACCGAATGTGTAAGCGAACTCTAGTAGATCAACATGTTTTAAAACATCTTCATGTCGAAGTTTTAAATCATTCTTCACGTTAATAACATCTTCATGATTAAGAATTTTATAGCTGGAAACCTGAAATTATTATTAGTTCGTTGTAATCGAAATCAAATTTGTTTAATATTAAAACAATAGGAATAGGACACGAAGGTTGAATTGAGCTACTTATTGTGATTAAAATAGTAGTAGAAAAATCTTTATTGTTCTGAGAAATAATTAATTTTTAAAATATTTATCATCTAGCTGATTAAAATTGCAATGGAAAATTGTGAAAGTAATGAAGTTAAATTTAAAAAAGTCATACTCACACTAAGGACAAATGTAGCACATAAGAGTAAAGTAAGACTCGTCATGATTGCAATTTTTTGTTGAATTCAATAATCAATTGATTTCAGTTGTCAATCCTTGTGCTTTTATATTCGAAATTTCGTAAGAAAATAAGCATTAACATAAAGAGTAAACTGAATTTCGAAAAAAATAACTTCCAACGGTTAGTAAATTCAATTATTATGTAAATTCGTAGATAACAAAAGTGTGAGAAACAGCTTTTAATTCATACACTTAATTTTAAAAATGGTATTTTAGACGTTGTCAAACAGTCGAATGGTAAAATTATTCTATTTGAATAGTATTTATTTGAATTGTGACGCGAAATTTAATATTTTTAATGCAACGTAAAATTTTTCATAATGATTATATGATTATATGATATTTTATTATATGATATGATATTTTTTTTATTTTTATTTTTATTATATGATATTATATGATTCATAATGATTTTCATAATGATTTCATAATGATTTTTCATAATGATTTTGTTGAGAATTTTGTTAATAATTTTGTTTAGAATTTTGTTGATTGTCAATAATTTCTTTCGCATTTACGAATTTCGGGGCTGAATTGTATCAATAATACCAAATAAGTCGTCACTGATGCTATGAACTGGAAAATAATTTATTTCAAAATTTACACAGAATTTGTATATATAATAAAGAAAAATTGCCATTTTTGGAGTTAAATAATACTTACTCTTCGCACAAAGTCATAATCAAGAGAAGACAATCCACATGCAGTAAATGCCAAAGGACGTTGAGTTAATTGTAAACCAAATTCTTCAATCTGAGGAAACAATTATTATTATATTGAAATTATTTTAAACTAAATCCAAAAAAATATTGTTTTTTAACAAACAAAATTTTTTTTTAAACAAAAAAATCTTTTTTTAAAACAAAAAAATCTTTTCTTAAAACAAAAAATTTTTCTCACCTCCTCAATTATTTATATAATTAATTAATAAATATAATTAAAAATAGTTAAAAGCAAATTAAACGAGAAATATAAGTTAACAAAATCTACCTTGTTTTTTTTTTGTCCTTAGGGTCTCAGTAAAATTGTAAGTGTAAAATATTTTTAAAAAATTCCCCGAATTCAATTATTTTTAACAATTTTTATTTAAACTTCATCTCTGAATCAATAAATTAAAATTTTTTTCTTACAAACATAAAATAAATTCTTAATTCTTGTTAAAAATAATAAATTTCTCGCAGTTTTAAAATTTACTATTTAAATAAAATTTTCCCAAAGAATTCAAATATTTGAAAATTTTTTTATCAAATTCTACGCAAACATTTAATTATTTTCATAAATAATAAAAATTTCTTACAAAATATTCAATTACTTAAGAAATTTTTTATATCATTTTTTGCACAATAATTCAAATCACTTCGTAAATAAATAACATTTTTCATTGTAAATCAGTTATTTTCATAAATGCTTAAAATCTTTTTATGAATTTAGTTATAAATAATAAAACTCATTTGAGATTTTGAATTTTTTTTAATTCAATTTTAATTGATTTTCTCGAAAAATTCTTATTTCAATAATTTTCATTTTCTACTTTTTTAATAAATTTCCCAAAACAATTCCATTATTATTATTACTATTATTATTATTATTATTATTATTATTATTATTATTATTATTATTATTATTATTATTACAAAAAGGAATATTTTACTACTTTTAGCTGGCAATTTTCAAGAATCAATTATTTTGAAAAATTTTATTTTAATTATTTTTAAATAATTTAAAATAATTTAAAAATTTTAATTTAATTTTAATTAATTTAAGAATAGAATTATTTTTAGAAGGAAATTTTCCTTATTGTTTAAGAGAATTTTTCCAAACTTTAGGAATTGTTTCTACAATATTTCAAAAGACTGTTTCTAAATTCATAGAAAGTTTTCATAATTGTTTAGAAAAATTTCCTTATCTATATGTTAGTGAATTTGATAAATGCAATTTTTCTAAATAATTAATGGAATTTGTTTTTTACATTTTTTTAAATAAAATTTTCAAAATTTTTCTTACAGTGTATTTAATTGAAAATTTTTCGAATAATAATAATAATTTTCCAAAAGTTCTTCTAGAATTCAATTATTTAAATATATAGACTCAATTTTTCATAATAATTCTGACTCTTCCTAGTTTTTTCTGAAATTATTAATGTGTAATATTTTCAAAAAATTATAAAGAAATTTTACCATTTAAAAAAAAAATTTTTAAATTTCTTAAAAATAATAGAAAATTGTTTTGAAGAATTTTATCTGAATTGTTTTGAATAATTGAATTTTTGAAGGAATTTTATTAAAAAATTAGGAAAACTAATTTTTTTAAAGAAAATTTTATCAAAATTGTCGAGAATAATAAAAAATTGACGTCATATTAAAATTCTAGAGAATGATTGATTTTCAATAATATTTTTAAGCATAATTTTATGTTTTCGAAGAATTTTATTAAATTTGTATTGAAAATAATTAAATTACTCTAAATTTTATGATTTATAAGAATATTTAAATTGTTACAATTTTTTTTTAATAATACTATTTTAATGTAATTTTTCGAAAATAATTGTATGACCATTAGGTAAATTTTGTATTAACAAAATTTTGTACAATTTAAAAGAAAGCTAATGAACTTTTTCATGAATTTTAATTAAAAATTTTGAACATGATTTCTTTTTCACCAAAATGTTGAAAATAATTCCAAACTGTTATTATTTTTGCGAAATATGTAATTAAATGTATTAAAACTGTTGAATTTAAAAAAAATTGGAAGACTATTTTTCATTTTTTAATTTCTCTTTAAAGCTTTTTTATTAAAACTTTTGATAATTTAATTATATTCAAAAATTTGCAATTCAAATTCTTGAAAAGTTGATTCGGTTTAAATTGTAACAAAATTCTTGAAAAAAATTAATTATTTTCAATTAAATTTTTCCAAATTTGAACTATTGAAAAACAATTTTTAAAAGATTTTCAATTTTCGCATTATAAAAATCTAAATAAGTTGAACTTTTTTATAATTATTATTATTTTTATTATTATTATTATTATTATTATTATTATTATTATTATTATTATTATTATTGTAATTATTATAAATTTTGTTTTTTAACAAAAAAATTTTCTCACCTCCTCAATAATTTCTTTATCTTTATTTGAATTTTTCAATTCGTAAAGAATATTCCTTGTTTTGCGCGCCTAAACATAATTATTAGTAAACGTAAATTTTTTTTATATAGGTATATTTTTATTTAATATTTTCTATATTATTTTATTTTATTTATTATTTATTTCCATTATTTTTTATTTTATTAATATTTATTTTATATTAAAAAATGAAGCACGTACCTCGGTACTGACCCTAGCACAAGTGGTATTAATTTTCAGAAATCGATACAAATAGACACTAAACCATATTGTCGTACTTATTAAGATTCTTAATTTATCCTTCAATGTTTCATTTACAAAGTAGAAAAAAGTGAACAAATTATACAGGAGACCTGTTATTATTATGAAATGTGCTCCCATTTTCATCATCAGTTGTTTTTCGTAAATTCTATTAAGCTCCCAGGATATTTTCGACAACTCCATATGAAGATATCTGTAGAAGATTTTTTATAATTATAATTAACTGTTACTAATAAAAAAAAACAAATTGTGTTTAATTTAAGGGAAAAATAAATGCCTTTTTCTCACCTCACTAAAATCAAGACCTTCAATTGTTTCGAATTGTCAGTGAAATTAATGTTAAACTCCTTAGTTGCCATTAAGACATGTACTTTACTATATTTTGGAAAGATTTCTCTCACTTTCTCCATTTGACTGTAAATCGGTAAAGTTCTTTCCAAAAGTGAATTTATATTTGCAAATCTTCTTCCTAAGCATCTGACGATTGAAAAACAATTTTTAGTTTGTAAAAACCCGTTAACATAACGGATTTTTTTTTGTTTTTTTTTATTCTCATATGTTTCTCATCATAAAGAATCCGGGAAAAAGATTTTACCATCATTGAAATAATTCATGAAATTTTTCTTACGTTACCAATGATGTGAAGGTGAAATCAACAACAGAATTCAGATGAAGTGGAAAATGAAATAAATATATAAGATTCACACTCGTCGACCAATCGTACATTGTGAGAAAAAGATTAAAGTCACTATAAACTAAAATAGTAACAACAATGATCCACGTAATTACTCTCTTCACTGAGCTGAGGAAAATCTTTCGATACTTATTCGGAAGACCCAAATACTCCAAACCTTCGTCTAATGATTCTAGTCTTTGAATATTAGCCTTGAATGCCTTGAAAAATAAATCAAACAAAACTTTTACTCTGATAAAAATTGCAATTTTCGTTGTTACAAAATGAAAATTCAATAAACAAAAATGAAATTTTAAATTTAAAATTTTAAATTTTAAATTTTAAATTTTAAATTTTAAATTCTAAATTTAAAAATTAAAATTTAAAAATTAAAAATTACAAACCTTGTAATTGTACCATCCGATCAATGTTGAACAGGTACCAACAAAAACATTGACACACACGATTAACAAGAAAATATTTCTTCCAATTTGAGTAACACCTTGATTTTTCACACTCCTCGTGGAGAATGCAACGAATAAATATGAAAAATTCAACAATAAAACATAAATAATAGTGAATACTGGCCGTGGTTTTGCTAATGGATATTCAAAAATATTCAATCCTGTAATCCAATTCAATATTAATACCGGCACAATTGAGTCGTGAATATTTTTTGGCTCCCATTTGAAAATTTTAAAAGCACAAAATGAATATTTCTTTTTCAAAACTTTCCTAAACATTTTTCTTTCGATAAAACTGTTCACCTTATAACACACAAAACACACAACTCTGATTTATTTCAATAGGGGAGATTTATACCCATATATACGTTCACGCAATCATTAAATATCTATAATACCTAATGGTACATTCGATTGTAATACAATTACCTGAATTTTATATTATTATTGAAAGACAATAATTATTATTATATAAATGAAGGAAAAATTTTTGGATATTTTTTTTATGATATTATTGGTTCTGTCTACATTACACTGAATTTTCAATTGTAAAATTATTTTCTGAAAATTTATTTCTTGATGATAGTTGTTTATAATATATGAGGAGTGTTTCTAGAAGAAATAATATCATAGAAATATGAAAACCAAATTTTTAATTTTGGGTTTTATCCAATTTTACCAATTTTGCGTTTTATTCAATTTGACTAATTTTTCCTTTTATTCAATTTAACAAATGTTCAATTTTGTCTTCTATCCAAATGCAACCGATTTTCAACTTTGCCCTTTTTACAATTTTAACCAATCTCCAATTTTTCCTGTATTACAATTTAAGAAATTTTCAACTTGGGATCGCACTTTTAGATGGAATAAAATTGTTGACCAATGAATTTTGTGTAAAATAAATTTTACAACAATTAAAATTTATCGTAAATGAATTTTTGGCAAAAAGAAATTTATGTTAAATGATTTTTAATGTCAAAGGAAATTTAGGCTAGATTATTTTTATGTCAAATGGGAATCAAGTTATATCAGTTCTATGTAACGTAAAATTTGGTGTTATAATAATGATAATATTATTAAAAAAAAAATTACATGTACATTACATTATTACATTACATTTTTTAAATATATTATTATTATTATTATTATTATTATTATTTTATAATAATTTTATGGCAAATGATATTTATGCGTTAAATTGTTTTTTGCGTGCAATGAAATTTATGACGAATAATGTTTATATTATGTGAATATTAAGTGGGGGGTTTTTTTAAATAACTATTTTGTGAAAAAAGTTCTCGGACATAAGCAACATTATGATGTCACACATATTGATATAGTGTATACAATCGAATACAATTTTACAAACATAAAATATTCGTAGAATACATAAGAACTTTATGAATTGCAAAATAAGAAATTTTACGTCACATTAAAAATATTAGATTTCGCGTCACAATTCAAATAAATACTATTCAAATAGAATAATTTTACCATTCGACTGTTTGACAATGTCTAAATTACCATTTTTAAAATTAAGTGTATGAATTAAAAGCTGTTTCTCACACTTTTGTTATCTACGAATTTACATAATAATTGAATTTACTAACCGTTGGAAGTTATTTTTTTCGGAATTCAGTTTACTCTTTATGTTAATGCTTATTTTCTTACGAAATTTCGAATATAAAAGCACAAGGATTGACAGCTGAAGTCAATTGATTATTGAATTCAACAAAAAATTGCAATCATGACGAGTCTTACTTTACTCTTATGTGCTACGTTTGTCCTTAGTGTAAGTATGATTTTTTTAAATTTAACTTGATTACTTTCACAATTTTCCATTGCAATTTTAATCAGCTAGATGATAAATATTTTAAAAATTAATTATTTCTCAGAACAATAAAGATTTTTCTACTGCTATTTTAATCACAATAAGTAGCTCAATTCAACCTTCGTGTCCTATTCCTATTGTTTTAATATTAAACAAATTTTATTTTGATTACAACGAACTAACAATAATTTCAGGTTTCCAGCTATAAAATTCTTAATTATGAAGATGTTATTAACATGAAGAAAGAATTAAAACTTCGACATGAAGGTGTTTTAGCAGATGTTGATCTACTAGAGTTCGCTTACACATTCGGTTCACAACACATGCATGCGGTCGTTGGAAAGCAAATTAATTCGACTCTACGAAATGCGAATGAAACCCTCTTCTTGGACTCAGATTATGTAAAAAATACAAAAAATCCATTACATAGACTTATTCTAAATATTTAAAAAAATTTCCCTTTAATTTTAATTTGAAAATTTTTCTTTAACAGTTTGAAGTCATAGATATGGCCGAAGCAATTGAGAACAAAGATTCGGAATGTTTTGCACTCTCGCAGAATTATAAAGAAACTAAAAATATTGACTTCACGAAATATTCTTCTTGCCTAATGAATGCTAATAATAGTGTTCTCAATCAAACTAAACATCTTGTTGAAATGTGTACGGTCAGTAAAAAACAATTGTCAGACATTGATATCGAGAATAGTTGCACAAGTTTGGAGACATCAATCACCGCTTCACAATTAAGTGAATTAAATGAATGTTTGACGAAGGTATCTAACAATTTTGTTTTCTTAACTTTTTTCAACTGCAGTAAAATAAATTATTAACTCTATTTTTTAAATATTTAAAAAACATAAAAATTTATCAAAGCTATAAACACCATTTAATTCTTATATACATACGTAATAATTATCTACACATTACAAGAAACTTATGAAATTTTTTATAATAAATAAAACGTATAAAAATTTATTTTCAGCTAACAGAAAAACTAGATGTATTTGTAGAAAATATGGAAAAAGTGGGAAAAGAATTAGCAACATCATTTAGAAAAATTTACACTACATTTAGTGGAGAAATTGTAAAATGTAACATAGAATATGACAACAATAAGTTGCAAACGATTTCTCTTCTTGAAAATTGTTTGTTAAGAAAATAGATTGATTTCCTTGCATAATTTCATCAAGTTATGAAGAGTTGTGCAATATGTAAAATATACCTATTTCTATAAGAATGTATATGAAAATAAAAAATAAAATTTTAAATTTTCAACACCAATTTGATTTTTTTTCCTAATACTCCTAATATAAACTAGCAACAAATCGCGCTGCTTACACTTATAACGTTTTTTTTTTTTTATATAAAATTAGCAATTTAAAAAAAAATGTTTAATTTGTAATTCAAATTTTTTTCCCAGAAATATAAAATAAGTTCTCAATTCACTTAAAAAAATTATAATTTTCTAAAAATTCTTTTAAAAATCTCTTTAAAATATTAATTACTTATATATAAATATAATAAATTTCGTCTCTAAAATTGAAAATTCTTTGCAAAATTTAAATTATATTATCAAAAATTTTCCACAATATTCCAATCTGATTATTAAAATCTACTATTTAAATAATATTTCCTAAAAGAATTCAACTATTTGAAAAAATTTTCATAAAATTCTACGCAAACATTTAATTATTTTTATAAACAATAAAAAATTCTTACAAAATTCAATTACTCAAGATATTTTCTATATGATTTTTTTCACAATAATTCGACTGATTTCGTAAATAAATAACATTTTTTTACGGTAATTTAATTATTTTATTTACGAATTCAATTATAAATAATAAAACTCATTTGAGATTTTTAATTTTTTTAAAATCAATTTTAATTGAATTCCGCGAAGAATTCCTATTTCAATATTTTTCATTTTCTACTTTTTTTATAAATATCCCAAAGCAATTCCATTATTATTATTATTATTATTATTATTATTATTATTATTATTATTGTTATTATTATTAAATAGAATATCTTAATACTTTTATCTGTCGATTTTCAAAAATCAATTTTTTTGAAAAAGTTTAATTTAATTTTTTTAAAAATAATTTAAAGTTTTTCTATATTTTTATAAGGAAATTTTCCTTATTGTTTAAGAGAATTTTTCCAAACTTTAGGAAATTTTTCTACAATATCTCAAGAGACTGTTTCTAAAGTCATAGAACTTTTCGTAATATTTTAGAAAAAGTTCCTTATCTATAAGTTAGTAAATTTTCTTAATGGAATTTTTCTAAATAATTAATGGAATTTGGTTTCTATATTTGTTTCAGCAAAATTTTCAAACTATTTTTTACAGTGTATTTAATTGATGAATTTTCGAATAGTCGAAATTTTTGAAAACTAAATTTTAAACGTATTTGAAAGTTTTCAAAGAACTTTTTCAAAAATCATTAAAAACAGTTGATTTAGAAGAGAATTGTAGTAAAAAATTGTAGAAAATAATTATTAAATTTGAAATAATGAAAATAATTTTGAAGAAGTTACAGTAAAAATATTCTAAAATGTAAAATAATGATAATATACTTTTATAAGTTGATGAATTTCAAGAAGGTTTAAATTTGAATCGTTTGAAGAATTTCTATACAAAAACAATAAATAAATATTTATTTCAAAAAGAAGTCAGTCATGTTTTCGAATAATTTTAAAATTAAACAAATTCGTAAATAAATATGTAACTGAACGTTTTTTTTGAGTAAAATTGTTTCCTATATTTTCTAAAATTAAAAAAATTTTCAAACTTTGAATTTTATTAGAGCAACTGTAATTTTCAGTTAGAAATTATGAAAATTATTTCCCTATGAAAATTGAGAATTTTTTTTGAAAATTGCACGAAGAATTAAAATTTATTTCATTCCTAAATTTTGCATAGTGGATGGTATGAAATAACAGAGAAGGTAGTAACTATTTATTTAAAACACATATTTATTGAGAACAAAGTACAGTAGAAAATTTACTCAACAATCATATGTACTTTGATTTTATAAAACTTTTGCATTTTTTTATGATTATTTTTTCGCTGGAACTGCAGGCAGATTATCCAAGTCATAAGTTAGCTATACATAAACATTCAAAATAAATTAAATAAATTTTTTGTAAAATATAAACTGAATATAAACTAAATTTTTTTAATGTTATATTATTAAATATAATCTGATTTTTTTGTATAATTATTGATTATTTTTTAAACTAAATATTTATCTGAATAAGTAGTAAACTTTAATTGACATTCAAAATCATGTTTCACTCACCAAGGAAGTTATCTTTTTCACCTGAAGCAGAAAATATGAAAACATGTTAGAAATTAGAAATTAATATTTCTCTCTGTAAATAAATACTTTTCTTGTCTTATTAATACTTACGAAAGGTAAAACTTCCTGAAAATGAAAGAAATTTTTTTAATACATACGTTAAATAAAATATTTTTAAAAAATTTTAATAGAAAATTTCAACATTTTTGAATAGAAAAACAATTTTTATTTATCTTACATTTATTGAAACTTTGTTACTCAACTGAAAAGTAAATAGTAAATCATTAAAAACTTTTCATCTTCAATATATATATATATAATATTAAATATATTTAAAAAACTAAAGTTTTTTCTATTTTTGATGGTAATAATAAAATTATGGTCAAAATTGTTAAAAGAATGTTTTAAAATTTGATAGGAATAAATACTTAAAATACTTTTTTTGTAATGATTCTATACTTACGCCTTCAGCAATATGCCACTAAAGACAAAAATAAAAAATCATGTTAATTTTATAAATATTAATTTTTTTTTTAAATATTACAGATTAATAATTTGAGAAAAAACTATCGAGAGTCAGAATTATCATAAACAATTGAGTCTATACATTTAAATATTTGAATTCTAGAAGAACTTTTGGAAAATTATTTAAATTTATTGATTCAGAGATGAAGTTGAAATAAAAATTGTTCAAAATAATTGACTTCAGGAAATTTTTTTTAGTTTTTTACACTTACGATTTTACTGAGACCCTAAGGAGAAAAAAGCAAGGTAGATTTTGTTAACTTATATTTCTCGTTTAGTTTGCTTTTAACTATTTTTAATTATATCAAAACAATAACTTACCGTCATTTGTTGATCTTTCTGAAAAACACAAAAGAAAAAATTTTATTACTAAATGTAAAAGATTTGCAAAATATTGTAAAATTAATTTTTTCCCCATGTAAGTAGGTTACACTTACCAAACTTTCCAGAGTCTAATGAAAATAAAAAAGGAAAACATTAATTTATTTTAAGATCAAATATTAAAGACATTTTATGAAATATTTCACTTGTTAGTGTGTCCACTAATTAGTGGAATTACTCGGAAATTCAATTAAAGGAATAAATTTTAAAATATATTAATGTTTATTAAATAATAAAAAATTAAATAAATTTACACAAATTAGAAAAAAATTATCGAATTAATAGAAAATGTATATCAAGTTAACATAGAAATTAGAAATTTTAATTTCTGCTTTTTTTATAGTCAATACACTTAACTTTGTCAACTCCACCTAAAATAGAAAATTAAAATGTTAATTTCGCGACATTTATTTTTCAAAGTTTATAAATATCTAAAAAAAATTTTTTGATTTAAATATTAAAAAAAAATAAAATTTCTGGTTGAATAACGCAGAGATTTATTCAAATAAAAAGAATCACGAATTATTATTTATTAGATTTTACTTACGATTTGTTCAATGCCCTAAAAAATAAAGAAACATGCATATTATTCATATTTTTTTGGAAAACAATATGAACATCATATTAATCATATTTTTTTGAAAAACAATATAAACAACATATATTTTTCAATTTCTGCTCATATTTTATTACTACTTAAACCATTTCGTTTCATATAATACATATTTAATATAATTTACAAATATAATGTACAATAATAAATTTTTATAAATATTTAATTTTAATTTAATTTAATTTTTAATTTTTTAATATTTTTGTTAAGGTACCTAAGGAGCAAAAAATTTAAGGATTACGTTTTTAATTTTTAGAGAAAAACACAGGAGAATAAATTATTAATTAAAAATGATTGATCTTCAAGTCTTCATTGTATCAAAAATATTCAATAAAAATTGGTTTCAAATTCTAATAATTTTACAATTTAATAATTTTCAATACCCCTGGAGCTGCAGCAACGGAATTAGAAGACATCATTAAATAAATGCAGGCGACAAGCAAAAGCAGAATAGTATTAAAATTATTCATTTTTGATTTTATCTAAGAACAGTTTTCAAAATTTCACTAATATGAAAACTCCAAAAAAATAGTCATCCTTATATACCAGTGAATTTTTTTTTTTTTTTGAAATAGCAATAAAAACAATATTTGAAACATGTGTCAATCGTGTTCAATGATAAGTTTTAATGTATCTTGCAGCTGCTTTTGCAAACTTGGCAACTTGTTTCAAAAATTTTAACTGCTTTATTTATCAGTAATTTTTCAAAATAAATAATTAGTTACTTCTCATTTATTTACGACTTAATTCAATCTTCTAAAAGATTTATAATAGATTCCTGATTTTTTTTTTTAATTTTCGGATCAAAAGTATTTTTTTCCTTCTGCTAATAAGACTTCAATTCTATATACAAAACTCTGATAATTTTCTAAATTTTAAAATAGTTAAAAGTATATAAAAAAGTTTATTCTCATTTATGTTTTTTCAAAGGAATTATTATCATAGCTTTGGAATATTTTAATTGTAACAAAAAAATATTTTTTTCGTTTCAAAAGGCGAAGTTTTTTTTCATAATTTCCAAATTAAATTTTATTCAAATATCTAAATATTTTTTCTAAAATTAAATTTTCAAATGTTTATTATTATAATTTCTATGCAGAAATATTAAATATTAAATATATAAAATTTTAAATATTAAAAAATAAATATTAAATAATAATAATAAATAATAATAAATTATTATTATTATTATTATTATTATTATTATTTTATTATTATTATTATTATTATTATTATTATATATATATTAATGTTCTAAATGATTACTGTGTAAAATCTATTTTTAAATTTTGAAAAATTCTAAAAATTACAACTATTTAGTTCCGTAAATATTTAATAATTTTCTTTAGGTAATTTTTTATTAAAGAAATTAATTCAAAACCTTAATTAGTTATTTAAAAATTAAGTTTATAATTATGTTGAGACTGTTTTAAAAAACACCATTTTTTTCAATTGCGTAGGTTGAAATAAAACTTTTTTATAAACTTTTTTTTCGAAAATAAAAAATTTTTACATTTTTACAACAATTTCAAGATTTCAAATTAAAAATCCAGGAATTTAATTATTTTCAAAAATTGATAATATCGATAAAGCTTCTAATAATTTATAAAATTTTAACAGAAATTTATTTCTAAATCAAATTCTCTTTAGAAAATTCAAGAAGAAAAAAAATTTATGAAAATTGTATTTTATTAAATAACTAAATTTCTAAAAATTCTTTTAAACAATTGATTATTCTCCGCAATGTAATTTAATAAAAGCTTTGTATTATTTAAACAGTAATTTAATGCCTTAAATTATAAAATTTAACATAATTATAAAATCTTCTAATTTATGAAAATTGTAAGATAATTTTCATTTTTTCCTTAAAAATTGTTCGTATATTTAAAATCCATTAAATTATTTCTCGAGAAAGTGCAGCAAAAATTTTAATGAAAATAGTTTTTAAAAAAAATTATGAAAAACAAAATATATTGAAAGAAAAGAATTTCTATATTTTTAAAAATAAACTTCTGAGAAATAAAAATATTGGAAAATATTTTAGTTCCATTTACAACTCTTTATTAATACACAAGTGTACTAATATGATTGGTTTTTTTTCAGATCACGTCACCAAACTATTAAATTTACAAAAATATTGCAAAACAAAATATGAAGGAAAGGCTGAAAATTTTTAACAAAATTTTATATTTTTAAATTTATTTGCAAAAAAAATATTTATAATCAAATCTAAATGTTTTAATAAACTTATTTTCTATATACTTATAAATAGTTCTATTCTTTCAAACAATTATTTTATTTATAAATATAATTATTCCACAAACATTTATTCATTTTCATCAAATTTCTCGAAAAATGAAATTATTGTTAAATTTTTTTTTAAATTTGTTTCTTTACAATAAATAATAATAATAATAATAATAATAATAATAATAATAATAATAAGCATAATAATTAAATTCTGATAAAATTTGTTATAAAAATTCTATGTTAAAAAACATTCAAATATTTAATAAATTATTTATTTTTATAGTTAAATAATTGATTTCTTATAAAATTTTTCTAATAAATATTGATTTAAAAATAAATATCAGTAAAAATTTTCGATTGTAGTTAAATATTGTATTCAAAAATATTTATTTATTAGGAAATTCTACGAGAATTCATTTATTTAACTCTAAAAATAAACATTTTATACTAAATAGTTGAACTTTTTTTAAACTTCAATTTTCATGAAGAATCAATAAATTTTTAAATAATAATTAAATTCTTCTGAAATATTTGAATAAAATTGTCTCAAGTAATTTCATTTTTTGAGAAATTTGACAAAAAATTTGTATTATTAAAAATTATTGAAATTCTTAGAAGAATTTTATTAAATTTTTTGAAAATAATTGATTTTCGGAGGACATTTTTAATTGTTTTTAAAGATTACTTAAATTTTGTAAGTAATTTTTGACAATTTTGATACATATAAATGGATTTTTCTGAAGAATTGTGTTACTTATGAAAATAAACGAATTCTTCAGGTTTCCAATAATTCTCTTATTAATAATAAACGTAATTTTAAAAATCAGGAAAAATTTCGTTTTTTAACCTGGAAAACCAAAAAAATTCAGAGTAAAAGCGTGTGAACCTTGGAATAATAATAATTTTAATCAAATTTTTAAATAAAATGAAAATTAAAACAAAATTGGATTTTTTTATTTACAATTGAATTCGTTAAAAAAAGTTTAGTATTTATGAAAACAATTGAATTCATCTAAAAAAACATTTATTTATTTACGAAATTAATTGAATTGTAAAAATAGTTAAAAAAATTTGTATGAAATTTTTATTTTATTTATAAAAATAATTCAATCTTTGCATATCATAATTGAATTCGTTTGGAAAATTTTATCAAAATCGTTTAAATTTTGAAAATCATATTCAATTGAGGAAATTTTTTGACAAAAATTGAAATTTTGTGAAGAATTTTATTAAATTTTTTGAAAATTTTTTGAAAATAATTTTGAATTTCAGAGATGAAATTTTTATTTATATAAAGATGATTAATATTTTGAAGATATTCTTAAAAAAAATTAGAAAATAACTATTTTTTTGTGAATAGTTTATTATTTTCGAAAAGAATTTAATTTCTGCGCGCAATCATAAAATTGCTAATTTTTGGAATCTGACGTACAGTCAAATCAAAAGTTAGCGCAATTTCCGTAATTCCTTATAGAAATTTTTATTTTCGTTTGTAATGGAATTATTGTAACGAATTTTGTTAAACTTTTTGAAAATAATTGAATTTTTCTTCGACAAATTCGAAGGAAATTCTTCAAAAAATTTTATACAAAAATAATTGAAAATAATTGAATTCTTTAGGGAACTTTCAATTTTTTTTCGTAATTGAAATATTTTACAAGATTTTGTACAATTTTTTGAAAATAATTGAATTTTTCTTCGACAAATTCGAAGGAAATTCTTCAAAAAATTTTATACAAAAATAATTGAAAATAATTGAATTCTTTAGGGAACTTTCAATTTTTTTTCGTAATTGAAATATTTTACAAGATTTTGTACAATTTTTTTGAAAATAATTGAATTAGAAAATTAAAAAAAAATAATTGAAAAATAATTGAATTCTTCATAGAAATTTTTATTTCCGTTTGTAATGAAATAATTCTAACGAATTTTTTTAAACTTTTTGAAAAGAATTGAATTGTTCTTCAACAAATTCGAAGGAAATTCTTCAAAAAATTTTATACAAAAATAATTGAAAATAATTGAATTCTTTAGGGAACTTTCAATTTTTTTCGTAATTGAAATATTTTAAAAGATTTTATACAATTTTTTGAAAAATAATTGAATTTCTGCGAAGAATTGAAAGGAATTTTTATTGAATATTTAAAAAATAATTGAATTCTTCATAGAAGTTTTTTTTCAAAAAATTGCACCAAAATAATTCAAATACTTACAAAAAAATTGTGCATAATATTTATTAATATATTTTTCGAAGGAATCAAATCAAAAGTTAGCGCAATTTCCGTAATTTTGTAATTTAAAAAAAAATACAAATTAAATTCTAAATTCCCCTTGGTAGAAAGGTGAAGAATTTAATTTTGAATATTTAAACGTTTAGAAGCTGTCTTTAGATAAAAATAACAATTTTGTCAATAGGAAACATTTCTTAAATTATTGTTACTGAAATCAATTAAATTTACTTAAATTATTTATTATTTGTCAAAAAATTATATATTTTTTGTTAAATAACTTTAAAATGTTGAAAATCAAGAAAATTAAATTTCTAACGCTTTCTTGCAAAAGTTAATAATTACAGAAATCGGCTTTTTCTGAAAAATATTTTCGAAATTATATTTTCAAAATTATCGAAGAACAGAGAAATAACGGGAGATATTGTTGCTACTGTAGGTATATAATGATTTCTGTAAATGATTTCAACACTAATTGTAAGAAAAATCATTGGATTTATTATAATTTGTCTTTGCTTACAATAAATAATTTTTTACGTATAGATATACTTTTCGCAAGTATTCGAATATTAATTAATAAATTAGTGACTACAACCATTAAATGGCACATACATAATTTTACAATAATTAGTTTATCAAAATAGAATATTATATTTCATGTACTATATATAATACTATACATATGTAGAAATAGAATTTTGTCTCGATCCAGAAGGAGTAAAAAATTTCCCAAGTGTAAATATATTTTTTTTAGAATACAAAAGTAAAAAAAAGTATTTAAAATATTCTTCTTTTATAGATATTAGATTTTATTTCACTTTAGATTTTATTTGTTTTTAGATTTTATTTTTATAGATTTTATTTGTTTTTAGATTTTATTTTTATAGATTTTTTATTTGTTTTTAGATTTTATTTTTATAGATTTTATTTGTTTTTAGATTTTATTTTTATAGATTTTATTTGTTTTTAGATTTTATTTTTATAGATTTTATTTGTTTTTAGATTTTATTTTTATAGATTGTATTTGTTATACACTGTAAAAAGAATGTTCTAAATTAGAGCTGATTTCGGTACTAAAATAGAACAAAATTATGATTTAGCACCAAAATTGGTACTAATTTAATACCTTCCTTTTTACAGTGTTTTTAGATTTTAATTTTATGGATTTTTTTGTTTCCTTTTTTGTTTTTTTGTTTTTTTTGTTTTCTTTTTTGTTTTTTTTTTTATTTTACGAGATCATTAGCCAATAGCATAATCGCAGGATTTAGCGACGTCGATTTGTTGAGCGGCTTTTCGACAAGCCATTCTTAGCGATTTTGTGTATTTCAGAAGGCAGACTTCTTGATCTTCATCGTCGGATGGAAAATCCTCGACATTGTACGATGGAAGACAGTCGGTTCCACCAACGGCGACGACTTGTCTCGCAATTTCCGGATCGACGCAAAGTCTCGTGAGCGCTGCGGCGGCTGTTATTTCCAATCGTTGATAAGCGTCTTCCAGGCCCGGAGGACGCATCCGAAGGAAGCAGACAAGCGCAACCGATGCTCGAGCTTCGGCGAGATGCTTACGAGCCTCCGGAACACGAGCCACTTCTCCAATTAGAGATGCGACCTAAAAATAAAAATACACCCATTAATAATTAATACATGAAGAAACAAGAAAATAAAGATTCAGAATGTAAAAAATGTTCCCAAAGCAATTTTTTTTCTATCAAATGGGAGAAATTAAAAATTTTAAGCGTCCAAGTGGTTTTAGTAATAAGAAAGAATAATTTTTAGGCCAAATGAAATTGCTGTCAAATGAAGTTTAGGCGAAACAAATTTTATTATTTATCAAAAGAAAATGCCAAATGATTTTTGTGTTGAAAGAAATTTTTGTCTACATGATTTTTATGTCAAATGATTTTTGTGCCGAAAGAAAGTTTTCTTACATGATTTTTGTGCCGAAAGAAAGTTTTCTTACATGATTTTCATGTCAAATGATTTTTGTGCCGAAAGAAAGTTTTCTTACATGATTTTTATGTCAAATGATTTTTGTGCCGAAAGAAATTTTTGTTGCATAATTGTGGGTAAGATTTTGAGCTTAAAAAAATTATATATAACCGGTTCTTTGATAGAAACCCTCAATTTTTTATATCAAATGAAAATTTTACAAACATAAAATATTTGTAGAACGCATATGAACTTTATGAATTGTAAAATATGAAATTTTACGTCACATTAAAAATATTAGATTTCGCGTCACAATTCAAATAAATACTATTCAAATAGAATAATTTTACCATTCGACTGTATGACAACGTCTAACATACCATTTTTAAAATTAAGTGTATGAATTAAAAGCTGTTTCTCACACTTTTGTTATCTACGAATTTACATAATAATTTAATTTACTAACCGTTGGAAGTTATTTTTTTCAGAATTCAGTTTACTCTTTAATGTTAATGCTTATTTTCTTACGAAATTTCGAATATAAAAGCACAAGGATTGACAACTGAAATCAATTGATTATTGAATTCAACAAAAAATTGCAATCATGACGAGTCTTATTTTACTCTTATGTGCTACATTTGTCCTTAGTGTGAGTATGATTTTTTTAAATTTAACTTCATTACTTTCACAATTTTCCATTGCAATTTTAATCAGCTAGATGATAAATATTTTAAAAATTAATTATTTCTCAGAACAATAAAGATTTTTCTACTACTATTTTAATCACAATAAGTAGCTCAATTCAACCTTCGTGTCCTATTCCTATTGTTTTAATATTAAACAAATTTTATTTTGATTAGAACGAACTAACAATAATTTCAGGTTTCCAGCTATAAAATTCTTAATCATGAAGATGTTATTAACGTGAAGAATGATTTAAAACTTCGACATGAAGGTGTTTTAAAAAATGTTGATGAACAGTTCGTTCACATATTCGGTTCATATATTATATATACAAACATTAAAGAGGAAATTAATTCGACTCTACGAAATGCGAATGAAACCCTCTTCAAGGACTTATATTATGTAAAAATACCAAAAATCCATTACATACACTTTTTATAAATATTTTCAAAAATTTCCCTTTAATTTTAATTTGAAAATTATTCTCCAACAGTTTGAAGACATTGATATTGCCGAAGTAATTAAGAACAAAGATTCAGAATGTTTTGCACTCTCGCAGAATTATAAAGAAACTAAAAATATTGACTTCACGAAATATTCTTCTTGCTTAATGAATGCTAATAATACTATTTTCAATGAAATTAAAAATGTTGATGAGATGTGTACGGCCTATAAAAAACAATTGTCAGACATTGATATCGAGAATAGTTGCACAAGTTTCGAGACATCAATCACCAGTTCACAATTAAGTGAATTAAGTGAATGTTTGACGAAGGTACCTAATAATTTTTTTTCTTAACTTTTTTCAACTACAGTAAAATAAATTATTAACTCTATTTTTTAAATATTTAAAAAACATAAAAATTTATCAAAGCTATAAACACCATTTAATTCTTATATACATACGGAATAATTATCTGCACATTACAAGAAACTTATGAAATTTTTTATAATAAATAAAACGTATAAAAATTTGTTTTCAGCTAACAGAAAGAATAGCTGTCTGTGAAGAAAATGTCAAAAAAGGGGAAAATGAATTAATAACATTGTTTAGAAAATTTTCTTCTACATTTAGTGGAGAAATTTTGAAATGTAACATAGAATATGATAACAAACAGTTGCAAACGATTTCTCTTCTTGAAAATTGTTTGTTTAGGAAATAGATTGATTTTCTTGCATAATTTCAGAAAAAAAATATTATATAAAAAATATTAATAAAAGTGTACTAAAACATTCACTTGTATTCATAAATAATAAAAATTGCACATGAATTAAATTATTTAAAAAATTTTTTAATTTCTTCGCAATAATTAAATTAATTTCAGAAATAATGAATTCAAATTATTTTTCTAAATAATAAATTTGTTTTAAGAATTTATCTATTTTCATATAAGTAATAAAATTCATATTAGAAATGATGCAAATTATTTCGTTATGAAAATTGAGTTTTTTACATTTTCATCAAAAATGAGAAAGTCTTGGATTTGTGCGATTTTTTTGAAAATTGCAGGAACAATTTTTAAATCTGTGTTTTATTAGATTAATTGTAATTATGAATTAGAAATGATGAAAATTATTTCATTATGAAAATTAAGTTTTTTACATTCTCGTCAAAAATGAGAAAGTCTTGGATTTGTTCGATTTTTTTTGAAAATTGCAGAAACAATTTTTAAATCTGTGATTTATTAGAGTAATTTTAATTAGAAATTAGAAATGATGCAAAATATTTCGTTATGAAAATTGAGTTTTTTACATTCTCATCAAAAATGTGAAAGTCTTGGATTTGTACGATTATTTTTTTTTTTTTTGAAAATTACACTAACAATTTATTTTGAGGAACTTTAATAAAATGCGTTTCGTATAAATAATAGAAAAATTTCACAAGAATTCAATTATTTAAATTTAGAATTTGCATAAATTTAGTCAAAGGAAATTAATTATTTAAAAATTTCTATACAAAATTCTTCGCTAGAATTAAAATTATTTTTCTGAACATTTAAATTTATAGCAGAATTTTAATTATACTTTTTCTTTTTACTTTTTTTCCATTCCAATAAAATTAAATTAATTTTTTCAGTATTCATAAATAATAAAAATTGCACATGAATTAAATTATTTAAAAATTTTTTTAATTTCTTCGCAATAATTAAATTAACTTCAGAAATAATAAATTCAAATTATTTTTCTAAATAGTAAATTTGTTTTAAGAATTTATCTATTTTCATATAAGTAATAAAATTCATATTAGAAATGATGCAAATTATTTCGTTATGAAAATTGAGTTTTTTACATTTTCATCAAAAATAAGAAAGTCTTGGATTTGTGCGATTTTTTTTTTTTGAAAATTGCAGGAACAATTTTTAAATCTGTGTTTTATTAGATTAATTGTAATTCCAAGGCTCGAACTAGGTCCGTAAATCCCGTAAAAGTCCGTAACTTTCCTTGAAATCCGTAAAAGTCCTTTTGTTTGAAAAAAGGTCCGTAAAGTCCGTAATTCGATTGAAAAAGATCCGTAAAGTACGTAAATTATACGATACAATTTGGATAATTTTAGAGAAATTACAAATGATTGAAGGAATTCAAATATTTTCAAAAGTAATAAAATTCTTCGCAAAAATTCAATTATGTTCAAAAATTTTTAAAAATTCTCGTCAAAATTTCAATTATCTTTAGAAATAATTAAATTCTTCTTCGAAATATCAACTATTTTCAAAAATTTTAATAAAATACTGGGAAAAATTTCAATTAATTTCAAAATTCTTTCTCAATTCAATAATTTTTAATAAGTATCTATACAATTCTAATAAAATTTTCCAAAAGAATTCAATTATTTAAAAAAAATTCTACTAAAATCCCACACAAACCTTTAATTATTTCCCAAAAATAATATCAATTTTACAGGAATTTCATTATTTACAATTTTTTTTTTATAAATTTCTTCGCAATATTCAATTATTTTCATGAATAATAAAATTTTTACAGGTATTTAATTTTTTTGGTAAGCAATAAAATTCTTATTAGGAATTTAATTATTTTGATAAATAATAAATCTAATTGCAGAATTTCAATTATTTTTAATACAATTTTAATCGAATTCCTCGAATAATGTATTTATTCTTAAAAATTGTATTAAAATTTATCAAAGAAGTTTAATTATTTTTAAAACCTTTGCTACAATTTATTTATTAGAATTTAAATATTATTTTTAATAAATTTTTGATTAAATTTCTTTAAAGAATAAAATTGTTGCACTCAAAATTTTTAATGCAATTCTTAGCGTAAATTATCAATTATCTTTAAAAATAATAAAATTCTTCTCTAAAATTGAATTATTTTCAAAAAATTTATTAAATTTCTTGGCAAAATTTCAAAGTTTTTTCAAATTTTCAAAAATTTTCCCTAATTTAATTATTTTTAATATCTATTTTAATAAAATTTTGCAAAAGAATTCAAATTATTTGAAAATTGATTGATACAATTCTTTAAAAGAATTCAATTTTAAGAAGCATATGTAATTATTCAATAGTTTTTTTGCATTTAAATAATGAAATTCTCATAGAATTTTCTCATAAAAATTGATTTCAAAATGTATTTCAGTTAAAATTTTAGATTATAATTGAATATTAAAAGTATTAGAGCGTAAAGTTTTAGAAATAATTAAATTTTGAAAAAGTTTCAGATTCAAATCTTTGAAAACTTGAATTTTTCGTATTTTTAACTAAGTAACAATTCTGTGGAATTAATGTTTTTGAAAAATTTTAATTGCGAATTTTTTTTAATATTATTTGAAGTTTTTATTTTCTAATACATAAATATTTAATTGAAGAATTTATAAATAATTGAAAAATCGAATATTGTAAAGAAATGGATTTGAAAATTGTCAAAGAACTTTTTCGAAAATTATGAAAAATAATCGATTTTAAGAAGAATTTTAGTTAAAAATTCTTGAAAATAATAATTGAATTGATAATGATTTTATCACTCTATCTTTAATTATTATAAAACATAAAGACTCGGAGTTATCGATATCTTCATGTTTTTTTTAGTTATGAATAAATCTAATTTATAGTTTTAAGTAAAATGTTCTCATATATATTTTTGTCAGTTGGTCCGTATAAATGGTCCGTAATTTTTCATTTTTGGTCCGTAAAGTCCGTATTTTTAAATACTTTCACTGGTTCGAGCCCTGCATATTAGAAATGATGCAAATCATTTTGTTGTGAAAATTGAGTTTTTTACATTCTCATCAAAAATGAGAAAGTCTTGGATTTGTGCGATTTTTTTTTTAAATTCCAGGAACAATTTTTAAATCTGTGATTTATTAGAGTAATTGTAATTATGAATTAGAAATGATGAAAATTGAGTTTTTTACATTCTCATAAATAATGAGAATGTCTTGGATTTGTGCGATTTTTTTTTTTGGAAATTCCAGGAACAATTTTTAAATCTGTGATTTATTAGATTAATTGTAATTATGAATTAGAAATGATGAAAATTGAGTTTTTTACATTTTCATCAAAAATGAGAAAGTCTTGGATTTGTGCCATTTTTTTTTTTTTTTTTTGAAAATTGCAGGAACAATTTTTAAATCTGTGGATTCTGGAATATTGGAGTTACCCAACTTAGGAACTCACCTGTTCCATGAGCCAAACATTTCCGCCCGGCGCTTTCTTGACGCACTGCAACAATTTCTTGATGGCGTCCCTCTTCAAGATTTCCCCAACATAGGTTCTCGATTTCGAGAGATGATTGAGAGCGGCGGCTGCAAGTAAAAGGGTCTGACTGCACGACGTTTTCTCCGCCAATTTGGTCAATGCGTCGACAAGCGGCACGGCGAATGGCTCGAGATGCGAAAGTCCCATTGCATTTGTCCATGGCGCTGTTATTTGCACGACCAATGCTGTAGCTTCCATTTTCTCCGATTCGGGTCGCAATTCCTTTGCCAAAAGATCGACGAGAATTTCCGGACCGTCTTCAGTGATGAATTTTTCAATTGCCTCTGGACAACAGCAGACACTGGCTAGGGCGCGAAGTGAGGCTGAACGTAAATCGCTGCTTAAACGAACTGCCGATATTAATGATGTGAGAAGTGTTCGAACACCGGAACAACGAGCAATACTGCTTCCGGCACGCGGTCCCGACATTCCCAGTGCTGTTAATGCGGCGAGTGCACCGCGTGCTGCACTTCCACCTTCTGAAGGCGCCTCCTCCAAACCGCGAACGACTCTCTGAAAATGCAGAAAAACAAATTTTCCCAATCAGAATTTCGAACATTTATTTTTGTATTTGCTTCAAGTTCGTGAGTCTTTTTTTAAAATTAATACACAACTAGCCAAATTATCCGCGCGCAAGCGCGCGGGAATGTTATGCTGCAGTGTTTATTGTAAATTATAAAATTTTTCATGTAAATTCCATTTTTTCAAAAAATTTTTTGATTAAATTCTAAGCATGAATTTAATTATTTTCATAATCGTAAAATTTAGTTACTTTCACAAATAAAGTTTTTGACAAGAATTCAATTATTTAAACTAATAAAATTTTCATAACATTTAAAAATTCATTATTGGAAACAATGTTCATAAAATTCTTATGAAGATTTCAATTCCTTTCAAAAGTAATAAAATTTTCAAGAGAAATTCAATTCTTTTTAAACATTTTAATAAACTTTTCCGCAATAATTCAATGATTTTCAAAAAATTTAATAAAATTATTCGAAAGAAATTAAGTGTTTTAAACATAATTTTAATAAAATTCTTTTTTAAATAATAAAAAATTACTTCCGAAAATTCAATTATTTTTAGGTATTTCAATGAAATTCTTTGCAAGAATTCAATTATTTCCATAAATAATAAAATGTTTTTTTTTTGGAAAATCCAATTATTTTCAAAAAAATTCAATAAAATTTCTCACCGACATTCAATTATTGCCAAATTTGTAAATAGAATTCTTTGTAAAATTTAATTATCTTTAAAAACTTTTCACATTTCAATGATTTTCAATATCTACTATTTTTATAGAATAACCAATTCTAGGAAAAAATTCAATTATTTTCATCAATTTTAATAAAATTCGCCGTAAGAATTTAATCATTTACCTAATTAATAAAATTCTTTGAATGAATTAAATTATTTAATTATAAATAAAATTCTTCGAAAGTAATTAAATTATTTTTTCAACAATTATTAATAAAATTTCTCGAAAGAATTCAATTATTTTCATAAATTACAAAATCCTTAGAAAAAAATGTAATTCTTCAAAAAATTCAATTTTTCTCAAAATTTATAACATTTTTCAGAAAAATTCAATTATATTTTCCAAATTTTTTTTTAAATTCTTCCCGAGAATTCAATTATTTTCCAAGTTTAAAAATAAATTTTTGGCAAGAATTCAATTATTTTCATAAAAATAGAAAAATATTCCAAAAAAATTTAACTATTTTCTTATAAATTATGAAATTCTTCAAAAAAAAGTCAATTTTTCCTAAAATTGACTTTCCAAATTGTTGTAAAAATTCTTTCCAAAAATTCAATTATTTTCCAAATTTAAAAATAAACTCTTCGCAAGAATTCAATTATTTTCATAAAAATAGAAAAATATTCCAAAAAAATTTAACTATTTTCTTATAAATTATCAAATTCTTCAAAAAAAAGTCAATTTTTCCTAAAATTGACTGTCCAAATTGTTTTAAAAATTCTTTCCAAAAACTCAATTATTTTCCAAATTTAAAAAAAAAATTCTTCGCAAGAATTCAATTATTTTTATAAAAATAGAAAAATATTCCAAAAAATTTAACTATTTTCTTATAAATTATGAAATTCTCAAAAAAAAGTCAATTTTTCTTAAAATTTATAAAATTTTTCAGAAAATTTCAATTATTTTCAAAATTTTTTAAAAAATTCTTCGCAAGAATTTAATTATTTTAATAAATAATAAAATATTTCAAGAAAATTCAATTATTTTCATAAATAACAAAATTTGCCTAAAGAAATCAATTATTTTTGTAAATAATAAAATTATTCTGAAAAATTCAATTATTTTTATAAATAATAACATTTTTTATTGAAAATTCAATTATTTTCAAAAATATTTTTTTAAAATTCTTCGCAAGAATTAAATTATTTTAAATTGTTTCATGAATAATAAAATTCGTATTTTGTAAAAATTTGTAAATAATTAATTTTTCCTAGACAAAATTTATGTAAATTCAAAACTTAAATAATTGAATTCTTGTGAAATTTTTCTATTATTTATACGAAACGTATTCTATTAAAGTACCTCAAAATAATTGAATTTTGGGAAATAATTTTTTTATTTAACGATATGTTTAATAAATAAATAATTAAATTCTTGAAAAGAAAAATTTTATTAAAATCTAAAAAAATAATTGAATTATTTTCTAAAAAATGTAATTAAAATTGTATTTAAAATAATTTCTTTCGACTAATTTTATAGAAATTCTAATTGAATAATTGAATTCCTGACAATTTTTTATTATTTATACCGAAAGAATTGAATTCCAATTTCTATCAAAAAGTTTTTAAATAATTAAAGTCTGTTTGAAGATTTTATAAAAATATTAGACATTGAAAATCATTTAATTGCGGAAAAGTGTTAAAAAATAATTAAACTTTACAAAGAATTCTATTAGAATTTTTGATAATAATTGAATTTTCGTATGACAATAATTGAATTTCCGTATTAAATTTTTTTTTAATTAATTTAATTCCTAAAATGAATTTCATTACTTATGAAAATGAATTCTTGCTAACGATTTTATTAGAATTTTCTATAAATAATTAAATTTCCAAGAAGAAATTTTATTATTTTTGAAAATAATTGAATTCTTGCGAACGATTTTATTAGGATTTTTTGTAAACAATTAAATTTACAAGAAGGAATTTTATTATTTATGAAAATAATTGAATCTTCGTGAACGATTTTATAAGAATTTTTTGTAAATAATTGAATTTCCAAAAAGAAATTTCTTTACTTTTAAAAATAATTCATTTTTTTCCAATAGTTTTAGAAGAATTTTTGTAAATAATTAAATTTCCAAGAAGCAATTTTATTATTTATAAAAATAATTGAATCTTCGTAAACGATTTTATTAGAATTTTTTTTGTAAATAATTGAATTTCCAAAAAGAAATTTCTTTACTTTTAAAAATAATTGATTTTTTTCCAAAAAATTTTAGAAGAGTTTTTGAAAATAACTGAATTTTCAAGAAAAAATTTATTACTTTTAAAAATAATTGAATTCTTGCAATGAATATTGCTATTTATGAAAAATAATTGAATTTTGCAAAGAATTTTTATTTAAATGTCTCAAAATAATTGATTTTTTGGGAAAATTTTGTTATTTCTTTTTAATAATTGAATTCTTTTTAAGAATTATTTATCTGTAAATAATTGAATTCTTTCAATGAATTTTATTAAAATCTAAAAGAATAATGGAATTATTTCAAAAAGTGTAATTAAAATTGTATTTTAAATAATTGATTTTTTTCAAACTATTTTATAAAAGTATTTGAGAATAATTGAATTTCTGTGAAAAATTCTAATATTTTGGCTAATAATTGAATTCCCATGTAAAATTCTATTATGTTTAAAAATAATTGAATTCTTCCAATGAAATTTAACAAACCATTTTTTTGAACAATTTATTTATTCGAGAAATTGAAATTAAATTTTTAAGAATTATTACAATTTTCGAGCAATTTCTGTAAAAGTGTATTAAAAATAATTGAAATCCCGCTATGAATTTTATTACTTATGAAAATAATTGAATATAATTGCTAAGAATTTTATTAAAATTTTCAAAAATAATTCAATTCCTGAGAAGAATTTTATTTTTTATCAAAATAATCTCAGGAGAATTTTTTTTTTCAAAACAATGGAAAAACTTACTTCAACATAAAAGTCCAGTCTTGTATTAAGGGCAGTGTCCACGACATCTTTAAGGTTTTCCAATTGAGCGATAATACTTTTAAGACTTCCCTGATGAATTCTTCGCGGTGGAGGAGCTCCGAGTTCGGACAAAACAGAGAAAGCATCTTCCTCAATTGCTTGCAATAATTCCGTTTCAGATCTTGCATTCGTCAAGTGGGAAATTTTGCTAGAAGGGAAAAAGAAATTTTCAATTTTATTAATCTTTTTATAGTTAAGAAAAAACTTTTGAATGTGTTTAATGAATAATAATTGAATTCCTTATAGAAATTTTTATTTTCGTTTGTAATGGAATTATTGTTACGAATTTTGTTAAACTTTTTGAAAATAATTGAATTTTTCTTCGACAAATTCGAAGGAAATTCATAGAAAATTTTTATATAAAAATAATTAAAAAATAATTGAATTCCTTAGGGGACTTTCAATTTTTTTTCGTAATTAAAATATTTTACAAAATTTTGTACAATTTTTTAAAACTAATTGAATTAGAAAATTAAAAAAAAAATAATTGAAAAATAATTGAATTCTTTATAGAAATTTTTATTTCCGTTTGTAATGAAATTATTGTAACGAATTTTTTTAAACTTTTTGAAAATAATTGAATTGTTCTTCGACAAATTCGAAGGAAATTCTTGAAAATTTTTTATATAGAAATAATTGAAAAATAATAGAATCTTTTATGGAATTTTTAACTTTTTTTTCGTAATTGAAATATTTTAAAAGATTTTGTACAATTTTTTGAAAAGAATTGAATTTTTCTTCGACAAATTCGAAGAAAATTCTTCGAAAATTTTTATATAAAAATAATTGAAAAATAATTTAATTTTTTACAGAACTTTTAAATTTTTTCGTAATTGGAATATTTTAAAAGATTTTATACAATTTTTTGAAAATAGTTGTGTTTTTGCGAAGAATTAAAAGGAATTTTTATTTAATATTTAAAAAATAATTGAATTCTTCATAGAAGTTTTATTTCAAAAAATTTCACTAAAATAATTTCAAATATTTACAATATATTGTGCATAATATTATTTTGATAAATAATGAAATTCTTCTCAGAAATTCAATTATTTTGATAAATAATGAAATTTTTCTCAGGAATACAATTATTTTTGAAAATTTAAACAAAATTCTTACAGTAATTATAGTAACTAACTAAATTCAATTATTTTCAGAATTAATAAAATTCATAGCGCGATTTAAATTATTTTTAATACAACTTTAAAGAAATTGCTCGAAAATTGTAATAATTTTTAAAAATTTAATTTCAATTTCTCGAATAAATAAATTGTTTATGAATATGGATTTTTTCAATTTCTTTGGAAGAATTCAATTATTTTTTAAAATAATTGAATTTTACATGGGAATTCAATTATTAGCCAAAATATTAGAATTTTTCACAGAAATTCAATTATTCTCAAATACTTTTATAAAATAGTTTGAAAAAAATCAATTCTTTAAAATACAATTTTAATTAAATTTTTTGAAATAATTCCATTACTCTTTTTGATTTTAAGAAAATTCATTGAAAAAATTAAATTATTTACGTATAAATAATTCTTAGAATGAATTCAATTATTAAAGATAAATAACAAAATTTTCCCAAAAAATCAATTATTTTGAGTCATTTTAATAAAAATTCATTGCAAAATTCAATTATTTTTATAAATAGCAATAATCATCACAAGAATTCAATTACTTTTAAAAAGAACTAAATTTTTTCTTGAAAATTCAATTATTTTAAAAAAATTCTACTAATATTTATAGGGAAAAATCAATTATTTATAAAAGTAAAAAAATTTCCTTTTGGACGTTCAATTATTTACAAAAAATTCTAATAAAATCGTTTACGAAGATTCAATTGTTTTCATAAATAATAAAATTCCTTCTTGGAAATTTAATTATTTACAAAAAATTCTAATAAAATCGTTCGCAAAGATAAAAATAAATAAAATTTCTTCTTAAAAATTTAATTATTTACAGAAAGTTCTAATAAAATCGTTCGCAAGTATTCAATTATTTTCATAAATAATAAAATTCTTTTTAGGAATTAAATTTTTTGAAAAAAAAAATTAATACGGAAATCCAATTATTGTCATACGGAAATTCAATTATTATCAAAAATTCTAATAGAATTCTTTGAAAAATTTAATTATTTTTTTAACACTTTTCCGCAATTCAATGATTTTCAATGTCTAATATTTTTATAAAATCTTCAAACAGACTTTAATTATTTTAAAAATTTTTAATAAAAATTGGAATTCAATTCTTTTGGTATAAATAATAAAAATTTGCCAGGAATTCAATTATTAGATTAGAATTTCTATAAAATTAGTCGAAAGAAATTATGTTAAATACAATTTTAATTATATTTTTTTTAAAATAATTCATTTATTCTTTTAGACTTTAATAAAATTCTTTTTTCAAAAAATGTAATTTTTTATTTATTAAACATATCGTTAAAAAAAAATTATTTCGCAAAATTCAATTATTTTGAGGTACTTTAATAAAATTCGTTTCGTATAAATAATAGAAAAATTCACAAGAATTCAATTATTTAAATTTACAATTTACATAAATTTAGTCAAAGGAAATTAATCATTTAAAAATTTCTCTACAAAATTCTTCACTAGAATTAAAATTATTTTTCCGAACATTTAAATTCATAGCAGCATTTTAATTTTACTTTTTTTTTACTTTTTTTCCATTCCAAGAAAACTGAATTAAATCTTTCAGAATAATTATACATTTTTCGACCAATTCCTCTAATTTTATTTCCTTGGAGGAATAAATGATTAAAAAAAAAATTTTTTTTAAATTGAAACTCACTCGAAAACTGTTTGATAGTGTTTTTCGAATTTTTCAGCACGCAATAATAATTTGGTGGCGGCGGTTGTGGCCGAGGCAGTCAACATCTTCAGGTCCCTCGTTTGTAATTCCTCTGAGCTCAGGTCCTCAATTTTCCTCCTCGGCAGTGCTTTACTTTGCAGGGCAACGCCACATTCCTCGTCAACTTCCTGCGCCAAATTAATTAACCAGGCGTTAACAGGCGCAAGTTGTTGAAAATGCAAGCAAGTTGCATTTCTTCTCGTGTCACTCGTTTCAATTAATGACCTCGAGCCGGAACTGGAAGTTGAGGGTATTGAATCCTCCGGTGGTTCCGTTGCAAATAAATAATCGCCCAATGACGATGAATCCATCGATGGATATTTCGACGTCTCATCATCTTCTTCTCTGTTAAATGAAGAAACAAAAATTAGATTGTTAATTGTGAAAAATGTCAAATATTTCAAAATATTACATTTTAACTGGTTTTCTTTGATTGGAGATAAAAATTTCAATTAAAATAAATTAATTTAAATTAATTAAATAAATTTTAGTTATTTAATTAAATTAAATTAATTTAAATTAATTAAATAAATTTTAGTTATTTAATTAAATTAAATTAATTAAATAAATTTGAGTTATTTAATTAAATTAAATTAATTAAATAATTTTAACTTATTTAAGTAAATTAAATTAATTAAAGTAATTACATTAATTACATTACTTCAATTAATTAAATTAATTTAACAAGTCTAATTAAATTTTAAATTCAATTCATTAAACTAATAACATTACTTCAATTAATTAAATTAATTTAACTAATCTAATTAAATGCAATTAATTAAACTAATAACATTAATTCAATTAATTAAATTAATTACATTTCTTTAATTAATTAATTTCATTTAACTACTTTAATTAAATTCAACTAATTAAATTAAATGAAGGAAAAAAATTGTTAATCATGAAGAATGTAAAATATTTTAAAATATTATATTTTAACAATTTTTTGAAATTAAATTTCAATTATTTAAAAAATAAACTTTGTTGTTTTTTTTCAATTTTAATGATTATTATTTGCTTTCATTTTTTTTAAAGATTTATGATTGTGTTGACAAATAAAAATAATATTTCTAAGGTATAGGATATTTTTTTTCTTTATTTGTTAATAATTTCAATTAATTAATTAGTTAATTAATAATTAATTTATTATTATTATTATTATTATTATTATTATTATTATTATTATTATTATTATTAATTAATTATTAATTAATTATTTATTAATTTTAATTCATTTCAATTTCGTACTTTGGAAAATGTTACCAATGCATTTGTCAACATTTTTTAATCTTTCAAAAAAGAAAAGTTTTTAAAAATATAATTTTTGTTTTTTTCTTTCTTACTCAGGATTTTTTTGTTTTGTACTTATTTTTATTTTATATTTTATTTATTTAATGATTAATAACAGTTAATAATAATTAAAAATTAATTTATTGGTTTTTTAGTCATTTATTATTCTTATTATTTATTTTTATTATTTTTGGGTATTATCTGTTTTTATTATTTATTATTTATTAGGAATACTTATTATTACTTTTTTTTAATAGTCGAGTGATAAACAACAAGATTATAATAATTATAATATTCATAATTTTAAGGTGAATTTAAAAGAATTTTTTTTAATTAATAAAAATTTAAATTTAAAAAGCAAATCTTTTAGCTCAAACTGCGATAATTTTATTTCAGTAAAATTTAATTCAACAAAGAAAAATTTGGAAATTTTACTTTTTTTTATGGAAATAAAAATATGAGAAAATTTGTCAATTTTAATGTTGGTAAAATTTTCCTTTAAATTTAAATTAAAATAAGGTATTTTTTAAATTATTTTCTTTTTGTATTTTTCTTTTTTGCTTTTTAGATGATTTTTTATTAATTAAATTTTTAATGAATTAAATTAATTAAAAATTAAAATAGGTATTTTTTAAATTAATTTCTTTTTTGCTTTTTGTATTTAGCTTCTGATTTATTTTTTTATGTTTTGACTTTTTTTGTTTCTTTTTCTTTTTCGCGCACTTTGGTTTCTTCTTTATATTATTTAAAAAATTTTTTTATATTTCTTGTTCGACTTGTTTCGTTTTTTTTATTTTTTTAAATTTAATTTTAGGTACTTATAGTATTTTTCCTCTGTTTATTTTTTACTCTTTTGTTTCCTTTACCAAAATACATCCGATTTTTTATTTTTTTTTAATTTTTTCAACTTTTTTGGTTTTAGGTATTTTTTAATGTTTCATGTTATGTTTTATGCTCTTTTTTATATTTTTTGTTTTTATTTTATTTCTTCTGTCTTTATAATTTTGATTTTATTTTTTACTTTTTATTATAAAATTTTAATTTTGCTTCTTTCTTTAGTTCTTGAAAAAATATTTTGGTTTTTTTCTTGTTTCCTGTTGACTAGTTAATTTTTTTTTCTTCAGCTTGTTTGTTTAGTTTTTTAATTATTTATTTATTTTCTTGGTTTTCTTTTTTTGTTGGTTTGTTTCTTCTGTTTTTTTATTATTTAATTTTTTATTTATTATTTACTTTGTTTCTTATTTTTTTTATTTTAAATCCTTTTCGTTTTTTTTTATTTTAAATCCTTTTCGTTTTTTTATTTTAAATCCTTTTCGTTTTTTTCTTTGGGAATTTTGGTTTTTTCCATTTTTAATAATTTTTTATCTTTTGTTATTTTAATGATTTTTTAATTTAATTTTTTGGTTTTATTTATGTTTTTTCATTGGTTATTTTTAAATTGTATTTTACTTTTTTTTACTTTTCGTTTTTTCTCTGGTTATTTTTTTTATTTAAAAATCTGACGAAACAAAAAAATTTTTTTTTCTTCTTATTTTGTTTAATTCTTGTTTGTTTTCTTTATTTTCATTATTTTTACTTTTTTCTTAATATTTTAGGTTTCATTTTTTCAAAGTTAAATTTTATTTTCTTTCTCATTTTATTGGTTCCCTTATTCTTTAATTTGTTTCTTTTTTGTTTTGTTTCTTTTTCATGCAGTTTTCATTTTTTTTGACATTTTTAGTTTTCTTTTTGTTTTTTTGACAATTTTTTTCTTTTCTATCTTTTTTTTGGCATTTCTTTGGTTTTTCTAGTGCTGTTACTTTTCAAAGTTTTTCTTTGGCCTTTTGCTTTTTTTAAAATGTTTTGCTTTTTCTTTCATTTTTTTATATTTATTTCTATTTCTTTTTTGCTTTTTTCCTTTTCCATTTGGTTTCCTTTTTAATTTTTGACTTTTTTCTATGGTTTTTTTTGTTGTTTTTTGTTTCTTATTAAAGAAATTTTTTTTCTTCAGATTTTTAATTTTGTTTTCATTGGATATTTTGGTTTATTTTTTCGTGGTATTTTTTGGGTTTTTTATTTATTGTTTATTTTTTTAATTTTTTGTTTCTTCAGCTTTTTAATTTTGTTTGCCTTGATTATTTTGGTTTTCTTTTTTTATTTCTTTGATGGTTTTATCTTTGTCTTTGGTTTATTGGTTTCGATTCTTATTTTTATAATTTTTTGTTTCTTCGACTTTTTAATTTTGTTTTTATTGGTTATTTTGGTTTACTTTTTTCTTCGTATTTTTTGGGTTTTTTATTTATTGCTTATTTTTTTAATTTTTTGTTTCTTCAGCTTTTTAATTTTATTCGCCTTGATTATTTTGGTTTTCTTTTTTTATTCCTTTGATGGTTTTATCTTTGTCTTTGGTTTATTTGTTTCGATTTTTATTTTTATAATTTTTTGTTTCTTCGACTTTTTAATTTTGTTTTTCTTGGTTATTTTGGTTTTCTTTTTTTTTTGGCCTTTTGGTTCCCTATTTATTTTTTTTTTTTTGTTACTTTTTTCTTTCATTTATTTTTTGCTTTCTTCGTTTTTTTCTTGCTTTTTCTGTTTTGCTTTTATTGTTTCTTTTTTGGCGTTTGGCTTCTTTTTTCTTTTGTTCAGATCTTTTCTTTTCTGTATCTTTATTCTTTCGTTTCGGTTTATTTTTGTTATTACAAATTTTTTCATTTTTTTATTACGAAAAACATCGAGGTATGTTAATAAATAATAAAAAAATGTTTTGTTTTTTATTTTTTTAAGCACCTTAACTGGGCCATTTGAGATGATAATTTAATTTTTCTTTTTTAAAATTCGTATTGTGCTTCATGAAAGCTGTTTTACTACTGAAGAACAGGAAACTATTATATTGCACTTAGTGCTATATATACATATTTTTTTTTTTGAACTATTCTCACGAGGTTTTGCGATTGGCTAACAATAGAAGCTAGCACGTGTGCTCTGACTAATAGTGCGCCTCTGGTTCTTGAATTTATAATCTCGAATAGTTGTGTGACTAAACTCTGATTTCTCATTCCTTTGCATCCACACCTGCATTGAGTTTCAGAAAATTCCTATATGTACAACATTTGCTGCTGGACATATTTCTTATCTTTTTTTTCTCTCTCTCTCTCTCTCTCTCTTTTTTTTTAACATACAAATGATGCTCAACTTATTCAATTCTCGAATGCTCCATGAATAATGAATAAAGTTACAACTCAACGACATAATCAGAATTTTTAATTTTTAATTTTTATTCCCATTTTTTTCTAATTATTTTTTCAAAATAAATATTAATATCTAATTGAAATAAATTTTTTTTTACAATTTCTTCTATTTTTGCTTATCTAATATTAATATTTAGAACAGGGATGGCTTCGAATGTTTAATTTCATTTTATTTTCGAATATCACAACAAAACTAAATACAGGGACCTTTTAGTGTCGTTAACAGAATGAAAACATAATTCAAGGACGTTTTAGTTTCAATTCCTGCGCATCAAAACAAAATTATGTTTATGTTTTTATTTAGTTTTGAAGCCGTCCTTAGGGTTGGCTTCGAAACTTTAGTTTCATTTCAGTTCTGAATAGCGCAATAAAACTAAATACTCGGACCTTTTAGTTTTGTATCCAGCACCAAAACTAAATACACCGACCTTTTAGTTTTGATTTCTACTCCAAAACTAAATTATTTTTTCGTTTTTATTTAGTTTCGAAGCCATCCCTGATTTAGAATAATTTAATTAAATTTGTTTCTATAATATAAATTATTTAAAATTTTTGCAATTATGCAGAATTGTTACTTTTACGAATTTTGATCTAAAACAGTTCAATCTTCTTAGAAAAATTATAATTTTGTATTTTTATTATCATCACTTTTATAATAATAATAATAATAATAATAATAATAATAGTAATAATAATAATAATAATAATAAAATAATAAAATAATAAAATAATAATAATAATAATAATAATAATAATAATAATAATAATAATAATAAAATAATAAAATAATAATAATAATAATAATAATAATAATAATAATAATAACTGAAAATGCTAAATTAAATTTTTTTGAATAGAAATAAAACCATTTTTTTCTCATATAACTTAACAAATGAGAAGCATTATGGTAATGTGTCTAAATATAGTAAAGTAATTAGTAAAATAATGTAGAAAGTTTAAAATGCTATTAAATACCTTATTAAGAATATTTCTTTCACTTTCAATTTAATGACCTTTATGCAATATTTCTCCATTTTCAACCTCTACTTGATTTTTACATTTTAAAAAAAATTTTTCTTTCGAATCCAGAAAAATTTACGCAACATAAAAAGTCTATTATGATACACAATTATACCGTTTATAAATAAATGTAGATAAATAAATATTTACAATAAAATTAAAAATACAAGTTTTACTTTTTGTCATTTAAAAACGGATTAAAAATTTTACCTCTGTATTTACAATAATATAAGAATAATTTTTTTAGATAATTTATATTTTTTTCATTTCACATTTTTCTTGAAAGTATCAAATTGATACTAAAGTGGGATCAAATTGATGCCAAAATTCTGGTTCAATTTTTTATTTGATCCACATTTTTGATATCAATTCGTTGCCATTTGATACTTTTAAGTTAACAGTGATTGGAAAAAAATGTAAATATAATTTACACGTTTCAAAATTATGAATGTGAAAAATAAAAATCACTAGTGACCGATTTAAAAAAAATATAATCTACTTCAAGTCTTTAAGATCTTCAAAATTTTCCGTAGCAAATTTAAATATTATAATGTGTGTGTAATATTCTATTAAATAGAAAGATTACAGATTAAAGATTTTTTAAGATTAGAAAGTTAAAAAAAAATTTGTTTTACAAAAGAATGAATTTTCTAAAAATGACATAAAGAATTTTTTTATTATAATTATTATAACCGTATAATAAAGAAAAATTAATAATAAGAAATAAAGATAATTACTAAAATTGAAGAATAATTAAAATAAAAGAATGGACATAAAAATTACGGTATTTTTCAAAATTATTTCTTTAGTAATTTTATGAATCACAGAAAATGATCATTTTCTCTGATTCATATAACAACTTGGTGATTCGCATTATTTATTCGCTTCGCCTTTCAATGCTAATTGCTTTATTTTACACTTTAATTGATGAAAGAAAATGAATCATTCGTCGCTTGAAAATGGTAATTTTTACCTGTATTGTATAAAAAAAATATTATTACATAAATTTTCTAAAGTTTAATTTTAATGTTACTTTATATTAATGTTTTAAATATGAATTTCAAAAAACTAACATTTTATTTATTTTTTATTTTTATTACATATTAATATTTTAAATATGAATTTTAAAAAACTAACATTTTATTTATTTTTTATTTTTATTACATTTATCAATATTTTAAATATGAATTTTAAAAACTAACATTTTATTTATTTTTTATTTTTATTACATATTAATATTTTAAATATGAATTTAAAAAAACTAACACTTTTTTTATTTTTATTACAAATTAATATTTTAAATATGAATTTTAAAAAACTAACATTTTATTTATTTTTTATTTTTATTACATATTAATATTTTAATTATGAATTTTAAAAAACTAACATTTTTTTTATTTTTATTACCTAGATTTTCATTTTTTTTTTAGTAATTAATTTTATTATTTTTGTCTTTTTAATGTATGTACTTTCTATTTAAACATTTTTTAATTTCTAATGATTTTATTCCTTTTTTTAATTTAGTAGTTTTTAATTTTTAAGTTTTCTATTTTTTTAATTTCTCTACTTTTCGGCCTTTTTACTTTTAACTAATTTTAAATTACTAATTTTTTCAATTTCTCATTATTCCTATAATTTTCAATACTTTTTAGTTTTTAATTTAAAGATTTTATTAAAACTTCTAATGTAAACAACTAATTTTATTTCTTCTTAATTTTTTCTGTTAAAATTTTTCAGTTTTTAATTTTAAACATTTTTTTTCATTTTTAATATTTTGAATTTCAAATTTCGTAAATTTAATTTTAGTTAATTTTCCTTTTTATCAACTCGTTAATATTTTTTTTTATAAAAACAAACAAATTTTTCATTTAATTAACTCAAAAAAATTTTTTTTTAACTTTTCTTTTCAAGAAGAAAAAGAAGAAAAAAAACTTAAAATTATTGTGTTATATTCTTTTGAATGTTGGTAACAAAAGAAAAAAGAAATTGAGATAAACGAAGATATGATAATAGAATTTGTGACAATAGTTAAAAAAAGAGGATTATGTAAAAAACGAAATCATCTTTAGAACCAGTTTATAAATTTCATTTTTTTTAACAAATAATAAAACCGTTATTTTTATTTTTTTTTTTTTTTTGATGACTAAATAAGGTTTCGGAAACTAGAATCTATTTGAGTGTCAATGAATAATAATAAAAGAAATAATAATAATGAAAATGATAATAATGAAAATAATAATAATAATAATAATAATAATAATAATAATAATAATAATAATAATAATAATAAAGTGCTGCTTCAACTTTGAAAGTTGACAAATTGAGTGGTTCCAAATATAAATGCCGCAAGTTCCCATATAGCGCGCACAATGCTATGTACAATATTCCCAAACAATTTGTATGCAAACACGTGATTAGCGTGTCAATATATTCCAAACTCAGTGTACTCACATGCATAACAATGGATCTTGTACGAGGGCAAGACACACACTGCGCTTATAACGAGTCAAGAATGCATTATTACACAGACGTCTAGAATTTTGTTTTTTTTTTATTTTCTCATTTTTTTCCCTAACAATTTATTTCAATATATAAACAATTATTTTATACAATTAAAAAAAAGTATGAAAACCACTCTAATAGACTTAAAGTTTAAGGTAATCGCTAGCAAGCGATTTTATATTCAAATTTTATCTAAATTTTAAGTGTAACTCAAAAATAGGTCAAATTTGACCAAAATTTTAACTGTAACCCAAAATAGGTTAAATTTTAACTCAAATTTTAATTGTAACTCAAAAATATATCGAATTTGACATAGATTTTAACTGTATCTCAAAAATAGGTTAAAATTGACCTAAATTTACCTAAACTTCAATTGTAACTAAAAAATAGGTCAAATTTAACCTAAATTTTAATTGTAACTCGAAAATAGGTCAAATTCGACTTAGACTTTAACTGTATCTCAAAAATAGCTTAAAATTGACCTAAATTTCAATTGAAACTCAAGAATGGGTTACATTTGACCGAAATTTCAATTGTAACTCAAAAATAGGTCAAATTTGACCAAAATTTTAACTGTAACCCAAAATAGTTCAAATTTAACCTCAATTTTAATTGTAACTCAAAAATAGGTCAAATTTGACTTAGACTTTAACAGTATCTCAAAAATAGGTTAAAATTGACCTAAATTTCAATTGTAACTCAAAAATAGGTCAATTTTAACCTAAATTTTTAATGTAAGTCAAAAATAGGTCAAATTTGACTTAGATTTTAACTCTATCTCAAAAATAGGTTAAAATTGACCTAAATTTACCTAAACTTCAATTGTAACTCAAAAATAGGTCAAATTAACCTAAATTTAAATTGTAACTCAAAAATAGGTCAAATTTGACTTAGACTTTAACTGTATCTCAAAAATAGCTTAAAATTAACCTAAATTTCAATGGAAACTCAAGAATTTGTCACATTTGACCTAAATTTAAATTGTAACTCAAAAATAGGTCAAATTTGACTTAGACTTTAACTGTATCTCAAAAATAGGTTAAAATTTACCTAAATTTCAATTATAACTCCAAAATAGGTCAAAGTTGACCTAAATTTTAACTGTAACTCAAAAATAGGTCAAATTTGCCATAGATTTTAAATGTATCTCAAAAATAGGTTAAAATTGACCTAAATTTCAATGGAAACTCAAGAATTTGTCACATTTGACCTAAATTTAAATTGTAACTCAAAAATAGGTCAAATTTGACTTAGACTTTAACTGTATCTCAAAAATATTAATATGTACCTTCATTTTAACTATAACTCAGAAATAGGTAAAATTTGACCTACATTTTAACTATAAGTCAATAATAGGTCAAAGTTGACCTACATTTTAACTACAACTCAAATAATATGTCAAATTTGACCTAAATTTTAACAGAACTCAAAAATATGTCAACAAATTTGACCTAGATTTTTCTGTACCTCTAAAAAGGATAAATTTGACCTAAATGTTAACTGTATCTCAAATATAAGTCAAATTTGACCTAAACTTTAATTGTAACTCAAAAATAGGACAAATTTAACCTAAATTTTAACTGTAACTCAATAATACATCAAATTTTGACCTAATTTTTAACTTAACTCAATATTATATAAAATTTGGACCGAATTTTTAACTGTAACTCATTACTAAATCAAATTTGACCTAAAATTTTAACTCCAACTCAAAAATAGGTCAAATTTGACCTAAATTTCAACTGTGACGTAAGGTAAAAATATGTAATAATTTTGAAAGTGAAGTAACTGCCTTTGATCTCTTATTGGTGAAAACTGTATCAACTTTGACCTAAATTTTAAAAAAACAGAGGCAAATAACTATTAACTGAAAAAATAAGCATTGACCTAAATTTTGGACCCTAAATATATATAATATAAATTTAACAACCCTATATAGAAATGCTGTTACCTTTAATGATTTAAAAAGATCCCTGACCTGTAGATAAGAAATATGTCAAATTTGACCTATAAATTTTAACGAAACCGAAACATAAAAATAGACGTCAAATTTGATATAATTTTTTATATGTAACTACTATTTCTAATAATTTTTTATAGTAATGTAAAGGCCCCTAGGGGGACGTTACCTACATGGACTTTAAATTATCCTTGACTTGTAGGTAAAAACTTGTAGGTACAAAATTTGACCTCAATTTTAACATAAACTGAAATTAAAAAGTAGGTCAAATTTGACCGAATTTTGTTAATAATAACACGTCCTTGTTCTCTAGAAAAAAATGAACCAAATTTGACCTAAATTTCAACCTTAGTGTAAACGCAAAATTTGTAACTCTAAAAATAGGTCAAATTTGACCTAAGTTTTGAAGATCTAAATTTAACGACCTTTATAGAGGTACTTTTACCTTGAATGATTTTAAATTATTCTAGAAGTTTATAGAGAAAAATAGTTTCAAATTTGACCTAAATTTTAACTTAACGTAAAGTCGAAAATAGGTCAAATGTGGCGGAAAATTGGAAGTGACGGAACCTATGATTTTTGGTTTAATTCAAAATTTGAATGTCCTCTTTAAACTGATTTAAAAAAAATTTAATTGATTTTTTTTTAAATTATGATCATATTTATATTTGGAACAGTTATGAAAATAAAATTTGTTGATTTTAATTTTTAAAGTCATTTGCGATATTCGATCTGAAATTTTTATAGACTTGAATTTTTGAAATATATATATATTTTTTTAATTTTCTCCTCTTGACCTTAATTTCATATACGTAAACCTCTTATCTTAATCTTCTACTTTTGATTTGCATTCTTTGGGTTTCTGTATTGTCCATAGTGTGTTTGACCTAAAAATTAAGTTTATTTTGTTGATCAGACATTTTTTTCTTTTTTAATTGTGTTCGTATTTTGACCGAAATTTTTTTTTATGTTTCACTCGATACTTAACATTTAACTTTTTGACATATAATTTTTAAAAAAAATTATTTCTAGAGAATGCGTTTTATTTTTGTCACAAATTTTTAAATTTTACATTTCTTTTAACACAAAGTTCGAGGTTATGTTTTGCTATTGGTCCGAATTTCAATGTTATAGGTTCGGTTCTAAATCTCATTCTGCTTTAGACTTTTATATTTTAAGGCTATGTACATATTTTGACCTACGTCTATGACTTAAATTTAAAAAAAAATTTTTTTCTCTTGACCTACGATTTTTGACACAATTTTATTTTAAACTTTTCTTTTATATAAGTTTTCACAGTTGTTTTAAGTTTCTAAAAGTTTTAAGTTATTAAAGTAATTAAAATTTTAAGTCCTTAAAGTTTTTAAAATTTTTATATTTCTAGAGTTTTAAAAGTTTTAAGTATTTAAAGTTTTTAAAAGTTTTAAGTCATTAAAGCTTTCAAAATTTTAAGTATTTAAAGTTTTTTAATGTTTTAAGTCTTTAAAGTTTATAAGTCATTAAAGTTATTAAAATTTTAAGTATTCAAAGTTTTTAAATATTTTAAGTCCTTAAAGTTTTATATTTCTAGAGTTTTTTAAAGTTTCAAGTCATTAAAGTTTTAAAAATTTTAAGTATTTAAAGTTTTTTAATGTTTTAAGTCTTTAAAGTTTTTAAAAGTTTTATGTTTTTAAAGTGTTTTAAAGTTTTAAGTCTTTAAAGTTTTTAAAAGTTTTAAGTATTTAAAGTTTTTTAATGTTTTTAGTCTTTAAAGTTTTTAAGGCATTAAAGTTATTCAAATTTTAAGTATTTAAAGTGTTTTAAGTCTTTAAAGTTTTTAAAAGTTTTATGTTTTTAAAGTGTTTAAAGTTTTAAGTGTTTAAAGTTTTTAAAAGTTTTAAGTCTTCATAGTTTTAAGTTTTTAATTTTTTTTCAGTTTTTTTTTAGACTTTTCTCATCCTTTGACCTAAAAATTAAAAAAAATTAACGAAAAATCTCTTGACCTTCCTTTAACATTAATTTACCGATGGTTTTGCATTAATTTCACGCGCCAATATTGTAACGCTTATAAAACAAAAAAAAAGTAATAATAACAATACTGATTACGACGGAAGTGTTTAAAATGACGCATTCTTTTAACATTTAGCGTATAGCTCATTCACAAATGAATTTTATCGCGCATATGAGTTTCTCTCAAGACTATTGTATTCCCTCATGGACAGATAAAAACGCCTGTGATAACCCCATATTGTTATTGTAACAATATTGCGAATTTATTTTTTTCCAAGTATCTTAATCATCTCTTCTTTTTCTTCAAGGTGCTTATTATTCCCAACACTCTTTGTATATTTTCTATTTCAAGTTTTAGAATAAATTATTTAAAAAAAAAAATAATAAAATAAAATTTATTTTAAAAAAAATTGATTTTAAAAAGAGTTTTTTAAACCAATTTCAGAACATTTTGTTTTTAAACAAAAAATCCTATTTTTTTTTAATAAATTTAACTAAATTTAAAAATAGGAATTTTTTTCAAAGTTCGACAATAAATATTATTTTCTTAATTAGAAATTTAAAAAGAAAATTTAATAAATTAATAAATTCAACTAAATTTAAAAATAGGAATTTTTTTCAAAGTTCGACAATAAATATTATTTTCTTAATTAGAAATTTAAAAAGAAATTTCAAACCAAGTTTAGAACATTTTATTTTTAAACAAAACAGTTAAATTTTCAAAAAAATGAAACTTTTTTAAATAAAACAGTTAAATTTAAAAAAAGGGATTTTTTTCAAAGCTTTAAATTAGATTATTTTGTTAATTAAAAATTATTTAAAAAGAAATTTTTAACAAGCGTTCAGGACATTTTGTTTTCTAATAAAACAAGTTAGTTTAAAAAATAAAATTCACATTTTAGTCGGGGAAAAATGATTTTTAACTCTTTCGGCCCACTGTTAGCCGAAAGTATTAAAAGTGAGTGTAAATTTTCGATTACAGGTTATTCTGAAAAATTTTCTTAGACAGCAAAACTTTATTCAAAAGTAGAAACAAAAATGAATAACGATTCTTAAAAAAATTAATTTTATGATAATAAAAGGAAGGAAAAAAAAATTTACATGACTTAATACCTGACGTATTATTACAATAGTCGAATAATAAAGTTCATTGACGGATATGTGTCACCGCCTTATCGTAAATAGAAAACAAATATTTAACTTTTTCTCGCAAGAGTGAAAAACACCTTTTGAATCATGCACTACGTCGATGTTGATGATGATGAAAATAATAATCAATTATTGATAAGAAATATGTATAACAAAAATACTTGAGATTAAAGGGCTCGAAATATAGATCTTTAATTCTCATTCGTATCAGTTATTGATCAAGAATTGAATTTCTTATAAAAATTATTTTCTACCTTATTGTTTTGTTTCATTTTTTCTCATTTTTTTTATTTTTAATTTTAAAAAAATTTTTTTTTAATTTTTAAAAAATTAAAAAAAAAATTTTTTTAATTCTTTTTCTTTATTTTTGTTAAAGTAATTTTAAAATTTTTTTTAATTCTAACTTTTTGTTTTTTTAATTTTTGAATGCTTCATTCGTATTTTCTACAAGCTTTATTTTTCTTTTTTAAATAAAAAAAAAATTGACGAATTCTGTAAAAATCAATTTTTTATCAAATTTTATTAACTTTTTTTACTAATTTTCAATTTTGTTATTAATTTTAATTTATTATTAATATTATCATTGTTGTTAGTGTTATAACTATCTATAAAAATTTTAATTTATCCATCGGGAGAGAATAAAAATTACGTTATTTAAAAGAAATGCTATTTTACATAATTCGGCTATTCTTATGGCCGATGCACTAAAATTGACTGAAAATTTTTATTTTAGCAGTAAAATTCATGTTTCCGATATATTCACTTAATTTTAAACTTGAGATTAGGTCTTTTAGAATTTAAAAACTGAAAAGAATTTTTCTTTCAATCTCATTCGGTATTCGGTTATCTTGGCCGATATATTTAAATTGACTGTAATTCGCAATTTATCGACAAAAAACGATTTTTAAACTCTTTTATAATTTAATAACTGCTATGAAAGGTTATTATTTTTCATTCAGACCTTAAGGTTGGAGAAAGCGTATTTTGCGATCGATTCGGCTATATTTTGGCCGATACATTTAAATTGACTGTAAGCTAACAATTTTCAATATTTTTTCTGTTTTTAAAGTTATTATAATTTAAGGAACGTTAACCCTATAATGTTATTATAAAAACAATTTAATATAATAAACGGAAAAATAATGCTTACCTTTCGTGATGCGATTGTTCCCATGTCGTATTCAATGGAGACTCCAATATTTGAGCACTGAATCTCGGCAATAATCTCTTTGGCGTTGAATGATGTGAGGGATATGGCGGTGCCTCGTTATCCCTCCAAAGGGCGTTTAGTCTGTGATTTCTGGGACGTTTCTGTCGTGATTGTCGATTTTTAACCCTTCTTCTTCTTGCCGCTGAAATTCCCACTTCCGCACCACATGAACTGTCAGAGTCGGAAAATCCCGAGTCCAAGCTCTTGTGGCCGAGACTCGCTGGACTGTACGATCTCTCCTCACCGGAAACAACGACATTTCCCCGCAGTCTCTCACTTATGCCCGAATTATTACTGAAAAAAGGTGGAAAAACAAATTTTTTTTAAAATTAAAAAAATGTAATATAAAAAAATGTAATTAAAAAAAATTAAATTAAAAAATTAAATTAAAAAAATTAAGTCAAAAAATGTAATTAAAAAAAATTAAGTCAAAAAATGTAATTAAAAAAAAATTAAGTCAAAAAATGTAATTAAAAAAAAATTAAATCAAAAAATGTAATTAAAAAAAATTGAATTAAAAAATGTAATTAAAAAAAATTAAATTAAAAAATGTAAATAAAAAAAATTAAATTAAAAAATGTATTTAAAAAAAAATTAAATTAAAAAATGTAAATAAAAAAAATTAAATCAAGAAATGTAATTAAAAAAAAATTAAATTAAAAAATGTAATTAAAAAAAATTAAATTAAAAAATGTAATGAAAAAAAAATTAAATTAAAAATTTTTTTTACTAATGAATTTTGAAAAAAAATTTAATAAATTAAAAAAAATGGATACAGACAAAAGAAATTTTGAGGCACATGCTTATTTCCGACAACATTTTTTTGACAAAATATAGTTATTTTATATGAAACCAACTACAAATTCACATAAAATAAACATTATTTGTCAGAAGTTTCATTGCACATGAAAAAACATTTAACGTAAATAAAAAAAAATCATTTAACACAAATTTTATGTTGCATAAAACTCATAGATAACATAAAATTCCCATTTGACATAAAATTCATGTTATATAAATTTATTTTGACATAAAAATCATTTAATATATAAATTTCTTTCGACATAAAAATCATTTATTTCTCTAGACATAAAAATCATTTATATAAATTTATTTTGACAAAAAATTTATTTAGCAACAATTTCATTTGGCATAAAAGTCATTTAAATACGTATAATTCTCATTTGGCACAAAATCCATTTGACATAAATATCATTTTACATAAAATTCACCTGACATTATTTAACATAAAATTTACTTTACATAAATTTCATTTGGTATAAACCCCATTTAACTTGATTCTCATTTGGCATAAAATTAACATGACATAAATTTCATTTAACATAAAAGACATTTATAATAATTCTCATTTGACATAAAATTCAGTTTGCATAGAATTAATTTTACATAAAAATCATTTTGCATGAAAATAAAGGAGCGAATTTTGAAAATCGTCGAATCACAATGTTATGTTAAATGTTTTTTATGTTTTTATATCTTTTTATGTTTGAAAAATTATGTTACAAATCTTTCACGTTAAATGAACTTTATTTCAAATGTTTTTTATGTTTTTATATCTTTTTATGTTTGAAAAATTATGTTACAAATCTTTTATGTTAAATAAAAATTACGTTAAATGTTTTTTATGTTAAATGAGCTTTATTTCAAATGTTTTCTTATGTTTTTATATCTTTTTATGTTCGAAAAATTATGTTACAAATCTTTTATGTTAAACGAGTTTTATTTCAAATGTTTTTTATGTTTTTATATCTTTTTATGTTCGAAAAATTATGTTACAAATCTTTTATGTTAAATAAGCTTTATTTCAAATGTTTTTTATGTTTTTATATCTTTTTATGTTTGAAAAATTATTTATGTCAAATGTCTTTTACGTTAAGTAAAAATTATGTTAAATGTTTTTTATGTTAAATGAGCTTTATGTTAAATGTTTTTTATGTTAATTGAGCTTTATGTTAAAGAAAAGTTATGTTAAATGTTTTTTATGTTAATTGAGCTTTATGTTACATAAAAGTTATGTTAAATGTTTTTTATGTTAAATGATGTTTATTTCAAATGTTTTTTATGTTTTGACATCTTTTTATGTTTGAAATATTATGTTACAAATCTTTTATGTTAAATTAATAAATATTATGTTAAATATTTTTTATGTTAAATAAGCTTTATGTCAAATGTCTTTTATGTTAAATAAAAATTATGTTAAATGTTTTTTTTATGTTAAATGAGCTTTATGTTAAATAAAATTTATGTTAAATGTTTTTCATGTTAAATGAGCTTTATTTCAAATGTTTTTTATGTTTTTATATCTTTTTATGTTATAAAAATTATGTTACATATCTTTCATGTTAAATGAGCTTTGTGTTATATAAAAATTATGTTAAATGTCTTTTATCTTAAATGAGTTTTGTGTTAAACGAAAATTATGTTAAATGAGCTTTATGTTAAACGAAAATTATGTTAAATGAGCTTTATGTCAAATGTCTTTTATGTTAAATTAACATTATTCTCAATTGTTTTTTTTATATTAAATGAAATTCACGTCAATTATCATTTATGTTAAATAAAAATTATGGTATAAATGTCTTTTATGAAAAAAATTCAATCATCAATGTTTGAAATATATGGAAAAAAGCAACAAAAAAAATGGTCAAATATTTTTTTTTCTATAGAACAAAATTACTGAAAAAAAGTATATATATAATTATGGATAACAAGGGTAAAAAATTTTTTGTCTCTATTCCACCCTATAATTAATATAATATAATATATATATTGATTTTAGAGAAAAAAAAACAAAATAAAGAATTGAGTAATTCTCACCCCTCTGACGCTTGACTAGATTCGTTGCTTTGAGATATGGGCTCCACTCTAATAACCGTCACATTACTAACATCTGTCGTTGTATCGTTCTCATCGTAATCATTGAAATTTGACGAATTTTCAGAATCAATACGAATTGACAATGTTCGTGGACTTTGTGTGACGTCAATTATTCCAGAATTATTCAATGTACTCTGTGAATATGAAAATGAGCATTTCTCATTTAAATCCTGTGTGGCCATTTGATTCCAAAAAACGCGACTCTGCCTTCTCTTGAAACCACTCATTTTTGCTTATTTTTTTTCAAAAATCACTTTTTTCACCACAATTTAAACTGTTTTTTCATTATTTTCACCTTTTCTTGTTTAAAATTTTTATCTTTTTTAAAATTTTTTGTTTTAAATTTTGTTTTAAATTTTTGTCTCTTTTTGTAAAATTTTTTGTTTAAAATTTTTATCTCTTTTTTAAAAATTTTTTCTTTTAAATTTTTGTCTCTTTTTTTAAATTTTTTGTTTAAAATGTTTATCTCTTTTTTTTAAATTTTGTTTTAAATTTTTGTCTCTTTTTAAATGTTTTGTTTTAAATTTTAGTCTCTTTTTTGTTTTAAATTTTTGTCCCTTTTTTTAAAATTTTTTATTTCAAATTTTTGTCTCTTTTATTTAATAATTTGTTGTTTTAATTTTTTGTCCCTTTTTTTTTAAATTTTTTGTTTTTAAATTTTTGTCTCTTTTATTTAAAAATTTTTCGTTTTAATTTTTTGTCTCTTCTTCTTTAATTTTTCGGGCAAAACTTTTTGTTCGTTACAAAATAAACAAAATGTTTTTGGGGAAAATTATTTTATTTAAAAGAATTTTTTTTTAGGAATAATATTTTTTTTTGGTCTCTATTTCACTGTGGCACTTTTCACAAAAAAAAATTTTTTCTTTTTCTGTTATTTTAGGCACTTTTTTTGGATATTGAATATCGTTGGATTGAAAGTGAAGGGAAATGTGAGTTTTTCCGGGAGATTCTCACAAAAACGAACCGCTGTTGAAGACCAACGAGGATGCTCTGAAATGTTGAGGGTGGCTTATGGAATCAGTAGAGCGTGCTGACCCTCCCACCAGTCGCGTGCCCCAACACACCTTATGGCACTCGTCCTTAACCCCCCAGGTAAAGGCCCACACGAACAGGAAGGTTCCTTTATAGCACTCAACAGTTCCTTAAACTTATTTTCACTTTCTTGATGCCTTAGAAATTTTATATTTTTCAAAATAAATTCTTTTTCACAATTTTTCACGTGAATTTTTAGTTATTTAAAATTTTGTTTTCAATTTTTTTTCTTTATTAGAAAAATGATTTTTAAAATTTTATTTATGTACTTTTAATTTTCCATTAATCCTTGTTTTCTTTAAGTTTTATTTATTTAAATTATTTTAAATTGTATTCGACTTCGTATTGTATTAAGTTTTCTTAAAATCCTTGTTTCTTAAATTTTATTTATTTAAATTGGTTTAAATTTTATTTAACAACGTTTATTTCTTTTTATGTTTAAATTTTACTTACTTAAATTGGTTTAAATTTTATTTATTTAAATTGTTTTAAATTTTATTTAACTTCGTTTATTTCTTTTTACGTTTAAATTTTATTGATCTCCTTTAGCATTTTTTTCACTTTATTTAAAATCTTATTTTTTTAAATATCAATATATACACATATTAAATATTAATTTTTTTTTAATAAAATTTAAATTTTAAATTTAAAATTTTTTAATTTTTATTTATATTTTTTTAAATGTATTTTTAATAATATTAAATATAATTAATTAATAATATTAGTTAATAATATTTGCTCTTTGGTTATTAAAAAAATAGTGTAAACAATTTTAAATTTGTTTAAACAATTAATTTTTAAAATAAAAATGGGTAGATATGTAGAATAAGAAAATTTTTTTTCCAATGAGAATGTGTGATTGGAAGTTTTGAAATTCCAATTCGATTACAAATAAAATTTATGTTTATACGTATAAACGAGTATCGCGGATCGGAATTCAAAGGTGACTAAACATATCACAACTCGGTGAGCGACTGTCGAGGAATTGCTTCCGACTTCCTAACGTCGTCTCCTCCCCACGACACTAAGCCAACTCCGGCTGCTGTGTACTATTTAAAAATGACTGTACTTTATAGAGGTACCCTTTACGACCTTATGGCGGGTCGCAAATTCACATATTATATTTTGTATATTGAGAATTATTAAAATTTCAAATTAAATCTTATTATTTTATAAATTTAATCAATTTTTCCTGTTTTTATTTGTAAATTTATGAAATTTTAAATAAGAATAAAAATTTTTTAATTTTCTATTTAATTATCTTGTTATTTAGTTTTTATTCTTAAAAAAATGATAAAAGACTGATTATTATTATTATTATTATTATTATTATTAACCGATTATTTAAATTTCAATTTAATCTTTTGTTTTATAAATTTAATCAATTTTTCAGTTTTTATTTATAAATTTATAAAATTTTAAATAAGAAAAAAAATTTTTCATTTTCTTTTTTAGATTTTATTCTTTGAAAAATTATAAAAGACTGATAAACAATCGATTATTTAAATTTTAATTCAATCTTTTCTTTCTTAAATATAATCAATTTTTCAGTGTTTATTTATAAATTTATAAAATTTTGAATAAGAAAAAAATGTTTAATTTTCTTGTTTTTCTTAGTTTTTATTCTTCAAAAAAATGATAAAAGACTGATAAACAACCAATTATTTAAATTTCAATTTAATCTTTTTTTTATGTAAATTTAATCTATCTTACAGTTTTTATTTATAAATTTATAAAATCTTTAAGAACAAAACTTTTTAATTTTCTTTTTTAGATTTTATTCTTTGAAAAATTATAAAAGACTGTTAAAGAACCGATTATTTAAATTTTAATTCAATCTTTTTTTTATGAATTTAATCAATTTTTCAGTTTTTATTTATAAATTTATGAAATTTTCCAGTTTTTATTTATAAATTTATGAAATTTTCCAGTTTTTATTTATAAATTTCTAAAATCTTGAAGAACTAAACTTTTTAAATTTTCTTTTTTTTTTAGTTTTTATTCTTAAAAAAAATGATAAAACGCTGATAAACAAAACCAATTATTTAAATTTCAATTAAAACCTTTTTTTATTTAAATTGAATCTATTTTGAAGTGTTTATAATTTATAAAATTTTGAATAAAAAAGTTTTTTTTAATTTTCTTTTAAATTTTCTTTTTTTCAGTTTTCATTTTTAAAAAATGATAAAATATTGATTAAGAACGTTTAAAAAGTGAAAAATTTTCATGAATAATTGAATTTATTATAATAATAATAAAAGTTAAAATATTATCTCTAAGAATAATATAATAATAATAATTATTATTATAATAATAAAAGTTAAAATATTATCCCTAAGGATAATATAATAATAATTATTATTGTAATAATAAAAGTTAAAATAATATCTCTAAGGATAATATAATAATCATAATAATAATAATAATTGTAATAATAATATAAAAAAATAATAATAATAATAAGAGATTAATAAGAAATAATTTATATTACTAGTAACAAAAAATAACTAATTTAACAAAAATAATTCTTTTTAATTTTTTTTGTAGAAAAACTTTTAAAAAAGTCTGAAATTTTATTAACAAAGAGAAAAAGTAAATTTTCAACATCCCTGAGAATTGAAAGAGAAAAAAACATTTATATATATATAGACTAGTTTGGCATGTGCCTCGTAACCGACAAACCGAAACTAGTGATGTGCTCCTCCCCAATTTAGGGTGAAGCATTCCCCCCCTTTTTTCGAAAAATAGGGTCCTTATGTGTGTGATGTAGATTTCAAAGGCACATATATAGAGGGAGGGAAAGTCATTGGCAGAGTCACGTGAACTGGTCCATTTAAACTTTAAATATCAGAAGAAAAATATTTCTCGCATTTAATTTTCATTTTCTTTCCTATACAATATAATTTTATATTTAAAAGTATTTTAAAAAGAAAGAAAACAAAATTTTTTCTTAAAATTTTTTTTATAATTTTAGTCATTTAAGAGGGCGAGGGGTTATAGTTAATTGAATGAAGAAAGGCCTGTTTTTAACCCTTTTTTTTGTTGATTCAAAGAAAATGTTATAGTTTCTTAAATCGCACGTACATAAAAACCGAAATTTTAATAAATAAGTTCCTTACACCCCCCTTCATGAAATATTTTAACGATAATATAACTTTATAAAATAAAATTAAAAGAGTAACTTTATAAAGTTTAAGTAACGGTTCTTATAGTAGATTGGAATAATAAAATTTGTTAATAATAATAATAATAAAAATATGTGTCACGCTCTGAAGAAAGGTACCTAAGAAGCAAAAAATTTGAGGTTATATTTTTAATTTTTCAAGTCAAAATACAAAAAAGAAAATCAATTATCAATTAAAACAAGACTTTCTCATTTTTGATGAGAATGTAAAAAATATTGATTTTCAATTTATCATTATATCCAAAATATTCCATTAAAATATTGGTTTCAAATTCAAATAATTAAAAATAAACTTTGAATCAAGAGAAATATAAGACGACCCTAACCTATAATTCGTTTGCTTCGTAGGTACCTTTCTTCAGAGCGCGTCACATATTATAATTGAATTATAATTCGGATTTATATGTAAAATTATTACAACTTTAATTTATTTTAAAGGACCTTAATTAGATTTTAATTATAAATTTCAATTATACAATTCAATTATACACTGAAAAAAAAATTTATTTGATTCATATAACCAATTATTTGTCTATTGTCAAATAAATTTTTACTCGAATCAAATAATTTTTATTTGAATCAATTAAATAGTATTTGCTTCAAATACTGAAATATTTGATTCAAGTAAATATTTATTTGATAATAGTAAAACAATCGGTTATTTGAATTAAATAAATTTTTTTCAGTGTATAAATATAAATAATATAATAAATATAAATATAATTATAATGTATAATATATAATATAATTATAATAATAATATAATAATAATAATAATAATAATAATAATAATAATAATAATAATAATAATAATAATAATAATAATAATATAATAATAATAATAATAATAATAATAATATAATAATAATTATATAATATATAATATAATATAGGTTTTTTTAATAATAATATTTTATTATAAATAAAAAATTATATAATTAATACTTCAATAATATTTTAATTACTATTTGTAAAATTATTATTATATTTAATACTTTTATTATTATTTTTATATTTAATGTAATTTTGTATTAGTGACTGGAGTTGAATATTATAATTTGAGGATGGAAGGCGATGAATGCCGACGCATATATATAGTTAGGGATAGGAAAATCACGCCAATGGCCCTTGAGCGCCAGGTGTTGGCTGGAACCCCCGTTGAGGCAGCTTTCCGTATAATGTTTCCAAGTCTGCGGGGATACGTGGTCGCTTCAAACACTCCCTCCCCTGTGTCCGTTCACTTATTTTTGTGTACTAAGGCACGCGCCACCCGTCGCATCTGCGTTAAAATGCTCAAACCGAGCCCTGCGTCATACATATAATCATATTTAGAATTATTTTTGTCTCTTTCACTACATTTTTCCCCCAGACGGATGAATACTAATTAATTAACACAAAATACTTTTTCTTAAGTATAAAAATGAAAAAAAAGCAATTTTTAGTTACACTCTCATCACAATTATTAGGAAGATACATATACCATACATATACCTACTGGATATTGTAACAAAAAAAAATTAATATAGAAAATATTTTTAATTTATAATTCAAAATTTATAATTTTTCATTTTATTTTATTATTATTTATTCATTATTTATTATTATTTATTCATTATTTATTATTATTTATTAATTATTTATTATTATTTATTCATTATTTATTATTATTTATTCTTTATTTATTCATTATTTATTCATATTAAGATGTTTTAAAAATATTTTCATTTACAGCGCACAAGAAAAAATTGCGTTTCAACAGTCCCATATGGTCTAGTGGCTAGGATACCTGGCTTTCACCCAGGAGGCTCGGGTTCGATTCCCGGTATGGGAAATTTTTTTTATTTTTTATCGGAATTTTATTTATTTATTTACGATTTTTTAATTTTTTATAACATTTTTTTAAAATTCATTTTTCTTTCTCTTCTTTCTATGCCGAAATAGCAAGTAACCTTATGGTAAGCTTACTGTAAACTTGCCGTATGTTACTAAGATTGCAACGCAGGGTTACAGTAAGGTTACTATTAGATTAAAATTACTCACTTGTGGTAAGGTTGCCGTATGTTTGACACAATGTCGGTAAGATTGCCATGAGGTTATTGCAAGGTTGACAAAAGGTTACTGTAAGCTTGCCGTAAGGTTACAAAAATTGCTTGTGTTATGAAACTTGCCGTGTGTAAATACATCAAAAAAGTTGGGTTATATTACCATAAATGAGGTTATATTTAAGCGGTTCTCGTAGTTTTTCTCAAAATTTTTTAGAAAAATGCTGTCACAAACTAATTATAATGAAATAAAATTCCAAACTGTATTTGAAAAGATTTTTTATTTCACAAAAATCAGTTTTTTCAATCATAGTTTTTATTACAAAAAATATAATATATATATATGTATATAAACTGTTACCACTTAACTTCTTGAATTTTGCTTTCCATCTGAAATAAAATGGGTAGTGAAACTAACAATTACCTAACCTTACAATTTAGCCTGCGCGTTCGGATTGTAAATATACAATAAGCAACTTGTTTCTTTAAGCCCTAAGCACAATAGAATCTTTAACCGGAACCGCAATCGTAACCGTAAGAATTAGTTAAAGAAGGATAAACAATATACATATCCTTCTTTAATAACTCATTCTTACATTAAAATGTACACTTAGTACGTCGGACGTGAAGCAAATAATTTCTCACTATAAGTAAAATCACAAAATCTGAGTGAAATAAAATTATAGGACGTCATAAAGTTTTACAAAGTTGTGTAGAATTACACTTGCAGGTTATATCACCACGTGTATAGCTATACGTAAATTTACCACATCAGACGTTGTAGTTACTGCGAGTTGCCAGAAGAGGGCAGAAGCATGCAGCGAGCACAATAGACCAGCTGTCTTTCGATCTCACCTAACCTAGAAATTTCATTTCTTTATCCAACGCCGTTAATGTATTTATACTCAAACTTTCTAATGATTTCAATCAATTGTTTGTTAATCATTAGCAATAATTAGCACGAAAATTTTTGATGTTTTAAGAAATAAATAACATTATTCTATATACAAATTAAATTATTATGAGGTTATTATGACAAATTAGTGTGTTAATTTTAGAAGTTAATCAAATATATTTGAGGAGTAAGTTTTCAAAACCTGATAAATCCAAATTTCGTCATTTCGAGAAATATTTAATAACAAATGACAATTCTCACATAACCATTAAACTTATCTTTAATGTAGAAAAAATGTAATAAATTATTCATTTTTTAATATTTTTTCTATTTAAAATGCTATGTTTGTCATTAAATTTTATTATAATCGGGAGTTTGAAGGTTTTAATAATTTTTTCTAATAAAAAGATAGAAAATTATAAAAATCATCAAGGTTAGGCCAAAATATTTTGCCGAATTTTTAAACTGAAAATTATTAATAAATATTTTTTCTTAAATTGAACAGTGATAAACGGATTTCTAAAGATTTTAATTGAAAGGTTTCAGATATAATCATTAATGTCATTGTCAAAAAGAATAAATTTTTTTTAAGAATTTAAAAACCCATGCCAGGTGACAATTTATAGGTTATGGTCCAAACTTTGGCATTTAAACTTTTAATCGTTCTTTTATTTCAAAAATACAAAAGTAATAACACAGAGCAAAATTTGATTTAATATGTGCAGTCAATCAAAAATATAGGTTTGAATTAATTTTATAACAAACATAATTTTTACGTTGATTCAAATTTATAATGAATAAAATAATTGGAATTCGTACAAAAAATGGAAATTTCTAATTCTTTTCAATTTTTTCGCATTTCTTAGTCGAGATAAGAATTTTATTATGTAAAATTAACTCGCCCGTGTGTTCTAAGACCCAAGGGGATATAGAAATCGTTATTCATTTATATATAGGTAAATACATTTATAGGAATTAGGAAATGGAGAAAGAATTTATTTAAATAAACGCAAGTAATGAGTACATATGTGCAATCGTATATAGAAATTTTCCAATGAGCAGGAAGGCGAAAATTCTCACAACCAGTGCAACTATATAGAAGCAAGTTCGTTGTCACTGTTCTGCAGGTTTTTAGAAATGCAGGTACATATACGGGTTCTGTTTGCCTTTTATACATACCACATAGAAATATAAATAATGCGCGCTCTCTCTCTCTCTCTTCTTCTCTCTAGTTCTCGACTTCGTTGATTTTATTATTTTCAGAGCAGAATGCATTCAAAGAGAGAGAGAGAGACCCCTATTGTCGGACAAATAAGGGACAGCTGTAGTAAACCGTTAACTACTCACACTTACACATATGCATATAGAAGCAAACACAATGAATACCTATATATGTAATAATTTTTCATATTTGTATTTTTTTATTGATTTTCGATTTTATTTTATGTTGAATTTTTATTTTTTTAAAATATGTTTCATTTTTTTGAGCCATAACATTTTTTTAACTTTTAAATAATGAATCATCAATTTTTAAAAAACACATCTCTTCAAGCCTGACTCAATAAGTATGTATATATATATATATATATATATATATATATATATATATATATATATATATATATATATATATATATATATATATATAATATTTATATGACTTATTCGACATATTTCAAAAAACTATTTTTATAAATTATTATAAAGTTTTGAAGTAATTTTTAAAAAATTGAATAATTGAAATTATTTAACTTATTGTAGATATTAAAAATAACTCACTTATTAAAAAAAGGGTTTTATTACACTAAAAAAAAAATTTCTTTGATTCAAATAACCGATTATTTGTCTATAATCAAATAAATATTTACTTGAATCAAATAATTTATATTTGAATCAATTAATTAGTATTTGCTTCAAATACTGAAATATTTTATTCAAATACAATTTATTTAATTTAATTTATTTATTTAATTTACAATTTAATTTATTTATTTAAATTATTTGATTCAAGTAAATATTTATTTGATTATAGATAAATAATCGGTTATTTGAATCAAATGAAATTTTTTTTCTGTGTATATAAAAGTTTTAAAGAATTATTATAATTGGAAATAATTTAATTCTCAAAAATTAAGGTTTTAAAAATCTTGAAATAAAAATTTAATAAGGAAAATAAATACCTGGAAACTTATAAGCATTAAAATAATTTTTCATTAAGTTTATAAAATTATTATAAAAAATTACATAAATTTATATAAAATTATATAAAAATCTTTGTAAAAATTTTTAACTATTTTCAATCACGTTTTTCAATAAAAATTCAAATAACTAATTGTGACGCGATCTGAAGAAAGGGACCTTATAGAAGCAAAAAATTATAGGTTATGTTTGCAATTTTCGAAATGAAAATACAAAAAAATGTTCAACTGTCAATGAAAATCATTAATGTTTAAGTTTTCATTATAACTGAAATATTTAATAAATACTGATTTTAATTTGCAAAAAATAAAAAGAAACTTTTAATCAACAAAAAAGTAGCACTAACATAACCTTAAAGTGATTTGCTTCTAAGGTCCCTTTCTTCAGATCGCGTCACCTATAGATAAACAAAAAATAATTACATAAGTTTCATTTTAAACCATTTTTTTTAGAAATACTATAAAATTTTTTAAGAGATGAGTAATTTTTTAAAGTTTTATAATATATAGGAATTATTTATTTTTAATGAAAATAATTCTTGAAAAGATTTATTAGCCACTTTTTTTAATTATTTGCGTACAATTTGTTAAAAAACTTTAATATTTTCTATAAAAAATTACTTTACAATGTTTTTTTAAGAAACTAATTTTTGTAGTTTTTTATCGTAAATTTCTAAAATTCAATTATTTTGAAAAAAAATGAATAATTAAAAAAAAAAATTTTTTAGATTCTTTTTCATAGATTATTATTATTAAATTTTGAAGAAAACATTATATATTTTTATTATTTTATTAAAATTCTTAAATAAAACTTGATGTTATTTGAATATTTTCAAAAAACAAATATTTTTTTTTATAAAACTAATAATTCTTATTGGAGTTTCTTAACATATAAATTTTTAAAATTCATAATTATCTTAAAAATTATTAAAAATACTTGAATTAGAGAAGAATCGTATATAATTGTTCAAAATTTTATAGAAAATAATTAAATTGAAAGAGTTTTATTACAAAAGAAATAAAAATAATTTAAAAATTTATTTTTAAATTCTTTTTCATAGAATTATTATTATTAAATTTTGGAGAAAACATTATATATTTTTATTATTTTATTAAAATTCTTAAATAAAACTTGATGTTATTTGAATATTTTCAAAAAACAAATATTTTTTTTATAAAACTAATAATTCTTACTGGAGTTTCTTAACATATAAATTTTTAAAATTCATAATTATCTTAAAAATTATTAAAAATACTTGAATTAGAGAAGAATCGTATATAACTGTTTAAAATTTTATAGAAAAAAAATTAAATTGAAAGAGTTTTATTACAAAAGAAATAAAAATAATTTAAAAAATTTTTTTTAAATTCTTTTTTATAGAATTATTATTATTATTATTAAATTTTGGAGGAAACATTATATATTTTTATTATTTTATTAAAATTCTTAAATAAAACTTGATGTTATTTGAATATTTTCAAAAAACAAATATTTAAAAAAATATATGTAATTCTTATTGGAGTTTCTTAACATATAAATTTTTAAAATTCATAATTATCTTAAAAATGATTAAAAATTATTAAAAATAATTGATTTAGAGAAGAATCTTATAGTTCAAAATTCTATAGAAAATTAATAGTTAAACATATTGAAAGAGTTTTAATATATAAGAAATAAAAATAATTAAAATTAAATTTAAAAAAACTTTTTTAACAGTTTTAAAAAGAATAAAATTTCAAATAAAAATTTTTGAATATCTTAATTTTCATTATGTATATTAATTAAAAATTCAAAAGAACTTATAATACACTTGAAAAATAGTAAAATATGAAAAATATTAAAATAGAGTTCATTTTTTAAAAAAAGTTGAATTTTTGAAAATACATTATTTATTTCAAAAAACTTTTGAAATCGACTATATTATTGAATTAAAAACAATTAAAATTTTAGATAAATAGGTGAATATTCGTTTTTTTTAATTAAACACTGAAAGATTTTCCTTTAAATTATAAACAATATAATTTATTTTTAAAAAAATCTAGTTAAGATTCTAGAAAATAATTTAATTTTGAATATTGTAGTAATTTAAAAAAAAATTTTTTTTAATTCAAAAGGTTGCAATAACAAATTTTTTAAATAAATTTTTTGCAAATAAATTTTAAAATTTGCAAAAATTTTTTTTTTATTTTAAAATCAAAAGTTATACTTTAAAAACGCAACTTTTTAACTCTTATTGAACTTTTTTTGTCAATGTTAACCAAAGTTTTAAAATATTTAAAAAAAACTATTTTTTTAAATAATTCATTTAAATTATTATTATTATTATTATTATTATTATTATTATTATTATTATTATTATTATTAGTTATTATTATTATTATTTTATTTATTCATTCATTTTTACATTTAAATAAATATTACTTTCAAATAGAAAATAAATTTAAAAAAATATAATCATAAATAAAGAAAAATATTTTAATTAGTAAATAATTATAGCAAAAACAATAAAAAATTGTAAAAAATTTTAACAATAAAATAAAAAAAAATATGATAAAATATATTTTTTTTTATTATTTAAATTTTTGTTTATCAGGTTTTGTTTTAGTATTCGTAAATAATTTTAATAAGTAATTCTTTGTATAAGATTTCCCTATTTTTAGTTATTAAATTTTAAATTGTTATTATTTTTTATAACTTTAATTGAAATTTTTTTACTATAAAATTTAACTCACACGACAAATTTCCTTATAAGGAAATTAAATTCGGAGCCAGTGATGTCACGTGACATCGACTAAAGCGCCAAAAGACATGAGACGGCGACTCGATCAACTTCAATAAGTGACGACTTTCGCTTCACGATAATTTTTTGTGTGGTGAAAAATTGTTCATTTTGTAAAAAGTGCCCGGTTTATATTTATTTATAATAATAATAATTGAACTGTAAATCTTCAAAAGATTGAAAATGGTGAGTATTTATTTTTACTGTTATATTTCAATATTTAAATCTTAATGTGCGAAAGATTCGTTTAATTCCTCTTTGAATTGAAATTTGTTTGTGGATCGTGAATTTTCGTCGCTTTTTTTTACAATGACACACGTGCTTGCTTGTCTTTTATTTCTAAATAATAAAAGGGAAAATAATTATTTTCATTGAAAATATAGATTAAGCGTTGATGATAATTTTTCTTTTTTGTCATATGTTCGATCATTCTTTTTAGGGTTAAAATAAATTTCACATTTTGGAGCATTCTCATTTATTTTGAGGTTGGTTATGTGAATTTCGATGGAAGAAATAATTTTTTTTTGGTTTTTTCTCAGAAAATTGAATTGCAAAAATGTTGTTTCAAGATAAAAATGTTTTTTTTGTTTAAAAAAACTTTCTTGTCAAATTTTTCTTTTGTTACCGTTTTTTTTGCAATTTAAATTATAAATTATATTATCAATTTTCCTGTCACTAATTCAACTTTTAGTTAATTTATTAATATGGCAAAAAGTATTTTGCATTTTTTTCACTTTACAATTTGTTCGTGCAAAAATTTGTTGAAATCTTTTATAATTGCTCTACAACATAACCTCAAAAATGAGCCTTGAGATTTTTAAGTTCGCATAAAATTTAGTGTTGCGAATCTTTGGAATATTAAATAAATTTTATTTATTTTATTTTATTTACATTAAAGTCTTGAATTTTAACGTTTTTCGTAATTTTAAAATTGTTTTTTGAAAGTAAATTCAATTAAAAATTATTTTTTTACAGTTTTTCAACTGCAAATTTTAAGTTTAAAAAAAATGTATTTATTACGATTGTTAAAAAAATTAATTACGTTAATTAGCCGATTTAGTTAATTATTACTAGTTTACTGAAGTAACAACATTTTTTATTTTAAAAAATGATCAAAGTTTTAAACATTTTAACAAAAATCACATTTTTAAATTATTCTGCATAATTATTTTCTAAAAAATTCTCTAAACGTATATTCAAAGTAAATTAAAGTAAATATTGTTTTTAAATTTAAAATAACATTTTTTTAACTTTCGAATTAAAAATTAAGTTTTTAATTTTCAATTTTTCTTTAAAATGTTCTAAAAACGTATACAAAAGAAAAGTGAAAATGTTTATTTATTTAAACAATGAACAATTTTTTACTTTTCCAAAAAATTTTCAAAATTCGTACAAAAAAAAAAATTTTTTAATTTCATTTTTGTTCTAAAATTCACTAAAAAGTGTAAAAAGTGAATTGAATTTATTTGTTGAAAAAAATAAAAAATACACTTTTTAAAAAAATATTTCAATTAAATATTATATATTATAAAAAAATAATTAAATTTAGAAAAATGAACAAATTTAAAAAAAAATTAAAATAAAAATTAAAATTAAATTATTTGAGTGATTGAAATTTTGTAAAAATTTTATTGAAAGAAATTTTTTTAAAAAATATTTTAAAACAATTTTTCGATTATCAACTTTTGATGAATTTTAATTGTTAATTTTGAAAATAATTTCATTCTCATAATGAAAAATCTTCAAGTGTACATTAAAAAATTAAAATTAATGAAAATTAATTGCTATAAGAATTATATTTAAACATTTTTTTGAAAAAAAGTACTAATTCTTAGAATTTTTTCATTCCCATTTTTTAAAAATTCAATACTTTCGAAATTATAAAATTTTCGTAATATTTTAGTTTTAGGTGAACTTTTTTTAAAAACAATTTAATTTTTAACGACATTTATAAGAAAAATATTAAAAATCAATTGGTTTTTAAAAATAATTTTTAAAAAGTAATTGAGCCGGAGAATAATTTTAGTTAAAGTTTCTAATAATTGAATTGGAATTTTAATAATAGTTTTTGTGTTTTTCTTTATGACCAGAAAAAATAATTCATGGTTTTTAATTAAAATTCTTTAAAAAAATTAATTTTTTTTCTTAAATTAAATTTTTTTAAAACAAATTCAACTATTTTCGTAAATATTTATTTTAATATTTATAAAAAAAACTAATTCTTGGTATTATTTTTATCACAATTTTTTAAGACTCAATTATCTTCGAACAAAGTAAATGAATAGTTTTAAATATTAACTTTTTTTAATTTATTAAAATTTCGGCGAATTCATGTTTATTTTTATAATTATAATCCTTAAAAATTTTGATTATTGTTTATTTTTCAAAAATAATTTCATTTTACAAATTTTTCTATTATAATTTTTTGAAAATATTTCACCTTGATAAATTTTATACAGTTCCAATTATTATAAAAAATCGAATTTTAGTATTTGAAAAGAGAGATTTAAGTAATTGAATTCTTGACGAACTTTGGGATAATTTTCAAAAAATAATTGAGTTAGAAATGGAGTTTAATTTTCAATTTTAGAAAATAATTGATTTTTGAAAAGTTATAGTTAAAGAGTTAAGAAATTATTTAATTATTAAATTTTTAAATTTTGAATTTAAAAATGAAAAATTTTTAAAATTATTAAATTTAAAATTTAATAATGAAAACAATTTTCATTTGTTAAACTCAATTTCTAAAACTCAATTAAAAAAAACTCAATTTAAAAAAACTAAAAACTAAACTAAATTAAAAATAAATAATTAATAATAATAATTAATAATAATTAATAATAATTATTATTAATAATAATTAATAATTAATATAATATTTTAAACTCAATTTCTTTTTTGAATTTTGAAAAGTTATAGTTAAAGAGTTTAGAAATGATTTAATTATTAAATTTAAAAATTTTGTATTTAAAAATGAAAAATTTTTTAAATTATTAAATTTTAAATTTAATAATGAAAAATGAAAAATGAAAAACTTTAAAAATTATTAAATCTTAAATTTAATAATGAATATTTTTTTAAATTATTAAATTTTAAATTTAATAATGAAAAATGAAAAATGAAAAACTTTAAAAATTATTAAAATTTAAAAATAATAATGAAAATTTTTTTAAATTATTAAATTTTAAATTTAATAGTGAGAAATTTTAAAAATAATTAAATTTTAGGTTTTAAGTTGAAATTTTTTAAATATTTTATTTTCCGTGCGAAAAACAAATGATAAGTATTTAAATATTTATACAATTGTTAATTTTTTCTCCTTCTTTTCAGGTTTCGTTAAATCCTGTAAGGATTTTGAAAACGAATGCCGAGGAGGAGAAGGCAGAAACGGCGCGTCTCGATTTATTCGTGGGCGCAATTGCAATTGGCGATCTTGTAAAATCGACTCTGGGCCCAAAAGGAATGGACAAAATTTTAGTTGCCCACGGCCGTACAGCTGGCGATGTTCAAGTGACCAACGATGGGGCAACAATTTTGAAAAACGTCGGCGTCGATAATCCAGCAGCGAAAATTCTCGTCGACATGTCCCGCGTTCAGGACGATGAAGTTGGCGACGGAACAACTTCCGTTACCGTTCTCGGTAGAAAACAATTTTTTTTCGTTTAATATATTTTATATTTTACATACTTTCCTATTTTATGTTTCATATATTTTCACATTTTACATGTTTTACAATTTATAAATTTCCAAATTCTATATATTTTATGTTTTACATTTTTTCGAACGTTACTTTTATGAAAAATTTTTATCTATAATGAACTAAAAACAATGTTCAAATTTCCAATAACAATCAATTAATTAATTTTCTTCTTCGTCTTCTTGTTTTCTTTAATCAGCTTCGGAATTTTTGCGCGAGGCGGAAAAATTGATTGATCAAAAAATCCATCCGCAAACGATTATCGCTGGTTGGCGAATGGCAGTCGATGTTGCGCGCACTGCACTTCAAAATGCAGCCTCTGACAATTCAGCGGATCCGGAACGTTTTCGCGAGGACCTAATGAACATTGCACGAACAACATTGAGTTCAAAAATTCTCTCCCATCATAAGGAGCATTTCAGTAAATTGGCCGTTGACGCTGTCACCCGACTCAAGGGCTCGGGAAATCTTTCGGCGATACAAATTATCAAGAAACGCGGCGCAACACTCGCCGATTCGTTTCTTGACGAGGGATTTTTATTGGACAAAAAGCCCGGCGTTCATCAACCGCAAAAAATAACTGACGCCAAGATTCTCATTGCCAACACTCCTATGGATACCGATAAAATTAAGGTACAATTTAGGAGAAAAAAAAAAGAAAAGAAAAAATTCAACAAAGAGACAAAAATATTTTTGAAATAATAACTAATTTTTGTCTTTTTAAATAAATGCAACTATAATAATAATAATTTTATTATAATAATAAATATTATAATATATTACAATAATATATAATAATAATAATAATTTTATTATAATAATATATATTATAATATATTATAATAATGTATAATAATAATAATAATAATAATAATAATACACATTTTTCAGGTTTTCGGCTCGAGGGTTCGAGTTGATTCAATGGCGAAAATTGCTGAATTGGAAGTAGCTGAGAAGGAGAAAATGAAGGTAAAAAAACTGTATGGAATATGTTTTTTTGACAAATTTATCCAAATAATACAAAATTATTAAAAAAGAAAATAAATAATAAAACGTTAAAGATGTTTTTTCATACAGTTGATATTGAGAAACTAAATAAATAACTAACTAAATATTGAGAACTGTAAAACTCAATTTAGAAATGAAGCAAAATTACTAAAGACACGAAAAATTTTAATAAGACAATAATTAAGTTCAGGATTGCCACGCAACCTGGAAACCTGAAAACGTGGAAATGTCAGGGAATTTTATTAAAAAAACCTTGAAATATCAGGAAATTTTATAAAAATTGTAAAAACCTTGTAAAGTCAGGGAATTTTGATCGAAATCCAGGAAAGTTGTTGTTTTCTAATTGTATTTATTCTTGAAATGTAATTTTACTAAAAATATTTTTAAAAAATTCAATTTTAAACGAATTTTTTCATAATTAGATAAACTTGAAAATATCTTCATTTCAAATTTTGCAAAATTTCTATTTTAAATGAATTTCATTAAAAAAATTTAAAAACCTTAATAACTAAAATTCTTGTAAAATTATTTAAATTTGTTAATATATATTTGATTATTAAAACTAACGGGTTTATAGAAGAATTTTAGTTAAAAACACTAAAACAAATGGAAATATTAAAGTAAATATGTATATTATTGGAGAAATTCAATTATTTTTTTAAAAAAAGTAAAATTCTTCTCAGAAAATCAGTTAATTTTTTTATCTTCTATTATTAATTCTTTAAAGAATTAAATTATTTTCAAAAATTTTAATGAAATTCTTTTATGACAATTCAATTTTTTTTCATAATAATTTTAATAAAAGTCTTCGTTGAAATTTGATTGATTTCAAAAATTCTTCAAAATTCAATTATTTTCAATGTTTGCTATTTTCGTAAAATTTTATAAAACGATTCAATTATTTAAACGAAAAGTTTAATAACATTAGTCTGGAGAATTCAATTATTTTCATACGTAAAACAATTCTTCGCAAAAATCTAATTATTTTTTAAAATTTACAAAAATTCTTGTCAATATTTAAATTACCTTCATAAATAATAAAATTCTTCTCTGAAATTCAATTATTTTAAAAAATTAATAACGGAATTAAATAATAATAAAAAAATAATAATATTGTAAATAACGGAATTAATCTCTAAAATTCAATACTATCAAATATTTTAATAAATTTCAATTATCTTTCTAACTAATAAAATCCTTGGCTAAAAAACAATTATTTTCAAACATTTATAAAAAGTTTTTGTTAAAATTTTAATTATCTTTATGAATTAAAAAGTATCTCTAAAATTAAATTATTTTCAAAAATTTTAATAAATTTCAATTATCTTTATAAATAATAAAATTCTTCTATAAAATTCAATAATTTTTAATTATCTTTATACATAATAAAATTCTTCTCTGAAGATTAATTATTTGCGAAAATTTTTATTAAATAAATAAAAATTAAAAAAATTAAAATTAAATAAAAATTTATTAAATAAATAATCAAATTCTTCACCAAAATTCAATTATTTTTCTATATTTTATTATTTATTCTTTAAAGAATTAAATTATTTCCAAAAATTTTAATGAAATTCTTTTATAATAACAATTAAATCTTTTTGAAAATAATTTTAATAAAAGTCTTCATAGGAATTTAATTGATTTCAAAAATTTTTCAAAATTCATTTATTTTCTATGTTTGCTATTTTCATAAAATTTTACAAAACAATTTAATTATTTAAACCAAAAGTTTAATAAAATCAGTCTGAAGAATTAAATTATTTTCACACGCAATATAATTCTTTGCAAAAATTCAATTATTTTTGAAAATTTACAAAAATTCTTGTAAAAATTTAAATTGTCTTTACAAATAATAAAGTTTTTCTCCGAAATTTAATTATTTTTTATATGTAAAATTTTCTTGAAATTTGTCAAAAAATGAAGTTATTGTTAAATTTTGTGCTTAATTTGTCTCTTGGCAATAAATAATAGTATTATTAATAATAATAATAATAATAATAATAATAATAATAATAATAATAATAATAATAATAATAATAATAATAATTCAACTTTGATAAAGTTTTTCACGAAAATTCAATTTTAAGAAACCACGAAGTAGTGAAACATTCAATTATTCAATAAATTGTTTATTTTTATAGTTAAAGTATTGATTTCTTGTAGAATTTTCAAATAAATATTGAATTAAAAATAAATTTCAGAAAAAATTTTTGATTATAATTGAATATCATATTCAGAAATATTTATTTATTTGAAAATTCTACAAGAATTCATGTATTTAGCTCTAAAAAAAACATTTTATTAAATATTTGAACTTTTTTTCAAAATTAAATTGTCCTGAAAAATTTTATCAAGAAATTTTTTAATAATAATTAAATTCTTTTAAACATTTTTAATAAAATTTTTGAAAATCATTGAATTTTTCGAGAAATTTGAATAACATTTTGTATATAATAAATAATTGAAATTTTCACAAGAATTTTATTGAAATTTTTGAAAATAATTGAATTTGGAAAAAAATTTAATTTATAAAGATTATTGAAATTTTTGACCCGAATTTTTGGCACTTTTGGAACTTGATTGGATTTTTGCGAAGAATTATGTTATACTTTTAAAAATAATCGAATTCATGAGTTTTCGAATTATTTTCTAATTAATAATTTAATGAATGTAGTTTTAAAAACCAGGAAAAATTCCGTTTTTTAACCGGAAAAAGTTGGGGAATTTAAAAAGGTTAAGAGCGTGGCAACCCTGGTAAGTGAATGAAATTTTTAAAAAATAAATATTATGTTATAATTTTCTTGTTTCAGGATAAAGTAGAAAAGATTCTGAAGCACGGTTGCAATGTATTTATAAATCGACAACTGATTTACAATTATCCGGAGCAATTGTTTGCCGACGCCGGTGTTATGGCGATTGAACACGCTGATTTCGATGGAATTGAGCGTCTCGCTCTCGTGACTGGCGGCGAAATTGTCAGCACTTTTGACAATCCTGAATTGGTGTCACTTGGCAAATGCAAAACAATCGAACAGGTATTAATCGGGATTTTTATACAAAACCGGGAATTTTTTCACCAAAATTAAAAAAAGTTTTATTATTTTAATTTGTATTTTAAAAAAACTACTTTTTATTTCAATTTTTATAGATATTTATATTCTTTTCTCTAACTTTGAATTAGTTAAAAAAAATTAATTTGATAGTAAAAGTCAGGCACTAATTCAAACAGATTATGTAAATAAATTTTTTAAAATTATGGAGTTAAAAGAAATATTGCGAAATTCGACTGAAAATATGTTATTGAATTTGTTAAAGAATTTCTTTAGAAACTTTTTAACAAATAAAATTTTCAAAGTGTTTTAATTTAATAATTAATTGGATTTTATACTCACATTTTAATGAATTCATATTTCTTAGTGCGAAGATTAATAATTCAAATTTTTATTAGTTAGTTTAAAAAAAACGATATGCACTTCAAATTTTTTATTAAAATTGAATTCACGCAATTTTTTTTTAATTCTGAAAAATAAAATTGTTAATTTTTCAATTCCATTGTTTCAAGATAATTTAATTTTTCTAAACTAATAATTGAAAATTTTTGAAATAATTGAAATTTCTTTACTTTTTCTTTAAAATAATTTAATTCTTTGAAAGAATTTTAATTTAAATTTTTCGAAAATAATGTTAGTTGTCATAATTATAATTTTATTTTTAAAATATAAAATCCCTCTTAAAGTTTTAAATCAATTTTTTGCTTCTAAAAATTATATTATTCTATTATTATTCAATAGTTATAATTGTGGAACTTCTCTTAAATTTTTACAATTTCACATTTCTGAATGTTCAAATAAATTATATTTATCATTTCTTAAGCAAATTTAATGTTTATTACTTATTAAGTAAATAATTAATTATCACAGCTTTTTTTTAAATTGTAATAAAACTCTGCATAGGAATTAAATTATTTTCATAAATAATATCATTCTTTCGAAGGATTTTAATTAGTTTTGTAAATAGCAAAATCCTTTGCAGAAATTCAATTATTATCAATAGAATTGTAATAAACTTGAAAAAGACAATTTCCAATTATAATTATAGAAAGACAAGATTATTTTTAAAAAAATGAAAAAATTATTTTCCAAATTTTCAATTAAAATTATTATTTATTTATGTTTGAAATCAAATTTAAATTTAAATTTTACGAGAAAAGAAATACGGGAAAAAATTAGACCATAACCGGGAAAAATCGGGAAATTACCGAGAATTTTGTTGAATGAAAATAGTAGACACCGTGATTTGAGAAGTCTCAATGTTGTGAATAAAAAAACGTTAATTATTTTTCCACAGGTGATGATTGGTGAAGATACACTTTTGAGATTTTCGGGCGTTCCATTGGGAGAAGCTTGCACAGTGGTGATTAGAGGTGCAACTCAGCAAATTCTCGATGAAGCGGATCGTTCATTGCACGATGCACTTTGCGTTCTTGCGGCGACAGTTCAAGAATCGAGAATTGTTTACGGCGGTGGCTGCAGTGAAATGGTGATGGCCTGCGCAGTTATGCGAGCAGCTGCAGCAACGCCGGGAAAAGAAGCTGTTGCAATGGAAGCATTCGCAAGAGCTTTGGCCCAATTGCCAACTGTTATTGCCGATAATGCCGGTTTTGATTCCGCACAATTGGTCAGCGAACTTAGAGCCGCTCACAATTCCGGAGGTTGCACCATGGGCCTAAGTAGGTTTTAGAAAATTCAACTAATTTACCCTTTCTTTCCCTCTAATTATGCTTTTTCTTATTTTTCTCCTTCTTCCTATTTTGTTCTACTTCTTCTTTCTATTTTGTTCTTCTTTCTATTTTTTTAGTTCAGTTTGTTTACTGACTGGAAAAAACCAAAAACAAAAATGTTATTTCACACAACATTTTTCTTTAAATAAAATAATTTTTTTGGAGAATTTTTTGGAATTTATTATTGAAGGTAATTTAATTCCTCTTTCGTTCTCTTTTTGCAGACATGGAAAGAGGTGAAATTGGCTGCATGAAGAAACTCGGCGTCACTGAATCGTGGGCAGTGAAAAGACAAGTTCTATTGAGCGCAAGCGAAGCGGCAGAAATGATTCTTCGAGTTGATAATATTATGCGCGCTGCGCCCAGAAAACGCGTCAAGGATCGTGGACATTGCTAAAGAAAAATGAAATGTTTCTCTACACATTCAATTTCCATTTTAATTTGCATTTTTTCGCATCTGCTTTTTTCTTTCACATTTTTTTTTGTTTCGTATTTTTTAATCAAAAAACAAAAAATAAGTATAAGCTTTAATGCTCGTTGAAATTGATTAAATACTGTTTTGAAACATTTCACTTTGGTGAGATATTTTCAATCAAAATACTGTGTTCAAGCTTTGACTCGAACATTTTATTCTGGAGGAAAGATCTTAAGGGGGGAAGAAGGAGAAGAAGGAGAAGAAGAAAAAGAAGAAGAAGAAGAAGAAGATGATGATGACGATGATGATGAAGAGAATTAAAAATATAACAATTAAGATCCCTCACCAAGGCGGAATATAGTCAGATTTTTTCAATAAGCGTCTCTTTTTTATAACAAAAGGAAAAAAACATTTAACATTAATAAATACTTGTACCGTTAAATTCTTATTATAATTACCACACTTTTTTCTCTCCTATTTTCATAATTAAAAAGAACGGCGAATTTATGAAGTAAATTAATTTTGGATTAATAATAACAGAGTTGCCACATGTTAATGAAGTCACGAACTTTTATTAAAGGTATTAAAAAAAATCAAATGTTTAAAGTTCAAAAGGAATTTTCTAATTTTTTGGTCTTTTTCCTTTTTCTCATAGACTATGAATTGGATTTATAGAAGTATTTTAATTAAAAACACTTAAAAATAATTAGTTTTGGAAAAAGAAACAATTTTTCACATAAATTCAATTATGTTCGAAAATTTAAAGAAAATACTCCTTTTTAAATTTCAATTATCTTTATAAATAATAAAATTCTCCGAAATTTAATGCATTTTCAAAAGTTTTTATCAAATCTTGTCAAAATTTCAATTATCTTTATAAATAATAAAACAAGACCTCTATAAAATTCTACTATTAAATTTAATTAATTTAAAAAATTTTTTTAAAAATTCTTGAGAAAATTTTATTTATTTAAAAAAATTTATCATAAAGAATATAATTATTTTAATTATTGTCAAAATTTCAATTTTTTTTTATTAAAAATAACATTTTTCCACTAAATTTAATTATTTTAAAAATATTTTCAAAATTATTTTCAATGTAATAAAATTCTTGGCTAAACTTCAATTATACTTTTGAAAAAATTTTTTCTCAATTTAATAATTTCCAATATCTAGTATTTTAATAAAAAATTTTCAGAAGAATTCAATTAACTTTAAAAAATTGTAATAAGCATTTACGCAAAAATTTATTTATTTTCAGAGATAATAAAAATTTCATAAGAATTCAATTATTTCAAAAAAAAAAAAAATTTTCGGGGATTCAATTATTGAAAATACATTTTCATTTGATATTTCCGCAAAAAAATGTATAATTTAAAAGAGTTTTTATAAAATACTATTTTAATAAAATTCTATATGAGAATTAAATTATTTTAAAATAGAATTTAAATCAAATTCGTCGAAAAAAATGGTAAGAATTCAATTATTGTCATAAATAATACAATTTTGCACATAAAATTAAATTATTTGAAATCTACAACTTTTATAAAATTTTTCCAACAAACTTAATTATTTATTTTTATAAATAATAAAAATTTTATAAGAATTCAATTATTAGTTGAAAATAAAAATTTTTTTCAGAGATTCAATTATTCAAAATACGCAATTTTCATTTGATTTTTCCGTAGAAAATCCATCATTTAAAAGAGTTTTTATAAAAAACTGAGCGAAATTCAATTATTTTCATAAATTTTAATGCAATTAAAAATTAATTTTATTACAACAAAATTTTTCGGGGGTTTAATTATTAAAAATACATTTTCATTTGATATTTCCGCAAAAAAATCTATCATTTAAAAGAGTTTTTATAAAATACCAATTTAATAAAATTCTATATGAGAATTAAGTTATTTTTAATAGAATTTAAATCAAATTCGTCGAAAAAAATGGTAAGAATTAAAAGAGTTTTTATAAAATACCAATTTAATAAAATTCTATATGAGAATTAAGTTATTTTTAATAGAATTTAAATCAAATTCGTCGAAAAAAATTTTAAGAATATTGAATTCTTACAATTTTTCCAATTAAAGTTTTATTATTTATGAAAATGATTGATATTTTTATAAATAATAAAAATTTCCGCTCGAGTTCAATTATTGTCATAAATAATCAAATTAAATTATTTAAAATACAATTTTTCCAAGAAATTTAATAATGAATAATAAAACTTATTGCAGAAATTCAATTATTTTTTTTTACAATTTTAAATAAATTTACCGAAAAATGTAAATATTCATAATACTATTATTAAAATTCTTCGAAATAATTGAATTATTATAAAAAATTTTTGTAAAATTCTTTATGAGAATTCACTTTAAAAGAAATATTCAATTATTGAACAAATTATTTATTTGTCTATTTAAACAATTGAATTCTCGTAGAATTTTCTAATGAGAATTAATTTAAAAATGAATTTTAGTAAAAATTTTACATAATGATTGAATGTTAAACGATTTCATTTTAGAAGTAATTGAATTTTTTTTTAAATAATTGTTTTTTATTTAATTTTATTTAAAAATTTGGAAAATAATTTAAGTAAACAAAGAATTTAAAAAATTTTTTTAAAAATAATCTTGTTTGTTTATAATTATAATTGAAAATGTTATTTTTTAATTTTATTAAAATTACATTGATAATAATTGAATTTCTGCAAAGAATTATACTATAGAATTAAATTATTGTCATAAATAATAATATTTTTCTTGTTAAATTAAATGATTTAAAATGCAATTTTCATAAAATGTTTCCAAAAAAGTCAATTATTTAAAAAAATTTTATGAAATTCATTGCAAAAATTTACTTATCCATTTAAAATTTTTTTCTTAAATTCTTCGCAGGAATTTGATTATATTTTTTAATTAATAAGATTTATAGCAGAATTTTAATTATTATATTTATACAATTTTAAATGAATTTCCCGAAAAATTCAATTATTCTTAAAACTATTATTAAAATTCTTCGAAAGAATTAAATTATTATAAATATTTTTTGTATAATTCTTTTTGAGAATTCACATTTAAGAAATATTCAATTTTTTGAATAAATTATTTACTTGTCTATTTAAATAATTGAAGTCTCGTAGAATTTTCTAGTAAGAATTAATTTAAAAATGAATTTTAGTAAAAAATTTTACATAATAATTTAATGTTAAAGGATTTCTTTTTAGATATAATTGAATTTTTTTGAATATTTATTATAAAAAAATTTATTTAATTTTTTAATAATAATAATTGATAATTTATTTAATGTTTTTATAGTAATTAATAATAATTTTAATAATATTTTTTTTGTTTTTTAATTTTTTTTTTACTTATTAGAGAATTTAATTACTTAAAAAAATTGTAATAAACTTTTACGCAAACATTTAATTATTTTCATAATTATAATAAAACTTTCATAAGAATTGAATAATTTTTGTCTAAATAAAAATTCTATCAAGGATACAATTATTCAAAATAGAATTTTTTTCATAAATTTTAATGCAAAATTCTATTCAGAAATCCAATTGTTTTCAATAAATTTTATTGAATTCTATAAAAGAATTATTTTTTTTTTCAAGCAAAAAGTTTTATGAAATTCTTCGCAAGAGAATTTAATTGTTTTTATAAATAATAAAACTTACTGCAGAATTTCAATTATTTTTTATACAATTTTAAATGAATTTCCCGAAAAATTGAATTATTCTTAAAACTATTATTAGAATTTTTTCGAAGGAATTGAAATTATTTTAAGAAATTTTTCATTAAATATCTTATCGGAATTTACTCTTCATAAGTAATGAAAATAGTAAAACTTTTTTTAATCTGGTAAAGAAATTCCCGTTTCGGTAAAAAAGAAAAATAAAAAATTTTTGTTTTTTAATTTAATATTTTTTTAAAATTAAATTCCCGACTTATTTCTAGTCTTTCCTTGCATAATAAATAATATTAAGAATATTTCAGTCTGGACTGCTCAAACTTTGGATTAATATTAATTTCAGAGTATATACGGCAAAATTTGTTGGGATTTTTTTTCGTAACAAAAAAAATATTTTTAAACGAAAAATATTTTCAGGTTCGTAATAAATTTGCGCCATGAACGTTATTGTCTTTTTTTTATACACATATAACAGTTTTCAATACAGGTTTAACATAATTAAATGCCTTAACCATGTGTCTATTATACTTTTTACTAAAAACACGTATCGTTTTACAAAATATACTAAAATTCGTATTTTTTTTTTAATATCAATACTGTGGTTCTTACGTAATTGTGAAAGAAGAGTGTAAAAAAAAGAAATCAAATAGACAGTAAATGTATAAAATTCGTCAATATTATTCGCATTCGCTATTTTTCGATGAATATATATGATGATTAAAAAAGGTAGAAAAACAAAATTTGCAATATTGTTTATGAGAAAAAAAACCCAAATGAATTTAACTGACAATCGTTTTTATAAAAATTGAAAAAAAAATTTCGGCGTTAACGCGAGAATAAAACGAGACTTTACAAAAATTGTCAAAGCAGCACCAAATTTCCCTACTACATCAGGAATTTGTTTTTTTTTATTTTCGCTTATTAAAAAGAGAAAATTCTTCCACAATGGAAATAAATGCTTTTATATCGAGGTCTTTTTTCATTTTTGTTCTATCTATACAGAAAGGTAACTTTTTTGCTTTCTTTAAATATAAATATATAAATTAAATTTGAAGAGACTATAAAATTTAGTAGGCGAAGCGCAATTTTGGATCGTAACCGAGTTTATCGAGATTCGGCGTGCAGGCGTAATTAATCATTGGCGGTGGTCCGCACATGAGGACAATGGTGTCCGACGATGGTGGGAACATGTGTTCGGATATCATTTCAGCGCTAATGTGACCGGTACTGTAATTCCAACCCTCGCTACTTGTATCGAGCGTGAACCAAAGTTTAAAGCGTTCCGAATGTTTCTTTCCAATTTCCTCGAGTTCCTTGCGCAAAAGAATGTCCTTCTCGGTTTGATTGGCGAACAATAGTGAGGCTTGTGTTTGATCCTTGGGATTCTTGATCATTGCACGAATTAATTGTAGCATTGGAGTGATTCCTGTACCACCGGCCAGCATCACGACCTGAAAATAAAATTTAATATACAATTTTTTTTTTTAAACATTTTAATTAATTTCTATTAATTTTAATTCTTAATGTCATGAATTAACAACAATTCTTAATAAATTTTTTTTTTTAATAAAAAATTTATTAAAAATTGTTGTTAATTCATGGAATTAAGAATTAAAATTAATAAAAAAAAAAAAAATTTTTTAATTTCAAATTAATTAAATTTTTTTTTTACATTTGGGACCTTTAAAAAAATACGTAACGCTATTTTTCGAATATCTGAACCACCTCCGCCTCCCTTCACCCAAAAAGAGTAACGTATTTTTTAAACACGACCTCTTTCTGTTAATTTACCAATTTGGAATAATTTTACAAATTCGATAATTAATTTTTAAAAAAGAGCTAAAAAGTAGCTTTGTGACCGAACAAAAAAATTAAATTTAATTGAAAAAATATTTAAATTACAATATTGTTATAAAGAAAACTAATTTTCAATAATTTAGCAATTTCGAAAAATTACAACTGCAATTCTTCAAAAATGCAATAATTTTTTTGTTTGAATTTTTCTAATAAAATTATTTAATAAATTAATAATTCTCTTTCAATAAAATAAATATAATAAATAATAATAATTCATTTTAAGGATTCTCATAAAGAATTATGTAAAAAATTTCTTGAAATAATTTCAATTCCTTCGAAAAAATTCTAATAATAGTTTTAAGAATAATTAAATTTTTCGGGAAATTCATTTAAAATTGTATAAAAAATAATTGAAATTCTGCAGTAAGTTTTATTATTTATAAAAACAATTAAATTCTCTTGCGAAGAATTTCATAAAACTTTTTGCTTGAAAAAAAATAATTCTTTTATAGAATTTAATCAAATTTATTGAAACCAATTGGATTTCTGAACAGAATTTTGCATTAAAATTTATGAAAAAAATTCTATTTTGAATAATTGAAATCCCTGATAGAATTTTTATTTAGACAAAAATTATTCAATTCTTATGAAATTTTTATTATAATTATGAAAATAATTAAATGTTTGCGTAAAAGTTTATTACAATTTTTTTAAGTAATTGAATTCTCTAATAAGTAAAAAAAATTAAAAAACAAAAAATTATTATTGAAATAATTAATTATTATAAAAAAATTAAATAAATTATTATTAATTATTATTAAAAAATTAAACAAATTTTTTTAAAAATAAATATTCAAAAAAATTCAATTATTTCTAAAAAGAAATCCTTTAACATTAAATTATTATGTAAAACTTTAAATAAAATTAATTTTTAAATTAATTCTTATTAGAAAATTCCACGAGAATTCAATTATTTAAATAGACAAATAAGTAATTTATTCATTTGTAGAATATTTCTTAAATGTGAATTCTCAAAAAGAATTATACAAAAAATATTTATAATAATTTAATTCTTTCGAAGAATTTTAATAATAGTTTTAAGAATAATTGAATTTTTCGGGAAATTCATTTAAAATTGTATAAATATAATAATTAAAATTCTGCTATAAGTTTTATTAATTAAAAAATATAATTAAATTCCTGCGAAGAATTTAAGAAAAAACTTTTAAATGGATAAGTAAATTTTTGCAATGAATTGCATAAAATTTTTTTAAATAATTGACTTTTTTGGAAACATTTTATGAAAATTGCATTTTAAATCATTTAATTTAACAAGAAAAATTTTATTATATTTATGACAATAATTTCATTCTATAGTAAAATTCTTTGCAGAAATTCAATTATTATCAATTTAATTTTAATAAAATTAAAAAATAACATTTTCAATTATAATTATAAGCAAACAACATTATTTTTAAAAAATTGAAAAAATTCTTTGTTTACTTAAATTATTTTCCAAATTTTCATATAAAATTATTTTAAAAACAATTGTAAAAAAATTAAATTATTTCTAAAAAGAAATCTTTTAACATTCAATCATTATATGTAAAATTTTTCTAAAATTCATTTTTAAATTAATTCTTATTAGAAAATTCTACGAGAATTTAATTGTTTAAATAGACAAATAAATAATTTATTCAATAATTGAATATTTCTTTGAAAGTGAATTCTCATAAAGAATTATACAAAAATATTTTATAATTATTCAATTTTTTCGAAGAATTTTAATAATAGTTTTATGAATAATTGCATTTTTCGGGAAATTCATTTAAAAGTGTATAAAAAATAATAGAAATTCTGCAATAAGTTTTATTATTTATAAAAATAATTAAACACACTCTTTTAAATGATGGATTTACTACGATAAAATCAAATGAAAATTGTATTTTGAATAATTGAATCCCTGAAAAATTATATTTTAAAATAATATTTGAATTCTTATAAAATTTTTATTATCCATGAAAATAATTAAACGTTGGTGTATAGGATTTTTTTTGTATCGTTATTAAATAATTTCATTCTTTTCGATAAATTTTTGAAAATAACTGAAATTATGACAAGAATTTTATAAACATTTTTATAAATAACTTAATTTCTTAGAAATTTTATTGAGGTCTCATTTTATAATTTATAAAGATAATTGAAATGAGAATTAAAAAAAATTTATTTTAACGTATTTGAATTTTTTCAAATAAATTTATAAAAAATTTTCAAATAATTCAAGTCCTATGAAAAAATGTATTATTTATGAAAATTATTATGTTTGTGTAAAATTTAATTAAATTTTTTTAATTCAATTCTTTTGGAAATTTATATATGAAAATAGTAGATATTGAAAATCATTGAATTCCAGTGAGGAATTTTTATATTTGCAAAAGTAATTGAATTGAAGTGAAGAATTTTATTATTTATGCGAATAATTAAATTCTCACAATATTTTTTTAACAAATTTAATTGAAAATAATATTCAATTCTTACATAGAATTTTATCAAAAATTTTCCAATATAATTGAATACCTACGAAGAATTGCCTTAAAAAATTGTATAAAAATTCTTTTATAAATAATTAACTTTTTTCCTAATTAAAAATTCATTGAAAAAAGTATTTTAAATAATTGAATTCCTGTAAAAATTCTATTATTTATGAAAATAATTGAATGTTTGTATAATGAATTGCATTAAACTTCTTTAAAGTAACTAAATTCTTTTGGGAAATTTTATTATTATATAAAATAATAAATATTATAGATAATTGAATTGTTTCTAAGAATATTATTAAAAATTTTTTAAAACGATTCTTTTATTTTAACTTTTAGCTGGTTTCAAAGTTGCACAAACAGTAAAAAAAACAAAATAAGATGATCGTATGTTTTCTAATTAATAACTAAAGAGTAATTTTGCCAATTGTTATTATTTTTAGGGAAAATATTAAATTATGTTTCTGAGTGAAATGAGAAATGTTTGTCATTTGCTCTGGATTTGAATTTGGCGCTTGGAAGGTGGTGGGGGGGGAGTGTTGGAGTGGCGCCCGACAGAGGGCCTCGAGGGAGTTCTCTCGCAGGCGAGACTCGACTCTCGCACTATAAGAGTCGAGGCGAAACTTGTAAACGGCAAGATCATACTTCACAGGATCATTTCTGTAGTATATCTTCACGTCCTCTCTACCCAAAAGTGGAGTCGATGCAGCCACGATGATGAGCAGTAGCTCTTCTCTCTGAGCGTGAGAGGCTGCTGGCGAGATCTTTCTCTAGATTTCTCCAGTACTCGAGGATCGTTCGCCTTCTGCAGTTTGTGCACAAGGTAATGGGAGTTTGAGCGTTCTGAGTGGTCTCTGTTATTTATTAGAAAATCAAAATTCCAAATTCCGCTAAATATTCCCTTCAATTTTACTTCTCCTTCACTTTAAATTATCTGTTTCGAAGAAAAAGTTATATTTTTTTGAATTATTATTCTTTCCTTTTAAAACAGCTTCCTCTTCTTTAAAATTCCACCAACTTTTTATCATTTCACTTTTTTGAGACGATTTTCGTTATTTTTTTCAATTCGGTTTTTACACATAAAGAACGTTTAATTTCGAGTTGAAATGTAAGGAAAAAACTATTCAGGGTTGCCACAAATATTTAATTTTATTTTTCCCTGATTTCCAGACAAAATTCTCACTTTTTCCCTGACCTTAAAAAATATTCCGATTAGATACTCAAAAAAAATGTTCTATTAAATTTATTTACAAATTTCATTAATTGTAAAATTATTCAAAAACATCAATAACTAATTTTTTAAATAAGTATTTAATTATCACTTTTCCAGAGGAATTGAAATTCTTCAGAACATTCAAATTCAAACCTTTTTGAAACTTAACAATTTATAAGAATATTATTACAAAACATAAAGAATTCTTAATGTTTTGTTATAATTTAAATAACCATGAAATTTTTCAACAAAAGTTTAATTATTTACAAAAATCCAAATTAAATCCTTCGCAAGAATTCAATTATTTTTAAAAGTAGTAAATTTTCTAAAAAAAATTAAATTATTTGAAAAAATTGTAATAAAATTCGTTTGCAATAATTAAATTATTTGCATAAACAATAAATCGATTATTTGATAATTTTATTTTTTAATCAATTTTTATTAGAAAATTCTAGAAAAATTCAATTATTTAAATTGAAAAATAAATAATTTATTGATTAATTGAATGTTTGTTAAAATTGAATTCTCATAAAGAATTTTGTCAACAAATTTTTAAATAATTGAATTCTTTAGACAAATTTTAATAAAATTTTTAAGAATAATTACATTTTACAAGGAATTTGATTAAAATATTGTGTCCAAAATTAATTAAAATCTTGCGATGAGTTTCACTGTTCATGAAAATAATTTTTTAAAATTTCCAAAAAATGTTATTAAAATTTTTCTAAAATAATTGAATTTCGGTGAAGAATTTTACTAATTTTAAAAATAATTGAATTCTTGAAAAGAACTTTGTTAAAAAATTTTCAATAACTGAACTCTTGCGACGAATTTTCTAAAACTCTTTCTAAATAATTGATATTTTTCGAAAAATTATTTGAAATAATTGAAATTTTAAATAATTTTTTGAAAAAAATAATTCTTAAATAATTGAAATTGAAAATAATTAATTTCTTTCAAGTATTTTGTTACGATTTTTGAAAATCAACTTTTGAATTGAGTGTTAATTCAAAATTTGTAAAATAAATAATTTCAATTGTTAAATAATTTTTTTTTTTTGAAAAATGTTTAAATGTAAATTATACGTTTAATTTACCTTTTTAACGTTGTATTCTACAGGAGGTTCCTTTCTTAAGAGCTTGATCGAAAATGTGCCTTCGCCTTTATAGACAAGACGTCCAGATGGTCCTCGAAAATCAACAGTGTCCGAGACGGATAAATTTTCCAAATACTGAGACATTTTTCCCCCCTGAGGGAATTTTGGATGGACATTTTTGAAGTAGACCTTTAAAAAAAATATTCAAATATAAAAATTTATTCATTGAAAAATGAATAGTAATTTAATTTTCGATCATAAGTTTTAAATGTTCAAAATGAAGAGAAATGTTCACTCGAGTTGTGTTTATAAATCACTGTTTGCAATAAAAATTAAATACCTGAATTTTACTTTTAGGAAACTTAAAAATAAAATTTCTTGTTAGTAATGTAAAATTAATAAAAATCTTCTACCTCTTTTAAGTATAACTTCAAGAACATATTAAAAAATAAAAAAAAAAAGAATTTAATAATAATAATTTTTAATTTTAAAAAATTGTATTAAGAATTTAAAAATGTTTAGTATTTTATTTTAACAAATTCAAATTATTTTTCAAGGCTTTTTAGACAGTATCTTTTTATATAGTAAATAAAATGTTTTTCTCTTTTTCGAAATTGACTTTAGTAAAAAATGCTTTTATTATGATTATGATAATGATTTTCACTTTACTTAGACCTATTTTGTAAATTAATAAAAATAAATGTGGTTCGATTACTTTAACGACAAGATCAACGTATCCTTTATCGTCATCACTGGATACGGGTGTGTAGGAACGAATAACAACTTCGTCGTTAATTTTTGCTGTTAAATGTATATGTTGACCAATTGGAAGTCCCAGGACGTGTTCGTCGGATGGAAGGCCAAAGCGAAATTTCCTCGTGTCATGGCTGATAATTTCCTTTTTTATCAATGGAAGACTGTATTTGACAACAGGATCTTCTAAAAGTATTTTCGCCTTTTTATTTTTACCAGGTACATATGAGAGGTAGAGCTTCACTCCTATTCCAATAATAACAACTGCACCAGCCGCCGCCAAAACTGGTAGCATCTGAAAATATTTGCAAAAACAATAAAAATTTGCCGCACCTTTAAAACACTCAAATTTAATGTCTCAATATTTTTTTAAAATTAATTTCAATAAAAATAATTTCTTTCTTTCAATAATAATAATAAAAATAATATAATAATAATAATAGTAATAATAATAATAATAATAAAAATAATAATTAATAATAAAAGTAATAATAAAAATAATAATAATAAAAATAGAATAATAATAATAATAAGAAGAAGAAGAAGAAGAAAAATAATAATTAATAATAAAAGTAATAATAAAAGTAATAATAAAAATAATAATAATAAAAATAGAATAATAATAATAATAATAAGAAGAAGAAGAAAAATAATAATTAATAATAAAAGTAATAATAATAATAACAATAATAATAATTAATTAATTAAAATAATAATTTATTTAAACAATAATAATTTTAGTAAAATATTATTTGTTTTATAATTATATTTAATTTCCCTATCCGGTCAAATTTTCTTTTTTCTCGCACCGAAATTGTTAAAAAAATGGAATATTTTTGTCTCGATGTTATTTTTTAAAGAAATTTATTTCTTAGCTGTGTGTATCAACATTTATTAAATTTTATGTAATTTACTTATGTAACTTATTCCTCCGGTAAGAAAATAACTTTATTTGCTTTGTTGTTAATTTTAATTTCATTTATCTCTTTAATACCGTATTTGATGAACTTTCTGAAGAGGAAATTTATTTTATTTCGAAACATTGAAAAATGAAAATAAGAATAAAATACGTCCGAATTTTTTCGCTATTAAAGAGACAAAAAAAAATATTGCATAAACATTTGGATAAGTAATAAATATTAATATAAATAATATAATAATTATTGTAGGTTTAATAAAAAATATTAATCATTCCAAAAATTTCTGTTCTGAAATATTTCTATTTTTTATCATTTTGTTTCTAATTTCTATTATAAATTTTTCATTTTTTATACAGGACCTGAGTTTCTTTTTAAAGTAAATTTTATTTGGAAACGAAAAGGGTTTTTACTAAAAATAAAAAATTTAAAAAAAAATAAATAAATAAAAAAATAAAATAATAGTTATAAAATAATAGTTATAAAATAATAGTTTATAATAAGCATAATAAGTGTGTCACGTAAACTTCCAAAGAAACTGGTATAAAAATAAATTTTTTTCATTATAAATTATTCAATGATCTTTATAATAATCGTATTTTAATATTCTTTCATCCTCTTTTTAGTATAATGAACATTTTTAATGAATTACTAATTTTTAATGAAGTATAATGTAGAAATGGATATAAATAAATCATAAAAAAAAGTTTACGCGATAAGATAAAATGTATATTTTAAATAAACATCAGGAAAATAAGGTTATGAGGTTATTGAATAAATTTTTAAATAAAAATTATTCGTACTAAAAAAACATTTTCTTTAGTAATGCAAAATACTCAATAAAATAATTCAGAAAAATGTCAATATCCAATATTTCTCTAAAATCTTATTTTTTTACAAGGTTTTGAATGCAGTTTTATTCAATTCTGAATTTTCAGCATTTTCAGTAATTCAAAAACTTCCAGTGAAAAAAATGTTCATTAATATGTTTTTGGAGGTTAACTCTTCGGAGACACAATGTTTAATATTGCAAATATTTTAGAAACAAGACGATTTTCTGCTAATATATTTAAATTAAAGTAGCAGAAAGCAGAAACAGCAGAAATGATTTGAAAATATTTTGAGGTTAGAATTTCAAGAATGAGAATCAAATATTTGTGCGCGTGATGAAAACGAAAGGTTAGCAACATAATGGTCCTGTATATTTGGCGAGGAAAACAAAAAGTTGAATGAAATAGCGAAAAGCAAATGTGGTCATGGAATGTATAATACATTACCAAAGATCTTGAACTTGTCATTGAAAAAGAGTAAGTCGAAAATTTTACAGCACGTGGTCACGGTCACACTTTTCGTATATCTCCCCCTCTCTCTCTCTCTCGCCCCTTCTCCCTCTCTCTTTAGAATTTCCTTGTTGACGAAGGTCAAGATCGATTGAATTGAAAGTAATTTTTTTTCCCGTTCGTATTTATAAATACTGGGGGCGGTTTTTATTGTTCGAAAAATTTGAAATTAAAAGAAAGTGAAACAGAACGAATGTGATGTAATAATAAACTCCATTGGTCGATGAATGAAACGTGCGTGTGACTATGTGAGAGAAAATTTCATGCATGTTAATAATATAACTCTCAGGAGGAGACTATATAGAAAGCAGACGCCGGCATCAGCCAGGAACGGCTAGAAAATTTATTATTAGAACCATTTCTAGGTGCACATTGTTTAAAATAAAAGAGATACAAAATTAAATCAGTGTTAACGTTCGATTAGCGTCGAAAGATGGTATTATTTTTTTGGTCCAATCTAGTCAAAAAAAAAGACAGATTAATTTTTACTCAACCTTTTTTTCTATTAAAAAAATACTTTTTTTCTATTAAAAAAAAAATACTTTTTTTTTTGACTAGGAAAATTATTTCCAACCTTGACAATGAAGTTACGTAATAAAATAAAATGATGAAAATATTTTCTTATATCGAATTATAAAATTTTCTCTGCTTATTACATTATTTTCTTCGTTTGAAGTTATTCACAAATCGCGTAATTTAAAAATATTATCAGAAGAGAATTTTTTCTCTTCGAATTTTTAAGAAAATAAATTTTTCTTTTTTTGAATTTCGCGGACTTCTCCCTATCGGTTATCGGTAAAATAAGAAATCCGAGTATCCGACAAATTGTTTATCTTTACAATTTACTCAACTTCTGTGACCTTCTACTTAAATGATTAATTAAAAGTCAATAAGTAGAGGCAAAAAAATTTATCATCGACGATTTGAGAGAGAAAAAATTTCCTTCACTCTATTCATATTATATTTATTAATACGGAATATATAGAACTTATCGAAATAAAAACGCTCTTTCTAACCTAAAAATAACAAAGTAAAAAAATTCGCTTTCAAAATTAAGTTAATTTGAAAGAGATGTAAAAATTTGTCTATTTCACCGAAGATGGTAAAAATTCTCGAGTTATAAATCTATAATTCTCTTTTAGAAACAGTTTTTAAAAGTTTGAAAAACGGGATTATATTTCGTCCACATACCTCGGTATTAAAATTCATCTTTGAATTTATCGTTAAAATATTCCTTTATATAGTTTCGTGTTATTTTGTCACTAAATCACTCGGGTTTTTTTTTATTAAAAATATAAAAATCAAAATACACTGTTTGTCAAAAATTTGGTTTTAAAAAATAAAAACATTTAATTAATTAAAAAGAGGAGATAATAAATAATATGGACGGCTACGTTGGCGCTTTTAAACGTGTGGGATAACTTTGTTGTTACTAAATGAATAAAGTCTCCTTATCTCCTTTACATCTCTCTAGTATGAAAAGTATTGGAGCGAGCAAAGTTGAATTGAATGAATTCCCCTTCTGTAGTATTTATTAGTCAAGTAACAACAAGAAAGAATTTTCGGTTTAATTATTTTTAATTTTATTTTAAAATTACTAAAATCGAGTGGAAATTTAACAATTATAATGATTACATTTTAGGTATATATATATTATAAAAAATGATAATTGAAAATGTATAGATCATAATAGTTTTATTTATTGTCAATGTTAATTATAATAAATTATTAATTACACTTGTAGTCACAATTGACATTATAATTTTTATATTAATAATAATAATTATTATTAATAATTATCTAATATAAATAATAAATAATTAATTAATATAAAAATTATAATTATAATGTAAATATATTTATTTATTTATATATATTTATATTATAATATATTAAAATATAATATAAATATAATATAAAAAATAATTATAATATAATTATAATATAAAAATTATAATGTTTTATATTTATATTGAGATTCACTAATTTATTACTTCGTCGACTACATATTACAACTACAAAAGAAGAAATTTATAATTATTTCGCGTGAATAGGTTATAATTTCGTTGAAAAATGTGTATATATATAACGCAATTCATTGTTTTGAGGTTATAATTGTACAAATCTACAATGATAGATGCGTAAAAAATACAAAATAATAATTTATTTTGTAAAGGTCTTTTAAAAAAGTATACTACAGAAAATTATTGCAAGAAATAATGATTGCACGCATATTAATTACGACCTTCTTTGTAGAAAGATAGTTAGATAGAAAAACATTTAAAAAAAACATTAATACATACATGTTTAAAACATTCATTTTTACAGATTCATTTGCGGGCCGTAACATTTGGACTAGAAAGACGTCATGTTTTAATGGAATATTACAGAAAGATCTCAAATGATGCCATATTTGTAAAGAAAATTTGCAATAACAGCATTTGAAATCCAATATAGGAGAAGAAAATAAGTTTCTTAATTGCTTTTGATTAATTAATTAATAAAAAAGAATTACACAAATTTATGGAAAAAAATATTTTTTACTACGATTTTTGTAGAACTTTCCACAAATTGGTAAAATAAATGGAAAATTAAGCAATAATTTGTGAACCAAAAGGATAGAAATTAATTGATACCTATAATGTTGGTAGGCATTAACCTCCTGAAGTCAATAAACCGTAAAATTAAATCTAAAGGCAATTTATGAAGCAAAAGGATAGAAATATCTAAAGTCAATGTGTGAACCAAAAGGATAGAAATATCTAAAGTCAATTTGTGAACCAAAAGGATAGAAATTAATTGATACCTATAATGTTGGCATTATAATCCTCTTGAAGTCAATAAACGAAAAATTAAATCTAAAGGCAATTTCTGAACCAAAAGGATAGAAATTAATTGATACCTATAATGTTGGCATTATAATCCTCTTGAAGTCAATAAATGAAAAATTAAACTTAAAGGCAATTTGTAAACCAAAAGGATAGAAATATCTCAAGTCAATTTGAGAACAAAAAGGATAGAAATTAATTGATACCTATAGTGTTGTAAAGTTCAGTGATAGTAAGTTAATTCATGAATTCTAAGTTTTTATTATTAGATTGAAGACTAGATTGGAATCTATTTTTAATTTTTTAATAATTAAATTTCATTAGATATGATAGAATTTTTTTTAAACATTTAGATAAAAGTTTTAAATTATTTTTAGTCGTTTTTCCTAGTACAGAATTAAATAGAATCTTCATTTTAAAAAAACCTATTGGAATGGAAGCATTTTCTTAATAATTAGTTTTAACTATCAAATATAACTGTTAAGTCTACGATACCAGGAAAACAAATGCGTAATCAAAATTGCAGGTGTAATTAATAGTGTATCAAAGTAACAAGACTTGATTTAATATTTTAGCAAATTTGATATTTTATTTTTCTATACAATGATAAATATAAATATTCTTCAGTCTCCAGTATGTAACGAATTAATAAATAAAATTATGAAGTATTATATGATTAGAATCTCCATTGACCTTGGACTCCAACGGTAGGTTCCCATCTCTGTCCTGGGTACCTGACGCCACCACCGGTAGCGCTAAAGTGCCCGTGTTTGTTTTCGAACACTTTGTGTTGATAGTCAACATTGTAAGTTGGACGACGCTCTGGACCACTCAATGGTTTTTGGAATCCACCACTGAAGGACCCTTGAGGATTGCCTTCTCTCCTGAATCGCCATTTTCCCTGGGCTCCAATGGTAGGTTCCCATCTCTGTCCTGGGTACCTGACACCACCGCCGGTGGCGCTGAATTCACCGAATTTGTTTTGGAATACTTTATGCTGATAGTCAATATTGTAAGTTGGACGACGCTCTGGACCACTTAATGGTTTTTGCATTCCAATACTGACGGAACCTTGAGGATTTGCTTCTCGCCTAAAACGCCATTGACCTTGGACTCCAACGGTGGGTTCCCACCTCTGTCCTGGGTACCTGACGCCACCGCCGGTGGCACTGAAGTGACCGTGTTTGTTTTCGAATACTTTGTGTTGATAGTCAACATTGTAAGTTGGACGACGCTCTGGACCACTCAATGGTTTCTGTATTCCAGCACTGAAGGACCCCTGAGGATTCGCTTCCCTTGCATAACGATGTGGTTTTGGCGGTGGTGGACGATTCTGTAACGAAAAAAAGTTATTTATCATTTTAATGTATAGAAACTTAAATATTTTATTTAATAGATTACTAGCTCTAATCTTTAGGTTTTATATCTAGTATTTGTGATCAGTTATTTATTTTTATGCTACTATTTAAATATTTAATCCTGACGGTATATTTCTTTAAGCAAAGGGTAATTATTTGTGCTACTTACAATTAAGACTGGTGGTCGCTCTCGTCTCGGAAGCCCTGCAAGGGTTAACGAAAGACTCGTCGCTACAAGAGCAAGTACAAAAATTAACTTCACCATTTTCTTTTTAATAATATATAGAAAATTATATTTTGGAAACTGTAATGAAAGTGTACTTTTATCCTTTCGACTACCACGGTTACCACGAGTTTGATCATTTTAGTTACTGTTCAAGTATTTATACACAAATTTTAATGAATCAAAAACGTATGCAAATTCTTTGCGGGGATTCACTTGCGTTCCTTCGTCCAGAGATTTACTCATATCAAATGTATCGTCCGAATAAATTTCCAAACGGAAATTACGGGAATCACCGCAAATATACTGCTACTGTTACGCATATGTCGCAAGCAGTTATTTCATTGTCAAGCTTATTTAACATTTTATTTCTATTCATGATTATAATCTAGTAGCAAACTGTAGTTTTTTGTTCAATTATAAATTATTGCATATCAACAGAAAAGATAGAGTCAATGATATTCTTATCTGCATATATAGATGACTTTTTGCTGTATGCATATATTATTAATTTATGATTTGTTTATCTTATGCTTTTCCTCTTGCAACTTATGAATATTTTGCTGTTTACACAATCGTGCATATAAACATTATCACTAATAAGAGGAAAGAGTAAGAAAATGTGTTAGATAATTTTTAATATCATTTCTGCTGTGTGTATGTGTTTTTTCAGCTGATGCTTTAGAATTCAATTAGTTCATTCACATTACTATATTTTAAAATGAGTAAATCCCTGGACGCGGGAAACTAAGTGATTCCCCACAGAAGCAATTGCAGACACATTTTGAATTAATTTTCGTATATAAATTGTTGAACGAAATCGAAATGATCACAATTGAGTTGGCATTACAAGAAGCAATACAGTTGGTAATTACATTTTATAATATTTTATTCTATACAAGTTATAAAGTTCTTAAAACTAAATAGATGTTTAAAAATAATTATCAATACCAATATAATTAAAATTAACATTGAGTAACATAAACTTACTTTTAAAGTAAAATTTTAATTATTATTTTAGGTGCTGAAAAGAAAATGACGAAATTAATTTTCCTATTAGCCGTTGTGGCAACGTGCCTTTCTTTAACCCTCGCTGGTTTGCCAAGGCGAGAGCGACCACCAGTCCTAATTGTAAGTTAAAGTAATAATGATTAACAAATAAATAATTACAGATATCAGAGCAAACTTAAAAGTACACCTAGAAATATATTGAGAATAAAATATTAAGCTAGTAATCTATTAAGTAGAATATTTAAGATTCTATATATTAAAATGATAAATAACTTTTTTTCGTTACAGAATCGTCCACCACCGCCTAAACCACATCGTTATGCAAGGGAAGCGAATCCTCAAGGGTCTTTCAGTGCTGGATTCCAAAAACCATTGAGTGGTCCAGAACGTCGTCCAACTTACAATGTTGACTATCAACACAAAGTATTCGAAAACAAACACGGTCACTTCAGTGCCACCGGCGGTGGCGTCAGGTACCCAGGACAGAGGTGGGAACCCACCGTTGGAGTCCAAGGTCAATGGCGTTTTAGGAGAGAAGCCAATCCTCAAGGTTCCGTCAGTATTGGAATGCAAAAACCATTAAGTGGTCCAGAGCGTCGTCCAACTTACAATATTGACTATCAGCATAAAGTATTCCAAAACAAATTCGGTGAATTCAGCGCCACCGGCGGTGGTGTCAGGTACCCAGGACAGAGATGGGAACCTACCATTGGAGCCCAGGGAAAATGGCGATTCAGGAGAGAAGCCAATCCTCAAGGGTCCTTCAGTGCTGGATTCCAAAAACCATTGAGTGGTCCAGAGCGTCGTCCAACTTACAATGTTGACTATCAACACAAAGTATTCGAAAACAAACACGGGCACTTTAGCGCTACCGGTGGTGGCGTCAGGTACCCAGGACAGAGGTGGGAACCTACCGTTGGAGTCCAAGGTCAATGGAGATTCTAATCCTATAATACTTCTTAATTCTATTTATTGATTCGTTACATACTGGAGACTGAAGAATATTTATATTTATCATTGTATAGAAAAATAAAATATCGATTTTTTGCTAAAATATCAAATCAAAAGTCTTGCTACTTTAACACTATTAAATCACATTAAATTTATATTTTGAAATAGAAATTTTAAAAAACCTACATTTAAAAGAAAAATTTAATAACAAAAATTGTTCTGAAATTAGTTACATTTTTAAATATATATATTTAATTGATTTTTCAAAATAGTGGATTTATAGAAGAATTTTAATTAAAAACACTAAAAGAAATTGAATTTCTGCAGTGATTAGATATTGCTACAAAAATTTAATTATTTTTAGTAGTAATAATATTCTTCTCAGAAATTCAAATATCTTATTTTTTTATTTATTCTTCGAAGAATTAAATTATTTTCAAAAATTTTTTGTAAATTCTTTTGTAAGGATTTAATTTTTCTGAAAATAATTTAAATGAAATTCTTCGTAGAAATTGAATTAATTTAAAAAATTTGTCAAAATTCAATTATTTTCAATATTTCACCATTTTAATAAAATTTTACAAAAGAATTCAATTATTTAAAACGAATTTTAGGTAAACTGGTCTCAAAAATTCAATTATTTTTTAAAGTAATAAATTTTTTGCAAAAATCAAATTATAGTAAAAAATTTACAAAAATTTTAGTTATAATATCAATTATCTTTATAAATAAATATACAATTTTTCTCTGAAATTCAATTATTTAGAAAAATTTTAATAAAATTCTTATCTGAATTTCAAATATTTTAAATATATTTCATAAAATTTACTTCATCAAATTGTCCCAAAAACTACAAAGTTATTTTAAAAATTTTATTAATATTTGTTCATAGAATTCAATTATTATTTAAATTTTTAGAAATTTAAATTTTCAATAGGTTTTAAATTAAAATCTATAAAAATTTGAATTTTTTAAATACTTTTAACGAACAATTCTGTGGAATTAATCTTTTTAAAAAAGTTTACTTTCTACTTTTTTTTACATTAACTTCTTCAAAAATTATTTTCATCATTACGATTATTATTTTTAGAATTTTTAACTAACATTCTTCTTTAAATCAATTAATTTTAATAATTTTTGAAAAATTTTCCACAAATTTCAAATCTATTTGTTTACAATATTCAATTTTTCGAAATTTAAAATATTCGTAAATTCTTTAATTAATTATACGTAAGGACATGAAAACTGTAAATTTTATCTAAAATTTCAACTGAAATTCATTTCAAAAATCAATTATTATCAGAAAATTCTATGAGAATTCAATTATGTAAATACAAACAAACTTAATTTATTGAATAATTCAATTTTACTTAAAATTCAATTCTGGTAAAGAATTTTATCACTAATTTTTTTTAAGTAATAGAATTTTTTTGACGAATTTTAATATAATTCTGACGAATATTCACATTTTTTTGGAGAAATTCGATTAAAATTCTATTATAAATAATTGAAATTCTGCAATTAGTTTTAGAAATTGTTATCTTTTGGAAAAATAATAATTGAATGTTCGTGTAGAATATTATAAAAACTTTTCTTCAATAATTGAATTCATAACTATAAAAATAAATATTTTATTAAATAATTCAATGTTTCTTAAAATTATTTTTTCATGTAGAATGTTATTAACAAATTTTTTAATAATTGAATTCTTTTGACAAACTTTAATAACATTTTTAGTAATAATTTCATTTTTTGAGATATTGGATAAAAATTGTACATATATTAAAACTAATTGAAATTCTGCCAAGAATATTATTAAAATTTTTCAGAACTTTTTGAATGTTGGAGAAAAATGTTATTATTTTTCTAAAATGTAGTTTTAAAATACTGGAAAAATTCCATTATTCAACCTGGATAACCAGGAAAAGGCAGGGAATTTGATAAGAGCAAAAGTGAGGCAACAGTTTAACAATTTTAATAGTCTATAGCTATAGGTTAGTAAATTAATGTTTCTATAAGTAGTTTCTTTGTGCCAGTATTGTAAAAATAATTTAAAAATATTTCAAGATGTAACTTTTACACAAAATTTTCAAAATCCTATTATCTAAAAAACCAGTCGTCTTTTATTAAATCGCTAGCCTTTTCAGCAATCATAACAGTTGGAGCGTGTGTATTTCCACGAGGTATAATAGGCATAATAGATGCATCGACAACTCTCAATCTCTTCACCCCATACACTCGTAATTTCGAATCCACAACAGCTTCTGGATCATTTTTTGGTCCCATTTTACAAGAGCCAGCTGCATGAGAACCAGGCACTGTTTTCGCTCGTAACAAACAAATCCAATATTCATCACTATTCCATCTTAAATGATCGCAAGGCGATTGAGGTGTATCGTACAATCGATAGTTATTGTCCATGAAACTTTTAGTCCCAAAGAATTGGAGACACATTCTTATGGCCTTCAACAATCGGTCAGTGTCTTCCTTTTGCGTAAGATATCCAGGATGAATAACAGGTGAACCCCATACAGGATTTGTTTCATTAAGCTTTATAGTTCCCCTACTTTTCGGAGTCAATAGTGTCGGATAAAAGAGAATAGAGTCATAGTAAGTCATTATTGCACTTAGATCTAGATCCTTAATCTTCGTTCCTATGAAAAGAAATTGAATGTCAGGTGCATTTTGTTTTTCATAAACTGTTCGACCAAAAATTGATATTATTTGAGGACCTATTGACGACAATGGTCCGTTTTGATATTTTAAATAATTGCGTAAGTCTTCTTTCTTCTGGTCTAATGTCGTGTCTGTATGATTGTTCAGCATGATGTAAATTCCTGTGAATGTAACATGATCCTGAAGGTTTTTTCCCACGGACGAGTTTTGAATTACTTCAATGTTGTGTTTTTTGAGTTCTACACTTGGACCTATACCGGAAAGCATCAATAACTGAGGTGACTTTATAGCTCCTGCTGATAGAATGACTTCTTTTCGTACTTTCAGAATTTTCGTTTGATTGCTGCCTGTTGATGTGTACTCAACACCGTAGGCTTTCTTCGTTTTTCGATCAATTAGTATTCGGGTAACGTACGCCTCGGTTTCTATGACTAAATTAGTTCGCTTCGTTCTAATCGGTTGGATAAAAGCTTTGTTTGAACTTTGACGCCTTCCTCTATTGGATGTAGTCTGAAGAACCATTGCTCCTAATTGTTGCTTTGCATTGACATCCAATGTTCTAAAACCCATTTGTTTGCTAGCTTCCATTAGATTTTTTGTATGCTGATCCTGGTATGATAATGTTTCCACTGAATGATATCCTCCTGTACTGTGATAGTGGTGATTATTGTCCACTATCTGGAACAATACTTATGCTGTATTTACCGAATGTAGCTAGAATTTTCAAAAACGGTTTTTATATTGTATGGAATTTTTAAAAATACCTTCTCATCTCTATTGTCCTCTGATTTCTTGAAATAGTGCAGTACATCTTCATAAGCCCAACCGGTGTTACCTAAATTCGCCCAAGCGTCATAGTCCATTCGATTTCCTCTTACGTACAGCATTCCACTGATTGAACTTGATCCCCCTAGTACCTTTTGAAAATGAATTGTCTTGAATTTTGAATTTATGGTTTTTAAACAAAGTATCAAAAATATTTCCACCTTTCCATACGACCATGTACAGCCTCTGTTTAACAGACATGATGCATTTTCCTCCTGTGCCTTAAAATCCCAATCGATATTTGTGCGTTGTAGTATATTCGCAAAAGCTGGTACGTCAGTTACCATTGGTTCTTCCACACCTGCCTCCAGTAATAGAACCTATTGAATCAAAATAAATGGATGTAGTTCTAAATAATTTATTCCTGCAAACTATTTAGATATTTTTATTTCCCATCAATGATAACACTTGGGAAAATATTTATTAATTATTAATACTAATTATTAATGTTCACATACATTCCAATCTTTTATTTCACTTAGCCGATTTGCAAGAACACATCCCGCAGAACCACCTCCAATAATTATGAAATCGTATTCTTTATCAGCATTTGTATTCTTTCTCGCATTTGCTTTACATGTTGCTGAGCCAAACAGGTCGTAAATAAGTTTCAAAAATAAAAATGTCGATGGTTGACAAACTGAACTTACAGTATTATTAAAACATTGATCTGATAGATTTTCCGGAATCCAACACATTTTTTCGTAACGATTCGTAGCAGGTTTGAAAACAAGATGAAAAAGATCTCAAGGTGCAATGCTTCACCTGCTCCTCGTTGCACTTGAAGACGATTAATAGAATCCTAACAGGAAAATAAAGACATGATTCAAGATGTATAGGAAAACATTTCTGTCCTCCAACGATAAAGCAAATAATATGAATTATTTACGTGCAAACAAATTTTCCTTGTTCACTATTGTACCGTGATTTTTGTGATGCAATCATTGACCCCATTTACATTGAACTTTCTTTTTTTGTTTTATGACTTTGAAATTAAATAACTAAAATACTCGTTAAAATGTGTGTAAATTTATTTATTTCTGGGCATACACCCTTAAAAGTAAATACCTTAGCACTAATCATACACGCAGTTTTTAAATACAAATGGAATATCGTTTCGTAATTCGATACAGTAACGGTTGTTGTTGTAACGGTTTACTTACCCAACCAATCTTCTTTTATCATATCCGCGGCCTTTTCGGCTATCATAATTGTTGGGGCATTTGTATTTCCCCTCGGGATCAAGGGCATAATGGAAGCGTCAACTATTCTTAATCTTTTAACTCCAAAGACCCTCAATCTAGGATCTACAACCGCTTTTGAATCATTTTTCGGACCCATTTTACAAGTACCTACAAAATGGTATCCTGCATCGGCATATTTTCTTATATAACACATCCAATAATCGTATGTGTTAAAATTCCACTCTTCACAACCCGGACGTTGAATTAAACGAAATTTCCGCTTCTCAAATACTTCTGTTCTATTAACATTAATACCTATTCTAATTGCCTCCATTAGAAGGTCTAGATCTTTTGAATCGTTAAAATAATTTAAATTAATTTCAGGAGCCCCCCAAACTGGATCTGTACTATTTAATTGCAAAAATCCTCTACTTTCTGGTGCTTGGAGTTCTATGTTTAAGCTAAAAGCATCGTAATAGGTTAATATTTGCGGTGACATACAAATTGATTCATTAAATAAACGCTCGGTGAGTGTTCCTGAAAATACAAATTTTACATCCGGTACTTTTGTTCTTTTTTCATATTTAGTTTGTGCAAAGGCGCACACTAAATTCAAGCCTATCGATGTTAACGGTCCTTGTTGCTCTCTAAAAAACCGATCTAAATCTTCTTTCTTTTTCATAAAGGATTTTTCCCTGGATAACTCCCCGGGTAATTGGAAATATAAAGCGTTGAGTCGGACATGATCCTGTAAATTTTTCCCAACACCTGGCAAATCAACAATTACGTCAATTTTATGTTTTTCTAATTCTTCCTTGTCCCCTATTCCGGAAAGTAATAAAATCTTCGGTGTATTAAAAACTCCGGCCGAAAGTATTGTTTCTTTTTTAGAAAAAATTCTATTTAATTCCCCCTCATTGTCTTTATATAAAACTCCCGTTATATTCTTAGATTCGTCAATTATAAGTTTCAGCACGTGAACGTTTGTTATTATTTTTAAATTATTTCTTGTTGATCTTATCGGTTTTAGAAAGGCAGTATTTGTACTTTGTCGAATTCCACCTTTTGTCGTTGTCTGCAATATTGTTGCTCCCAATTGATCATCGCCGTTGACATCGACGTTTGTGAAATTCATTTCCATAAGGGCTTCAAAAACTGACTCAATATTTCCATCCATATAGGGACTGTTTTCAACAGTTAAATAACCTCCGGAATTATGATACTCTGAATTCGTGGTCTGTAAGTTGAAATTGGTTTAAAAAACTATTCAAAAATGACTTTAAGTAAATAATTTTGTAAACTATTAAGAAAATAATTCCTCTACCTTATTGTTTGTGTTATTTTCCGATTTTTTAAAATAATGGAGCACATCTTTATAACCCCAAGCAGTGTTTCCCAACTCTTCCCATGAATCGTAATCTGTTTTATGTCCTCTGACATACTTCATCATATTAATGGCACTGGAACCACCAAGAACCTGATAAAATTATAAAAATAAAATATTTTATTTTACTTTCAAAATAGAAAATACTGTTCGAAATGATGTAAAATTACTTTTTCTTTGCATATAGTCATAAACAATTGGATTTAAAATTTACCTTTCCAAGGGATAACAAACAACGCCCTCCTCTTGATCCACATGCTTTATCTTCTGGTTGGGATACAAAGTTCCAATCCAAATTACTACCCCATAAGGCAGAAGTGAAGGCGGGCACTTCAGTAATTTGCGGTTCTTCCAAACCAGCTTCTAGTAATAGAATCTGGAACATTTAAATAATTTTTTAATTCAATAAGAATAATTGTCGAAATAAATTTTTATACTTACATTCCAGTTATCTATTTCCGAAAGTCTGCTTGCTAGAACAGACCCTGCTGTGCCCCCTCCAACTATTATAAAGTCATACTCCGTCATGTTAAATTTATTATCATTTTCTTTTTTAAACTTTCTACTTTTGTACAATGATAAAATCATTGACAAAATTGTGCAAAAATGCACACCTCCTTGACACGACGATTCATTCAAATTTTTTGAACAAATATTTTCGGCATGAGTGAACATTATGTTTTCTGAAAGAACAATTAATTTAAAACATTAGTAATGAATGTTGAAAAAATCATGTAATGCAGTAATTAAAAGAAATCCTTCATATTAATGTTTTAAAGAAATAGGGGAATATTTTGGAAGATCATTCTTTATTAGTTAATCGCAAATTGTGGGAAATGGAAAGTGAATATCATGTTCAATAAAAATATTGCAAGATATCGAATTTTTTTAAAACATAAATAAAGTATGTGGAGAAAATATTTTAAAAACAATTATCATTCAAGGGAAAACTATTCTTGGTGAGAAAAATTGAACCTGTGCCTCAATTGCAATATATTTGTGAGTGGGGTTGCCACAAATATTTATAATTTTATTTTCCCCTGATTTCCAGACAAAATTCTCACTTTTTCCCTGACCATAAAAAATATTCAGATTAGAAACTCAAAACAATGTTCTATTAAATTTATTTACTAATTTCATTAATTGTAAAATTATTCAAAAACATCAATAACTAAATTTTTAAATAAGTATTTAATTATTACTTTTCAACAGAAATTAAAATTCTTCAGAACATTCAAATTCAGACCTTTTTGAAACTCAACAATTTATAAGAATATTATTACAAAACATAAAGAATTCTTAATGTTTTGTTATAATTTAAATAACCATGAAATTTTTCAACAAAAATTTAATTATTTACAAAAATCCCAATGAAATCCTTCGCAAGAATTTAATTATTTTCAAAAGTAGAAAATTTTCTCAAAAAATTCAATTATTTGAAAAAATTGTAATAAAATTCGTTTGCAATAATTCAATTATTTTCATAAACAATAAATCGATTATTCGATAATTTTATTTTTTAATCAATTTTTATTAGAAAATTCTAGAAAAATTCAATTATTTAAATTGAAAAATAAATAATTTTTTGAATAATTGAATGTTTGTTAAAATTGAATTCTCATGAAGAATTTTATCAACAAATTTTTAAATAATTGAATTCTTTTGACAAATCTTAATAAAATTTTTAAGAATAATTACATTTTACGAGGAATTTGATTAAAATATTGTTGTCAAAATTAATTAAATTCTTGCGATGAGTTTTATTATTCATGAAAATAATTTTTTTAAATTTCCAAAAAAGTTATTAAAATTTTTCTAAAATAATTGAATTTCGGTGAAGAATTTTACTATTTATTCTAAAAATAATTGAATTCTTGAAAAGAACTTTGTTAAATTTTTTTCAATAACTAAACTCTTGCGACGAATTTTATAAAATTCTTTTTAAATAATTGAAATTTTTTATATTAAATAATTGAATTCCCGTGAAATTTTTCCAAGAATTTTATTAAAGTTTTTAAAAATAATTGAATTTCGAAAAAGAATTGTTTAATTTATAAAGATAATTGAAATTTTGACGAGAATTTAAAAAAAAAAATGCTTAACATAATAGAATTTTGGAGAAGAATTTTTGTATTTTTAAAGATATAATTGAAATGACCAGAATTTTTCTAATTTTTGAATATAATTGAATTTCTGCGAAAAATTTTATTACTTTTGAAAATAATTGAAATTTTGTAATTATTTGTAACTTTTCTGAAATTAAACTTTTTTAGTTATTTTTAACTAAAAGACTTTTTTGTTATCTTATAATTTAAATAACAATGGAATTTTTCAACAAAAATTTTATTACATTTATAAAAATCCAAATAAAATCCTTCGCAAGAATTCAATTATTTTTAAAAGTAGTAAATTTTCTCAAAAAATGCAATTATTTGAAAAAATTGTAATAAAATTCGTTTGCAATAATTCAATTATTTTCATAAACAATAAATCGATTATTCGGTAATTTTATTTTTTAATCAATTTTTATTAGAAAATTCTAGAAAAATTCAATTATTTAAATTGAAAAATAAATAATTTATTGAATAATTGAATGTTTGTTAAAATTGAATTCTCATGAAGAATTTTATCAACAAATTTTTGAATAATTGAATTCTTTTGACAAGTTTTAATAAAATTTTTAAGAATAATAATTAATAATAATTAATAATTACATTTTACGAGGAATTTGATTAAAATATATTGCATTCAAAATTAATTAAAATCTTGCGATGAGTTTTATTATTCATGAAAATAATTTTTTTAAATTTCCAAAAAAGTTATTAAAATTTTTCTAAAATAATTGAATTTCGGTGAAGAATTTTATTACTTTTGAAAATAATTGAATTCTTGAAAAGAACTTTGTTAAATTGTTTTCATTAACTGAACTCTTGCGACGAATTTTACAAAATTCTTTATAAATAATCGATATTTTTCGAAAAATTATTTCAAATTTTTTATATTAAATAATTGAATTCCTGTGAAATTTTTCCAAGAATTTTATTAATGTTTTTAAAAATAATTGAATTTCGAAGAAGAATTGTATTATTTATAAAGATAATTAAAATTTTGACGAGAATTTTTAAAAGAAATGTTGAACATAATAGAATTTTGGAGATGAATTTTTTTATTTTTAAATATATAAAATTGAAATGACAAGAATTTTTATAATTTTTGAATATAATTGAATTTCTACATAAAATGTTATTACTTTTGAAAATAATTGAATTTCTGTAATTATGTGTAACTTTTCAAAAATTAAATTTTCTTTAGTATTTTTAACTAAAATTCTTTTACGAATCTAGTATTTATGAAAATTGTAAAAGTTATTCATTAAATAATTTATTAGTCATAATGTTATGATAGTTCTTTAAAAATTATGTTATATAAAAAGAAATTATTGTCTGAAATAGAAAAAATTTAAGATTTTGTATTAAAATTCGCGGTTATTTTTATAGTTTACGAGGCAAACAAAAAAACATCAAAATTTAGAGTTTTTTCATGAATTTTTGAAATTCAATTTTTCCCAGTACTTTTACTAAAAATACCTGACTTTTCCCTAACTTTCTTGACCTGTGGCAACCCTGGTGAGAATATCTATTTTAATTTTATAACTTCCTTACCTTTACATTAATTAATAATTAAATTATATTAAATTATGAAGTTTCTTAAATTTAATTTTAAAAAATGTTCTTTTATTTATTTATTTATATGTTTATTTAATGTACAACATTCTAATATGAAAAAATTACAAAAATTTTTAAATTTTTGCATATATAAAGAAAATGGGATATTTTAATTTCGGCTCTCCGTTTAAAAAGATGGATATGACACGTCTCAATTTTCTAATTTTAGATGTTTAAGAGATGAAGGTCATTAAATACTTTTACTGTGATTACCAATAGTTTAAAATGCTTGTGAATTAATTTTTCTGATTTTGTAATCTCTATCTATTATGTATTACTGTTCTTTTTTAAACGCTTTTAAATTGTTCTAAATTTAGTTTTTTCTTAAACATAAAATGTTAAATGTTTGTTTTATATGTAGAATAAAGTGAATATAAAAATAATTCACTTATAAAAACGTGCTTTATTAAAAAATCAATAATTAAAAATTTCGTTAATGTTTAATTGTATATCAAGAGTTAAATATAAAATAAAAATATTTTGAATTAAAAGTGGATAAATTAGTTATAAGATTATGTATTAAATATATTTTACCATACCTTTTACCTTTTTCTGCAACGAAAAACTATCTGCCTAAAGCACAAACTTCTTTCTGACAATGAAGGCGTATTTCGTTAAACTGTTTTAATTTATAGTTTAGGGATTCCCAAGATTTGTGATGTAATTTTTTTCTTATAAGAGGCTAAAACGAATACTCAGGTTTGCCAATCCTCTTTCATATTTCATTTCATGTAGCTTCGTTACTGTAGCTTTTGTAGCGGTAAATTTAAAAAGTATACTTTAGTCATCAACGAAAAATTAAGAAATAATGAATAATTATAAGTCATTAATTATTAAAAAAATGTTCAATACTAAATTTTAAAAAAATACTCTTATATGAATCATTACTTTGATAAAATTACTTTTATTTTTCTAAAATCTGAATTGTCATTCATTTGAATATTTTTTTTAATACTAAAGGTTCACTAAAAACAGAAAAAAATAGTAGATTCATTTTTTTCATAAAATTTTATTGCAGAATTAACAAATGCGATACAACGAAGAATTTTATATTATAATTACAGAAGATGTGATATACAAAATTTAACAGTAATACATTTTCGTAGATCTAGAAGTAGAACAACTATTGTTGACATTACAAACAATCGAACAACAACAATCAGCGTAAGTTAACTTAATTTTTACTTTCACTCTTAATTGACTTACAAAATTTCTTTCTTTTCAGGATATTATTGATTACATTCATGAATGTACTATTTCTTTTCAGAAATTTTTATTTTTAAATCTCTTAATGCTAGGAACCAATGTTTTGCACGAAAATTTAAATAAGTTTCAGTTATAATTGCATTTTAAATTCCAATTTGCTTGACACAAATATAAAAGCTTCAAGAAAGAATATTAACAATTTTGTGAATGAGAAAATTAAGTAACAAAATATGAGTATAATTATAAAAATATAAAAAAAAAATAAAAATTACCAGAGATAACTTAAAAATCTTCAAAGGTGAAATTCTGAGCTAGTACTAAATAATGATATGAGATATTATCATCACCGATATAACCTTCAACCAATTATCATTTATATCGAAAGACAAAATATTAATAAACTACAATTTTTTAAATGAATCGTTTTTCATTTTTCAAAAAGTGAATAATTTATAATAATAAATAAGTTTTGTATTATTAATTTTAAGTGAAGAAATGAATAAAATGAAATTGTGTTAATGATAAGAATATAATTAATCAATTATAAAAACTTTTTTTTTAAGAAATCTGAGCTAGTGTTTTTAAGAACACTAATTAAAGATAACATTATTTACAATGTTGTAAGAAGTAAAGGTTTTATTATGAAACTTTTCACAATTTGCTGTTACAGTTAAAGTGGAACAAAAGTTATTTGTGAAAAGTTACTAGTTACGCATTTTTTGCGTTGGCTAGATGAAAGTTAAAAATAGTGAAACGCAAATATATGCTTAGAATTAAATAATCAGTGAAATATTTTAATTTAAAGAAAAAAATTCTTTACTTGGAATGGATATCAACCGCCACATAGTATCTTAAAATCGTCTTTTAAGTACAACTACGTACTTAATTTAAATTAAGTAAAGCATTAATTAATTAATATTAAAATAATTAATTAATATTAAAATAATAAATTATTACATATTTATAATAATAAATTATTACATATATATAATAATTATATGAATTATGTTGAATTTATAATTAGTTATAGAATGAAATATAAAAAGAATCATTGATATGTTTCTTTCCTAAATGATTCCTCCTCATAGTGAAATTTTAAGACATCACTGATATTTCTTAAAAAAAAATTAAAATAGAACAGGATAATTATATTAATTACGAATAACAATGAAAATATGATTTTTTTACTATTATGATGAAATAATAATTTTGTGATTAAAACTTAAAGGTTTTCATTTATATGTTTCTTTCCTAATTTATTTTTCCTACCTATGAAACATATTAGGCATTTGTAACCTAACACTAAGTACGCGTAGAATTAATTTTTTGTTAATGTAACTTTTAAATCAATATTAAAACAAGTTACGTAACCTCAAACTGTCAAGTTATAAAAAAATTTGGATATCGAAATATTTTGTAATTTCATGAATTTATATTTGATTATTAATTAATTGCACTTTTAAGTTTATTAATTAGTTAAACATCTGATATAACCTCAAACTGTCAAGTAATAAAATAATCCGCTGTCTATTAGATATTTCTACCGAAATATTAAATAGGCGTATATGAGTTTGATTATAAGTAATAATTTTTTTAGGATTTAACAATTTAAAAAAATGTTTATCTAACCTTATTGTCAAGTTATAAAAATAATTTGCAGTCTATTAGATATTTCTACCGAAATATTAAATAGGCGTATATGAGTTTGATTATAAGTAATAATTTTTTTTAGGATTTAACAATTAAAAAAAATGTTTATCTAACCTTATTGTCAAGTAATAAAATAATTCCATTTGGTTTGTGCACTATACAGCAACAAACCTAAAAAGTGGGGAACGATTATATCTCAAGACAATATAAAATGTGACTATTTTTCCTTGACCTGTTTTTCAACAGAGGTGTCTGAACACCCTTTTTGAAGGACCCGCACAATATTTATAAATATTGAGACAGAAAAAAAGTGTGTTCATAATCTCAATTGTCAAGTAACAAAGTAATTGTCAGTCTAATATTGATATTCCTACCTAAATACTAAACAGAGTTAGATGAATTGGATTTTTTCTAGTCATAATATCAAGACTTTTAATTGACAACAATTACAATTCTAAAAAAAAAAACAAATAAATAAAAACAATAATTACTGTTAAAAGCAAGTATTAGCAAATTATATAAGAAATAAATGATATTAGTTTAAAATCAATCTTTTTTTTTAAAAGTCAGTTCTATTGATTTTAAAGACAAACGCTTATTTTTGATATTATTTAAGAATTTTATAATTCTAATTTCTTTCTCAATAATATTTCTATAATAAATAATTTTGATTTTCTTTCTACTGTTTTTAAAAACTTATCAATTTTTAAGTAATTTTAGCTTATTTTTACCTGTATGACTTCTTTGCAATAATCCATTATAAAGAAACATGTGTTTTGATAATTGATCTCTAAAATTGTTATAAATGGATGACAAACTTTCTTAATAAAATTTTTAGGAAAATGAAAAAGATCTTAATCTAAAATTCTAAAATAAAAAAGATCTATTTAAATTTAATATTTTTGCCTACTTTCTTTTAATGTTATGAATGGTTTTTTCTCAAATGAGAAATATAATCTACAAGTTTAAAAAAAAAATTCTACAAAGGAAAGTTTAATAGGAACTTTGATACAAATTTAAATTTAGCTTTTAGTGTCTAGAGAGAAAAACTGTAAATATTAATTAATTAATCAGCTTTCGAAAAATAGATTTAAAAAAAAACTATTAATACAAGTGCATACATTAAAACCCTGACAATTAGCTAATTTTGGACATGTAAATAAAATAGTGTAATTATTTTTCACATCATCAGCAAATCACGAACTCTGACGTGACTACTGTTGTAATTTTTCCCTGTGGCTAGGAGAGTGATTATTATCCGCAAGCGTCATGTCAGTGATTCCTCGCAATCTATAGATGTTGCCACTATTCAACTAAAGAAGCGTGAATCTTTAAAAAAAACATTTTGTAATGCACCTTTTATACTCAGCTCTAACCATTAAATGGTTTATTGTTCTCGCAAAGTATTTGATATTTAAAGCAAACGCTTCATTCACTCTCAAACAACTATTACTTTCATTAAATCTGTATCATTCTTAATATCAATCTTCCCAAAAAATACATAAATGGAATTTCGTTACCTGTTATTAAAAAATATAAACACGTAAATTAATTTCCTTGCTAAATTGATCTTTGTACGAGTAAAACCACAATTTTTTTAAACTTTCTTTCTCAATTAAGGAAAAACTATCCATTGAGCCAACTTTAGCCAATTTTTTAACATTTAAAAATGATAAAAGAGAATTTAAAACTTAAATATCCTGTACCACGTACGAGGAGCATAAAAATCTTTTAAAAAAAAACTTTGTCATCTTATTTTTAATTTCTGTTTATTTTTTCTTTCTATCCTGTTTTTTGACTTTTCACGTTTCTTTAGTTTGCAAATACCAGTTTTTTTCTCGCTAGTAAAAAAATGAAAATTTTCTCTTCTTTAAATAACTATCAAAATCACAATAAAATCATACAGCCAAAAATTTCAGTTTTAAACAAATTGTGAAAACAATTAACAGTTTTAAATCGATAGATTTTTAAATTATAAACAAAACTCCATTATAGAAGTTATTTAAATTTACTTTGAAATTAGAATGATAAAAATAATTCAGGGGAAAAAAGATTGATTTTTTGAAACGTATATTTAAGTGATAATTAATTCCTAGATTGATTAATATTCCTTTCAAAATAAATGTAAACAAAGGTTCCTTTAGCACTTCTTTCTGTAACGTTACCAATTTTTTAGATGTAATATATTAAGTAAGAAATAAAGAAAAAAATTTCGTAACATTTCAAATAAAATACATAAATGTTGATTGAAATTCTTTTACAAACCTCTTTCAAAAAAAAAATTTTAAACTCAAAGAATTTAAAAATTGATTGCGAAAAGTAATGTTAACGATGGCGTTTACTTAATACTCACTCAAAAAACTTGAAGAAATCACAGGTTTTGATCACCGCCTTTATTGGGAATTTTTCTTTTCAAGCAAAATTCCCTTGCGTAGGCAAGTAGAATTTAAAAATACTTCTCAACTCCATCTATATTAATTGGACAAATATTTTTTTGTTTTTAATTTCATTTACAATTTTTATTCCACCGTCAAAACCTCTAATCTCTTTAAAATTATCAATTTTTCACTCGATGAGAACAAATTTGGAAAAATTTTTCTAATTTCATAAAATTATTGGTTAATATTTATGTAAATTAAAACAATTCGACTAAAAAGAAAAGTGTAGAAAAAAAGTTGGAATTTATTTTCTAATTATAAATAAAATTCAAAAATGAAAACTTTTACCAAATTTGTCAAAAGAAAAAATTTAACTTGGGTAAAATAAAATTCAAAAAGAAGTGAAAAATATGAATTACAAAGAAACTGTACAATTTTTATTTCAAAATTTTGAAGTTAACTTTCTTCTTCTAATACAAAAACGGAAAATTATTTATAATATTACTCTATAAAAATTATTTAAAACATTTTTCATATGAAGAAATTTGATAGAATTTTTTTTTGAAAATTTCGACCACTTTGTGGAATAGATTTTTTAGGTATTTAAGTTTTCAATTTAAATGCAATGTGGAAAATTAAAATTAATATTCGTTGTAACAAGGTTTGAATTTTTAGTAGAAAACGTAATTTATCAGTCAAATATGGAAAGAACTCTCACCTCTTGTTTCTTTTATTATAATCAATGTTTCTCTAAGGCTTTCGCTAACAATTCATTCATACTCGTCACCAATGTTCGTGGATCTTCGACGAGACCGGCGCCAACCATCGCATTCATAAACAACTGAAAAAAGCAAACATAACAAAAATTAGACTAAAAACTATTTAAATGACAAATACAGGCCTCGGATCGACTTTAAAGAGCAAAAAAAGTCGCTTTAGTCGATTAAAAATAGGAAAAAAGTCGTTTATTAAATTCAGTGTTGTCACAAAGAATCATTTTAATCAACAACTGTATATGTTTGCTAAATAAATATTAAAATACTTCTTGTTTCTTTATTCACAAGAAATAAAATTTAATAAATTTCAACTTTTGAAATTTAATAATTTCTAAAAATTAAAACTTTTACCCTTCTCAAAATTCAATTATTTTCTAGAATTTTTAACTAAACTTCATCTCTAAATCAATTATCTATTTATCTTTATGAATTTTTAAAATTTTGTTGCCATTTTTTGGAAAATTAAATTATTTAAATACAAAAAGTTTCATTTTTTTACAATAATTAAAACCGTCTATTTTTCTCTTTAAACATATTAATTAAGGTAGAATACTTTCAAAATTTTTAATAAACAATTTCGTAAAATAAACTTTTCAAAATATTTCTAAATTACTTTTTCAAATACCAAAAAAAGTTTTACAATCAAATACTATTAAAAAATGAGCAAAAAAATTTTAATTTGGTAAAATGTTTTCAAAAATAATTTAAATTTAGTAAAATCTTTGGAAAAAAAATTCAAAAATCGACCCTTTGGAAAATTCAATTTCATTTTCTACAATTTTTAACTAAACTTTATCTCTAAATCAATGATCTATTAATCTTTATGAATTTTTAACCATTTTTTGCAATTTCTTCGAAAATTCAATTATTTAAAAACAAAAAATCTAATTTTTATTAATAATCATTAACAAAAAGAAAGACTTTAAAAAAAATTTTAAATAATTTAAATAAAAATAAAAATTTATAAAAATAAGAATTTTTTTTCACCCGTCAATTTTTCTTTTCAAAGCTATTAATTAGGATAGAATATTTTGAAAAATTTTAATAAAGAAATTCGTAAAATTAGCTTTTTAAAAATATTTCTAAATAATTTTTTAAAATACACAAAGTTTTATAATTGAATATAATTGAAAAATGCCCAAAAAATTGAAATTTGGTAAAATTTTTTCTTAAATAATTTAAATTTAGTAAATTTTTTAAGAAAACAATTTTATTTAAATTTAGTAAATTTTTTTTTAAAAATTAAAATTTTTTTTTAAAAATAATTCAAAATTTGACAAGTACTTTGTAAAATAATTGCTTTTTTAAAAATACAAAAACAATGAATCAAATTTTTTTCCAAGACTTTTAATTATAAATGATTTCTAAAAAATTCTAAAACAAAAAATTTAATTTAATTTATTTGAAGGTAATTGAATAATAAAAAATTATGATAAAACAATTCTGAGAATTTGTTTTCTATTATAAAGTAATTTTTCGAAAATAATTGAAGAATTTTTGTGTTTTAAAAAACAAATTTTTTTTTGAAACACTTAAATTGAAAATTTTTAATATATGATTATTTTCTCCAAAATGTTGAAAATAATTTTGAAAAATTTAAATTTTTTATTTCGGTTTTAAATTTGATTTTTTGGAAATATTGAAAATAATTGAATTAAAAAAAATAGAACATAATTGGGAGAATTAATTTTTTCAAAACTATTTTAATATTATTTTTAAAACCTATTTTTCATTAATTTTCAGTTTCATTGAATTTACACTTGATTATTCATTAAAATTTTTGAGAATTTAATATTATTTCCAAAATTTTACAGTTGGATATTCTTTAAAAGTTAATTTTGAAAAATTGTAATAAAATACTTGAATACATGATTTAGTTTGAATTAAATTTTACAGAATTTCAATTATTCAAAATAATAAAAATTTAAATTGTAATAAAATTTAATAATTTCGAAAATTGTAATAATGGTAATATTTGAAATTTTTCATTAATTTTCAGTTTCATTGAATTTACACTTGATTATTCATTAAAATTTTTGAGAATTTAATATTATTTCCAAAATTTTACAGTTGGATATTCTTTAAAAGTTAATTTTGAAAAATTGTATTAAAATACTTAAATAGAAGATTTTGTTTGAATTAAATTTTACAGAATTTCAATTATTCAAAATAATAAAAATTTAAATTGTAATTAAATGTAATAATTTCAAAAATTGTAATAATGGTAATATTTGAAATTTTCCATTAATTTTCAGTTTCATTGAATTTACACTTGATTATTCATTAAAATTTTTGAGAATTTAATATTATTTCCAAAATTTTACAGTTGGAAATTCTTTAAAAGTTAATTTTGAAAAACTGTAAAAAAATACTTGAATGCATGATTTAGTTTGAATTAAATTTTACAGAATTTCAATTATTCAAAATAATAATAATTTAAATTGTAATAAAATTTAATAATTTCGAAAATTGTAATTATGGTAATATTTGAAAAATTTAATTAAAAAACTTATTTAAAAATAAATTTTCAAAGATATGTCTGCTATAGTTTCTATACCAATTGTTACGAAATTTGGAAGAAAAGTCGTAATTTTTAAAGAAAAGTCGATAAAAGTCGGCTTATTTGAAAATAGTCGAAAAAAGTCGTAAAATTCATAATATCCGAGGCCTGCAAATATTATTAAATAACACGTAGAGTTAAATAATTTTAATCAATTTTTACTTTTTCATAACTTTGATTGTGATATTGAAGTAAAATTCTTAATTTTTTACACGAAAAATAAGTTTCTACTTATTTAATTTTATTTTCATTTTGTAATTTCTTGTTTTTTTAAAGACTATTTTTTATTTAGTTTCAAAAATATTTACCTGTTTTGTAAGAAGTTCAGCTAAAGCGGAATCTGAACTGCTAATTTTCACTAATTTTTGTATAATCGGATGTTTTGGATTGATTTCAAATCTTGGTTGCAGCATAAGGTATCTTGAGTTTTCGTCCAATTTGTGACTCTGCGTTCGAATGAAGTGCCTCGCTGATGCCATATCGTGAACAGTCACAACGCACGGATGCGATTCGAGACGATTTGTTGTTTTAACTTCAAAAGCCTTTTTATCCAACACTGTTTTCATGTAGCTTATCAAATTGTCAATATCGCCCTTATTTATTGATTCTACAAAAACAGAAATGGAAAAAAGAAAATTATTTTCATTTCATACAAAAATGTTTCTCATTTTTATTTCAAATGAAAAAAAAAATGTTTCACTTTCTTTAAAAATCGAAAATTTATTTCCTTTTGTTAATTTTTATTCTATTCTCTATTTTTTTTACGTTTTTATTCTTTTCTAATAATGATAAATATTTTGAATTTCATTTTTTGGTTTTTATTCCGGAATTTAGAGATTTTTCATCAAAGATTATTAAAATTGTTGAACCGAAAAAGTAAAAGAAAAATACACTTACCAAATTGATTGTCTTTTCCTGCATCTGGATCCTGTCTCAATTCTTTTTCCACGGAAGTGAGATTACGATTATTGAAACGTCCCAAGTGCATTAAAACCAATTCATCGTATGGTTCGGTGCAGAAAAGTACTTCAAGATTTCGTTTCTTGAATGATTCATAATATGGCGATTGCTCTGCTAAAGTTCGACTGAACAGAAAATTTTAAACACTCGTTAAGAAAGAGACATTGAATATATAGAAAAAAAGAACATATTTTTTTGTTTGGAAAAAAGAAAAATTGTTGAAATTTAAAAAAAAAAATTCACCTTGGCGCAGCTAGGTAGTAAATGTCCTTTTGCTCCGGTGTTAGATTTTTACAATATTCCGGAAGACTGATTAATTCTCCAGGTTCTTTCAATGATGATTCGAATCTTATAAGTTTACCAATATCTTCCTAGAATTTTTCGAAAGAAACAAAAAGAAAAAATTCAAATTTACAAATATTTTCATTTTAACATTAAAATTTTAAACAATTTCAATTCATTCTTAAAGTGTTAAACAATTTTCAATAATTTCATTTTATTATTTAAACTCTTAAAATAAAAAATACATTTATTTATGTTTGATTTTAAACAATTTTATTTTTGAAATTTAAAACTGTAGTTAACTATTGTTTTCAAATATGTTATATTTAAATAAATAAATATTATTTAAATAAATATAAATAAATAAATTAAATAAATATTATTAAATATTAAATATGTTTCAAAAACTTTTTTGCTTCTTTTTATATTTTAAGTTTAGAATTCATCCTTTCTCCATTACCTTTTCAGTTGTATCGTTACTCATAACGATTCCTTCCTTCAAAAAGAATCCATAGTCTTTGTAAAATTTCGTAAACTCCTCCGTCTGCTTCAGCGAACGATCGTACATAAATTTCAAAATTCGCGACGTCAGAACATTGCGAAGTTTTCTGTAAAAATGCAAATAATTAATTTCCTTCTTTATATTTTCTTCTTCTTAAAAGTAAAAATTGTCAAATTAGAATTCGACGATAATTGTTTCATTCTAAATTAAGGTGTAAAAAAAATCGTTTATATAATATTTGTTTATTCTAAATGATAAAATGAAGAGAAAAATACTTTTTTGTAAATTAAAAATTTTTTTCAAGTCTTTTTAATGTTAAATTAAAAACTTCTTTTAAAACTTACGCAATGAGGGCGCTATTTTGCAGTAATTCTCTACTTAAATTAAGTGGAATGTCCTCCGAGTCGACAACGCCTTTAATAAATCTCAGCCATTTTGGTAAAATTGTGTCCGCTTTACTCATTATTAAAATTTTCCGACTGTACAATGAAACACCAATTGACGAACTCGTGCTACTTTCAAAAATACTCGGCTTTTCATCGGGAAAATAGAGCAACGCTCTAATATTAATTGGCGCGTCTGTCGAATAATGTAATGTAAAACGTGGCGAATCGTAGCAATTGCCAATAAAACGATAAAATTCTGCATGTTGCTCTTGAGTCACATCCTTTGGTTCCATTGTCCACAGGGGCTATTTTTATTTTTAACAAAAAGAAAACTTTATAAGTAAAACAATATTTTTAAATATTATAAATACTATAATTTTTAAATATAATAAACATTTGAAATAAATATTTTTATCATAGCTTTGAAATTATTTTTCAATTATTACAAATAATGTTTTAATACATTTTAATATTATTGTATTATAATATTAAATTATAATTTAATTTTATCATTGTTTAACAATATAATAATTATTTAACAATAACTAATCAATATAATTAGAACAACAATGAAAAAATATAAACTTTCATAGAAAAAGTTAAGAATCGATTAGAAATAATTAAACCAACCTGAATAACATTGACTCTTTTTCCATTCACGAAAATGGGACTTCCAACAAAATTACTGTATTTCTTTATAACTTCTGTAAATATACATTTTCGTTAGTTCAAAATTTTCATTAAAAAGAAATTTTAATTTTATAAATTGTAATTTTTCTTAAATAGCTTACTGTTAATTGTGTCATCGTCGCTAAATTCTCGACAATCTGTTCGTAAATGTAGAACTATTTTCGTTCCCGGTTGTACTCCGTCGGCATTTGAAATTTCATACGTTCCCGTTCTGGAAAAAAAAGCGAAAACTATTAATAGAAAAACAAAACAAAAAAAAAGTAAATTAAACTTTAATAGAAAATGCAAAACTAAAAAAAGTAAATTAAACTTTAATAGAAAAAGAAAACTAAAAAAAGTAAATTAAACTATTAATAGAAAAACAAAACAAAAAAAAGTAAATTAAACTTTAATAGAAAAACGAAACAAAAAAAAGTAAATTAAACTACAATCTTGTTTTTAACTAACACAACAATTTTTTTAAAAATTATCTTACCCGTCAGTTTTCCAGTAGAGACCCTCAGCATCCTTTTGATAAGATTTAGTGAATACTTCAACTTTATCGGCAACCATAAAAGCACTGTAGAATCCAACGCCAAATTGGCCGATAATATTTGAAGCATCGAAACCCTGTTTTTCTTTCAATTTTTCCAAGAATGCCTGTAATTTATAAATTTTTTCTTTTAAGTAAAAAACCCTTTTTTTAAGATTTATTTTATGGCTAAATTTTGATAGAAACAAAAATACGTACCTTCGAGCCGGAACGGGCAATTGTTCCTAAATTAGAAATCAATTCATCGCGAGTCATTCCAATGCCAGTGTCTTGAAGTGTAAGTATTCTGTTCTGTTTATCGGTTCCAATGTGAATTTCCAAACATCTATCGCCGCCTTCATCGGTTGATAAATTCTCACTGGATCTTATGTAACGAAGCTTCTCCAGAGCGTCACTTGCGTTTGAAATTAATTCACGAATAAAAACCTGAATTATGTGAATTTTAATTATTAACCGATTTTTTAGTTTTAGAAAATTACCAAAGAAAAAAGGGAAAAAAAGGAAAAATATTTTTTTGACTAATTTAGAGATGGAAAAATAATTACCTCCTTATCAGAATAGAGAGATTTGGCAACAATATCTAATAGCATTCGAGTTTCGGATTGAAATTCATATTTCGAACTGTCACCTAAAAAGAACGATAAATTCAATTTTACTGTTAAAAGTTTAGAAATAAAAAATAATTGTAATTTAACGTTTAATTATTTAACGTTTATTTAGTTTTAATTTCGAATACTTTCATTCTAAGGTTGAATTTTTAAGAAATTAAATTTCATTATTTCAAATTTTAAGCAATTTAATTACTGATCAATTTTTAAAAATTTAATCTAATTGTTAAAAGATTCAAAAAAGAAAATAGTTTTAATCTAACATTGAAATTTCAAAATACTTTTATTTAAAGTTAAAATTTGAAACAAAGTCATTTTTTTGTTAAAATTTGGAACAAATTCAATTCATTGTTAAAGTGCTGAACAATTTAATTTTATTGTTGAAAGCTTAAACAATTTCAATTTAACATTAAAATTTTAAACAATTTCATTTTTCTGTTAAATTGTTAAACAATTTAATTTTGTTGTTGAATATTTAAACAATTTTGTTATTTAGTTAAAATTTGAAAGAATTTTAATTCATTGTTAAAGTTTTAAACAATTTAATGTTATTGATGAAAGTTTAAACAATTTCATTTTCTTGTTAAAATTCTAAAGAATTTCATTTGATTGTTCAAACTTTTAAAATAAAAAATAATTTCATTTTAACATTAACACTTTAAACAAAATCGATTTATCGTTAAAATTTTAAACAATTTAATTTAACATAAACAATAATTTCAATTTCAAATTAAAATTCCACATTCTTTCATTTCATCGATTATAGTTAAATTTTAAAGTAAAAAATTTCAATTTAACCTTGAAATTCGAAAGAATTTCAATTTATTGTTAACATTTGAAACAATTTCAATTCATTGTTGAAGTGTTAAAGAATTTATTTTTATGGAAAAAAGTTTAAACAATTTCATTTTTTTTTATAAAACTATAAACAATTTAATTTTATTGTTCAAACTTTTAAAATAAAAAATAATTTTATTTTAACATTAAAATTTTAAACAATTTCATTTTATTGTTAAAACATTCAAAATAAAAATTAATTTCAATTTGAAACTAAAATTCCATATACTTTCATTTTAAGAATTACTGTTAAATTTTAAAGAAAAAAATCATTTTAAGAATTTTAAAGTAAAAAATTTCAATTTAACTTTAAAATTTGAAAGAATTTCAATTTATTGTTAAAATTTGAAACAATTTTGTTAAACATTTTAATTTTATTGAGGAAACTTTAAACAATTTCATTTTTTTGTTAAAATTCTTAACAATTTCATTTTATTGTTCAAACTATTAAAATAAAAAATAATTTCATTTTAACATTAAAATTTTAAACAAATTCATTTTATTGTTAAAACATTCAAAATAAAAATTAATTTCAATTTAAACTAAAATTCCACATAATTTCATATTCAAGATTATTGTTAAATTTTTAAGTAAAAAATTTTAATTTAATCTCAAAATTTGAAAGAATTTCAATTTATTATTTAAACTTTAAACAAATTGCTCTTTTTGGTTAAAATTTTAAATAATTTCATTTTATTGTTGTAACTTTCAAACTAAAAATTAATTTTATTTTATTGTTAAAATTTTTAACAATTTCAATTTATTCTTAAAATTTGAAATAGTCTAATTTTTTTGTTCAAATTTGAAACAATTTCAATTTATTGTTAAATTGTTAAACCATGTGATTTTATTGTTGAATGTTTAAACAATTTTAGTTCAACCTTAAAATTTTAAACATTTTGAATTCAACCTTAAAATTTTAAACAATTTGAATTTAACCTTAAAATTTTAAACAATTTGAATTCAACCTTAAAATTTTAAACAATTTGAATTCATTGTTAATGAGTGAACAATTTAATTTTATTATTAAAAGTTTAAACAATTTAAACTGAACCTTAAAATTTTAAACAATTTCAATTTATCGTTAAAATTTTTAACAATTTTATTTTTTTGTTAAAATTTAAAACAACTTTAATTTTATTGTTAAAAGATTGAAACAATTTAAATTTATTGTTAGTGTGTTAAACAATTTAATTTTATTGTTTCAAAGTTTAAACAATTTCATTTTTTTGTTTAAATTTTAAATAAATTTATTCTACTGTTCAAACTTTTTAAATAAAAAATTATATTAAAATAGAGGATTTCATACCTGAAGCTTTCTCCGTGTCTTTTATGATGTTGTGGAGCTCAGTTTCAGTTTTACTTTCTGCTGCAGTCTGAGATGAAAAAAGTCTAACAGAGTTGCATACCAATGCTAAAACAATTTAGACATTTTCCTTGAAAAATCAAAATATCTTTATCTTTCATTAAAAAAAAAGAGGAACTAATTTTCAATGATGTCAACTCCTTATGACAGTCGAAACTGCAACACAGTCCTCCGTTAATTTCCATGCTTACGCACATTGATGAAAGTGCAAAAAAAAACAACAATAAAAACAGAGATGATGACAATGTTTCCGAAAATACTGAAAATTCTAAGAAACGACAAAGAATTTCTTGTATATATTTTTCAACACTTAACTCTCCTAGAATTTGTCCATTTATTTAAAGTTGCCAAGATTTTACACTTTTTTTTGTTGTTATTATTATTATTAGTTCACCTGACTTGTGAGTCGGTTATTAAAAAAATGAAAGTTTACCATGAATTGTAATCATTTATAAATTTATAGTTAGAATTGATGAAAAAAAAGATGTTATCAAAAAATAACCTGGCGCAATAGAGCTTAATTTCATTTTAAATGAGCCCTGGTGATGATTCGAGTGAACTACTCATTATTTGTCAAAATATTATATTCAACCCCCTTGACATAACCTCGAAATTAAAAAACTGTTTTTTTTGGACAAAGAAAATGTTAAATTAATATCATCAAATTGTTAAATTAATATCATTAAATTGTTAAATTAATATCTTTAAATTGCTAAATTTTTAACAGACTCTACAAACTTTAAAAGATTTCAAAAAGTTAAATAAAAATAAAAAGTAAGAACTGAAAATTTCGGAACTTTAAAAATTATATTCAAACAATTAAAAAAAGAGAACATTAATTTAAATCCTATTTTATTCAAAATATTTCAATTTTTAGGTTATGTTGAATGAGTTAAACATATGTAAAAAATTAATATTTCAAATGTTTTATTCAAAAATATTTTAAGTTTGAGGTTAGGTTGAATGAGTTGAACATGAAAGATGCAAAAATTAAAAGACAAATATATGATGTTATTACCATTATTATTATTATTTATGACGAATTATGAACAATCATTGCAAAAATATTTACATAAAAATAACCTGGCGCAATTTCACTTAATAAATCACATCAATTTTCTACTGTTGTAGAAATCTGGATTTTGAAGAAAAATCCCATGAAGTATTCTCTACAGTCATAGAGAAAATGAATAAAACTGACTTTAAAAGTCTTTTTTTTAAAAGTTCTTTTCAAAGTCATTTTGAATGAAGCATAGTGAAATTAAATTTTTGACCGTTAAAATGACACTATGTTAGTAATGAATGAATTATTTGATAACGAAAAAAACAATTTTCTGTAAATAATCTGGCTTAATCGGACTTAATGAATGTGAATAAATCACAAATAAAGAACAAGACATACTTTATGTCTATTATTATAATTATTATTTATATTCCTTTGTTATGATAGTTTTTTGTATTTTATTAATTTTTTATTATTAAAATTAATGAATGAGTTACGTTTATAAAATGAAATATTTAACTTAAAAATTTATCAAAGCCATTATTCTACTATCTTTCTATTTTTAAAGTCAAATATTCAGTGAAGGAAATATTTTATTAATTAATATTTTCATTATTTAAATTTGACTAAAAAGTTTTATTGTAGCCGGGATTCTACTATTCTTTTATTTTTTAAATTCAAGCATTAATCGTTTAATTCAATAAACGATAAATGCATTACTTTTTTGGTGAGTGAAAATGAAATAAGATCAAAAATTTTTTTTTTGATCTGTAGATGAAAATGAAAAATTCTACGAAAATTCAGATCTATTTTTCGATCCTGAAATACTTCTATTTTTATGCGATAAATCTAAGCGTTTAACTATAAAATTAAATATTAGAATTTATTTATTACCTTTTTTTATTTTTTAATGATAAATGAGTTAGTAAAAAATATTTTTTTCTTAATATCTGGCGTAAAAAAGCTTTATGAATCAGAATAAATATTAAACTATATTTATTAATTTATATTTTACATCTAAATATGAAATTGTTTTTAATGAATTTTTTACAATCTGTAAAAATAGGTTAAATGTTTTTTTTTGTTACTGGGGAAACATTCTTTGTGCTGTTAAAATACGTTACAAACGCCATGTTTAGCATAACAAAACGATGTCTGAATTTAAAAAAGCGTTTAAATTTCAAGAAATGAAAAAAAAAAATTTATTTTGCTTTAAGTAGACATTTATTTTATACTTCAAACAAATGTTTACACTAAAAAGATAAATATTAAAAATGAAAAGAAAAATTTTCTTGAAAGTATTAAATACTTTAAGGTTAGAAAATATATTTCAATATTATTTAGTTTACTTCCGAAATAGAAAATTGTTGTTGTTGTTTTTATTGGGAAATTTAAAATTGTCTTTAAACTTGATTTATTGTGTTGTTTGCTAAATACAAAGGAGACGTATAAAACGAACCTGATAAATGCCGAGGTGTCTCACATGGTAAGATGCAAAGTTTCCTTTGTGTCAATTTTCTAAAACAGGATCTTCTTGAGAGAATAACACGCTGTATTCTCCACACGGACATTTTTAACAGCTTTTTTCAAGCTTTTTTAAAGAATGAAATTGATAAAAAAAATTTATGAAAATAATTTTTACGAGCACTTCAAACACCGGTGATTATATCCAGCCAAGCGGTGAGAAGAGAAAGGGCAAAGTTTGCCGACTCGAGGCTTGAAATATTCGAGCATTGAATATACAATGCAATGTAGAAGTGAAACGTTCATTATAAAGTGGAGTGTGCGCAGGAGTGGTGAACGTAGCTTTAGTTTAGAGCTTATTTCGTTTTCCGTAGTGGTGCGCTGCGATAGGGAAGAACAACATAGTTTACTAATCGTATTTATTAACTAATAATTAGTAATTAACTAAATACAATAATTAGAGTTGTAAAGTTTAAATAGTGCAATCCTTTTTTTTATTTTAAACTAAAAGTATTAAATTCATAACAAGTCTGCAGGTTGCCAGCGTGCTGTTTGTCCAGGTAACAATTAACGTGCGAGAGAAAGAGAGACAGTAAATTAAAATCAAATCTCCCGTCTCTCTTACTCTCGTGACGTTACCATGACAACTTGCGAGTAACTTTCTTTTATTATTGTCATTTTTATGTTAAAACTGGCAAAATAAAATATTAATTGAAAAATTTGTTTTACATTTAACCTCAATAGGCCAAATTTTATTGAAAATATAAAAACGAAATAAATTACACTCGGCTCTTTGTAAATATGGATAAAATGTCAAAAATGACGAGGAAAAATTAATAAACACAATATTATATTTTTTGTTTTTTTATTAAAAAAGCAGTAATATAATAATAAACAATATAAACGTTGAAAAGGTCAGTTTTTCATTTATCAAATAAAAATCATTTACAGAAAAAATTTGTTGTGAAATATTAAATATTTAACATTTTTTTACCTTTAAGGTTAGTTCACAATTGGAAATTTTTTCTTCACTTTTTACAAGCAAGGACTCATTTTTTGCTGCAAATTCGGCTTTTCTTGAATTTTATTAACAATATATAGTTGGTTTAAGAAAAGATTTGACAAGCAATCGGAACAAAAGTTTTAGTTTAATGTCAGAATTTCGAATTTTCAAAGAGAAGGCCACATTAAATTTGAAATTCAATTCAAATTCAATTTTAAATGAATTTCATTAAAAAATTTAGAAACCTAGATATTTAACAAAATTTAATAACTAAAATTATTAAAATTTTTAAATATATATTCAATTGATTATTAAAAATTTATAGAATTATTATTTATTTATAGAAGAGTTTTAGTTAAAAACACTTTAAAAAAATTGAATTTTGAAGTAAATACATATTATTAGAGAAATTCAATTATTTTTAAACGAAGTAAAATTTTGTAAAATTTCAGTTTTAATTAAATTTCATTAAAAAATTTTAAAACATAGTTTTTAAAAAAACCTTAATAACTAAAATTCTTTTAAAATTATTTAAATTTTTTTAAACATATTTGATTATTAAAAAACGGATTTATTAAAGAATTTTCGTTAAAAACATTAAAAAAATTGAATTTTGAAGTGAATATAAATATTCTTAGAAAAACTCAATTATTTTTAAAAGAAGTAAAATTTTTCTCTGAAATTCATTTACTTTTTTTAGCTTTTATTAATTATTCTTTAAAGAAGTAATTTATTTTCGAAAATTTTAATGAAATTCTTTTATAACAATTTGATTTTTTTCAAAATAATTTTAATAAAAGTCTTCGTATAGAAATTTGATTGATTTAAAAATTTTTCAAAATTTAATTATTTTCAATGTTTGCTATTTTCGTAAAATTTCACAAAACAATTCAATAATTTAAACGAAAAGTTTAATAAACTTAGTCTGAAGAATTCAATTATTTTCAAACGTAAAATAATTCTTCGTAAAAATCCAATTGTGTTTAAAAATTCACAAAAATTATTGTCGACATTTAAATTGCCTTTATAAATAATAAAATTTTTCTCCGAAATTCAATTATTTTCAAAAATTTTAATAATATTCTTGGCAGATTTTCAATTATTTTTAGTAAATACAAGATTTTCATCAAATTTTCTCGAAAAATGAAATTATTGTTAAAAATTTTTTTAAATTTCTCTCTGGACAATATAGAATAATAAAAAAAATAATAATAATGTTAATAATAATAATATTAATAATAATGATAATAATAATAATAATAATAATATTACAACCATAATAATTATATTTTTATAAAATTTTTTACGAAAATTCAATTTTAAGAAACATTCAATTATTTAAAAACTTATTTATTTTTATAGTTAAAGAATTGACTTTTTGTAGAATTTTTCAAATAAATATTAAATTAAAAATAAATTCCAGGAAAAATTTTCGATTATAATTGAATATCATATTAAAAAATATTTACTTATTTGAAAATTCTATGAGAATTTATTTATTGAACTCTAAAAATAAACATCTTATTAAATAATTTTTCATCAATAATATGGATTACATAATTGAACTTTTTTTAAAATTGAATTGTCATGAAGAACTTTATCTAGAAATTTTTAAATAATAATTGAATTCTATTAAACATTTTTAATAGAATTTTTTTAAATAATTGCATTTTTTGAGAAATTTGATATTTTGTATATAAAAAATAATTGAAATTCTGACAAGAATTTTATTAAAATTTTTCAAAATAATTGAATTTTGGAGAAAAATTTTATTATTTATAAAGATTATTTAAATTTTGACGGGAATTTTTGGCAATTTTGGAACATACTTGGATTTTTTCGAAGAATTATGTTAGTTTTAAAAATAATTGAATTCTTGAGTTTTGCAATAAGTTTCTAATGAATAGTGAATGTAGTTTAAAAAAACCTGCGGAAAAATTGCGTTTTTTAATCTTGAAAGTCTAAAAAAACCAGGAATTTTAAAAAGGGTGAAAGCGTATCAACCCTGAAAAAATAATTTTCATCATAAAACCTTTGGTAATTTTCAACTATTTTTAAAAATTTGTGATTCAATTTATCGAGAGTCGACTTATCTTAGTGCAAAAATTTTTTGTCAATAATTACCTCATTCTTTTATTATATTTATTTATTATTATTCAATTATTTTCTTTATTTTTATCTAAAAATTAATAAATAAATTATTTGCGCTTGAAAATTGCGAAAATTCCTTCGAAAAATTGAAAGTGAATAAATATCGGAATTTTTTTTTAATACAAAAAGTATTCAAAATTTTCAACGATTTATTTTTTTTATAAGATAAAATTGAAAAAAAAGATAAAAAATTTTAATTTGGAGTCGTTTTTCTCTATTACATAGAATTGGAATAAATTTTATAATTCTATAGTATGCTTGTATATTATTAAAATCGGTAAACTTTACTTGTTTGTTTTCTTGATATTCAGTTATAGTTTTGATCACTGTCAGGCACGATAAACACCAAAGGTATCTTTCAATTTATCGTAGTCGTTATTTTTCGCCACTTACAATGAAAATGAGAAAAAAATTTTTATTTAAGAACATTTTTTTAATAATTTTAAATTTATTTTTTAATAATTATAACTTTTCCAAAATCACTATTCCAAGTTGTATTTTTAAAATTCTTTTTTACTGTAGGCATTATTTTTTTATTTTTCATAATTATTTATTTACATTACAAAAAGTATAATTTTAATTTATTTTAAAAAAATTTGTTTATTTATTCACTCGTTTTATGTAATAAATAAATATAAAGAAAAAATTTTGTTGAAATGAATAAATATATTTTTAAAAATTACTTTTCTGTGAATTTCTATAAAATTCGGTAATTTATTTAAATATAAAATATAAATTTGTTGTTTTCTGTGTATTTCCATAAAATTCGGTAATTTATTTAAATAAAAAATATAAATTTGTTGTTTTCTGTGTATTTCTATAAAATTCGGTAATTTATTTAAATAAAAAATATAAATTTGTTGTTTTCTGTGTATTTCTATAAAATTCGGTAATTTATTTAAATACCTATAAAATATAAATTTGTTGTTTTTTAAGAATATGTCGGGAAATGTGAATAGACGTCAGAATTCAATTATTTCACAAGTGATTTTAAATAATGAGAAAGAGACAAAATTAACAATTGACGAAGAATTAGATGAGAATCGTTTTCGTACGTACAACATCAAGGATTTAAAAATGGCGAAAACTTATTTACCCGAAGATGTGATACGTGATTTTAAAAAAGGTTTTGAGGCCTCTTCAAAGTCGCCAAATTCAACGCCAAAATCACGGAATTTCGTTAAAAAACTCGTCGCCACATTGGAGAGTAAAAAATATCGAGCAAGTGGACATTGCACTGCTGATGATGAATTCTTCGCCAAATGTTATTCTAGGCCATTATCGAAAAATCACGTGTCCTATGAAAATCAAGGTAAAAATTAAAATTTTAACGATTTTTACATTTATTTATTTATTTATTAATTTATTCAGAAAAAAAGTAAAAACAATTTTCTGAAAATATGCGCAAAAACTAACATAATAAATTCATCATAAAAAAAAAAAAGAAAAATTTTGTTCTACATAATTTCAATATTAAAAGTTCACAATACTTTTTTTTGTAGAAAAGAAAAAAAATTATTTCGAAGAAAAATATAGTTCTAAAATGGAAAAAGCCAAAAAAACAATTATCGATGATGAGAAGAGTAAGAAAAAATTTGAATTTGAAATTTTTAAGCAAGGAGAGGCATTAACAAATTTGACAATCGACGAATATGTTAAATTGAATTCGGCAAAAAATATTCACGTTGCGAAGAAAAATGAGAATTATTTCGAAAAAAGAAAAACGTTATTTTGGAGGTAAATTAAAAAAAAACGTATATAAAGTTCGATTAGTAAAATACAAAAAAAATTCTCTATTTTGCCGATTTTTTTACAGTTCGAAAAATGAGGAGAAAATTGATGAAGAAAATAATTTTGATAATTCCGAGAAACTTGTTAAATATCGTCGAAGTTTTCCTGAGACAAATAATGACAATGATGATGATGATGATGAATTTTCCATAAATTCCGATAAGTCGGATAATGTTTCAAATTTATTTACAAAAAGGAAGAATAAAAAGAATATTTTCAGGTATTCCAAATAAATGTTCATTTAAAATAGAAATTAAAATTTATATTCCTTTGAAATAGAAATAAATAAATTAAAATTAATTAATTAATTAATTATTTGAATTAATAAATTTTTATAGCTGCTTTTTTATTTTTTAAAAATGTGGATTATTATTTTTTTTTTGTATTTTTTTTCTAGACGTTCAGGACAATTTGAAGAGAAAAAATCATTTAAAAATGTTTTGAGTTCGTTAATTGGATTTAAGAATCGTAATAGTAATAATCCAGCACTGCCAAGAGGTAAACGTAATGCATTAAGTCCAAAGGAGAGTTTGGGTGAAGAAATGCGTCTCTTTCGTCGTGATATGATGCCTGCTTTACTGAAGGCGGCAAAATCTTATAAAACCGAATTTGATGACACTCCAATAAGTGACGATACATTCACGACAATAATTGCAGCGACGAAACCACAATCAGACAATCGCAGTGCATCGATACATCCATTTTACGGTTCTAAAAGAGCATCGACATTTCTTCAACCACTTCCAGAGGAAATTTACGATTTTCAGGTATTTTTTTTTTATTGAAGATATTTTAATAAATTACTAATCATAAAAAATTTTATAAAATAAAATTTCACGTTTACAAATTCAGTAATTACTTTTTTGGATTCTAAAGCAAAATAATTGCAATAAAAATTTAATTTTTAGAAGAAATAAATTCTTTTTTTGCGATATTGCTTTTAAGTAAAAATGTATTTTTTTATTGGAGACAAAAAATATTTTTTTTTATCACCGAGAATTTAAATTAACAAAAAGGTTCGATTTTTATTATTTTTTTTTAATAATCTAACACAATGAATACAGATTTGAACCAAAAGTTGAACTCTCTATGTCTGATGGACCCAGATAGCACAGTAATTTTACAGCTAATTCAGAAAAAAGTCAGAGATTTTTATTAAAAAGTGTATAGTGGAAAAACTTAAATTTTTAAGATACAAGAGAAAATTCTCAATTCTCAATTTTTTTTCCATAAACTGAAATTAAAATACGAATTCTAAAATGAAACCTAAAATTTTTTTCAATTTTCGACAAACATTTCTTTTTAAATAACTTTATTCTTCAGGAACTATCATAAAATTATTATTACTCAAAAAATATTTAATAAATAGGTTTAATTTATCAAAATATTTCAAAATTAATTGAATTTTAAAAGAGTTATATGTTTACAATTTTCATATAACTAAATGAACAACAAAAAGTTCCCATTGAAAATTTTATTTTTTTTTTATGAATTTCATAAGAAACTTTAAAGAACTATAAGATTTTTAACAAATTTTTAAAATCCACGTTTTTTAAAAATAACCAACATTTAATTAATTTTTAAGCATCTTAGATAAAAAACATGAAAGAAAATTCAATTACTTCCAAAATTTTTTTAAAAATTTTTATTAACTTCTAAAATACTAAAAACAATTCATCTCCAATAATCAATTATTTTTAAAAATTTTAATAAACTACATTTATCTTTATAAATAATAAAATCTTTGTCCAAAATTCAATAATTTTCAAAAATTTTTAACAAATTTTTGTCAAAATTATACCATTATCTTTATAAATAAAAAAAATTTTCTCAAAATTTCATTTATTTCAAAAAATTTACATACATTTCAATTTTCGAAAATTCTTCAAGAAAATTAAATTAATTTTGTAAATTTTAAATAAAATTCTTTGGCAAAATTTTAATTATTTTAAAAATTTTCATTAATTTGTATTATATCTTTATAAATAATAAAATCTTTGTCTAAAATTCAATAATATTAAAAAAAAATTTAACAAATTGTTTATCATTTCAATTATTATCTTTATAAATAAAAAAAAATTTCCTCAAAATTTCATTTATTTACAAAAATTTACATACATTTCAATTCTCGAAAATTCTTCAAAAAAATTAAATTATTTTTAAAAATTTTAAGAAATTCCAATTTTCTTTATAAATATTAAAATAATTTTAAAATTTATAAAGTTTTAAAAAATTCAAAAATATTTTTAATTATCTTTATAAATAATAAAATCTTTGTCCAAAATTCAATAATATTCAAAAAATTTTAACAAATTTTTCTCGAAATTTCAATTATTTTCATAAATTAAAAAAAAAATTTGTTGTCAAAAATTCTATTATCTTTATAAAAAAAATTTTCAAAAATTTCAATTAACATTTTAAATAATGAATTTCTTCTTCGAAATTCAATTATTTTTAATAGATTTGATAAAATTCTTGTCAAAATTTAAATTATTTTTAAAAATTTTAATAAACTACATTTATCTTCATAAATAATAAAATCTTTGTCCAAAATTCAATAATTTTCAAAAATTTTTAACAAATTTTTGTCAAAATTATACCAATATCTTTATAAATAAAAAAAAATTTCCTCAAAATTTCATTTATTTACAAAAATTTACATACATTTCAATTCTCGAAAATTCTTCAAAAAAATTAAATTAATTTTGTAAATTTTAAATAAAATTCTTTAGCAAAATTTTAATTATTTATAAAATTTTCATTAATTTGAATTATATCTTTATAAATAATAAAATCCTTGTCCAAAATTCATCAATAATATTAAAAAAAAATTTAACAAATTTTGTATCAAAATTTCAATTATTATCTTTATAAATAAAAAAAAATTTCATAAATTTCAATTAACTTTTTAAATAATGAAGTTCTTCTCCAAAATTCAATTATTTAAAAAAATTTTTAATAAAATTCTTTTCAAAATTTCAAGTATTTAAAAAATTTTCATTAATTTGAATTATGTCTTTATAAATAATAAAATTCTTTTCTAAAATTCAATAATTTTCGAAAATTAATAAATTTCAATTCTCTTCATAAATAATAAAATTTTTCACAAAAAATACAATTTTTTTTTTCAAATTGTAATAAAATTCTTGTCAAAATTTCAAGTATTTTAAAAATTTTCATAAATTTGAATTATCTTTATATAAATAATGAAATTCTTTTCTAAAATATTCAATAATTTTTAATGAAAATGAATAAATTTTAATCATTTTTATAAATAATAAAATTATTCTCTGAAATTCAATTATTTATAAATATTTTAATAAATTTCAATTATCTTTATAAAATAATAAAATTCTTGTTTCAAAATTCAATTATTTTCATAAAGATGTAAATTTTTTTTATGAATTAAATTATTTTTATAATTTAATTATTTTTTAAAAATTGTAGAAAATTTTGTGCAAACAATTAGTTATTGGAGTAATAATTTTTTTTACACGAATTCAATTATTTTCATAAATAAATGAAATTTCTTTTAATGAACAAATTATTTAAAAATTTGTTGATGATCAATTTTCTTCAATTATTTATTCATTAGATTATTTATTTTTGTACTCAAATAATTCTATTCTCGTAGAATTTTTTATTAAAATTGATTTAAAAATGAATTTTAGTGAAAATTTTAGATAATAATTTAATATTAACAGCATTATCACAAGAATTTTTAGAAATAATTAAATTTTGAAAAGGATTTAAGATTAAATTTTTTTGAAAATTTTTATTTTTCATACTTTTAACTAATAATTCTGTGGAATTAATTTTTTGAAAAAGTTTTAATGCATTTTTTTGACATTATTTAAAGTTGTTATTTTCTTTAATATATTATAATTTTAATTGTTGAAGAATTTTCGAATAACGTATGCGAAAATTAAATTGTTAAATAAATAGATTTTAAAATTCTCAAAAAACTTAAAATTTATAAAAATATAAAAGACTTTCTCATTTTTTGTGAGAAAATAATATTTGAATCGAAATAATGTGATGAAAATAAATTGGAAGAAGTTACAGTAACAATATTCTTATAATATGTAAAATAATTATTTTTTCACTCAGTCATCCTTAATTATTATATAATTTGTTGAATTTAAAAAAATGTTTCAATTTAAAATTTTTGAGAGAGATTTTCAATTTGAAAAAATAAAAAACTAAAAATAAATTTTTTTTTATTTTGAAAAAATTTTTTGATATTAAATTGTAATAAAATTGTAAGCAAGATTTTGCTGCAAAATCGCGTGTTATCTGACATATTTAAATATTCCATATTTTTCATAGACTGAATCATCGATTGTAAAGGACAAAAAAAATTCTCAACCACAAGGATTGGAGCGTAGTCCTCCATTATATCAAAAGCCATCGGAAATTATTTACGACGTACCAAAATCAAATAAACACATCAACTTTGAATCGCAATTAAAGAAAAATGATGAAATCATCAATGCTTATCAAAATATGGATTTTCTCAATGACAGTAATAATTGGCGTAAAATTCACAATCCAGCGCCAAGAAAAAATATTATTTGCGGTAGAAGAGCATTATTTATTCGTAAACGTAAACAAGAAAAAAAATAATCATAGAATCCATAGAAAAAAAAAACAGTGATCAAAACTATAAACATTTTTCTATTCTAATTAATCATAAATAATAATAATAATTATAATAGAATTTAGTAAAAAAAAGAAAATTAATTTTATGTACATAATATATATTATTAAATTTATAAAATTCTCCATTTTTCTTTTGCTTTCTATAATCGAGGAGAATTTTTTATATACGCTTTACGTATATTTAATGTAAAATTAGAAAATTTGAAGAACTGACATCGATCAATTTTTTATTATGTGTAGAAATATTTATATATATATATGTGTGTATTAAAAAAGAAAAAAATTTTGTGGAGTGACTTTCTTTTTGTTTTTTAAAGAAACAATAATATAATTTGTATTACTTTTATTCAACATATGTATATGATGAAAATATGAGAATTTTAATTTTCAATTTGTGAATAAAAATTATTTAAATTTCGCATAATTTTAACGTGTCTTTTCTTGCAATATAACCGCAAAAGTTATATTAAAATAAACAATTTTTTTCCCTTCAATTTATTTTTAAAACTATTTCTCGCCATATTGGATCGGCCATTTTGATTTTTGTAAATCTGAGTAAATTTTTATAACGTGGGCAGTGGGAAAGGGGTAAAAGTGGTTTAAAAAAATACCGTGGCGTAATATTTAGATTACCCCGTTTGTTATAAAATGGAAAAAAAATATTTTTATTATAAAATAATTAATTAACTACAATTTTTTTTTATGTTTCGATAAAAATTATTCTGAAAAATAAGTTTTTTGTCCCAATGCGGAATTCATTGATTTTCAATTTCTTTTTTAAGACACAGAAGCGTTGCAAGAGTTCATTAAACTATTTGGATCAATATTAGGAATCAGACAGTTTCATCTCTTTAGCAGATGAGAGTGTCGGCTGTAGTGAATTATTTTCGTATTATATGCGACAACAGAAGAAACGGATCATTTAATTTTCTAGTTATAGAAAAAATATATATATTCCTAGTTATATAAGCTGCTTCAAAGCTATAAGATTGTTGCATTTTTTTTCATTCAAAATTGCGTGAAATAAAATAATTTTCTTATTTATAATTCCGTGTTAAAAAGAAGAATATATAATAAATTTTTCTTCCATTGAGCGTAAACATAATATTTCTTGTATTATATTTCTATATGCGTATTTATGCGTAAAAAGAAGGAATTTATTGCGCCTAACGGATTGGAAGGAGTAATATTTTGTTGAATGGGCCATAATATAATTGATGATATACATCAGAGTAGAAAGAAAGAAATGATGAATGTGTTAAAGATGATCAGAAAATGGGTACAAATTATTGTATATAATTTTTCGAATAAATGTGAATTCGAATAAATGAATAAAAGAATAATTCAAATATTTTTTCGAATAAATGTGAATTCGAATAAATGAATAAAAGAATAATTCAAATATTTAAAAAAAAACAAGATTTTGTTCAAAAATTATGATTATAAAATAAAAATTATTCCAATTTTTTTCGTTTAGTAGAAGAAAATTGAATTTCGTTAAAAATTGTACAAAATTTGTCACTGTTTGCTATGTTTTTAGCATAGAATTAATTTTTGTCATAAATAATAAAATTCTTTATATAGGAATTCAATTATTTTCAAATGTAATAAAATTTTTTATAGGAATTCAATTATTTTCAAATGTAATAAAATTCTTTATAGGAATTCAATTATTTTCAAATGTAATAAAATTCTTCTGGCAGAAATTCAATTATGTTCAACAATTTTTTAATATTCTCCTCAAACATTCAATTATTTGCAAAAAAAATTTTCCTTAACTTTTCATAAAAACTATTACTTTTGAAAATTTTCATAAATTTCTTCGCAATAATTTAATTATTTTCATAAATAATAAAATTCTTTTTAGGAATTCACTTATTTTCATATAAATAAAACTCATCGCAGAGTTTTAGATATTTTTCACGAAATTTCAATCGAATTCATCTAAAAATGTAATTGTTGTGACTTTTGAAAAAATTTTATGAAAAATCGTTAAAGAAAATAAATTATTTAAAAATATTATGAGAAAATTCTTTACGAGAGTTCAATTGTATGCACACAAAAAAATAAGTGTTAAATTTGTTGCGTGTAGTTTTCAAGATGGTGTTGTTTTAACAGCCATTAAAAATGTGCATTAATTTTAACACACTCATGGAGTTAATTTAACACAAAATTTAGGTTAAAATCACCTCGTTTTGGTTAAAAATGTTGCGTGTTGTTTTAACACTACTTTTAGTGTTAAAACAACACTTCTTTTTTTCTGTGTGAAATTTGAATTATTCAATAAATTATTTATTTTTGCATTTTAATTATTGAATTCTTTAGCAAAACTTTATTTAAAAATGAATTTTAGTTCAACTTTTAAAAGAAAATAATGAATATTAAAACCATTATAACGAGAATTTTAGGAAATAATTAAATTTTAATAATATTTGTTTAATAAAATGTCATAGAACTTATTAAAATTCTTGAAAAAAATCTTAAAGTTTATAAAAATAATTAAATTTGTTTTAAAGAATTTTAACATCTTTTTTAAAAATAGTTGAATGTTTTGAAACAATTTCTTTAAAATTTTCAAAATAATTGTATTCAAATCGAAAGTTTTTGTTACATTTTTTTTAAAGATAAAAGATTTTTGTTAGAAAATTTTATTAACGTACTATTAAAAATAATTGAATTTCTGCTATGAATTTTACTATTTAAAAACATTCACTTTTCCCGAAGAACTTTATCAGAATTTTTGAAAATAATTGAACATTATTAATATTTCTAAAAATAAATGTATTCTTTTGAAAAATTTCCCTACAATTGAATTCAAAATAATTGCATTCCTTCGAAAACTTTTATTATTAACAGAAAAAAATTAAATTCTTGTGGACAATTTTATTAAAAATTTCCAAAATCCTGATTAAATTATTCTTTTGAAGAATTTTTTGAATTTTTTTTAAATAATCTATTTTTTTAATAATTTTGATTGAAAATGTTGATAGTAATTGATTTTTAGGAAGAATTTTTTTCAAGTTTTTTAAAATAATCGCTTCTGGTTAAAAATTATAATTAAGTACTTTATTGTTGCGAAGTTTATTAAAATTGTTTCTAATCTAATTGAATTCGTGTGAAAAATTTTATTATTTATAGAAATAATTTAAATCTTGCGAAGAATTGTACTATTTTCTGAAAATAATCTAAATTCTTCCTAAGTTTGGAAAATAAATGAATTTCTTAAAAAAATTTTACTAAAAACTGAAGGAAATTTTATTATTTATAGAAATAATTTAAATCTTGCCAAGAATTTTACTATTTTTTGAAAATAATTCAATTCTTTCGAAGAATTTTATTACAAGTTTGTAAAATAAATGAATTTTTTCAAAAAGTTTTACTAAAAAATGAAGGAAATTTTATTATTTATAGAAATAATTTAAATCTTGCCAAGAATTTTACTATTTTTTGAAAATAATTCAATTCTTTCGAAGAATATTATTACATGTTTGTAAAATAAATGAATTTTTTCAAAAAATTTTACTAAAAAATAAAAGAAATTTTACTGAATCCTTCACAGGGAAATTCGATTATAAAATTCACATAATAAAATTTTTCTAAACAAATTGTTTCACTTTTTTTGCTTTCAAAGAAAATAATTAAAAAAAGAAAGAATTTTCTTAAAAATTTGGAAAATAATTGATTTTTTAAAATAAATTTTACAGAAAATCCTATAGAAATAATTGTTTTTTGGAGATTAAATGACTTTTAGAATTGTTTTTGAAATAAAATTTAATGTTTTTAAAAGCTTTAGATACTAAATATTTGAATTGTTCCAATAGGTTTAATATGCAAATTTCAGAGAATAATAATTAAATTCTTTCGTTTAATTTTATTAAAATTGTATATTCAAAATAATTTAATTTCTGTGAGAATTCTACTATTTGTGAAAATAATTTTACTCTTCCGAAGAATGTTATAATATGTATGCGTAAATAATTATATTCTTGCGAAGAGTTGTTTTTCACAATTTGATTATGAATAATTTAAGTGAATTTTTCAGATTTTGATTATGAATTTAAATGAATTTAAATTGAATATAAATTTAAAGTGGAAAATGAAAAATTTTGTAAATTCCATTATAATAAATCGAATATCACGTTCCGCTCGCTGGGGTGTAAAGTTTATGCTAAAGTAATATAATTAAATTAAAATACAAAATAGTACAAATAAATAAACGAAGTATAATATAATATCAGAACACTAGAAATCAAAATACCCCAGAAGCACTTATTTTAATTTAACTTAAAATTTTCTATTTACATTTAATGTTGATAATGTGCGCTTAGAGAAATTTCAATAAATATGTACATTGAAGACGCAATCTTTTAAGGTATATATGACACTTTTATGTCAACTTCCACCTTTCTGTAATATGTGACTTCCTTTATCGAAAGAACGCAAATATTTTGTTCTAAAAAAATATTTAGAGAACATATGCATATTTATATAACGTACGCATTTTCGGCCACTTTGGGGTAATAGATTGCCGAATCCATATATATTATTAAAAACGATATTTAAAAAAATGTATCAAATGGATTTTTGATGATTTTTAATTTTATTTTTCCATAATACTCCAAGTATTTTTTTTTTATAAATATTATATTGCGATTTGGAGTACATTTTTCGAAAAAAAACTCAAAACTATGTATACGCTGAATATTTGAATGTTTATTTTTAAAATTCGGATGTGAAGAAAAATTTAACTCGCAGTTTGTTAAGAGTGAAATTATAAGAAGTCCTATTTTCAGAATGGTCGATAGATAGAAAAGAGATCCTTTCGATTAAATTAATAGTAGTGGATGTTAACTTTGACACCGCAATATAGGAACTCCTGGTGGTTGAGAAGGCGGCAAGAATCCAATAACAGCTCGTTTATTGCGTCAGTTAACAGTTTATAGCATATCCAAAGATGGAAGCCGGTGACCCCAATATAGTTACAAATTCTTATCGAACAAGAGTAACACAACATGTATTAGATTCAAAATTATTATTATTATTATTATTATTATTATTATTCGAAAGAAATTAATTGTTTTAAATATAATTTTAATACAGTTTTTTTAAATAATAAAAAAATTAGTCCCGAAAATTCAATTATTTTGAGGTATTTCAATAAAATTCTTTTCAAAATTCAATTATTTTCATAAATAGCAATATTCATCACAATAATTCAATTATTATTAAAAGTAATAAATTTCTTGGAAATTACATTATTTTAAAAAATTCTAATAAATCGTTTGCAAGAATTCAATTATTTTCATAAATAATAAAATGTTTTTTTGGAAAATCAAATTATTTTCAACAAAATTTAATAAAATTTCCCACCGACATTCAATTATTGCCAAATTTTTTAATAGAATTCTTTGTAAAATTTAATTATCTTTGAAAACATTTCACATTTCAATTATTTTCAATATCTACTATTTTTATATAAAATAACCAATTCTAGGAGAAAATTCAATTATTTTCATAAATTTTAATAAAATTCGTCACAAAAATTTAATCATTTACCTAATTAATAAAATTCTTTGAAAGAATTAAATAATTTTTATAAATAATAAAATTCTTTCCAAAAATTCAATTATTTTTCAAATATAAAAAAAAATTCTTCGCAAGAATTCAATTATTTTTATAAAAATAGAAAAATATTCCAAAAAAATTTAACTATATTTTCTTAAATTATGAAATTCTTCAAAAAAAGTCAATTTTTCCTAAAATTGACTTTCTAAATTGTTTTTAAAATTCTTTCCGAAAATTCAATTATTTTTCAAATTTAAACAAAAATTCTTCACAAGAATTCAATTATTTTGATAAAAATAGAAAAATATTCCAAAAAATTTAACTATTTTCATAAATTATGAAATTTGCCTAAAGAAATCAATTATTTTTGTAAATAATAAAATTATTCTGAAAAATTCAATTATTTTTATAAATAATAACATTTTTTATTGAAAAATCAATTATTTTCAAATATATTTTTAAAATTCTTCGTAAGAATTAAATTACTTAAAATTGTTTCATGAATAATAAAATTCGTATTTTGTAAAAATTTGTAAATAATTAATTTTTCCTAGACAAAATTTATGCAAATTCAAAACTTAAATAATTGAATTCTTGTGAAATTTTTCTATTATTTATACGAAACGTATTCTATTAAAGTATCTCAAACTAATTGAATTTTGGGAAATAATTTTTTTATTTAACGATATGTTTAATAAATAAATAATTGAATTCTTGGAAAGAAAAATTTTATTAAAATCTAAAAGAATAAATGAATTTTTTTTTAAATGTAATTAAAATTGTATTTAAAATAATTTCTTTCGACTAATTTTATAGAAATTCTAATTTAATAATTGAATTCCTGACAATTTTTTATTATTTATACCAAAAGAATTGAATGCCAATTTCAATCGAAAATTTTTTAAATAATTAAAGTCTGTTTGAAGATTTTATAAAAATATTAGACATTGAAAATCATTGAATTGCGGAAAAGTGTTAAAAAATAATTAAATTTTACAAAGAATTCTATTAGAATTTTTGATAATAATTGAATTTTCGTATGACAATAATTGAATTTCCGTATTAAATTTTTTTTTAAATATTTTAATTCCTAAAATTAATTTCATTATTTATGAAAATGTATTCTTGCTAACGATTTTATTAGAACTTTCTGTAAATAATTAAATTTCCAAGAAGAAATTTTATTATTTATGAAAATAATTGAATTCTTGCGAACGATTTTATTAGGATTTTTTGTAAACAACTAAATTTCCAAGAAGAAATTTGATTATTTATGAAAATAATTGAATCTACGTAAACGATTTTATTAGAATTTTTTGTAAATAATTGAATTTCCAAAAGGAAATTTTTTTACATTTATAAATAATTGATTTTTCCCCATAAATTTTAGTAGAATTTTTGAAAATAATTGAATTTTCAAGAAAAAATTTAGTTATTTTTAAAAGTAATTGAATTCTTGTGATGATTATTGCTATTTATGAAAATAATTGAATTTTGCAATGAATTTTTATTAAAATGACTCAAAATAATCGATTTTTTGGGAAAATTTTGTTATTTATCTTTAATAATTGAATTCTTTCTAAGAATTATTTATATGTAAATAATTGAATTTTTTCAATGAATTTTCCTAAAATCAAAAAGAGTAATTGAATTATTTAAAAAAATGTAATTAAAATTGTATTTTAAATAATTGATTTTTTTTCAAACTATTCTATAAAAGTATTTGAGAATAATTGAATTTCTGTGAAAAATTCTAATATTTTTGTTAATAATTGAATTCCCATGAAAAATTCTATTACTTTAAAAAATAATTGAATTCTTCCAAAGAAATTGAAAAAAACCATTTTCTTAAACAATTTATTTATTCGTGAAATTGAAATTAAATTTTTAAGAATTATTACAATTTTCGAGCAGTTTCTGTAAAATTGTATTAAAAATAATTGAAATCCCGCTATGAATTTTATTACTTATGAAAATAATTAAATATAGTTGCTAAGAATTTTATTAAAATTTTCCAAAATAATTGAATTCCTGAGAAGAATTTCATTATTTATCAAAATAATATCAGGAGAATTTTATATTGCAAAACAATGGAAATTGTTTCTTCTGAAAAATTCAATTATTTTTATAAATAATAATATTTTTCATTGAAAATTCAATTATTTTCAAATATTTTTTTTAAATTCTTCACAAGAATTAAATTATTTTAAATTCTTATTCATGAATAATAAAAATCGTAGCATAAATTCAATTTATTAGCAGGATAAGAAAAAAGTAAATATTTTTGATGAAAATTAGGAAAAAGTCAGGAAAATTAAAAAATATGGAATGGAATTTTTGTCAATTTTGTGAAGCGAATAAAACGAGTTTTTTTTTGTTTCTTTTTGACATTAAAAAAATGACAATAACCCACAAAAATGAATTTTAAAAAAAAAGAAACGAATACAGATAATTTGCTAACAGAAAGGAAACTTACGATCATTATAATCCAAAGTTCAATTATTTTCAGAAATTTTTCTAATTTTAATGACTTTCAATATCTACGATTTTAATAAAATATTTCCCAAAACGAATTCAATTATTTAAAAAAAATGTTAATTTGAAATTTTAGAAAATAACAATTTTTGAATGAATGAATTAAATAATAATAATTTTAGAGGACTTCTACTATTTACAAATTTTTTATAAATTTCTTCGCAATAATTCAATTATTTAAATGAAGAATAACACTTTTTTAACCGCGAATTCAATTATTTTTAGTACAATGTTAATGGGATTTCTCGAAAAATGTAATTATTATTAAAATTATTGCTAAAATTAATTTTCAAAGAATTTATTGAAATAATTTTTAACTATTCGATTTTTTTTCAAAATAATTTCAATTAAATTCTTCGTAGAATTAAATGAATTTCAATAATATCAAAATTCAATTGTTTTTAATATCTACTATTTCAATAAAAATTCACAAAAGAATTCAAATATTTAAAAAGAAATATATTATTAAAATTCATCGCAAGAATTAAAATATTTTTTATAAATAATAAAATTTTTCTCAGGTATTCAATTATTTTCAATACAATTATTTAAAAATTGGATTGTATTCAATAAATTAAAGAAATATTTCAAAACCATTCAATTATTTTCCAAAAATTTTAAAGAAAATTCAAGAATTAAATGCTTAATTTCAACTATTAAGAAATTCTTCAAACGAATTTAATTATCATAAGATTATGTAAAATTTTAATAAAATTCTTCCTAAATTCAATTTTTCTCAAAATTTATAAAATTTTTCAGAAAAATTCAATTAGTTTCAAATTTTTTGATAAAATTCTTTGCAAGAATCCAATGATTTGCAATTTTTTTGCGCAATAATTCACTTGTTTTCATAAACAATAAAATTCTTCGAAAAAATTCAATTATTATCAATTTTTTTGATAAAATTCTTTGCAAGAATTCAATCATTTGCAAATGTTTTATAAATTTTTTTCGCAAGAATTCAATTATTTAACAAAAAAATTAAAAAAAGTTCTTCATTAGAATTCAACTATTTTTGAAAATTTTAATGAAATTCGTTACAAAAATTCAATTATTTTAAAAAAGTTTGATAAAATTAAATTGATTCTTCGAATCAATTCAATTATTTAAAAAAATTTTGAAAAAATTCGCTGCGAAAATTTCAATTATTTACAAAAATTTTCCTCATGTCAATGATTCTTATAATATCTACTAAAATTTTTCAAAAGAATTCAATTATAAAAAATTTTATTGAAATTCTGCGCAAACATTTAATTATATTCATAAAATAATTAAAATTTCCCAAGAAATTCAATTATTATCATAAATAATAAAATTTTCTAAGGAATTTAATTATTATTTTCATAAAAAATAATTTATAATTCTAGAAAATAGTAATTTACTTAAAATGATTAAAATAATTTTCATGAAGTTACAGTAACAATATTCTTATAATGTTAAAATAATGATTTTATCTCTCGGTCATCTTTAATTTATTAGAAAACATGTAGAAATCGATCACTCAGAGTCTTCGACTCGGAGCAATTGATATCTTCATATTTTATAAACAATACTTTTATAAGTTGTTTAATTTAAAAAAGATTTGAATTTTGAATTTTTGAATTTAATTCCTGGGGAAAATCCTGTTCCAAAGATAAGATTAAAATATAAACTGTACAAATATTTTTCTTCTTTTTCTAAAACAAAATAATAATTTTCTTAAAAAAATTGTGATTCAAAAAGAAAATAATGGAAAATAAATAAATTTTCTATTTCTTAATTACAATTGTTTAATAATTTTTATAATTTTTTTAGAAGTAAAGAACAAAAATAATTTCAATTTGACAAAAAAAAAATATTTAACAAAATTTTAGTCTTTTAATGAAAAGAAGTAAAAAAAATTCTGATGATTTCTATTTTCTATCTAAAGTTAACAAAAAAAGTATAAACAAAAGACAACTTCAGAGTGTGAGGGACAGAAATAAGTAAATAAAACAATGAAGGAATATTCAAATTAATATAGTTAATTAATTGATATTTTATTTTATTTATTTATATTAATTGATATTCTTTAATTGATATTTTGTTGAGTATAAATTTCAAAAAAAAAAAATTTTCCATAATCTACGAAACATTATTTATCTTTACATAATATTGTAATGTTAAAATTTAAAGTTTTTCTTAGTAAACAAATTTATTAAATTTTTTCTTTTGGTTTTGGTTAAATATGATTCCTTTTTTTAAATTATTTTTTAGTATAATTACAAATTTTGTCATATAGTCTTAATATTTATCAAATTGAAGCTTAGAATAGAATAGAATAATATTTAGTTTAAATAAAATAAAATAAATTTTTTTAAAAATAATAAATTAAAAATTACTGGCAATGGGACTAAAAAATCAAATTCATTTTCTGAAGCCTCGTTTTTCAGTTAATAACATATTTTTAAACTGTTTTTCAGCCATACGTAATCTATACACATAAATATTTGAAGTTGTGGTCCAAAAAATTTTGTTAAATTATGTTTCAAAATTTTTAAATTTAATAAAATGGTGAATGTTTTATTTGACAAACTAATTCATCTTCGAAGCCTTTTTCATATTTGATAAGCGTTACATTTTTGTTTTTAATTTTTTAATAATTATTTTCAAATACCACACGCTTGAATTATAAAAAAATTTTCCGTTGTATTTAAAATAAAATATTTTTAAATTTTTGAAATATGATATATTAAGTAGAAAGAGTTAGATAAATAACAAAATTATAATTAAAAATAAAAAATTTTTTTACAGAAAATATCAATTTTGAACTTAAAATGATAAATTAAAAAATAATTACAATTTTTTTCCGTTCAATATAAAAAAATATATATTAGTTACTTTTGAAAGGATAAAATAGTTATAAATAAATTATTAAATACCGAATTCATTAAATTATAAATAAATAATGTTAAAAGTTTAATAAAATGTGACGCGATCTGAAGAAAGGGACCTTAGAAGCAAATCACTTTAAGGTTATGTTGGTGTTACTTTTTTATTAATTAATACTTTCTTTTTACTTACTGTAAATTAAAATCAGTATTTATTAAATATTTTAGTTGCAATGAAGATCTAAAAATTACTGATTTATATTGACAGTTAATTCTCTTTTTGTATTTTTATTTCAAAAATTGCAAACATAACCTATAATTTTTTGCTTCTAAGGTCCCTTTCTTTAGATCGCGTCACAATTAAAGAAATTAAAATATTTAAAAGAAATTTTTTTTACAAAAACCCCAATATTGATTACAATATGTTTATAATCTTCAAAACACTTAATATTAAAATGATGCTGCGGAAGGCTAATTTTTGAAAATTAATTTTGCGCAACTCGGATTTTTATCTTTAAACGTATTTAAAAACCTGCATATGACAAAAATATTCAGAAAATGTAAAAATTAATTTTTTTTAGTTTTTTGAAAAAAAAAACAGATGCTTTTTAGGAGAATCACCCATATAGTGTTTTTTTTTGCATTTTTGCAAAAATACGAACAATTTTTTTTTGCTGGAATAAAAATTATGCATATTTCAGTTTTATTCCATTTACATGTCCGACGCCCACACAAATGAACGATTAGAATTTGTTTACACACGAGATCCTTTAATTCTTTGTAGATCAATATGTATTATTATGTTTGCAGAGTACATATGTCATTTCATATCCCTAGTCAATTATATATCATATGTGACTCATAAATCCTCTAATAAGTTATAATTGTTGTTACAATCTAAAAGTCGACTATTGGCCTCATTGATATTCTCGACCAGAAGTAGTGGAAATTTTTGTTTCTTCGTGAAGAGTTCTTATATGCGGAGGGTGCGGCGCAACAACCCCTCTCGTTATATTGATATAGACATACATATAGGAAATTTGGAGCAAACTTTTCGAAAAAATTAAGTTTTTCGTTTTTGTTATTATGTTATGCTATTCTTACAAAAATAGTAATTTTTAGGTCAATCGGATTGTTTTTCTTTTATTTAGATCGAGAGTTTCGATTCTTTTTGTACTTCTACTTTGATCTTTAATATTTTGAGAAAAGACATTTGATATATATTTATTATATATTTTTTAGAATTTATCAAATATTCCATAGGTTTTCCCTTATTTTAAAAATACGAACGTCAAAGTTGAGTTGCATAATTAAAATTTCAATCGCATCTATCTAAATGTGAAAAATGTAATAAAAAGGTGGCGTCTTCTTCTTCTTCTTCTTCTTCTTTTTTCCCCTCATATGCAACATTTTAAAATTCACATATACACTGAAAAAAAATTTATTTGATTCAAATAACCGATTATTTGACTATTATCAAATTAATATTTACTTCAATCAAATAATTTGTACTTGAATCAAATAATTTTTATTTGAATTTAATAAATTGTATTTGAATCAAATATTTCAGTATTTGAATTTAATAAATTGTATTTGAATCAAATATTTCAGTATTTGAATCAAATATTTCAGTATTTGAAGCAAATATTTCAGTATTTGAAACAAATACTAATTAATTGATTCAAATAAAAATTATTTGATTCAAGTAAATATTTATTTGATAATAGTCAAATAATCGGTTATTTGAATCAAATAAATTTTTTTTCAGTGTAGAATATACACAATATAAATATGTTAAGGATCAATTTACTATATTTACTAAAATTTTCTGACAAACTGCGTATTTTCATATTCAAAGGAGAGGTTAAGTGCTTATTACAATATGCCATAGCAAACGATAAAGTATCTATTTTCGAAAGATTGATATTAGTTATTTTCAATTTTGAGAAATCTTTAAAAAAAAAAATTTTAATTTGCTAAAAGTTTTTAAAGATAATTGAATTTTTCTAAATTAATAGGTAAAAAATAAACTTTTTACACTATAATATTATTTTTAATAATTGTCTATTATAATGTTCGTGATCAGGTAATCTGTTCGCAGTTTGAAGTTAGTTATTGTTTGCTTCTTTGTTTCTTAACTTTTTTGATAATTTTTCTTTTTCAAATATTTTCAATTTTAAAATTCATGTTACTAAAAATCATCGAATTATTGGAAATAATTTTATCAAATTTTTATTTTATTAAATTAATTAAATTTTTATTAAATTAATTAAATTTTTATTAAATTAATTAAATTTTTATTAAATTAATTAAATTTTTATTAAATTAATTAAATTTTTATTAAATTAATTAAATTTTTATTAAATTAATTAAATTTTTATTAAATTAATTAAATTTTTATTAAATTAATTAAATTTTTATTAAATTAATTAAATTTTTATTAAATTAAATTAAATAGATTTTCTTCTACAAAAATGTTGTTAAATTCTCGTGAAGAATTTTAGTAAAATTTTTAAAAATCCTAATTAAATTCTTTTGAAGAATTTCTTTGAATTTTTTTTTAAACTACACTGTAAAAAATTTAGGGAGTTAACGGACTCGGGAGTTAGGAGTTAAATTTTTAGAGTTAAAAATTAACTCCAAAAGAGAGTTAATTTATTAACTCCCTTCATTCAACACCCGTGCGAGTTATTTTTCCATGGGGAGTTAGCATTTGGGAGTTAAATTTTAACTCTCTTTATTTAACTCCTCTGGCATTAACTCCCTAGTGGGTGCGACTTTTATAGAATCCCCTGGGGAGTTAAAATTTAACTCCTTTTTTTTACAGTGTAATGGAGTTTTATTAAAAGTTTTAATTGAAAATTTTAAAAGCAATTGGATTTTATGAAGAAGAATTTTATTAAAATTTTATTTAAAAATAATTGAATTCTTGCGAAGAAGTTTATTAATATTTATAAAAATAATTGAATTGTTCGGAAGAATTTATTAAAATTTTAGAAAATAAATAAATTTTATGTTAATATATTTGGAAAATTAAAATTCGTTCGAGAAATTATATTAAAATTCGTTTTGAAAATAATTAAATTTTCTGCAAAGAATTTTACTATTTATAAAAGTAATTGAAATGTTTCGAAGAATTTATTTAAATTTTGAAAAATAATTAAATTGTTATGAAGAATTTTATAGAAATAATTGAAAATAATGAAAAATTTTTTTTCTTTTTTATAAATATTTTGACAATAATTGCATTATTTTTAAAGAATTTCAAATTCTTGTTGAAATAGAATTTTATGGAAATTTTTGAAAATACTTAAATTCTTTCGTGTAATTTTATTTAAATTTTAAGTTGAATTAAAAATAATTGAAATTCTTCAAAGAATTGTATAGTATTTATAAAAATAATTCAATTGTTTGGAAGAATTTGTTAAAATTTTTGAAAATAAATGAAATTTATGAAAATATTTAAATACATTGGAATTCATCCGAGGAATTATTTTTTAATAAAATTTCATAGAATTTATTAAAATTCTTCAGAAGAATCTTAAAATTTATAAAAATAATTAAATTGTCTTAAAGAATTTTAACACAATTTTAAAAAATAATTGAATGGTTTTGAAAGAATTTCTTAAAAATTTTCAAAATAATTGTATTCAATCGAAAATTTTTATTAAATATTTTTAAAAATAAATGTATTTTGTTGTGAAATTTTATTAATATACTATTAAAAAAAATTGCATTCCTGCTATGAATTTTACTATTTAAAAACATAATTCACTGTTTCTCAAAAGAACTTTATCGGAGTTTTTGAAAATAATTGAACTTTATTAATATTTTTAAAAATAAATGTATATTCTTTTAAAAAATACTACAATTAAATTAAAAATAATTGCATTCCTTCGAAGGATTTTATTATTAACAGAAAAAAATTAAATTCTTGTGGAAAATTTTATTAAAAACTTCCAAAATCATGATTTAATTGTTCTTTTGATGAATTTCTTTGAATTTTTTTTAAATAATCTATTTTTTTAATAATATTAATTGAAAGTTTTGAAAGAAATTGAATTTTACAAAAAATTTATCCTTTCAACGTTTTTAAAATAATCGCTTCTCGTTAAAAATTATAATTAAATACTTTATTGTTGCGCAGTTTATTAAAATTGTTTCCAATCTAATTGAATTCGTGTGAAAAATTTTATTATTCATAGAAAAAATTTATATCTTGCGAAGAATTTTACTATTTTTTGAAAATGATTTAATTCTTCCCAAGTTTGGAAAATAAATGAATTTTTTAAAAAAATTTTACTATAAACTGAAAGAAATTTTATTACTTATAGAAATAATTTAAATCTTGCGAAGAATTTTACTATTTTTTGAAAATAAATATTAAAAATAATTGAATTCCTTCAAAGAATTGTAGTATTTAAAAAAAATAATTCAATTGTTTCGAAGCATTTGTTAAAATTTTAGGAAATAAATAATCTTTATAAAAATATTTTAAAACATTTGAATTCGTCCGAGGAATTTTATTTTCAATAAAATTTCATAGAACTTATTAAAATTCTTGAGAAGAATATTAAAATTTATAAAAATAATTAAATTGTTTCAAAGAATTTTAACATAAATATTTATAATAATAATAATTTAACTATTTCTAAGGATTTATTAAAATTTTAGAAAAAAATCGAATCTGTTCGAAGTGTTGTTAAAAATATTTCTAAAAATTCATCTCTTTCGAAGAATTCAATTATAATTGTTTTAAGAATAATTGAATTTTTGTAAAGTTTATACTATTTTAAAAAAATAATTGGAATTGTTTTGAATTCTTTATTAAAATTTCAGAAAATTATTGAATTCTTTCGTGAAGTTGTATAAAATTTAAAAAAAAATGTTTTTCAAAAAAGAACGTCATTATCAATTGATATAAATAAAAATTAGTAACAACGATAAAAAATTGCTGCCAAGTTTTATCAGAAAGTTTCAGTACGTCTGATTTTTGCTTTATGACGTATTATTAGGAAAATGCTTTTCGTTTATTTCTATCTCTAAATTCAATAACATTTACTTAAAATGTTCCTGAGTTCTTCCTCTATTCTAGACAAATAACATTAATTGGTCTCATCTGTGTTTTATAAAGCTGAAAATCTAACGCATTTCCATCCCTCTCAATTCAATGAAATTGAGATAAAATTTTCTCTCTTCAGATAACGATATTGCTTTCTTTCCTTCTTCCAAGATAAATAACAAATAATAATCCCTCTGGGACAGGGAAAAAACCGTGTTCGCTCCTAAAACGTTTCATGTCGTCCAAATAATGTTCCAAAACAAATATATTCGATGTTCAAATAATGTTCTACTATTATACATTATTTGGACGACATGAAAAACGATCTAAAAACGTTTTAAGTTTTTAGACATGAGAAGAATATGGTCTTTTTCTTTTTTTTTCTTTTACCTAATTTGCATATTCCTATTATATTCCTATCATACATAAGAATTTAACTTAAATAATAAAATATAAAAATAAATAATAAAAATAAACATAAAAATATTGTACATATTAATATTGTAATAACTAGGTCACATTAGTTTATTAATATTGGACCAATAACCAATTATAAAAGAAAGTTTCTTTCCGTTAGCAAATTATCTGTATTCATTTGTTTTTTTTTGAAAATTCATTTTTGTGGATTATTGTCATTTTTTTTAATGTCAAAAAGGAAACCAAAAAAAACTCGTTTTATTCACTTCACAAAATTAACGAAAATTCCATTCCATATTTTTTATTTTCCTCACTTTTTCCTAATTTTCATCAAAAATATTTTTTTTTTTTATCCTGCTAATAAATTGAATTTATACTACGAATTTTATTATTCATGAAAGAATTTAAAATAATTTAATTCTTGCGAAGAATTTTTAAAAAATATTTAAAAAATAATTGATTTTTCAATGAAAAATGTTAATATATGTAAAAATAATTGAATTTTTCAGAAGAATTTTATTATTAACAAAAATAATTGATTTCTTTAGGCAAATTTTGTTATTTATAAAAATAATTGAATTTTCTTAAAATATTTTATTATTTATTAAAATAATTATATTCTTGCGAAGAATTTTTAAAAAAATTTTGAAAATAATTGAAATTTTCTGAAGAATTTTAGAAATTTTAAGAAAAATTGACTTTTTTTGAAGAATTTCATAATTTATAAAAATAGTTAAATTTTTTGGAATATTTTTCTACTTTTATAAAAATAATTGAATTCATGAGAAGAATTTTTTTTTTAAATTTGGAAAATAATTGAATTTTTGAAAAGAATTTCTAAAACAATTTGAAAAGTCAATTTTAGGAAAAATTGACTTTTTTTGAAGAATTTCATAATTTAAGAAAATGAGTACTCAAGAAAATAGTTAAATTTTTTTGGTATATTTTTCTATTTTCATAAAAATAATTGAATTCTTGCGAAGATTTTTTTTTAAATTTGGAAAATAATTGAATTCTTGGGAAGAATTTTTAAAAAAATTTGGAAAATAATTGAATTTTTCTGAAAAATTTTATAAATTTTGAGAAAAATTGAATTTTTTGAAGAATTACATTTTTTCTAAGGATTTCGTAATTTATGAAAATAATTTAATTCTTTCGAGAAATTCTATTAATAATTGTTGAAAAAATAATTTTTAATTACTTTTGAAGAATTTTATTATTTTTTAAATTAAAATAATTCTTGCGAAGAATTTTTAAAAAAATGTTTAAAATAATTGAAATTTTCTGAAGAATTTTATAAATTTCAGGAAAAATTTACTTTTTTTGAAGAATTTCATAATTTAAGAAAATAGTTAAATTTTTTTGGAATATTTTTCTATTTTCATAAAAATAATTGAATTCTTGCGAAGAATTTTTTTTTAAATTTGGAAAATAATTGACTTCTTGAAAAAAGAATTTTAAAAAAAATTTGGAAAATAATTGAATTTTTCTGAAAAATTTTATAAATTTTGAGAAAAATTGAATTTTTTGATGAATTACATTTTTTCTAAGGATTTTGTAATTTATGAAAATAATTGAATTCTTTCGAGAAATTTTATTAATAATTGTTGAAAAAATAATTTAATTACTTTCGAAGAATTTTATTATTTATAAAAATAATTGAATTTTCTTGAAATATTTTATTATTTATTAAAATAATTGAATTCTTGGAAAGAATTTTAAAAGAAATTGTGAAAATAATTGAAATTTTCTGAAGAATTTTATAAATTTTAAGAAAAATTGACTTTTTTTTGAAGAGTTTCATAATTTATGAAAATAGTTAAATTTTTTTGGAATTTTCTATTTTTATAAAAATAATTGAATTCATGAGAAGAATTTTTTTTTAAATTTGGAAAATAATTGAATTTTTGAAAAGAATTTCTAAAACAATTTGAAAAGTCAATTTTAGGAAAAATTGACTTTTTTTGAAGAATTTCATAATTTAAGAAAATAGTTAAATTTTTTTGGTATATTTTTCTATTTTCATAAAAATAATTGAATTCTTGCGAAGATTTTTTTTTAAATTTGGAAAATAATTGAATTCTTGGGAAGAATTTTTAAAAAAATTTGGAAAATAATTGAATTTTTCTGAAAAATTTTATAAATTTTGAGAAAAATTGAATTTTTTGAAGAATTACATTTTTTCTAAGGATTTCGTAATTTATGAAAATAATTTAATTCTTTCGAGAAATTCTATTAATAATTGTTGAAAAAATAATTTTTAATTACTTTTGAAGAATTTTATTATTTATAAAAATAATTTAATTCTTTCAAATAATTTTATTCATTAGGTAAATGATTAAATTCTTGCGGCGAATTTTATTAAAATTGATAAAAATAATTGAATTTTTTCCTAGAATTTTATCATAAATTTTTTTGAATAATTGAATTCTGATTGGTTATTTTATAAAAATAGTAGATATTGAAAATTATTAGAATGTGAAAAGTTTTTAAAGATAATTAAATTTTACAAAGAATTCTATTAAAAAATTTGGCAATAATTGAATGTCGGTGGGAAATTTTATTAATTTTTTTTGAAAATAATTGGATTTTCCAAAAAAACATTTTATTATTTATGAAAGTAATTGAATTCTTGCGAACGATTTATTAGAATTTTTTAAAATAATGGAATTTCCAAGAAGAAATTCTTACTTTTAATAATAATTGAATAATTGTGATGAATATTGTTATTTATGAAAATAATTTGATTTTGAAAAGAATTTTATTGAAATACCTAAAAATAATTGAATTTTCGGAAGTAATTTTGTATTATTAAAAAAAAATTTATTAAAATTATATTTAAAACAGTTAATTTCTTTCGAATAATTTTATTAAATTTTTGAAAACAATTGAATTATTGCGGAAAAGTTTATTAAAATGTTTAAAAAGAATTGAATTTCTGTTGAAAATTTTATTACTTTTGAAAGGAATTGAAATCTTCATAAGAATTTTATGAACATTGTTTTAAATAATGATTTTTTTAATGTTATGAACATTTTATTAGTTTAAATAATTGAATTCTTGTCAAAAACTTTATTTGTGAAAGTAACTGAATTTTACGGTTATGAAAATAATTAAATTCATGCTTAGAATTTAATCAAAAAATTTTTTGAAAAAATGGAATTTACATGAAAAATTTTATAATTATTAAAAGTAATTGAATTATTGGGAAAAATAAATTGCATAAAATTTTGTTAAATGAAATTGATTTTTTTTCAATATTAGCGAATTAAAAGTAGTGGAAATTCTCTAAAAAAATATTGTTTATATTCTTTGTTCCGAAAGTTAAATACCTATATATAGCTAATAAATGTTTTTACCTTCTCTATATTCTTTAGAATAATTAAAATTTTCGTAATGAATTTTTTTTAATTCAGATATCAAAGAACAATTTTTGTGAAATTCAATTTTCCTCGTACAGGAAAGTTTAATTATTTTCAATTTTGAAAATCTGATGCCAAATTTGAAAAATTAGTATCGAAATTTGTTAAAAATTTTCTTATATACTTTAAAGTTTAAAAATATAATATATTTTGAAAATTCAATTCTAATTAGTTTTTCAGTTATGTGTCATAATAAGTATTTCTTTAAAAATTACTTAAATTAAAATGACTTGAAATTGTTTACAATAAACATTGCAGCAATGGATAATTTGGCTAGTTATAAAAGAAAGTTTGTTTCACGGGTGTTAATTTTAAGAAAAGGAAAGTTACGCACCCTGTACAGAGGGGAAAAAGAAATTATTTTATGATAAGAATTCAGGATAGTAGATAACTTCATTAATAAACTTGAACCCTCTTTCTGGTTCCTAGAGCGCTAAAGTGCGGGAATAAGTCATGACCTAATAACAGAGGGTTAAAATAAACATTAAAATTCATTCTAAGTCAGAGTTGGTCATTAGTTTCAAAAAACGTCAAATCTCATGATTTACTGTATTCGTTTCTTTATTTTTAGTATGGTGAAAAATAAAATGATTTGCTTCTAAGGTCCCCTTCTTTGGATCGCGTCACTTTTCATTCTTCTTCCATTCACCAAAAATATTATATAGTGGATGTGATTTTCGAACACTCCTACTTCTAAATATACAGAAAACAGAAACACTCAAAAATTACCAATGATTGTATTTCAGTATCAAAAGAAATGACATTTATGCAAATTTATCAGAAGCTATTTTTGCAGACTAAGTTATTTAATCGTTCAACATCCGTTTACAAATGCAGACAGTTTTATATAAAGGCAATATCTTTATTCAAAATAATCCAGTAAATATAAGGAAAAGCGTCAATTTTCAAATTATGTTAATCAAGGAATTTAAAATTGCCCTAGTGACACAATAAATTCATTTTTTAATTTAGAAACGTTTTTTTTTATAATTTTTGAATACATTTTCTTTTAAATGCCTTTTTCGAATGCAATACGTAATTAGTAGTAATATTAATATTTGCATGCAATTTACATGTTTGTCACTATGTTGTCCAAAATGTTTCTTTTTGTGATTGATTTATTTATATTTTTGAATTTTTATATATTTTTTGTACTTGTTGGGAGAGGGGAGGGGATAATCTTTAATTCCCCAAGCTGAAGTGAAAATCTGTATTTAATTTTTAATTTCATTTATTTGTTTTCTTATACGCAAATTACAATTAACCTATTATAGTGTCTTTAAATATTGGAACAATTTTGTTTAATACAAGTTTTATAGAAAAACACAATATTTTTGAGGGTTTTTTTATAAGAATTTTAATAACATTTTATGTGCTATGAGCTTAGAGCCCTCGATATATACTATACTTATATATTTAAAAATATTTTTAAAAAATTCAAAAGTTAAATTATAATTATATTTTAAATTAAGAACACTCAAGTGTTTGAGACATTTCTTCTTAATATTCGGGAGAACATTCTTCTGAACTGGAATAGTAGCTTTCCCAAATGCTTGAATAACAAGTAACATCATAACTATTTGTGGAAAAGAAAAGTTTTTAATATATTATAATATTCGTAATTAAATTATTGTTTATATCAATAATTATTGAAAGGCAGCAGTAATTTTTGTAAGAAAATTATTATTTTCTGTAGGTAGAATATTTTTTGATTAGGTATTTAGCAAAGATATATATATATATATATATATATATATATATATATATATATATATATATATATATATATATATATATATATATTTGTTGTGTTAATAATAATTTATAATTACCAATTTTCGCAATCTTGATCACCTTCATTTTTGTTTGTTGTAATATCAGAATTAATATTTACAGTTGTTGATTGTCTTTTTCTAAACTCAGTTTGGATTCTAATTATTTCATGCAAATAATTTCTGATGTCTTTATAACGATTTCTGTTTTTTTCCAAAACAGATGATGGATATATTTTATAAAATTTATTTGCATCATTCTCAAATTTCTCTACTTGATTTACAGTATCTATTATTTCAGTTATCTGTCGATTGTAGTTATTTTCAAGAGAGTCATTAATTTTCGTTTTAAAAGTGTCAATTTTCCTTAATGCTTGATCGATGTACGAATAAAGATTAGTGACTGACTTTTCCAAATTTTGACAAATTTGTTTACTTTGTTGTTCAAGACATTCTTTTCTCACATGAATGTTTATAAAATTCCAATTAAAATAAAGATCCATTATTTGATCCATATTATTTCTTATCAGTTCCGTGATATCTGCAACCAAAAATTACTTAAAAATTAAGAAATGCTTCCAGAATTGTGAAGATTTAATATTTTGAAGTAAAATTTTAAAAATTTCCAAAAAGCAAAATTTCAATTTTTTATAAAAAATAAAAATATCGATTAATTTTATAAAAATTGATAGAATATATACTTTATATGTATACATGAATCGATTCGTTTTCATATGCCAGAAATACAATTTTGATAAGGATTAATGAATATTTCTATAAAATTCCTCTACAATAATTTAAAATAAGTTTAATTTGCTTAAGTAAATGAAAAATATTGTAATGTTTATTACAACTATAAATAAAATTGACAATATTTTTTTAAATACCACGTGATAAATTCAAATGAAATTAATAATAAAAATGATAATAATTAAAATAACTCACTTCTTATTGTCTTAATTTCTGTTTCTTGAGCATCTGATTGTATCGAAATAATTAGCAAAATGACAAACATTTTGAGAATTAGTGAAAAATAATTCATGACTGTACTTTTTTCTATTAAAAATCACTTGGTCAATAAATTATATTATAGTAGCATTATGTTTGATTCTCTCTTTTTATATGAAAATGTATCATTGTTTAAAATATTTTCTTTTCTTTAAAAAGAAAAGCGTGATGATAAAACAATTCATTTTAATTACATTTTATTAATACAAAAGTATATAATAGTAATAAAGACAATAATGGAATTTAATAATTTATTTGGAAAACATACAACAAGATTTTGTTTCAAGCGCGTGACATTATTCAAACAAGTTTTGAATTAAGATGTGAACATTTTGTTTTCTTACGATAAGCAAACGATAACTCGATGAGGTTTCAACGAATTCGTCTGAAAATTGCTAAGCATATTCATCATAAAAATATCTCGAAATGGATTGAAGGACAATAAAAAATCTATAAAAAAATTTTTTTAAGATGAATATTGAAGTTAATATATGATAAAATCTTATTCTTTGCATCGAGACAAATCGATTGGTATATATAAGATATAAATTGTACGATTAAACATAATCGATTTTAACATAATCGAAAAAAAAATCGAAACATAAAATCGAAATTGTATCGATTAAACATAATCGATAAATTCATTATTAAAGAACTATAGTTTTTGAAAAATTGTGTGAAAAAATTTTAAAAAAAGATTAGACGAATTTTGAAATTGCCTGAAGGGGGCGTGAAAGATAACTTAATAATTTATATAGTTCTCGTAACTTATATTTAACGTAAAAAGGAAGATAAGGCAATAACGATAATTAAACTATATTTTGTCGACTAATTTAACCCAATTTTATTCAAATCAAACTTTAGTTTAATTGTTTCTGATTAGATTATGAATGTTAATTCTCAAAGGTATTATAAGTTTCGAATCAACTTTATGAAATTCTATAATTAATTTCAATATAATAGGAAACACCCACAGTTATAGAGCGTAAAAATTTATATTCACTTCAGAAATTTTCTCTCCAGAGGAAAAATAAAATTTTCACGAAAAAAGATTATTTAGAAATAAACCTATTTTGAACCTAACACATTGTTTTTTTTCAAATATCTCTCTTTTATTTTTATTAAATAAATGCAAATTTTTTAAATAATAAATAATGGAAATTACCAAAAATTGTATATTTATAGAAGATGATTGAATTATTGCATTTTTTTTGAAATTTTTGAAAATAATCGAGTCAAGATCGACAAATTTTTTTCTTTAAATATTTTACATACATTTTTTTTTAAAGATAATTGAAAGGTATTTAAAGACAATTACAAATTTTTAAACATAATTGAAAATTTGAAAAATTCTAGTAAAATAATTGAAAATTTGTAAAATTCTGGTAAAATAATTGAATTTCAAAATAAATGTTGCGAAAATTGTGAAAATTATTGACACATTAATTATTAAAAATATTTTAGTTCTTTGTTTTGAAGATAATAAAAAATTATTAAAATAATAGAAATTTCCTATGTTTGTATAGAAAATAATTGAATTATTTTGAAGAATTTTATTTGAATTTTCCAAAATGAACGAGTGAAGTTCAATACATTATTTTTTAAAAATACTTTACTTCTTTTTTTTCAAAAGATAATTGAAAATTTTAAAAGTAAATGATAATTTTCTAAAATTATATAGAAAATAAATGAATTATTTTAAAGAATTTTATTTAAATTTTAAAAATAATATAGAAGGAAGTTTAACAAATTATTTTTTTAAAAAATATTTCATAACTCAATTTGTGTCAAAGATAATTGAAAATTTGTAAAATTAATTTAAAATAATTGAATTTCAATGTAAATGTTGTCGGAATAATAAATTATTTTAAAGAATTTTATTGCAAATTTCAAAAATGAAAGTGTGAAGTTCAACACATTATTTTTTAAAATATTTCAATTCAATTATTTTTAAAGATCATTGAAAATTTTTGTAATTATTGAAAATCTGTAAAATTCTATTAAAATAATTGAATTTCAAAATAAATGTTATCTAAATTATTAAAATCATTTAAACCATTATTTTTTAAAAATATTTCAGTACTATTTTTTTTAAAGATAATTGAAAATGTTTTAAATAATTAAAAAACTGTAAAATTCTATTAAAATAATTGAATTTCAAAATAAATTTTTCCTCCAATAATTGAAAATATTTAAAATAATGGAAATTATTTAAAATTATATATAAAAATAATTTTAATATTTTGAAGAATTTGCTTAAAATTTTTTTAAATAAACGAGTAATATCAAACATATTATTTTTTTTTGAAATAATTGAAAATTTCTAAAATTCGATTAAAATAATTAAAAAAATTTGAAAAAATGAAAATTTCCTAAAATTATGAATAGAAAATGATTGAATTATTTTAAAGAATTTTATTGAAATTTTTCGAAATAAACGAGTCATTTCCAATACATAATTGTTTTTGAAATAATTGAAAATTCCTAAAATGCTTTCAAAATAACTGAATTAAAAAAAAGAGTATTATTAAAATTTCTTGAAAATAAACAACTGAAGTTTAACACATCATTTTTTTGGAAAATATTTCAATTCTATTTTCTATCCAGATAATTATTGTAAATTTTTTTTAAATCTACAATAAAAAACAATTACAAATAAAAAATTTTACAAATTACAAATAAAAAAATTTTATAAATTTTTTAATAAAAAAATTTGTAATATTTCTATTAAAATGATTGATTTTTAAAAGAAATGTTATCGGAATTATGAAAATCATCTAGAAAATTATTTGGACTTCTCCTCTAATAAAAAGTGAACTGTGTGATTTTTTTTTCATTAACTACGATAAGAGGAAATAATTTAAATCGAGAATTAAATTCATGACATTTATTTTAGTATTTGAAAAAATTATATTGCTTTTTACCTTTTTTAAATTATATTACATGTGGCCTCCTCCAGAAATTTTCAATTTTTCACCAAATCGAATTTGGAATTAAACTAATATTATAATTATCGTATATTAAAGTCATCTTGCATAAATAATTTCTAATTAATTTTTCCCCGCTATTTATACCGCAATATTGACTTTTTATACTTATATTTATATTTCCATTAAATGGAAGTTGTAATTCTGTGTTTCTTCATTCCAATTTCTAAAAATAATCGAATATTTTTCAATAATAAATAAAATTGGAAGGTATATGAAGAATAATTACTACCTGTCACGCTTCTAATTCTTTTATTATACTTACATATCTAATTCTATACATAAAAATAGATTTTTAATACAAATTATTCAATACGAATATTGACCATTTTTCGAAAAGTCCAATTATTATATTTTTGAGAAAGGAAAAAATAGCTTTTTTATCATCATGCCATTATTACTTATGTGTAATTACTAATTAGAAAAACCTTTTTCATAAATTATATTCGAAAATAATATTTCTCGTCTTGAAGAAAAAATTTTCGTTTAGAAATTTTGTTTCCCCCTTTTTCGGATCTATATATTCTTCATTTCTTATAATTAAATCTGTAAAATATAGTTTTTAATTAATTTCTTCGTATTTTGAAGTCTAAAGCTAAATTTATTTATAGAGAAGAATTTTGGTTAAAAATAATTGAATAATTAGAAAGATTCTTAAAAAATTTAATAAATTTTTTTTTAAGAATTCAGTTATTTAAAAAAAAATTCACAAAATTTGTTTATTAGAATTTAATAATTATTTTCAATAAAAAATTTTCAATTTTTTTTTATTAAATTTCGAAGCAGAATTTTAATTATTTTTTAAAATTTTAATGTAATTCTTCGTAGCGATTCGTTTAATTCAAAAAAATGTTGACAAAGTTCTTTATATAAGAATTCAATGAATTTTTTTTATATTTAAATGTAATTCAATTTCTCGTAGAACTTTCTAAAAAGGATTGACTAAAAATTTAATTTTAATTCCAATTTTTTTTTGTTTTTTTTCAATTTTTTTTCAATTTTTATTAATATTGAATTTTGAAAATAGGATAAGTGTAAATTTTAAAAAATAATTTATGTTTCAAAAGATTTGAAAAAATTTATTTAATCTTTGAAAATTTTAATTTTCGTAAAACTGAAGCAATATTTAATTTTATATTAAAAGAAAAGAATTTATCATTTTTTTGAAAAATGAATATTACAGTTTTGATTAATTTTGTTTCAGAAATTTTAACAAAAAAAAATGATATTGAATTTTAGTAGAATTACAGTTGTAATTTTTAGAAATAGTTACTTTTAAATATGGCCCTTCATATTAAAATTATTTAAAGTATTAAAATTTTTGGGAAAATTTTTTTTTAAATACAAGTTTTATTAAATTTTTCCAAACAAACATTTTAAGACTTCAATCATTTTTAAATAAATATTAATATTCTTGTCTGGAATTCCACGATTTAAAGGAGAATTTTCATAACATATTTACAGTAAAATTAATTGCTTAAAAGATTTTCATAAAATTCCTTACAATTTTATTATTTTTATTTAATTATTTCTATAAATAATAATAAATCGTATAAAAGAATTTCAATTATTATTTTCTATTTTTAAATTAATTTACAGGAAAATTTAAATATTCTTAAAACTTTTTTTAGTCACTTCTACGTTAAAAAAATGCAGTAATAAAGCTTTTTTGCAGGAATTCAATAATTTTACAAAATTTTTCAGAAAATTCTCACAAAATATGAAATTATTTACTTTTTTTAAATTAAAAAATGACAATTTGTGTATAAAAATTTTATTATGTCAATTTTTTAATAAAGTTTCACAGGAGGATTTAGTTAAATTTTTTCCAATTTTTTGTAAAATTTTTCAAAAAAATTCATTTTTTTCTAAACTTTTTGTAAATTTTGGGAAATAATTCAATTATTTTCAAAAAACAGTAAAATTCTTTGTAAAAATTTAATTATTTTTGGAAAAAATAAAATTTTTCACATCAGGAATTCAATTACATTGAAAACAATTTTAATAAACTTCGCAACAATAAAGTATTTAATTATAATTTTTAACAGAAGCGATTATTTTAAAAAACTTGGAAAGAATAAATTCTTCATAAAATTCAATTACAATTAAAATTTTCAATTAAAATTATTAATAAAATAGATTTTTAAAAAATTCAAAGAAATTCATCAAAAGAATAATTAAATCATGATTTTTAAAGTTTGTAATGAAATTCTTCACAAGAATTTAATTTTTTTCTGTTAATAATAAAATTACTTTTAAAAATATAAATAAAGTTCAATTATTTTCAAAAACTCCGATAAAGTTCTGCTGAAAAACAGTGAATTATGTTTTTAAATAGTAAAATTCCTAACAGGAATGCAATTTTTTTTAATAGTATATTAATAAAATTTCTCAACAAAATACATTTATTTTTAAAAATATTTAATAAAAATTTTCGATTGAATACAATTATTTTGAAAATTTTTAAAATAAACTTTCAAAACATTGAATTATTTTTTAAAATTGTGTTAAAATTCTTGAAAACAATTTTAATTATTTATATAAATTTTTAAGTTTCTTTTCAAGAATTTTAATAAATTTTATGACATTTTATTAAACAAATATTATTAAAATTTAATTATTTCCTAAAATTCTTGTTATAATGGTTTTAATATTCATTATTTTCTTTTAAAAGTTGAACTAAAATTCATTTTTAAATAAAGTTTTGCTAAAGAATTCAATAATTAAAATGCAAAAATAGATAATTTATTGAATAATTCAAATCTCATATAATTGAACTCTCGTAAAGAATTTTCTCACAATATTTTTAAATAATTTATTTCTTTTAACGATTTTTCATAAAAATTTTTCAAAAGTCAAAACAATTACATTTTTAGATGAATTCGATTAAAATTTCGTTAAAAATATCTAAAACTCTGCGATGAGTTTTATTTATATGAAAATAAGTGAATTCCTAATAAGAATTTTACTATTTATGAAAATAATTAAATTATTGCGAAGAAATTTATGAGAATTTTCAAAAATAATAGTTTTTATAAAAAGTTAAGGAAATTTTTTTTTTTTGCAAATAATTGAATGTTTGAGGAGAATATTAAAAAACTAGCACAATTATCCGCGCGCAAGCCCGCGGGAATGTTGTACTGCAATGTTTATTGTAAACAATTTCAAGTCATTTTAATTTAAGTAATTTTTAAAGAAATACTTATTATGACACATAACTGAAAAACTAATTAGAATTCAATTTTCAAAATATATTATATTTTTAAACTTTAAAGTATATAAAAAAAATTTTAACAAATTTCGATACTAATGACAAATTTGGCATCAGATTTTCAAAATTGAAAATAATTAAACTTTCTTGAACGAGGAAAATTGAATTTCACAAAAATTGTTATCTGATACCTAAATTAAAAAAAACTTCATTACGAAAATTTTAATTATTCCAAAGAATAGAGAAGGTAAAAAAAATTATTAGCTATATATAGGTATTTAACTTTCCGAACAAATAATATAAACAATATTTGTTTAGAGAATTTCCACTACTTTAATTTGCTAATACTAAAAAAAATCAATTTTATTTAACAAAATTTTATGCAATTTATTTTTCCCAATAATTCAATTACTTTTAATAATTATAAAATTTTTCATGTAAATTCCATTTTTTCAAAAAAATTTTTGATTAAATTCTAAGCATGAATTTAATTATTTTCATAATTGTAAAATTCAGTTACTTTCACAAATAAAGTTTTTGACAAAAATTCAATTATTTGAACTAATAAAATTTTCATAACATTTAAAAATTCATTATTTAAAACAATGTTTATAAAATTGTTATGAAGATTTCAATTCCTTTCAAAAGTAATAAAATTTTCAACTGAAATGCAATTCTTTTTAAACATTTTAATAAACTTTTCCGCAATAATTCAATTATTTTCAAAAATTTCATAAAATTATTCGAAAGAAATTAATTGTTTTAAATATAATTTTAATAAAAATTTTTTTAAATAATAAAAAAATTAGTCCCGAAAATTCAATTATTTTGAGGTATTTCAATAAAATTCTTTTCAAAATTCAATTATTTTCATAAATAACAATATTCATCACAATAATTCAATTATTATTAAAAGTAATAAATTTCTTGGAAATTACATTATTTTAAAAAATTCTAATAAATTGTTCGCAAGAATTCAATTATTTTCATAAATAATAAAATGTTTTTTGGAAAATCCAATTATTTTCAAAAAAATTTAATAAAATTTCCCACCGAAATTCAATTATTGCCAAATTTTTTAATAGAATTCTTTGTAAAATTTAATTATCTTTAAAAACTTTTCACATTTTAATGATTTTCAATATCTACTATTTTTATATAAAATAACCAATTCTAGGAGAAAATTCAATTATTTTTATCAATGTTAATAAAATTCGCCACAAAAATTTAATCATTTACCTAATGAATAAAATTCTTTGAAAGAATTAAATTATTTTTATAAATAATAAAATTCTTCCCAAGAATTCAATTATTATTAAAAGTAATAAATTTCTTGGAAATTACATTATTTTAAAAAATTCTAATAAATCGTTTGCAAGAATTCAATTATTTTCATAAATAATAAAAGGTTTTTTTGGAAAATCAAATTATTTTCAAAAAAATTTTATAAAATTTCCCATTGACATTCAATTATTGCCAATTTTTTTAATAGAATTCTTTGTAAAATTTAATTATCTTTAAAAACTTTTCACATTTTAATGACTTTCAATATCTACTATTTTTATAAATTAACCAATTCTAGGGAAAAATTCAATTATTTTCATCAATTTTAATAAAATTCGCCGCAAGAATTTAATCATTTACCTTATTAATAAAATTCTTTGAAAGAATTAAATTTTATTTTTATAAATAATAAAATTCTTCGAAAGTAATTAAATTATTTTTTCAACAATTATTAATAAAATTTCTCGAAAGAATTCAATTATTTTTTATAAATTACAAAATTCTTAGAAAAAATGTAATTTTTCAAAAAATTCAATTTTTCTCAAAATTTATAAAATTTTTCAGAAAAATTCAATTATTTTCCAAATTTTTTTAAAAAACAGTGATAATTTAATAATTCTCCCAGTAAAAAATGTTTTGGAAAAAAAACACTTTCACAATTATTCAGCTGGTCTGACTTCGAATAAGACTTCCTTTTATTATATAAAATCAGAAAAAAATCTTTTTTAGATTTTATTACACATTTAGATATTGAATTCAATCTTATAATAAGGGAATTTAATATAGTTTTCGTCTTTCTTCTTCTTTTTTTGGATAAAAGTATAGTTAATACATTTAGAAACATAATATTATTAGCGTTAATTGAGATTTAAAAGCAACTGGATACGTATATGCTTTTCATTTAAGTAGAAAATACAGGGTTGATATTTTATTATACAGGAGGAAGAGGATGATACTATTCAGGCGCATGCGGAAATATTATCAAACTATCAGAGACCAAGCGAGGATCCAACTCCGCTTTGCTCAGTTTATTTTGTGCCGGTCCTCTTCATACAACTTCTGATAAAAAAAAAAAAAAACAAAACCCGATTTAAAAATTAAATTGGTTTTAAAATTAAAAATTTCCTTTATTCTTCTGTTCTAAGAAGAAAGTTTTCAGAAAAATCTCCTTTACGCAATAAGTAATGCTTTTTACGTCTGGAAAATGTTTTGATGATCAGTTTTCGATGATTGTTTATAGGTTCAAGGTTTTGGTGAACATAAAATTTTATGGTATGAAACTATAGGGGGGAAAAAATTTTGATGAGTTTTTGAACTGGTGAGTTTTTGAGTCAAGGCAACAATAAGAAGAAGAAGAAGAAGAAGAATTATGGATCTTTTTTTTGAATTAAGATTGAAATTTGACAAGTGCAAGGAATTGGGAAGTTTGGGAAGAAGTCGAAGATCTGCAACGTGGAGTAATGCGAGTTACATTCCATGGAACGAAAGTTATGAGGCCTTTGACTACGACGAGGAACCAGAGGAAATTTGCAATTCACTTTATTTTGTTTTGGATTTTGCCCATCTTTACTATATACCATTTATTATTCTATTAGGACTCGTGGGTAATTTACTGTCATGTGCAGTGTTTTTGAATACACATTTGAAAATGCGAAGTTCGAGTTATTATTTAGCGGCATTGGCGACAACGGATTTTATGTACCTTGTGACATTGTTGTTGGTGTGGTTGAACAGTACAGTTGGATGGAGGGTGTTTAATAAGGAGGGTTGGTGCGAAAGTGCCGTGTACATTAGTTCAGTGTGCAGTTCATTGAGTGTATGGTTAATTGTTGCTTTCACCGTTGAACGATTTATTGCCGTACAATATCCACTACATAGACCCCATATGTGTACAATTGCAAGGGCTAAGGGAATTGTATTGGTTTTGGTGCTGTTGGCATTGGCGAGTCATTCTTATACACTTGTAACGGCTGGTGTTGTTAAAACGCAAGACGGCTCGGAGGTTTGCGACATGAAAATCGAATATTTAAAGACAATGAAGATTGTCAGCATTATTGACAGTATTGCTAGTTTGATATTGCCCTTGGTTATGATTGTCATCATGAATACAATGATAACGAGGAATTTATTGAGATTCAGTAGGAAATTTAAGCGCGATCATGCTGCAAGCTGCAACAAGTATCCCACGTCGGAGATCAATTTAAATAATATCCAGGTGAGTTGTTTTTCCCCTTATTTTGATGATTTTTTTTTGCTTCTAATGAATTTAACTTTTAATAAATTTTACTTCTAATGATTTGTACTTCTACTATTTTCAGTTATTCGGGTCGAATGTGTTTTTCTTTTTTAAAACATTCTTTACTAGGGAGAATTATTAAATTATTATAGTTTAGTATAATATTATTATAGTTTAGTAAGAAAAATATAAAGTTCGTTAAAAATCATACAACACTTATAAGGTCATATCTCTGCAACCTTTAAATTTCATGTCCCTCGCATATATTTCGATAATTTCAATATGTTACTTTTATTTCTGTTGAAAATAGCAAAACTTGATAATAAGAATCACTTCCAAAATGGTGAAACATTCATTTATTAAACAGATCAATAATTATTCCAATTTGAGTGTACGATTTTTTACAATATCTATTAACCATACACTGTAAAAAGAATGTTCTAAATCGGAGCTGATTTCGGTACTAAAATAGAACAAAATTATGATTTAGTACCAAAATTGGTACTAATTTAATACCTTTCTTTTTACAGTGTAATTTCAGATGGGTTAAAAGTTAAAACTTTGTAATGAATAAGAATCAATAATTCTAAGACGCATCTTTTTAAACCAAGGTTGCCACGCTTTTGCTCCATTCAAATTCTAATTCCCTGACTTTTCCAGGTTTTCCAGGTTAAAAAACGTAATTTTTCCAGGTTTTTAAGACAATATTTTTATTTTATTAAATAACTCCTTGATTTTCAGTCAAAACTTTTACATTTTTAATTCAATTATTCGTTTCTAAAATTTTCAACTAAAATCCATCTTTACATCAATGTTTTTTTAAAATAATTTTTGAAAAAGTTTTTTTTTCAGAATTATCAAATTAATTTGTTTACAATTCAATTTTATGTGAAATTTCGATTATTAGAAAATTCTTCAGTTAGATACTATGTGTATTAGAAAATAAAAATAAATATAATAATAATAAAATAAAATAAAATAAAAAAATAAAAATAAAAAAAAGAGAAAAAATGAAGAACATTGAATTCCATTAAAGAAATTTATTAAAATTTCTGAAAATTGAATTCTATAAAGAATTTTATAAAAACTCTGGAAAATAATTGAATTTTGCAAAAAATTTTATTACAATTTCTGAAAGTAAGTGAATTTTAAAAAAAATTTTAAATAACTCAATTGTTTCGGCAAATTTAATTGAAGTAGTTGATAATAGAAATTATTGAAAAAACAGGAAAGTTTTTTAAAGAAGATAAAATTTTGTCAAGAATTTTATTAAAATTTTTGAAATAAATTGATTTTTTACAAATACATTTGTAATTTTGCAAAGAATGCTATTAAAAATCTTGAAAATAATTAAATTTCATTGAAGAATTTTATTAAAAATCCTAAAAATAATTGAATTTTTAAAAGTATTTTATTAAAATTCTTGAAAAAAATTGAATTTTGCAAATCTTATTAAAAATCCTTAAAATAATTGAATTTTATTAAAATTCCTAAAAATAATTGAATTTTGTAAAGCATTTTATTAAAATTACTGGAGAAAATTGAATTTTGCAAAAATTCTTATTAAAAATCTTGAAAATAATTAAATTTCATTGAAGAATTTTATTAAAAATCCTAAAAATAATTGAATTTTTAAAAGTATTTTATTAAAATTCTTGAAAAAATTGAATTTTGCAAAATCTTATTAAAAATGCTAAAAATAATTGAATTTTAATAAAATTCCCAAAAACAATTGAATTTTGTAAAGCATTTTACTAAAATTACTGGAGAAAATTGAATTTTGCAAAAAATCTTATTAAAAATCTTGAAAATAATTAATTTTCATTGAAGAATTTTATTAAAAATCCTAAAAATAATTGAATTTTTAAAAGTATTTTATTAACATTCTTGAAAAAAATTGAATTTTGCAAAATCTAATTAAAAAATCTTAAAAATAATTGAATTTTATTAAAATTCCTAAAACTAATTAAATTTTGTAAAGCATTTTATTAAAATTACTGGAGAAAATTGAATTTTGCAAAATTTTATTAAAATTTCTGAAAATTGAATTCTACATAGAATTTTATAAAAACTCCTGAGAATAATTGAATTTTGCAAAAAATTGTATTACAATTCCTGAAAGTATTTTGAATTTTAAAAAAATTAAATAAAAATAAATCCTTTGGAAATTTTTATTAAAGTAGTTGATAATAGAAATTATTGAATAGAGGAAAATTTTTAAGGTAGATGAAGTTTTGTCAAGAATTTTATTAAAATTTTTTAAATAAATTGATTTTTTTACAAATGCATTTGTAATTGCTTCAAAATTTAATATTTTTTTTTAGTGTTTTTGTCTAAAATTCTTCTGTAAATCTATTATTTTAGATAATCAATTAAATATGTTTTAAAGAATTTAACTGATTTTAGAAGAACTTGAATTATTAAAATTTTTCAAAAATCTACGTCCCTGAAGATTTCTAATGAAATTCAGTTAAAATCGAAATTTTCTAAAATTGTAAATTGAAACCTTTTGAAATCGATGAACTTATAAAAATTATAAACGCAGTTCTTCTAAAATTGAATAATTATGTTTGAAATATTTCAATACCCAAATTTAGATTTTTAAGAATAAGATATAGAACAACTTTAGAAAACAACAAAATTCCTAATGGCAGAAATTCAAGTATGTTCAACAATTTTTTAATGTTTTCCTCAAACATTCAATTATTTGCAAAAAAAAAAAAAATTTTCTTAACTTTTTATAAAAACTATTACTTTTGAAAATCTTCATAAATTTCTTCGCAATAATTTAATTATTTTCATAAATAATAAATTTTTTTTAGGAATTCACTTATCTTCATATAAATAAAACTCATCGCAGAGTTTTAGATATTTTTAACGAAATTTTAATCGAATTCATCTAAAAATGTAATTGTTTTGACTTTTGAAAAAATTTTATGAAAAATCGTTAATAGAAATAAATTATTTAAAAATATTATGAGAAAATTCTTTACGAGAATTCAATTGTATGAGATTTGAATTATTCAATAAATTATTTATTTTTGCATTTTAATTATTGAATTCATTAGCAAAACTTTATTTGAAAATGAATTTTAGTTCAACTTTTAAAAGAAAATAATGAATATTAAAACCATTAAAACAAGAATTTTAGGAAATAATTAAATTTTAATAATATTTGTTTAATAAAATGTCATAAAATTTATTAAAATTCTTGAAAAGAATCTTAAAGTTTATAGAAATAATTAAATTTGTTTTAAAGAATTTTAACATCATTTTTAAAAATAGTTGAATGTTTTGAAACAAATTCTTAAAAATTTTCAAAATAATTGTATTCAAATCGAAAGTTTTTATTAAATTTTTTTTAAAGATAAAAAATATTTTGTTAAGAAATTTTACATACTATTAAAAATAATTGAATTTCTGCAACGAATTTCACTATTTAAAAACATTCACTTTTTCCGAAGAACTTTATTACATTAAGGTAAATTAAAACGAAAACATTCGGACAATGAATAAAATATTTATTTACTCCAACGTTTCGAAATCTAAATTATTTCCTCTTCAGGGAGTCTATCCAAAAAAATATACAAAATTAAAATAATAAATAAATGAATTATATAAGAAAAAATAATAAAAGAAAATATAAATTAATTTGACAATAAATAAGTAAATAATTATCTTACCAAAAATTAATAATTAAAATAGACGATGACTTAAATTTCTATGCCCTGACGATGGAGTTGTAATAAATAACTTTATTACAATTTTAATAATATTAAAAGCATTATAATGTGGATTTTTAGAAATAATTAATTTTAAAAATCTTTCAAATTAAAATCTTTGAAAATTTGAATTTTTCATACTTTTCATTAGCAATTCTGTGGAATTACTTTTTCTAAAATGTTTAATTATACTTTTTTCAAAATTATTTAATGTTTCTAAATTATTTAAATTTCTAAAATATATTTCAATTGAAGTATTTTCGAATAATCGAAATTTTTTAAAATTTGAATTTTAAACAAAAGTAATATTAAAAAAAATAATATCGAACTTTTTAAAAATTTATTAATAATAATTTATTGATTTAAACAAGAATTTTTATCTGAAAAATTCTTATAAAATGGAATAATGCTTTTATCACAAAAAGATCAATCATTGGGAAAGACAAAATTAAATTTGTATACGGGAAAAGGAAAAAAATATTTGAATATTGTATTATCACTCCATTAAGACGCGTATATTGAGAATAGTATGAAAAAAAATATTAATTAGATAATATTTATAAGAGGAAGATTTATAAATATTTAATATTTAAATAAATTAATATTAATATTTAGATAAATTAATATTAACATTTAAATAAATAAATATTAATAATAATTAATATTAATATTTAAATAAATAAATATTTTATATTTAGCTGAATATTAATATGCGAATAACGTTATGTTTATAATATAAGAAAGTTGATTATACAATTTAGTTTTGAGTTGAATTTAAGAAAATTATTCTTGTGTTTGATAAATTATTATGAAAATATACTTGTTGAGAAAAAGAAATGATCAAAACCATCTTAAAATCTTATAGAAATATTTGAACAAAATTTTTAATAAACTTACTTAGAAGGTCTTTAAAAAAATTCTTTTAGAAGTACTTCTTGAATCCTTTAATCTGTATTGTAAATTCTTATCCTTTAATCGATATACGTGGATTAATAAAATGAATAAAAATTCCCCTTCGTACAAAAAGTATTAAAATTTAATTAAATGGAAAAAATGATGTTACAATTTTTATAGAAATAAAGAGAAGTAGACTATGATGATGATAAATTTATTAAAGGTATGTCAGATAGAAAATTTGTCCGATATCTGTAAGATTAGTCGCATCTTAATGTATTATTATTAATTTTTGTTCTTATTTTCAATAAATATTCTTGGAAACATTGAAAATTTTTCTAACTGTATTTTTAACCCACAAGAAAAAAATGTAAAAAGTAATAATATAAAGTTTTAAAAATTATTTATGGGTATTATAATAATTGTATATTATATTATGTTATATTTATTTTATATTATATTATAATATAATAACTATTATAATATATATTATAATATAATAACTATTATAATATGTATATTATAATATATTATAATATAAATATCATAATATATTTTAATATAAATATAATATCCCCATATTTACAGAGTAAACTGCGTGTTGATTTTTTTTTCTATAATTTAATTACTTAGAATTTCGATATATTTTTTCCGAAAAGAAAACAAAAATACAAGAAAGAAATAAATCATTGGCATAATATAATGTGGTTAGAGATAACGAAATCAAAATATTAGTTATGCGTAAAAAAAGAATCAGAGCATAGGACATCTTAGATGTTTGGAAGCACACGCTGTGATGCATGAAGTACGAATCTAATTGAGTCAAGCAAAAAGTGACAAATATTAGGGGAGGGAGATTAAATATAAGATCGATTTTGCCTACACGAAAGTTCAGGAAGTAAAAGACCATCAATCAAAGAATAAATTTCCCATCATAAAAAGAAGAATATTATAAATAAGTTAACATTAAAGCAGAAGTTGAAGAAAATAAATAAATAAGTATCTCATAAGTGTCTCAAAATCAGTTGTTTCAAGTGTTTAAAAAACTATATTGATTAAAATTCGTCAAAGACAATTGAATTATTTAAATATTTGTTTTGATAAAATTCTTCATAAGAATTACATTTTAAAAAACACTCAATTATCCAATAAATTATTATTTACTCTTGTATTTAAATAATTAAATAATATTTTGAAAAAGTTTCAGATTAAAGTAGAAAATTCTCCAAATTTTAAAAAATCCATAAACAAACGCATACAAAATTCAACAATTCAACAAATTCTATACAAATTTAATTTTGTCTTTCACAATAATTGTTCTCTTTGTGATAAGAGCATTATTCTATTTTATAAGAATTTTTCAGATAAAATTCTTGTTTAAATCAATTATTATTAATAAATTTTTAAAAAGTTCGATATGATTTTTTTTAATATTACTTTTGTTTAAAATTCAAATTTTAAAAAATTTCGATTATTCGAAAATACTTCAATTGAAATATATTTTAGAAATTTAAATGATTTAGAAACGTTATAAATAATTTTGAAAAAGATTAAATTAAACATTTTAGAAAAAATAATTCCACAGAATTGTTAATGAGAAGTATGAAAAATACAAATTTTCAAAGATTTTAACTTGAAAGCTTTTTAAAATTAATTATTTCTAAAAATCCACATTATAATGCTTTTAATATTCAATTACAATTTAAACTAAAATTTATTTTTTAAATCAATTTTTATTAGAAACTTCTGTATGAAAATTACGTTCCTCGTCGATTTTTAAAGAATTAAATTCTTTCCACGAAATTCAATAAATTTTTTTTAAGCATTTTAACATTTTTCGAGGAATTTAATTAAAATTGTATTAATTACAGTATTGTAAATTACAGTTGCAATTTTAAAAAACAATTAATTATTTTCTGAATTTTTTATTTTTGTATTTAAATAATAATTGAATTCACGTAATTGTACTCTGATAAGAAACTTGATTTGAAAAGGAATTTTAATTAAAACTTTACAAAATAATTCTATAGAACTGTTAGAGTAAGATTCTATAGAAATAATTAAACATCAAATAGTATTTAAAGTTAAATTTTAAAAATGCTAATTACTGTAAAAGTATATACTTAATAATATTTATAAATACAAAAAAAGTTAATAATTTACAAGATTCCTTAAAAATGAAAAGTTTTGAATAATATACTATTCAAACGTTCTAAAAAATAATTTAATTTTTAGACTTGCAGTTTAAATTTTCATGAAAAATTTTTCAAAGGGTTTTACATTGAAAGTGTTTTGAAATGTTAAGCAAATAAGGAACAATAAATATGTAAATTAATTAATTTTGATTATTTTTAATAATTTTTGAAAAAGTTCTTTGACAATTTTCAAATCTATTTCTTTACAATATTCGATTTTTCAATTATTTGTAAATTCTTCAAATAAATATGTATTAGAAAATAAAAACTTCAAATAATATAAAAAAAATTCCTAATTAAAATTTCTCAAAAAAATTAGTTCCACAGAATTGTTATTTAGTTAAAAATATGAAAAATTTAAATTTTCAAAGATTTGAATCTGAAACCTTTTTAAAATTTAATTATTTCTAAAATTTTACGCTCTAATACTTTTAATATTCAATTATAATCTAAAATTTTAACTCAAATCCATTTTTAAATCAATTTTTATGAGAAAATTCTGCGAGAATTACATTATTTAAATACAAAAAAAACAATTTATTGAATAATTACATATGTTTCTTAAAATTGAATTCTTTTAAAGAATTGTATCAATCAATTTTCAAATAATTTGAATTCTTTTGCAAAATTTTATTAAAATAGATATTAAAAGTAATTAAATCAGGAAAATTTTTTTAAAATAATTGAAATTTTGCCAAGAAATCTATTAAATTTTTTTAAAATAATCCAATTTTAGAGAAGAATTTTATAATGTATAAGATAATTGATAATTTACGCAAAGAATTGCATTAAAAATTTTGAATGCAATAATTTTATTCTTTAAAGAAATTTAATCAAAAATTTATTAAAAATAATATTTAAATTCTAATAAATAAATTGTAGCAAAGGTTATTAAAATAATTAAATTTCTTTGATAAATTTTAATAAAATTTTTTTAAGAATAATTACATTTTTCGAGGAATTCGATTAAAATTGTATTAAAAATAATTGAAATTCTGCAATTAGCTTTATTATTCATCAAAATAATTGAATTCCTAATAAGAATTTTATTAATTGCCAAAAAAATTATATACCTGTAAAAATTTTATTATTTTTTAAAAATAATTGAATATTGCGAAGAAATTTATAAAAAAAAGTTGTAAATAATGAAATTCCTGTAAAATTGTTATTATTTTTTGAAAATAATTAAAGGTTTGTGTAGATTTTTTTGAAATAATTAAATTCTTTTGGAAAATTTTACTAGAATAGAATAGAAACCTATTAAAAATCATTAAATTGAGGAAAAATTATATCGTATAATTTACGTACTTTACGGATCTTTTTCAACTGAATTACGGACTTTACGGACTTTTATTAAAAAAAACGGACTTTTACGGACTTCAAGCAAAGTTACGGACTTTTACAGAATTTACGGACCTAGTTCAAGCCCTGAGAATATTACATTCATTTACGAATTACGTTAATTTATTTACGACTTTTTTTCTAAATAAAGATTTGATCAATTTTATTTTCTCACAGGAATAAATTATTTTTAATAATTTTTGAAAAAGTTGTTTGAGAATTTAAAAATTTAACTAACTCAAGGTGTGCGAACAAAAAAGAATTGAATTATCCATTATTATAGTTAATTATAATATATTATTTCAAATTTAAAGAAAAATATCTAGCCTTCTATAAATATTTCTATAAATAATAAATAATGTAATAATTTCTATAAATAATTGAAAATCAATATTTAGTTTTGAATATATTTAATAGCTTTTGCAACAAACTAGTTTCTTGAATTATATTAATACATTCTTCTCATAACTTTATATTTGTATTTAAATTATTTATTTTTCATGTTTTATTTAAAAATAAAAAAATACATTGATAAAATAAAAAATATATTGATAAAATAAACAATATATTGAAAAATAAAATAAATAATAATAATTACAATGGGTAGTCGTGGAAAGGTTAGACGTCAAGCAATTTGAGCGATGTGGAAGCACTTCTACTCTACTGGGTAGCACTAGTGCGAAAAGTGCATGGAATCCAATACCCTCTGAGTTAGATAACGAGGCTATTAACGTGGAAAGACATCTTTACGTTTCGTTAAAGAAATAAGCAAAATATCTTCAATAAATTGGGAAGAAAGTCGCAAAAATTATCAAAATTTGCAATATTCAGAAGAAGGTCAATATGATAATGATGAAAATTTTTAAAAAATTTTTAGGACCTAATAAAAAAAGCAAAGTCACTGACAAGGGTGATTGATTATTTTTCTACTTTGCAGACGGTAATGCAAGAATACAAGAAAAAGATTCTGTGAAAAAATTCAAGGCACAGGGTTAAAGATTAAGAAATAAATCCCCATCTTGATTCGATTTTTGAGCAGTAATTAGATTGAAAGTTGCAATAACTTTTGTTCCTATTCGCCCCTTCTTATTGTGTGTCTATGATGATTAAAACTTTTTGGAAATCCTTTAACTTTACTGTCTTATTAATAGACTACTTTTTTTGTTCACCCAAAAAAGTTTGTGCAACTTTTAATTTATTTAGCCAATACATAAGATAGAACATTCGTCAGTGTAACAGTCTTCTTTACATACAGGATTCAAAATAGAAAAAAAACATAGAAAAAAGGATTAAAATTACCGTAAATAAAGCGACTACGTAGTTTATGATCGATCCTAAACAAAAATTACAATAACATTTAAAGTGTACCTTTTGTTAATAATTAACAATGAGTAAAAGGGTTAGTGTCGTCCTTTCTACCACATAATTGTATTTTAAGCACCTATGCGTTGCATCTGACCGATAATTACCTATAAAGGAAATATCTAATTACGAAACTAAGGTTTTCGAATAATTCAGTTAGTCACTTAAAAATTAAAAACTTTACTAGCAGAGGTCAAGATAATTAAGTTTTGTAAAGAGTTTCTAAAAATAATTCTCCGAACATTAGATACATAAATTAAAAAGTAGAAGCTGCAAAATTCCATTCGAAAACACTGCGTTATTGCAAATTTAATAATAAATCATTAAATTGCTATAGTTAATTGATATTCAATAAAATTGTAAATTTATAATCAAAGATTTACGTCAGTCGACAGTAATCCAAAACTAATTAACATTTTGCGAAATAATATATATTCTCAATTAGTTCAGAAATGATAATCTCGACGCCCCCCGTTGATAAAATGTCTATTGGAGAGCCAGTGGAATAAAATGTTAATTAAAAATTTTGTGGAATATAAGTCGAATTCAATTGTTTGTGTAATAAAATGTTCGTTGAAGTTGCGTTCTACAAAATGTTGATTGAAATGAATATTCAATATGTATCACGCTCCTAAGAAAGGTATAAGGTAACTAAGAAGCAAAAAATTTGATGTTATGTTTTTAATTTTTCAAGTAAAAATGCAGAACGAGAATCAAATATTAATTAAAAATTATTGATCTTCAAGTCTTCGTTATATTCAAAATATTCATTGAAAATTGACTTCGAATTCAAATAATTGAAATTAAACTTTTATTCAAAATAAAGCTAACACGAACCTAACCTACAATTCGTTTGCTTCCTAGGTACCTTTCTTGGGAGCGCGTCACATATATTTCCACAAAAATAATTCACTACATTCATTTCATATTTAATAAAATATTATATAAGTATTTTTATAAAATTTTCAAAATTTTTAGCATTTTTATTCTGTTGGGAAGTTTTTTAGTTAGAGGAAATTTATTAGAATTACTTATTTGCATTATCTCCTTATAAAAAAGGTTACATTTATGAAAATTTCAATATACATTAACATTTATGTAATAATAATGAAAAATATATATTCCAAAATTTGTTTATTTTCAAATAAGATAAATAAATGCTATTTATTATTTTATAACTTTTAATTGTAATTATTGGAAAAAAATATTATTGTTTAACATTACATTATTTAAAATTTCGAGATTCGAGTTTAATCTTGGCCAATAAAAACATGTTTTTAGTCCCAAGATTGAAGAAATACGTCAGGTATTCCCCAATGGATATTCTCAAATAACTGGGATAGGTCGCAAAGAGAAATTGCAATCGATTACTATGTATTAGCAAATAATTTGTCGATGATATTATACGTCGAGGTTTCCTTACTGTATTTTGCAAACAATTTTCTTTTCTGAGAAAATTGTACGTAAGAAAAAACCTACTACTTACAACCTACCTACCTACCTACTTACAATTTTCTAAGAACTACAAAAATTTTCATACAAGGTTAAATTACCCTAAATTACATTTTTGCAGATTTTTCAAATGTTCAACATTCAATACGAAATATATATGTATTTTGAAGTAATTTTTAATTCTACAAGGTCAAGTTAAATATTTTAAAAGTACGTCACAATTCGCACTTTATACCATTCTTAGCAACTGTAACGTGTACCGGAATAGGTAAAAAATTGTTAAACTTCAACATTCTTCCTTCTTTAGCAAAATTTTTTGTTAGTGAAAAATGTTTATTCAAAGTGGAAAATATTTTTTTTTATTTTTCTATATCGTACCATTAATAGCTACAAGACTAGAGGTATGTATGCAGAATTTGAACAACTACATGGAGAAGAATTTGAAATTCTTTCAAATTGTACTGCTAACTGATCCGAATCCTTTCACAATAGGGAGAGACATAATTGCGCCCCTATTACAGAATTCTCCGTACATTCGATTCGATGTTGAAAAACTGTCACCTGAGGATTTAATGAAATCAAAGAAGCACCCATCGTTCGGTATTCCAAGGGAGACGTCATTATTTATTTTGGTCAATTCTACCAGTAATTACAAATCTTCCTCATTTTTCACATCTTTGGATTATTTAACAAGTCTTTCACCCGCTAAAGTTCGTCCTAGAACATTACTGATTACTTTGACTCAGCAAAAATCATCATACAAAGAATTTCTACACCAAATGTGGTTGAAACATTTTCTGGATCTAACAATTCTGGAAATAGAAATCAAACCTCAGAAACAGAAATTGGTTCAGGGGAAGGAGAAACCGTTTGTTCATTATTACAATCCATTTGCAGAGACATATGCAAGGAAAGTATGTTCTGTAAAAACAGTTTGGTTTCCAAATAAACTAATGAATCTTCAGGGTCATATGATAAAGGGTGGTGTAAACTTCAACCCACCTTACAGTTTAACTACATATGACAAAGTTGGACGATTAATAAATTGTTCTGGTGTTGATATGGAAAGGTTTTACGCTTTATCTGAAGCAATGAATTTCACGACACATATCGATTCGAACGTAAACTCAACAATTGGTGTATTTGTCGGTAGTAATGCAACCGGAATGTTAAAGAAACTTATAAATAACGAGATCAACATTCTTATCACATCGTATACCAATATGCGACCCGATCCAGACGGTGCATTATATGAATATTCAACTACGATTGAAATGGATTTGTTTGTTGCTTTAATTCCCATTACCCGCACTTACACTGAGGAAGAATATCTAAGCGTTAAAAATCTATTCTCCATGATGATAACCATCATACTATTCGTTATCGTAATATGGAAAGTAATAAATAATAGCAAAACAGGAAATAATTTTTGGAAACCAGAATACATTGCAGCTATTGTATTCAGCACAGTAGTACCCCAGCAACCTACAACTTTTGGTAGTCGAATCTTCTTCTTATATCTGATAGGAATTGGTTTCTACTGTTCCACTAGCTTTCTGGCTGGTCTAACTGCAACTAATATAAATAATTCAAATGATGTTACAATCGATACGTTCACGGGTTTGGCAAAAGCAAACTTGACCCCAATGATTCATCCTAATATATACAGAATGCTTGGTGATGATTCAGAAGACGTTAATCTATTAAAGGAGAAAATGATTATCGATGAATATGTTGAAACTAATTGTATTCCTGCTCTTGTAAAACACAAGAATATGTCGTGTATTATAACCTCATCGTACGCAAAACAGTTAGTTGAATTGTTTAGAGATGGTGATGGAAATCCTCTCAGTAAGGTACTTAAGCAGAATTTTTTTAATCCAAGACGAGTTGTAATACTAGAAAGAAGTTCACCCTACAAACCAAGATTTGATAAATTGATTAATTTTTTTATTCAATCTGGTTTGCAAATGAAATGGAAAAATAACATTTCGAATTATCAGTTGCTTAACAACATTATCAGTTACAAGAAAAAATTAATAAAAATTAACGACGTTGGTGCTGTGTGTGGATTAAAAACTGTACTTCTCTACGTATTGACTTTGGGATATTCTCTTTCTCTTCTACTTTTTGCCGGTGAAATGTTGCGCAAAGTACTCGCATTTAAATTTTCTCCTTTGAAATTACTTGAATGGTTGTATTGAATTCTGAATCAATGTACGAATTGGTTGTGGATAAATTTACTTACATTGGTGAATTGAGAATTTATTATCACTCTTTGGCTTTTACATTAGTAAAGGGGCTTATCTTTTACAAGCGTTTGAATTTGGCTAAACGTATACTTCCAAATTTAACAAACTTGTAGCCTTTACTAGAAAGTCTTAGAGAATTGTTTTCAAATATTTTGAAACCTATTTAGTAACAAACTGCAACAAAGGAGGGTAATATAAATAAAAAAAGTAATTTTTCAAAATGAAACTGATTCAAATTTTCAATGTTGCCTACTGTATTGATGTCAAGTCTCTTTTCGGTTGATTTATAATAAATATTGTCTCACAACTGTAACGTCCTGTGGACTATCCAACGTCTTTTTGGTTAAATTAAACATGTGCACCATAAATTTTGTCTTTATCGCTCTCTTACTTTTCTCTTTTGAATTTTCTTTTTTTTTATCTTTTTTATGAGAAACGAAATATGAAACTAAACACTTGTAGAAATAGCGAAACTAATTTTAAGAAACGAAAAGGAAACAGAACACTTGTGGAAATGCGAAACACATTTTAAAGAAACCAAAATTCTTGAGAGTAAGGTGAATTTATGAGTTATAAATTTTCCTGAAAACTCGAAACCCTAGTCCCAGACGAACGGAAACTCTCAAGGACCCCATCTGAGTAGACCCATTAAGGTCTATACCCATGTATCTATATATAGCTATATACCTACAGCAAAGTGAAAATAAGCATCTAGTGATGTACATGAAATATTAAAATTGCGGAAATATGATTTTTTAAATATTTTATTTTAATATTTCAAATCTAATATTAATAATTATTGATTGTTTAATAAATCATTGTTATAAATAATTGTAGTAATAAATATTACTATAATTAACCAAAATTAATATTTTAAAAATCAGATTTCCTTATAACAATAAAATAATAACAAAAATCAATTATTAAAAATAAATGGTTAATAAACAATAATTATTTAAACAATAAATAATTAATACCTTACTAGTAAAATTTAAATAATAGCTTAACTATTGGTTTTATTAATTAATAGGGTATTTTTAACAAATTGTTCATAAATTAAAAATTAAATAATTGTTAAATTAAAATAATTATTAACTAACTATTAAATAATAAAACTAATAAACCGAATATTCACTGAATCAGTTACAAATTAATCAAAACTATTAATTTCATTAATAATATTAGTAATAATAATTTTTAAACATTTTTAAACAATAAATATTTAAACAATAAGTTAATTAACAAATTTATTAAAATTATTATAATATTTCTTTAAATAATACAACAATTATCAATTAATAAGTTTAATTATTAAAAATACCAAGTTTATTGTTATTAACATTAACAATAATAAATTTTTAAACAATTTATTAACAATTAACTTTAAAATATTTTGTTAATTAACAAATTGACTAAATAATTATTGAATAGTGTAATTTACATCGAATTAGTTGTAAAATTCTTTAATTAACTATTTTATTGTTATTAACATTAATAATCATCAATTTCAAATAATGTTTAAACAAAATATTCAATAAGTAAAAATTGTACAAATTAAGAAAATAACTATATTCTTGTAAATTTTAGAAATTGTAGTTGGAAGGGGAGATGAAGTTGAGGAAGGTCAAGACACAGCCCCTTTTTCAAAGATCCTCCCACGCTTTAAACACCTAAAAATGGGATGGACCCAAAATTAACCAATTAGACCCATTTTCTTAATACATTTTCTCTCCATTTTCTTTTCTCAAACCAATCCAAAAATAACCAACCTTCTTTTTCCCTTTTTACAACTTTTCTCCCCCAAATTTTCCTCCCTTAAGAAAATCGAAAGTGGGAATAGTTATATAAATATACGTGTTCCTTAAGGAAAAGTCAGTTCTCGAAAAGCTATCAAATCAAACTAGAGTTCTCGAATTCAAGTTTTATTTCAAAATCTTATTTCAAGTATCAAATTCAAGTTTTCGAACAATTATCAACTAAAATTAGAGTTCTCTTCAAGCTCTAATTCAAGTTTAAAAATTCTAATTCAAATTCAAGTTTAAAAATTCTAATTCAAATTCAAGTTTAAAAATTCTAATTCAAGTTCAAGTTTTAAAAATTTTAATTCAAATTCAATATTTGCAATATTACTTTAGGGAACCGATTATTACAAAGTAATAATGTAACTGTCAGCTAATTAGTAATCATTTTACAAACGGCGAATAATTTATCATTAAAACTACATCATTTGTTTCCTTAAAATTAATTATTTCACAAATAGTGATTTAAGTGATATGTCATCATAAATTCAAAAGTTTTGTAATAAATATAAGTTCCCCTCAGAGTTAAATTCTTTATGAGGTAAATTAAATCAGTGGAAGGTAGAAACAACCTCAAGGAGACAATAGAAGAATCTTGATATTATCTAATTTCGCTAATTTCTATAAATTACCACGTAGCAACAAAATTTTCACGTAGTCATAAAACATTCGTCAATATTATGTGCTTGGTCTCTCCTTGATACAAACCATTAGAGTGAATAACTCCCATTAACAAGAAAACACTAAACATATATTGGATTTCAATAAAATGGTATGTACCTAGAAATGGTCAATATTCGCTATGCACTGCATACACATCTAATGAAAGCATTCATGTTATAGAAAAATAAGCATTTGCAAACAAAGATTTTTTTACACTAAAAAATTAATGCTTATAGTAATTTTAAACAATAAAAAAATATTTTTAAGAGAAATATATTAACTCACGCATATGGACGATTCTAGAGTAGTTCTCTCTGTAGAAAGAAACCTCTTTGTCACATATTATGGAATTACGCGTCACTTTATTGATGAGAATTCAGTTCTGAGAGCTGTAATGATTGAATATTTACGATCGACTAGTAATAATACAGGAAAACATATCGGTAAATTTTTTTCAACTGTTCTAAAAGAAAATAGTTTGGAACATAAAATGCAAGCAATAACTATTGATAACGGATCAAATACAACATTACAAACATTTACTGAAAACACATGTATTACTCAGTAATTTCCAATTCCACAAGGTCAATTTATTTATTTCAAAAGTTCTTCATAATTCGAACCTTATTTCTTTATTAAATACTGTAAGATACACTTGATTAAATACAAAGCTCTATACATTTTAAAATTACTCTTTGAAGGCAAAAATTAGTAGTAAAAAATGTTTATTCAAAGTGTTAATTATTTTTTTGTATTTTTATATATCGTACCATTAATTTCTACCGGAATAGAGGAATGTGTTAATAATTTAAATAACTACGTGGAGAAGAATGTCAAACCCCATCAAGTTGTACTGCTAACTAATCCGAAAATTTTCTCAATAGAGAGAAGCATACTTGTGTCAGTGTTGCAAAATTTACCCTATATTCGAATCGATGTTGAAAAAATGCCATCCGAGGATTTAAGGAAATCAAAAAAGCACCCATCGTTCGGTATTCCAAGGGAGATGTCCTTATTTATTTTGGTCAATTCTACCAGTAATTACAAATCGTCCTCCTTTTTGACATTTTTGGATTATTTGACAAATCTTTCACCCGCCAAAGTTCGTCCTAGAACATTACTGATTACCTTGATTGAGCAAAAATCGTCATACCAAGAATTTCTCCACCAACTGTGGTTGAAAAAATTTCTGGATCTAACAATTCTCGAAATAGAAAGGAAACATCAGGAAAACAGTTTGACTGATGGGAAACAAAAACTGTTTGTTCATTATTACAATCCTTTTTCGAAAACTTATGCAAGAAAAGTATGTTCTGTAAAAACAAATTGGTTTCCAAATAAACTATTAAATCTTCAGGGTTATCTGATAAGGAGTGGTTTACATATAAAACCACCCTTCAGCTTACCTACATACGATAAAGCTGGACATTTAATAAATTGTTCTGGTGTAGATGTGGAAAGGTTTTACGCTTTATCTGAAGCAATGAATTTCACGACACATATCGATTCGAACGTAAACTCGACAATTGGTGTATTTGTCGGTAGTAATGCAACGGGAATGTTAAAGAAACTAATAAACAACGAAATCAGTATTCTTATCACTACGAATATCAACTTTAGACCAGCTGCAGACGGTACATTATACGAATATTCAAGTACGATTGAAATGGAATCTATCGTTGCCCTAATACCTATCACTCGCACTAACACTCTGGAAGAATATCTAAGTGTTAAAAATTTGCTATCCATAGTGGTTATGTTCATAACTTTCGTTATCATAATGTGGATAGTAGTAAGTAAATACATAAATGGAAATGATTTTTGGAAACCCGAATACTTTTCAGCTATTGTATTAAGCACAGTAGTACCCCTGCAACCTATAAATTTTGGTAATAGAATCCTCTTCATCTACCTTATAGCAATTGGTTTTTACTGTTCAATTAGCTTTCTAGCTGGTATAACTGCAACTAAAATAAGTAATTCAAATGAAGTTGAGATTGATACGTTAATGAATTTGGCGAATTCGTCATTAACAATAATGATTCATCCGAGTATTGGTAGATTACTTAGTGGTGATTCAGAAGATGTAACACTGCTGAAACAGAAGATGATTCCTGACGAGCATGTCGATATTGAATGTATTTCCACTCTAGTGAAACATAAGAATGTTTCTTGTGTTATATATTCATCATACGCAAAACAATTAGTGAAATTATTAAGAGACGCAGATGGAAATCCTCTCAGCAAGGTACTCAAATAGAATTTTTTTAATGCAAGACGAGTAGTAGTATTGGAAAGAAGTACACCTTACAAACCAAGAATTGATGAGCTGATTGATGTTTTCGTTCAATCTGGTTTACGATTTAAATGGGAGAATAACGTTTCGAATCATGAGTTACTTTTCGACATCATCAATTACAAGAATAAATCGATAAAACATAATCACGTTGGTGCTGTGTCCGAAATGAAAACTGTACTTCTTTTTGTATTAATTCTGGGTTATATTCCGTCCCTTTTACTTTTAGCAGGAGAACTCTTATGCGAAAAGCTTGCAATAAAGTTTTCTCCTTTTTTGTAAAAATTATGAAAACAATATCTATCGGGTGGTTGTTAATTAAAAATTATATGCTACGAAGTACACCCTACAAACCAAGAATTGATAAACTGATTGATATTTTCGTTCAATCTGGTTTACGAAATAAATGGAAGAATAACATTTCGAATCATGAATTAATTTTCAACATTATCAATTACAAGCAAAATTTAATTACAACTAACGACTTTGGTGCTATATCCGAATTAAAAACTGTACTTCTCTTCGTATTGATTCTGGGTTATTTGCTATCCTTTCTATTTTTTGCAGGAGAACTATTAGGCGAAAAGCTGAGAATACTATTTTTGCAAACTATCACCTGAACATTAACACCCAACAGTAAGAAAAATTATTAATAAATTTATAAATAACACTCCACACATGTTCTTGCTTTGTAGTCTTTTACGAGCATTGAAATTTCACGGAACGTATATTTCAAGCGTTATTAAGCATGTAATTTCTACTTAAAAGCCTTAGGGAACTGTTTTCAGATGTTCTAAACAGGTTCCCTATTAAGTAATAATGTATAACAATGTATTCTGAAAACATGCTCATTTGTGTAACAATAAATAAGTATAAAAAATAAATTTTAAGTACAAACAAAATCCATTTTCAAATGTATATTTTGACTCAGAAAAATTTATTACCTGTATTTTCTTATAAAAATTATGAAAAATACATCTATCCGATGGTTTCGCTAATTCAAAATTTTATACTGCAGATTTTTAAAACACAGATCTTTTTTATTAACTAAATTACTTGTTTTAACAAATAACAAAATTTTCAGTAAAGGACGAAACATGTATTTTACGTTAACATATCAGAAACTTTTTTATTAAAAGTTGGTGAGGATAAGTTTCCCCACAATAATGATATATTCATATTTGCATATAAGCGATATTATCGTCTAAGAAAATCATTTATGCAAAATTTAACATTTAGCCCGAGTTATAGCCGATTATTATAAGTAGTTCTCTTTGTAGAACGACACATACTATGTCTTATATTGTGGTATTACTTGTCATTATATTGATGCGAATTTGGTTCTGAGAGCTGTAATGATTACATATGTTCGATCGGAAGGTAATGATACAGGAAAACATATTGCTAACTTATTTTCAACAGTTCTAATAGAAAACAGTTTGGAACATAAAAAGAAAGCAATAATTACAGATATCGCATTGGTGAATACAACATTATAAACATTTACTGCAAACACATGGTAACTTAGTAATTTCCAATTCTTCAAGGCAATTCATATATTTCAAAAGTTAGTCATAATTCGCATTTCATTTCTTTCTTGGATACTGCTTACAGTATCATGATACAATTGATTTCATACAAAAATCTATACATTTTAACATTATTCTTTGAAGGCAAAATTTAGTAGTAAACGATGTTTATTCAGAGTGGAATGTATTTTTTTATACTTTTGTATATTGTACCATTAATTGCTGCAAGAACAGAAGAATGTATGCATAATTTAAATTACTACGTGGAGAACACTTTGAAACCCCATCAAGTTGTACTGCTTACTAATCAGAATACTTTCTCAATAGAGAGAAGCATACTTGTGTCAGTGTTGCAAAATTTACCCTATATTCGAATCGATGTTGAAAAAATGCCATCTGAGGATTTAAGGAAATCAAAGAAGCACCCATCGTTTGGAATTCCAAGAGAGACATCCTTATTCCTTCTTGTCAATTCTACCTGTAATTACGAATCTTCCTCCTTTTTGGCATCTTTGGATTATGTGACAAATCTTTCACCCGCCAAAGTTCGTCCTAGAACATTACTGATTACCTTGACAAATCAAAAATCATCATACAAAGAATTTCTCCACCAAATGTGGTTGAAAAAGTTTCTGGATCTAACAATTCTCGAAATAGAAAACAAACCTCAAGAACAAAGTTTGATTCATGGGAAACAAAAACTGTTTGTTCATTATTACAATCCGTTTGCGATGACATATACAAGGAAAGTATGTTCTACAAAAACAAATTGGTTTCCAAATAAACTATTGAATCTCCAGGGTTATCTGATAAGGAGTGGCTTACACATAAAACCACCTTTCAGTTTAGCTACATATGATAAAGCTGGACGATTAAAAACTTGTTCTGGCGTGGATGTGGAAAGGTTCTACGTTTTATCTGAAGCAATGAATTTCACAACACATATCGATTCGAACGTCAATTCAACAATTGGTGTATTTGTAGGAAGTCATGCAACCGGAATGTTAAAGAAACTTATTAACAACGAAATCAGTATTCTCATCACTACAAATATTAATTTTCGACCAGCTACAGACGGTACATTATACGAATATTCAAATACGATTGAAATGGAATCGATTGTTGCCCTAATCCCTATTACCAGCACAAACACTGAGGAAGAATATCTAAGCGTTAAAAATCTATTCTCCATGATGGTTATGTTCATAATATTCGTTATCGTAATGTGGAAAATAATAAATAATAGCAAAACAGGAAATAATTTTTGGAAACCAGAATACATTGCAGCTATTGTATTGAGCACAGTTGTACCCCAGCAACCTACAGCTTTTGGTAGTCGAATCTTCTTCTTATACATGATAGGAATTGGTTTCTACTGTTCGATTAGCTTTCTGGCTGGTATAACTGCAACTAAAATAAGTAATTCAAAGGAATTTGAGATTGATACGTTCATCGATTTGGCGAAATCCTCTTTGACGCCCAGGATTAGTCCTAATATTTACAGATTACTTGGTGATAATTCAGAAGATGTGAAACTACTAAAGGAGAAAATGATTCCTGATGAATTTGTCGATACTGAATGTATTTCCACGCTTGTAAACCACAAGAATGTTTCTTGTGTTATATATTCATCGTACGCTAGACAGTTAGTGGAATTATTAAGAGACGCAGATGGGAAGCCTCTCAGTAAAGTACTCAAGCAGAAATTTTTTAATACAAGACGAGTAGTGGTTTTAGAAAGAAGTACACCCTATAAACCAAGAATTGATGAACTGATTGATGTTTTCGTTCAATCTGGTTTACGAATTAAATGGGAGAATAATGTTTCGAATCATGAGTTACTTTTCAATATTATTAATTACAAGAAAAAATTGATGAAAACTAACGACGTTGGTCCTGTGTCCGAACTGAAAACTGTTCTTCTCTTCGTATTGATTTTGGGATATTGTCTTTCTATTCTACTGTTTGCAATAGAACTGTTAGGGAAAAAAGGCGCGCTAAAATTTTTTTCCTTTAAATTAATCGACTGGTGCCATTGATGTTTAAATTAATGCACGAATTTTTGTGAAGGAGGTATTAAGGGGTCTTGTAACTTTTTTAGGAATTAAAATCGGAAATTTTTAAAAAATGTTTTGCTTATAAGTTTTAAAATATAATTGATTAAAAGTTTTTACATATCATTGTGCATGTTAAGAAGTCTTAAAAAAAGAATTTCATATTTGAAAAAACATAAGTATCTTCCTTCTACAGAGGGCGCTTTGGCCACTGGTAAAAATTATTGGTTGTCATTGTAGCTCATAGCAGAATCGTCTAAAATCAAAAAATCAAATTTTATTCCAAAATGGACGACTTAATACAGGACCTAAACTTCTGATTTACTACTAATGTTTAAAATTACTCTTTTTGTGTGTCATTATTGTTTAAAAAAATTGTGTTTTTTCAGATTTTTAGATTCGAAAACTTGCCATTTTCTTCATTTTTGATATTTTTAAGTATTTCGAGATTTAGGTCCTGTATTAAGTCATGTGTTTTGAAATTATTTTTTATTTTTTTTATTTTAGATGATTCTGCTATGAGCTACAGTGACAACCGTAATTGAAAGTAATTTTTACCAGTAGACAAAGCGCCCTCTGTAAAAGGAAGGTATTTATATTTTTTCCAATCTGAAATCCTTTTTTTAAAGCTTCTTAACATACACAATTACATGTCAAAACTTTCGATCAATTATATTTTAAAACTTATGAGCAAAAAATTTTTTTAAATCATTCGATTTTAGTGCTAAAAAAGTTACAAGACCCCTTAATATTAATACTTTATAATAATCGTAAGTTTACTTTACGTTAGCAAAATAATCTGCATTCATTTGTATGTTTTAATAATTACTTTTTGTTGATTATTGGCTATTTAAAACCAACATTTAAATATATTGTTAAAAGTGTAACGAGAAAATATTTATTGACGTTAGATCGAGAATTAATGATCGAATATCTTAAATAAAAAGGAATGGTTTAAATTATTAGTGATCTTGCCCCTTAGCACTGAATATCGATAAGGGCGCCAATATTTCGATCTATTACCACCTTGCCGAAAATTGCAAGAGGCGTCACTCTTGATCTAGACATAAGTGCGTATCATTCGTTTTGCTTTATGGTGTAAGTGTGAAATATTTTTGTCAACAACTTCAAAAGCGAGAGTCGATATTCGATCAGAAAAGTTTCTGATTATTGTCTGTTCATTTTTTTTAATAAATCAATTATTTCTGGAAATCGATTGACTTTATTTATTTATTTTTTTATAAATTTCACCAACGTCGCCCTCTCATGAGATCGATTCTTGTTTCTTTGTCAATTTTCTTAAATTGTCTGGCGCCCGCGAGCGTTTTTCTGGTATCAAAATTAACATTAGAGCTCCAGCAACTTTGAACCTGGTCGCGCTGGATGTGGTAGATTTTCTTTTATTATTTTGATTAAAATTTTTATTATATTCGACTCTTAGAAAATCTATTCGTCACAAAGGATATTTGATAAAATTTATTTTAAATCATTTTTAATTTTACCCTTTTTTTAAGTATAAAATTATTATTAGAATAACTATTTATAGATTATAAAATTTTTAATCATTACGTAGGTACTATATTATTATTAATTATGTACTTCAAATAATTATGTTTATAATTTGTATAAAATATATTTATAAATCTGTATAATCTTTAACATGCAAAATTGTATGAAGTTAGTTTCTGTGTATGGTTTTTTTTAATTTTTAGTTGAGAAATCAAAGGTATGAAGGTATTTTTTCATGATTTATAATAAAATAGTATTAGAAATTAGAAAGTTTTTGCAAAAATTATGATTAACAAATAAAATACATACCCATTTTCTATTTAAATATCTTTTTCATTTAAAATGAATATAATTTTCATATCTCTAATAGTAGATATTGAAAATCTTTGAAATGAGAAAAGTTTTTGGAAATAATATTGAAATTTTCCAATAATTTATATTATTAAAGTTTTTAAAAATAATTAAAATTTGAAGAAGAATTTTATTATTTTTTAAGATAATTCAAATTTTGCCGAGAATTTAAAAAAATTATTGTATATAATTGAAATTTCGCCAAAAATTATTTTAGGTAAAATTAAAAAAATTTGAATTGCTGCAATAATTTGTAAAAGTCCTCAAAATTCAATTCGTTTAGTGTTTTTAATTATAAAATTCTTCCATAAAATTAATTTTTAATAATTAATTAAATATATGTTGACATTTAAGTGATTTTAAAAGATTTTGAGTTATTAAAATTTTCTTTGTAAATCTACATTGATTAAAATTTCTAATTCATTCAACATTGAAAGTTTCTAAAATTTCAAATTTTTACCTTTTGAAGATAATTTGTTTTCGTACATAAACGCAACTCTTTTAAAATTAAATTTATTTATTTAAGTAAAATTATTCATTACATACTTTATTTAATTTGTGACAGTTGTTCAAGATTTGAGTTATTTAAAAAGAAATTTTTGTTACAATTTGGAAATATTGAAGATTTTGTATTAGAATTTGCGCAAATTTTATAATTTATGAGTTAAAAAAATAAAACAAAAATTTAGAATACTTTTAAAAATAATTTTTAAATGAAAAATATTAACCAAAGTACAAATAAATATATTTAATTTTACATTTAAAACCGCTGCTAATTTAAAAGATGAGTATCAATTGCGTTTGTTTCATGGACTCTTTGTTTCCTCATAAAAATTTTTCCGATTAATTTATTTTGTTTTTCATGGTTACATAACTTTTATCACATGAAACACTTCTTTTTTTATAAAATTATTTTTGCTAAAATATTTAAAAATATTATTTTTCATAATTTTTGGTTTATAAAATACCAATAATTTCACAACTTCTGATCGAATTAGGTTCAAAAATAGGTCAATGGAAAAGTTTTTTAATGCTATTCAAGTTGGTAATGCGATTTATAAAGTTACTTTTACATTGTTTAACAAAATTTTTTTAAAAGTCGTAATTTTAAAAATGTTAGAATCCAAAAAGTTTAATATCCTTAAATAATATGCACACAAAAAATGTTCAGAAAGGGATTAAAATATGAATCATAAAAAAGTCTACAAAATTGGAATTAAAAGTTATAGGTTTCTTAACATTTTTTAAAGTTATCAGAAAAACCGTGAGACCTACAATTTAAAAGATAGATCATTGTTGCAAAATCAATATTTTTTCATATATTCAACAAACAATTTTGACCTTATTTCTTCTATAAACTGTAATTTTTTCACAATGTTACCAGCTTTAAGAAAAAAATAGAGGTAACTTTTATACTTTTTCTTTTCTAAGATTCAAGCTTTTATCCCTATGATGAAAAAGGGGTATCCATTTATTTGTCAATAGGCATAAATTTATAAAATGAAATTAAATGAAAATTATTTTAATTTTAAATGTGTAACAGATCTTTTATTAATACACGAATTAATTTGTGTCGACCGTTCAATGATTCCACAACACAAAAAACCAAAAATATATCTTAGAGGAGGTTCCGCTTTAGACCAAAACCGACGGATCCAAACGACGGCGAGACAAAACGATAAAAATAAATAACACAAAGAATTCACTAAACAATTGGCCTATTTATTTAAAACAAAAAACTTGATTTAATACACCATATGTACACGACTCCAACGAAAACCCTAAGGTTTCCCAAAACGATAAAAACCCCGAGTAAAATTAAATCCTATCCGGGAAATGGCCCATGAGCAACAAAAGAAGGATTGTCACGTTGACCGGCTTCTTCCTTCTTTGGAAGGATCTTTCTAATCCTGATAAGGGCCCACATATGACCCCTTCGCTCACTCCAATGAACAGCGACAAACCTTTAAAGAAAACTCGGGAAGGACCGCGGAGATTCGGGACTTTTCGCAACCTCACATGCGCAATTCATTTTTCCAGAGATCTCCAAAGAGAATCAATCCCTTGATTAAATGAAAATTCAATATTCTCAATAACAGGAACCACACAATATTTATATAACGAAATGCTTCGTTACAAATGTTAATTTTGTACACATAGAATGGAATTATTCGTTAATTTACTGATGAGAATTGGGTTCTGAAAGCTGTAATGAATAAGTTTATACGATATAATGTAACGATAGAGGAAAAGATATCACCAAATTATTTCCAACATATTGGTAATGGAAAAATAGTTTAAAGTAAACAACACAAGTAACAGCTGCAGATAAAGGAACGGTGATTTTACTACGATCACATGTATTACCAAGCAATTTTTTAGTCCACAAGGTCAGCTTATATATTTCAAACGTACATCGTAATTCGCAATTTACTGGTGTAGTGAATACTGTAAGACATACTTGATTACATACAAAGCAAAACATACATACATTTAACATACATACATTTTAAAATTACTCTTTGAAGGCAAAAATTAGTAGTAAAAGATGTTTATTCAAGGTGGTAATTATTTTTTTCTATTTTTATATATCGTACCATTAATTGCTACCGGAATAGAAGATTGTATGCATAATTTAAACCACTACGTGGAGAAGAATGTCAAACCCCATCAAGTTGTACTGCTAACTAATCCGAATACTTTCTCAATAGAGAGAAACATACTTGTGTCAGTGTTGCAAAATTTACCCTATATTCGAATTGATGTTGAAAAACTGTCACCTGAGGATTTAATGAAATCAAAAAAGCACCCATCGTTCGGTATTCCAAGAGAGACGTCATTATTTATTTTGGTCAATTCAACCAGTAATTACAAATCGTCCTCCTTTTTGGCATCTTTGGATTATTTGACAAATCTTTCACCCGCCAAAGTTCGTCCTAGAACATTACTGATTACCTTGACTCAGCAAAAATCATCATATCAAGAATTTCTCCACCAAATGTGGTTGAAAAAATTTCTGGATCTAACAATTCTCGAAATAGAAAACAAACCTCAGGAACAAAGCTTGATTCATGGGCAGCAAAAATCGTTCGTCCATTATTACAATCCTTTTGAAAAGAAATATTTCTGGAAAAGATGTTCCGTAAATACAGAATGGTTTTCAAATAAACTATTGAATCTTCAGGGATATCTGATAAGGAGTGGTTTACACATAAAACCACCTTTCAGTTTAGCTACATATGATAAAGCTGGACGATTAACAAATTGTTCTGGTGTGGATGTGGAAAGGTTTTACGCTTTATCTGAAGCAATGAATTTCACGACACATATCGATTCGAACGTAAACTCAACAATTGGTGTATTTGTCGGTAGTAATGCAACCGGAATGTTAAAGAAACTAATAAACAACGAAATCAGTATTCTTATCACTACGAATATCAACTTTAGACCAGCTGCAGACGGTACATTATACGAATATTCAAGTACGATTGAAATGGAATCGATTGTTGCCCTAATCCCTATTACCAGCACAAACACTGAGGAAGAATATCTAAGCGTTAAAAATCTATTCTCCATGATGATAACCATCATACTATTCGTTATCGTAATATGGAAAGTAATAAATAATAGCAAAACAGGAAATAATTTTTGGAAACCAGAATACATTGCAGCTATTGTATTCAGCACAGTAGTACCCCAGCAACCTACAACTGTTGGTAGTCGAATCTTCTTCTTATATCTGATAGGAATTGGTTTCTACTGTTCGATTAGCTTTCTGGCTGGTATAACTGCAACTAAAATAAGTAATTCAAAAGAATTTGAGATTGATACGTTAATGCATTTGGCGAATTCGTCTTTGACCTTAATGATTCATCCTAATATAGTCAGATTACTTGGGGATGATTCGAAAGATGTAAAACTGCTAAAGAAGAAAATGATTCGTGACGAGCATGTCAATACTGAATGTATTTTTATTCTTGTAAACCACAAAAATGTTTCCTGTGTTGTACCGTCATCGTACGCAAAGCAATTAGTGAAAATATTAAGAGACGGAGATGGAAATCCTCTCAGTAAGGTACTCAAGCAGAAATTTTTTAATACAAGACGAGTAGTGGTTTTAGAAAGAAGTTCACCCTACAAACCAAGAATTGATCAACTGATTGATATTTTCGTTGAATCTGGTTTGCGAATTAAATGGGAGAATAACATTTCGAATCATGAGTTACTTTTCAAAATTATCAATTACAAGAAAAAATTAATGAAAACTATCGACGTTGCTCCTGTGTCCGAACTGAAAACTGTACTTCTCTTCGTATTGATTCTAGGATATTCTCTTTCCCTTCTACTTTTTGTCGGTGAAATGTTGCACAAAGTACTCACAATTAAATTTTCTCTCTCTAAATTAATTGACTGGTTGTATTAAATTCTGAATCAATGTACAAATTGTTGTGGAGGAATTTACTTATATTGATGAATTGGAAATAAAATGTATTTCTTTTTTTCCATAAAAGCTTCTAAGATTGTAAAGAACGATACTTTATGGAAGAGACTAGGTCATATTTCCTGTTGGATATATAAATAAATATTGATTTGGCAAACATTTCTTAATTTTTCAATTTCTCCAAAGTAAAATTGATATTTTTTAACGTTCATGAACTCATTCTAATCGTTATTTATAATGTGTAAATAAATATACTTTTTCGGTATTTTGGTAAATATTTTTCTCTACAAGATGCAGGCCGTAAAATCATGAAATTTCAAAAAAATCAAATAAATAGATTGTTAAAAAGTTTTTTTGAATTTTTATGTATCTATAAAATTTTAATATTTTACTAAAACATTGTTGATATCCTAATATTAATAACTTATAAAAATAATTTTTAAAGAAAAATATTTATCAAAGTACCAATAAATAAATTTAATTCTACATTTAAAACCGTTGCTAAGTTAAACGATGAATATTAATGTGTTTACTTCATGAACTCCTTGCTTTCTCATGGATATTTTTTCCATTGATTTATTTATTTTTTTTTATTATTACATAAATTATATTACATAAAATTTCTCTGGTTTTATAAAATTATTTGAAAATAGTGTTTATCGTAATTTTTTATTTCTAAAAAACTAATAATTTCACAGTTTCTGATTGAATTAGATTAGAAAACTGATCAGTGGAGAAGCGTTTTTTAATTTTATACAAGTGGGTTTTGTGACTTTTAAAGTTACTTTTGCATTTTTTTACAAATTTTTTTAAAACGTCTTATTTTTCAGAATGTTGAATTTTTAGAAGTTTAATATTTTTAGATAATATTTACAAAAAATGTTCAAAAAGGACTTAAAAAATGCGTTATAAAAATGTCTACAAAGCAAGAGTTAAAAATTATAGATGTCTTAGAATTTTTTTTAAGGTTATGAGAAGAAAGGTTTTTTTCAAAATTAAAAACCTTAAAAAATTCAGTCCGTACGTGAGACCTACAATTTTAAAAACATTGATTAAAAAAATGCACTCTTATAAAATCAATATTTTTTTTACATCCAAGAGGAAATTTTGACCTTATTTCTTCTATAAGCTGTAATTTTATCACAATTTTACCAGCTTTTAGGGAAAAAATGAGGTAATTTTAATTCTTTTTTAAGTTTCACGCTTTTATCCCTATAATAAAAAAAGGGTTTCCATTTTTGGATGGTAGTGTTAATAGACATATATTTATAAAATGAAGGATAATTGAAAATTATTTTAATTTTCAATGTTACATTTTGCATTACGTATGTTAGTGTTAAATCTTTCTTGTTTGGTTGGTTTTTAATAAATATTTTCTCCCTCAAAATTCAATTTTTAATTATTTAAAAAATTTATAATAATATAATTATTATTATGTTATTGATTTTATTGATTTTATTTATTGTATTGATTGGAATTGGGTTCTGTGAGCTGTAATAATTGTGTTTGTATGATCGAATGGTAACGATAGAAGAAAAGATATCGACAAATTATTTACAACATTGGTAATGGAAAAATTGTTTAGAACAAAATGCAGATGAAGATAAAGCATTGGTGAATTTACTACGATCACATGATATCAATCAATTTTTTAGTCCACAAAGTCGTTTTGTATATTTCAAAGTTCGTCGTAATTCGCACTCTATTTCATTCTTGGATACTGTAAGACATACTTGATTACATACAAAGCTCTATACATTTGACCATTATTTTTTGAAGGCAAAATTTAGTACTAGTAAAAGATGTTTATTCAAAGTGGTAATTATTTTTTTCTATTTTTATATATCGTACCATTAATTGCTACCGGAATAGAAGATTGTATGCATAATTTAAACCACTACGTGGAGAAGAATGTCAAACCCCATCAAGTTGTACTGCTAACTAATCCGAATACTTTCTCAATAGAGAGAAGCATACTTGTGTCAGTGTTGCAAAATTTACCCTATATTCGAATCGATGTTGAAAAAATGCCATCTGAGGATTTAAGGAAATCAAAAAAGCACCCATCGTTCGGTATTCCAAGGGAGACGTCCTTATTTATTTTGGTCAATTCTACCAGTAATTACAAATCTTCCTCCTTTTTGACATCTTTGGATTATTTGACAAATCTTTCACCCGCTAAAGTTCGTCCTAGAACATTACTGATTACCTTGACTCAGCAAAAATCATCATACAAAGAATTTCTACATCAAATGTGGTTGAAACAATTTCTGGATCTAACAATTCTTGAAATAGAAAACAAACCTGAGGAACAAAGTTTGATTGATGGGAAACAAAAACTGTTTGTTCATTATTACAATCCGTTTGCAAAGTCATATACAAGGAAAGTATGTTCTACAAAACCAAATTGGTTTCCAAATAAACTGTTGAATCTTCGAGGTCATCTGATAAAAGGTGGTATATTCGTAAAACCGCCTTTCAGTTTTGCTTCATATGATAAAGCTGGACAATTAACCAATTGTAGTGGTGTAGATGTGCAGATGTTTTACACTCTATCTGCAGCTATGAATTTTACAACACACATCGATTCGAACGTAAACGCAACAATGGGAATATTTGTCGGTAATACTTCAACTGGAATGTTAAGAAAACTTATTAGCAACGAGATTAATATTCTCATCACTACGAATATCAATTTTAGACCATCTGCAGACGGTACATTATACGATTATTCAAGTACAATTCAAGTGGAATCGATTGTTGCTCTAATGCCCATCACCAGTAGAAACATTAAGGAAGAATATCTAAGCGTTAGAAAGCTATTCTCCCTGCTGATTATGTTCGTAATCTTCGTTACCATAATGTGGAAACTAATAAGTAATTACAAAAATGAAAATGCTTTTTGGAAACCAGAATACCTTGTGGCTATTGTTTTGGGAATTGCAATACACCAGCAACCTAGAAATTTTGGTAATCAAATCTTCTTCTTATATCTGATAGGAATTGGTTTCTACTGTTCGATTAGCTTACTGACTGGTCTAACTGCAACGAAAATAAACAAATCAAATGAGCTTGCCGTCGATACGTTCATCGATTTGGCTAAATCGACTTTAACACCAATAATCAATCCTAATTATTGCAGATTACTTGGTGACGATTCAAAGGATGTAAAATTGCTAAAGAAGAAAATGATTCCTGACGAGCATGTCGATACTGAATGTATTTTCACTCTTGCAAAGCACAAGAATGTTTCCTGTGTTCTTCTTTCATCGTACGCAAACCACTTAGTGAAAATATTAAGAGACGCAGATGGAAATCCTCTCTGTAGGGTACTCAAGAAGAAATTTTTTAATACCAGACGAGTAGTAGTTTTAGAAAGAAGTTCACCCTACAAACCAAGAATTGATCAACTGATTGATATTTTCGTTGAATCTGGTTTGCGAATTAATTGGAAGAATAACATTTCCAATCATGAGTTACTTTACAACATTATCAATTATAAGAAAAATTTGATGAAACCTAACGACATTGGTGCTGTGTCCAAACTGAAATCTGTACTTCTCTTTGTGTTGATTCTAGGATATTCTCTTTCCCTTCTACTTTTTGCCGGCGAACTCTTAAGCAAAAAACTTGCAAGAAAATTTCCCCCTTGCAAATGGAATTCTTCTGTAAAATGTTAATTAGAAACTATATTGATTTCAAAATCAATGTGAAAATTCTGGTGGACAAAAATAGACTCTATGGGAGAATTGTAAATTTATTACCACAATTTGACTTTAACATTACGAGAAGGGAGTATCTCTTAATTGAAAACTATGTTTGTGAAATAGTGAGAAAAGTTTTAGTAGCAATTTATTATACTCTACACGTGTCATTGTTTTCTTATCTCCTTCTCTAAAGGTATTGATTTTCATTGAACCTATATTTCAAAAACTAACAACATATAGTGAAGTCGACTTCAAATCCTCAGGGAACTATTTCTAGAAGTTCTGAACATGTTTCTCATTTAGTAACAATCAGTAGCTATGTATTCTCCAACTGCATATTTTGTTATTAAAATCTTGTCGTCGTAAATCGTTTTCCTACAAGTTGAAGTTAGGTGAGTAAGTCGCATATGTAGTAAATTCACAAAATGATTGTTAAAAATGAAAATTTAATTAAAGCCGCAATATCAGAATTTTGATATTTTCATTTTTAAGTTGGGAACACTTTTATTAAATTGAATTGAAAGAAAAAAATTGTCACTTGATTTTTGAAATTCGTTGTTATTAAAATTTTACTAATTTACACACTATGGTTCTTTTTCTCTTTTATACATTATTAGTAATTAATTAAGAGTGTGATATTTAATTTCTTCTAAGGCAATAATTACATAGGTTTAGCAGCGAAATACGGGAATAATGTAGTGTGGAATTTACGCAAGCGCAGAAGTGAACTGCGGTGGTTGCGCATGCGCAGCAACAAACTACGGTAGTTACGCTTGCGCAGTTGTAGAAAATAAATTCACATGCGCAGTAGTGACACATTATAGTTAAACATGCGCAATAGTAAGCTGTATTTTCCAGTCATGCGCAGTAACAAACTACGACAATTACAGACACCCAATAATACACATATTATTAAACAATAATAGTTACTTTTTTACAAAAATGTATATGAATTTTTTTTCCTTTCTTTAGCAAATAGTAGTTTCAAGTGACGGTTAAATACATTTTTTTCCGAAAATAAATAAAAAAAAATAACCACTCGCACATCATTTTCACAATTTTTAGAATTTTGACATTAATTTTTCAATTTTTCTCTACTGACTTACATTATTTGGCAAAAAGAATCTAAAGAATTAATTCAATTCACTTACACAGAATGTAACTCTACATTTTTCTATATTTTTTTCTATATCACATTTTCAGTATAATTTTAAATAAAACTTCCAATTTCCACAGCATATAAATAATGGCGATTTAATTCAGAAAATTGATCTTCGGCAACATTTCTCCTTAGAAAGTTTTTTAACCATCTTTTGAAATGTATCCTCTTCGAAATGTGTTTTTGCAAATTTTTTAAATTCATACAATGTTTTATTTTTGCCTTATATGAAAAATTGCAAAAAGTCCCAGTTTTTTCATTTTTATCTAAAGGGATTGTTGTCGTTGAATGTTTGTCTGGTTCGGCTTTAATGTTTCTCAATCTTAGAAACATTCTCGTGAATGTTGATTATGTGGCCTTCTAATTTCACCCTCTCGGTTTTATTTATTTTTTTTATTCAAGCTGAAGTATGTTTAAGATGGAAAATCTTGTTGAAATTCTTCCTGTTTGATTTTTCTATGTGGAAAAAAAGTTTCTTTTTAAAATTATAAATAATGAATAGGCACATTGTAAATATAGAAATAATGAATAGAGTATATTATTAAATGTTTTTAAATTTTAAATAAATAAAACATATTAAATATTTTGAAGTAAATAAAATATATTAAATATTTTGAAGTAAATAAAATATATGAAATATTTTGAAGTAAATAAAATATATGAAATATTTTGAAGTTAATAAAATATATTAAATATTTTGAAGTTAATAAAATATATTAAATATTTTGAAGTAAATAAAATATATTAAATATTTTGAAGTAAATAAAATATATTAAATATTTTTAAATAAATAAAATATATTAAATATTTTTAAATAAATAATAAATAAAATAGAAAAAAATATATTCAATTTCTATGTTTGACAGTGAACTAAATTCTATTAAATTTTAGAATTTACATTGTTTTCAAAATTATATAAATATTATTTAATCTACGTTCGCTGTTTATTGTAGTTGGTTTTTTTTATTCTTTTTTGCTCTTTATTTATTTTCCTATATTTCTAAAATGTGAAGGAAAAATATAGTTTTTTGTCTACATAATAAGTTATTGATCGAATTTCAATAATTTAACAAATTTACTTACGAATTTATGCAGAGAAGTTGAAACAAAATTCTTATTTTCAATTTCCAGGGAAAAAGGCACAATTTTCAAAAAATTATTATTACTATTGTTATTATTATTATTATTATTATTATTATTATTATTATTATTATTACTATTATTATTTTTTTTTTACTATTATTATATTTCTTGTGTTTATAATTATATTTATATAATTATAATAATTAATTATATTTTCAAGAGAACTTAATTAGAGAACAAGTTTTCAAAAAGTTTGTTCGGTTAGCACTGAACTTTAAATAACGTGCTCCACTTGAAGATACACAATATATTAAAGATGTCAGTCGATTGATTAAGAGACGTAGTTTTATCGAAAATTAATTAACTCGAATACCAAGACGTAAATTCCGGAATAAGTGATTTTTAATAGTACTTTGTAATGACTCAAGTCACTTTTCTCTTTAATCTCGAAATAAAATTATAATTTCATTTTCCAAATAAAGTTCTTTCATTTATTTTGTTCTAAATTTTTTTTTTTTTTTGGGAGAAATGTTTCGAATGTTGCGGAGAAATTACATTTGTATGAGTATTGTTACACACAACTTTTGATTAATAACAGTTGAAAAATTGTATTTAATGATAAATTGTCATTATTTTATGAAAGATGAAACAACACTGATGTGACACACTTTTTGTATAACCGCAGATATATTATAACAGGTGTTACACTTTGGTTGGGATATTCTTTTTATCTATCATATATCATATATATATGTGTATATAAAGTACTAATGAAAGATAAAATTGTATATAGATAAAAATAAAAAAGTTAAAATTTGTCAAATTATGCAATATAATCGACACAATCTATCCTCAGGAGAAGTTAGTTATTTTTTATTTCAATTTTTTGTTTTCATTAATTAGAATATTGTTACGTCAAAAGTTTGACAATTAATCTGTAAAGAAAAAAATAAATGTAGTAGGAAAATTTAACAGAATTTCCAAAACGTCATCAACGAAGAAATAATATTACAAATCTTGGAAAATGATTCAATTTTTTAATTTTTTTGAAGAATTTATAATATTATAAATTATATTTATATCATTGATATTTATATCAATGTGAATACTTTAATAATTACTTATTTCAATAATTATTTAATTAATTATTTTATTCTTCCAGAAATTAGAATTTTATAGATTTTAATTTAACATATAAATTGAAACAATGTTTATGTTTTAAAAAAAATTATTTTATTTTTTACAGAACTTAGAATTTTAAATATTTCAATTTAAGATTTAAATATATAACCCATTTTTATAATAATAATTTAATAATTTTTTGCATTGAAAAAATTATTCGATTTTTACGGAAATTAGAATTAACAGAAATTAAATTATTTAAATAATTGAAATCTCGTCGTTCTTAAAGTAAAATAAAATTCTAATTTCCGTAAAATTCAAAATCATTTTTTAAGTATACAAAAAATTATAAAATTATTATTAAAAAATTGCCTATATTTAAATCTTAAATTGAAATATTTAAAATTCTAATTTTTGTAAAAATAAAATAAAGTTTTAAATATAAAACATTGTTTCAATTTTACTCCTAAATTGAAATCTTTAAAATTCTAATTTCTATAAGAATAAAATACTTTTTTAAGTACAAAAAATTATAAAATTATTATTAAAAAATTGTTTATATTTAAATCTTAAATTGAATTATTTAAAATTCTAATTTTTGTAAAAATAAAATAAGTTTTTAAATATAAAAAATTGTTTCAATTTTACTCCTAAATTGAAATCTTTAAAATTCTAATTTCTATAAGAATAAAATACTTTTTTAAATACAAAAAATTGTTAAATTATTATTAAAAAATTGTTATATATATTAAAATAATTTGTTAGCATTCTTAAAAATTAAAATTTTTGAAAAAATTGTTCAAATTTACTTCTTACATTGAAATCTTTAAAATTCAAAATTTTTGTAAGAATAAAAAATAAAATAAAATAATTGAATTTTCAAAGACTTGCAGTTTATTTTCATAAAAATGTTTCCAAACGGTTTTACATTTCGAAAGTATTCTGAAATTTAAAGCAAATAAGAAACAAGAACAGTATTTAAATATTTATTTGACAAAAAATGGTTAAAATTAAAAAATTTAATTTATAAATTTAAAAAAAGTTAAATTTCCGAAAAATGTTAATTAAAATTCTTTGAAAATTTAAATTCCTTTAAGTGTTTTAAAAAAAATTGAGATAATGGAAAATTTTGTCCAATGTTTTGAAGGATTTTTGGTTGTTTTTATCTTAAAACATTTATAATATTTGTTTTTAAAAGTATCAATTGTATTTTAAAAAATTGATAATATTTGATTTCAAAAGTAATACAATTGTATTTTTAAAAAAATATATTTTATGAAGTTACAAAATTTTTTAAAATATTATAAAAATAATTCAATTTTCGTAGTAGAACTCTGACGGGAATTGATTTAAAAAAAACAATTTCAATTAAAAGTTTAGAAAATAATTTCGAATATTTAAAAAGCGTAATAACAAAAATTTTTTGGATTGAATTAAATTTTAAAAAATTGTTGTAAATTAAATTTTTTGAGAATTTAATAGCTTTAGAAGAATAATAAAAATATTTAATTTTTTATATCAAAATTATTGTCATTTACATTATTTTTCATTCAAAATTTTAAGTTTTGAATGATTTTATTCAAAAGTAAAAAAAATTAAATTCTGAATCAAATAAAGTTGTAATTTTCAGAAATTCATTAAATTTCAAAAGGTTTTTCATCGAAATTATAGTTGAAATTTTAATTCCCTTGCGGAAAAATAAATATAAGAATGTTTGTTTAACAAAAAGTATTGAAGTTTCGAATAAATTAATTTAAAAATTCTGAAAGAAATTTGTTTCCTAAAAAAATCTTATTTGAATTTTTGAAAAATAATCAGCTTTCCGAAAATTAATATCTAAAAAATTGAAATAATGGAAAATTTTACCAAATTTCATATTGAAAGAAATTATTTTAAATATGAATTTATTTGTTTATACATTTAAAAATTATTTTAAAATCTGATCGGTACTTTTGAAAAATTCTAATTGAAAATTTGCTAAACGATTAATGATTTGTTATAAAGCTGTGATTTATTACAATTATAGAGATAAATAAATTTTTCAACTTTTTGGAAAAAATAGTTTGTATATATCAATAAAAAAAAATAAAATTTATTTTCAGACTGCAAGTAGTGGTCAAAATGAAGTGAACGGTATTCCATTAAATACTGGCGTTAGTGGAAGAAGACAACCCTCTCAACAATCATTCCACTCCTCAAAAAGTAGTCATTCGCAACATTCAAGGCATCAACCTTCAATAGTGGCAATTCCCTCAACGCCAAGAAGTCCATATCAAGTTTCTGATGTTCTCGCAAGATGTGTTCGTAAGTTTTCCAATTTTAACTTTAACTCATTATTATTATTATTGTAAAAATATAAAAATAGAAAAAAGGAAATCGAAATCAAAGAAACAAAAAATTTTAGGTTATGTTTGACATTTTTCTAATAAAAATCATTTAAAGTGGATCAATTTTTAAATGGAAATCACTGACCCAATTTCTTTGGCGTCTAAAATAAATTAATAAAAACTGTTTTTTGTTTTATACGAAAATAAGCAGAAACTTTCGATTATGGTAAAAATTGAGACAAACGTAACCTTAAAATGTTGCCTATTTTCAGAGCGCGTCAAAGTTTTCATTAATTTTCATTTTTTAAATATTTACATTTTACACTTTGAAGATTTTTCATTATAAGTGTATTATATTATATTATTATTATATTTTTCATTATTTTTAAAAATTTAATTATTTTCAAAAATTTGCATTAAAAATTCTTCAAAAGTTGATAAATATTGATTTTTTCCTAATTCAAGTTTAAATTAAGTGAAAATTCGCCAAAAAAATGAAAAAGTTAATGCTGGTAGTAAAATTCTTTAAAAAAAAGTTAGCCAATGATATAGAAAGATATGTAAACATAGAAATTTTTAGAGGATGAGTATAAAGCGTGCAGGATTCAATTACATTTTCCTCTCTCCTTAAACAAATAATAATTTATTTTACACACAAGAAAAAAAAATTTTATTCAAACAAAAATGCAATATTTTTATTAAACATATATTTTTAATCTTTGCAAACAAATCATACATTCGTTTATTTAAAACTTCCTTTGATATTTGAAATTTCGCCAATATTTTACTAAAGTGATAAAAATAACATTTTTTAATAGTTAAGTTTTCAAATTATTAATTTTAAACTACAATAATCTTCAGGATTGTATTTTATTTTTTCATTCTTTTTTGTCCCACATTTTGAAGATATAGTTTTTCTATAAAATTCTTTTGTTTTCTTTTCTTGTTTAGAAAATAAATTGTTTTACAAATCGAAAATATGATTAAATGATTGTATTATAAAAAATGAAAATTAATAATTATTTACAAGAGAAGTTGTTTTATTACGCAGGTGAAAATAATTATTCATGATAGATATTTAAAAATAAAATTGAAATTTATAATTGGTCAATTAAAAGAAATTTCAATAATAGGATGAAAAAGAAAATTTTTCAAATAAAATATATATATATTTTATATATATATATATATATATATATATATATATATATATATAAAATATATATATCTGCGAATATTGTAAATTAATTTACATAACGAGCATAAAGTCGCAGTAAACATTTCTCCCCATTAAAATAAAAAAAAGTCGTTTTACTCTTTCTTCATTAAAAATAAAATAAAATCTCATATAATACTTTTTTATAAAATAATATTGTATAAAAATGTCTTTTACATCCAATCAATAATTTTATATACCCTTTTATATATAATAATAATAATAATAATAATAATAATAATAATAATAACATAAGAAAATATATTATATATTATATTATATATATTATTTTATTATAATAATATAATAATATAATTATAATTTTAATATAATTATTATTTATAATAATATTATTATATATATTATTATTATATTATTATTATTATTATTTATTTTTATTTTTTATAATTATTATTTATTATAATTATAATTTTTTTCTTCTGTGTTTCCTGTCGTAATTTCACATTTTTTTTTAAATTTTAATCAGAAATAGATTCTCATAACAAATTTTCAATATTTTCAGATGTGAATTCTTCATCAAGAAATCCAGTATCGACAAGAAATCAACAAAGCATTACAAAAATGCTTCTCCTCATAAGCACTGTATTCATTCTATTAAATTTGCCAAGGTACTTAATTAAAAAAAATTTTTCTATCTCTACGTCTTCGAAATAAAAAATAATTTTGTAAAAAAAAGTTGAGAAATATTGGAAAAATTTCTATAATGAAGTTAAAAAGATGAAGAAAAAAAGGAAATAATTAATAATTACCGTAAGAACGAGGGGTTATTTCTCTGGCATTTGCGGATGAGTAACTCGCTCTATCGACTTATTTGCTTATTAAATAAAATTTAATATGTTTACAATTGCCAAGTAAAAAAAATTTTTTAACTTTGACAATAGAGTCAAAAAAATAGCAATTTATAAATTAAAAATTTATTTATAACTTTATTGGTTTATTTATTATAAAATTTATTTACAACTTTATAGGTTTATTGATTATAAAATTTATTTGTTTTAGACAATATTGGACATTTAAGAAAAGGTAAAATTTTATAAGTTTTAAAAGAATTCGAATTTTTATTTTCCTATAACGAAATCAGTATATAGGTATAAAAATCACATTTATTATATTTAAAAATCATGTAATTTTCTCTATTATATTTAATTTCAGTAGGAAGCGGAAGCGAATAGTATAATAATAGATAATGGTAATAACAATCGATAAATAATAATTTTAATAATTTTATTACACCCTTATCGCCAATTTAGTTGCGTTTGTATGCCGAGTGGCTTTTACCTCATTTGGTTAGAAATTTATATAGAAGCCCCTCGACATAATTGAGAGATAAATTTGATTAAATTCTTTATCTGATCTTCTATATAGAAAAACATTTTTTTTTTTTTTTTGCTGACAGGATATTTTCTAAAGTCTCCGCATTAATACACAATTTATTCTACATTAAAAATGTAATTCCAAATTTTACATTTTTTATGAATTTGTTTTTAATTTTCATAAAAATTATTATCATCATTTCAATTCAATTATTATTTTCTAAAATTTTCGACTAAAATTCTTCTCTAAATAAGAGAATAATAAATTTTACGAACTTTTTAATAAGTTTTGCGAAAAAGTTCTTTAATAATTTTCAAGACGAATAGTTTAAAATACGATTTAACGAAAATTTTGATTATTTGAAAATTATTCTTCACATTTAAATGTTATTAGAAAATAAAAACATCAAATTTTTTTATTAATTTTTAAATAATTTTCGCGAAAAAGTTCTTTAATAATTTTCAAGTTGAATAGTTTAAAATACGATTTTACGAAAATTTTGATTATTTGAAAATTATTCTTCACATTTAAATGTTATTAGAAAACAAAAACATCAAATTTTTTATTAATTTTTAAATAATTTTTGCGAAAAAGTTCTTTAATAATTTTCAATAAGTCGAATAGTTTAAAATACGATTTAACGAAAATTTTGATTATCCGAAAATTATTCTTCATATTTAAATGTTATTAGAAAATAAAAACATCAAATTTTTTATTACATTTTAAATAATTTTCGCGAGAAAGTTCTTTAATTATTTTCAAGTCGAATAGTTTAAAATAAGATTTTACGAAAATTTTGATTATCTGAAAATTATTCTTCATATTTGAATGTTATTAGAAAATATAAAAATATCAAACATTGAAAAAAAAATTCTATTAAACCTTTTCGGAAATTTTAATTTTAGTCAAAATTGTTAGTTAAAAGTATGAAAAATTTAGATTTTCATAGAATTGAATTTGAAACCTTCTTAAAATTCAATTATTTCTAAAAATTTTAAAAATCATTGAATTCAATAAACAAGTTTTAATAAAATTTTTTAAACTTTAGTTTTCGAGAAAATTTTGATGAAACTTTACAGAATATATTAAAAATCAAAATCAGTTTTAAAAAAAAATTCTACGGGAATTCAATAACTTGAATAGAAAAATAATTTATTGAATAATTAAATGTTTCATGAAATTTAAATTCTTATACTTTATCAAGAAATTTTTAAGTAATTCAATTCTTTCAGCAATTTTTAATATTAATTACACATTTTTCGAGGAATTTAATTTAAATTCTATTTAAATTTAAAACTATGCGTTTTAAAAATAATTGAATCCCTGCGTAAAAATTTTATTATGTACAAAAATGATTGAATTTGTTTCGAAAATTTTATTATTTATGCAAATTATTTAATTATTGGGAATTTATAAAAATTTTTGTAAATAATTCAATTCATGGGAAATTTTTATTATTTACGCGGAAACAATTAAATATTAACATAGTTGTGAAATTTTCTTAAAATAATTGAATTCCTTTAAAAAAATTTTATTAAAATACATAAATTAAATAACATTAAGTTGAGAAAAAATGTTTGAACGGAATTTGAAGAATTTTATTATTTATGAAAATAATTGAATTTTGGAGAAGAATTTTATTATATATGAAAATAATTGAATTTTGGAGAAGAATTTTATTTTATATGAAAATAATTGAATTTTGGAGAAGAATTTTATTATTTATGAAAATAATTGAATCTTTGTCGAAAAATTTATTATATTTATAAAAAAATTTTATTATTGCGAAGAACATTATAAAAATATTAATAAAATATAATTAAATTTTTGTAAAAAATTTTATTATCTATAATTATCAAAATAATTAAATGTCTATGTAGAATTTTATTAAAAATTATTTTAAATTATTTAAATTATTGAAATTCTTTTGAAGAAGATCATTAAAATAGTAGATAATTGAAAATCATTGAACTGAGAATTTATAATAATTTTTAAATTATTATTTAATCTAAAAATTGTTTTGAATATTTAAAAAATTGCATCAACTAGTAACGAATTAAAATATAAATAATAATAATAATAATAATAATTAAAATAAATTATCTATATTTGTGTTCTTTTTTTTATTTTCAGTTACGTGATCCGATTCTGTGTTTACTTTTTCGCTTTGGCAAGGAAGGATACTCCAACTTTACTGTGGTGTTTACAGCAATTCTTCATGCTTTTGTACTATACTAACTTTAGTATAAATTTTTTACTTTATGCAATGTGTGGCATTACATTTCGACGTTGTCTTGAACAATTGTTACGTAAAGTTCTCAAAACTATTACAAGAAATCATTGCAATGTACAGCGTTATAGTTAACTATTTTGTAATTGTATTATAAATAATAATTAATTCAAACATATATAATATAATAATTTATTGTTAATTTAAAAATGTTAAGGATTTTTAATAAAAACTACTGTCTTTTCCACTGTCCAAAATTAATTCATATGAAAAAAAAATTTTTTTGTCGAGTATTATTTTGAATAAAAATATTTTGGAATTTGTTGTTGTTTCGAAGATTTGTTTACAGTTATTTTTTGCACTATAAACATTGAAATTATTTTTCAGGGTTGTCACGCTTTTAGCCTTTTCAAATTCCCTGACATTTTCAGGTTTTCAAAGGTTAAAAAACGCAATTTTTCCAGGATTTTTAAACTGCTTTATTATTCATTAGAAAATTATTGCAAATTTGAAGAATTCGATTATTTTTAAAAAATAACATAATTCTTCTCAAAAATCCAATTATGTTCCAAAATTGCTAGAAATTCCCGTTAAAATATTTAAATAATCTTTATAAATAATAAAATTCTTCTTCAAAATTCAATTACTTTCAAAAATTTTAATAAAATTCTTGTCAGAATTTCAATTATTTTTTATTAAAATATGTTCATCAAATTTCACGAAAAATGCAATTATTTAAAAAAAATTTATTAAAAATGTATTTAATAGAATTCAAATATTATTTAAAAATTTCTTGTTAAAGTTCTTAATGACAATTTAATTTTTAAAAAAGTTCAACTATTTAATATAAAATGTTTATTTTTAGAGTTAAATAAATGAATTCTTGTAGAATTTTCAAATAAATAAATATTTCTAAATATGATATTCAATTATAATCGAAAATTTTTTTCCTGAAATTTATTTTTAATTCAATATTTATTTGAAAATTCTACAAGAAATCAATTCTTTAACTATAAAAATAAACAAACTATTAAATAATTGAATGTTTCTTAAAATTTAATTTTCAAAAAAAATTATTGTAATTTATTGTCAAGAGACAAATTTGGAAATATACTATAACAATAATTTCATTTTTCGAGAAATTCGATGGAAATCTTGTATTTTAAAAATAATCGAAATTCTGCCAAGAATATTATTAAAATTTTTAAAAATAATAATTAATTGAATTTCTCCCATAAATATACGTATTTGCCTTAAAATTCAAATTGTTTTAGTGCTATTAACTAAAATTCTTTTATAAATCCGTTATTTTTAATAATGAAATATATATTTAAAAAATTAAATAATTTTAGAAGAATTTTAGTTATTAAGGATTTTTAAAAATCTAGGTTTTTAAATTTTTTAATGAAATTTATTTCAAATTGAAATTTTACAAAATTTGAAATAAAAAACTATTCAAGTTCATCTATTAAATGAAAATTGTAAATACAATTCGTTTAAAATTGAATTAATTTTGAAATATTTAAAGTAAAATTAAATTTCAAGAATAAATACAATTAGAAAACAACAATTTTTTTTAGTATTTCGATAAAAATTCCCTGAATTTTCAAGGTTTCTTCAATTTTTAAAATAATTCTAGTTTTGAAAAATGTGGATAAAAAATAATTAAATTTTTGAAGAATTTTGTTTTATAAATATGACCACGATTTTTGCCATTTTTGAAACAATCTAAAAATATTAACTTTTATCAATTTTTATTTTCTTTGTTCGAAAATTATTTAATCTTCAAAAATAATTATGAAAAAATTCTATAATAGAATTAGTTTTTAAAATATATTATTGTATCTTTTCTAAAATAATTGCAGTTTTTTTTATAAAAAATTCATATTATTTAAAAAAATAATTTATTTCTTGAATTTACAAATTTTCAAGCTTGATTTTTTCTACAAAATGTTAATTTTTTTTTATATGAATATTAGAATTTTTTGAATTATTCAATGCAAGATACTGAAAATATTGAATTGGACAAAAATTAAAAGCTGATTTTCATTAATTTTAATTTTATATTTCACTTTAATTAAACATTTTCCATAAAAATATTTTACTTGTCTATTAAAATTATTTTTAAAATATTCAAATTATTTATTTTTTAAATTTGGAATTAACACTCAATTCAAAAATTAATTTTCAAAAATCGTAACCAAATATTTGACAGAAATTAGTTATTTTTAATTAAAATTTAAAAAATTTCAATTATTTAAAACGATTTTTTTATTGTAGATATATTTAAAAAATTTAATTATCTTTCAAAAACGATTGAATAATAATTTTTCAAAGATTTGTTTACAGTTATTTTTCGCACTATAAAAATCGAAATAGTTTTGTATTTTATACTCTAAAAATTTATTTTGTTGCAATATTTTGAAAACAAGTCGCAATTCTTTGGAAATAAATGGAAAAAAGTCTTAATTTCCTTGTAAGAAATATAAGTAAAAATAAATTTACATTTATTCACTTCTGCAAAATAGAGAAATTGAATTTTTTCCTTACATTTCGAGTCTAAATTAAACGTTCTTTATGTGTAAAAACCGAATTGAAAAAAAAAAACGAAAATCGTCTCAAAAAAGTGAAATGATAAAAAGTTGGGGAAATTTTAAAGAAGAGGAAACTGTTTTAAAAGGAAAGAATAATAATTGAAAAAAATATAACTTTTTCACGAAATATGTAATTTAAAGTGAAGGAGAAGTAAAATTGAAGGGAATATTTAGCGAAACTTGGAATTTTGATTTTCTAATAAATAACAGAGACCACTCAGAACGCTCAAACTCCCATTACCTTGTGCACAAACTGCAGAAGGCGAACGATCCTCGAGTACTGGAGAAATCTAGAGAAAGATCTCGCCAGCAGCCTCTCACGCTCAGAGAGAAGAGCTACTGCTCATCATCGTGGCTGCATCGACTCCACTTTTGGGTAGAGAGGACGTGAAGATATACTACAGAAATGATCCTGTGAAGTATGATCTTGCCTTTTCCAAGTTTCGCCTCGACTCTTATAGTGCGAGAGTCGAGTCTCGCCTGCGAGAGAACTCCCTCGAGGCCCTCTGTCGGTCGCCACTCCAACACTCTCCCCATACTTTCCAAGTTAAAAATTAAAAAAAATTCATAGAAAATTAATTATTTCTCTCCGTTTGAAAATGTTTAAATTTAAGTCAGTATATTTGAAAAGATAAATTAATTTTAATTCAAAGTTCTAAGCATATTAATTAATTATTAACAATTTAGAATTAGTTTGCTTGATAAATATTGAAAGTCGATAATGCAGTTTTCCGTTTTCGCGAATTCGTTCCCTAAACGAAGAATAATCTAAAGCAAACGACTTTCAGGACTGAATTGTGCTATTGACCTATAGGCAGAAATTAAACAGAAATTAAATTTTCATTAATTTAAATTTATAATTAATAATTCAGAAGTATATTGAAAATTTAAATTAATGGAAATGGACATTTAATTTCTGTGCGAAACTGGCGCCACCTGTGGAGACTTCCGAGAAATCGTTCTTACCTACCAGCGATGGTGGTAAACCGCTAACCGTCGATAATGAAGAATCACATCGATATTCAGAATACACTTTGACGTGTGTCACCCTCTTTAGCGATTTTCCAAAACACTTGATTCATTTATCAGGATTAAAATACAAGTGTGTATGTGTGACATGTTTCGCATGTTTCACCGTTTGGAGTTTACATTTCACTTTAACTGTATTAGTATCAGTATTATATTGGACAAAATTGAGAACTGGGAAACTTTTCTAACCTAAGCTTAAGGTTAGATCAGCTGTTGTTACTGGCGAGCAGTGTGTGTCGGGACGACGAGGTTGTTCTTGTGCCTATGTCGTCGCTAGTCGCGTATTCGTTTTATGAAAATATCCCATTATCATCATCATTATCGTCAACATCGTTGTCATTAAAAACAGTGAAAAGTGATAATAAAATATCGCGGATCGCTCGAGATCACGCGCGATATTTCACATCCTGAGGAACCGTGCGCGCGCGACTTCTCGTTCCTCCGGGAGTCCAGTGGCAAGGACTCCAACGGATACGAACGGCGAAGGTGCGCGACGAGGTCATCGTCGTTGTCGTCAACGTCGTCGTCGTCGTCGCCGTCGACGAACAACAACAACAACCATACCAAAGAACACAGGTAACAATAATAGTGTCGCGCCATGTTAGCTTTGACAAATTCTCCAATAATTATCAAGTGAACATTGTCCGGGCACCTAGTGTCGTGTTCATTCCAACAAATTAAATTTTATAAATAAAGAACGAATTCGAATAAAGAAATAAAAAAAATAAATAAACAGAAATTAAAAGTTCTAAAATAAAAAAAAAAAACAGTGATCTACACATCCTGTAAAAAGTCTAAACTGGCAAGTGATCTTTTTAAAAATCATCCAAGCTGGATAAACTACCCGAGTATCTCCGCGATACCGTGGACTGGTTTATGGGGTAAGTTTCATTTTTTTCTCTCTGTGAATTTTTTTCTTTTCTTTTTTTGACCCATTTTTCACAAATTTGACCAAACTGCAGAAATTTTCGCGCGTTTTACGCGCGCACTCCAGTCACGGCATAATTAGGGCGCTTATCAGATATTCAAAAATGTTACCTTTTTTTATATTTCACTATTTATTTTCCTATCTTCTAATTTCCATCTTTAACTCTTTTTTTCTCTTCAGTTATCTTTCTTTTAATATAGAAATTTTTTTTTTGTTTTTTGATTAGAAAAAAAAATTTGCCATTCTTACATCATTTGTTGTAAGGTAAAGTAAAGCGACACTTGACCCAAAACAAGTTTTTTCCCTACTAAAATTCTTACGTAAGAATTGACAAAAATTTAATAATGTTTTTAAAAATGTGATTTTGTTTAAACAAAAGAATTCGTTTTTGAGATTTAAAATTCGTTAAGCAGAAGAGATAATCAATACAATTTTAATAATATCGAAAAAACAAATTTTCGATTATTATAAGCAGACAAGATTATTTAAAAAAAAAACTGAAAAATTCCTCTGTTTAATTCAATTATTTTCTATAAATTTTCAATTAAAATAATAAAAGAACATTATTTTCGAAAAATTTAAAGAAACTCGTGTGTGTGTTTTTTATTTTTCTAAAAATTTACAAGATTTTAAAATTCATCCGTAATTTTGTAAAAAATATGTTTTTGTAGTGACAAAAAAAATTTATTATTTTTTAAGGAATTTTTCTTTTTTCTTGAAAAACATTGTTTTTTAGGTTATGAAAAATGCTGAAAGAACCATTGTCTTAAATACTCATTTATTGATTATACTTTCATATAAAAAAAATTGATTAAAAAATATTGATAAAATTTTGTTCTTAAATAAAGATTGTTTATCTGTCCGAAAATATTTAAGGTTCGTGATAATTCGATACTTTTTCATATTTTAAAATATTTTCAAACATCGAATAAGTGATATAAAATTTTTGTAAATTTTAATACTTACATAACTTTTAAATTATCAGAAAAACATAAATTTACTAACTAGCCAAATAATATAATATAATATAATATAATATAATATAATAATAATTTTAATATAATATAATATAATTTTTAAATTATCAGAAAAACATAAATTTACTAACTAGCCAAATAATATAATATAATACAATATAATATAAATAGTAAATATAGAGTAAATATATACAAATAATTTCTACGCTTTTTACTCTTAATAAGAAGCAATGTAGCTAACATAACCTAAAATTCAGCCAAAACGTTATTTGATAACAAAATTTGTAATTTTTTTTATTTAAATGAAACGTTTAGTTTTTTCAAATGTCGAAAAACAGATTATTCACGAGGGTGAAGCTAGTAATGCAAATAATAGGAAAAAAACGATCAAATGGGGGGATTGAATTGACAAATGGTTCTTTAAATTTAACGGTAGAAGTGTCAGCGACGCCATGTCATTTTTAGGCATGAATATGAAAATTTTATTTCGACTTCTTTTGTACAGTTGAATATATAATATTTTCCCACATTTTGAAGGAAAAAATGCGAAGCAAATGTTAATAATTTTTAAAAATTTTAATGACCATCTTTTGTAACAATTCAATTTTTTTCAAAATTAATTTTATTTTATTTTATTAATTAATTTTTTTCGTAGAAATTTGAGGATTTCAAAATTGGAAAATTTTAAAATTTCAAAAATTTATCAAAATTCGATTATTTTCAATGTTTACTATTTTAATAAAATTTCACAAAAGAATTCAATTATTTAAATAAAAGTTTTAATAAAATTCGTCTCAAGAATTCAATTATTTTCAAAAAGTAATAAAGTTTTCCCAAAAATTATATAATGTTGAAAAATTTACAAAAATTGCAGTAAAAATTTCAATTATCTTTATAAATAAATATACAATTTTTCTCCAAAATTCAATTATTTAGAAAAATTTTAATAAAATTCTTGTTGCAGAATTTCAATTATTTTAAATATATTTTCTAAAATTCGTTTCATCAAATTTTCTCGAAAACTATAGTTAGTTTTAAAAATTTAATTAAAATTTGTTAACAAAATTCAATAATTATTTAAATTTTTCGAAATAATTGAATTTTCAAAAGGTTTAAAATTAAAATCTGGGAAAATTTGAAAATTTACTGTATAACTACTTGAAAAATTATTTTAATCATTACGATTATTATTTCTAGAATTTTTAACTAAAATTCTTCTTTAAATCAATTAATTTTAATAATTTTCGAAAAAGTTCTGCGACAATTTTCAAATCCATTCGTTTACAATATTCAATTTTACAAAATTTCAATTATTCGTAAATTCTTCAATTAAATTTATGTAGAGAAATAAAAACTTCGAATTTTATCTAAAATTTTATCGAAAATTCATTTTAAAAATCAATTATTTTGAAAAAATTCTACGAGAATTCAATTTTTTAAAAACAAACAAAGATAATTTATTGAATAATTCAATTTTTCTTAAAATTCATTGCTGGTAAAGAATTTTATCAACAAATTTAAATAATAAAATTCTTTTGGCAAATTTTAATATAAAGAATAATTACATTTTTCGAGAAATTCGATTAAAATTGTATTAAAAATTATTGAAATTCAGCAATGAGTTTTGGAGATTTTTATTTTTTGAAAAAAATAATTAAATGTTCGTGTAGAATATTATAAAAATTTTGGTTTAATAATTGAATTATTTTTTACTCTAAAAAAATATTTTATTTAATAATTGAATGTTTTTTGAAATTGAATTTTCATAAAAAAATTTTTCAACAAATTTTTAAATAATTAAAAGTTTTCTAATTAAATTTTTCAAATACTACGATTAAAAAGATTTTAAATAATTGAATTTCTGTAAAATTGAATTTCAACTAAAACATCTTTTCAAGTATTTTATTATAATTTTTTTAAAAATTAACTTTTAAAGAATTTCAATTAAAAATTTTCGAAATGATATTAAATTCTCAAAAATTTTAATGAACAATCTTCGAAGTCTAAATTCAATAAAAATAAAAATTAATTAAAAATAGGTTCTAAAAATAATATTAAAATAGTTTTGAAAAAAGTAATTCTCTGAATTATTACGTTCTAATTTTTTAAAATTCAATTCTTTTCAATATTTTGAATGTTTCCGAAAATTTAAATTCATACACAAAATAATGAAATAAAAATTTTTCAGAATCATTTTTAACATTTTGGAGAAAATAATCATATATTCAAAATTTTTAATTAAAATTGTTCAAAAAATTTTTTTTCTAAATTATACAAAAATTCTAGTGATTTTTTTCGAAAAATTATTTTACAATATTTATAAAAAACAATTTTTAGAATTGTTTTATCATCATTTTCTAATTTACCTTCGAATGAAGTAAAGTAAAAATTTTAAAAAATTACTATTTGAGAATTTTTTCCGAAATTATTTATAACTGAAATTCTTGGAAGAATTTGATTAATTTTTTTATATATTTTCATAAAACTAAATTATTTTGAAAACAATTTTTCGAGATTTAAATTATTTTTTTCGAATTTTTTACTAAATTAAAATTTTTTATGAAAAGATTTTACCAAATTTTAATTTTTTGAACATTTTTTAATTGTATTTAATATTGTAAAACGTTTTGTATCTGAAACAATTATTTATAAATATTTTGAAAAAATTCTAATTAATAATAATTGTAGTTTCAACATTTGTAGAACAATTGTTGAAAATAGTATATAATTAGAAAAATAAAATTGCAATTATCTTAAAAATCTATAAAAATTATGAATGAAAATTAACTGTTGATTTGAATTCAATGTGTATGAAAATTCAAATAATAACTATAATTAGAAAAAATTGTCGTTATTGCAGATGTTTTTTTGTTTCTAAAAAATAAGAATGAAAAGTTCATAATATCAATAAATGTGTTTGTTTTTTAAAAAACCACCCCTATTATACGAAAATTCAATACTCTGGAAATAAATGCTTTGTAGAGTGAAAAATAGAAAATCAACGTAAGTCGGAATATAGGTTAATTACGTAAAAGTTGCAGTGTCGGTTGACTCTGGCAATCAATATAAAGAAAACATATTTTGTCTTTATATGGAATAAGAAAGATATACGTATAAACTGAAAGAATATTAAAATACTTTACTTTCAAATTAAGTTATTTTTTATTAAAAAAAATAATTTTCTCCCCACTGTTTTCGAGGCTATTTTGCGATTTAGACATCAGTTGAAAAAAGTTGATGTAGAGAATATGTTACAAATAAGGGACCTCATGGAAAAAGGAATTTTACCTTCTTTTATTATTTTGAAATGTTAATTTTAATAGATTTCTTTTTTTAGTGCTACAATGGTTTGTCTTTTGGTTTAAATAAAAAATACGATTTTTCTTTATTTCTAAAAAAACGAATTTTTTTTTAATCGAGAAATTATATTAATCGTATATTTAAAGATTTAAAGACATATTAAAATTGTATATTCAGTATCGGAAGTTCACTTCGATATCGAAATTCATCTCATGTTTCGAGAAGATAATTTGAAGCTGTTAATCTTCAGAGGGTTCATGAAATATAAAAACAAAAATTCTCGAATGTAACTTCGTTGGAAATTTCCTTTTTATAATTCAATTTTTTTTCAAATTTTCAATTAAAATTATTTAATTAAATAAAATTATTTTTAATAAATTTAAAGAAACTCGTCAAAAGAATTCAATTATTCATAAAAACCATAATACAATTTTTTTGAAGCAATTTGTAAATTTATTTATGTTTGAAATCAAATGAAGTCAGGGATTTTTAGTAAAAGTACTGGAAAAAATCGAATTTCAAAAATTCATGAAAAAACTCTAAATTTTGGTTTTTTTTTGTTTGCCTCGTAAACTATAAAAATAACCACGAATTTTGATAAAAAACCTTGAATTTTTTTTATTTCAGACAATAATTTCTTTTTGAGTAACTTAATTTTTAAAGAACTATCATAAAATTATGACTAATAAATTATGTAATGAATAATTTTTACTATTTTCATAAATACTAGATTGATAAAAGAATTTTAGTTAAAAATACTAAAAAAATTTAATTTTGAAAAAGTTACCAATAATTAAAGAAATTCAATTATTTTCAAAAGTAATAAAATTATTCGCAGAAATTCAATTATATTCAAAAATTAAAAAAATTTTGATCATTTCAATTATATATTTAAAAATACAAAAATTCTTCTCCAAAATTCAATTTTGTTCAAATTTTTTATAAAAATTCTCGTCGAAATTTCAATTATCATTATAAACAATACAATTCTTTTTCGAAATTCAATTATTTTTAAAAACTTAAATAAAATTCTTGGAAAAATTTCACAGGAATTCAATAATTTACAAAATTTTTGATGAACTTCTTCTAAATAAACCAATTATTTTCAAAAAATAATAAAATTTTCACAGGATTTCAATTATTTAATATAAAAAATTTCAAAGAATTTTTTGAAAAATATCAATTATTTAAAAAGAATTTTATAAAATTCGTCGCAAGAGTTCAATTATTGATAAAAATTTAACAAAGTTCTATTCATGGATTTAATTATTTTTAGAAATATAGTAAAATTCTTCACCGAAATTCAATTATTTTAGAAAAATTTTAATAACATTTTTGGAAGTTTTTTAAAATTATCTTCATGAATAATAAAACTCATCGCAAGAATTTAATTAATATTGAATACAATATTTTAATCAAATTCTTCGAAAAATGTAACTATTCTTAAAAATTTTATTAAAATTTGTCAAAAGAATTCAATTATTTAAAAATTAGTTGATAAAATTCTTTATGAGAATTCAATTTTAACAAACATTCAATTATTCAATAAATTATTTATTTTTCAATATAAATAATTGAATTTTTTGAGAAAATTTACTACTTTTAAAAATAATTGAATTCTTGCGAAGGATTTTATTAGGATTTTTGTAAATATAATATAATAATTTTTGTTGAAAAATTCCATGGTTATTTAAATTATAAGATAACAAAAAAGACTTTTAGTTAAAAATAACTAAGAAAGTTTAATTTCAGAATAAAGTTACAAATAATTACGGAAATTCAATTATTTTCAAAAGTAATAAAATTTTTCGCAGAAAATCAATTATATTCTAAAATTTAAAAAATTCTGGCCATTTTAATTATATATTTAAAAATACAAAAATTCTTCTCCAAAATTCTATTATGTTCAAATTTTTTTTTTAAATTCTTGTCAAAATTTCAATTATCTTTATAAATAATACAATTCTTCTTCGAAATTCAATTATTTTTTAAAACTTTAATCAAATTCTTGGAAAAATTTCACAGGAATTCAATTATTTAATATAAAAAATTTCAAATAATTTTTCGAAAAATATCAATTATTTAAAAAGAATTCTATAAAATTCGTCGCAAGAGTTCAGTTATTGAAAAAAAATTAACAAAGTTCTTTTCAAGAATTCAATTATTTTTAGAAATAGTAAAATTCTTTACCGAAATTCAATTATTTTAGAAAAATTTTAATAACATTTTTGGAAATTTTTTAAAATTATTTTCATGAATAATAAAACTCAGCGCAACATTTTAATTAATTTTGAATGCAATATATTTTAATCAAATTCCTCGTAAAATGTAATTATTCTTAAATATTTTATTAAAATTTGTCAAAAGAATTCAATTATTTAAAAATTTGTTGATGAAATTCTTTATGAGAATTCAATATTAACAAACATTCAATTATTCAATAAATAATTTATTTTTCAATTTAAATAATTGAATTTTTCTAGAATTTTCTAATAAAAATTGATTAAAAAATGAAATTACCGAATAATCGATTTATTGGTTATGAAAATAATTGAATTGTTGCAACGAATTTTATCACAATTTTTTCAAATAATTGAATTTTTTTGAGAAAATTTACTACTTTTAAAAATAATTGGATTCTTGCGAAGGATTTTATTGGGATTTTTGTAAATTATTAAATTTTTGTTGAAAAATTTCGTGGTTATTTAAATTATAAGAAAACATTAAGAATTCTTTGTTTTGTAATAATATTCTTATAAATTGTTGAGTTTCAAAAAGGTTTGAATTTGAATGTTCTGAAGAATTTTAATTCCTGTAGAAAAGTAATAATTACTTATTTAAAAATTTAGTTATTGATTTTTTTGAATAATTTTACAATTAATGAAATTTGTAAATAAATTTAATAGAACATTTTTTTGAGTATCTAATCAGAATATTTTTTATGATCAGGGAAAAAGTGAGAATTTTCTCTGGAAATCAGGAAAAATTAAGGGAAAAATAACACTAAATATTTGTCGCAACTCTAGACTTGTAATTATTTTAATTCCAAAATACTAAATAAATGCGAGCAGAGAGCATTCAAAACTGCCAAGTACATTATCTACTTACGTAAGCTTATTATGCACCAAAAGTAGTTTCCAAAATGAACTCTAAACTTTGTTTCAAAATCCAGCGGGGAAAACTTTTTAGTATTTAAATATAATTCCGAATTAAAATCGACCTTAATTTATTCATACAGGGCATGTGCTAATTATGACTTACGAAAAGAATTTCTTTTTCTTCCGTAAAAGAGTTGGAATTTTTAGAAATTGTCAGTTCCAACAATTTGTGGAACTGTCATGATTTATGGTATTATTACCTATGTTATTTTAATTAGAATCGTTATAGAGAATCGTAATGCAATTTTCTTGGCGATGATGATCATGAATGGATGAAATGTCATGTGATTCACGCTTACTAAAATAGACGATAGGATTTCTTCGTTATGCGCCAAGAACCCAGACCGTGTCATTTGTCTATCTCTGAATCGGGACCTGCAACATTTGAATTTTCTAATTTTCACACTTTGCACTATATGCGAGAGACGAAATTGAATCTGCTGTGCGAAAAATTATAATCGAGTTGAATTATTATTCAACTATTACTATTATTACTTTTACTTTAAATTTCTAAAATAAAACACGCTAAAATGTCTAGAATTGAAAATTTTATCTAACTTTTATCAAAATTATGGAATTGAAAATGAAATTATGAAAGTTTACAACTATTTTCGAATGTTTTTGCAAGATTTGAACGTTTAGTACGTCGATCTCGAGTAGTTTATTAAGTTTTAGATGGATTTCTTTTTTTTTTTTAGATGAATTTATTTCGAAAGGTAAAATTTTGTTACGAAAATGGTAAAAATCGAAAAATCGAAAAATCAAAAAAATCGAAAAAATCGAAGTTTAGCTTCTATTAAATCAGGGAAAAATGAAACGTCAATTTTGTGAATCTTACCTAACTGTCAATGGTTCCAAGTGCCCAAAAGTTGAAAAAAGTTTCTATTTAGAGACTTTTAGCACCCCACGTAGCTTGGTTGGTACATCGAGACGCATGACTACTTCTGAATTTTTCAAAAACTTTTTCCTAATAAAGGTGATTAAAATTTTTTAAAGAAAAAGGTACTTGAATTCTCAATAATAATTTTAACGAATTGAAACAATTGGAAATTTTTGTAAAAAACTTCTATTTCCAAGAATTTTATTTTTTTCTCTTTAAAAATTGTCTATGTAAATATAATTATATTTTTGAAATTACACAATTTTGTTAATTTACAAAAATTATTCTTTATCAACAATTGAACATTTAAACCGTTATAATAGGAATTTTAGGAATTAATTATAAATAATTATAAAAGATTTTTAAATTACATTCCTTGAAAATTAAAGGGAAGCAAAAGTTAAAAAAACAATCTTTAAAATCAAATCTTTAAATTTTCATTTTAAAGAATTATTCATAACATTATTTTTCTTTAAAAATTATTAAAGTTTCTCAATAATTTTATTCAAAAATTCTAATTGAAAAAAAATGAATTTAAAAATTCTGATTGAATTTCGGATGAATTACAGTTTGTAAATTTTTTGGAAATAATTTATATATTTCATGAGGTTTTTCATTGAAATTATTTAAAAATTTTAATTCCTGGGGAAAAATAAATAATGAATAAATTTTTAAATTCTTGTCTTTAACAAAAAGTATTAAAGTTTTGAGAGAAATTTAATTCAGAAATTTCCTAAAATTGTTTCTTAAAGGAATGAAAGTAAAAATTTTTTTAAAAATACTTCCGATAATTTAAAAAAATGAAACAATTGAAAATTTTGCCAACTTTTATTTGAAATAAATTTTGATTTTTAATTCAAGTTGCTGTTATAAGTATTTTTGTATTTACTTAACGAGTTGTTCAAATAATTGCAATTTTTATTTTCTTGTATATTTCATTACATTTAATAAAAGACCTTAGGAAAAATTATATTTTTTAAGAAATTAGGCATTTTCATTAAATTTGAAAAAGCAAATTTTGAAAGTAAGAATGGAAAAGAAAAATAAAATTGTTTTGCTATAGTTTTTAATAAAGTGTAAAGAAATATTTGTTTTGTTTGTAACAAAAAAACTAATTTTTATAATTTATTTTGAATTTTTTATAAGATATACAATTGTTTACTCGAAAATAGTAAATTTTAATTTTTTATTAATTTTCCAAGTCTATTTAAAACTGTATTATTTTTTTTAATAGTATCAGATGCACTTTAAAGATATTGTTTAAATTTGATTTCAATTTTACGATAAGATTTTTTTTCAAGCATACTTGTCTTTTTGTCTGTGAGTCGGTGCGCGCAAAAATATTTAATATCTCATTCGATCGCGCTGTTATCTATCTTTTATCAAACAGTAAGCACCGAAAAGTGGTGGCTGGATGATTACCACCAGCTCAGTATAGTGTTTGCTTTTTAACGCGATAACAACGAATTTATCTAATTTGCACTATCTTCATATATCGCGAGGTAATTTTCACTTATTGCTGATTTAATTTTATTTTGGCCTACAAGTAGGAAAAACAATTCTAATTTTCGTTAATTCATTAGGTATAGTACTCAATTTTGATAAGTTTTAATTTTTTTTATTTTTTTATTTTTTTACTTCCTTAATAAATAATAATTCAATTTTTTTCTTACTTAGTTTTTCCTTTTGCAAAACAAAAATAGAATTCTCGAGCAGCGAAAATTTTGTACTTTAATAAGCATTACAATTGATTGTTGTGGTTGTAGCCTATAAAAACAAATTGTAAGAATTAAATTATTTGCAGAGCTCTGAATTTTTTTAAAAATTTTATTACACGAAGAGAAGAAAGTCAGAACGAATCAAAGTGGTTAATTAATATTTTATGGTTTCGTGTTTCGAACAGCTTCTTTTTTGGTTTATATTTGGCTCCATTTCGATATATTTTTACTTTATTTGTGAATTCTTTAAGTGCTTCCTTATTTTTGTTATGTTGAATAGCTTCATTAGTAAAGTAACGGTTCAGTTCGTTAAGCCTCCAAATAATTGCAATCAGTAGTCGACTTTTATTAGAGGAACTCGTATTTGCCTAAATTAAATTCTCCTTAATTTTCCCCCCAAATATAAAGAAGATGAAATGTAATGGAAATTAGCTTTTGAATTCAAAAGCCGAACTTTATAGTTTTAAAAAAACTTTGTTATTTTTAAAAATAATTTTGCCATTTGACCGAAATGTCATTTGACCGAATTGTCATTTGACCGAAAGGTCATTTGACCGAATTGTCATTTGACCGAATGTTCCTTTAAAAAAATGCTCGTTTGTCCGAACTGACATTTAAAAACTTTTTTTTTGCCAAAACATTTTTTTTTTGTCAATTGCCGTTTAACTTTGAGTTAAATTAACATTAACTCGGGAAACAGCTGGAAATGTTGAAAATAAAAATTCCGAACGGAGACATTTAAAAATGGAGGAAAAGTTGGGTAATAGTCAATTTATAAATTTTTTTTTCTATCTACTGAATAATGGGAAGGAAATACAAATACAAAAAAAGGAAGTGTGTGTAGATCACGCTTTAATAGAAATGTACGCGATGACTCTGCTACAAAAGAAAGCGAAAACTTCCGAGAAATGTTTTCTAAGAATAGCTTTTGTACTTTCAGTATATATTCTTATATACTTCTTCCTCCTCTTTTTCTCTTCTCCTGCTTTTATTCAACAGTTGTGTGACTAAAGACTAAAATAGGTCAGAAATTTTTTAGAAAAAAAATAGAATACCTATTTTTCATTAATTATTAAAAATAGAATTTTTTTTAGCGATTTAAAATTTTTTCTATGAGCTTTCAATTTAAAAATCTTCTGGAAATTTAATTAATTCTGTAAAGAATTCTACTTTAAAACTTCTAATACAAAAAATTTTACAATTAAATAGAATTTTTTAAAAATGGCCAAAAAATGGAAATTTGATGAAATCTTTTCAAAAATAATTTCAATTTAGTAAAAAATTTGAAAAAAATAATTTAAAACTCGAAAAATTGTTTTCAAAATAATTGAGTTTTATTAAAAATATATATAAAAAAAATTAATCAAATTCTTCCAAGAATTTCAGTTATAAATGATTTCGGAAAAAATTGTAAAATAGTAACTTTTTAAAAATTTTAATTTACTTTATTCGAATGTAAATTAAAAAATTACGATAAGAAAATTTAAAAAATTGTTTTTTTATAAATATTGTAAAGTAATTTTTCGAAAAAAATCACTAGAATTTTTGAACAATTTAGAAAAAAAATTTTTTAAGAATTTTAATTGAAAATTTTTGATTATATGATTATTTTCTCTCCAAAATGTTAAAAATGATTCTGAAAAATTTTAATTTCATTATTTTGTGTATGAATTTGAATTTCCGGAAATAATGAAAATAAAATGAAAATAGTAGAATTTTGAAAAAATTGGAACGTAATAATTCAGAGAAATACTATTTTTGAAAACTATTTTAATATTGTTTTTAAAACCTATTTTTCATTAATTATTATTTTTACTGGATTTATACTTGAAGATTATTTATTTAAATTTTTGAGAATTTGATATTATTTCCAAAATTTTGCAATTCTTTAAATGTTAATTTTCAAAAATTGTAATAAAATACTTGAAAAGATGATTTAGAATTGAATTTTACAGAATTTCAATTATTCAAAATCTTTTTAATCGTAATATTTAAAAAATTTGATTAGAAAACTTTATTTAAAAATAAATTTTCAAAGATTTGTCTTTAGTTATACTTTTGACGTTGTGAAAATCGAAGTAAGTTGCATTTTATACTAAAAATATGGTATTTTGTCGCAAAATTTGGAAGAAAAGTCGAAAAAGTTGCAATTTTTTTTTACTAAAAATCGATAAACGTCGCATCATTTGAAAATAGTCGAAAAAAGTCAAAAAAAAGTTATAACATGCGAGGACTGTTAAATTCTTGGCAAAATTTCAATTATTTAAAAATTTCTTGATAAAATTCTTTATGAAAATTCAATGTCAAGAAACATTCAATTATTAAATAAAATATTTATTTTTATAGTCAAAACATTTTATTGTTAAACAAATTTTTTTTATAATATTCTACACTAACATTCAATTATTTTTCCAAAAAATAAAAATTACAAAAACTCAATGCCGAATTTCAATTATTTTTAATACAATTTTAATCGAATTTCTCGAATAATGTAATTATTCTTTAGACTTTTATTAAAATTCGTCAAAAGAATTCTATTATTTAAATTGTTGTCAAAAATTCTTTTCCAGAATTAAATTTTAAGAAAAATTGAATTATTCAATAAATTATTTTTGTCTGTATTAAAATAATTGAATTCTCGTAGAATTTTCTCAAAATAATTGATTTTTAAAATGAATTTCAGTTGAAATTGGAAGATAAAATTTGATGTTTTTATTTCCTTACTTATTAAAGAATTTAAAATTAAAAAAAAATTGAAGAATTTACGAATAATTAAAATTTCTTAACATTAAATATTCTAAACAAATGGATTTGAAAATTGTCGCAGAACTTTTTCGAAAATTTTTAAAATTAAATAATTTAAAGAAGAATTTTAGTTGAAAATTTCAAAAAATTATAATCGTGATAATTCTATAGAATTGTTCTCGTATAAAAAAATTCTATTTTCTAAAGATTTTAATTCAAAACCTTTTGAAAATTTAATTATTTCTAGAAATTTAAATAATAATTGAATTCTCTTAACAAATTTTAATAAAATTTTTGAAAATTCCTCTAGTTTTCCAGAAAATTTGATGACACGAATTTTATAAAATATATTAAAAATAATTGCAATTCTGCGGCAAGAATTTTATTCAAATTTTTCTAAATAATTGAATTTCTCGAAAAATGTAATTATTCTATAGAAGTTTATTAAAATTAGTCGAATGAATTTTATTATTCAAAAAAAATTTGTTGATAAAATTCTTTACCAGAATTGAATTTTAAGAAAAATTGAATTATTTAATCAATTATTTTTCTTTGTATTTAAATAATTGAATTCTCGTAGAATTTTCTCAAAATAATATTTGTTTTTTAAAATGAATTTCAGTTGCAATTTTAGATAAAATTTGATGTTTTTATTTTCTTACTTATTGAAGAACTCAAAATTTAAGAAAAGTTGTAGAAGTTACGAATAATTAAATTTCATAAAATTGAATATTTTTTACTTGTATTTAGTTTAAATAAAATAAAAGAAATTTTTTAAATAATAAATTAAAAATTACTGGCAATGGGAGTAAAAATTCAAAGTAAAATAAGCGTTATTGTTTTGTTTTTAATTTTTTAATAATTATTTTCAAATACCTAACTCTTGAATTATAAAAAAATTTTCCGTTTTATTTAAAATAAAATATTTTTAATTTTTTAAAATATGATATATTAAGTAGAAAAAGTTAGATAAATAACAAAATTATAATTAAAAATAAAAATTTTTTACAGAAAATATCAATTTTGAACTTAAAATGATAAATTAAAAAATTTATTACAATTTTTTTCTGTTCAATTATGAAAATAATTGAATTTGTTTTTAATATTTTATTATTTATTAAAATAATTAAATTCTTGCGAAGAATTTTTAACAAAATTTTGGAAATAATTGAAATTTTCTAAAGAATTTTACAAATTTTAAGAAAAATTGAAATTTTCTGAAGAATTTTACAATTTATGAAAATAGTTAAATTTTTTTGGTATATTTTTCTATTTTTATAAAAATAATTGAATTCTTGCGAAATTTTTTTTTTAATTTGGAAAATAATTGAATTTTTGGAAAGAATTTTTAAAACAATTTGGAAAGTCAATTTTAGGAAAAATTGATTTTTCTTGAAGAATTTCATAATTTAAGAAAATAGTTAAATTTTTTTGGAATATCTTTCTATTTTTTTAAAAATAATTGAATTCTTGCGAAGAATTTTTTTTTTAAATTTGAAAAAAATTTGGAAAATAATTGAATTTTTATGAAAAATTTTATAAATTTTGAGAAAAATTGAATTTTTTTAAGAATTACATTTTTTCTAAGGATTTTATTATTTATGAAAATAATTGAATTATTTCGAACGATTTATTAGAATTTTTTAAAATAATTCAATTTCCAAGAGGAAATTTATTACTTTGAATAATAATTGAATTATTGTGATGAATATTGTTATTTATGAAAATAATTGAATTTTGAAAAGAATTTTATTGAAATACCTCAAAATAATTGAATTTTCGGGAGTAATTTTTTTATTTATCGACATAATTATGTCGAAAATAAAAAAATTATTTAAAAAATTTATTTATCATTTAAAAAAAATTTATTAAAATTATATTTAAAACAATTAATTTCTTTCGAATAATTTTATTAAATTTTTGAAAATAATTGAATTATTGCGGAAAAGTTTATTAAAATGTTTAAAAAGAATTGAATTTCTGTTGAAAATTTTATTACTTTTGAAAGGAATTGAAATCTTCATAAGAATTTTATGAATATTGTTTTAAATAATGCATTTTTAAATGGTATGAAAATTTTATTAGTTTAAATAATTGAATTTTTGTCAAAAACTTTATTTGTGAAAGTAATTGAATTTTATGATTATGAAAATAATTAAATTCATGCTTAGAATTTAATTAAAATTTTTTTTGAAAAAATGGAATTTACATGAAAAATTTTATAATTATTAAAAGTAATTGAATTATTGGGAAAAATAAATTGCATAAAATTTTGTTAAATGAAATTGATTTTTTTCAATATTAGCGAATTAAAAGTAGTGGAAATTCTCTAAAAAAAATATTGTTTCTATTCTTTGTTCGGAAAGTTAAATATCTATATATAGCTAATAATTTTTTACCTTCTCTATTCTTTAGAATAATTAAAATTTTCGCAATGAAGTTTTTTTTTTAATTTAAGAATCAGATAACAGTTTTTGTGAAATTCAATGTTCCTCGTACAAGAAAGTTTAATTATTTTCAATTTTGAAAATCTGATGCCAAATTTGAAATTATTATCGAAATTTGTTAAAGTTTTTTTATATACTTTAAAGTTTAAAAAATATAATATATTTTGTAAATTTAATTCTAATTAGTTTTTCAGTTATGTGTCATAATAAGTATTTCTTTAAAAATTACTTAAATTAAAATGACTTGAAATTGTTTACAATAAACATTGTAGCACAACATTCCCGCGCGCTTGCGCGCGGATAATTTTGCTAGTAAGGATAATATTCTTATAGTAAGAATGTTTCCCACTTAATTTAGGGATATTCTTGGGGCATATTTAAGTAAATTTTGTAAAAATTAGAATTTAAGTTTATAGCGTTGTGAGTGTATTTTTTTTGTTTTGTATTTATTTTATTGTGTATTTTTTTGTATTTTTTTTGTATTTTTTTTTGTATTTTTTTTTTGTATTTTTTGTATTTTTTTTAAGTCAATAGTTGTACACTTTGACCTCTAAGATTGCGCGAGGAAAGACAGTGAATTTGTTTGGTTTCTTAGCTTTGTGCCGTATCGATAATTGCATTAGGTGCGTTTTTGCCATTCGGCTCGTCGTGTAGGGAAGCCCCTCTTATTGTGTAGGTATATCTTTCTCTCGAGTTTATAAAGTTGTAGCGACTCTCCCACACGTGGTTTGGTACCGTAAACCAAATGGAGAACGGGAATCAGTTTGTTCGTTGTTGTTGCTCCGCTTAGTGGTCATCTAAGATCGGGGCATTATACTTCTAGCCGTGACCACTTGTCACGCTCGGCTTCCCTCTTCCATTCTCTCTCTTCTTCTCTATATATACAATATACATATATATGTATATACAACTATACAATTTTCTCATTTTCCTCAGACCTCAACAAAACAATTTTTTGATCTACAGTATTGTGCATCCATTTCTCTTCATCTCTTGAAAATTTTCATATTTCTCGTCACGCTCGTTTTGAGGCGCATGCTTATTTCCGAAAACTTTTTTTTTTGACAAAATAGTTATTTGTTAAAAATCATTTAAGTTAAAATTCACAGAAAATAAACATATAAATGTGACGCTCTTCGAAGAAAGGTATAAGGTAACTAAGAAGCGAAAAATTTGAGGTTATGTTTTTAATTTTTCAATTAAAATACGGAAAGAAAATTATCAATTAATAATACAAACTTATTGATCTCACCAAGTCTTCGTTAAATCCAAAATAGTCAATAAAAATTAGTTTCAAATTCAAATAATTAAAAATAAACTTTTAATCATGTGAAATCTTAACACGACCCTAACCTATAATTCGTTTGCTTCTTAGGTACCTTTATTTTGGAGCGCGTCACAAATATATTAATGTTTATATTGTCATAAATTGCATTGCACACAAAAAAAGCATTTAACATAAATATCATTTGTCATAAAAATTCATTTAACACCAATTTTAGATTACATAAAACTCGTATAACTTAATTCTCATTTAAGATAAAAATCAAATTTTTTAAATTAATTATAAAAATATAAAAATAAAAAATATAAATATAAATAATCTCTTAAAAAAATTTGAATCTCTTCAAAAAATTGATTAAAATTGTATAAAAAATAGTTGGATTCTTTCGAAAAATTTTATTCAAATAGTTTTTGCAATAATTGAATTCCCTTTTAGAATTTCATTTCATTTTTAAAAATAATTGATTTTTTGCAACAAATTTTGTTCTTTTCGAAAATATACAAATTCTTCTAAAACATTCTCTAGGAAAATGTTTGAAATTAATTTTCTTTTTTTCAACGCAGATTTCTCTATTTATTCAAACAATTGAATTTATTTAGGAAATTTTACTAAAAATTGCATCATTCCATTTTTAAAATTAATTGAATTTTCGCAACAAATTTTGTTCTTTTCGAAAATATACAAATTCTTCTAAAACATTCTCTAGGAAAATGTTTGAAATTAATTTTCTTTCTTTCAATAGATTTCTCTATTTATTCAATCAAGAAATTAAGAAATTTAAGAAATTTTACTAAAAATTTTAGGTACGAAAAATATAATTGAATTCTTTCCAGAATTTTTTTTCTATTTTTCTAAAATAATTTTGAAGTTTTTTTTATTATTTTTGAAAATAATTGAATTTAAAAAAAAGAAGTTTTGTTTTTGTAAATAATGAAATTATAAAACATTTTTTATTAAAACTTTTTAAATTAATTTTTATTATTTCGAAAAACTTTAGTAAAATTTTATAATAATAGAAGTTTTTAGAAGAATTTGATTATTTATTGTGAAAGAAATTTGCATTCATACGATGAATTATTTAACAAATTTTGAAAATATAATTTAATTGTAGTAAAATTTTTCTAAATATATCATTAAATTGTATTAAAATTTTTCTAAATATATAATTAAATTGTATTAAAATTTTTCTAAATATATAGTTGAATTATTTTGGAGAATTTATTTTAATGGCGTTGAAATTTTTTTTTAAAATGCTTCTTCAGTTTTTTGTAAGACAAATAAAAAAATTTATTTTTGAGATATTTGTCGATGTAATATATTTTCTTAAACAAACTCAATGATATTTTATTTCTAAATTTAGAAATTTTATTTATATGCGTGTTTGAAAATTTTACCACATGTTTAAAAGTTTTAACAAACAAACAACAATAACAAAACAAACATTTTCTTTACAAAATTATAAAACAATTCGTTTTTAATTTTCCCTTAAATTTTTCTATACACTTTTTGAAAATATTGTAGAAAAAATTTTTAATTTAATGCATTAATTTAGAGAAATTAGAAATTTTTCAAATACAGAAGTTTATGAGTCATACCTATGAGTTTCAGTTCTAAGAGTTCAAAAATTATTTCAAAGAATTTTATAAATACAATTTTATTTTATTTTTTATGTAGTTTCTAGTTTCTACTCTAAAATTGAAAAAAATTTTAATGAAATCATTAAATTGAAATTTTAGTGAAAAGTTCTATGAGTTCTAGTATGAGGTCTGCTATTTTCTCCGATAAGTTTCATGACACTTTGCTAAAAATATTTAAAAGTCTAGAAATAATTTTTCGTTTGTAACTCTATTTTAAAAATTTTCTACTCTATGAGTTCTGAATTAATTAAAATTTTATGAGTTCTAAAATTATTAAAGAAAAAATTGATTAAATTATTAAATTAAATAAATAAATAAATTAATTAATTAATTATTAAATTATTAAATTATTGACAGTTTATTTTCAGGAGAAAAATATACCATAAATAATTGAAGTACTGTAAAATATTTTTTTTCCCAAAAATTCAATTCTATGAGTTCTGATTTACTATTTATGAATTAACATTTTATGCGTTCTGAAATTATTCAAAAAATAAAATTTGCTTTAAGGGGAAAGTAACAAAAGAAACAAAGTTGTTAGAAATATTTTGAAATTTACAATTCTATGAGTTCTAATTACTTGCCTACAACTTTATCAGTTCTGAAATTATTGTTAAAAAAGTAATTAACACGATTACTTTGAAGTGAAAATACTAAAAGAAATGAAGTACTTTAAAAAAATCTTAAAATTCTATGAGTTCTGATTGCGTAAATTTTTATGAGTTTTGAACAAATGGAAAAAAATCACAAAATAATTATTTTTTACTTCGAGGTGAAATTACTAAAAAAAAGTAAAGTTCTTTGAAATATTTTCAAATTCTATGAGTTCTGATTCGTTGAAATTTGAAGAGTTTTGAAACTATTGAGAAGAAATTTATTAAATAATTGATATAGTATTTCTTTGAGTCGAAAATAGCAAAAGAAATAAAGTACTTTAAAAGATCTTAAAATTCTATGAGTTCTGTTTACTTAAAATTTTATGAGTTCTGAAATTGTTGAAAAAATTATAAAATAATTCATTTTTACTTTTTTGGTAAAAAAAAATAAAAGAAATAAAGTACTTTCGAATATTTTTTTAATTCTATGAGTTTTGATGCCTTAAAATTTTATGAGTTTTGAAATTATTGAATGAAAATTTGTAAAACAATTGACTGTTCTTTTTTTGAGTTGAAAATAGCAGAAGGAAATAAAGTACTTTGAAATATTTTTGAAATTTACCATTCTATGAGTTCTGATTAATTAAAATTTTATGAGTTCTGATTAATTTAAAAAAAATAATTGTCAGTTTTGATATAAGAGGAAATTATTAAAAGAAATTATGTACTTTAAAATATTTAAAAAATCTGTAAGTTCTGATTACTTTAAATTTTAAATGTTAAATTTTAAATTTCAAATTTCTAATTTCTAATTTTAAATTTCAAATTTTAAATTTCAAATTTTAAATTTCAAATTTTAAATTTCAAATTTTAAATTTCAAAAAACAGAAAAAGAATAACTATTTGTAACTAAAAATAGAAAATTATAAAATTGAAGGTCATTTTAATAAAAGTTTTACTGCGATACACTGCAGTAATGAGATTTTTAATCAACTTTTTTCGAAAAACAATTATTTTTTAATAACTCTGATGTTGATTCAATAAAATCGATTTTCAAAGTTAGAGTTGATTATTAGTGTAGGGTTCTAGTTTATATTTTAGTTTTAATCTTTTTTTTCGCTATTTTACAATTTTTTTTATTTTCTTTCTATTGGTTCCTGTGAGTGTCCTCATCATGTTCGGTTTAGGTCTAGGGAGTAGAAAACTTCTGAAATATTCGCCAATTGACGCTGCACTTTCAATTGATGTCGAGGAAACTGTCACTTGCTTCTGCAGGTGAGTCTATAAATATTTACGTTCAGGAAAAATAAATAAACTATTGTTTATTTAAATAAAATGTGAATAAACATTTCTTCATATAAATAAGAAATAAATAAACATTTTTTATGTAAATAAAAAATAAATAAACATTTCTTTATGTCAATAAGAAATAAATAAACATTTTTTTTATGCAAATAAGAAATAAATAAATATTTTTTTATGAAAATAAGAAATAAATAAACATTTCTTTATGAAAATAAGAAATAAATAAACATTTCTTTATTTAAATAAAAATAATTAAACCTAAATTTATTTTTTCATTGAAATGAAAATTATCAAATGGCAATTTTTGACTAAAACGAAGAAAAAAAATTAAAAATTAAAAAATGCTCCAGAAAGTATGAAAAAAATGAACGAAAATTTAAAAAAATAATAAAACCTAAAGAAAAAGAAAGAAGGAAATTTTTTTTAATTATAAAAACTGGAAAGAGTAAATAGAATAAGTGATTAAATAAAATAGTTTGAATAATTTTCATAAATAAATAGAGAAAATAAAACAAAAAGCATCGCAATATCATTATATATATTTTTTTAATTTGAAATTTTTTTTTTCAAATTAAAAATTAAAAAATTTTTTTTACATTTTTGAAGATATTTTTTTCAGTTCTGTACTTAAAACTAAGTACAATAATTTAAAATTTTTGCAATATTTAATAGTAAAATTCGATAAAAATGAAATGATAAAATTTACCCGATTTTTCGGTACCTTTTTTTTTTAAATATCAATATCTTTGGTTAAAATTAATATTCTTTGGTGCAATAAAGCTGAAATTTTATGTTTCGCCGCCACCTGAGAGACTGCCAAGTTTTAAATCAATCCGTCAAGTCGTTTTTGCTTGATGCGCGAATAAAGTTATACAGCATTTGAAATCAATATTTTATAGTAATATATGAAAAAAAGTGATAAATCTGATAAGAAGTTTTATTTTTTTACGCTCACAAAATTGCTATCACTTATGACTTGGTTATACGAATTCAGGACGAAAAATTCGATAAGAGGCCAGAAGAAAAAAGAAAAAAAAATACTTTATTATATTTTGTCTTCATTAGTCGTTTGTTAATGCGTCAAAGTATTTATTAATATTCGATAAATTACAGCATTCTTTTCCATTATTCTGCTTTATATAAATTTTATGTTTATTTCAATTTTATTTTATTTTTTCAATTTTATTACAAAAAAAATTTTTTTTATTTAATTTAACTTAATTTTAGTCTTTTTATTTTTTTATTGTATTTATAAGAAAATAAAATAATAAATGAAATAAAATCTTTAAAATATTCTGCTTTTTCATTTACTTATTTGAAATTTTGTTTTTCTTCAAATTTGTTTTTACTTTAATTTTATAGATAAGTAAATTCTTATTTTTTTACTACTAAAACAAGAAAATCGAATTTTGTTAAAATTTTGAAGATTTCGATAGAAAATTGTAATGAAAAAATAGAAAATACGCAAATTTTTTTATTACCGTAAAATATAAATTAATACCCAAATTAGTTAATTCCTGCAAAAACAATGTTTTGTTGAAAAATTGTTATTTCACAAATTTGGGTTGTCCAAAAGTTTCTTTTTTTAAAAAACCTTTTTTTATACAAAGAAAAATTGTTACTATAAGTAGAAATTACCCAAAATTTTTTCTTTATTTTCTAAAAAAGAAAATGATAATTTCGTTTATGATTGCAATTCAAAACAGAAATTACGAAATTAATTAATTAATTAAATATTTTAAAAAATGTTTACAAAATAAGACTTAAATTTTTGTTTTTAAAATTTGATAAAAATATTGAAACTTTTTTTCTCTTTTCTTTATAAAATTTCTTTCTTCAACTTTCCTGTTTTATTTTTTCTTAAAAATTGTTATTGAAAATTTAAATTTATAAATTTTTTTTTCCACTCATGAATCGATAGCAAACCAAATTGTAATTCTTTTTTCATAGTAAAAGAAAAACGATTTTTTTTTAAATTTGTAATTTTTAAAATTTGGACAAAATACTTCAATTTTTATTTGCAAGAAGTTAGATTTTGGCGCCAAACTTTAACTTTGAGTTTTATTATTTATTACAAATTGTTACTGAAAATTTAAATTTATTATTTTTTTTCCACTTATAAATCGATAATAAACTAATTTTAATTCTTCTTTTATAGTAAAACAAAAGAAAAATAAAAATTTTTTCCAAAATAGTTTTATTTTTATTTGAAAGAAGTTAGATTTCGCGCCAAACTTATGGAAATAAAGAGAAAATTCAAAATGGCGGATCCAAATGGCGGTCTTTTTTAAAATGACCTTTTTTAAGGGAAAATTTCCTTTAAAAATAAAACACAAGTAATAACTGTTTTCTGTAAATTTATTCGTTTGTAAATTTTTAATTTATGCACAGTTGATGGAAAATTAAAACTTTTCCAGTAAATTTGAAAATAAATGATTATTCGAACCGGTACAAAATTGAATAAAAAAAAAATAATAATAAAATAAATAATATATAATAAATAAATGAATACGAAAAGAAGGGAAGCGCTCCTCTTGAGTATTTTTCTAAATAATAATAAATAATTTAATAAATAATAATTAATATAATAAATTTTATCTATAGAGTCAGAATGAGGAATAATTTTTTTTTTTATTATTATTGAAAATGAAGTAACGAAGAAATTTATTGGAAACGATGATGAGTTTCGGTCTAAAAGGGAGGAAAATTAAAGTCAATGTATAAAATGGTCGATTGGTAAAATGTCTCGAGTTAAAGTAAACAAGAAACTGTCATCTTGGTCCAGAACCAGAAGTACCATGTCGGCCAAAGTCGCGTCATTCAGGCACCTTCGCGTATCGATCCAATCTCGTAATCCTGCAGAGAGACATCAAGTGACGCCAACCTTCAGACATTATTTTAATGACGTCTTTTTAATCTCGAGGCGATATTTTTAGATTTTACTTTTTTTTTATTCGCCTCAATTTTTTTTTCTCCCCTTTAGGCCTACATAATTTATTATTCGTCACACATTTATTAAGTATTTCTTTATTTACTTTTTTTTAATAATTATTTCTCACTTCTGACAATGAGTTAACAGCGTTCGTGTATAAATGTTTCAAATTGTTAAAACAGAGAAAAATTAGTTTTTTTGATTTGTTTACAAAATTTTCTGCCGATTGGAAAAACGGAAATCAAATATTATTATTATTATTTTTATTATTATTATTATTATTATTATTATTATTATTATTATTTTTATTATTATTATTATGATTATTATATTTTTATTATTATTACTACTACTACCTATTTATTTATTTAAACTTTATTTATTTATTTAAATATTATATTTTTATTATTATTATTATTAATATTATTTTTATAATTATTATTTTTATTATTATTATTTTATTTTTATTATTTTTTATTTTTTATTTTATTTTTTTATTTTTTTTTATTTTTTTTATTATTTTTTTTTATTGTTATTACTAAAAATTATTTTTTCCTACGTTTTAAAATTGCTTTCCTATTTTTTATTTATAGAAATTATTGTTTTTTTTAAGTAAAAAATCAAAGGATTTAATTATTTAATATTAATTGGTAATTTTTTTCTGTTTCAGGTAATTATCAATTTTCATGACTTGTTCCAACAACTTCGCCTAGAGAAGTATTTATAATCGCAACTATTATTTATTTACTTTAATTTCACTGAAGAATTAATTAATTAAATTTCAAATATATTGTCTAAATATTTTGCACTGTGGGAAAAAATTGTTTGATTTAAATAAACGATTACTTATCTATTGTCAAATAAAAATTTACTTGAATCAAATAATTTTTACTTTATCAAAATTTATTTGCTTCAAATACTAAAAAAAAAAATTGGTTCAAATAGAATTTTATTTGAATTTATTTGAATGATTTAATTTATTTATTACTTAAAAAATTTTTTTACTTTGATTCCAGTAAATATTTATTTGAACAATCTACATAATTGTTTGGTAAAATTTACCAATTTCACTGATAGTAAAAATAGAAATTTAAAGAAAAGAAACAAAATAAATATAAATAAAATAAATAAGATAAATGAAATAAATAAAATAAATAAGATAAATGAAATATATAAAATAGGTAAAATAAATAAATAAAGAAATAAATAATTATAAAAAAAAATTCGAAAAAAATTCGAAAAAAATTTAAACAAAAGAAATTTAAAAGTTTATACGAAAATAGTAGCACAATGGAAATGAAAAAATTTACATGGAAATAATTTTAATAAGAAAACAAATGAAATGAATTCTAAAGATGAATGCACTCCAACTCGTAGAAATTAAAAAAAAAACAAATTAATATTCCTAAAAAAGAAATAAATCAATTAATTTTGTAATTAAAAAAAAATTCAGCGCACCGCAGGTTTAGCGTCAATAACCGCCTGTGTAGTGGATTATAAAAAAAGGAGATTTTAATTTTCACCATAAAATAAAAATCTATAAAGAGACATTTATAAAAATAAATTATTTTACGCGAAAAAATAACCCTCGAGCGATGAGCGTCGAAAAAATTATCCAAGCAATCATTGTTGATAAAGGAAATTTTTTAAATACCTGTGGTTTACAAAATTTTTATTAAATTATTAGAAAAATTAGGCATTTTTTTTTTAATAGTAATTTATTAATAGTAATTTCGACTAATTTATTAGTAAACTTAAATTATTTAGTAAGAATAGTTTCTTTCTAATTTTATTAAAATTCGTCGAAAAAATTCTATTATTAAAAAAAAATTAGTTGATAAAATTCATTACCAGAATTGATTTTTAAGAAAAATTTAATTATTCAAAAAATTATGTTTATTTGTATTTAAATAATTGAATTCTCGTAGAATTTTCTCAAAATAATTGATTTTTAAAATGAATTTCAGTTGAAATTTTAGATAAAATTTGATGTTTTTATTTTCTTAATTATTGAAGAACTTAAAATTTAAGAAAAGTCGTAGAAGTTACGAATAATTAAATTTCATAAAATTGAATATTGTAGACAAATGGATTTGAAAATTGTCGCAAAACTTTTGCGAAAATTATTAAAATTAATTGATTTAAAGAAGAATTTTAATTAAGAATTCTAAAAACAATAATTGTGGAGATGAAAATAATTTTTGAAGTATTTACAATAAAAAAAGTAGCAAGTAAACTTTCAAAAAAAAATTAATTCTACAAAATTGTTTCCGTTAAAAGTATAAAAAATTGAAATTTCTAAAGATTTTAATTTCCAACCTTTTGAAAATTTTAATATTTCTAAAAATTTATTAAATAATAATTGAATTCTCAACAAATTTTAATAAAATTTTGTAAAATAACTTTAGTTTTCGGGAAAATTTCATTAAACGAATTTTATAAAATATATAAAAATTAATTGAAATTCTGACTAGAATTTTCTTAAAACTTTACTCAATATTTGAATTTCGGAGAAGAATTTTAATTTTTATCTATAATGAAAATTGAAATTTTGACTAAAATTTTTGTATATTTTTCAACATAATTTCATTTTTACGAAGAATTTATAACTTTTGAAAATAATTGAATTTTTAAAACTAATTTTATTAAAATTCGTTTTAAAGAATTGAATTCCTTTGTGAAAAAGATTTATTTTTTAGTAAAATAGTGAAACATTGCAAATAATTGAATTTGACAAATTTTTGAAATTTTGAAATTTTCAAATTCCTACGAAGAAGTTTATTAAAACTATTTTGAAAAAAATTGAATCGTTACAAAAGAATTTTCATTAAAATTTTGGAAAATAATTTAATTCTTTCTAGAATAAATAAAAAAGAATAAAATAATTGTATTTCCGAAAAGAATTTTACTACTTTTTGAAAACAATTGAATTCTAATATTACTGCAGAAATTTAATTTGTTTTAGTGTTTTTAATTAAAACAATTTTAATTTTTTCTTAAATCCATTATTTTAAAGTATCAATGAAATGATTTTTAAAAAATTTAACTAATTTCAGAACAATTTTAGTTATTAAAATTTATTTATAAATCCAGGTTTTTTTTAAATTTCTAATCAAATTCTTATTTAGAACTGAAATTTTACAAAATTTGAAATGAAAATCTTTTTCGTGTTCATTTAATTATTTAAAATCATTATCGTAACTCTTTTAAAATTGTGAATTTATTTTGAAATGTTTAAGAAAAATTAGATTTTAAGAATAAATACAATTAGAAAACAACAATTTTCCAGGATTTAAAACAAAATTCCTTAACATTTCGAGATTTTTTCAATTTTTATGAAATTTCCAGACATTTCCAGGTTTTTCAGGTTGCGTGACAACCTTGCATTTTTTTATAAAATATATTAAAAATAATTAAAATTTAGCCAAGAATGTTATTAAAATTTTTCTAAATATTTTTATTTCGAAGAAAAATGGTAATATTTATTTAAAACTAGACAATTTAAATTTTGACTAAAATTTTTGTAAATTTTTCAACATAATTTCATTTTTGCGAAGAATTTATCACTTTTGAAAATAATTGATTTCTTAGATTAATTTTTCTTAAAAATCGTTATTAATGATTGAATTCTTTTATGAAATTTCTTTAAAATACTAAGACATTAAAAATATAATTGAATTTTGACAAATTTTTGAAATTTTCAAATTTCTACGAAGAAGTTTATTAAAACTATTTTGAAAAAAATTGAATCCTTACAAAAGAATTTCATTAAAATTTTGGAAAATAATTAATTTTTTTGTAGAATAAATAAAAAAGAATAAAATAATTTAAATTCTGCCTAGAATTTTATTAAAATTTTTCTAAATATTTTAATTTCGGAGAAAGATTGTGATATTTATTTATAAAGATAATTGAAATTTTCATTCAAACTTTTATAAATTTTTCAACATAATTTTATTTTTGAGAAGAATTTATAACTTTTTAAAATAATTGATTTCTTAGATTAATTTTTCTTAAAAATCGTTATTAATAATTGAATTCTTTTGTGAAATTTTTTTAAATAATAAGACATTGAAAATATAATTGAATTTTGACAAATTTTTGAAATTTTCAAATTCCTACGAAGAAGTTTATTAAAACTATTTTGAAAAAAATTGAATCCTTACAAAGGAATTTCATTAAAATTTTGGAAAATAATTTAATTTTTTCTAGAATAAATAAAAAAGAATAAAATAATTGAATTTCCGAAAAGAATTTTACTACTTTTTGAAAATAATCGAATTCTAATATTATTGCAGAAATTTAATTTCATTTAGGGTTTTTAAATAAAACAATTTTAATTTTTCCTTAAATTCATTACTTCAAAGAAGGAATGAAATGCATATTAAAAAATTTAACTAATTTCAGAACAATTTTAGTTATTAAAATTTATTTATAAATCCAGGTTTTTTTTAATTTCCAATGAAATTGATTTAGAATTGAAATTTTACAAAATTTGAAATGAAAATCTTTTTCAAGTTCATTTAATTATTTAAAATCGTTATAACGCAACTCTTTTAAAAATGATGAATTAATTTTGAAATGTTTAAGTAAAATTAGATTTTAAGAATAAATACAATTAGAGAATAGAGAACAACCATTCATGTTTTATAATAATTAAAGATCGAGTGATAAAATCATTATCACTTCAATTATTATTTTTAAGAATTTTTAACTAAACTTCTTCTTAAAATCGATTATTTTTAATAATTTTCGAAAAAGTTCTTTGACAATTTTCAAATCTATTTCTTTACAATATTCGATTTTTCAATTATTTGTAAATTCTTCAATTAAATATGTATTAGAAAATGAAAACTTCAAATAATATAAAAAAAATTCGCAATTAAAATTTCTCAAAAAAATTAATTCCACAGAATTGTTACTTAGTTGAAAATATGAAAGATTAAAATTTTCAAAAATTTGAATCTGAAACATTTTCAAAATTTAATTATTTCTAAAACTTTACACTCTAATACTTTTAATATTCAATTATAATCTAAAATTTTAACTGAAATACATTTTTAATTCAATTTTTATGAGAAAATTCTACGAGAATTTCATTATTTAAATACAAAAAAAACAATTTATTGAATAATTACATATGTTTCTTAAAATTGAATTCTTTTAAAGAATTGTATCCATCAATTTTCAAATAACTTGAATTCTTTTGCAAAATTTTATTAAAATAGTAATTAAAAATAATTAAATTAGGGAAAATTTTTGAAAACAATTGAAATTTTGCCAAGAAATTTATTAAATTTTTTGAAAATAATTCAATTTTAGAGAAGAATTTTATTATTTATAATTTTATAAAGATAATTGATAATTTACGCAAAGAATTGGATTAAAAATTTCGAATGCAATAATTTTATTCTTTAAAGAAATTTAATCAAAAATTTATTAAAAATAATATTTAAATTCTAATAAATAAATTGTAGCAAAGATTATAAAAATAATTAAATTTCTTTGATAAATTTTAACAAAATTTTTAAGAATAATTACATTTTTCGAGGAATTCGATTAAAATTATATTAAAAATAATTGAAATTCTGCAATCAGCTTTATTATTCATCAAAATAATTGAATTCCTAATAAGAATTTTATTACTGGCCACAAAAAATTAAATGTCTGTAAAAATTTTATTACTAATGAAAATAATTGATTATTGCGAAGAAATTTATAAAAAAAATTTGTAAATAATGAAATCCCTGTAAAATTGTTATTATTTTTTGAAAATAATAAAAGGTTTGTGTAGATTTTTTTTTAAATAATTGAATTCTTTTGGAAAATTTTATTAGAATAGTATAGATACCTATTAAAAATCATTGAATTGAGGAAAAAATTTTGAAAATAATTGAAATTTTTCCAAGTATTTTATTAAAATTTTTGAAAATAATTGATATTTCGAAGAAGAGTTTAAATATTTTTAAAGATAATTGAAATATTGACGAGAATTTAAAAAAATTTTTGAACATAATTGAATTTTTGCGAAGAATTTTATTACTTTTGAAAATAATTGAATTCCTTCAATCATTTGTAATTTCTCTAAAATTATCCAAATTATATCGTATAATTTACGTACTTTACGGATCTTTTTCAATCGAATTACGGACTTTACGGACCTTTTTTCAAAAAAACGGACTTTTACGGACTTCAATCAAAGTTACGGACTTTTACGGGATTTACGGACCTAGTTCGAGCCTTGTAATTACAATTAATCTAATAAAACACAGATTTAAAAATTGTTCCTGCAATTTTCAAAAAAAAAAAAATAAAATCGCACAAATCCAAGACTTTCTCATTTTTGATGAGAATGTAAAAAACTCAATTTTCATAACGAAATAATTTGCTACATTTCTAATGTGAATTTTATTACTTATATGAAAATAGATAAATTCTTAAAACAAATTTATTATTTAAAAATAATTTGAATTTATTATTTCTGAAATTAATTTAATTATTGCGAAGAAATTAAAAAAAAATTTTAATAATTTAATTCATGTGCAATTTTTATTATTTATGAATACTGAAAAAATTAATTTAATTTTATTGGAATGGAAAAAAGTAAAAAGAAAAAGTATAATTAAAATGCTGCTATAAATTTAATGCCCTGTAGTATAATCAAATAAATATTTACTTGAAACAAATAATTTTTATTTGAATAAATTAAATTATATTTGATTCAAATACTGAAATATTTGATTCAAATACTGAAATATTTGATTCAAATACTGAAATATTTGATTCAAATACTGAAATATTTGATTCAAATACTGAAATATTTGCTTCAAATACTGAAATATTTGATTGAAATACAATTTATTTGATTCAAATTAAAAATTATTTGTTTAAAGTAAATATTTATTTGATAATAGTCAAATAATCGGTTAATTGAATGAAATAAATTTTTATTTTCAGTGTAATATAACAGTGACAATAATAATAAAAGAAGAATGGAAGTAGAAGTAGGAAACTATTGATTGTCGCAGAGGGTTATAGAGGCCGCCGTTGTCAGTCAGTGCATCATCAGCTGATTTCAAAATGTCGTTGTGTGTGGCAACAGCTGATCAACACACACAAGCCAAAAAGCATCGTCGCATTGCTGCCCTAGCAACCCTACCGATTCCCTTTAATTTCCCCCACTCCCACGAAAAAGGGGGGTTGAAACGAAAAACAGAAGAAGACGGAATGTTAAATGGATGCTAGGTGGGGGGGTTGCAAAAACACGCTATCACTCTCTGCGATTGCCAATGGCGCGAGTTGCGCGAGGTCGAGGCAGGTCGTGGGGAATCTTTGTTATAGTTGAAAGGTGTGGGCGCAATATATTGGCGCCGGTTTAAAACGTCACAGTCGCGTAGCAGCATTTCGCGTGCAAACTTCTCGATTTCGTTACTCTTTTTTTTTCCTGTTAATTTTCTTTCGAAAGAAGAAATTATCACTTTCGGCGTAGTCCTTTAAAAAAAAACAAAGACACGCGGAAGGGATCGCTTATTATGGCGCCGATACTTGTATTTCTGAATTACCGCGTTAAGTGCGGTTTGCCTCTTACTACACCTTAAGGTCTTCTCTCTAATTCAAGTGCTTTCCTTCTTTTATCAATTTGTTAACAAAAATTTTCTTTTACTGTCTTTTTCATCCATTTTTCATGCATTTTCCATTTATTTTTTGACTATTTACGATTATTTACTATTTACGACTGTTTTCGATTATTTTCGATTGCTTTCGACTATTTTCGACTGTTTTCGACTGTTTTCAACTATTTTCGACTGTTTTCAACTGTTTTCGACTGTTTTCAACTATTTTCAACTATTTTCGACTATTTTCGGCTGTTTTCGACTGTTTTCAACTTTTTTCGCACTGTTTTCAACTATTTTCGACTGTTTTCAACTATTTTCGACTGTTTTCAACTATTTTCGACTATTTTCGACTGTTTTCGACTGTTTTCAACTATTTTCGACCGTTTTCAACTCTTTTCGACTGTTTTCAACTCTTTTCGACTGTTTTTCTTCTATCCATTGTTTCTTTCTTTTTTTAAAATTCGTTTCTTTTTTTTAATGTGAAGACAATTTTTTTTTTAATTTTCATTCTTCATTTTCCTTTGTTGACAAAATGTTTCACGATTTGAAATCACGAAATGACCCTAAATGTCAAATATATGACAAAGATGATGGATGTCGTTGTCGCGCTTCACGATAGTAATCAATGAGTTAGCAAAAATTTTCTAAAAACCAGATTTAACCTGTATTATCCAACACATTGCTACTATTATGTATAGTTGTATACATGTACTTGGCACAGCAGTCGGGAACGAATTCTGGATCGATTATATCCACTAGCGTTCTTCTTCCACCAACTTGTATATCTGTTTTGCTTCCTTTCTAGAAACATTTCGTTTTTACATTCACAATAATAGTGTAATATAAAAGAAAAATTAGTGCTTTTTAGTTTTATCATCGTAAAAGTTTGTTTTCGTTACTATTGTCCAATCATTTTCAAGCACGATACAAATTGCTGCTGTTTTTATTTATTTTATTTTTGATAGATTCTGATTTTTGACACAATTATGGCACGTTTTATATTGCTTCTTGAAATGTGCATTATATTTTGTCTAATCTTTTGTGCTAATGATGATGTTTTGAAATGTGCTGCTGCTACTCCTGTTTAAAATACTGTTTGAAAAACAAAAATTTCGGTTTCAAATTATGTTTCTTTTTAAATTTGTTTTGTTCTTTAAAGATGTTTGCGAAAAACAAAGAGAAAATGGATTCAAAAAAGATGTTTTGAATACAAAAACACGACTTTTGGTGTTTTTTTTTTAATTGGTGCATCATTTCGAATATGGTTTTTGTTCTAAAGATGTTTTTTGAAAAACAAAACAATAAATGGGTTAAAACGATGTTTTTGAAAAACCAAAATTTCGGTTTCAAATGATGTTTCTTTTTGACTTTGTTTTGTTCTTTAAAGATGTTTGCGAAAAACAAACAGAGAATGGGTTCAAAAAAGATGTTTTGAATACAAAAACACGACTTTTGGTGTTTTTTTTTTGCATCATTTCGAATATGGTTTTCGTTCTAAAGATGTTTTCCGAAAAACGAAAACATAAAATTGATTTAAAAAAGGGTTCTTAAAAGATTTTTTCAATAATCCTTTGCTGCTGCGCTGCTATTTTTTGTCAAAGCATCCGAACAAACATTTTGACAATTCTAAGAAAAATAGCATAATTAATAACAGAAAAATGCTTTTTGGAATAGCATAATTTTTAAATGTTTCTCCTAAAAAAGATGTTCCATAAAAACGCAAGGTTGCCACGCAACTTAAAAACCCGGAAATGTCTGGAAATTTTATAAATATTGAAAAAACCATGATAAGTCAGGGAATTTTGATCGAAATCCTGGAAAATTGTTGTTTTTTTCCAGACCATTTTTTTTATAAATTCCCTGACCAAATTAGTTAGTTGTTGTTTGCTTTTTTGTTTCCTAACATTTTAAAAATTTTTTCTCTCTAAATATTTAAAATTTCTTAAATTAATGTATTGAACATCATTGAATGCTTGCAAAGAATTTTATCAAAAAATTTCAGACTAATTCAATTCCTTCGAAGAATTTTATTATTTATAAAAATAATTTAATGCATTTCGAAAAATTTTATTAAAATGGTTGTTAATCCTAATTAAATTCTTGGAAAAATTTGTTTAAAATTTTTTTAAAAAATGAAGTTTCATTAATAATTTTAATATACAATTTTCAAAATAATTGAATTTCAACAACAATTTATTTTTAATTTCTAAAATAATCGTGATTCGTGATAAATGAAATGAAAAATTTAATAATTAAATTTTATATTACAATTTCTAGAAAATTATTGTATTTATGCTTAAAATCTAATTTTATTTAAACATTTCAAAATTAATTCATAACTTTAAAAGAGTTGCGTTAACGATTTTAAATAATTAAATGAACTCGAAAAAGATTTTCATTTCAAATTTTGTAAAATTTCAATTCTAAATCAATTTCATTAGAAACTTAAAAAAAACCTGGATTTATAAATAAATTTTAATAACTAAATTAGTTCTGAAATTAGTTAAATTTTTTAATATGCATTTCATTCCTTCTTTGAAGTAATGAAATTAAGGAAAAATTAAAATTGTTTTATTTAAAAAACCCTAAATGAAATTAAATTTCTGCAATAATATTAGAATTCAATTATTTTTAAAAAGTAGTAAAATTCTTTTCGGAAATACAATTATTTTATTCTTTTTTATTTATTCTAGAAAGAATTAAATTATTTTCCAAAATTTTAATGAACTTCGTTTGTAAGGATTCAATTTTTCTCAAAATAGTTTTAATAAACTTCTTCGTAGGAATTTGAAAATTTGAAAATTTCAAAAATTTGTCAAAATTCAATTATTTGCAATGTTTCACTTTTTTAATAAAAAATAAATCTTTTTCACAAAGGAATTCAATTATTTAAAACGAATTGTAATAAAATTAGTTTGAAAAATTCAATTATTTTCAAAAGTCATAAATTCTTCGTCAAAATGAAATTATGTTGAAAAATTTACAAAAGTTTTAGTGAAAGTTTCAATTATCATTATAAATAAAAATAACAATTCTTCTTTGAAATTCAAATATTGAGTAAAATTTTAATAAAATTCTAGGCAGAATTTCAATTATTTTTTATATATTTTATAAAATTCGTTAAATGAAATTTTCCCGAAAAATAAAGTTATTTTACAAAATTTTATTAAAATTTGTTGAGAATTCAATTATTATTTAAATTTTTAGAAATAATTAAATTTTCAAAAGGTTTTAAATTAAAATCTTTGAAAAATTGAATTTTTTAATACTTTTAACGAATATTTTTGTAGAATTAGTTTTTTTAAAAAAGTTTACTTGCTACTTTTTTTATTGTAAATACTTCAAAAATTATTTTCATCTCCACAATTATTATTTTTAGAATTTTTAACTAAAATTCTTCTTTAAATCAATTAATTTTAATAATTTTCGCAAAAGTCTTGCGACAATTTTCAAATCCATTTGTTTACAATATTCAATTTTGTGAAATTTAATTTTTCGTAATTTCTAAAAGTTTTCTTAAATTTTAAGTTCTTCATTAAGTAAGAAAATAAAAACATCAAATTTTATCTAAAATTTCAACTGAAATTCATTTTAAAAATCAATTATTTTGAGAAAATTCTACGAGAACTCAATTATTTAAATACAAACAAACATAATTTTTTGAATAATTAAATTTTTCTTAAAATTCATTTCTGTTAAAGAATTTTATTAACAAATTTAAATAATAGAATTCTTTCGACGAACTTTAATAAAATTTTAAAGAATAATTACATTTTTCGAGAAATTCGATTAAAATCGTATTAAAAATATTTTAAATTCGGCATTAAGTTTTTGAAAACTTTATTTTTTGGAAAAATAATTGAATGTTCGTGTAGAATATTATAAAAAAATTTTGTTTAATAATGAGATTTTTTTACTATAAAAATAAATATTTTACTAACTAATTGAATGTTTCTTAAAATTGAATTTTGATAAAGAATTTTATTAACAAATTTTTTAAATAATTGAATGCTCTTGATAAATTTTGATAAAATTTTCAGAAAATTATTGAATTATATTTATTTTCAGAGAAATTTGATAAAAATTGTTCATAAAAATAATTGAAATTCTGCCAAGAATTTTATTAAAATTTTTCAGAAACGTTTGAATTTGATTACATATTTATAAAAGTAAAAAAAATTTTTATTATTTATAAAAGTAATTGAAAATTGACTAGAATTTTTGTAAATTTTCGAACATAATTGGATTTTTACAATAAAAATTATATTTCTTTTGAAAACAGTTGAATTCTCTTGAGTCGAATTTTTTTAAAATTTATTTTTAAATAATTGAATTCTTTTGTTAAACTTTTTTTTTGAAATAATAGACATTGAAAATAATTGAATTTTAACAAATTATTTTGAGTGAAAATTTAAATTTTTTTAGAAGCAGAAATTTTGGCCTTTGCCATATTTAGGCATTTTTTTGCCATTTATGACAATATCGATACGACACTAAAAAAGTAATTAATTCTGAAATTTATCATTATTCAAAAAACTTTTTATACTAAACGAAAGTTTAGGAAAAATTTTCCTAAAAAGATGCGCTTCATAGTTTTGTTTTATCCAAACAGGTTGAGAATAGAAATTAATTGTTCAATAGGGAATTTTTTATCCTTAATTCACAATATAAAGGCATAAAAAAATAATTATCTTCTATGCATTTAAATATAGCTAAAGCTATTTCCGTACATTTATAAATAGTTTCATTTTTGATTGATCGAGAGAGCATGTTTCCAACATTCTTGTGTGTATACGTAATTATAAGTATATTAAAGTTTATCCATTAATGTACTGAAAAACAGTAGAATCGAGTTGAATCAATATATGTTTCTATACACAATTCTTCAGGATATTTCAATTATACTTTCATACTAATAAAAACATTTTTCATGGAAATTAAATTTTTTTTCCTAACATTCTTCATCGAAATCTATAATTGTTTACTAACATTTTTCTTAAAATCCAAAAGCAAGAATTTAACGATTTTCACAAAAAAAATGCATAGAAGAATTTAAATTGATTGTGATTAATATTTTAATAATTGATAATAATTGATTGTGAAATTAATTAATCAAAGAATTCAATTATTTTCACACAAGACAAGTGTTCTTCGAAAATTTATTTCTTTAAAATAAAATTTTTACAATATTTATTTTATTTTGAAAAAAAATTATTTAAAACAATGTTTATAAAATTTTTATGAAAAATTCAATTGTTTTCGTAAATAATAAAATTCTTCTCAGCAATTCAATTATTATTGAAAATTTTAATGAAATTCTTGACAACTATTTAAATATTTTCATAAATCATAAAATTCATCGCTGGATTTCAATTAATTTTAATTCAATTTTACAGGAATTATTTTTAAAAAATGTAAAATTAAAAAAAAAATAAAAAAAAGTAAAAAAATAATAAGTAAAAAATTTCATTTCAATTATTGGAAAAATCAATTATTTATTTAAAAATTTTTTTTAAATTCTTTAAGACAATTAATTTATTTATTTATTCACAAAAATATTAGTTTTTCACAGGAATTTAATTATTTTCAAATATTTTAATAAAACTGTTCGAAAGGAATAAAATTTTTTTACAAGATTTTATTAAAATTGTTACCAAAAAATCAATTATTTTGAGGCATTTTAATAAAATCCTTTGTAAAATTCAATTATCTTCATAATGTTCAATTGTTCAATATAAAAATTCAATTATTTGAAAAAAATGTCTTATTGGAAATTGAAATATTTTCAAAAAATTCTAATGAAATACTTCTTAAGATTTCAGTTTTTTTACATTAAAAGTGTTCCACAAAAATTTAATTATTTAAAATAAAATTTTCAGAATTTTTTTTAAGTTTCAAGAAAATTCATTTTTTTAATAAAGATTATGAAATTCTTCTCAAGAATTCAATTTAAAAAACGAAACAAAATTTTTTTTATAGTAATTCAATTCTTTTTCAATATTTTAATAAAATATTTCTCAAAAATTAAACTATTTTCATAAATTATAAAATTTTTCTTGGCAGTTAAATTATTTTTGAAAGTTTTAATAAAATTCTTAGAAACTATTCAATTATTTTCATAAATAATATAATTCATCGCAGGAGTTCAAATATTTCCATAAATTTTAAAATTAATCGCAGGATTTCAATTATTTTTGATTCAATTTTACAGGAATTACTCAAAAAATGCAATTATACGTAAAAATTTAATTTCAATTCCTCGAAAAAATCAATTATTAAGCAAAATATTTTTTAAAAATTCTTTTGAAGAATTCATTCGTTACAACAATTTTGAAATTGTTTCAGAGGAATTCAATTATTTTTAAATATTTCTATAAGACCGATCGAAAGAAATCATTATTTTAAATACAATTTTCATTAAATTTATTTGAAATAATTCAATTATTCTATTAAATATTTTAATAAAATTGTTCCCCAAAAATTCAATTATTTTGAGGTATTTTAATAAAATTCTTTTAAATTCAATTATTTTCCAATTATTCATCATGAAAATTGAATGATTAACAAGAAAAAAAATTGTTTTTTGAAAATTTAATTATTTTAAAAAAATCTAATACAATCGTTCGCAAAAATTCAATTATTCAAAAATGCCAAAATTTTCCGCAAAAAGTCAATTCTTTTTAATTATTTAAATTAAATTTTTCGCAATTATTCAATTATTTACCAAAATAATAAAATTCTTTTCAGGAATTCAATTATTTTAAAAAAAATTTTATTAAAATTTCTAGCAATCTTTGAATTATTTTCATAAATAACAAAATTCTTCAAAAGATTTCAATTATTTTTAAGTTTTAACACAATTTTACAGGAATAGATTTAAAAAAAGTGTAATTATTGTTAAAAATTTATTTTCAATTCTTCGAAAAAATCAATTATTTAAGAAAATATTATTTTAAAATTCTTTGGAAAAATTCAATTATTTACAAAAAAATGAATATTTTCCATAGGAATTCAATTGTTTTCTCAAATATTTGAATAAAATTGTTCGAACGGAAATCAATTATTTTAAATACAATTTTAATTTTCATTCTTTTTTTAAATAGTTCAATTATTTTTTTGGATTTAAAAAAAATTCTTTCCTGAAATTCAATTAATTTGGATAAATAGTTCTGCAAAAGAATTCAATTATGAGAATAATTAACAAAATTATTACCGAAAATTCAATTATTTTGAGGTATTTTAATAAAATTCTTGTCAAAATTCAATTATTAAAAAAAAATTCTATATAATACCACACAGACATTTATAATTATTATCAAAAAATTTCTAACTGAATTCATTGCAAATTTTAATTATTTTCAAAAACTTCTCGCAATTCGATAACTTTCAATATTTACTAATTTCAAATAAAATTCCCAAACAGAATTTAATTAAAATTAAAAATTGTTTCCTAAAAATCTTCCTAGGAATTCATTTTTTTCATGAATAATAAAAATTTCTCTCGAATTCAATTATTCTAATATAAAAAAACAAAGCAAAACAATAAAAATAAAAATAATTAATAACAAAAATAATAAAAATATATATATATATATATATATATATATATAATAATATTCTTATTAATATTTTTAATTATTTGTAAAATAATGTTTTTATAAAAATAGAAAAATTCAAAAGTAGGAAGAAAAATTACAATCGAAAAATTATTTTTGTTCATTAATTTAGAAGAATGTTGACAAATATTTTAAATATTTATACCACTGATTAATTTCTACATAAATTCTCTGCCATTTTCATTGGCAATAAAAATAAAAGCTCTTTCAAAATAGCACATTCTATGCAAACTTTAATATTTTTCCTGTTTTTAATTGAATTAGTTTTTAACCAATTTAATTGAAAATTGGATAAGCTGTTGAAAGCTTTTAGAAGTCCTCTATATAAAGTTCAAAAATAATGTTTTACTCATGATATTTGAACTAAAAGTTCTCGAGTTTACACTTTTAATATATTTGCTTTGGAAATTCTGTAATTTGACCTGAAAGTTCGAAATTTTCTTAACTGTTTTTTAAATTTTCTTCTACATACTCTTCTGCGTAAATAATTAGTAAATGAAAAATAGAATTTGTTTAAAACTTGTTAAACTAATAATTTTATTTTAAATTTACATCGATTTTTAAATAATTTTGGGTGATTTTTTTAAATTAATATTATCATTGAAATTAATATTATTGTTAACATTATTATTTTTATTATTATTATTATTATTATTATTTCCATTGTTTTTATTTTTAATTAGTTTTACTATTTTTATTGTTTTTATTTTTATTATTTTTATTTTTTATGATTATTACCACTACCTATTTATTTATTTAAATATTATTATTATTGTTATTATTATTATTATTTTTACTATTATTTCTATTGTTTTTATTTTTAATTAGTTTTATTGTTTTTATTTTTATTATTTTTATTTTTTATGATTATTACCACTATCTATTTTTTTATTTAAATATTGTTATTATTTTTGTTATTATTATTATTATTTTTACTATGGTTTATATTTTTAATTATTTGCATTGTTTTTATTATCTTTATTGTTATTATTTTTATTTTTATTATTATTATTATTTGTATTATTTTTACTATTTTTGTTGTTTTTATTTATTATTATTATTGTTATTATTTGTATTATTTTGATTTTTTTTATCTAAGTTGTAAGGACACCCTTTTCCCCAAGTGTCTGAATTTTACCCTAAAATTTAGTTATTTTCTTATTTTTATTATTTTATTATTTTTACTATTTTTGTTATTTTTGTTATTTTTATAAAATATTTATAATAATTTGTAATTTATTAATTAATTAATTTATAATTTTTATAATTTTATTTTTCTTATTTTTATTAATTACACTAATTTATTTTTTTTCTATTTAAAAATATTTATTTATAAAGAATTACCAACTTCGAGAATCGGATTGAATAAAAAATTTATTCTATTTTTTTTTTTCCTAGAGAAAATGATTGAAAATTTTTGAGTAAAATTATATTATTTTTTTCTATTTTTGAAGAATATTCGAAGAAAATTTTTAATAATTATAATACGTGGAACCTAGTTTAGAGACATTATTTTATGTTTACTTGCTGCTAATATATCAGTGTCCACTTAACTTGTAGTGCCCTAATAGGTACACCTCTTTACCCAAATTGAATCAACCTGCAAAATTCATTTCCCGCAAATTGATGCAATTTAACATTGTGTCCTCTATTTGTAGTGTACTGTAACACCGCAGGTATTTGTTTTTATATTTTTTAATCGTAAACAAATTCTTAAATAAATATCTGAAAATTAATATTTATTTAAGAAAAATTCCATGTTAAATGTGTACTATAATTTTTTTTTTATATAAAATATTATAATTTTTTTACTTTGTTTTTTTTTCATTTTTCTTTGTACCTATTACGAAATCGATTTAATTTTAAACCACTTTTTTTTCTTTTTAATTTGAAATTTTATTTTAATTTTATCGTAACTTTAATAATCTTTAATTTTGAAAGTAAATTTCAATGAGATTCTTACCAAAATTTCATTTATTTGCAAAAAAATTCCAATGTCTACAATTTTAACAAAATTCTACGCAAGCATTAAATTTTTTTGTAAATATTAAAAATTTTCCTAGGATTTCAATTATTTACAAATTTTTTTTTAAAAGTGTTTCGAAATAATTCAATTTTCCCCTTAAATAATAATTTTTTTTCAAGAATTCAATAATTTTCATGAATAATAAAATTCTTTTTAGGCATTCGATAATTATTTTCATAAATAAAACTCTTCGAATGATTTCACTTATTTTTAATACAATTTTAATCAAATTTCTCGAAAAATGTAATTATTCAAAAAAAAATTATTAAAAATCGTCGGAAAAATTAAATTACTTAAAAATTTGTCGATATAATTCTTTCTGAGAATTCAATTTTAAGAAATATTGAATTACTCAAAAAATTATTTAGTTTTGTATTTAAAATAATTGAATATGCTCTTAGAATTTTCTATAATAAAAATTTATTCAAAATTGTATTTTAGTAAAAAATTGTAGATAATAATTTAATTTTAAAAGGGTTTAAAATTAATATCTTTGAAAATAGGAATTTTTCGAGAAGTTACGAATGATTGCAGAAATTTATCTATTTTCAAAAGTAATATAATTTTTCACTGAAATTCATTTATGTTTAAAAAAAAATTATGAAACTTGACAAAATTCCAATTATCTTTTATAAAAATTAAGATTCTTCTTCAAAGTTTAATAATTTTCGATAATTTCAATAAAATTCTTGTCAAAACTTCAGTTATTTTCAGAAAATTTTGAATTTTTACTATTTTAACCAAATTTTCCGATCGAATTTGATAGTTAAAAAGAAATTCTAAAAAAAATTGAAATTCTACGTAAACATTTAATTATTTTCATTATAAATATTATAAAAATTTTGTAGGATTTGAATTATTAGCAAATTTTTTTGTAGATTTCTTCGCAATAATTTAATTTTTCTCAATAAATAGAAAAATTTTTTTACAAGGATTCAAATAATTCTTTTTATAAATAATAAAATTCTTCTTATGAATTCAATTATTTTCATAAATAAAAGTTTTCGAAAAGTTTCTATTATTTTTAAAGCAATTTTAATCGATTTTCTCGAAAAATTATTTATTTTTGTATTTAAATAATTTAATTCCCCTACAAAATTCTATGAAAAAAATTGATTCAAAATTAAATTTTACTTAAAAATTTTAGATAATAATTGAATTTTAAGAAGGTTTCAAATTGAAATGATTGAAATTCTTCGTCGAAATTCAATTATGTTCAAAAAAATTATAAAACTTTACTAAAATTCAATTAATAAAGATAATTTTATAAAAAATATTTTTTTTTTCAAAATTCAATAATTTTCAAAATTTTCAATAAAATTTTTGCCAAAATTTCAATTATTTTCAAAAAATTGCAATATCTACTACTTTAACAAATTTTTCCAAACGAATTTGATTATTTAGAGAAAATTCAATAAAATCCTACTCAAATATTTAATTGTTTTCATAAATACTTGAAATTTCATTGGATTTCAATTATTAATTACAAATTTTTAAATAATTTTCTTCGCTATAATTTAATTTTTTTCAATAAAATTTGTTTACAAGGATTCAATTCATTCTTTTTCATAAATAATAAAATTCTTTTTAGGAATTAAATTATTTTTATAAATAAAACTCTTCGAAAAGTTTAAATTATTTTTTATACAATTTTAATCGAATTTTGTGAAAAATGTAATTATTCATAAAAATTTGATTAAAAAACATCGAAAGAATTTAATTTATTTAAAAATTTGTCTATATAATTCTTTATAATTGCATTCAATTTTAAGAAATATTTAATTATTCAAAAAATGATTTATTTTTTTTATTAAAATAATTGAATTCTCGTAAAATTTTTTATTAAAAATTAATTTAATAATGAATTTTAGCCACAATGTTTATAGAAGCCTTATAAATCAAATTTAAATTTAATCTACAAATAATTTGATTACAAAACGTCAAAGAAATTTAAGTTTTTGAAAATTTTTTATAGTTTTATAGAATTTTTAGAAATAATTGAATTTTCGAAAAGGTTCGAAATTAAATTTTTTGAATTTCTTAATTTTTAATTTACACTTTTTTAAGTAGAACAATTCTGTAGAATTAATTTGAAAAAAAAATTTAATTAACATTTTTTTTCGAATAAGAAACAATGTAGAAACTAATAATTTTGTTATTTCTTTTTTTTCTTTTTTTTTTGAAAGAAATTATTGAACGGATTATTGCGTGCAAAATTGACGGTTAAATATAGTATACATTTCTTTAGAGTTGGTAACGCTTTACACTTAATTCAATTATCTCTACATCTCTGCTTTCAAAATTAATTGGTTGAGGTTGCCTGGTTCTTTGTCAAATTCCATATAATTATCAGACTTTAAAATACTTCCTCAATTTCTCTATTCACTTTTTTTCTTCACTTTTAATCTCTTATAATTCATGGTGGGCAATATTTTCCTTTAGAAATATTTTTCAATTCTTCTTTCTCAAGTCTTTTTTGAATTTTAAATTTTAATCTTTTTTAATTATTTTTCTATTCAGTTCTTTTTTAAATTTTTGCTGAAAATTCTTATCTTTTATTTTTTTTTAAACAACCTTACTATTCGTAAATACAAAAAATTTTTTTGTTAATTTTTAACAATTGTTTTGTTTTATTTTTTGATAAAATTTTTTTCACTATTTTCGGTTGAATAGATTAAAAAAAATTTTCACACGAGTTTAAAACATTTTTTGCTATTAAATATATTGAATTAAATATTTTTTTCTATTTTTTGATGAATTGGAAAGTTTTAATAAATTGAAAAATTTTCAAAGTGTCTCTTAAATATTATTTATGAGACTTTTTTCTTTTTTCGATTCGGTTTGGCAAATATTTATTTATTTAAACTTATAAATATAATTACAAATTTATAAATATGAAAACTTGTTTTTTTATTGATAATTTTATTTTTACCTTCAATGGATAGTCGAAAAAAAATTAAATAGAAAACTTTTTAATATTTAATAAAAATATCTGAAAATGAAAAGTTTTTTCAAAAAAAAAATTTGTTGAAAAGCTCATTATAAGTTTTGTTATGTAAAATTTTTCAAAAGCATTACACACAAAAGTAATTTGAATTTTATTCCATTAAAAGTTTTGACATAGAAACTCAAAATTGAGAGTTGAATTTAATTTCCCAACTTTCAGATCAGAAAATATTATTTCAATTGACTTTGTTTTTCGTAGGAAACAGCAAAATTTATGTTTAAAAGTTTTCTTTAGAATTTAGTAAATCTTTAGAAAAAATTGATTTTTCAACCTACTAATTGAGTATTCGTAATATTTTTTTTTGTTTGTTTTTTTTTGCAGTAAATAAAAAAATATCATTTCCTAAGTATTTCGTCTGTCATAGTCCTAAAATTCGTTTACAGAACTCTTCTGTTTCAAGGTCTGTTGATTTTACGGTTAGCAAGGTCCCGTTACAATGTTTCAGAAAACTATGGCGAATTGGTGTATCTTGCAACTTTATACTTTTCTTTGTACCTGCATTTCAAATTATTTCAAAAAAATTTTCTCTTCATTATGTTGAATTTATTGCGTTCAAAAAATTTTATTCTTACATTTTTTTAAGCCTGTTTAAAAAATTTAACATTTTAAGTATTTCGGAACATTTTTAAATGACAATTCAATCAAAACTCATAGATTTTTACAAAAAGAAAAAATTCATGACCAGTAACTCATAAAATTTGATATATTTGTAAAAATTTAATACATGGCCGTATGACTCTTAAACTCATAAAATTTGATATATTTGTAAAAATTTAATACATGGCCGTATGACTCTTAAACTCATAAAATTTGATATATTTGTAAAAATTTAATACATAGTCGTATGACTCTTAAACTCATAAAATTTGATATATTTGTAAAAATTTAATACACGGCCGTATGACTCTTAAACTCATAAAATTTGATATATTTGTAAAAATTTAATACATAGTCGTATGACTCTTAAACTCATAAAAATTTAGAATAAGTAACTCATGAAAACCTAAACAAACGTAAATACATAATATGAACTCATACCTTTAGAAATAATTATTAAAAACAATTGACAAAAGTTTATGAATTCGCCAACGTGTATCAGAACTCATAAGACTCATAAATTCACCCATTCATAATAAGTGACTCATAAAATATTTTAATATTTTATTTTTTAAGTAAAACTCATAGAGTTTTCATTCAAGGAATTATTTAATATTATATGAGTTTTTACTCATATGCTAAACTATCTCATTCTAAAACTCATGAATATTCTTAACCCTTGAATAGAGCAGAAACTCATAAATTATGAATTTGTAACTCTAAAAAAGTAAATTAAAAATTAAAATCTTATAAGAATCAATAATTTATTGTCAAATTCGAATAATTATAACGAAATTTTACATAAAGATTTTGACTCATAAACTCATGAAGATCATTTTAAAAACTCATAAAATTCTGAACGTTTTAAAATATGTATTAAACATTAAAAATGATTTACAAAGACATAAATTTACAATACAAAAAAATAATAAATGTTTAAAAATTCATAAATAATTATATAAACATCTAAACTACATATCGAAATCATAGAACTCATAACATCGTAAATTTTAAGTAAATATTCGATAAAAAATTAGAACTCAAGAGTTGAGTTTTCAAACAAATAGCTAATGGTTTTTTGAGGTAGGTCATGAATATTTTTAAAATACTTTATCTCGCTTCAATTTATGACCTCTTAAATTTTTAAACTGTAACTCTTAAAAAATTTAATTAAAACTCTTTCTACTATTTTAGCAAGTAAATAATTCTATTTGAAAAAAAATAGTTTTTCTAAACTCATTAATATGGAAAATTTATAAACTCATAAATATATAGCGAATGACTCATAGATTTAAAGCAAATAACACATAGGACGACATAAAGTAAGTCATAAAAAAGAATATAATAAATAATTAATTTGTAGAAGAAATAAGAAAACCAAAATTTTTTCGAAACATAATTCTACTACTGAACTCATAAACTCATAAATTGCAATTAAGAGTTTGTGGAGGTTACAAATTTGTACAATTTTTTGTTTTAGTAAAAGTAAGTAAAAAATCTTGATAAATAATTTATCAGTATGAGTGTGTATACTCATAAAGTTTCGTATGTAACTCATAAATTTTTTCTACACTCAAGTTTTGATATTAACTGATGAATTCTTTCAATTCTCGAGTCTAATGTAACTCATAAATTCATTTAATTCTCAAGTCTAATTTAACTCATAAATTCTTTAAATTCTCAAGTCCAAGGGAACTCATAAATTCGTAAAATTCTAAAGTCCAAGTGAACTCATAAATTCGTAAAATTGTAAAGTCTAATTTAACTCATAAATTCTTTAAATTCTTAAGTCCAATTGAACTCATAAATTCTTTAAATTCTCAAGTCCAAGGGAACTCATAAATTCGTAAAATTCTAAAGTCTAATTTAACTCATAAATTCTTTAAATTCTTAAGTCCAATTTAACTCATAAATTCTTTAAATTCTCAAGTCCAATTGAACTCATAAATTCTTTAAATTCTTAAGCCCAATTGAACTCATAAATTCTTTAAATTCTTAAGCCCAATTGAACTTATAAATTCTTTAAATTCTTAAGTCCAATTGAACTCATAAATTCTTTAAATTCTCAAGTCCAAGGGAACTCATAAATTCGTAAAATTCTAAAGTCTAATTTAACTCATAAATTCTTTAAATTCTTAAGTCCAATTTAACTCATAAATTCTTTAAATTCTTAAGCCCAATTGAACTCATAAATTCTTTACATTCTTAAGTCCAATTGAACTCATAAATTCTTTAAATTCTTAAGTCCAATTGAACTCATAAATTCTTTAAATTCTCAAGTCCAAGGGAACTCATAAATTCGTAAAATTCTAAAGTCCAAGTGAACTTATAAATTCGTAAAATTGTAAAGTCTAATTTAACTCATAAATTCTTTAAATTCTTAAGTCCAATTTAACTCATAAATTCTTTAAATTCTTAAGCCCAATTGAACTCATAAATTCTTCAAATTCTCCAGTCTAATTTAACTCATAAATTCGTAAAATTCTCAAGTCCAAGGGAACTCATAAATTCGTAAAATTCTAAAGTCTAATTTAACTCATAAATTCTTTAAATTCTCAAGTCTAATTTAACTCATAAATTCTTTAAATTCTCAAGTCCAAGGGAACTCATAAATTCGTAAAATTCTAAAGTCCAAGTGAACTTATAAATTCGTAAAATTGTAAAGTCTAATTTAACTCATAAATTCTTTAAATTCTTAAGTCCAATTTAACTCATAAATTCTTTAAATTCTTAAGCCCAATTGAACTCATAAATTCTTTAAATTCTTAAGCCCAATTGAACTCATAAATTCTTTAAATTCTTAAGCCCAATTGAACTCATAAATTCTTCAAATTCTCCAGTCTAATTTAACTCATAAATTCGTAAAATTCTCAAGTCCAAGGGAACTCATAAATTCGTATAATTCTAAAGTCTAATTTAACTCATAAATTCTTTAAATTCCCAAGTCTAATTTAACTCATCAATTCTTCAAATTCTCCAGTCTAATTTAACTCATAAATTCGTAAAATTCTAAAGTCCAAGTGAACTCATAAATTCTTTAAATTCTTAAGTCCAATTAAACTCATAAATTCTTTAAATTCTTAAGTCCAATTGAACTCATAAATTCTTTAAATTCTCAAGTCCAAGGGAACTCATAAATTCGTAAAATTCTAAAGTCCAAGTGAACTTATAAATTCGTAAAATTGTAAAGTCTAATTTAACTCATAAATTCTTTAAATTCTTAAGTCCAATTTAACTCATAAATTCTTTAAATTCTTAAGCCCAATTGAACTCATAAATTCTTCAAATTCTCCAGTCTAATTTAACTCATAAATTCGTAAAATTCTCAAGTCCAAGGGAACTCATAAATTCGTAAAATTCTAAAGTCTAATTTGACTCATAAATTCTTTAAATTCTCAAGTCTAATTTAACACATAAATTCTTTAAATTCTAATATTTTAATAAAACTCATAAATTTAGAAATGGAACAAGTAAAAACAAAACAAAGTGACCAGTAACAATGATTTAATCACTATAAGAAAAAATTTTTTACAAAATTACTCTTACACGCGTATAAAAAATGGCTTCAAATTTTTCCTGTATAACTCATAACCTTTTTTTAATTTACAATTCTTGTTTTTACTTTTGAACTCTTAAACTTCTTTAGACAGTAAGAAATTTAGATTTAAATTCATATGTGTGTAAATAAAAATTTATATGACTTGTGAACTCATAAATTTTCAAAATTTACAAAAAGTGAAACGCAATGTCTTATAAAAACTCATGAAATAAATTAACATAACACAAACTCTGGTAAATACTGAGAAATCTTTTGCAGGAATGAAATTTTTTTTTAAAAATAAAAATGTGTTTATTTGAACTCATAACTTTACTTTTGACTAGAGTACAGATTTTTTAAAGAATAAAATGTTTATTTGAACTCATAAATATAATAAGTCAAAATAATATGAAGACTCATAACTCAACTTTTTGAAAGAATGAAGATAATTTTAAAAAAATTAAATATGTTTATTTGAACTCATAAATATTAATTCAAAATAATATAAAGACTCATAACTTTACTTTTGGCTTCAGTATAGATTTTTTAAATAATAAAATGTTTATTTGAACTCATAAATATTAATTCAAAATAATATAAAGACTCATAACTTTACTTTTAGCTTGAGTATAGATTTTTTAAATAATAAAATGTTTATTTGAACTCATAAATATAATAAGTCAAAATAATATGAAGACTCATAACTCAACTTTTTGCAAAAATAAATTTTTGTAAATAAAATGTGTTTATTTGAACTCATAAATATAATAATTCGAAATAATACAAAGACTCATAAACTAAATGTATTAATAAATGAACCGTGATTTTTTTTTAATTATAAATTTTATAAATGATTCATATCCAGAAAACTGATAGTTTTTTTAACTATTTATTATTTTAATATTAATTTTTAATTTTTTTTTTACTTATTTATACTTTTATAATTTAAATTTTTTTTCTATATTACAAACATCAATGTAACCCAATGAAAATTCGTAAAAAGGAAAACGTTTTTAAAAAAAGGTAGTTCAAATCTTATAATTTATGAGTTTTTGAAGAGTAATTTTTTTTTTTTTTTGCAAAAAGAATGTGTTTTATGCTGAAAATTAAATGTGATATAATAACAATAAAGGCATTGATAAAAAAAGGAATAAAATTTAATTGCTCTAAATCAGTGATAGTGACATGAAATCACACGGTTCAGTTGATTTTCATGAAATCTGAGATGCGAAACTCGTACATATAAGAGAAACTATTTTTTAGAAAATAAAAAAGCACTCTTTTTTCTATCTCTTTTACGATTTCAGATAGAATGGAGATTTTGTGAATTAGAGAATGATTTATTTTAAAACACATTTATCTCTTTGTATAGTACGTTGTAAAAAAAAACTTTTTAGTTTTATATCGCATTTGTTATTGATTCTTTGCTTTTTTTTTTTTAAATTTCACCTTGACGTTTAAACACGGTTGTGTCAATGTCGATAAAAAAAAAACAAACACAACAAACAAAAGACGGCGAAGGCTAAGGACATTGTCTACATTCATACATGGCGAGATAATTAACTGTTCCTTAAAATTGCATTTTTTTTGAAATGAAAAAGGAGATTTATTTTTTCTTTGTAAATACAAACGACAGGTTGTAAATGACTCGAATGTGATATTAAAAAGAATGTGATACTTGAAATAGTTGATAATAGTTTTTTTATTTTTTTAAATTTGATAAGTTACCCCAAATAGTGTGTTTGTAGTGACATATTACCCCATATTAATATTAATATTAATATTAACCCCATTAATATTGTAAAAAAATTCTTACAAAACTTTTTGGAAATGAAAATTACTTATTACCCCATTTTTAACAGGGACATATTACCCCAGTTCAATATAATGCCATTTTACCCCATTTTATCATGATATCATAATCGAAAAATTAAAAAAAAACTACATACTACACGAATTATTTTAGTGCGTCGAAATAATCCTCGCAGAGTAACAAGATTCAAGCGAATTCGATTGATTTTTAATTTTCACTATCAGCCATTTTTTTAATTTTGAATTTGCATTCTGACTTTTGATTCGTAATTAGAAAAGCAAAAAACATACAAACAGACTTGTTATAGATTAAACTTTGCCAAATTAATTTTATTCCGATTAAGTTCAATTTTCTTTATAAATTTCTTTTGTAGCAAAAGACGTAAATAATATTTAAAAATTAGCACCTTACGAGGAGCTTCTAGCATCAATTATCAATGCTTCATATCCCCTATTATCCGCAGGCACAATTTTTTTTTACCAATAAACTCTCCAGTTGTTCTGACAATATGACAATTACACGCCAAAGTCACCAAAACGTCTAAAACAGTGATTCTGGATTCTCTTCCTAAACATAAGCTTTTTGTGGAATATTATCGTTATTCTAGGTCTACATCAAGGCAAACAGTTGTCTAGAAGCTGTCGCTTCTAAAAAAGTTGACGTTTCTAAAGAAAAACAAAAGAATTTATCATTACAAAATTACTCTAATGTCGAAAAATCCGAAAAAATTAGACCATTCTGTCATTGATTATTTTTAGACGTCGTGCTTTTTCCACTGTCTCGATATTCCAGAGGAAATAGTTATAATTTATCCTAAAACGTCTATAGAATTTGCCGAATTGCATATAGATGTGAAGTTCATTCGAAAATTTTGGATCACATCCAAGCCATCGATCTTGGATGAAAATTTCAAATGTCCCAGAATTGTAAACGAGGTCACAGTTGATGCAACATTCTCAACAGATTAGTGTACAGTTGCTTGCATTAATTAGACGGCAATTTCTGATTGTGACTTGGTTTTAATTGATATCCAACGAAACTTTGCATCTTTTAAAAAGGAAAAAATTAAATTTACCCCAAATTATATTTACCCATCTTTGTAAAATTTAGATATATGATTAACTATTTGCAAAAAACGAACATTAAGAGCAGTTAAGATTGATTAGACTCTAAGGAGAATTGTATTTGTTTTCAATAATAATTATTGAATTGCTACTGCTTTTGAAAAAATTTTGCTATTGGGATTATTATTTTAGTGCACCACTGAAGCATGCAATATAATATTGAATTAAAATGGCTGATTTTGCACTGCAGGTTGACCTCTCACTTGTGTCTCTTCTTCAAATTTGCTTGAGTGGTCGAAAAAGTTATTTTGTATTTTTGAAAAAGAAAAATTTGGACTAGTGATGACGTATTGATGACTATTTCTGATATTCCACTTTGGGAATGTTTGATGAAAAGTTTTGCGAATGAAGTTTAACTGAGAGAGAGGAGTCAATGTCGCTAAAAGGAGGCTTACCCTAATAAGCGATCACGGCGAGCATAACAAACGCGATCTCTGGGATGCTAAGGTCCCCAGCACGTGGGGGCCTGGCAATCCTGGAATCATCGTCTTCTGCAACCAACTCGGCACCGTCAACGCCCATTCATAACTCCACAACCAGCTCCTCAAGCACCGCCTCGCGTCTCTCACTACTTGACACCTGCCACAGGAAGATACGCTTCTTCGGTGAATTGGTCGCGTGAGTTTTCACAATTCTTTTCTTTTCCATTTTTAAAAATTAGAGAAACAAATTAGGATTTTTTTTTCAATTTCGAAGGAAATTTATTCACCGCGAATGCTTAAAGCGCATCATTTGCTTTATTAGAGACTGAATTTTGAATTTGCTATCATTTCGAGGAATGTTGCTCTGCGGCTTTTTTATTCTTCTCATAGAAGTGAGAGATTCAGAGTTGGCCATTCGTAATTTATCGCGTGTCATAAACGGCGACTAAACGCGACATTGTCATTACACGCCAAAGTCACCAAAACGTCTAAAGCAGTGATTCTGGATTCGCTTTCTAAAAATAAGCGTTTTGGGGAATATTATCGTTTTTCTAGGTCGACATCAAGGCAAACAGTTGTCTAGGTACCTTAAAAAAATTTTTTTCATTAAAACTATGATTTGCGGGAAAGAATTCTAATTCCCATAAATCATATCTAGGTGTTCGTCTGAACCTTCCTACTCGACGGGTTTTTGGCGATACAGAATCGAAACGTAGTGTTCGATTAAATTTCAAAGTAAGAAAAGAAGAGAAAAATATTGTCACAAAATTCTTACAATTAGTTATAAAATACTTTAAATCTTAACTGTTAATTCTGTACAAAAATTAATATTCTACTGTCTTTGTCTCAAATAGATTAGTAAAAATCACTCTGTAAAATTATGCACTTTGTTAAATTTTAATTTGTAAAAAAATTACTATTGTATCAGAGTCTTGTTAACAGTTAATAATTCGTCTTTTCAAAAAAAAAAAAATTTTATTAATATAGAAATGGAGCTGTAATTAAATATTATATGCTTAACACGCGTCATTTCATTCTGCTTTACACGCTTAATTGCAGATAAATGAACAAAAAAAACTATTTTTTTAATCATAATAAAAAATGGATGGTTATTTTCGATTTATGAAAATAGAAATTTTTTTGAAAAGGATGTTTACCGAACGTTAATCAAGAAACAAAAGACACTTCTCAAATAATTTAAAGAATGTACAAAAAATGTGTAGCGTTGCATGATTTAACTATGAGAGCAATCTTTTATTGCCGGTAATTAAAGATTTTTATTGTTTTAACTTTTTTTTCAGGAATGAATAGTGTGAATTATTTTTCTTTGACCAATTATAGTCGTTTTTATTTTTAAATAAGTAGAGAATTAGGATTTAAAAAATTTTATTGAGTGGATTTATTTTGAATTTACTTTAATTTTCAGCTCATTGAAGTATGAGAAATTTATTTTAAAACTAAAAATCAATAAGTACTCAAAGGTTTGTCAGAATCAATAATTATGAATCTGGCGTTAGATTTAAAAAATTAAAACTCGTAGTCTTGGAATGTAAATTCAATGTCAATTTTTTAAAAATTCAAAATGGTGGATGACAAAAATGAATCGGACTTGCTTTGGAGTTTCTAAGGTTGCTGAATATTTTATTGTCAGATTTTTAAAATTCAAAATGGCGTATTCGAAAATCGAAATAGGCAGATGGAAAAAGTAAAAATAAATCAGAATTACTTAGAATTTGTTACTTCGGGAGTTTCTGTGGTCCCTAAATCTAAATTTAATGACAGATTTTAAAAATTCAAAATGGTGGATCCAATATGGCGGATGACAATCATGAAAAGAATTAAAAATTAAAAAACAAAAATATTTCAGTAATTTGCTGCCATTGTTTTTTTCAAAAATAGAACGAATTTTATTAGAAAAAAAAGAAATTTCCATATTTTTATTGAATTATTTTCTGTTTTTTTTTAGAAAAGCCAGACGAAAGGATAAGGATGCGGGAACTACTGAGGATCCAAAATTATACTTGGAGGAAGCCGTCCTTGAAAGGCAACTTCCTGAACTCGACTTAAAAGTACTGGTTGACCTGCCACCAGGGCTAGATTATAACGAATGGCTAGCCTCACACACATTAGCACTTTTCGATCACATCAATCTCATTTATGGCACTATTTCCGAATTTTGCACCATGACCGGATGTCCCGACATGACTGGTCCTGGATTAAGGTAATTTTCTCTCTTCCTTCATCGAAAAAATATTTTCCCTTCCTTTTCTGTAATTTTTTCATTTTTTCAACAGGTTGTTTCTTTTAAACACTATAAAAAGTAATAAAAAACAAAATTGTTTCCTATAGTTTACAATATTAAACTGGAAAATAAATGTTTTCTTCAATGAAACGAAATTTTTATTTTTAACTGAAATTAAATTTTTTATTTTTAAATTAAATTAAATTATACAAAGAAAATAGTAAATTTACGGGGTGTCTACTAATTAGGAAAACCGGAAAATAACCGTGAATTTAATTTAACCGGGAAAAACGGGGAATTAACCGGGATTTTTATACAAAACCGGGAATTTTTTCACCAAACTTAAAAAAAGTTTAATTATTTTAATTTGTTTTTTAAAAAATTACTTTTTATTTCAATTTTTATAGATATTTATACTCTTCTCTAACTTTGAATTAGTTAAAAAAAATTAATTTGATAGTAAAAGTCAGGCACAAATTCAAACAGATTATGTAAATAAATTTTTAAAAAATATGGTGTTAATAGAAATATTGTGGAATTCGACTGAAAATATTTAATAATTGAATTTGTTGAAGAATTTTTTTGGAAACTTTTTAACAAATAAAATTTTCAAAGTATTTTAATTTAATAATTAATAATTGGATTTTATAGTCACATTTTAATGAATTCATGTTTCTTAGTGCGAAGATTAATAATTAAAATTTTTATTAATTTTAAAAAACGATATACACTTCAAAATTTGTTATTAAAAAATTGAATTCTCAAAAATTTTTTTCTAAATTCTGAAAAATAAAATTGTTGAAATTTTTCAATTCCATTGTTTCAAGATAATTTAATTTTTCTAGACAAATAGTTGAAAATTTTTGCAATAATTGAAATTTCTTAACATTTTTTTTTAATAATTGAATTCTTTGAAAGAATTTTAATTTAAATTTTTCGAAAATAATGTTAGTTGTCGTAATTATAATTTTATTTTGAAAATATAAAGTCCCTCTTAAAGTTTTAAATCAATTTTTCGCTTCGAAAAATTATGTTATTCTATTATGATTCAATAGTTATAATTATTGAACTTCTCTTATATTTTTATAATTTTAAATTTCTGAATGTTCAAATAAATAATATTTATCATTTCTTAAGCAAATTTAATGTTTATTACTTATTAAGTAAATAATTAATTATCACTGCTTTTTTTTAAATTGTAATAAAATTCTTCACAGGAATTAAATTATTTTCAAAAATAGCATAATTTTTTTGAAGGATTTCAATTATTTTTGTAAATAGTACAATTCTTTGCAGAAATTCAATTATTTTTAATAAAATTGCAATAAACTTGAAAAAGAAAATTTCCTATTATAATTATAAGAAGACAAGATTATTTTTAAAAATTGAAAAATTATTTTACAAATTTTCAATTAAAATTATTATTTCTTTATGTTCGAAATCAAATTTAAATTAATTTAATTAATTAATTTAGGCCATAACCGGGAATTTTGTTGAATGAAAATAGTAGACACCCTGATTTACTTTCAGTTTGTAAATTAAAATAAGTTTTTATTCAAATTAATTTACAATATTAAACTGAAAAAAAACTAAAAAAAACTGAAACTGAAAAAAACTAAAAAAAATTTTATAAAAAAAATTTTTTTAAATGCAATGGAATTTTTATTTCTAATAAAATAAAATTTTTTATTTTTAAATGAAATTCAGTTATACAATAAAAGTAGTAAATTTACTTTCAATTTGTAAATAGAAATAATTTTTTATTCAAATTAATTTACAATATTAAACTGAAATATTAAAATTTTTTAAAATAGAAATCAAATTTTTATTCTTAGATGAAATAAAATTGTTTATTATTTTAAATAAAATCCAGTTATACAAAAAAATAGTAAATTTACTTTCAGTTTGTAAATCGAAATAATTTTCAATTTAAATTAATGTACAATATTGAACTGAAAATTAAAATTTTATTTTAAATCAAGTGGAATTTTTATTTTTAAATGAAATGAATTTTTTTATTTTTGAATGAAACAAAATTCTTATTAAAAAATTAAAAAAATTAAAATTCTTATTTTTTAATGAAATGGCATTTTTTATTATAAAATTAAATTATACAAAAAACGAATTAATTTTTTTGTGAAATATATTTAATTTTCGTTAAATTTTTAGAGAAAGTTTATAAAAATTTCTTATTTAAAGCGATTTTTATTCTAATTTAAATTTTACGTTACGATTAGAAAACTTTAAAAATATTAAAAGGATTTCAAAATATTGTTGAAAATTATCCTTTTAGTCAAAAAAATCACTCAACTAGTAGTTTTTAAAATAATTACAAAAATTCTTTTAATTTTTTTATTTTTGCCTTTTTTCTTCGCTTAAAAAAAATTTAGGTTTCATTAATGATTTTTTAGTAATTTTTATATTATTTCTATAGGTAATTTGTTATTTTGTAAGTAAATATTCAAATTTTGTTTCAATTCAGTTTTAGTTTACAAAATATTATTAATAATTTTACTATTATTTATTATTATTATTATTATTATTATTATTATTATTAAAAATTTTACTTTTACTATTATTATAAATAATATTTTTAGAAATGGAGATTTAAAAAAAGACTTTTTATTTCGCTTTCATTTTTATTTACTTATTATTTATTTAGTTCTATTCTTAAAGTTATAGATACAAGTAATTTTTATTTTTATAATTACAATATAATTATGCGTCTAAATTAGATGAAAATATTTTTTCCTTATTTATTGTAAATTTATTTTCTTTTCATTCTTTCTTTCTTTCTTTTTTTTGTAATTTTTTTTAATTTTCCAATATAATTGTTATAAAATTTTCTTTTCTTCACAGAACTTATTTATGGTTTGACGAGAAAGGGAAGAAGACGAGAGTGGCTGCGCCACAATACATTGACTATGTGATGACTTTTACCCAACGCACCGTCAGTGACGAAACGATATTTCCTACCAAATACGGTAAGTTTTACATTTTTCTCGTATTTATTTCCCTATTGTTCTGTAATTTTAAAAAAAAATTTATTTAAAAAAATTAAACTCTAAATTTATAACAGAAGTAAAATTTTTTAATTTTGAAGCAATTAAACTCTTAAATTAATAACAAAAGCAAAATTTTTTACATTAGAGAAATTAAACTCTTAAGTTAATAACAAAAGAAAAATTTTTTATTTTAGAGAAATTAAACTCTTAAATTAATAGCAAAAGCAAAATTTTGTTCATTTAAAAAAAAGTAAACTCTAAATTAATAAAACAACCAAAGTTTTCATTTTGAAGAAATTTTATACTCTTAATTAATAACAAAAAAAAAACGTTTTTTATTTTAGAGAAAATATGTTCTAAATAAAAACAAAATTTTTTATTTGAAAAAATTAAACTCTAAATTAATAACATAAGTAAAATTTGTTTATTTTAATGAAATTAACCCCTAAAATTAATAACAGAAGCAACATTTTTTTATTGCAATAATATTAAATTCTAAATAATAACAAAAATAAAATATTCCAATTAAAAAATAGAAGGAATTAAATGAAATATTTGGAGGCAAAAATTGTGATTTTTCATAATGAAAATTAATTTTTAGAAAAGAGTTTTTGCTTTTTTAGAAAAAAATCATTTTTTAACTTTACAATTATTTATTATTCTAAAAAATTTTAATTTTAAGCAAAAAAAAATCAGTTTTTAGATATTAAACTTATTTTTCAACATTATAGATTTTCGAGAATGAAAAATACTATTTTTTAAAATAAAAATTATTTTTTAAATTTCAAAATATTGTTTTAGAATAAAATATTAAAAATTTAAATTATTTATAAGGAAAGAGATGAAATTTTTTGAAATTAAACATAGTTTTTTTAGAATTAAATAATTTTTCGAAAAGAAAATTACAATTTTTCAGAATTAAAATTATTTTTCGAAAAGAAAATTACAATTTTTTTGGAATTAAAATTATTTTTTGAATAGAAAATTACAATTTTTCAGAATTAAAATTATTTTTCGAAAAGAAAATTACAATTTTTTGGAATTAAAATTATTTTTTGAATAGAAAATTACAATTTTTTAGAATTAATATTATTTTTCGAAAAGAAAATTACAAGTTTTGAGAGTAAAAATTTTAAATATTCAGATAAAAATTATTTTTTGGTAGAAAAATGTCGAAAATTATTTTTTATAGAAGAGAATTACAAAAATTATAAACTTTTTTTTAGATTTATAATACATTTTTTTTAATTAAAATTTTTAAGAAGTAAAATTATTAAATCATAAAAAATATTCTTAAAAGTTAAAATTGTATTTAAAATTAATATCCATTAACATTTTTTATTTTTTTTGTAAATTAATTTTATTACCAGAAAAAAATTTTTCTTCTGTTATTAATTTGGAACTTCATTTCTTTAAAACAAACAAAAATTATGTTCAAATAAACAATTCGGATAAAAATTATAATTTTTTAGAATAAAAATTATTTTTCGAAAAGAAAATTACAATTTTTGAGAATTAAAATTTTAAATATTCAGATAAAAATTATTTTTTGGTAGAAAAATGTCGAAAATTATTTTTTTATAGAAGAGAATTACAAAAATTATTTAAAAAATCTTAAAACTTTTTTTTTAGATTTATAATAGATTTTTTTAAATTAAAATTTTTAAGAAGTAAAATTATTAAATGATATAAAATATTCTTAAAAATTAAAATTGTATTTAAAATTAATTAATATTTAATACTACTTAATATTCATTAACATTTTTTGTTATATTTTTTGTAAATTAATTTTATTACAATAAAAAACTTTTGCTTCTGTTATTAATTTGGAGCTTAATTTCTTTAACACAAAAAAAAATAAAATTCAAATAAACAATTAGGATAAAAATTATAATTTTTTAGAATTAAAATTTTGTTTTTGTATTAGAAAAAATTTATTATTTTTTCGTAATGAAAATTGTACTTTGTTAAAAAAAATATTTTCTTTTTAAATGAAAATGAATGAAAAAATTACTAAAGTTGAAATAAGCAAAAGTTTATTGAAGAGAAAGATAAAAAAATATTATGGAAAAATATAAAAAAATATTATAGAAAAATGTAAAAAAATATTATAGAAAAATATAAAAAAATATTATAGTAAGAAATAAAAAAATATTATAGAAAGAAAAAGTTTTCTCGTAAAAAAAAGAGGGAAATGTTAATGTTTCTTTTACTTTATTTTCAGCGAATGAATTTCCCAGCTCGTTTGAGTCGATAGTACGTAAGATCCTGCGGCTACTTTATCACGTGATGGCCCACATTTACCACTGCCACTTTCGAGAGGTGGCATTACTTGGGCTGCATGTACATCTCAATTGTGTTTTTGCCCACCTCACTCTTCTAAATCAACGCTTTAGCCTCATCGATCCGAAGGAAACGGAAATCCTCGGTGACTTAGAAGCTGCCCTTTTAGGTAGGTTTCGTCTACAAAATGACAAGCCCACCACGATTAACTCCTATTTTTTTCTATTCTACCTTTTTAAAAATTGCACAAAAAAAGTCTACACCACGGATTTTTGATGATCCTCAAGTTTTGAACGTTCAAATGAACAAAATATTTTTGTTGAAGATATTTTAATAAATTACCAATCATAAAAAAATTTAAAAACTAAAATTTTACTTTTAGAATCTCAGTAATTAATTTTTTTTATAGTAACGCAAAACAATTGCAATAAAAATTTAATTTTTAGAAGAAATAAATAAATTTCGTTCATTTGAACGTTCAGAACTTTAGGCTCTTTTTTGAATTTTTTTTTTTACCTCTAGTGTTTATTTTACAAGACGTCATCAGTATTAATTTTTTTTTTTGTAAATTATTATATTCCCTTCAAAAATAAGGTCTTGGATTTTTTTTTATAAATCGAGTCGAGTAAGTTTCGTTATTTATTATAATCGCTCTCTATTTGTGCCCTGAAAAAATTTTACATTCAAAATAAATAATTAAAGAAATTATTTTTACAATGTAAAATCAAAATTAGAATAAATATATAGAAAATTACAAAAATTGGTACCGTTTTTTTTTCATTTGACGAACAATCACCTGCTAAGGAATAAATAAATAATTTACTAAATTTAGAGAGGAAGACAAAATGTTCTTTTTGGAATAAAATTCATTCATGACACGAGAGAAAATTTCATTAAACAAATTTTTTAAATGTTTACATTTTAAAATTGAAATTGTAATTGAAATTAACCCAAAGTCATGTTTTAATTTCAAGAAATAAAAATTAAAGCAGCAATAATAAAAATACAAAACTAAAAAATACTTGTGACAATTTTTCAATCTAAAAGAAAATTAACTGAATTTTATCAGCAGTAAAACTGTTTTTATAATTCTTGTTATAATATTTTCTTTGAAAATTTAATTAATTTCAATTTTACCCAAAAGAAAGTGAGGAAAAATTACAAGAAAATTTTATTAGCAAAAAATATCGCAAATTATGTTTAGAAAAAAGAATTAATATTCTTAATTGGAAATAAAAGAAAATAAAAACAAATTGAAATCAAAAATAATTTTCACAAACTGGAAAATTTAGATAAAAAAAATAATTGCACTGCAAAAATGTAATTTTTATCTACAAAATTTAATTTCTAAGAAACACTGAACTGAACGAAAAAATATTGATTTCTCCATTGTCCTCTGTTTTCAAATATTTGTAGTAAATTTAAAGATAGACATCGAAGATTAGATTAAAAAAAGTTGAATTAATGGCAAAAAATTAATTTCTTAAAAAGAAAAGATTTTAATTTTTAGAATTTATTTCAAAACTTTATAGAAATAAGAAAAATAATTTGTAATATTTTATGAAAGTAAAACATTTTTATAATTCGAAAGCTAAATCGAAAAAGTGGGACAAAAAATAATGAAAATGAAAAAAAATGTTTGTAACTAAGCAATTTTTTTAAAAGCAAAAAATAAGAGGCATTGTAATATTTTTCACATTAATGTAAAGATGGAAAATAAGAAAACAAAAAAATGTACTTCAACTGAACTGAAATAGAAATAAATTTTAGTATTAATTTTTATTTATTAATTTCATTATTTAAAAGATTGAAAATTCATTATAATTCATTATAAAATTTAATAAAAGAAAAATTAAATAAAAATATTCATTTCGTTTCAAATAATATTCAAACAAGTAAAACATTGCAATCTACAATTTACACTTTATATTAAACAAAATAAAAATTAATTACTTTACATAAACTTAGAAGTTAATAGTAATAAATAACAATTACTTTAAACTTATATTAAAATAAATTTAAGAACAATTTTTTGGAAAATAAATGTAAATAATTTAGTTTACGTAAAAAAAAGAAATGTTTTTTAAATTATATACAATTGAAAAATTTCCAAACAATTGAAATTTGGTAAAATCTTTTTAAAATAATATTCAAGTTTTGAAAAATATGGATAAAAAATAATCAAACTTTTGGAGAATTTTTTTTATAAATATGACCACAATTTTTGCGATATTTGAAACTGATTATAAAAATTAACTTTTATCAATTTTTATTTACTTTGCTCGAAAATGTTTTAATCTTGAAAAATAATTATGAAACAATTCTAAGAATTAGTTTTTAAAAATATTTTAATGTATGTTTTCCAAAATAATTGCAGTTTTTATAAAAAATTCATATTATTTAAAAAAAATAATTTATTTCTTGAATTTACAAATTTTTAAACTTGACTTTTTTCCAAAAAATGTTTAAAATAATTTAAAAATTTTATTTTTTGTATGCATATCAGAATTTTTCGAATTATGCAAGAGAAAATACTGAAAAAATTGAGTTTTAGAAAAATTGGAAGCTAATTTTCATTCATTTCAATTTTATAATTCAATTTAATTAAACATTTTTCATAAAAATGTTAAAATTAAAATTATTTAAAATTATTTTAAAATGATTATAATTATTTATTTTCAATTAATTTTCAAAAATCGTAACCAAATATTTGGTAGAAATTAGTTATTTTCAATTAAAATTTTCAAAATTTCAATTATTTAAAACGATTTTTATTGTAGATATATTTGTAAATTTTAATTATCTTTAAAAAAAAGATTGAAGAATAATTTTTCAAAGATTTGTTTACATTTATTTTTCGCACTATAAAAATCGAAATAGTTTTGTATTTTATACTCTAAAAATTTATTTTGTTGCAATATTTTGAAAACAAGTCGCAATTCTTTGGAAATAAATGGAAAAAAGTCTTCATTTCCTTGTAAAAAATATAAGTAAAAATAAATTTACATTTATTCACTTCTGCAAAATAGAGAAATTGAATTTTTTCCTTACATTTCGAGTCTAAATTAAACGTTCTTTATGTGTAAAAACCGAATTGAAAAAAATAACGAAAATCGTCTCAAAAAAGTGAAATGATAAAAAGTTGGGGGACTTTTAAAAAAGAGGAAACTGTTTTAAAAGGAAAGAATAATAATTGAAAAAATATAACTTTTTCTTCGAAATAGATAATTTAAAGTGAAGGGGAAGTAAAATTGAAGGGAATATTTAGCGGAATTTGGAATTTTGATTTTCTAATAAATAACAGAGACCACTCAGAACGCTCAAACTCCCATTACCTTGTGCACAAACTGCAGAAGGCGAACGATCCTCGAGTACTGGAGAAATCTAGAGAAAGATCTCGCCAGCAGCCTCTCACGCTCAGAGAGAAGAGCTACTGCTCATCATCGTGGCTGCATCGACTCCACTTTTGGGTAGAGAGGACGTGAAGATATACTACAGAAATGATCCTGTGAAGTATGATCTTGCCTTTTCCAAGTTTCGCCTCGACTCTTATAGTGCGAGAGTCGAGTCTCGCCTGCGAGAGAACTCCCTCGAGGCCCTCTGTCGGGCGCCACTCCAACGCTCTCCCCCCACCACCATTCAAGCGCCAAATTCAAATCCAAAGCAAATGACAAATATTTCTCTTTTCACTCAGAAACATAATTTAATATTTTCCCAACATAATAACAGTTGGTAAAATTACCCTTTATTATTTTTATTATAATAATTGTTTTTCTTTACGATTTAATTTTTATTGTTTTTTACTAAAAAAAACAGTACGTGAAAAATGTTTTTAATTTAATAATTGTCTTCTTATAATTTTTAACACTATATTATCATTATTTGATAAACATTTTTTTCCATATTTTATTATTTTATTATTTTCTTGATATTTTTAATTTTTTAAATTATAATTATGAACTGAAATAACAACAAATATTCTTCCTTTTTACGTAAAAAGTTCATAGTTAAATATTAATTTCATTATTTTAAATTTTTACTTTTTATTATACGTAATAAAAGAAGTTTTAGTATTTATTTACATTATTAAAAATTAGGTTTAGAAATTATTTAGTGGTGTAAAAAAATTTTGTTTAAATAAAATTATGAGAATTATTCAAGGTATACAAATAGATTTAAAATATTAATTTAGAAGAAAATGTAATATTAAATTTAATTTGGATTGTGATTCTAAAAATTTTTTAAAATCATTTTTGGAATTATTGTGTAAAAATTATAATAAATTGTAAAAAAGTAAAACATTGTTAAAAAAGGAACATTTTTTAACAATGTTAATTTTTCCATATAAGAAAAATAAGAAATAAATATATTTATTTCTGTTATCATTGTTTAAAATATAATAAAATATTCTCGAAATGGTATGAATTGGAAATTTTCAAACATCTCTGTAATTCCATTGTTTGAAAACTTGCTTTTGATTCATTAATAAAACAATTGGTAAAATTACTCTTGTTTTATTTTTATTATAAAAGCTATTTTTCTTCACGATTTAATTTTTATTATTTTTTAGTAAGAATCAGTACGTGAATAATGTTTTTAAATTAATAATTATCTTCTTATAATTTTTAAGTACATTATAGTTTCATTATTTTTAATTCATGCTTTCTATCATATTGATTAAATAAAATATTTTTAAACTTATATTATTTTCTAATATTTAAAATTATTTAAAGATGAATTTGTTTGGAGGAAAAAGTTAGCCGAGTATCATGATTTCGTTTATACTTTTAAAGAAAAATTAAATTTTAAATTTGTTTATTTTTCTGCAAAAACTATGAAAATTAAATTTTCAACATTTTGAACAATTAAAAATTACATTCAAATAATTTTTACAATTTTTGGTCAGTAAATTTTTATTATTAAACATCTGTAAAATTGTCGGTTATTAAAATAAAGATTTAATTTAAATTAAATAAAGATTTAATTTTTTTTCTCTTGTGAAGAGAAAAAAATATAATTTTATGTATTCTGGAAACTAAAAAATTTAAATTGTTAAATAATGGAAAAAAAATAAAATGTAAAAACAGAATTTGTAAAATTATTTTAGTATTTTACAACATTAAATTATAAATATTTTGCAATGAAAAATAAGAATGAAATTTTATTATAAATAATAAACGAACAATGATTAAAAAATTCAGAAATGTTTGTTAAATTTAAAAAAAAGCATTATTCATTATTTTGAAAGAAACATTTCTTTGATTAAAAAAACTTTTCCTTAGAAATTTTAACATTTGTAGAAAAATATGTATGTACACATACTTTTACAGAATTATTATAAAGATTTCATACAATTTAAAATGTCTTGAATATAAAATGGAGCTTTTCCAGTTGACATGAAATTTGTCTTCCATTGCGCGAAATGGAAAGAAATCTCATGAGACAAAACTTTTATCTCTAATTTAATATTACATATGACAGCTGAAGTTTTAAAGAATTTAGTGAAAGAGAGATCTCAAGAAAAATTGTTTCAAATGCCATATAAACATAAAATATTCATAAATATAGAAAACAAAGAAAAAGCAGAAAACTTTACATCTTTAAAATGAAAAAAATGTGTGTATCTTCTGTTATTTATATAATAATTTTTCTTTAAAAAAATCTTCAAAATTTTTTGAATAATATTTTTATTTTCAAATAACTATTGAACGATTGTTAATTAATTTTTTATTTACATAAATTTTGCATACAGTTATTAAATTATTTTTGCTTTATAAACTTTTTGAGTAATTCATATATAAAGCAGAAAGTTTGAAAATTCCTTTCGTTTTATTAATGAATCAAAAATAAGTTTTCAAACCATGGAATTAGAGAGATGTTTGAAAATTTCCATTTCATACCATTTCCAGAATATTTTATTATATTTTAAACAGTGATAACGAAAATAAATATATTTATTTCTTATTTTTCTTATATGGAAAAATTAACATTGTTAAAAAAATGTTCCCTTTTTTAACAATGTTTTACTTTTTTTTTTACAATTTATTATAATTTTTACACAATAATTCCAAAAATGATTTTTAATTCTTTATAGAATCACAATCCAAATTAAATTTAATATTATATTTTCTTCCAAATTAATCTTTTAAATATATTTACATGCCTTGAATAATTCTCATAATTTTATTTAAACAAAATTTTTTTACACCACTAAATAATTTCTAAACCTAATTTTTAATAATGTAAATAAATACTAAAACTACTTTTATTACGTATAATAAAAAGTATAATTTAAAAATAATGAAATTAATATTTAATTATGAATTTTTGAGGTAAAAAGGAAGAATATTTGTTGTTATTTCAGTTCATAATTATAATTTCAAAAATTAAAAATATGAAGAAAATAGTAAAGTAATAAAATATGGAAAATAATGTTTATCAAATAATGATAATATAGTGTTAAAAATTATAAGAAGACAATTATTAAAGTAAAAACATTTTTCACGTACTGTTTTCTTAGTAAAAAACAATAAAAATTAAATTGTAAAGAAAAACAATTTTTATAAGAAAAATAATAAAAAAGTAATTTTACCAATTGTTATTATTTGTAGGGAAAATATTAAATTATGTTTCTGGGTGAAAAGAAAAATTTTTGTCATTTGCTTTGGGTTTGAATTTGGCGCTTGGAAGGTGGTGGGGGGAGAGTGTTGGAGTGGCGCCCGACAGAGGGCCTCGAGGGAGTTCTCTCGCAGGCGAGACTCGACTCTCGCACTATAAGAGTCGAGGCGAAACTCGGAAAAGGCAAGATCATACTTCACAGGATCATTTCTGTAGTATATCTTCACGTCCTCTCTACCCAAAAGTGGAGTCGATGCAGCCACGATGATGAGCAGTAGCTCTTCTCTCTGAGCGTGAGAGGCTGCTGGCGAGATCTTTCTCTAGATTTCTCCAGTACTCGAGGATCGTTCGCCTTCTGCAGTTTGTGCACAAGGTAATGGGAGTTTGGGCGTTCTGAGTGGTCTCTGTTATTTATTAGAAAATCAAAATTCCAAATTCCGCTAAATATTCCCTTCAATTTTACTTCTCCATCACTTTAAATTACATATTTCGAAGAAAAAATTATATTTTTTCAATTATTATTCTTTCCTTTTAAAACAGTTTCCTCTTCTTTAAAATTTTCCCAACTTTTTATCATTTCACTTTTTTGAGACGATTTTCGTTATTTTTTTCAATTCGGTTTTTACACATGAAGAACGTTTAATTTAGACTTGAAATGTAAGGAAAAAATTCAATTTCTCTATTTTGCAGAAGTGAATAAATGTAAATTTATTTTTACTTATATTTTTTACAAGGAAATTAAAACTTTTTTCCATTTATTTCCAAAGAATTGCGACTTGTTTTCAAAATATTGCAACAAAATAAATTTTTAGAGTATAAAATACAAAACTATTTCGATTTTTATAGTGCGAAAAATAACTGTAAACAAATCTTTGAAAAATTATTATTCAATCGTTTTTAAAAGATAATTAAAATTTTCAAATATATCTACAATACAAATCGTTTTAAATAATTGAAATTTTTAAAATTTTAATTGAAAATAACAAATTTCTTTAAATTATTTAGTTACGATTTTTGAAAATTAATTGAATATAAATAATTATAATCATTTTAAAATAATTTTAAATAATTTTAATTTTAACATTTTTATGAAAAATGTTTAATTAAATTGAATTATAAAATTGAAATGAATGAAAATTAGCTTCCAATTTTTCTAAAACTCAATTTTTTCAGTATTTTCTCTTGCATATTTCGGAAAATTCTGATATGCATACAAAAAATAAAATTTTTATATTATATTAAACATTTTTTGGAAAAAAGTCAAGTTTAAAAATTTGTAAATTCAAGAAATAAATTATTTTTTTTAAGTATAATATGAATTTTTTATAAAAACTGCAATTATTTTGGAAAACATACATTAAAATATTTTAAAAAACTAATTCTTAGAATTGTTTCATAATTATTTTTCAAGATTTAAACATTTTTGAGCAAAGTAAATAAAAATTGATAAAAGTTAATTTTTATAAACAGTTTCAAATATCGCAAAATCGTGGTCATATTTATAAAAAAAATTCTCCAAAAGTTTGATTATTTTTTATCCATATTTTTCAAAACTTGAATTATTTTAAAAAGATTTTACCAAATTTCAATTGTTTGGAATTTTTTCATCCATTTTATTCAAAACTTGAATTATTTTAAAAAGATTTTAACAAATTTCAATTGTTTGGAAATTTCTTTTTTTGACGAAAACTAAATTATTTACATTTATTTTCCAAAAAATTGTTCTTAAATTTATTTTAATATAATTTTAAAGTAATTTTTATTTATTACTATTAACTTCTAAGTTTATGTAAAGTAATTAATTTTTTTTTGTTTAATATAAAGTGTAAATTGTAGATTGTAATGTTTTACTTGTTTGAATATTATTTGAAACGAAATGAATATTTTTATTCAATTTTTCTTTTATATTAAATTTTATAATGAATTTTCAATCTTGTAAATAATGAAATTAATAAATAAAAATTAATTCTAAAATTTATTTCTATTTCAGTTCAGTTGAAGGACATTTTTTTGTTTCCCTATTTTTCAACTTTACATTAATGTGAAAAATATTACAATGCCTCTTATTTTTTGCTTTTAAAAAATTGCTTAGTTACAAACATTTTTTTTCATTTTCATTATTTTTTGTTCTACTTTTTCGATTTAGCTTTCGAATTGTAAAAATGTTTTACTTTCATAAAATATTACAAATTATTTTCCTTATTTCTACAAAGTTTTGAATTAAATTCTAAAAATAAAAATCTTCTATTTTTAAGAAATTAATTTTTTGGTATTAATTCACGGACTTTTTTTAATCTAATCTTCGATGTCTATCTTTAAATTTACTACGAATATTTGAAAACAGAGTCGACAATGGAGAAATCAATATTTTTTCGTTCAGTCTAGTCTTCTTTTGAAATTAAATTTAGTAGATAAAAAATTACATTTTTGCAGTTTAATTAATTTTTTAATTAAATTTTCCTAATGGTCATTACTTTTTTTGTACTTTTTACTTAAATTGCTTCTTCGATTATTTCCATTTGTTTGTATAAATTTAAAACGTTTTATTGTCAATAATTTTTTTTTATTGTAAAATAATTTATTGTCAAATCAGAATATTAATTCTACTAAGAATGGTAATTCAATCTATTTAATTAATAAGTATAATATGAGTATTAATTCTTTTTTCTAAATAGTTTGTGATAATTGTCTAGTAATTTATGTAATTTTTAATTTTTTTCTTCTTTTAAAGTGTCATATTTTAAATTATAAAATAAAATATTAAAGAATCAAATATTTTTGTATCTTAGGACAAAAATTGCAAAAGTTACGTTGAAGAAGAACACATTTTTTTCTATAATTTTTTTTTTGTTTAAATAACTAAATAATAAATAAAAATAAGTAAAAAAATTCTGTTTTTAAGTACTTTAATTTTTTTTTAACTAAAGAAAATAGTTTAAAAGGAAAAAATGTTTCTTAAACAAATTGTTTGTGTGATAAATTGATTTTTGTTAAATTTTTGCAAAAAAAAAAACCCAAAAATAATTAACAATATGATTTTTAATACCTTAAAAATTTTTTCAGGTGATTCATCATCAGCGCCTTCACAAACAACGGCCCTTCAGGAAACTTCAACAACGGCCACGACCACTTAGTGGATAATTCCAACAACATAGGTTTGCAGTTCCTGAGACTAAGTGATGCTACTAGTATGATTATTAATTTTTTTTTCAAAAAAAGAAAAATAAAAAAAAATCCAGAAAATTAAAAATTCTAAAAAAATTGATTTGCGCGCTTGATGCTTGCAGCGTGTGATCCTGTAAAAAAAAAAGAAAAAAGAACGCGTGGATTATTATTGAAGAGAAAAAATAAATAATTTTTAGCAATACCTGTAAATATAGCAAAGTGTGAAATTTACGATGTAAATTAGGTTCCTTTGTTTGTTGTTTGTGAAATTGTAAATAATTTATTAAATGGTATAAGATATACGAGAGATGCGAGAGGACAAGAAAAAAAAAATACAAACGATTATTGTCAATAAAAAATAAAAAAAAAAGTTAAATAATTTGTGAATAGAAATTAAGTGCGTGTTTTTGTGTGAATGAGAAAATATTTGCGAGAAAGAGTCAAATTTGTTCTTGTATAAAAGAGAGAGAAAAATAATGAAATGATAATTAATATTGTAAAGTTAAAACTAAACCAAATATATACCTGGTTGTTAATAAAGACTAAAGGGATCAGGAAAGTAATTTATTCAACACCAAAAAAAAAGCGAATGAAGAATTAAAATTTTGCCAATTACTCCCGAGAATTTGAATTAATTTTTTCTACTCTTTTATAGTTTTAAAAAATTAAAAATTTCAATTGATTTAAAAAGTCCACTTTTTAAACACGTAAAAATTTAGTCATTTAAGTGTCATTTTTTTTCGAAAATTTTAATAACAATCAATTTCTTTTTTAAATTTAGTGCTTTTTCTGTTATTTAGATTGTAAATTCGATTGAATTCGATCTTTTTCGGTCAAGAATTGTAAATTTAGAGGAATTATAACATTTCAAGTGGATCAGCTGTTTCGTTTGTCCGTCGCCATTTTGTTTCTCGTAATTCTCAGAAGTGACGGAATATTTAGGACGAAAAAGTTTCTAAATTGGTAAAAAATATTGACTTTTTTTGGTTTTTGGAACAGAGATTAGAACTTTTGACTCTTGGGCTTCAAATAATAATTGAAAAGGACATTTTAAGTCAATGGAAAATTTTCATAAGCTAGAATTTTTTGACTTTGAATAATTAGAAGGGAAATTTAAATCGAGTAAAAATTTTACTGAACATAACCTATAATTTTCTGACTTTGAATGATTAGAAGAAAAACTTTACATCGCGAGTAAAAATTTCACTAAACACAATAACCGACAATTTTTTCTTGTGTAAAGTCCATTTTACAAAGCAGGAGAACGTCAAAAATATTCCCGCCAAAAAATGTTCCTAAAAGATTAAAAATCAAAAAAACTTACAATTTTGTCATTTTTCTTTCGCAAGGGGAAAAATTTTCTCTTTCAAAATCAATTGCAAGCAGTTGGTAAAGTTCTGTCTCCTTTTTCGATATTCTGATTAATTTCCACAATTCTGAATGCTCGGAAAAAATTGGCAGCCTCCCTGAGAAATAGTCCCGTCGCTTCGGCTATTGGCTCGCAGAGATCTTTCAATGATGTCGCCACATTGTACAAGAGTATCAAAAATGGTTGTATTATTGCATTAAATAATATTGACAGTAATGGCTTTATAAAATAGTCAGCGAACATTTGTAAAATTCCCACTGTCAATGGCCGCACAGCACTGTAGAGAATAAAACGAATGAATTGTAAAATAAAAGCCGTTAAAAATGCGCAACCAATGTGCGCAACGGCAAAAATTTCAGCCCAAAAACGAGTTGCCGCATTCTCCGTTTTGTCTGCACATTTTTCCGTGGCCAATATTGGCGGTGAATCGGTTGTTCGAAAAAATCTAAAATTAGAGAGAAAAAAAATTAAATTCATATGCTTTACTATTTAAAGTCAACAAAAAAAAAACATAACCTATACTTATTTTTATCATTTACTTTTTACAGTTGAATTTCTTAACATTATTCAAAATGGCGGATCAAACATGGCGAACGAAAATTGTTATTCACACGAAGTTTCTTCGAGAAAATTATTTTTTTCGCTTTATTTATCAATAAAATTATTAAATATTTATTTTTATAAAATTAAACTTTTCTATTTCGAGAAGTTTATTTACAAAAAAAGGAAAAAATGAAATTTTTCAAAAGAAATGTTTTTAGAACAAAAACAATTTTCCAAAAGAAATATGTTTAGAACAAAAATAATTTTCCAAAAGAAATATTTTTAGAACAAAAATAATTTTCCAAATGAAATATTTTTAGAACAAAAATAATTTTCCAAAAGAAATATTTTCAGAACAAAAATAATTTTCCAAAAGAAATATTTTTAGAACAAAAATAATTTTCCAAAAAAAATATTTTTGTTCTAAAAGGTAATTTTTCAAGAGAAATATTTTTATAAAAAAAACAATTTTCCAAAAGAAATATTTTTGTTCTAAAAATAATTTTTCAAAAGAAATACTTTTGTTCTAAAAGGTAATTTTTTAACAGAAATGTTTTTGTTCTAAAAATAATTTTTCAAATTAATTACAAATAAAGATAAAAATTTTAATTCTTTTTCAACATTTCTATACGAATACACAAAGTTGAAAGTAAATTTTTATTCTATATTCATAATTCTGATCCACCATGTTGGATTCGTCATTTTGATTTTCACAAATTTCACAATTCTGAGAAGAGAAAATAACTTTAATGGATTTTAAAACTAAATTTGTTTTTATTTGAAAAAATTTTTTTTTAGTAAAACATTACGAATGAAAATTTTGAGTCTTTTTTCTAATTAAAAATCAATAATATTTGGATTAAAAAAATCGGTTCAATGTAAATTTTAAAAATAAAATTCTTGAAAGTCTTTAAAAATTTTTCTGAATTTTTGCAAAAAGTAAAATTCTTTTAATGAAAACTACCTAAAGCGGTGGAGAAAGAAAAAATTGAAAGGCAATAGTTAAAAACAATAAGTAAACAAAAAATTGTGAATAAATAATAGTAAATAAATAATTACATTTAAATAAATATGTCAAAATATTGAAAAAAAATTCACGAATCAATAAATAAATAGTAAATAAATAAATTAATTAATTAGCAACAATTAAAGAAAAAATAAAATATATAAAAATTTTGTTTAAATAAATTAATAGCAAATAATTGTTAAACAAATAAATTTAAAAAATAATATTTGAAGTTTTTGAATAAATATTTGCAACATTCGTAAATTTTTTAGATAAATAAATAAAAAATATGTATTAAAAAAAAACAGTGTATAAATTATAATAAATAATGTCAATAAATAATAAAATAAATAATAATAAATAATGACAATAAATAATAATAAATAATGACAATAAATAATAATAAATAATGACAATAAATAATAAAATAAATAGTAATAAACAATGACAATAAATAAAATAGGAAATAAAAGTTTAATAAATAAAATTTTAATAAATTATAGATAAACAATTAATGAGTAAATGAACCAAAAAAATTAATAAATAAACAGAATGAATTGAAATTTTAAACAAATATTATATTTACATGTATAATGATTAAATGAAAAACCATTATGAATATTAACAAATAAAGAAAACAATAAAAAAATTAAAAGAGAAGAAAAATAAAAGAAGAAATTTTTTTTTATTTATTTCTTAGTGTTATTATTTGATTTATTGTTCATTCATTGTTTATTTCTTGATTCGTTAATTCTATTTCAATATTTATTTAAATATAATTATTTATTTACTATTGTTTATTTATAAAATTTTTTAAAATTTCAATTTCAATTATATTTAAAAAATTTAAATAATATGAAAAAATATGAAGAATAAAAATTTTTTGTATTTATTAATTTTTATACTAAGTACGACTAACGCTGAATTTCCATGATCGAAATAATAAATATCGATTTTCTCCGATGGGGTTTTCACTGTCTGCTCTAGTTTCTCTTCATTTGGATTTTCCACTTCGGTTTTTTTCAACGGTATGCCCTCGGATAATTCACAAAACATGTATGGCTGTACAAAAAATTATATTTAACCAAAAAAAAAAGAAAACAAATAAATATTAATGTAAAATTTTTTTCTCTATTCATAAATAATTATTTTTCCAATTTGAAAATTTTTTTTTCTATTCATAAATAATTATTTTTCCAATTTGAAAATTTTTCTTTCTATTCATAAATAATTATTTTTTCAATTCGAAATATTTTTTTCTATTTATAAATAATTATTTTTCCAATTTGAAAATTTTTCTTTCTATTCATAAATAATTATTTTTTCAATTTGAACTATTTTTTCTATATATAAATAATTATTTTTCCAATTTGGAAATTTTTCTTCCTATTCATAAATAATTATTTTTCCAATTTGAAAATTTTTCTTTCTATTCATAAATAATAATTATTTTTTCAATTTGAAATATTTTTTTCTATTTATAAATAATTTTTCCAATTTAAAAATTTTTCTTTCTATTCATAAATAATTATTTTTCGAGTTTGAAAAATTTGTTTTCTATTCATAAACAAATTATTTTTCCAAATTGAAAAGTGTTGAAAAAATAATTTTTTTCTGAACCTTTGAATAATGTTGACAACGTTTCTTTTTTAATTTAACTTCATATGTTTTATTTTTCCTACGAAAATATCTTGATTTTGGCCACTTCCAATTGACACTATTACAAGTTTGAGGAATCTTTTGAAATCGTTCTAAAATATTAGAAATTTTTTATGATTAAATAATATTTTTATAGGGAATTTTTATTTTTTTAAGGGGGGGGGGGATATATTTTCAACTATGTGAAGAAAATATTTTTCAAATCTTCAATAAAAGTATTTCTATAGTTATTTTTTTTCAGAAATTCTAATCGTTATGAAAAAAAAAATTGGTCAGAAAATATTTTCTGACCAATTTTTGAATTTTTATTTTTTCTATAATAATTGATAGATATTTTGAAATTCATACGTAATTTTGTAGAAAAAATATGTTTTTGTATCTATATATATATAAAAAAATTGCCAAATGAAATAAATTAATTTTTACAAAATTTTTATGATTTTTTCAACAACAACAAAAAAATAGTTTTCTGGTTAAAAATTTCAAAAAATGTGATTATAACTTATATTTCTTTATTACAAGTTAATTTATAAGTAAACAAAAATTTATTTTAAATAACAAAACTAATTCATTTTTACACTTCAATTATTTTTATTCCATTAATTTGAAATATGCAAAAGTGAAACATGAAATATTAATAAGTATTTATTTTAGAGAAATTTTAGAGAAATGAAAATTTTAATTAATAATTAATAATTAATAATTATTATTATCATTAATAATTTTAATGAAAAGAATTTTTTTAATTAAAAATTTTTAAATTTTAAAGAAAAATTGAAAAAAAACTATTGTTAAAGACAAAATAGAAAAATAGTGTTTTTCTTTTCTAAATTAAATTTTGATAAAAAGGGAAGTATTACAATTATTATTGTTACTACAATTAATTAATTAATATTAATATACTAATTAATTAATTAATTAATTATACAATATTATAATAATACTATAATGAATTATTATTATTATTATTATTATTATTATTACTATTATTATTAATTCTTATATTATTATTATTATTATTAATATTATTATTATTATTAATATTATTATTATTACTATTATTATTAATTCTTATATTATTATTATTATTAATATTACCTGATTTGCAATTCACTGGAATTCTATTTTCAGATCTTGAAAAATGAATGTAATTTTAATTGAATAGATTCAAACAATTTTTTTTATTTTGTATTTATAACAAAAAAAATCATTCGCTTTGTTATTTCTTACGTTCCAAATGTTTGACAAATGCAATGCTTTGCATCATTTTTCAAATTTTCATTTTCCCCACGACAATTAGTTGATGTGAGTCGATTTTCAAAAAACTGATTACACTCATTGTCTGAAAAATCTTTTTTTATTAAAATTGTTTATTGTATTATTAATATTATATATTTTAATTATTATTATTATTATTAGCATCATTATTATTGTTGTTATTATAATCATTATTAACAGTATAATTTTTTAGAACTTTTTTTTTTTATAAAAATCTCACACTTTGATGTTGGAATTTTATTTTTGAAATTGTCACTTCCATTTTCCGTTGATATTGAGGATGATAAATTTGAAGACACTGATGAATCGGAGCAAGGGCATTCCTTCTCTTCGCCCATCAACGTAAATATTTTTGTGAATTATTAAAAAAGTATTAGGGGAGAAAATAAAGAGCATATAAACAACACATAATAACTGAAGTGTCAAAATTTTTACACTGTGAATATAATCACTATATAATTTTAATTCTACACAACATCATCTGTATTTCACTCTAAATTTGTTCTATAGGAAATCGAGGAAAAAGTCTGGGAATTTTGTCAAAAGTGCTAAAAAAAATCCAATTTTAAGAATTCATAAAAAAAAATTCTGAATGTTATTCTTCAGCATTGAAAAGATTTTATTTATTTAAAACCCTTCCTGTTTTTAACAATATAATTAGACTTTACAGATTTAAAATTGATTTTTTAAATTTAATTTTTGAAAAACTATCAAGAAAAAATTACTTTTTATTTAAATTATGTTCGAGAATTTTTTAATATTCTCGTAAACATTTCAATTGTTTTCAAAAATTTTTCTTACTTTCATATTAAATTTATATTATCTAGAAAATTTTTATATATTTCTTCGCAATAATTTCATTATTTGCAGAAATAATGAAATTCGTTTTAGGAATTCAATTATTTTCATGAATAAAACTGATCCTAGAGTTTTAGATATTTTGAATACAATTTTAATCAAATTCATCCAAAAATATAATTATTATTCTTAAAAATTTTATGAAAAATCGTTAAAAGAAATTAATTATTTAAAAATGGTTAATGATAAAATTCTTTACGAAAATTAAATTTTAAGAAATTTTAATTATTCAATAAATTTTTTATTTTTGCATTAAAATTATTGAATTCTCAAATAAAAATTTATTTATAAATGAATTTCAGTTAAACTTTTAGATAATAATGAATATTAAAAATAGTAGCTTAAGAAATAATGACAATTTAAAAAGGGTCCAACATGAAATTCTTGGAAAATTTGTATTTTTCATACTTTAACTAACAATTTCGTAGAATTATTTATTTTAAAAAAGTTTAATTGGTTTTTTAAAAAAAGTTATTTGAAGTGTTTATTTTTTAATATATGTATTCAATTGAAGAATTTCTGAATAATCTAAATTTCCTAAAATTGACATCATTTTGGAAAATTTATTTTTAGACAAAATTTGTTATTGCTTAAAATTTAATTATGTTTATAAAAAACCGTCATTTCTTGTTTCAATGCAAATTTAGTCATTTTTAAAAAGTTTATGTAATTTTAAATCTAAATTTACTGTCAAAATCACTTAATTAACAATTAAATAAAACAATTTTTTATTATTTTTCTTATTCAGCAATATTTGAAAAACCTGCATTTTTTCATAGTTATAAATAATTTTAAACAAAATATAGTTATTGCGTAATATAAACATTTTACATTATTAAAAAAGTATTTTTTTGTAACTATTCAAAATTTAAATGTTTTTTTCATTAATATTTTAATACTAATATTTATTTATTAATACATAGATATCTATACTTAGTGTAATTTATTAAAATTAATTTCTTTTTTTTATTTTTATAACTAATTTCAATTTCAAATCATTCAGAAAATTGATTTTTACGAAAGATTTTTAATACAGAAGAAAGAAAATTTTATTTAGATTAATTTTTGATTTTATTTTTAATATTGTTTGGCCTTTTGCAAATCTGACAACCCCGTGTTTTGAATTTCTATTCTTTCAAAAAGCAAAAAAAAATCAAATCAAATCCTAAAACGATAAATTTAATATTTGACACAATAACTTAAGACATTGAATAATCCATTACAATTGTTTCTTGAAATTTATAATTCAATCAACGTTAGCGATTTTGTAATAAAATGCATAATATATAAAAAAAATTAAATATGTATGACTTACATTCACATATGAATCAATGTACAAATAAGGAAGTTCGAATAGAAATTCAAAGTATTATTCCCCTATTAATAGACTGAAATTTACATAAAATTTTACCTGATTTTGTGAAAAAAAGAAAAAGGAACCTTTTTAAATTGGGAAACAGTAAAAATTGAAGGCTCTCGCGCTTCTAATTAATCTTGCGTCTTCTTATTGTATATTCATTAAAAATAAACTTATCATATATATTTATATAAAAAGATCATTTTTTATTTTGAAACTAAATTATCTTCTCAATATGTAAATAAATGAATCTTTCCATTTCACTGACTAGTATATATAGTCTTGATTTTCAAGAAGTCAGCATCAGTTTTTGGTCGATTCCTCTTCCATTCAGAACTTTTCTTTGAATTGTGAAAAATTTTTTAATCATGAAATTCGTAAGTATAATTTTTGTTTACACTATTTTTAAAAACACGTCTTGTAAAAATTGAACCTGTGCTGCAGCTTCACTCTTTGATGCGGCATAAAGAATTTTTATTTTCTTTTTCAGGGTTGCCACAAATATTTAATTTTATTTTTCCCTGATTTCCAGAAAAAATTCTCACTTTTTCCCTGACTATAAAAAATATTTTGATTAGATACTCAAAGAAATGTTCTATTAAATTTATTTACAAATTTCAATTGTAAAATTATTCAAAAACATCAATAACTAAATTTTTAAATAAGTAATTATTACTTTTCCACAGGAATTAAAATTCTTCAGAACATTCAAATTCAAACCTTTTTTAAACTTAACAATTTGTAAAAATATTGTTATAAAACATAAAGAATTCTTAATGTTTTCTTATAATTTAAATAACCATAAAATTTTTCAACAAAAATTTAATTATTTACAAAAATTCTAATAAAATCCTTCGCAAGAATTCAATTATTTTTAAAAGTAGTAAATTTTCTGGAAAAAATTCAATTATTTGAAAAAATTGTAATAAAATTCGTTGCAATAATTCTTCAATTATTTTCATAAACAATAAATCGATTATTCGGTAATTTCATTTTTAATCAATTTTTATTAGAAAATTCTAGAAAAATTCAATTATTTAAATTGAAAAATAAATAATTTATTGAATAATTGAATGTTTGTTAAAATTGAATTCTCATAAAGAATTTTATCAAGAAATTTTTAAATAATTGAATTCTTTTGACAAATTTTAATAAAATTTTTAAGAATAATTACATTTTACGAGGAATTTGATTAAAATATTGTATCCAAAATTAATTAAAATCTTGCGATGAGTTTTATTATTCACGAAAATAATTTTAAAAAATTTCCAAAAATGTTATTAAAATTTTTCTAAAATAATTGAAATTCGTTGAAGAATTTTACTATTTCTAAAAATAATAATTGAATTCTTGAAAAGAACTTTGTTAAAATTTTTTCAGTAACTAAACTCTTGCGACGAATTTCATAAAATTCTTTTTAAAAATTCGATATTTTTCGAAAAATTATTTGAAATTTTTTATGTTAAATAATTAAATTCCCGTGAAATTTTTCCAAGAATTTTATTAAAGTTTTTAAAAATAATTAACTTTCGAAGAAGAATTGTTTTATTTATAACAGATAATTGAAATTTTGACGAGAATTTAAAAAAAATGCTGAACATAATAGAATTTTGGAGAAGAATTTTTTTATTTTTAAATGTATAATTGAAATTAGGACAAGAATTTTTTTAATTTTTGAATATAATTGAATTTCTGCGAAGAATTTTATTACTTTTGAAAGTAATTTAATTCTTCTAACGAATTTTATTCTAGTTTTTAAAAATAATTGAATTACGGTGAAGAATTTTACTATTTTTAAAAATAATTGAATTCTTGAAAAGAACTTTGTTAAAATTTTTTCAATAACTGAACTCTTGCGACGAATTTTATAAAATTCTTTTTAAATAACTGATAACTGTTCGAACTGTTCGAAAAATTTTATATAATTTTGGATAAAAATAATCAATTATTTTAAAAGAGGTTATTAAAAATTTCATAAATTATTGAATTTCTGTGAAATTTTAACAAGAATTTTATTCAAGTTTTTAAATATATCTTAATTTTGAAGAAGAATTCTATTATTTATAACAATAATTGAAATTTTCAAGAGAATTTAAAAATTTTTTTTAAATAATTGAATTTCTGTGATGAATTTTACTATTTCTAAAAATAATTGAATTTCCGTGAAGAATTTTACTATTTCTAAAAATAATTGAATTTCGGTGAAGAATTTTACTATTTCTAAAAATAATTGAATTCTTGAAAAGAACTTTCTTAAAATTTTTTCAGTAACTGAACTCTTGCGACGAATTTTATTAATTCTTTTTAAATAATTGATATTTTTCCAAAAGTTATTTGAAATCTTTTATATTAAATAATTGAATTCCTGTGGAATTTTTCCAAGAATTTTATTAAAGTTTTTAAAAATAATTGAATTTGGAAGAAGAATTGTATTATTTATAAAGATAATCGAAATTTTGACGAGAATTTTTAGAAAAATTTTGAACATAATAGAATTTTGGAGAAGAATTTTTGTATTTTTAAATATACAATTGAAGTGACCCGAATTTTTTTAATTTTTGAATATAATTGAATTTCTGCGCAAAATTGTATTACTTTTGAAAATAATTGAATTTCCTGTAATAATTTGTAACTTTTCCAAAATCAAATTTTTTATTAGTATTTTTAACTAAAATTTTTTTATGAATCTAGTTTTTATGAAAATTGTAAAAATTATTCATTTCATAATTTATTAGTCATAATTTTATGATAGTTCTTTAAAAATTAAGTTATTTAAAAAGAAATTATTGGCTGAAATAGAAAAAATTCGAGGTTTTTTATTATTAAAATTCGTGGTTATTTTTTATAGTTTACGAGGCAAATAAAAAAAAACATCAAAATTTAGAGTTTTTTCATGAATTTTCGAAAATCGATTTTTTCCAGTACTTTTACTAAAAATCTCTGACTTTTCCCTGACTTCCCTGACCAATTTCATTTTTCCCGACTTTTCCCTAAATTCCCTGACTTCCTTGACCTGTGGCAATAACCCTGTTTTTTTAAAAATTAATTTCTACTTTGACTTTAAATTTCTTATTCAAAATTTCCATCTTTACGGATATTTCAAAAATGCATTTGAATGTATTTGTGTATTTTTTCAAAAATTTTAGGAGCTAAAAACAAGTTTCCCTTGTATATTTTTTCAGTAAAAGTTTAAAAACTAAAAAAAACAAGTTTTCCTTGTATATTTTTCCAATAGAAGCTTAAGGCGAACTAAAAACAAGTTTTCCTTGTATATTTTTTCAATAAAAGCATAAGAACTAAAAACAAGTTTTCCTTGTATATTTTTTCAATAAAAGCCTAAGAACTAAAAACAAGTTTTTCTTGTTTATTTTTGCAAAACGTTTAAGAATTAAAAAAGCAAGTTTTCCACTTGCATGATTTTTCAAAAAGCTTAAGAACTAAAAATTTGTTACTAAGGGAAAAAATTAACGAGGGTTCAAATGTTTAAATTTTGAAGAACTTGTTTTTTATTTTAGTGATTTTTAAAGTTGTATGATTTTTATTTTTCATTTTCTTTTTTCAGATGGTGGTATTTGGTGCCATTTTGGCCGCGGCTGTTGCTGGTCGTCTTCCTGGACATCGTGACGCGGATCACTACAATTATCAGCAGCCAGCTGCTTCAGAGAATGTGGCATCTGCTGGTTATGATTATCCCAAGCCGCAAGCTCAGACGAGCCAACTTTACGCTGCACCTGCACCACAACAGACGAGACAAGTCAGCAACGCTTATCTTGCACCACAAGCTCGTCCACAACCACAAGAAACCAGACAAGTCAGCAATGCTTACCTTGCACCACAAATTCATCACCAACCACAGGAAACCAGACAAGTCAGCAATGCCTACCTTGCACCACAAGAAACCAGACAAGTAAGCAACGCTTACCTTGCACCACAAGAAACCAGACAAGTCAGCAATGCCTATCTTGCACCACAAGCCCACCACGAAACCCAAGAATCCAGACATATTGATAATACCTACCTTGCTCCCCAAGCTAGCCAACTTGACAACTCTTACATCCCACCAAACCATCACTTCTAATTTTTTTTTTGTTTTTTTTATTATAAAAAAAGAAAAGAAACTTTATTGTAACGCTCTCTATAATGTCAATGATCTGAAAGAAAATAAATAAATATAAATACCGGTAAACTGTGGATGTATGATTTTTACCCCCCAAAAACCAACAATAATATCTCGAATAGCTTATGAATCGAACATTCTATAATTTTAACTGCACTTCAATTTTAAACAAATAGTTCATTCAATATAAACATTTAGCTTCCTCAATATAATATAAACCAATTCGTTTCCATGACATTTTTAGGAAAATTTCACACTACAAACATTTATTGAAGTGTAACATTTAAATCTTTAAACAATTCTCACTAAACTTTGCAAGTAAATTCTTCGAAGTTTACAAGTATATGTGACGCGATCTGAAGAAAGGGACCTTAGAAGCAAAAAATTATAGGTTATATTTGCAATTTTTTAAATAAAAATACAAACAGAGAATCAACTGACAATATAAATCACTGATGTTTAGGTCTTTATTACAACTACAATATTAAATAAATACTGATTTTAATTTACAGTAATTGAAAATAAACTTTTAATTGATAAAAAAGTAACACTAACATAACCTTAAAGTGATTTGCTTCTAAGGTCCCTTTCTTCAGATCGCGTCACATATAGATCCACAGTGCAAAAAATATATAACCAGCAGTAACGCTGTATAATTAGCTTGAATCGAAATGCGTGAAATTACAACAAATTACTTAATTTTCACTTTTCTTTATTGAGTATATTTCACATAAAATACAAATAGAAATAATTTATAATATAGAACATTATTTAAAAATGATAATATTCTCTTCCGAAATTCGTTTATATTAGAAGTAGGTAGAAATTTCGATCCATGGAAGATATAAGTATAGACATAGTGGTTTCATGTCGTATTTTTTTTTACTGATGTCAATAATTAAAATAGGCGACGTTTCGATGAATTGGTTTGTCATCACCATCAGGCTAAACCAAAACACAGAGAAACGCGTTACATTGCTTTTGCACATGCTTTTTAGAACATTATTTATTCCAAAAATAATGTTGTCTATGATGATGCAGGAACTTATTGAAATTGTCAGCGTCAACGTATTTTACTTCACAATTACCATTACTGCAAATCTGAAAAATAAAATACATTTACCCTTTTACTTTGCTTTAAAAAACAATATTTTAAAGGAATATAAAAATACGTGTAATGTATCAAACAAGTAATTAACGATAATAACTATTTAAAGAGCAGGGTAAGAACAAATTTGAACCTGTAATTACATCTAAAGGTTTTAAGATAATATTTTTGTAACTTAAAGATAATATTTTTGTAACTTAAAGATAATATTTTTGTAAATTAAAGATAATATTTTTGTAAACTAAAGATTTACCCTTATTGTACGCTTTGATGTGAATCTTCCATTGGTAGGATGTTGTACAAAGACAGGAGTCACTGTGGTAGTTGGTACTCTTGAAATAATTGGATATTTTGGAGCCGCAGGCACTACAGGAGTGTTTGGCCTTTTTGTTACTGGTTGATCATTCTGTTTTCCTGAATAGCTTTTAAGAATATCTACACACTCTCCTGATAAGCAATACTAAAAAATAAATATGGAATTCAACCGTTAAAAAATTTTATATTTTTAAAAATAAAAATAAAGGTAGACAGATTTATCAATCATTGATAATAGATTACAAAAATAAATAATAATAATAATAATAAATAATAATAATAAATAATAATAATAAATAATAGATTTCAAAAGAATTAAGCTACCATAAATACAATTTTTTGTTACCTTTCCTTCACCACAGGAAGATCCTTCTGCTGGTGGATTTTCAAATGATGTGTAACTATATGATCTTCCAATTTCTGAACTGATACACCACAAATCTAAACATGTTGTTTTCTCCTATAAGGCAATGGAAATTGTAAAAATATTAAATTACATCAATATAATGTAAATATTACAAAAAAATATTAATATTAATATTATTACTTGTCAGTTTTGAAGAAACTTACATGGAAGCATCTTATGAAACCAAGATTTTTGCACTGTTGATCTAAAGACATTAACTGACCAGGCAATATTCTCGGTAGTGGTTTGTTGTTTTCATATTTTGCAGGATTATTTTGTACGCACCTTGCATAGTCTTGGCTGATGGAAAAAATAATTTATTGTTTTATGGATCTAATTAGCAGTGGCAAAAGTAATGCAGTGTTGCTTTAGAGGACAAATTCAAATATCGTTGCAATAGATTTTAATTAGTTTCTCTAAAAGTATAAATTATTTACAAAATTTTAATTCGACGTACCTTAAAATATCTCCAATAATATTTTTTGAACAAGGAGAGAACAAAATCTTGTTTTTGGTTTTACGATTATAACTCATAATATAACCCTGCTCTTGAGGACAACCCTTCGTATTATATCTACTACCACCGGACATTGATTCCGCTTCATCATGAGGTGCACCAAGGCTAAAAAAATTGTTTGCTTAAATTAATAACTTACTTTTTGTTATGACGGAAAATTTAATTGTCGATGTTTAACATTTGACTTAACAATTTCTGATTCTTACATATGACCTAATTCGTGAGCAACAGTATTTATTCCTCCATAACCATTTTCATCTTCAGCTATTCCGCAAGAAGCGTATTGATAGTCATTTTCCTTATTTTTACATACTCCACCAATATAGGCATAACCTTTAAATAACAATTAATACTTTGAGTATTTTAACTTTTGTATTCTATACTAATTAAAATATTTCTACTATTTTATTATCCTTTCAATATGAATAATTTTTAGGCGTACCAGATACTGAAGACACCCCAGTTCTATCATCCACCATATCTCTTCCAGTTATTAACATTGCGATATCATAATTCTTTCCTTGTTGAATTAATTTATCATTATGTAAAAACTTGCTAAATTCTTTTATTAACAAGTCCGTATATATCCGGTTACCTCCAAGATCATTAATTCCAATACTTATAAATGGCAATGGTTCCTTTACATGAATAAAAACGGTTTATTGTTAGCATTTTTTCAAAAAAAAAAATGTTTAACGTTGCAAAAAATGTAATTAAAAATCTTACAAACTTTAGAGTCTGATATAAGATATTTTCTTATCTATTTAAATTTTCGGTTATGGCAAAACTTATTGTTTTGATTTAAAACTAAAAAGCATACATACCTTAATTAATACTACTCCAGCAATATTAAGCCGAATTTTGGGTTTTTCAAATTCTCTAAATCTTAAATCAACCCCATTCCAAAAACTCAAGGTATATTCTACTGCACGTATCACATCATTGTCAAATTTCCTGCAACGTAAAGAAATCATACAATTCTGAATAAAATGAAATTAACTCATTAATGTCTAATTGCATTATTTCTTAAAAATCCTAAACTCTAGTGTTTGGCGATGTGTATAACAAATTAAAATGACTAGCAACCTAAAGTACTCACTTGAAAAGAACATCGTCGACAAAAACCAAAATTTCTGGATACACTATTTTGGGTACCTCTTCAGCTGATCTTCGACTTACGTTCTTAATGTTTGAAAATTCGTTATTGTAAATTTCAGGCGCAGACATTTCTGAAAAGAAATTATTTTGTCATTCCTCATATATTACAGAAAGAAACTGAAATGATTTTACTTTTTAGCTAATTATCGAAAATACTCACTGGATGCATTATTGAATGTTTGTTTATAAATTATATGTTCAGTAGTATCAATAAAACCATCGGCTACACTTTCAAATGATGAAGTATTTCTTCTCGAAATATCTCGACGTTGACGTAAATGCTCTGGTAGTGGACGTATTACCATGTTTTGATTAATAATTCCATTCTTAAAAGAGGAAATTTATTTTTTATTACGAAACATTGAAGATTAACAGAAAATGAAGCATTAAGTATGGTTTTTACTTAAGTATGGTAATTTACTTACAAATTCAGAATTGCCGTATTTATTCACACTGTGAGTAATAGATGAAGAACTTTCTGGGTCTTGATAAAAATTCAAAAAGAGTTTGTTCATGATCTGAAAGCATATTTTATTAAACATTTATACGAGTAAAACTTGAAGTATTTAGTGTTTTTAGTTGTAAATTTTTAAATTTTGGTAATTATACATACATTCGGTATTAGTTCAAAATCCACTTCCCTTTGATATCCTTTTGTAGCTGAGAAAATCTTCGTCCCTGTTCCTGCAAGTAAACCTTCTGTCGGTTGCAAATAAAGTTCACGCTCTACACCATTTATTTTGGTATGAAGTGTTAGTTCATTGATATTTCGTTTATGAAGCTTGTGACGAACAGGCACCACCTCATAATCCGTTACTAGAAAATTTATTAAATCAAATTTTAAAATATAAATTGAAATCTGACTTTAATTTCTGAAATAACTCAAAAAGTATATCAAAGGTAATCAAAAAGTATATCTATTCTAAAAAAATTATAAGTTTAAAATAATTACCATTGTCGATTGAAAAATCATCCTCGAAGTTATCAACTAGCGTAAAGGATTGCGTGAACGGCACCAAAAGAGTGCAAAATAACAACACGTAGTAAGTCATCTAAAATCGAACAATTTTTTTAATAAATGAAATATTTACTATTTTATATGTCATTTTATTTAGAGAAAAACCTTTATTATTTTTCTTACCTTTTCTTCAAAATAAGTACGTTGAGATCTACCATTAGCGAAGAACACAAAGTTTAATGGACTCTTAACAGAATTATTTGTATTTATACTCATAAAGATGTTTTTACAATTTTGTACTGATTCTTATCAGAGTACACGCGTAATTCAAAGTTTGTTACACCTTAATCAATATTATGTTGAATATTCAAATCTTAAAGAAATACAAATATAGCTCTATAGAGAATTGAATGCTTTTTGTAAAAAATATCTATTATATTGTAATAACAATATGGTAATAAATCAGTTTCACTGACGAGTGATGATGTAAAATTTCGTCATTTGTAAATTATGGGAATTAACTGTATTGAAATTACGAAATGAAAAATTTAACACGTAATAAATTACACGTTTAATACTATAATTTTTTTATGTACATAACTTTTCAAAGCATGAATGAAGGAAATAAAATTGTTATTCACTTTGAGTAAATACGTAGTATTTACTTACGTAAAGTTGTCATTGAAATAATTTTTTTTAATTACTTCCACGTGAACTCTAACATAAAGTTCAAAAACTATAAACATTTCATGAATCCAGATGTTTATATTGATAGAAAATTTTGCTTCCTTTATATGATCTGCAAAAAATTTCCTTCCTCCTAGAGGAAGCATGATCCAAAAGTATATTTAATTTTTAAGTAATTTTCTATTTTAACACTTCTAAAATCAGGTTCATTCGTCTGAATGGAAATAATAACATTTTATTATGCAGCAATATAATTCTAAATAAACAAACAATTTTAAAGTAAATTTTTAAATAATATTTTACAGCAACATAATTTTGAAGAGGGAAATGATTTTTAATATACACGTACGTTTTGACGTTTAATTATAATATTTGTTATGCGGAACAATATATTTAACGTATTAAAAATAAATTATCCTTAATTTTAATAAAAAGTTACAACTATTTTTAGGAAAGGCAGAGTAACTATTTTCTCCATCATAATAAGTATACAATATGTACCCTACCGAAAAATTATGCAAAAGAATCTACATGGGATTTTACAAAAGATTTCAAAAATATGTTTATGAAAATATACTATTTATTATATTATCTTATGTGTGTTAAAATATGTGTACAAAATACAATAGAACTTTATTTCTTCAAATGATATTATATTCTACATTAATTTTATGTATTCATAATAATATCCAGTCAACAAATATATAATAATTGAAATACATAAATTTTCGTCAAGGCCTAGGAAATAGAATTGTAGACACTAAAGTAAAATTTGAATATTAATATTAATTTAACAAATATTATTCATTTTTGCATATATTCTTATCAGTAATAACAAATCTAACCAAACCCATCGATGTGAATATATAAATACAGACGATATTTCACAGTTCATCTACTTTTTGAACTCTGCATTAATAGGAACTTCAACACTTCTTTTGAATAAGGGTAAGAATAAGATTTAATTAAACTTTAATTTTGAAACACTAAATATCATTGTAAGCTACCAAGTGAAAACTATTCTTTCCACTTTGCAACTAATTATAACAAAGTAAAATTTTAATTTCAACATAAAGTTGAACTAAAATTGCAAGTTACGTGTAAAACTGTATTAGAAATTTTCAATTCAATTTTTAAATTACTTTTTCAGATAAATAAAAATGTGTAATATACAAGTTCGTTTCTATTTCTACTAGTACTTTTCTAGACCTAAACATTTGGGTATTGAAAATAAATTACTGTAAAATAAAATTTGGTTCTAAATATTTAAAAATTAAACCTTTGCAGATGTATTACTTCGCTTTTCTATTTTGCACTTTTTTGGTGCCGTTGACACAATCATTCACTGTGGTTAACAAAGTCGAGGATGACTTCTCAATCGATGATGGTAATTATACATTAAATAAAAATTTTTTTTACATAGAAATTGCTTTCATTTAGCCAACAATTAAGTTATTTAAAAAACATAACAAAAATCGAATATCTAGGATATCTCAGACTCGTCCTGGGATAGAATTTAAGATCAAATTTGATTTTGTAGTAACGGATTACGAGGTGGTGCCTGTTCGTCACATGCTTCATAAACGAAATATCAATGAACTAACACTTCACACTAAAATAAATGGTGTAGAGCGTGAACTTTATTTGCAACCGACGGAAGGATTACTTGCAGGAACAGGGACGAAAGTTTTCATAGCCAAAAGAGGATACGAAAGAAATGTTGACTTTAAACCTATGCGAAATGTAAGCATATGATAAAATTCGGAAAAAAACATAACATAACATAATGTTATGTTATGTTATGTTGTTTTTTGTAATTTTACTTTCGTACCAAACTACCTTCATTATATCGTCTAAATTTCCTCTTTACGAAAAGCAAATTAATTTCCCTTTCCTAAATGTAACATAGAATCATTTCTTTCCCCATTAAAAAAACAGGATTTAAACACAATGCAATATTATTTTAGGCTATGGATAAGATCTTTTTAAATTTTTATCAAGATCCGAAAACTTCGGCATCCATTTCACACAGTATTAATGAAGACGGACAATCCGAGTTTGTAAGTAATTTCTTACTGCAGATAGTGTTTCATATTTTCCTGACTTTTACATATAAATAATTTTTTTTTTAGAATGGAATTATTAACGAAGACACGGTTATACGTCCAATGCCCAAACATTTACGTCAACGTCGAGATCTTTTGAAGAGCAATACTTCATCATTTGAAAGTGTTGCCCATGGTTTTATTGATACTACTGAACATATAATTTATAAACAAACATTCAACAATGCTTCCGGTAAGTATTTTCATTACAAGTAACTAACTAAAAAGTAAAAGCATTTAATATTTTTCTGTAATATACGAGGAATGACAAAATAATTTCTTTTTAGAAATATCAACTACGTCTAAAATTTACAATAACGAATTTTCAAACATTAAGAACGTATCTCGAAGATCAGCTGAAGAGGTACCAAAAATAGTGTATCCAGAAATTTTGGTTTTTGTCGACGATGTTCTTTTCAAGTAAGTTAAAATTGTTTTAAGTAATTTTAATTTATTTTCCATACAATAAAATTAAAGAATTCTTTTAGTACTGAAGTAATATTTTTTATTCAGTATTTTTCGAACCAGATTAACATCCCATTTCACACGGTTTTGTGCATTCTTTTATTATCTTAATGAAAATTAATTTGCATTTAATTAAATTAATATTATTAATTAATATTATTATACAATTTGTGTATTTTGCAGGAAATTCGAATACAACGTAAAAAGTGCAGTTGAATACACTTTAAGTTTTTGGAACGCTGTTGATTTAAGATATAGAGACTTTACTGAACCAAAGATTCGCCTTAATATTGCTGGAATTGTGTTTCTTGAGGTATGATACTTTGACATTCACAAATATTATTGAAAAAAATTTGTATAAGCAGTAAAAAGTCTTTTATAAAAATTGTAAGTATAATAAAAAAAAGAGAAAAGTATTCAGAGTCCGCAATAGAACTTTTGAAAAACCTATTAATACAATTTAGTGTTACGTCTAGATTAAAAATTCTCAATTGAATAAAAATACGGCTCTGGCGAATGCTTCTCTTTAATCGAGAATTTACATCTTTAAACGTATCATTTATACTTTATGTACATTATTACACTTACACCTTACTTTTTTAAATTATGTTTTAACTATAAAATAATAGCTTTAAAGTAAATTGAAAATTTTTAACAACTTAACAAAGATTTTTATTTCTTGAGAAAAGGAGCCATTGCCATTTGTGAATGATGCACTAATCGATACCAAAGGAGAAAAAATAAATGTGAAAATATTGATAGAGAAATTTAGCCAGTTTCTGTATAAAGAAAAAGTTATACAACAAGAGAAAAATTTTGATATTTCCATGCTTCTAACTGGAAGAAAAATGGTAGATGATTCCGGATCATCTAGTGTCGCTGGTAGGTTTAGAATTTAATCATATAATATTGATAGTAATTTTATATTCCACTTTAGTGTACAATACGAATGTTCAAATTATGTAAATAAAATTTTTCTTCCCAGGTTTGGCCTATGTCCAAGGAGTGTGTAAAAATAGTGAAAAATATCATCATTACGAATCTAATGGATTAGTTGAAGACAGTAATAGTTACAATGGAATATTGACTGCTGCTCACGAGTTAGGACATATGTAAGAAATACATAATTTTTCACTTAATGATGCAAATGTTTTACTAATAAGGCTTTTCTCATAGTACAAAATCTTCTAAACTGCACTTAAATTTCTAAAGCGTTATTAAATTGCATTTGTGTTCAAAAGTGTTTCTATGTTCATTTAGCGGAATGCCTCATGGTCTCAAAGAATAATTTAAACAAACTTAATTTATTAATTTGAAGTCGATGGCTAAGTTATACGAAAATTTCTTTCAGCCTTGGCGCACATCATGATGAGCCTGAAGCATCAGATAATACTAATGTGGCTAGAATTAAGGGTTGTACAAAAGCAGACGGTTACATGATGACTCATAATCAGCTAACGAAAAACAAAATTTTCTTTTCACCTTGTTCAAAATTGGCTATTAAAAATACTTTAAGGTGCGTTAAGGCAAAATTTGGCAAATACTTTAAAGGAATAGTTCCTTTTTGATTATACTACGACTGATATTCAAATTAACAGTATTTTATAATAATAAATTGTTTTCTCTTCAGCGAAACCTTTGCAAAGTGCGTTCAAAATAATCCAGCGGAATATGAAAATAACAATCCACTACCAAGAATATTACCTGGTCAATTAATGACTTTAGATCAACAATGCAAAAACATTGGCTACATAGAATGTCGGCGGGTAAGTTTCTCTAATACTACGAAAATAATTAAAAAAAGTTTTCAATAATTTGATTCTATTACTATTACAAGACTGATTGTACAGCTCTTTGATGAATCTCTGTGTAAATAATTTTCCTAATAACAACTATATTTTAGGAGAAAACAACATGTTTAGAACTATGGTGTGTCACTAAAAAAACTGGAAATAAAATTTCCTTTGTAACAGATTACTCTCCTCCTGCGGAAGGTTCTTTATGTGACGACGGAATGGTAAGAAATCATATGTGTCTTAATTTTAAAAATACTTTATTACTCGTAACTAAAGATTTATTACAGTATAATGCTTTTAAAATAATTTAGTAATATTTAACTATAATCTATATACAATTTTACCTAAAATTCTATTCTCTCATAACGGATGACTACAAATTTTATCTTTCAGTATTGTCTATCAGGAGAGTGTGTAAGTATGGTTAATAAAGGTTCAGAAAAGCAAAATCCTAATTCAATTCCAATGAAGCCAAGAAGTTCAATATTGTCCGTCTCTACGATAAAGCCGAACATTCAGAAGAAACCAGTCGAATCATCAAAGCTTTTTTCTGTGAGGAGATTCTTTAGGTGTATTTTCAAAAAATGTTAAACCAATGCATTGAAGAATTCTTGACAACATTTTATTTAGGTAACAGCAATATGCTTCTGTACAATCTACATCAGCAATAAGTTATGATTGTAAATAATTGTACCTTACTTTTAATATAGTTACTATTATGTCGTTTCCTGTAAGAAATATAGTATTTATTAGTATATATTATTTTTATATAAATTTTACAGAAATAAATTAAAAATTGTAATTAGTTTTGAATTTTATTTTCTCACCTATAATAGTAATAATTGTCGCCAGTGCCGGGATTTTTGTTTCCAGTTCAAAGAATAATATTTTAGAAATAAATGACGGTCAGAATTCGTGAAATTTTCACCGAAAACAAGTATTTTTTTTAAAATCAAAATAAGGCGAAAACATTTCTATTTGGTCTAAGGAATGTGTCCACCAAAGAACAGAAAAAAATATTATTTTTTATAAAAGTTATAGCAAAATTATTTTTTATGCAACTTCTTAAACAAAATGTTATTTCTCCTAAGTGAATAAACAGATTTAAGTGAGCCAAGCGGGAATATAAAGGGAATGAAAATCACTTTCGTTCAGAATTAGAGAATTTTTAAAAAGTCTATATTTTAATAATTATTTAATAAATTTTTAATAAACAATTAATTTCTTTTAATGTTTTGCGCCTTTCAAAGATTTAAAAAAAAATATCTACATACACTTAAAACTATTCGACTTATCTATATGGGCGAATTCCTTGCAAAATAACGAAAATTTTGAGTGGTTATACAACTTTTTTGGTCAAAAATTCGACGAGTTACAGAATTTCAAAGTTTATAGTGACAAATACATCATTTCGAGAAAAACGGAATTAAAGATTGTGATACCGATTAATTGTGATATTTCTGGTTCTTCTGGGAAGTTATTCAGATAATAATTGTTTTTAGTCCAGGGCACCTTAAAGATGAAAAACCAATAGGTCTTAAATTTTTAAAACCACCCCCCCCCCTTTTCTGTTTGAAAATACGAAAAAACGACAAAATTGGCCCTTTTCTAAAAAGGCGATTTTCTTATTAATAAACCATTTTTGTACAAGATTAATGATTGGGAACAATTTTATTGTGTCATTTGAAGGTAAAGAATAAAAATTAAACTTATTAAAAAATTTCTAACAGGTTTTATTATGAAATTTTGACGAAATATCGACATTTTTTACATCTACATTCTACGGCTACGTAATCAATGACTATCATTAATATCTCTAGTTCTTCTAGGAAGTTATTCAGATAATAATTGTTTTCAGTTCAGGATACTTTAAAGATGACAAATCAAGAGGCTTTAATTTTTTTGACCCACCAATTAAAAAATACGGAATATTTTTGAAAAGGACCGACAAAATAGGCCTTTTTCTTTTTCTAAAGAACCAATAATGTTAAACACTTAAATTAACGATAAATTAATAAAAACCTCATGATTTGACTTGTCAAAATATGTAGATTGATAATAAAAAATAAAAAAAAATTAAGGTTTTTCTCAAAAAAGTATTAAATTGCAAATAAATCGAAAACTAGAATCGACAAAATGGGCCCTTTTCGTGTGGACGTCCACATATAACAGAATAAAAATGTTAATTCGACAGTGTTTTCTTCATTTTGTTGTTAAAAATAATGTATTAATTCTGAAAATCATCATAATCGCATCTCCATTCGATATAATTTTTATTATAACTTTTAAAATAATGGTCGCTCTTAAATTTTCTCAACGGATTTTCATTTCTTATAGTTTTAAGTGTATGTAGATAGTTTTATAAAATCTTTAAAAGGCGCAAAACATTTAAAAAAAATTAATTGTTTATAAAAAATTTATTAAATAATTATTAAAATATAAACTTTTTAAAAAATTTCTAATTCAGAAAAAAAACTTTTTGTTTTCTGTGAAAATTTCACGAATTCTGAGCCATGTGTAGGATTTTCTTAGACAGCAACATAATTTTGTGAAAAGAACTCCTCTTTTCATAAAAATTCGAATTTTTCAGTTTTAATTGTAATTAACTCTATATAAATACTCATACAATTTATACTAGATCAATCGATTTGTCTTGATGCAAAGAATAAGATTTTAATATATATTAACTTCAATAACTAACTTAAAACAAAATTTTCTCAGGATTTTTCAATTTCGAGATATTTTTATGATAAATATACCTGGGAAAATTTGTTAAAAGGATTTTTTTTAAGTCTTGTAAATTAAACAGCTAATATATAAAAATCTTTCTCAAGTATAATGAAACATATTTTTATTTTTACAAAATTACATAAATATTGATTTAAATATTAATTCTAATATGTCGAATATTTTCCGCACAGTTTATCCGTATAAAATTGTATCACCTAATGTGGCCTTATGCTTATAATATAATAAGAGTATAAAATATAATATATAATACAATATATAATAAAAATTACATTTTCTATTCTCTGATTTCCAGACAGAATGATTGCCTTTTTCCTGGACTCTAAACGAATACTTGTTTTTCTTCACTCTAAAAAATTATTAGATACATAAAAATTTTTGCTAATGTATTTTTTGGGAATATCTTTAATTGTAAATGTATTAGAAACATAAATAGTTTTTTCGCTAAATATTTTATCACATATTTTGTTGTATCATATTTTTCAATGAAAATTTTCGTTTAAATTAGATAATTCATTTAATTAAAATATTTTTAAATTTCAAATTTTGAATTCTTCGGAACTATAAATAATTACAGTTAATTTGACAGTTCTTCTTGTTTTAAAGATCAACGTAGTACATTGTTTCTTCTTGAGCTAATTTTTTCAACTCCTTCATGATACTCTTTTCACGTTCCAAAATCGTCGCTTTATTTTCCAAAGACGAAAGAGTAACAATGATACATTTAATGTTATCCCCCAATTTGCTGACGCAATCCTTAGTATTCTCCACTACACTATCAATATGAAATTTAGTTCCAGGAAGTAAAATCGTTTCGTTTTCGTCTTTAATCAGCAAATGATTCGCTTTAGCTCTCACTATAGGTTCAGCAAAATTCAATTTATACAGAACTCTAGTTTGTCCAGTTCTCGTGTTCTGGGAATATTCAATAGCCTTATTCATGTCAGTGGACGTTGATGTAAATCTATTGAACTGGAATTCCTTATTCTTGTCAGCAAGTACTTGATTAATGTCCTCAGTGATTCTCGATTCACCTCTAAATAAATGTTGAGCGAATTGTTCGCCTGCAGTTTCGAATTGTCTGAGTGCCAATCTGTAAATGGCGTTTTTCATTCTTCTTTCCTGATCTGAGGGTTTGTTCATTTTCACAAATCCATCGTCGCCGTACCATCTGAGGGCATAATAGTCTTCGAATCGCATTTCTTTGAAAGCTTCCAGTCTCTTGAAGTCCTTTAGTACTTGTTCGACTGGTAGGATTTTCCTAATATCAGCATTCGTTTTGAGTGGATACAGAGTGTCGATTTTTTTTGTTGCTTGAATGGCGGTTAAATCCTTACTGTCCATCACTTCGGAATATTTTAACTTGTAAAAGTCATCAGCGAGATCGATTTTTAATTTATCGGCCCAGGTGGGAATTTTCTGGAACTTAGTCTTTGCCCAATCTTTGACGAAATTAAGTTCCGTTTCTTCAGGTTCTTGGAAGGCATACTTTGATAGTTCGTCTCTAATTGCCTTTTCTGACAGTTTATTGTTGCTTTCTTTCGCTAATTTTATTGCTGACTGCATACTATTTATTCTGGACATTAAATTGCGACTTAATGGTGATCGCTTTAGGCGTAATTTACTATTTTTTGGTTTTGATGATTTTGTGCTTCCAGGTAGTAGCGGTTGGATCAAGTCTTTAAATATTTGTTCCACTGCAACGTCATCAAGATATGATGTTTCGCCTTTTTCGTTTTGAAAACCAATTCTGCGTAATGTCTGCTTAAGTTGTTCTGGTAATTTAAGTGAATAGTCTGAAGAAGACATCGAACTGTATGCTATGAAACCTTCAATACTGCCATACTTGTCGAACACAGTAGACTCAATGACGTGATTCAGTCTTTTGCTGACAACATCCGGATCTGTAGCTCCATTTAGATTACAACTGTTTCCCACTCTTTTGGCCAGGTGCAGTTTCCGTTCGTTCAGATCCAAATCATTTTTGTCCAGAAGAAAGTGATTCAAGGCATTAATTGTTGAAATCGGTTCATGGATGTCAGATTCCTTGAGGAATTTATCCGCATAGAGAACATCACTCATTGATCTGATGCAACTTAATACAGAGACCATTTGAAGGGTCCCCAACGGGTTCACAAAGTTTCCCACCTCCATTTTTCTTTCTCGTACTGGTTCTTCTTTAGGGTTTACTAAAAATAAAAGAAGCATTCTTTGAAACTTCCAAAAGAATAAATTTTAAGAATTCTCGAATAACATATATGCTTTTCTTAAACGATTTGATTTTTGTTAACGAATATTAATGAATGGTAACTTTTAGACTGTATGGTTCTTTTGCGATAAATTGTAATGTAGTGTTAAGATATTGAAGTAAATTAATATTTTACAAACCTTATGCTCTGCCTTGTTGTACACCTTACTTTTAGTTGGAAATGGCTAGAAAAACTTTTTCAAATAATTTGTTGTACTTAAAAAATTCTACCTAATGAGTTTAGATACGTTTTGTTACTGATTATTCCCAGTGTTTCTAATGTTCCTTTTATATGAATTTTGTGTACGGTTTGATTAGAAATATTTTTCTGTCCAATATATTCATTGACTTATTAACAATTTTGACAAATTCAAAACAGACGTTTATTATTTGCACAAATGATCAGTACTCTTTTATTACAATAATAATGCGAAGTATAAATGTTAAAAATGTTTACCTAATTTACTTTCTTTTAATATTTTTATTCAAAATTCTTCTATGTATGAAAATATTTACTAAACGTGTAGTGGTTACGTGATTTATGGCATGAATGAAATAATAATTCTTGATACGCATATGTGAAATCTAATTGTAAATTAAGTAAATATTTTTGTCGTTATCGACAGAAGTTGTCTAGTCGAACTGCATTAATACACGTGTGTGAATAAATTTAATAAATTTCTCAAAATGATCTATTAAATGCTACATGTTTTTAAGCTAACAAGTTATAGGACCAAATGAAATTCTTAGAAAGAATTCAATTATTAAAATCTGAGATTTTAACTGAAATCAATTTGTAAATCAATGTTTATGAGAAAATTCTACCAGAATCAATTATTTAAATACAAAAATAAATAACACAGGCAAACAAAAAAAAAGTTGTCTGTTCATTGAACCAGACATACATATCTTATAGTAATTTTGCCCGCTGAAAACGAATCTGAAGTCAGAATTGCTCCGTCACGCTAAGTTTTTTTTTAAATCGACAAAACTACCCTTAAATTCAAATTTTAAAGTAAAAAAAATTGAATAACAGATTTCTCTCTAAAACAAAACAATAAATTTATCTACTCTTGCTACAACAACTCAGAAACAATGTCAATATTGCTTAAACACCCTTTGTTTTTTATTAAATCGAAAAAACTACCCCTAAAATGTAAAAATTCAAAATTATAATATTAAAAGTAAAAACCCGCATTGGTTATCTAAACAACGAAATAAATTTATGTACTTCTCTTTCAAAATTTCAAAAGCAATATCAAAATTACTTTATCACCCCCTGTGTTTATAAATTGAAAAAGCCATCCCTAATATGTAAAAATTCAAAATGTATAATAAAAAAATTAAAAACCACATTGGTTTTCAAAGTAGAACAATAAATTTATGTTCATCTCTTTGAACAACTTAAAAGCAATGTCAAACTTACTCCATCCCTCTTTGTTTTTTTTATTTGAAAAATCTTCCGCTAAATTCACCAAATAAAACTTTAAAGTAAAAAAATTAAAAACCACATTGTTTTTCAAAATAGAACAATAAATTTATGTACTTCTCTTTCGACAACTCAAAAACAATGTCAAAATTGCTTCATCATCCTCTGTTTTTTTAAATTGAAAAACCAACCCTTAAATTTGCAAAATAAAAGTTAAAAGTAAAAAAATTAAAAACCACGTTGTTTTTCAAAATAGAACAATAAATTTATGTACTTCTTTTTTAACAACTCAAAAGCATTATCAAAATTGCTCCATCACCCTTTGTTTTTTCAAATTGAAATAACTACCCCTAATATATACACTGAAAGAAAATGTATATTAAATTTTGTAAAAGTATTTTACAATTTGGGGAAAAAGTGCAAAAAACCGAAATTTTGATATAAAAAATACTAAACTTTAAAAAAAATATATGTAGAATTTAGTAACGTTATATTAAAATATTTAAAATTGAATTTAAATTCTTCATATTTGATATAATTATACTAAATTCGATATAATCTTTTTTTAAGTTTAATATTTTTATATCAAAATTTCGGTTTGTTGCACTTTTTCCCCAAATTGTAAAATACTTTTAAAAAATTTAATACACATTTTCTTTTAGTGTACATATTAGGGGTAGTTACTTTAATTTGAAAAAACTGAGGGTGATAAAGCAATTTTGACATTGTTTTTGAGTTGTCGAAAGAGAAGTACATAAATTTATTGTTCTACTTTGAAAACCAATGTAGTTTTTAATTTTTTTATTATACATTTTGAATTTTTACATATTAGGGATGGTTTTTTCAATTTAAAAACACAGGGGGTGATAAAGTAATTTTGATATTGCTTTTGAAATTTTGAAAGAGAAGTACATAAATTTATTTCGTTGTTTTGATAACCAATGCGGGTTTTTACTTTTAATATTATAATTTTGAATTTTTACATTTTAGGGGTAGTTTTTTCGATTTAATAAAAAACAAAGGGTGTTTAAGCAATATTGACATTGTTTCTGAGTTGTTGTAGCAAGAGTAGATAAATTTATTGTTTTGTTTTAGAGAGAAATCTGTTATTCAATTTTTTTTACTTTAAAATTTGAATTTAAGGGTAGTTTTGTCGATTTAAAAAAAAACTTAGCGTGACGGAGCAATTCTGACTTCAGATTCGTTTTCAGCGGGCAAAATTACTATAAGATATGTATGTCTGGTTCAATGAACAGACAACTTTTTTTTTGTTTGCCTGTGTATTGTGTAATTTATTGAATAATTGAATGTTTTTTGGAATTCAATTCCTATTAAAAATTTTATCAATAAATTTTTATACAATTAAATTCTTTGGACTATTTTTAATTAAATTTTTAAGAATTTTTTTGAGCAATTAGATTAAAATTCTTTGAAAAATAATTGAATTCGTAAATTTTTTTTAAATTATCTTAAAAATAATTTACTTTCTACCAAAAAAAGTTTTGTAAATAATAATAATTATAAAATAAATTATTTAATTACGTTTCTTTTTTTAATTTAAATAATTGAATTCCAATATAGAATATTCTAATAAAAATTTTATTTTATTTCATAAAAATGAATTTCAGTTAAAATTTTAGATAATCATTGAATATTAAAAGCAATGTAGCGTGAATTTTAAAAAATAATTTAATTTTGTTATTAATTTTTTTGAAAACGTTTAATTGAGATTTTATTTAATACAATTTTCAGTTTCAATTTTCTACTATTTATTTAATAAAGGAATTTAACTAATAATTAAAAATTGTAAAGAAATGAATTTGACAATTGTCAAAGAACTTTTTTGAAAATTATTAAAAATAATCGATATAAAGAAGAATTTTAGATAAAAAATCTGAAAAATAATAATTGAATTATTGAATTGAATAAGTGAAGTAATCGATTTCTTCATGTTTTATAGTTATGAAAAATTGAATTTCTAGTTTTAAGTAAAATGTTTTCTTATATTTGATCCGGACAGATTTTATTTTTGTCATAGTTGGTCCGTAAATGGTCCGTAATTTTTAATTTTTGGTCAGTAAAGTCCGTATTTTTAAATGTTTTCACTGCTTCGAACTCTGATAAAGTTTACAATTGCGATAGCGTTGTTAAGGAAAGATTAAAAAAAATTAATAGAATCGCGTTTCTTTCCCTAATTTCTATATTGTTTTACCTAATGAGCTAAAAATTGGCACACTATTGTATTTTTACAGAATGATCACAGAAAACGTATTTAAGAACACTTTCCTATTACAATTGGTTTAATAATATTGCATTCCTCCACACCAATTTCTGCAAAAAGAAAAATTTGCATAAAACCATTTTCTTTGGTTCTATAACTTGTTAGCTTTACATCATAAGCATTTAATAGAGCATTTTAAGAAATTTATTAAATTTATTCAAACACGTGTATTAATGTAGTTCAACTAGACGACTTCTGTCGATAACGACAAAAATATTTACTCAATTTACAATTAGATTTCACATATGCGTATCAAGAATTATCATTTCATTCATGCCATAAATCACGTAACCACTACACGTTTAGTAAATAATTTCATACATAGAAGAATTTTGAATAAAAATATTAAAAGAAAGTAAATTAGGTAAACATTTTGAACATTTATACTTCGCATTATTATTGTAATAAAAGAGTATTGAGCATTTGTGTAAATAAGAAACGTCTGTTTTGAATTTGTCAAAATTGTTAATAAGTCAATGAATATATTGGACAGAAAAATATTTCTAATCAAACCGTACACAAAATTCATATAAAAGGAACATTAGAAACACTGGAAATAATCAGTAACAAAACGTATCTAAACTCATTAGGTAGAATTTTTTAAGTACCACAAATTATTTGAAAAAGTTTTTCTAGCCATTTCCAACTAAACGTAAGGTGTACAACAAGGAAGAGCATAAGGTTTGTAAAATATTAATTTACTTTAATATCTTAACACTACATTACAATTTATCGCAAAAGAACCATACAGTCTAAAAGTTACCATTCATTAATATTCGTAAACAAAAATCAAATCGTTTAAGAAAAGCATATATGTTATTCGAGAATTCTTAAAATTTATTCTTTTGGAAGTTTCAAAGAATGCTTCTTTTATTTTTAGTAAACCCTAAAGAAGAACCAGTACGAGAAAGAAAAATGGAGGTGGGAAACTTTGTGAACCCGTTGGGGACCCTTCAAATGGTCTCTGTATTAAGTTGCATCAGATCAATGAGTGATGTTCTCTATGCGGATAAATTCCTCAAGGAATCTGACATCCATGAACCGATTTCAACAATTAATGCCTTGTATCACTTTCTTCTGGACAAAAATGATTTGGATCTGAACGAACGGAAACTGCATCTAGCCAAAAAGGTGGGCAACAGTTGTAATCTAAATGGAGCTACAGATCCGGATGTTGTCAGCAAAAGACTGAATCACGTCATTGAGTCTACTGTGTTCGACAAGTATGGCAGTATTGAAGGTTTCATAGCATACAGTTCGATGTCTTCTTCAGACTATTTACTTAAATTACCAGAACAACTTAAGCAGACATTACGTAAAATTGGTTTTCAAAACGAAAAAGGCGAAACATCGTACCTTGATGCCCTTGCAGTGGAACAAATATTTAAAGACTTGATCCAACCACTACTACCTGAAAACAGAAAATCATCAAAACCAAAAAATAGTAAATTACGCCCAAAGCGATCACCATTAAGTCGCAATTTAATGTCCAGAATAAATAGTATGCAGTCAGCAATAAAATTAGCGAAAGAAAGCAACAATAAACTATCAGAAAAGGCAATTAGAGACGAACTATCAAAATATGCCTTCCAAGAACCCAAACAAACGGAACTTATGTTTGTAAAAGACTGGGCGAACACTAAGTTCCAGAAGACTCCCGAGTGGGCCGAGAAGTTAAAAGTAGATTATCCTGACGTCTTCCAAAAATTGAAATATTCCGACGCGATCGGAAGTAAAGATTTAACACCCGCTGATGCAGTGAAGAAAATCGACACTCTGTATCCACTCAAAACGAATGCTGATATTAGGAAAATTCTACCAGTCGAACAAGTACTAAAGGACTTCAAGAGACTCAATGCCTTCAAAGAAATGCGATTCGAAGACTATTATGCCCTCAGATGGTACGGCGACGATGGATTTGTGAAAATGAACAAACCCTCAGATCAGGAAAAAAGAATGAAAAACGCCATTTACAGATTGGCACTCAGACAATTCGAAACTGCAGGCGAACAATTCGCTCAACATTTATTCAGAGGTGAATCGAGAATCACTGAGGACATTAATCAAGTACTTGCTGACAAGAATAAGGAATTTCAGTTCAATAGATTTACATCAACGTCCACTGACATGAATAAGGCTATTGAATATTCCCAGAACACGAGAACTGGACAAACTAGAGTTCTGTATAAATTGAATTTTGCTGAACCTATAGTGAGAGCTAAAGCTAATCATTTGCTGATTAAAGACGAAAACGAAACGATTTTACTTCCTGGAACTAAATTTCACATTGATAGTGTAGTGGAGAATACTAAGGATTGCGTCAGCAAATTGGGGGATAACATTAAATGTATCATTGTTACTCTTTCGTCTTTGGAAAATAAAGCGACGATTTTGGAACGTGAAAAGAGTATCATGATGGAGTTGAAAAAATTAGCTCAAGAAGAAACAATGTACTACGTTGATCTTTAAAACAAGAAGAACTGTCAAATTAACTGTAATTATCCATAGTTCCGAAGGATTCAAAATTTGAAATTTAAAAAAATTTTAATGAAGTGAATTATGTAAATTAAATGAAAATTTTTATTGAAAAATATGATACAACAAAATATGTGATAAAATATTTAGCGAAAAAACTATTTATGTTTCTAATACATTTACAATTAAAGATATTCCTAAAAAATACATTAGCAAAAATTTTTATGTATCTAATAATTTTTTAGAGTGAAGAAAAACAAGTATTCGTTTAGAGGCCAGGAAAATGGCAATCATTCTGTCTGGAAATCAGAGAAAAGAAAATGTACTTTTTATTATATATTGTATTATATATTATATTTTATACTCTTATTATATTATAAGCATAAGGCCACATTAGGTGATAGAATTTTATACGGATAAACTGTGCGGAAAATATTCGACACATTAGAATTAATATTTAAATCAATATTTATGTAATTTTGTAAAAATAAAAATATGTTTCATTATACTTGAGAAAGATTTTTATATATTAGCTGTTTAATTTACAAGACTTAAAAAAATTCTTTTAACAAATTTTCCCAGGTATATTTATCATAAAAACATCTCGAAATTGATTGATGGACTTTGAACAATTAAAATCCGTTGAGAAAATTTATGAGTGACCATTATTTTAAAAGTTATAATGGAAATTATATCGAACGGAGATGCGATTATGATGATTTTCAGAATAAATACATTATTTTTAACAACAAAATGAAGAAAACACTGTCGAATTAACATTTTTATTCTGTTATATGTGGACGTCCACATGAAAAGGGCCCATTTTGTCGGTTCTAGTTTTCGAGTTATTTGCAATTTAATACTTTTTTGAGAAAAAACTTAATTTTTTTTTGTAAGATAATGAAAAAGGCCTATTTTCATTATCTTACAAATGAATATTTAATACGGTCAAACAAACAAAAATTACTATTAATTTTTTTTTATTTTTTATTATCAATCTACATGTTTTGACAAGTCAAATCATGACGTTTTTATTAATTTATCGTTAATTTAAGTGTTTAACATTATTGGTTCTTTAGAAAAAGAAAAGGGCCCATTTTGTCGGTCCTTTCCAAAAATATTCCGTATTTTTGAAATGGAGGGTCAAAAAAATTAAAACCTCTTGATTTGTCATCTTTAAAGTACCCTGAACTCAAAACAATTATTATCTGAATAACTTCCTAGAAGAACCAGAGATATTAATCGTAGTCATTGATTACGTAGCCGTAGAATGTAGATGTAAAAAATGTCGATATTTCGTCAAAATTTCATAATAAAACCTGTTAAAAATTTTTTAATAAGTTTAATTTTTATTCTTTACCTTCAAATGACACAATAAAATTGTTCCCAACCATTAATCTTGTACAAAAATGGTTTATTAATAAGAAAATTTCCTTTTTAGAAAAGGGCCTATTTTGTCGGTTTTTCGTATTTTCAAACAGAAAGGGGGGGGGGTGGTTTTAAAAATTTAAGACCTATTGGTTTTTCATCTTTAAGGTGCCCTGGACTGAAAACAATTACTATCTGAATAACTTCCCAGAAGAACCAGAAATATCACAATTAATCGGTATCACAATCTTTAATTCCGTTTTTCTCGAAAGGATGTATTTGTCACTATAAACTTTGAAATTCTGTAACTCATCGATTTTTTGACCAAAAAAGTTGTATAACCACTCAAAATTTTTGTTATTTTGCAAGGAATTTGCTCATATAGATAAGTCGAATAGTTTTAAGTGTATGTAAATATTTTTTTAAAATCTTTGAAAGGCGCAAAACATTAAAAAAATTAATTGTTTATAATAAATTTAATAAATAATTATTAAAATATAGACTTTTTGAAAATTCTCTAATTCTGAACGAAAGTGATTTGCATTCCCTTTTTATTCCGGTTTGGTCATTCATTTCTTAAATCGGTTCATTCATCTAGGAGAAATAACATTTTGTTTAAAAAGTTGCAAAAAAATTAATTATCTAATAACTTTTATAAAAAATAATATTTGATTCTGTTCTTTGGTGGACACATTCCTAAGGCCAAATAGAAATGTTTTTGCATTATTTTGATTTAAAAAAAATACTTTTTGTTTCCGGTGAAAATTTTACGAATTCTGACCCTCATTTATTTCTAAAATATTATTCTTTGAACTGGAAACAAAAATCCCGGCACTGGCGACAATTATTACTATTATAGGTGAGAAAATAAAATTCAAAACTAATTACAATTTTTAATTTATTTCTGTAAAATTTATATAAAAATAATATATACTAATAAATACAATATTTCTTACAGGAAACGACATAATAGTAACTATATTAAAATGAAGGTATAATTATTATTTACAATTACAACGTATTGCTAATGTAGATTATACAGAAGCATATTACTGTTACCTAAATAAAATGTTGTCAAGAATTCTTCAATGCATTGGTTTAACATTTTTTGAAAATACACTTAAAGAATCTCCTCACAGAAAAAAGCTTTGATGATTCGACTGGTTTCTTCTGAATGTTCGGCTTTATCGTAGAGACGGACAATATTGAACTTCTTGGCTTCATTGGAATTGAATTAGGATTTTGCTTTTCTGAACCTTTATTAACCATACTTACACACTCTCCTGATAGACAATACTGAAAGATAAAATTTGTAGTCATCCGTTATGAGAGAATAGAATTTTAGGTAAAATTGTATATAGATTGTAGTTAAATATTACTAAATTATTTTAAAAGCATTATACAGTAACAAATCTTTAGTTACAAGTAATAAAGTATTTTTAAAATTAAGACACATATGATTTCTTACCATTCCGTCGTCACATAAAGAACCTTCCGCAGGAGGAAAGTAATTTGTTACAGAGGAAATTTTACTTCCAGTTTTTTTAGTTACACACCATAGTTCTAAACATGTTGTTTTCTCCTAAAATATAGTTGTTATTAGGAAAATTATTTACACAGAGATTCATCAAAGAGCTGTACAATCAGTCTTGTAATAGTAATAGAATCAAAATATTGAAAACTTTCTTGAATTATTTTCGTAGTATTAGAGAAACTTACCCGCCGACATTCTATGTAGCCAATGTTTTTGCATTGTTGATCTAAAGTCATTAATTGACCAGGTAATATTCTTGGAAGTGGATTGTTATTTTCATAGTCCGCTGGATTATTTTGAACGCACTTTGCAAAGGTTTCGCTGAAGAGAAAACAATTTATTATTATAAAATACTGTTAATTTAATATCAGTCGTAGTATAATCATAAAGGAACTATTCCTTTAAAGTATTTGCCAAATTTTGCTTTAACGCACCTTAAAGTATTTTTAATAGCCAATTTTGAACAAGGTGAAAAGAAAATTTTGTTTTTCGTTAGCTGATTATGAGTCATCATGTAACCGTCTGCTTTTGTACAACCCTTAATTCTAGCCGCATTAGTATTATCTGATGCTTCAGGCTCATCATGATGTGCGCCAAGGCTGAAAGAAATTTTCGTATAACTTAGCCATCGACTTTAAATTAATCAATTAAGTTTGTTTAAATTATTCTTTGAGACCATGAGGCATTCCGCTAAATGAACATAGAAACACTTTTGAACACAAATGCAATTTAATAACGCTTTAGAAATTTAAGTGCAGTTTAGAAGATTTTGTACTATGAGAAAAGCCTTATTAGTAAAACATTTGCATCATTAAGTGAAAAATTATGTATTTCTTACATATGTCCTAACTCGTGAGCAGCAGTCAATATTCCATTGTAACTATTACTGTCTTCAACTAATCCATTAGATTCGTAATGATGATATTTTTCACTATTTTTACACACTCCTTGGACATAGGCCAAACCTGGGAAGAAAAATTTTATTTACATAATTTGAACATTCGTATTGTACACTAAAGTGGAATATAAAATTACTATCAATATTATATGATTAAATTCTAAACCTACCAGCGACACTAGATGATCCGGAATCATCTACCATTTTTCTTCCAGTTAGAAGCATGGAAATATCAAAATTTTTCTCTTGTTGTATAACTTTTTCTTTATACAGAAACTGGCTAAATTTCTCTATCAATATTTTCACATTTATTTTTTCTCCTTTGGTATCGATTAGTGGTGCATAACGATGCGAGATTATTGTTATTCTCGTTCAATTGTCTTACAATTTACGATAATTTTTTTTAAGATATTCTCGTACAGTCTTTTGTTTTTTGTTTTACATTATCGTCTTTTAATTGCGATACATTTCTCGATACAGAAATGTCAATTAATGTCAAACGATAAAATGGAAAATGGTAACGGGCAATCTTCACAAATGCAGGAAATTATTTGTAAGCCGAAAAGAAGAAATCATAATGGGAGAGATTTGAACGAATCATTTACATTTTTTCTCGATGATCAGAAAATTAAATGGGGTAAATGCAAAATTTGTCTTGCTCAAAATCCGGAAAATGTACGAATGATAAAAATGACGGGAAACAATACAACCGGATTAAAAAAGCACCTTGAAAAAATCCATCCTAAGGAATTTAAAGAAACTTATCCGTGTGATAATACGCAGGTTAATTTAGCATATATGATTTTTAGATTTTTATGTAATTTATAATTAATTTTTGTCTAAACGAAATTTCATTTTACACATAAAACCATTTGTGACAAATATAACTACAATTTTTTTACATAAATAATCATTTAATTTTTAATTTTAATTTGATTTATTATAATGTAAAATTAAATTCTGATAATAATTAATTTGATTTAATTTTTTATTTGAATTTTTTTATTGCTCAGAACAAACGCTTTTATTTGTAATAAATGTATTTTAAAATTAGGCAATGAAAATCAAAAATTACTTTTACAATTTTATTAGTAACTATAAAGTAAAGAATTTATTAAAGAAGGTGCAACATATTTCGTGCAAATAATTAAGTTTTAAAAATAAAGAATTCATATTAAAATAATACAAATTTAAAAAACATTTTTCACAAAAAATTGTGTTATATGAACACAAAATATTTTTATTACATTTTATACTGATAAAATATTTTGTTGAAGTATAAGAATTAATATTTAAGGGTTACTTCTCATGTGGAAGTTTTCCGGAAAAAATTCGGAAACGACTTCCGGAAAATGTCCGAAGTGTTTTCTGGATATCTTTCGAAAACCTTTCTTCATAATGGGATCGATTTACTTTTGTAGTTTCTTTTCTCACGTTTACAGGCATTTAATCAAGGGATATTTGAGAATCAAATAGTAGATTGGGTGGCGATGAAATATCTGCCCTTTAATTTTTTCGACGATTCAAGTACTCAAAATTTATTCAAGTATTTAAATCCTCTGGCTGTGGTACCACTACGAAATAAGTTGACATCAATGGTCCTGAATCGCTATTTGCAAATGAAAAATGTTGTAATGAATATTTTACAAGAGAATGATTCCAAAATATCATTTGCAACGGATGGGTGGTTTTCGATTTCTCAGCGAGGATATACGGGAATAACTGCTCATTACATTGACAATGATTGGGAATTACAGACTCTAGTAATTGATTTCGCTCCTACCCATGGTCAGCATGCTGGTAAAGATATAGCCAAAGTCTTTTTTGATACGGTCAACAATTTTAAAATTGCAGAAAAAGTTCTAGGAATGACAGTAGACAATGCTTCCGTAAATTTAAGATTTATGATCGACTTGTCATATTTAATGAGTTTTGATCATGTTAATCAACACTTTCGTTGCTACTGTCACATTTTGAACATTGCAGTACAGACAATGTTAAAAGAATTAAGTTTAGATCACATTTGCGATGAAGAAAATGAAGGAGAATATAATGATGATGATGATGATCAGAATGATTCAGATGACATTGAAGTACAAGAAAATTCTGATGAAATTTCAGACGAAGACGAAAACTTTTCCATCCAGTCACCATTAGCTAAATTGAGAAAGCTTTTTAAGCTCTTGAAAAAATCTGAGCAGTGGACAAATAAATTGCAGAGCTGCTGCAATATTTGTGACATCAAAATGCTATCCCCAAAGATCGATGTTTCTACTCGGTGGAACTCAACGTGTGATATGATTAATTTAGGCCTCCAAATGCAAAACGCAATAGATTTGTTATGCAAAAATAACAAATTTCTAAACAAATTAATCATTTCAAATTGCGAGTGGATTCTTTTACGAGAAATTTTTTCTCATTTACGTCATTTCAAAACGTTATCAAATGCGTTTTGTGGGGATAAATATCCTACTCTAAATTTAGTTATTGTGGGTTTTAACATGATTTTAGATAAAATTGAAAAATCGATCGAGTCATTGATGAACCAAAGGAGAAACCAAGTTGAAGATAAAATTCTGCGAGCTTTGCAAGCTGGATTGGCAAAAATGGATAAACATTATTCGCGAAGCAATTGGGTCTACTGCGCCGTCCTTTTTTTAGATCCTCGATTTAAATTGGAAACATTCGATATGACTGACTGCGGTCGCGCGATGAAACAATCGTCTTTAAAAACTTTCAAGACTATCTTTAAATCGCAGTACTACAAACAACCCAATCAAAAGGTACATGCTAAATTTATTAATAAAATAGTGCGGATTAAAAATGCATTAAATTTTTTTATTCAATAAATAACTTATTTAGGTCTTAAAAAATTACAGCAGCGAATCCTTATAAGATTATATTTGAAAAGATTATTTAAAAATAATTAATTAAAAATTAACATTAATTCTATTTAAGAAAATTATATCAATTTATGTTTTATTTTTTATAAAATATATATTTTCTCTCATAAATGTGAAAATTTAATTTTGGAGCCGTTACTGATAAATTATGCAGGGTGTCTACTAACTGGGAAATAACCAGGAATTAATTTGACCAGAAAAACCGTTAATAATCCAGGAATATTATGCCAAACCAGGAATTTTTTCACCGAATTAAAAATTGTTTTATTATTTGAATTTTCTTTATTTTTATTTTAATTTTATAATAAAAAATCAGTCACAGATTCAAATATGTAAATAAATTTTTAAAAAATTATCGAATTAATAGAAATTTTGTGGAATTTAACAAAAAATAATTCAATTTGTTAAAAACTTTTTAACAAATCAAATTTTTTAAGTATTTTAATTTAATAATTGATAAATAATTTAATTTTATGAAGAGTCACTTTTTAATGTATTTATGTTTTTTAGTGTGAAAATTTATAATTAAAATTTTTATTAGTTAATTGAAAAAAAGATATATATTGAACACTTTTAAAAAGAAATTATTTTTTCGCTAAATTTTTTTGAAAATTCTGAAAAAAGTTTTTTGAAAATTTTTTATTTTATTGTTGAAGACACTTAAATTTTTATAAACAAATAATTGGAAATTTTTGAAACATATAAAATTTTTTTTCTATTATATTAAAAATAATTAAATTCTTTTGAAGAATTTTACATAAATTTTTCAAAAATAATCAAGGGAAATTAGTCACCGTAATTATTTTCATAAATAGTACAATTCTTTGCAGAATTTCAATTATTTTTAATTCAATATTAATCGAACTCATCGAAAAATGTAATAATTTTTTTAAATTTTATTAAAATTCGTCGAAAGAAATTTAATTATTTTTATATACTGTAAAAAATTCTTCTCAAGAATTCAATTATTTCCATAAATAGCAAAATTCTTCAGATTTACTAAATTCTATTGAATATTATTTTTTAAAAACATTCTTTACAAGAATTCAATTAGTTTCATGAATTTCCATAAAATTCTTCGCAGAAATTCAATTATGTTTAATTTTTTTTTAAATTCTCCTCAAGATTTTAATTATCTTTATAAATAATTAAATGGTTTTCCACAATTAAATTTTTTTCCAAAATTTTAACAAAATTCTACTTAAACATTTAATAATTTTCATAAATAATAATTAGATTCGAAATCAAATAAATTTAAATTTGACGAGAAAAAAAGTCTGGAAAAAATCGAGAATTTTTTTAAACGAAAATAGTAGACACCTGGAATTAAAAATAATAAATAAATAAATAAAAAAAATAAAATAAATAAAGCAATTATAATAATAAATAATAAAAATATAAATAAATTATGAAATATATAGGAACTTGAAATTGTTGAAAATTCTACTGAAGATTTGCCACGTGATGCTGGTCAAGATGAAGATCTCGATTTGTTTTCTCTCTACAAAGATGATGCTGGTACAACAAGTTTCAACTCCAATACCACCACCAATCAAAACACTAATTGGGATTATGAAATTAACTCGTATGTGAATGAAGAAAGAGCTGGAAAATCAGTAAATATTTTACAATGGTGGAAGGAACACGCAAAAGAATGTCCAAATCTATCTCGAATGGCTCGAGACTACTTAGCAATTCCTGCATCATCTGTTTCTGTTGAACGCTTATTCTCAAGAAGTTCATTGGTTATTAGGAAACATAGAAACAAGCTAAATAATGAGTCAATACGTTCTTTGATGGCTCTTAATTCATGGGTTTCTTGCTCTTTGACACCTAAGATTCAGTCTTCAATGTAAAATTTTCAATTCCCTTGGTTTAATTTATAATTCATATTTCAATTAAGATTAATTGAATAATTTAAGTTAAACACTTTCTACACATTTCACTTAGTATAAAATGTACGCACTGCATTATTTCAATTTATTATATAAATCTATAAAACATTGTATTTCATTTATTTGAAAACTTTAAAATAAAGTTGAATTGAATTGTTTGTATTAAATTTTTATCAGGTTAATAAATCTTTAAAACTTTGATAGGTTATTTTATAGAAATATAAATATAAATCATATGTACAATAATATTTACTTTACAAACATTAATTTTATATTTATAATTTTTAAATATTTATTTCATAATAAAAATGTCCTACAAAATCAAAGAAAAATGTCTTTTTGTACAAAAGTACTGTGATTAAAGGTAATTACGAAATTAAATTAATTATTAAACTAATAATTTTTTTATTATTATGTATTTTTCAATTTTACTAAGTTCAGTTTAACTTTCAAAGAAAAAGACTATAAAATCGATTGTATTTAAAAAATACTGTTATAGTACCTAAATGAAATATATAAAAAGATAATAACATTCTTTATAAATTATATTTGTTTTGTTTTTTTTTAAATTTTTATTATTCTCTTTATAATCTTGTTATAAAAAGTGTTTAAAATTTTCTATGTTCTTATAACCTGTGATTTATATAAATATTTAAAAAATGAAAGTCTCGATCAAGCTCAAACAATACGATATTATCGCTTCAACGATATGAAGCTCAGCGATAATTTGGCATAACAAAAGCGAACTGCTGTCTCTTAGCATTAATTTTCTCGCGATTTTTATCGTTATGCATCACTAGTATCGATTAGTGCATCATTCACAAATGGCAATGGCTCCTTTTCTCAAGAAATAAAAATCTTTGTTAAGTTGTTAAAAATTTTCAATTTACTTTAAAGCTATTATTTTAAAGTTAAAACATAATTTAAAAAAGTAAGCTGTAAGTGTAATAATGTACATAAAGTATAAATTATACGTTTTAAGATGTAAATTCTCGATTAAAGAGAAGCATTCGCCAGAGCCGTATTTTTATTCAATTGAGAATTTTTAATCTAGACGTAACACTAAATTGTATTAATCGGTATTTTAAAAGTTCTACTGCGGACTCTGAATACTTTTCTCGTTTTTCTTCATTATACTTAGAATTTTTATAAAAGACTTTTTACTGCTTATACGAATTTTTCTTAATAATATTTATGAATGTCAAAGTATCATACCTCAAGAAACACAATTCCAGCAATATTAAGGCGAATCTTTGGTTCAGTAAAGTCTCTATATCTTAAATCAACAGCGTTCCAAAAACTTAAAGTGTATTCAACTGCACTTTTTACGTTGTATTCGAATTTTCTGCAAAATACACAAATTGTATAATAATATTAATTAATAATATTAATTTAATTAAATGCAAATTAATTTTCATTAAGATAATAAAAGAATGCACAAAACCGTGTGAAATGGGATGTTAATCTGGTTCAAAAAATAGTAAATAAAAAATATTACTTCAGTACTAAAGCAATTCTTTAATTTAATTGTATGGAAAATAAATTAAAATTACTTAAAACAATTTGAACTTACTTGAAAAGAACATCGTCGACAAAAACCAAAATTTCTGGATACACTATTTTTGGTACCTCTTCAGCTGATCTTCGAGATACGTTCTTAATGTTTGAAAATTCGTTATTGTAAATTTCAGGCGCAGACATTTCTAAAAAGAAATTATTTTGTCATTCCTCGTATATTACAGAAAGAAACTAAAATGCTTTTACTTTTTAGCTAATTATCTGTATCGAAAATACTCACTGGATGCATTATTGAATGTTTGTTTATAAATTATATGTTCAGTAGTATCAATAAAACCATGGGCTACACTTTCAAACGATGAAGTATTGCTGTTTAAAAGATCTCGACGTTGACGTAAATGTTTGGGCATTGGACGTATAACCGTGTCTTCGTTAATAATTCCATTCTAAAAAAACAACATTATTTATATGTAAAAGTCAGGACAATATGAAACTCTATATACAGTGAAAAATTACTTACAAATTCGGATTGTCCGTCTTCATTAATACTGTGTGAAATGGATGCCGAAGTTTTCGGATCTTGATAAAAATTTATAAAGATCTTATCCATAGCCTAAAATAATATTGCATTGTGTTTAAATTCTTTTTTTTAAATGGGGAAAGAAATGATTCTAAGTTACATTTAGGAAAGGGAAATTAATCTGCTTTTCGTAAAGAGGAAATTTAGACGATATAATGAAGGTAGTTTGGTACGAAAGGAATAGTTTATCAAATCCGAATTTTATCATATGCTTACATTTCGTATAGGTTTAAAGTCAACATTTCTTTCGTATCCTCTTTTGGCTATGAAAACTTTCGTCCCTGTTCCTGCAAGTAAACCTTCAGTTGGTTGCAAATAAAGTTCACGCTCTACACCATCTATTTTGGTATGAAGTGTTAGTTCATTGATAAACCGTTTATGGAGCATGTGACGAACAGGTACCACCTCGTAATCCGTTACTAGAAAATCAAATTTGATCTTAAATTCTATCCTAGGACGAGTCTGAGATATCGTAGATATTCGATTACTGTTATGTTTTATAATAACTTAATTGTTGGCTAAATGAAAGCAATTCCTATGTAAAAAAAATTTTTATTTAATGTATAATTACCATCATCGATTGAGAAATCATCCTCGAGTTTGTTAACCACAGTGAATGTTTGTGTCAACGGCACCAAAAAAGTGCAAAATAGAAAAGCGAAGTAATACATCTGCAAAGGTTTCATTTTGAAATATTTAGAACCAAATTTTATTTTACAGTAATTTATATTTATTACCCAAATGTTTAGGTCTAGAAAAGTACTAGTAGAATTAGAAACGAACTTGTATATTACTCATTTATATTTATCAGAAAAAGTAATTTAAAAATTGAATTGAAAATTTCTAATACAGTTTTACACATTACTTACAATTTTAGTTCAACTTTATGTTTAAAATAAAATTTTACTTTGTTATAATTAGTTGCAAAGTGGAAAGAATAGTTTTTCACTTGGTAGCTTACAATTATATTTAGTGTTTCAAAATTAAAGTATAATTAAATCTTATTCTTACCCTTATTCAAAAGAAGTGTTAAAGTTCCTATTAATGCAGAGTTCAAAAAGTAGATGAACTGTGAAATATCGTCTGTATTTATATATTCACATCGATGGGTTTGGTTAGATTTGTTATTACTGATAAGAATATATGCAAAAATGAATAATATTTGTTAAATTAATATTAATATTCAAATTTTACTTTAGTGTCTACAATTCTATTTTCTAGGCCTTGGCGAAAATTTATGTATTTCAATTAAAATATATTTGTTGACTGGATATTATTATGAATACATAAAATTAATGTAGAATATAATATCATTTGAAGAAATAAAGTTCTATTGTATTTTGTACACATATTTTGACACACATAAGATAATATAATAAATAGTATATTTTCATAAACATATCTTTGAAATCTTATGTAAAATCCCATGTAGATTCTTATGCAGAATTTTTCGGTAGGGTACATATTGTATACTTATTATGATGGAGAAAGTAGTTACTCTGTCTTTCCTATAAATAGTTGTAACTTTTTATTAAAATTAAGGATAATTTATTTAAAATACGTTAAATATATTGTTCCGTATAACAAACATTATAATTAAACGTCAAAACGTACGTGTATATTAAAAATCATTTCCCTCTTCAAAATTATGTTGCTGTAAAATATTATTTAAAAATTTACTTTTTACTAAATTTACTTTTTTATTAAAATTTTTTTTGTTTATTTAGAATTATATCACTGCATAATAAAATGTTATTATTTCCTTTCAGACGAATGAACCTGATTTTATAAGTGTTAAAATAGAAAATTACTTAAAAATTAAATATACTTTTGGATCATGCTTCCTCTAGGAGGAAGGAAATTTTTTGCAGATCATATAAAGGAAGCAAAATTTTCATAAACATCTGGATTCATGAAATGTTTATAGTTTTTGAACTTTATGTTAGAGTTCACGTGGAAGTAATTAAAAAAAATTATTTCAATGACAACTTTACGTAAGTAAATACTACGTATTTACTCAAAGTGAATAACAATTTTATTTCCTTCATTCATGCTTTCAAAAGTTATGTACATAAAAAAATTATAGTATTAAACGTGTAATTTATTACGTGTTAAATTTTTCATTTTGTAATTTCAATACAGTTAATTCCCATAATTTACAAATGACGAAATTTTACATCACCACTCGTCAGTGAAACTGATTTATTACCATATTGTTATTACAACATAATAGATATTTTTTTGCAAAAAGCATTCAATTCTCTATAGAGCTATATTTGTATTTTTTTATAATTTGAATATTCAACATAATATTGATTAAGGTGTAACAAACTTTGAATTAAGCGTGTACTCTGATAAGAATCAGCACAAAATTGTAAAAACATCTTTATGAGTATAAATACAAATAATTCTGTTAAGAGTCCATCAAACTTTGTATTCTTCGCTAATAGTAATTTTAAAAAAAATTTCCCAAATTCAATTATTTTTTAAATTTTAATGAAATTCTTCTAAAGAATTCAATTATTATAATCTGAGATTTTAACTAAAATCAATTTTTAAATCAATGTTTGTGAGAAAATTGTACCAGAATTAAATTATTTAAATACAAAAATAAATAATTTATTCAATAATTGAATGTTCCTTGGAATTCAATTCCTATTAAAAATTTAATCAGTAAATTTTTATACAATTAAATTCTTTGGACGATTTTTAATCAAATTTTTAAGAATTTTTTCGAAGAATTCGATTAAAATTCTATTAAAAATAATTGAATTCCTAAAAAAAATTTTATTATTTACGAAAATAATAATGTGCCGCGATCTGAAGAAAGGGACCTTAGAAGCAAAAAATTATAGGTTATGTTTGGAATTTTTTAAACGAAAATACAAAAAAATTATCAGCCGTTAATGTGAATCATTAATGTTTAACTTTTCATTATAACTGAAATATTTAATAAACATTGGTTTTAATTTACAAAAAGCAAAAAGAAATTTTTAATCAACAAAAAAGGAACACTAACATAACCTTAAAGTGATTTGCTTCTAAGGTCCCTTTTTCTGATCGTGTCATTGAATTCCGGTAAAATTTTATTAATTATGAAAATAGTTAAATGATTGCGATGAAATTTATAAAAAAAAATTTCTTATCAATGAAATTCTTATGAAATTTTTATTATTTTTTGAAAATAATTAAAAGTTTTTGTAGAATTTTATTAAATTTTTTTTTCAAATAATTACATTCTTTTGATAAATTTTATAAAAATAGTAGACATTGAACAATATTTAATTTTTGCGAAGAATATATTTTGAAAAAAAAGGAATATTTTTGAATATAATTCAAATTTTGCAATGGATTTTATTAAAATTTTTGAAAATAATTGAATTTTATTACTTTATAAAATAATTGAATTCGTGTGATAAATATTTGTTAATTATGAAAATAATTGAAATTTTTTCATGAATTTTAATAAAATTTTTGAAAATAAATTAATAATTGAATTTTGTTAAAAAATTTTGCTATTTATTTATTTATACAGATGATTGAAATGTTGACAATGTTTTTTAGTTTTTTTTTTTTTAAAATATAATAATTTCGGAGAAGAATTTTAATATTTCTAAAGATAATTAAAATTTTTTCAGGATTTACGGACCTACTTCGAGCCCTGACTTTATAGGTAAAAACTTTATCCTTGAGCATAAAAGGATAAAAAAATTTGTCAATATTAAAATGTTTATAAAATTTAGGTACTTTTGAATTTAAATTTAGTTTAAGTATTTAGGATTATTGAGCATAAAGGCAGCAGATTCTACTAAATGGGGGAACAATTTTGTATTTATAAACTTTTATTTATCAAAAATTGCCATCTCTGTAAGCACTGGCAAAGAAAAATTACAATTAGCTTCCAAAAAATATTGTATCGCAGCAAAATATTTTCATTAGGTACATTTTCGAATTATTTCAACGTATCATCAAAAATTAAGAATACTGCAACAATAAGTGCAAATAAATTTTGTAATTACAAATTAATTTTATAAAATTAAGTATATCTTTCATAAATGTTAAAAAGGGTGGAAAAATAGTTGTGCATTTCATTTTCTATCATAATTTAGTAGTTTTCATAAAATGTTTTGTTAAACATAAAAAAATAACGTACGTTTACAAAAATTTGATCAATTTAAAAACAAAAAAAGTTCCAAGTTCTCATATTTAAATTATTACACTGGAAAAAATTATTTTTGATTCCATTTCTATTCTATTTTTGACCTTAATTAGTAGTTTGAATTAATAGTTTAGAGAAGTGATGTAAGTTCGTCGAATCGAAAAAAGAATTCCCTGGAATTTATTATCTATAATCATTCTCTCGTTCTGGATAGACCACTAATTTTGATTCAATACAATCAGTGTTAAATTTAAACTGTTCTTTACAGTCGATCAATCGAAATTCCTTGTTTAAACAAATCCTAATTTCCATTAAGTACTGATTCTTGTCCTAGAAAAAGGGAAAAAAAAATTATCCAATTAAAAAAATGGGTGTAAATCAATTAACAAATATTTTTTTTTGTATCAAAAGGAGTTAAAATTTTTCCCAATTTGTATAATTTCTACCTTGCGGGGTTTGGCGCACAGAACATTTGCCGAAACTCCTAAATTGTCCATTAAGGCATTCAAAATTTGTCCAACTTTGTAAATTCCACCTGGTTTAATATTCGATCTCTCAAAAATATTCTTGATATTGTACACTCGATTTAGTTTTAATCCCATTTGAAAATATTTTTCTATTGTACCCATGGACTTTAGAGAAGTAGCACATGTGCCATGCTTATCCCACTCGTGCTTCCAAAATTTCTCCGATTTATTGACATAGACACTTGGCCACTTGATTTCTAATTCGTTTCTTATATTGTCCAATTTCTTCACCTGGAATAGTGCATCTGGAATTGCACAATAAAATGGACTCTGTTGTCCATATTGACTCGGCCAAATACCGTGGATCGTCCAAATATCTTCTTGCGGAAGATTACATCTATTCTTTGGTATTTTTGTTTTAAGACACAAACCTTTCATCCACTGTTGACTAAATACTAACAAATCAAAATCATCCTTCAACCTGGAAAGAAAATTTTACTTAAATTCCACTTCGAAAAATTGTATCAATGCGTTTTTATAATGTTCCACCTTTTTTCGAAATTCACTTCATTGCAAGTAAATTAGAAAATTTTCAATAACATCAAAACTTACGTGAATGAACTTTGTACGAATATTCCGAAAATAAGACAAATTATAAGTAAGGTATTCATAATTTTTTTCGGTGACAAACCAGTCCTCGAAGTTGATAGTTTTAATTTGTAGTGTCAGAGAATTTTTACCTTCACAATAAAGAATGGGAGCATAAACATTAAAAAATACTTAAATACTCAATTATCGTGTAACTCAAAAATAAAAAATGTATTGAGAAATTTTTATCAAATGTACATTGTACACGCATTTATCTTTCCTTCCATCGGCACTTCGAACTAAAAATGATTTTTCTAACATACCTTCTTTTATCGTTAATCAATTCTCAATCAATCATTTCTTAACGATTTATTAATAAATAACTTTTTTAGGTTTGGAAATTTGTTTAAAAAATTTGACTCATAGCCTTTGAATTTTCTTCTTAGAAAAATTTTACTTTTTCCTTGTTCACTTATGATCGGTTAACAAGCGAATGTGTTATTTTTTAGTCGGACAATGTTATATGAATACATGTTTATCAATCAATTGATGATGTTACATAATTATACGTTTATCTCATTGTAAATCCCAGGATGTTGTCTATTAGTTCACGTGTGTAGAGTTAAAAATGAAATTAGAAAGTTCGAAGGAGAATATTTGAATAAATTTTTGTAAACTATTTCACTATACACAGTCCAAATGAAAATAACTATTTTCTGGATGAAAATAAAATCTATAAATAAGATAATTAGCAAGTGAAGAAACGTAAAGTTAATTCATTAAAATAGGATGAAAATAATTAAAACCAACTTTGATTTACGTTGAATTTGTTCGTTTAAAGTGTATAATAAAATGGAACACAACAAGAAACATTTCTTAAATGTTAGGTTAATTTAATTCATTTATTATTGACAAAAAATTATAATTTTTATTCGAATAAAACTTTAAAATGTTAAAAATTTAGAAAATTTAGTTCCTTACGCTTCTACCAAAAAAATGATAATGAAACTTTATATGATATTTAGGAAAGGTTTATATTTAAAATAATTTTTTTAAAAGTTTTTTCGTTTATTTATATTTTTATATATTAATTCATGCAACTACAAGGTTTTTTTAAAATCTTTGCTTATTTATGACAAACGGATTACAATTGAGACCTATTAAGATTAAGTATATAAAGTTTTACAGAGAATAGCATAGGGAATAAAGTATTTTTCCAAAATTCACCTTCCTTACAATTTTGGAATCAATGAATGGATATATTTAAAAGCATGTTGATTGACCTGTTTACAAAGTTTCCTTAAAAAAAACTTGAACAGCTTTTTATTCTTCAAAAAAAAAAGGTTGGTACATTAACGTTAATACTCTTTTTCAATACGAAAAAAGTACAAGTTAGAAAAACAACAACGTTTGTGCATGAAACTTGAAGCTTTTTTTAAATTTTCAATGTTATTCAATGTTATTCAATGTTTGACGTAAAAGTTGACTGAACATTACATGAGAGTTGAAGAAATTGTAAACTTTCATTAGGGTTGCCACAGGTCAGGGAAGTCAGGGAATTCAGGGAAAAGTCAGGGAAAGTAAAATTGTCCAGGAAAAAGTCAGGGATTTTTAGTAAAAGTACTGGAAAAAATCAAATTCAAAAATTCATGAAAAAACTCTAAATTTTCATGTTTTTTTGTTTGCCTCGTAGACTATAAAAATAACCACGAATTTTAATACAAAACCTTGAATTTTTTCTATTTCAGACAATAATTTCTTTTTAAATAACTTAATTTTTAAAGAACTATCATAAAATTATGACTAATAAATTATGTAATGAATAATTTTTACAATTTTTATAAATACTAGATTGATAAAAGAATTTTAGTTAAAAATACGAAAAAAAGTTTAATTTTGGAAAAGTTACAAATAATTTCGAAAATTCAATTATTTTCAAAAGTAATAAAATCTTTCGCAGAAATTCAATTATATTCAAAAATTAAAAAAATTCTTGTCATTTCAATTATATATTAAAAAATAAAAAAATCCTTTTTCAAAATTCTGTTATGTTCAAAATTTTTTTCAAAAATTCTAGTCAAAATTTCAATTATCTTTATAAATAATACAATTCTTCTTCGAAATTCAATTATTTTTAAAAACATTAATAAAATTCTTGGAAAAATTTCACAGGACTTCAATTATTCAATATAAATATTTCAAATAATTTTTTGAAAAATATCAATTATTTAAAAAAAATTTTATAAAATTCGTCGCAAGAGTTCAGTTATTGAAAAAAATTTAACAAAGTTCTTTTCAAGAATTCAATTATTTTTAGAAATAGTAAAATTCTTCACCAAAATTCAATTATTTTAGAAAAATTTTAATAACATTTTTGGAAATTTATTTAAATTATTTTCTTGAACAATAAAACTCATCGCAAGATTTTAATTAATTTTGAATACAGTATTTTAATCAATTTCCTCGTAAAATGTAATTATCTTTAAAAATTTTATTAAGATTTGTCAAAAGAATTCAATTATTTAAAAATTTGTTGATAAAATTTTTCATGAGAATTCAATGTTAACAAACATTCAATTATTCAAAAAATTATTTATTTTTCAATTTAAATAATTGAATTTTTCTACAATTTTCTAATAAAAATTGATTAAAAAATGAAAATACCAAAAAATCAATTTATTGTTTATGAAAATAATTGAATCATTGCAACGAATTTTATTATAATTTTGTCAAATAATTGAATTTTTTAAGAAAATTTACTATTTAAAAAAAAATTGAATTGCGAATTTCGAAAAGGGCTCAATTTGGATTTTTTTCAAATTTCACTTTTTTGTATTTTTTGCATTACTATATATTCATAGACGTTTTCTTAAAAGAAAAATTTCATCTGAGGTATTTTTACCGGAGAAAATTGTTATAAACTGTGTTTTCCTTTGACTTTTAACCTAAAATTATTTGTTTTCTAACCTATCGCTGAATTGTTTTTGAGCCCAAAAAAAGTTATTACATTTTGAAATTAAATAAAAAAATAATTGAATTCATTCTCGATAGTAAAATATTTAATTACTATATTTTTATGACTAAAACGATTGAATTTTTTTCATGAATTTCGAAAAGGGCTCAACTCTGACACACGGTAAATCGTTAGGTATTAAAATAACACCAAAAAGGATTAAAATAATCTAATTTAGTGTTATTTTAATCCATTTTTGTGTTATTTTAATACCTAACGATTTACTGTGCAAATATAAAATCAATTTTCTCTAATTAACTTTAATTTAAGAAAATTATTTTATCATTTTCTCATACAAAATAGAATCTAATTGTTATGAAAAAAACTGGAGTTTTTTAATTAAAGCTGTTTAGAATAAAACGTTTTTTGTCTCTCCTGTAATTTTGAAAAAAACCGAGTTGAGCCCTTTTCGAAATTCGCAACTCAATTAAATTCTTGCGAATGATTCAATTAGGTTTTTTGTAAATAATTAAATTTTTGTTAGAAAAATTCATGCCTATTTAAATTATAAGAAAATATTAAGAATTATTATATGTTTTATAATAATATTCTTATAAATTGTTGACTTTCAAAAAGGTTTGAATTTGAATGTTCTGACGAATTTTAATTCCTGTGGAAAAGTAATAATTAAATACTTATTTAAAAATTTAGTTATTAATGTTTTTAAATAATTTTGCAATTAATGAAATTTGTAAATAAATTTAATAGAACATTTTTTTTAAGTATCTAATCAGAATATTTTTTATGGTCAGGGAAAAAGTGAGAATTTTTGTCTGTAAATCAGAGAAAAATAAAATTAAATATTTGTGGCAACCCTGTATAATAATTCTGTGAAAGAATTACTTTATAGGAATTTTCTAAACTAGTGCTTAATAAAAATCGATGAAGACAGTTTACTTTGTATAGAATAGCTAGCAGAAGTTATTTTTCCAAATTCACCGTTCTCAAAAATGTGCAATCAATAAATAGATATTTCAAAACATATCGATTGACCAGTTTACAAAGTTTTTTTTAATAAACTCAAACAGCTTTTCGTTTTTCAAAAAAAATCGTTTCTAAATTATTGTTAATAATTCTCTTTTTCAATAAGAAACAAATAGAATTTTGACGAATGATAAAATATAAATTCTTTAAAGCAATTTTCGTTTTATTTTCTCCTTGTCCTTGACAATGCCTCCTTTGCTTCCTCTAGGGCTGTTCTGAAGACTCTGCATCATTCTGATCCAGCGACGTATTGGATTTTTGGCTTGGATTAATTTTGTCACCTCCTCTTTGAAAGACGCAGTATTTGAAGTCCCTCTAAATTTAACAAGCAGGTCTCCCTTGTTAATGGGTCTTGTTCCCATAATTCTTTTTTTAATGGCGTCCACGTCAGCCTCTTCACGAACATTCTTCAGCACTTTCGTGTTTATAGTTTCTTTAACCAGCTTGATGATCCTTGTTCTTCGTTGATATGACTTTTTTCCATTTTTTGGTTAAATTAGGCTTCGGTGACGTTTTGGTACCCTTCCTTGCTTCTTCTTGACATCCTGTATGAGCGATGTTAACCTTCTGAATCTATCCTTGATTGTCAAATTGACATTCTTCTGATTTTGACAAGACTGTTTTTACTTTGTTACCTCCTTTCTTTTTTCTTTTCATTCGCAAATCACTGTTTGCGAAATAAATTAAATTTACGCCAATTAATGCAGATCAACTTTTCTACAATAAAAGTAAATGTTGCAAGAGAGTATCCGATAGCTAGCAAGTAAGTGGCAATCAGAAGCAATTTTTCCTTGCTGACTTCCTCCGGTGGTGAAATCGTAGTTAGCTCTTCTGCACCTTCATCCAGAAACTGATACAACAAACCGGCCTGCGATGCTCTTAGTATCACTTCATTAAAACGATCAAGATAAGGAGAAAAAAATCTGGCGTTCCAGGAAATAAGATAATACGCAATAGGTTCCTGTAGTATTCTTGCGTTTAAATTTAATTTCTTGAAGAACCAGTTTGCATTTTTCTTTGTCGAAAAACAAGATACATTGAGATGGTTTCTTAAATAATGGAAGCAGTCCATATAATTATTTCTGGTCAAAGTATTTTCTACTTTTGTGCCTATTTTACGAACATATGATACAGGACTTTGCATCAAATATTGTTTAAAAGCAGAATCAGCAATTGGCGTTAAAGATGAGTTTGCAAGTTCTTCGAGATTTGAAATTTGTGGCTCCGGTCTGAAAGAGAGGTCTAAGATCACAGAGTACAAGTAGCCTGAGTAAACAATGCAATTCAACATTAATATACCCAAAACAAATTTTTCCGTATACTTTTCAGGGTTTCTGGTGATCGACATTCCCATTATAAGTTGAATGATGTTGAAAGTTTGCCAAGTTTCATTTTTGAATTTCAAAATCCATGCCACGATTCGAATAGCAAGAATTGCAATGCTGGTTGTAATCAACATGTACATGAATTCTTTTGAAATCACGATGACTTTAGAAAACTTGGAGGTACTTGGAATCACAGCGTGCATAATATCAGAGTCCAGAATACGTATCAATGGATTTTTTGGCAAACCATTTTCTACAGCTACTGCCTTTGCTGCATTGAGGAGCATATCGAATTTGTCTTGGTATAGGATTTTAATGATTGCGACCAATTTTTGAATTGCTGTCGTAGAAATGTTAAACGAACCATGCATTGCTGTTGAAATAATATCAGCGATTCGATACTCTTTTACAAATTCTGACTTGCTGAAATTTTGTTTTGCATTTAATAGAAATTTCAGGCGATGTCCATGAAGATTCAAAAGTTTGTTGGAAAACCATTTTGTCTGTGCAATTACTTTTTCAGCTCTGTAGGATTTTGCAAAAGGATTGATTTCATGCAGAATTGGTTGTCTACGTACTTTAAATTCCAATGACTGTTGCTCTTCTGGTGAGTGTTCGAGGACTGTAATGTCTAACATGTCTGTGAACCAGAAGATTGTGAGAAATTCCTTGATAAAGTGATTTTTCTTTTGAGAAATGAAATTAATCAAACATCTGGAATAAGAATGTCCGTCAGATAACAGTTTCAGTTGGGTTATAGTACGTCCTACATAGTTCCAAGGGAAATTTTGATTGCCATCAAGAATCATGATAAATAACGTAATTCGTCTTGCTGGTCGAGATGAAGGTGGAAAGTAATTTTCTAAACCAGTCTGCAAATTAGTCAAGCTAGTACTGAATGATGGAAAGTGTTTGAAAACATCAGCGATCAGAAAATTGGCGCTTGAACTTGAATTCTGGAGAACGTGATCTTCAATGATAAACATTACCTGGTGTAGCTTTGACTCCTGCTTCAAGTACTTTATTAATCCCCGAGTATAACTGCCGCAGGCCGACATCCCAAAAATTACAACAGCCAAGAATGTGAAACAAATGCTGCTATTTCCGACCTTCATCACTAATAGCTTTCCTAACAATCGTCAAGTTTTAAATTTCCTCACCGTATTTTGATCGAATTGATTCTGCAGAAAGTTTAACTGTACTGTAAGAGAGATGAACTTTGTTTGACTAAATTTTTATATAACCATCAAGAGTTTCTTATTTTAAAATTTCAATAAAAGATTACATCATTTTTCGCCAGATGCGGTATGGGATTACTTCGGCAAATTGGTAGATGGATTCTAAATACACCCTATGCAAGCGTAAAGTAGTATTTTCTTATGTAGATTGTGTGATTTTTAAAGTACTTCTTTCCTGAGTGGTTTAATTGAAAGATAAAAGCAAACCTCAAATAGCGATTAGCGTTTTTTTCAAAGACGTATAAGTATGGTTTAGGAATTTATGGTTGGACTTCAAGGATGTGGGTCACCCTTAATAGCTGCTTTGCTTTATGGGAAAAAACATTTTTTATAAACTTTTGAACTTCAACTTTCTCATAATTTTGCAATCAATAAATAGATATTTAAAAACATATTGATTGACCTTTCTGCAAATTTTTCTAGGATAAACTTGAACAGCTTTTCATTTTTAAAAAAATGTACACTATAATAAATATTTATTTGCATCAATAAAAATTTTTTTCTCAAATAACTAAATATTTTATTGTATCAAATATTAAATTATTCATCATAATTCATTATTTTAATTAAGACTAATATCTCTTTAATTGCGTCAAATAAGTAATTTTTTAGTCCAAATACAAAATTTATTAGCATCAAAACAAACTATTTGGTTACAAATAAATATTTATTTGTATTAAAAAAAATCATCTATTAGTGTCAATTAATAGTTTAATTGTCTCAATTAAGATTTGTTTGATTCAAATAAATATTATTGAAACAATCCAAATTATTCAAATCAAATTAATATTTATTAGATCCGAGTAAAAATTATTTGAATCAAAGAAATTCTGTCATGTCAAATACAGTAGACTCAATGACGTGATGCAGTATTTTGACGGCATCATCGGATAAAAATATTTACTATATATACTTGCTATGCTTACGTGATTTATAACATGCAAGAGTTAAGAATTGGTACGCATTAGTAAAATTTAAGTGTAAATTATGTCAATATTTTTGTCCTTATCTATATGAGATATTTAGTCAAATGATATTAATCAAATGTATAAATTTAGTCAAATGATAACTTTCAAAAAATGCTGCTCAATACAGACCTCCACTTGCTTACTATTTCACACGTGTTTTGAAAATTTCACCAAATTTCGTTTTGGTTTCTACGTTTTAAATTTGTTTCCTATATTGTGTAAATCATGTTCATCCGCTCTATATTTGAATTGATTTCGTTGTTTGTTAAAAATATTTGCATATAATTTACGATCTATTCATTTTCATTGAAATTTTTCGAAAGAATTTAAAAATATTTACTGTATAGCTATGGTAATGCTAATTATTGATAGTACGTATAACAAAAATTTAATTGTAAATTAAGTCAATATTTCGTTGTTGTCTATGAAAGTAGTCTAATCAAACAGTATTATAATACAACTGTGTCAATATTGTTCTAAAAGTGCTATAGGTACTGTAATTTAGAATCGTATTATAAAAAGCTAACAATTTATGTAGAATAGATGAAAAATATAATGATGAAAATAAAAATATTATGATAAAAATAAAAATATGTGACGCGACACGAGAAAAGGGACCTATCGATAAAAAAATCATTTTTGAGTTTCTAGTCGTATTCCATAGATTTTGAGTCGCTCTTTCACGTAAAAAAATCAGAAATTAAAAATCTGAAATAGTTTAATTAATATAAAGCCCGAAAGTTGAACGTGTCCGCGTAAATACACGGGTTTTCTGCTCATGGCGTCACTTTAAACGCCCCCCCTGTAAAATTCTCTTTTGAGGCGATAGGTCCCTTTTCTCGTGTCGCGTCACATATAATGATGAAAATAAAAATATTATGATAAAAATAAAAATATAATGATGAAAATAAAAATATTATGATAAAAATAAAAATATAATCATGAAAATATAATGCATAATTATCTCTTTAGTTACATTAAACGGTCATCTTCTGAATGATTAGGATTGAATATTAATACTTCGTTTCAGAAAAAGAATGTTTTCCGTCCTTTAATTTGCAAATTCTTTATAAATTCAAAATTTTGATAACGAATTGATTATAAAAGCAATAGATTTTTGTTTTGAATAATTATCTATGCCGACGCGGTGTATTAAGCATTAAATAAGAAAATATGATTTATATGCCATATACAATTTCGTAATTCGAAAATACATAAAGGTCTCATTGACACAATTTATGAGATACAGGCTATCGAACACGTCCTTAACGGGTTTTAGTACCTACCATTACATTTAAAATTATGTCTTTACATTGCTGAAAAACTTGTTTAAAATTTGAACTTGTTCGAAATTTATGAACGTTTCAATATAAGACTTCAGTAACATTGTTTTCAAAATATGCAAAGTGAAGATAATGAAGCATTTGAAACAAAAATTGGTTATATACTATTTTCTACTTTGTAAACTGAAACTAAATCACTGTATTAGAGATAGTAAATATTTTTTCACTCTTTCGAAAACTTTCAATTAATAGATCTTGAATTATGTGCAATTTTTTTAAGCAAATACAAAATCTATTAAATAGTAGACCGGATTTACTATTTGGGGTATAGCTGATTTAAAAAATATTGAAGACAATAATTAAAAACGTAGCAAGATGACTCATATAGATAACGACAATAATATTGACATAATTTACCCTAATTAGAAATTACTAATGCGTATCAGTAATTTTTAATACTTCCATGACATAAAACACGTAAGCATTAAAAGTAGTAAATATTTTTATCCGATATTTCAAGAATATTTCAGAAAATTAGAACAAAATAAATTATGTTTTGAGCCTTATAATTTAGATTATTCAAACAAAAATTATTGAGCAGCTGTGTCAATAAGGACTGTATAGTTGAACTTAATTTTTACATAGCCAATGAATGTACAGAACGGAAAATTAATACTAATCGAACCGGATGTAAATTTCCTATAAAAGGGAAAGTAGTAACACTAAAATTAATCAGTAACAAAAAGTGTCTAAACTTATTAGGTGAATTTTTTAAGCACCACAAATTATTTGAAAACGTTTTTCTAGCCATTTCTAACTAAAAGTAAGGTGTACAACAAGGCAGAGCATAAGGTTTGTAAAATATTAATTTACTTCAATATCTTAACACTACATTACAATTTATCGCAAAAGAACCATAAAGTCTAAAAGTTACCGTTCATTAAGGGGAGATTCCACAGAAATTAAGGTTTTTTTAAAAAAAATTTTTATAGGTAGTAAAATAAATATTTCTTAGTTAAACTTTTTTTACAATAAAATACTTGTATTACAGTAATAAAAACCATTTTTTATTTATTTATTTTTTTAATGGAGTCTTAGAAAATGGCTGCCGAAAGTGGTCCCCTCTAAAAGTTGTTTACATTTTTTCTCGGCGACAATTAATCTAAACTAAACAAGTCAAAAATTTTCTTAATCTATACCATTATGGCTATCGTGTAAACTAGAACAAAAAAAATTTATTGAAAAATAACCAAATGGCAGACTTTTTAATTTTTCGACCATAATTTTGCAACTTAAATTGTTAATAACTTTTATAAATATTAATGGATCATAAATATCCTAGTTCACACGAAAACTACACATTCAAGGAGCATGCTGTCCAAATTGCAAGTTATTTCGTTGAAAATTGTAAAAATGAGAGTGTAAACAAGTTGAAAATGTGTAGTTTCGAGAAAAACGCGTTTAAAGTTTGAAGGACCAAATATACAAAAATTTAACTTAAAGTTATATACATAACCTTTGATACGTAACAGTAGACTTTTTTTATTACTTAAGAACTACTCTTTTAAGCGGTGCGAAAAGAAAAAATGTAAATTTAAAAATAAACAAATTGCAGTTAGGTAATTAATGAAAAAACATAAATTTTCGAGGTGGAAAGGTGATGTTATTCCTACTCTCCTGCTGGCGAGTCTATTCTTATCGCTTCAGACTATTTTTCCCGTATTTTTAGATAATCATACTAACCAAAAATTTAAAAAAAATAATTTCGGTATTCAAAAAAAAAATCAGTGGAATCTCCCCTTAATATTCGTTAACAAAAATCAAATCGTTAAAGAAAAGCATATTTGTTATTCGTGAAGTCAAAAACTTTACTCTTTTGGAAGTTTAAAAGAATGCTTCTTTTATTTTTAGTAAACCCTAAAGAAGAACCAGTTCGAGAAAGAAAAATGGAGGTGGGAAACTTTGTGAACCCGTTGGGGACCCTTCAAATGGTCTCTGTATTAAGTTGCATCAGATCAATGAGTGATGTTCTCTATGCGGATAAATTCCTCAAGGAATCTGAAATCCATGAACCGATTTCAACAATTAATGCCTTGTATCACTTTCTTCTGGACAAAAATGATTTGGATCTGAACGAACGGAAACTGCATCTAGCCAAAAAGGTGGACAACAGTTGTAATCTAAATGGAGCTACAGATCCGGATGTTGTCAGCAAAAGACTGAATCACGTCATTGAGTCTACTGTGTTCGACAAGTATGGCAGTATTGAAGGTTTCATAGCATACAGTTCGATGTCTTCTTCAGACTATTCACTTAAATTACCAGAACAACTTAAGCAGACATTACGCAGAATTGGTTTTCAAAACGAAAAAGGCGAAACATCATACCTTGATGCCCTTGCAGTGGAACAAATATTTAAAGACTTGATCCAACCACAACTACCGGGAAGCAGAAAATCATCAAAACCAACGAATGGTAAATCACGTTCAAGGCGATCTCCCTTGATCCGTAAGTTACTATCAAGTACAAATTACTTGCAAGAAGCCATTAAATTTGCCATAACAAAGGATAGTAAATTATCAGAAACAGTTGTTAAGAACGAACTATCAAAATATGCCTTCCAAGAACCCAAACAAACGGAACTTATGTTTGTAAAAGACTGGGCGAACACTAAGTTCCAGAAGACTCCCGAGTGGGCCGAAAAGTTCAAAGTAGATTATTCTGATGTCTTCCAAAAATTGAAATATTCCGACACGATCGGAAGTAAAGATCTAACACCCGCTGATGCAGTGAAGAAAATCGACACTCTGTATCCACTCAAAACGAATGCTGATATTAGGAAAACCCTACAAGTTGATAAAGTACTAAAGGACTTCAAGAGACTGGAAGCTTTCAAAGAAATGCGATTCGCCGACTATTATGCTCTCAGATGGTATGGCGATAATGGATTTATGAAAATGAACAAACCCTCAGATCAGGAAAAAAGAATGAAAAACGCCATCTACAGATTGGCAGTCAGACAATTCGAAAGGCCGGGCCAACAGTTCGCACAACAATTATTTAGAGGAGAATCCCGACAAACTGCTGAAATTGATAAAATACTTGCAAACCCAAACAAGGAATTCCAATTGGATAGATTTTCATCAACGTCAACTGACATAAACAAGGCTATTGAATATTCCCAGAATACTGAACCTGGACAAACGAGAGTTTTGTATAAATTCAATTTTGCTGAACCAACAATAAGAGCGAAAGCTAATCATTTGCTGATTAAGGACGAAAGTGAAACGATTTTACTTCCTGGAAGTAAATTTCACATTGATAGCGTAGAGAAGAATGCTAAAAATTGCTTCAGCAAATCTGGAGAAGAAGTAAGGTGTATCACTGTCACACTTTCATCGTTGGAAAATCAATCGACGTATTTAGAACGTGAAAAGAGTATAATGAAGGCGGTGAAAGAATTAGCGCAAGAAAATACGAAATTCTATGTTGACCCTTGAAAGAAAAGTTAGTTCCGAAGTAGTTTTATGAAGATTAATTTATTTTTTAAATTCACAAATTGAATACGAGTCAAAAATACGTTTATTATGTGTTTATAAAGTATTAGTTTATATTTATTTAGTTTTTTAGTATTTATTTATTTTTTAAATGTATTTATAAACCATTTGCATGTAAACTGTATGTGAAATCGTTTTATTAAAGTTTTTGTGTGTTAGTAATTGTAAACCAAGTTATGAATTATCTTTCTAAACAACCCCCAACCATCCCTACCAAAGAGAATATAATCTTTCTTCTTCAAAAACATAATTAAACTGTCCTAACGAATTTTACAAATCGTTAATTGTGCGAAACGACGTTTTTACTGACAATCGTCTTTATTACAAAGTACCTCACTTGTACCAATTTCTATTTTATCGAATTGAAATTTTTACGAAAAGCACTTATTCTGCAAATTTTTCTTTTGGCAAAAAGTAATTTTTTAGATTTATCAAATTTTCGAATAGTTACTATACGAAATGTAATTTGCCAAATACAAATTTTTGCGACTTGTTACTCTTTTGAAATTTCATCTTAACAAATTTTATTCTCAGCGAAAATTCGTTAAATTGCCAATTTGATTAATGATATTTCTTCACGAAGACAGTTCGATGAAATGGCATTTGACGAATATTAATACGCTTTTTAAATTTGTGTAACACAAGGTGTTCTCTATTGAAGTGGTTAATCTCTTTTTTCAATAAAAGACTCATTAAAAAAACATTATATTCAAAAGTTTGTTTCTCTTCATTGACAAATCATTCATAAATTGTTTGCCTTTTCAATAGAAGTGTTATATTATTAATCAAATCAAACATTACCGAAGCAATTTTAAAAAATGATACATTTTATTAGTATTATTAATAGATAAGGAATTAACGTTGACATATTTGGTATTCAATTATGCATTCAGTAATTATTATTGCTTCAGTAATTATTATTAATCCTTTCGTGTCATAAATGACAAAAGCACTAAGAAATAGTAAATATTTATACACATTTTTGGAAAAATTTGAAAGAAAATGAAAGTTTCGTTAATTAGGGTAATACTTTTTATCGTATGAAATTAATTGATAAAATTAAAAAGATTCTGGACAATTGTGTCAATAAGAGATCTTTTGGAGAAATCTGTCTTATTTATCACTTGGGTAATGAATGGATGGTAGTTAAGAATATTTGAAAACAAACCGAATAAATTTTGTATAAAAGGTAAGGCAAAAGGAGTAGCAAAAAGAGGAGGAAAAAGTGATTCAACTTATTGAGCGAATCTTTCTAGTATTGCCATTAAATACTTGATGATTCTTTACTTGTCATTGCAGCAAAAGTAAAGAACAAGGCAAGGCATAAGGTTTGTAGAATATTAATTTAATTTTTTTTTACTGTTACATTACAACTCAACAAGATTTATTAATATTCGTTAACATTTGTTAACATTCCTTAACATTCGTTAACATTCATTAACATTCGATAATATTTGTTAACATTCGTTAACATTCATTAACATTCGATAATATTTGTTAATATTCGTTAACATTCATTAGCATTCGTTAACAAAAATTGTTTAAGAAAAGCATATTTGTTATTCCTGAAGTCTAAAACTTTACTCTTTTGGAAGTTTAAAAGAATGCTTCTTTTATTTTTAGTAAACCCTAAAGAAGAACCAGTACGAGAAAGAAAAATGGAGGTGGGAAACTTTGTGAACCCGTTGGGGACCCTTCAAATGGTCTCTGTATTAAGTTGCATCAGATCAATGAGTGATGTTCTCTATGCGGATAAATTCCTCAAGGAATCTGACATCCATGAACCGATTTCAACAATTAATGCCTTGTATCACTTTCTTCTGGACAAAAATGATTTGGATCTGAACGAACGGAAACTGCACCTAGCCAAAAAGGTGGGCAACAGTTGTAATCTAAATGGAGCTACAGATCCGGATGTTATCACCAAAAGACTGAATCACGTCATTGAGTCTACTGTGTTCGACAAGTATGGCAGTATTGAAGGTTTCATAGCATACAGTTCGATGTCTTCTTCAGACTATTCACTTAAATTACCAGAACAACTTAAGCAGACATTACGCAGAATTGGTTTTCAAAACGAGAAAGGCGAAACATCGTACCTTGATGCCCTTGCAGTGGAACAAATATTTAAAGACTTGATACAACCGCTACTACCTGGAAGCACAAAATCATCAAAACCAAAAAATAGTAAATTACGCCCAAAACGATCACCATTAAGTCGCAATTTAATGTCCAGAATAAATAGTATGCAGTCAGCAATAAAATTAGCGAAAGAAAGCAACAATAAACTGTCAGAAAAGGCAATTAGAGACGAACTATCAAAGTATGCCTTCCAAGAACCCAAAGAAACGGAACTTAATTTCGTCAAAGATTGGGCAAAGACTAAGTTCCAGAAAATCCCCACCTGGGCCGATAAATTAAAAATCGATCTCGCTGATGACTTTTACAAGTTGAAATATTCCGAAGTGATGGACAGTAAGGATTTAACCGCCATTCAAGCAACGAAGAAAATCGACACTCTCTATCCACTCAAATCGAATGCTGATATTAGAAAAATCCTACCAGTCGAACAAGTACTAAAAGACTTCAAGAGACTCAATGCCTTCAAGGAAATGCGTTTCGAAGACTACTATGCCCTCAGATGGTACGGCGACGATGGTTACCTGAAAATGAACAAACCCTCAGATCAGGAAAGAAGAATGAAAAACGCCATTTACAGATTGGCACTCAGACAATTCGAAACTCCAGGCGAACAATTCGCTCAACATTTATTCAGAGGTGAATCGAGAGTCACTGAGGAAATCAATCAAGTACTTGCGGACAAGAAGAAGGAATTTCAGTTCAATAGATTTTCGTCAACGTCCACTGACATGAATAAGGCTATTGAATATTCCCAGAACACTAGAGCTGGTCAGACGAGAGTTTTGTATAAATTGAATTTTGCTGAACCGATAATAAGATCGAAAGCCAATCATTTACTGATTAAGGTGGAAAACGAAACGATTTTACTTTCTGGGACTAAATTTCATATTGATAACGTTGTGGAAGACACTAAGAAGTGTGCCAACAAGGCTGGGGAAAAAATTCGATGTATCGTTGTTACTCTTTCGTCCTTGGAAAATAAATCGACGATTTTAGAAAGGGAAAAGAGTATAATGAGAGAGTTGAAAAAATTAGCACACGAAAAAACGAAATATTATGTTGATCTCTAAATGAAAAATTAAATCAAATGTTCGCATGTAACGGACTTCTAGTTTATATTTTTAGTGATGAATAATTTATTTTACTTTCTTACTTACCTTCACCCGCAATTTTTTATACTCTCTTTGATAATAAATGAAAAAAAAGAATTGCATTTTGATTCACTTTTTACATTCGCTTTCAATCCAAACGAAACGTATGTCAACAAATACAAAAAGTACTATCCAGGAATTTTTGATTGTTGAATCTGTACTGATCAAAATTAAAAACTTTTTAGATTTGTTTGAAACTTGTTATTCCGGGATTTTCAGGGTCGCTAATTACGAATTTGATATTAGATTTTAAAAATTCAAAATGGCGGATCTAACACAATTTTTTTTTTAAAATCAATTGCAATTATTAACTATAATAATCTTCGTAGTATTTCGTTCATTCACTGTCCTCAGATTGAAGTTAGTTATAGTTATTTTTTTGTTTTTTATACGTTTTGATAGAAAATAGAAATATACATATACATTAATTTTAAATTCATTTTTGTGGGTTATTGTCATTTTTTTTAATGTCAAAAAGAAACCAAAAAAACTCGTTTTATTCTCTTCACAAAATTGACAAAAATTCCATTCCCTATGTTTTATTTTCCTGACTTTTTCCTAATTTTCATCAAAAATATTTACTTTTTTCTTATCCTGCTAATAAATTGAATTTATGCTACGAATTTTATTATTCATGAAAGAATTTAAAATAATTTCATTCTTGCGAAGAATTTAAAAAAAAAATATTTGAAAATAATTGAATTTTCAATGAAAACTGTTATTACTTATAAAAATAATTAGATTTTTCAGAAGAATTTTATTATTTACAAAAATAACTGATTTCGTTAGGCAAATTTGGAAAATAATTTAATTTTTGAAAAGAATTTTTAAAACAATTTAGAATATCAAATTTAGGAAAAATTTATTTTTTTGGAAGAATTTTATAATTTGAGAAAATGGTTAAACTTTTTTGGAATATTTTTCTATTTTTATAAAAATAATTGAATTCTTGCGAAGAATTTTTTTTTAATTTGTGAAAATAAATGAATTCTTGGGAAGAATTTTTAAAAAAAATTTTTTAAATAATTGAATTTTTCTGAAAAATTTTATAAATTTTGAGAAAAATTGAATTTTTTGAAGAATTACATTTTTTGAAGAATTACATTTTTTCTAAGGATTTTGTAATTTATGAAAATAATTGAATTCTTTCGAGAAATTTTATTTATAATTGTTGAAAAAAAATTTAATTACTTTCGAAGAATTTTATTGTTTATAAAAATAATTTAATTCTTTCAAAGAATTTTATTAATTAGGTAAATGATCAAATTCTTTCAAAGAATTTTATTAAAATTTATGAAAATAATTGAATTTTTACTAGAATTTTATCATAAATTTTTTTGAATAATTGAATTCTGTTTTTTATAAAAATAGTAGATATTGAAAATCATTGAAATGTAAAAAGTTTATACAAAGAATTCTATTATAAAATTTGTCAATAATTGAATGTCGGTGGAAAATTTTATTGAATTTTTTTGAAAATAATTGGATTTTCCAAAAAAACATTTTATTATTTATGAAAATAATTGAATTCTTGCGAACTATTTATTAGAATTTTTTAAAATAATGTAATTTCCAAGAAGAAATTTATTACTTTTAATAATAATTGAATTTTGTAAAGAATTTTATTGAAATACCTCAAAATAATTGAATTTTCAGGAGTAATTTTTTTTATCGTCATAATTATCTCGATAAATAAAAAAATTATTTAAAAAATTTATTTATTATTTTAAAAAAATTTTATTAAAATTATATTTAAAACAATTAATTTCTTTCGAATAATTTTATTAAATTTATGAAAATAATTGAATTCTTTCGAGAAATTTTATTAATAATTGATGAAAAAATAATTTAATTACTTTCGAAGAATTTTATTATTTATAAAAATAATTTAATTTTTTTTTTGAATAATTGAATTCTGTTTGGTTATTTTCCAAAAAAAACATTTTATTATTTATGAAAATAATTGAATTCTTGTCAACGATTTATTCGAATTTTTTTAAATAATGGAATTTCCAAGAAGAAATTTATTACTTTTAATAATAATTGAATTATTGTGATAAATATTGTTATTTATGAAAATAATTAAATTATTGCTGAAAAGTTTATTAAAATGTTTAAAAAGAATTGAATTTCTGTTGAAAATTTTATTACTTTTGAAAGGAATTGAAATCTTCATAAGAATTTTATGAACATTGTTTTAAATAATGAATTTTTAAATGTTATAAAAATTTTATTAGTTTAAATAATTGAATTCTTGTCAAAAACTTTATTTGTGAAAGTAACTGAATTTTACGATTATGAAAATAATTAAATTCATGCTTAGAATTTAAACAAAAATTTTTTTGAAAAAATGGAATTTACATGAAAAATTTTATAATTATTAAAAGTAATTGAATTATTGGGAAAAATAAATTGCATAAAATTTTGTTAAATAAAATTGATTTTTTTCAATATTAGCGAATTAAAAGTAGTGGAAATTCTCTAAAAAAATATTGTTTATATTATTTGTTCAGAAGATTAAATACCTATATATAGCTAATAATTTTTTTACCTTCTCTATTCTTTAGAATAATTAAAATTTTCGCAATGAAGTTTTTTTTTAATTTAGGTATCAGATAACAATTTTTGTGAAATTCAATTTTCCTCGTACAAGAAAGTTTAATTATTTTTAATTTTGAAAATCTGATGCCAAATTTGAAATTAGTATCGAAATTTGTTAAAGTTTTCTTTATATACTTTAAAGTTGAAAAATATAATATATTTTGAAAATTGAATTCTAATTAGTTTTTCAGTTATGTGTCATAATAAATATTTCTTTAAAAATTACTTAAATTAAAATGACTTGAAATTGTTTACAATAAACATTGCAGCACAAGATTTTCGAGGTCGCTGATTTTGATTGATTTTTCAAAAATAGTCGGCCATTTTGGATCCACCATTTTGAATTTTTTAAATCTGACATCAATTTCGTGATGAGCGATGATTCAGAAGCCAATTTTAATTTTACTGAAACTATTCTAATGAATATTAATTTCACTGATACTGAAATACAAAATTATTAATATTAATAAATACATTCAAATTCAATAATTAGAAAAATTTTCAATTTCTCTAAAGTGTTTATATTTTATGGAAATAACAAATATGTTTTATATAATAATATAATAAAGTTTCAAGGGTTTGAATTCTTTTTCCTTCTCTTCGATTCATTCGATACGATTTATTTAGAATGGACTTTTTCACATACAACACATCGAAGTTTTTTTTTCCCCCATACCAATAAGTATGGAAATTTTCTTCGCACTTGTGAGATTGACTCTTTTATTCACATCAAGCGAAACTTTTTCTGTTGCTATTCTGATTAACAAGTATTTTTTTTCTCGAACTGATCGAATAAAAAATTTTATTATTAATTTTCTCTTTTACCTTGGGACCTTGAAATAAAATTTCTTCAATCTTTCTTCAATTCAGTAACTGAATTTTTTATAACGCAATTAATTTCAGAAATGAAATTTTCATTATATTCACTGTTGAGAAATGAAATTTTACTTTTAAAGTTTAAAATAATTTTTCAAAAATTTAATTCCTTGTTAATTTTATTTATACTACTATTTCAAGGTGTTGAGTTTGAAATATTTTTTTAAAAATTTAATTCTTTGTTAATTTTATACTGACTATTATTTCAAGGTTCTAGCGTGTCTCTCTCACATTTTAATAAAGGGAATTTTAGGAGAAAGAAAATTTTATGTTTTACAATTTTTTTTTATTACACTATAGAGTTCGGACTAGCGTTATTTAGAAAAACGAATTTTTATCTCGATGTTTACAAATAGCAATATTTTTTTTTGTATACAAACGACGCGTTGGAAGAACGCTAGTCCGTACTTCATCACTTTTTGAACATTTCTCAAATTGTGAGTCTTTTCAATCGGAAGCCGGTGACATTTTAGGAACAGTAGTCACAATATATATTATAAATATATTAATCAAGAATGAATACACACACAAAAGATTTGTTTTTTATTTACAAAAAAGTAAATCAACTTTTCAAACTGTTTATTTCTTTAAATCATCTTTTTTTTCAATATTTCTAAAGTAGAAACTATCATTTTATTTTCAATTTCACAGAAATAGAAAATTTTCCAAAAATACTAAAATTATTAGGTATTTATAGAATTTTTTTTTATTCATCAATCAAGTAGTTAACAAATTAATTTTTATTTTTACAATACAAAAAGTAATAATGCTGTAGAAAATTGTTCTTTTTTTTAAACTATTAATTATTTAAGTAAATAATTGTCCATATACTATTAAAATTAGATGATTACGTATTTCATATTAAAACATAAGAAATTATAAATGGAATACACTTTACAAAAATTCGAAAAGAAAAAAAAATTACATTGAAAAATTGAGTGTAGAAAAAAAATCAGTCATGAAATACTGTTCGTTGCAAAAATCGATGCTTTCTCTAAACATTTTTTTCTATTCCTTATGAAATTCTCCTCATAAGAAATAATTTATTAAAAAAAAAGAAATCCTAGTAAAAATTTCTTTTTTAAAAAAATTAAATTAAAACAAAAAAAAAATTAAAGATTTTCAATTTTATTTCCTATGATTATAAATTGAAGAAAATACAATTCATTCAATTAAATTTCAGAGAGCGTTGTTCACAACCGAATTACAAATTTAAAAAAGAAATACAATTTGAAGTTACATATTTTCTTTTATGTAAAATTGATTTTTTATAAAACAAATTTAAAAAAAAGCAAATTATTTTTCGTCTAAATAATTTAATGTTAAGCTAAGTGTTATCGAAAATATTATTTTCGAATGAATTTCATAATTTTATTGCGTTTTTCGGGAAATTCTCCATTATAAGAAAATTCCGATTACGCAAAAAAAAAATTTTTTTGTCTACTTGAGCAGCGACTGTACAAAAAAATGTATTTCACACTTCGCACGAATATACAAAAGAAGAAAAAAAATGAGAAAAGTTTGCTAAAATTAAAAAAATTTCAATTAACTTTTCTTTCTTGCAATTAAATATATAAATTTCAATAAAATCGCAGCACTTAAGAACTAGAAATTGTTGCTAAATTAAAATTTTTATTTTCGACACACACGTTTTTCGTCGAACTTTTTAAAATCACTTTATTGAGTATGTACGATTTTCTGACGAAACAATTTTTTTTTATTAAAATACTTCCGCTCTCAGAAAGCGAAAATTGCTTAATTGGAAAATTTTAAATTTATACTTTATACATTTTTTTTCATTTCGATTTTCAACTATTTTTAAAATTCTACTTAGAAATAATTGAAAATAAAAATTTTCATATTTTTTAAAATTAATTTTATTAAATAAACATGGAAATATTTAAATAAATAAAATTAATCAACAAAATTTTTGAACTGAAAAAGATTATTTTTCAAACTTTTTTTTAGAAACTTTTGAGCAATTTTGAAAATATTTTTTTTTTATTTAAATAAAATTTTTTGACCAAAAATTCTATTTTCACTATTTTTCCAGTCTTTTCTTTTAGCAAAAAGAATAAAAATTAGTTATAATTACAAATACTATTTAAAAGTTAACACAAAATATTTTTCATTTTACAAAAATTTTATTTACAAGATTATAATTTTGTGAAAATTTCAGAAATTTCAAATATTTTTTGAAATGTAGTTAAAGACAAAGTAAAATTTGTTTAAAAAAATAAAATTTTTTGAACATAAAAAATGTTTTATTGGAAAAAAATTCTACTAACATTTTATTATTATTAAAATTCAAAATTTTTGTAAAAAAATGTAAAAATAATTTAGTCAAAATGAATTTTGTTTAAAAGTTTAAAAAAATATTTGCTTTACTTTAGTTAATCTAACTAAATTTTTTAATCTAAATTTTTTTTATTTAAATTTTTTTATTTTTTCGTAGAACTTTAATTTTTAAAAATCAATTTTTTAATTTTTATTTATTAAAATTCATTTAATTCTTAGGAAGACCCTTAATTTATAAAATCAAATTTCTTTTAATTTAATGCTCTAAAAATTCACTGTATTGGAAAAAATTTTCAATTCCACAAAAAAAATTCCATTTTGTTTGGAAATAATAATTTTTTTTCAAAATTTTACGAATATTTCCAAGAAATAAAAGAGGAAAATTACTTTTTCAATAGTTTTGTAAATATTTCCTTCTTTTTTCGATACAAAATGATAACGAACGTTTTTGCACTGAGACTGAAAATGTATTCGAACATTTTTGTTTAATAAAAGTATAAAATTAATTTAATAGACTTAGAATTATTAAATATATTTTAATTCCAAAAAGGAACGAAATTATCTCCTTGTCAAAAAGAAAAAACAAGAAGAAAGTAATTTATATTATTTTTTTTTTGCCTAAAAAAATTGAGATTCGAAAATTTAGGAAATTGTGTCGTCAGATTTCGTTACGATAACAATAAAGATTTCGACATTGGAATGTGTACAACAATATGGCACCACAATATCAACGACCAACGCTATATAATAATAGTAAAAAATTTGCAAAAATATCCAAAGCCAAATAATTTTATGACGCACTTATTTTATTTCTATCTTTTTTTTCCCCTTCGATTTTGCGGAATAAATTTTTGCTTAATTTTTTTAAGAAAAATACTGAAAAATATAGAGAGAAGAATTATTATTATTATTATTTTTCGAACTATATGGCGAAAAATCGACTGTCAACAATTTAATACAAAATACGAAGTTTATAATTATTTTTTTTCCATTTCGTTTTAGTTTTTCTCTATTTCTTTGAACAACACACATGAAGAATGTTAAAAGAACATTCTCAAGATTAATTCTTAATTTATAGTAAAGAATTTTTTTTGTTATTTAAAAAAATTACTTCTACATGACTTAGCAATTGTAAAATTGTATTTTTTTTTCTTCATTTCTTCTAGAGAGAAATTAAAAAAAAAATTATTGATATTTTAATTTCTGCATAATATATTTGTTCTTTCTTTCGTTCTTTCTTTTATGCAAATTGGAAAGAGTTCATTGTAAAAAACATTGAGAAATATCTAGAATTAGATTATTCAGAAGAATTAAAAAATTTGAGGGAGAACATTAATCTCACGCTTACGGCAAAAAGAAACTTTTTTTTTCATTTAGTTTCTAATATTGAATATGTACGTTTGAGTCTTTTATTCTGCAGAAAGAAAAATTATTTTCATATCTATAAGAATTTTTTTTTAACGTTAAGAAAGAAAATATTTTCTGAAAATTTTGAGTCTTTTATTCCACGCAAAAATCTTTTAAAAAATCAATTTCTACCTTTTTTTCATATGCAAATGAAAAAATTTTTTTGCAAATATTTTTTTTTTTTGGAAGACTCTAAATTGAAACTCAAATTAGGTAAAACGTAGAAAAGTTTCATTAGAGTAAAAGTGCATTAAATTATTGATTTTTTTTTAAATTGACTATTTTCACAAAAAATTGATATTTTATTTGCAAAAAGTAATTTTTATATTTCCAATAATAATTTTTTAGAGATGAAAATTCGTGAACATCAAAATTTTTAATGTCTCGATATTGTTTTATTATCAATTTTAGCAAACTTTATTTTGCTGAATTTTTCATTAAAAGAATTCACATTTAGCTAAATTTTAAAATAAACCAAGGCTCAAATTTATAGCTACATTTTTAATTAAATCAATTAAAAATTAACCGAATTTTAGCTAAATTTTTATTTTCATATTTAGCCTAATTTAGCTAAATTTTTTCATGAAAAATAAATTTTTTCAGTTTAGCCTAATGTATCTAATTTTTTAAATATAATTCTCTTAACATTTAGCCTAATTTAGCCAAAAATTTTTAATAATTCACTTAAAATTCAGCCGAACTTAGCTTTATTTTTAAATAATTCAATTAATATTTGACTGAATTTAGCTAAATATTTTTTAAAAATTTGGTTAACATTCACCCTAATTTAACTAAAATTTTAAATAATTTACTTAACATTTGGCCTAAATTAGCTAAATTTATAAATAATTCAAATTATATTTAACTGAACTTAGCTGAATATTTTTTACTAATTTGGTTAACATTCACCCTAATTTAGCTAAAATTTTAAATAATTTACTTAACATTTAGCCTAATTTAGCTAAATTTTTTAAAATTCAATTAACATTTAGCCGAATTCGGCTAAACTTTTAAATAAAAACACTCAACATTTAAATAAATTTTTAATCAAGTCAATTGAAATTTAGCTTAATTTTGCATACTTTTTATAATTTAATTAGCATTTAGCGAAATTCTGCTAAGTTTTTAAATTAATTTATTCAAATTAAAATAATTTTTTCATTATCTTAATTTATAATTAGCTAAATTTTGAAATAGTTTAATTTCTATGTAGCTAAATTTTTAATTATTTAATATACATTTAGCTAAATTTTTTATTAAACCGAACTTGAATTCAAAAATTTCTATTTAACCCGTTTTTTAATTAATTTAATTAGCATTCCATTTAAGTTTTCATTCATTTAATTGACATTTTACTAAACTTTCCATTAGCTTAATTTATATTACAATCAGATTTTTAATTGGCTTCATAAAAAGTAAATTTTAGTCTTATTTTTAATTATCTTTTACATTTAACTAAATATTTTATCAACTAAATATATTAATTTACACTTTGCCGAATTTTTAATCCAGTTTAATGTTTCGCTAAATTTCTAATTAACTTAACTCACATTGAGACTAAATTTTCAATTGTTTTCATATTTATTTTATTTTTAAAAAATAAATTATTTTAATTTTAATAAATAAGTTATTAAAATAAAATTAAAATAAACTATTTTAATTTTAATAAATAAATTATTAAAATAAAATTAAAATAAACTATTTTAATTTTAATAAATTTAATTTTTATTTAACAAAATATTGTTCCTTTTCTTCAAGTTTTAATTAATTTATCATGTAAAATAGAAATTTAACTAAATTTTGGAAATCGCTAAATATTTGCGAGAGAAAAATTTTAATTTGACGAATTTCTATTTAATGAAGAATTTAGTTTCGCCAAATATTTCAAAAGTATTTAATTTTACTAAATTTTAGCCTAATAATGAAACTTTTCCAATTTTTATCTATTTTCATAAAAAAAATTCTCTTCATAGATTATATTTGGCCAAATTTTTAAGTAAAAAAATATTCATTTTATGAATTTTTATTCATTTTATATAAATTATTATTTATTTAAATTTTAGCTACATTTTCCTTTTAAATTGACTTTTGAAAATTCAGCTAAATAAACGTGTAGACGTCTACGCATAGAAATTATGCCAAATGAGTTTAGTTTTCAAATAATTTTTATTTAACCTTCATTAAATTTAGCCGAAATTCTATTTTTTACCAAAATTTTCATTGCACGGATTTTTTTAAGCCGAACTTTTATTTTTCTGTGAATTCAATAATTGAATTAATATAAGGAACTTTAATTAGTTTAAATGTAAATTTCGATTTTATTATTTGTTTGGAAAAACTGGAATTTCCGGTAAATTCAAAAACTGTTAAATAAAAATTATGCCAAATGAGTAGTTTAGTTTTAAAATAATTTTTATTTAACCTTCTTTAAATTCAGCCGAAATTCTATTTTTAACCAAAATTTTCATTGCATAGATTTTTATTTATTCGAACAGTTTTTAGTTGTAATTTAATTTCATTTAAATTTGAATTTAAATTTAAATTTAAATTTGAATTTGAATTTGAATTTGAATTTGAATTTGAATTTGAATTTAAATTTCATTTTGAATGTAGATTTAAATTTAAATTTGAATGTAGATTTAAATTTAAATTTGAATGTAGATTTAAATTTAAATTTGAATGTAGATTTAAATTTAAAAATTTAATTTTAATTTCAATTTAGCTCAATTTTTATCAAAACGACTGTAACCATTCGGCTAAATATTCGCAACTGGCACAATATCTTTTTAGTCGCATTTGGCTAAATTTTTTGTCTCAACTTCATTCGGCGAATGATTAATGACGATTTTTGAAGTTGACTGATTTTTTCATCCCTTTTATTTTCTTGCTGATAAATTTCTTCGAATTGATGTTTTTGCTTGAAGTTAATTTTTTCCCAAAAATATATCGAGACATTAAAGATTGGATGTTCTCGATGTTTAGTGTAATATTTAAACGAGTGATTAAATTTTGTTTCTCTCGAATTTTGGATATTTGATTAAAGTAAAACTATTATTGAAATGTTCAAAATTTACTGTAAATGATTGATATTTTTTTTTTTAATAATTTTTTTAAGAAGAAAAATTCATGTTTCCTTCTGATTGTGGTAAAAAGAGCAAAAGCGTGGATGATATGGTGCGTCGTTATCGGAATCTTAAACTAGTATATAATTATAATACGTAATTTTTGGTAACAATTTCTCCGCTATTTTTCTTCTTTCTTTCTTTCTTTTTTTATACATTTTGGTATTTTCTAGACGTACTGAAAGTTGTCCTTATTAGTTAGCAGAGGTAATTTTTCAACGCTATGCTTCAAATCGAAGCTGTGAAGCCAATCGGAACTTGGCTTTGCTTCTAGGCCGCAGAAGCTACAATTGCAAAAATCGGCTGCATTTTGAAGGGCACCTCGATGAAATGGATTTCCCTTATCAAAATGACGATAACGGCCTACATTTATTCTCTCGTTCGTTGTCATGCCCAATATCATTATCTAATTTCAAGAATTGCGAAAAATTGTTTAGAATTGAAGGAAGACAAAAAAAAACAGTGAGGAATTGAATTTATTTTCCATTTGGAATTGATTTTTCTATTTTTTCTATTTTTTTCTAATTTTTTTTCTAATTTTTTGGAAATTAATTTTTCTACGTACCTGATAACATTGGCAGGCTAAGAGTGTTCCGACCCAAAAGGAATGCAACGCTGTATTTGTCATGACCCACATGACCCATGCGTCACAAGTTGCGGCGGCCACCAAATAATTGTCCGCCGTGTGACCGTGCGTCAAATTGGTCCAGCATTCGAATTGCCAGTACTGAACGCTCGCCGACAAAATCACAATGCAGAGTCCTAGCAGTGATGTCAAGAATCCCAAGAAGTATTTGTGATTATGTGCACCTGATTGAAATTTAGAAATATTATTTTCATTTTTCAAATAATACCAAACTATTTTTATTAATCTAAAAAAATCATAGTTATTTTTCAATATTTCTCTTTTTTCAAGAAAATTTAGCACTTTGTATACATTTTAGTTTGTATTTTTTTGTTTGTAAACATTTTAGAACTAGGTAATTAATCTTTTCATTTTTTCTAAAAAAAAAAAAATTAAAAAACAATTAAAAAATTAAAATTAGAAAATATTTTGTACATTTTCTGCTTTTCAATGACAATTTATAATTAAATTACAAATTTTAAGTAGAAAAAAAAGTTATAAATCAAATTTTGCTTAAGAAATTTCATATTTATTTAGAAAAAAATTATTTACAGAATTTCTGTTTGTTAAAAACTATATTATCGAAATTATAATAAAAAATAAATAAATAAAACAATTTTTAATTTATAAAATAATTTTTGGATACCCCAATTTTTTAAAAATATTTTCGGTTATTTTCAAATAATTTAAGTATATTACGATTATTCTTATTTTGACATTTGATCAGAAATATTATTATTTTATTATTTGTTTTGCTTGAGAAATGTATTGAACACTTGATCAAAATTGTCACGCATTTTATTATTATTTAACATATTAATTAATTATATGATATTATTATATTAATTTATATTAATTATTATTATTTTTTTATTATTACGCATTTTGTTCATTTGAGAGTTCCTGATTTTTTCAGTTTAAAAAATGGAAATTTTCCAGGTTTTTATAATTACATTTATTTTTTACCACATTAATAATACGAAATGATTTCGTTTGACGATTTTTAATAATATTTTTAAGAAAGAAATTTATAAAAAAAATTTTTTTTTCTTTTTAATAAAATTTGTAATTAATAGAATTCATATGAATTTGAGGAAAATTTTTTGAAAATAATTGAATTTTTGCAAAGAATTTTATTAAAAAAATTTTAAATAATTGAATTTTGTCAAAAATTTTGTTAACTATTTTTAAAAATTAAAATAATTGAAATTTTTGACAAGAATATTAAAAAAATTTTTGAATATAATTGAGTTTTTGCAATCCTTTATAATTTTTCGAAAATTCAATTTTTTTGTGTGTTTTAAGTAAAACTCATCCATAAATCCATTATTTTTAATAATGAATGAAATGTATATTAAAAAATATAACAAATTTTATAAGAATTTAAATTAATAAAGTTTTTTATAAACCTTAATTATCTTTAAAATTTCCAATAAAATTCATTGAAAATTTAAATTTTATAAAATTTCAATTAAATTAAAAACCAAAATTGAACAAAATTCAATTATTTTTTGAATTTTTGAATAAAAAATTATTGCAAAATAATTGATAAAAATCTGTAAAGTTCAATTGTTGTTAAAAATAGGAAATTTTGAAAATTGAAATAAATAAAATCTTATCAATGATGAGAATGATGAGAAATATTCAGAATTTTCTTACGAATTTTTGAAATTGAATATTGTTTCAGTACTTTTGACAAAATTTTCTGACTTTTTCCTGACTTTCCTGAATATATTTTGAAAAATAGTGATTTTGAGTAGAATTCTTCTGAATAATTGAATTGAATTTAATATTAAAATGTTCTATTGAACTATTTAAAAAAAATGGAATTCTTTTGAAGAATTGCATCGTATTTTTCGAAATTAATTAAATTTTTTGGACTAAATTATTAAAATTAAAAAATGTTATTAAAATTTTTAAGAAATACTAAATAATGATTGAATTCCTGAGAAGAATTTTATTGACTACTTACATTTTTTAAATCTATTGAAAATAATGTAATTTTTTAAAAATATTTCTTTAATTTTTTAATTTTATTGTGATTAAAGATTTTAATATTGAATGTTATTAAAATTTTGTGAAAATAATTTAATTTTTGCGAAAAATTTTATTAAAATTTTTGGAAATAATTGAAACTTAATTGTAATAATTGAAATAATTCAATTATTTTTGTTTAACAAAATTCCCATTTCGTTCCTAGCCAATTTTTTTGCTTTTTTTCATTAACTTTAAATTTATTTGATTTCGAACATAAATAAATCTACATATGGCTTCAAAAATTTTTATTAGTGTTTTAGGAAATAAATAAATTCTTTTGACGAGTTTCTTAAAATTTTTTAAGAATAATATTTTGTATAATAATTTTAATTGAAAATTTAGAAAATAATTGAGTTGAACGAGGAAATTTTTTCAATTTTTTGAAAATAATCTTATCTATTTATAATTATAATTAAAAGTTTCATTTTTCAATTCAGAAAATTTAGAAAATAAATAGAAAATTCTATTTTTTAAAAAGTTTCTAATGAAATTGTTAAAAAAATTTAATTATTTTTAGTTGAATTTCAAAAAATTTCTATTAATGCGATATTTTTAAAAAAATTTTATTTACATACAATATTAGTTAGTAGACATTCTGATGATGTTCAATAACTACTATTTTAACAAAATTTTACACAAACAGTGAATTATTTTCAAAATTTAATAAAAATAATCTACTCTTGTAGATTTAATTATTTACCATTTTTTTACAAAATTTCTGAATTATTATTAAGAAATTTTGTAAAAAAAATGGTTCAATTATTCAATTATTTTTATAAATAATAAAGTTCATTGCAGACTTTTAATTATTTAAAAATTTCTTGATAAAATTTGTCATGAGAATTCATTTTTAGAAATGTTTTATTGTTCAAAAACTAATTTATTTTTGTATTTAAAATTTTATATAATTGAATTCCCACAGAAATTTTCTAATAAAAATTTATTAAATAATCAATTTTAGTTAAGAATTTATTATTATTATTAAAAGCAATAAATGTGTGAATTTTTAGAAATAATTGAATTTTGAAAAAGGTTTCAAAATAAAATCTTTGAAAATCTTAATTTTTCATACTTATACAATTTTAATCGAATTCGTCGAAATTTGTTTTCAAAGTTTATAAACTTTCTTGAAAAGAATTTAATTAATTAAAAAATTAATTGCTAACATTTTTTAAAGAGAATTCTATTTTATAAAATTAAATTATTCAATAAATTGAATTTTTAAAAGGTTTAAAAATAAAATCATTGAAAATTAAAATTTTACATACTAAAAATTTTGTAGAAATATTTTTTTTTTGGAAATTAATTGACATTTTTATTTTCTAATATAGAGTTGTTTGAAGAATTTCCGAATAATCGAAATTTTTCGTAAGAATTGAATAGTCAAACAAATAGGTTTGAAAATTTGCAAAGAACTTTTTCAATAATAATTATTAAAAAAAAGCTGATTTAAAGAAGTATTTTAGTTAAAAATTCAGGATAATAATAATAATTTAATTGAAATGATGAAAATAATTTTTAAGGAAGTTACAATAACAATATTCTTATCTCTAAAATAATGATTTTATCACTCGGTCATCTTTAATTGTTATAAAAATAGAAAGAAAGATATCTTCACGTTCGGAGTGATCGATATCTTCATGTTTTGTAATAGCAATTCTTATAAGTTGTTAAATTTCAAAAATGTTTTAGTTTGAATGTTTCGAAAATCTTAGATGGAAAAATAATAACAATTAAATATTTATTTTAAATAAAATTATTGCCATTTTCGAATAATTTTACAATTTTAGAAAATCGTAAATAAATGTAATAGAACATGTTTTGAAGTATTTAAATATTTTTAGAGTAAATCAAAATATTTCTTAGGGAAAAAGACAAAATTTTGTCTGGTAATCAGGGAAAAAAAGGATTTTAAATTTTTGCCTCAACCCTGCGATGTTAGTAAAATCTGTCAAAAATTTTAGTTAATTTTACTTTGATTTTAGTTTTAGTTTTTTTTTAGCTGTTTCTAGTTAATTTTACTTTTAGGAGAAATCTGGCGGACAGTCAAATCAAAAGTTAGTCCAATGTCACAATTTCGTAATTTAAAAGAAAAACAAAAATTAATTTTTCAAATTCTGGTGGAAAGGCGAAGAATTTAATTTTGTACATTTAAAACGATTGAATAAAAATTACAATTTTCTGTGAAAAAGAAATATTTCTTAAATTTTAGCTTATTAAATATTTATTTCTGACAGAAAATTATAATTTTAATTCAAATGTGATTTTAAAATGTTCAAAATTTAGAAAATTGAATTCTTTAAGCTTCTACCAAAAGGGATTTGAAATTTAATTTGACTAAAATGAAATTGAATTAACTTTTATTCCGATTGTTTGTCGGGGTTTCTTTAAAGATATTATAATACGATATTAAAAAACGCAACAGAAAAAAAATAAAAATACTAAAAAGTAATTTTTTCTCACCAATGCAATTATTGACCCAGGGACAATGATGATCGTATCTTGCCACACAAATATCACATGTTGCACAATGTTTCGAACGTATTGGTCTTCTGACTAAGCAGGTACTGCAAAACCACTGAGGTTCAAAACCTCCAGCTTCGGCTAATTCTATAATTGTCTAAAAAGAATACCATCGATCCTTAATATTGTTTTCTTCAAATTATAAATTATAAATTATTTCAATAAAATTCTTATCACAATTTCAATTATTTTTTATATACAAAAAATGTTCATCAAACTTCTCGAAAAATGCAATTATTTAAAAAAAATTTACTAAAAATGTTTAATAGAATTTAATTATTACTTGAAAATTTTTAGATAAAGTTCTTCATGACAATTCAATTTAAAAAAAACTCAATTATTTAATTAAATGTTTATTTTCAGAGCAAAATAAATGAATTCTTGTAGAATTTTCAAATAAATAAATTTTTCTGAATATAATATTCAATTATAATCGAAAATTTTTCCTGAAATTTATTTTTAATTCAATATTTATTTAAAATTTATACAAGAAATCAATTCTAAAACTATAAAAATAAACAATTTATTAAATAACTTAATATTTCCTAAAATTGAATTTTCATAATAAATTTTATCAACATTCAATTATTATGTTTATTATTATTATTTTTATTATCATTATTATTATTATTATTATATTATTATTATTATTATTATTATTATTATTATCATTATTATTATTATTTATTATTTATTGTCAAGACAGAAATTAAAAAAAAACTTTAACAATAATTTCATCTTTCGAGAAATTCGCTGAAAATCTTTTATATTAAAAATAACTGAAATTCTGCTAAGAATATTAATAAAATTTTTGAAAATAATTGAATTTCGGAGAAAAAATTTATTATTCATAAAGGCAATTTAAATGTTGACAAGAATTTTTGTAAAATTTCAAACATAATTGAATTTTTGCGAAGAATTACATTGCGTGTGAAAATAATTGAATACTTCAGACTCATTTTATTAAACTTTTGGTTTAAATAATTGAATTGTTTTGTGAAATTTCATGAAACTAGCAAACAAGGAAAATAATTGAATTTATAAAAATTTATAAAATAAATAGAAAATTCCATTTATTAAAAACATTTCTAATGAAATTCCTTTAACAAATTTAATTATTTTTAGTTAACTTTAACAAAATTTCTATCAAATCGATATTTTTTTAAAAAATTTATTTACATACAATATTAGTTAGTCGATATCCTGATGATGTTCACTATCTACTATTTTAACAAAAATTTCCAAAAGAATTCAATTATTAAAAAAAAAAAAAATTTTAACTAAATTTTCCAATAGAATTTAATTATTTAAAAAAAAGTTTCAACAAAATTTTACTCAAACATTTACTTATTTTCAAAATTAATAAAAATAGTCAACAAGAATTCAATTATTTACAAATTTCTTTCTTTTTAATAATTATTATTTAATTATTTTCATCAATAATAAAATTTATCACTGAATTTTTTTTAGTACAATTTTAATCGAATTTCTCGAAAAATGTAATCATGCTTAAAATTGTTACTAAAATTCATGTAAATAATTGAATTATTTGAAAATTTGTTAATAAAATTCGTCATGAGAATTCAATTTTAAGGAAATTTTAATGTTCAATTTTATGAAAATAGCAAACATGGAAAATAATTGAATTTAAAAAAATTTTTGAAATCAATTAAATTTCTATACGAAGAGTTTTATTAAAATTATTTTGAAAAAAATTAAACAGTTAGAAAAAATTTCATTGAATGTTTTGAAAATAAGCTAATTCTTTAAAGAATGAATAATAAAAGATACAAAAAATAATTGAATTTCTGAGAAGAATTTTACTTCTTTTAAAAATAATTGAATTTCTCCAATAATATAAATATTTGCTTCAAAATTCAAAATTCAATTCAAAATTTTTTAACTAAAATTCTTCTATAAATCCGTTATTTTTAATAATTGTAGCAAATAAAAGTAAAGCAAATTGTTGCAAATATATATTAAAAGAATTTAAATAATTTTAAGTGAACTTTAGTTATTAAGGTTTTTTAAAAATCTAGGTTTTTACATTTTTTTTTTAAATTCATTTAAAATTGAAATTTTACAAATTTTGAAATGAAAATCTTTTCAAGTTCATCTACTTATGAAAATTGTAAATACAATTGGTTAAAAATTGAATTAATTTTGAAATATTGAACTGAAATTAGATTTCAAGAACAAATACAATTGGAAAACAACAATTTTCCAAGATCTCGATCAAAATTCACAAACTTTTCAAGGTTTTTTCAATTTTTACGAAATTCTTTGACATTTTTAGGTTTTTCTGGTTTCCAGGTTGCATGGCAACTCTTAAAGTACGACTACTAGTTGTTTTTCCTATTTTTTAACAGCAGAAAACTATTTTTACTATTTTCACCTGACACAAAAATTATTTATAGCAATTTAACTCACATTTAATTTATCTTCATGTGTGGCTGTAATTTTTCCAGGATCACCACGCCACGATTGTAAAAAGCATATCCAAAGTGGTACAGACCCACCGACGAGCATTAGCCACAAATACCACGCGGCATGAACTCCCAACCAAAATACCCATGTGATATAAATCCACATCTATCGAATAAAGAGAATTTATTGGCATTTTTTTTTATAATTTAAATATTCAAAATTCAATGGCAGGAGAAAAAGAAAGAGAGAGAGAGAGAGAGAGAAACAAATTACCTTGGTTGCTAAATAGATTGACATTGGTAAAACATCAAATAATCTTTCGTCAAAAACGAAATGATTCGCTGAATAAATTGCTAAATATATTGCAACAAAGGCAACTAATTTTAGAAGATAATCGAGACTGCTTTGGAAAATCATCCCAATTATATAGAAGAGAATAAATGGCGTGCCTACCATGCAGTACCACCTCATTCTCTGAAACAAAAAAATATTTTAACCATAGTATTTAAAAAAAACTAACGCTAGAAATAAAATTCAAATGGAGCGAATGATTAGTTCCCAAATTTCAGTTTCATAATTTTCAAAACATCGAAATTTTAATAATATTTATGGAAATATGATTGAAATATATTTCAAAATAGCATTGAACGTAATTTTTACGTATTCGAATTATTCTTCATCCTAATATTTCAATAACAGAATTATCTTTCGAGACATAATTTTTAATATGCCGAAAAATTCTTTGATATAAATTTTGTTATTCCGAATGACTATTTTTAATAATTATTATTTATCCGCCGCACTCAATAATTATTTTTAAAAATTTACAAAAAGTGTCTTTCAGTGTGAAAAAGTAGTAAAACAAATATGAATAAAAAAAATAAAGTTGACTACTCAGGGTTGCCACAAATATTTAATTTTATTTTTCCCTGACTTTTCCCTGATTTCCAGACAAAATTCTCACTTTTTCCCTGACCATAAAAAATATTCTGATTAACTCTAAAAATTATTAGATACTCAAAAAAATATTCTAGTAAATTTATTTACAAATTTCATTAATTGTAAAATTATTCAAAAACATCAATAACTAATTTTTAAATAAGTATTTAATTATTACTTTTCCACAGGAATTAAAATTCTTCAGAACATTCAAATTCAAACCTTTTTGAAACTCAACAATTTATAAGAATATTATTACAAAACATAAAGAAGGCGAGTCTTCGACTGGGAGTGATCACCTTCTTCATGTTTTGTTATAATTTAAATAACCATCAAATTTTTCAACAAAAATTTAATTATTTACAAAAATCCTAAAAAAACCTTTCACAAGAATTTATTTATTTTTAAAAGTAGTAAATTTTCTCAAAAAAATTCAAAAAAATTGTAATAAAATTCGTTGCAATAATTCAATTATTTTCATAAACAATAAATCGATTATTCGGTAAATTCATTTTTTAATAAATTTTTATTAGAAAATTCTAGAAAAATTCAATTATTCAATTTGAAAAATAAATAATTTAATGAATAATTGAATGTTTGTTAAAATTGAATTCTCATAAAGAATTTTATGAATAAATTTTTAAATAATTGAATTCTTTTGACAAATTTTAATAAAATTTTTAAGAATAATTACATTTTACGAGGAATTTGATTAAAATATTGTATCCAAAATTAATTAAAATTTTGCGATGAGTTTTATTATTTATGAAAATAATTTTAAAATGTTTCCAAACATGTTATTAAAATTTTTCTAAAATAATTGAATTTCGGTGAAGAATTTTAATATTTATAAAAATAATTCAATTCTTGTAAAGAATTTTGTTAAATTTTTTTTAAATAATTTATTCATGCGACGAATTTTATAAAAATCTTTTTAAATAATTGATATTTTTCAAAAAATTTTATAAAATTTTGTATATTAAAAGATTGAACACACGTAAAAATTTTATTATTTATGAAAATAATTGAATTACTTATTTCAAAAAAATTTATTAAAAATTTTATAAATTATTGAATTTCTGTGAAATTTTAACAAGAATTTTATTAAAGTTTTTAAACATATTTGAATTTTGAAGAAGAATTGTATTATTTATAACAATAATTGAAATTTTGACGAGAATTTAAAAAGAAAATTTGAATATAATTGAATTTCTGCGAAAAATGTTATTACTTTTGAAAATAATTGAATTCTTCTAATTATTTGTAAGTTTTCCAAAATTAAATTTTTTTAGTATTTTTAATTAAAATTCTTTTATCAATCTAGTATTTATGATAATTGTAAAAATTATTCATTACATAATTTATTAGTCATAATTTTATGATAGTTCTCTAAAAATTAAGTGATTAAAAAAGAAATTATTGGCTGAAATAGAAAAAATTCAAGGTTTTGTATTAAAATTCGTGGTTATTTTTATAGTTTACGAGTCAAACAAAAAAACATTAAAATTTAGAGTTTTTTCATGAATTTTTGAAATTTGATTTTTTCCAGTACTTTTACTAAAAATCCCTGACTTTTCCCTGAATTCCCTGACTTCCCTGACCTGTGGCAACCCTGCTACTAAAAAAAACTCGTTTTAATCTATTTAAAAAAAAATGATTCTGTCGTTTCCTTACTTGCATATAAAAATATTCCATTTTTTCTTATCCTGGTAATAACTTAAATTCTAAATTTTTATCAAATTCAATCATTTTACAAATGTTTAGTTAGAATTCTTCAAAAAATTTAATTATTTTTACCATAATATTTGAAAGTAAAAAAAATTTTCTTAAAATAATTCAATTTAATTATTAAACATGTAATTTAATTAAATTTGACATAATTTCCAATTCATTTAAAACTTAAATAAATTTAACGAGATATAATTATTATTGATTATTATTATTATTATTATTATTATTATTATTATTATTATTATTATTATTATTATTATGTTATTAATTATTAGATTAATTTTAACGAGAATTTTACTATATTCAAAAAGAAAATTGTCGAAAAATTGTCGTTTTCTTATTAAAACCATTAAATTCGAAAATACTTTCATTTTTGCAAATAATTGAATTATATTTTTGAAGAAGTTTTTCTAATTAATCAATTTTTCTTAAAAATTGTAAAATTAATAATTTTATTATTAAATTTTATTAAAAAATATTTTTAAAAAATTGAAATCATTTAAAGAATTTTTTCCGATTTTTCTCGAAATTTATTAAATTTTTTTTTTCTTATTAAGTTGTTTAAATCTATTGAAAATAAACTATTTTTTTCTAATTTTAGTTGAAGATTAAGTTTTTTTTGCAAATTTTGAAATTAATTAAATTAAAAAAAGATTTTATCTTAATTTATTAAAAATTGCTAAAAATTGTAATTGAAATTAAAAAATGTTGTTAAAAATTTTAAATAATTAAATTTCCAAGACGAATATTAAGTATTTACTAAATTAAAATTTTTTTTTTGAAAATAATGTAGTTTTTTAAAATTTTTTTGAAATTGGTAATTTTATTGCGATTAAAGATTTTAATATTGAATTTTATTAAAATTTTTTGAAATTAATTGAATTCTTTTAAAGCACTTTATTATTAAATAATTCGTTTTTTGTGAAGAATTTTGTTAAAATTTTTGGTAAAAATTGAATTTTCGAATAATTGTATGAGAATTTAAATAATTAAATTAATTCAACTATTAACCAGGGTGTCTAGCATTTTAACAAAATTAAATTAAATTAAATTAAATTAAATTTATTTATTTTTTAATTTAATTAAATTAATTAATTAATTCATTTATTTTTTAATTTAATTTAATTTTTTATTTTTTATTTAACAAAATTCCCTGTTTTTTCCTGGCTTTATCACAATTTTTTTTTTTTTGGTTTTCTTCCCATTAACTTTAAATTTATTTAATTTCGAACATAAATAAATCTACATATGGCTTCAAAAATTTTTATTAGAGTTTTTAGGAATAATTAAATTCGTTTGACGAGTTTCTTTAAATTTTTTAAGAATAATATTTTTTATAATAATTTTTAATAGTAAATTTGGAAAATAATCATTGACTGTCAGATGACTCACCTTATCTCTACACCAGGTCCTAACACGTCCTTGCTTCTCCTTAATCTCATGTGTAACTTTGGGTCCAAGCCAAGCAGCGCCGATATGCGGACCCAAAAGCGTCATAGGCGTTTCATTTTGAAAATTCGGAGTATCTAAAGACGCTCCATTATGAACTAGTGTTAATATCGCAGTATTATTTTTAGCGATAATTGCCCAATGAAGGGCAGTGTTCCCGTGTAAATTGTCAGTTAACGAATGTGACGCTCCCAATGTAAGAAGAAGACGTGTCGGGTCAAGGCTGCAAAAGCTTTCCCATTGAATCAAGAACACTTTACCATATTTCCTTAATATACACATTATTACATAAATATTAAAAATAATTACTAAACAAAGAAAAAAAAATTAAAAAAAAAAAAGAAATGAAGGGGGGAAATTTTCATTTTCTCTCACCTATTAATTTTATAAGCGCTCCACATTAGCGGAGTCATCGCACTTCTATCTGGCATATTTGGATTTACACCTTTTGCGACTAGATAAGCAACTATGGCGGTATGGCCGAATTGCGCGGCCAAATGAATACATGATGAACCTTCGCAATCTCTTAAAGTTGGATCAGCTCCGGCTCTCATTAATAAAACAACTGTTGCTAAATGACCTTGCCTGTAATAATAATAATAATAATAATAATAATAATAATAAAAATAATAATTATTATTATAATCATAAAAATAATAATAATAATAATTATTATTATTATAATCATAAAAATAATAATAATAATAATAATAATAATAATAATAATAATAATAGTAATAAAAATAATAATAATTATTATAATCATAAAAATAATAATAATAATAATAATAATAATAATAAAAATAATAATAATAAACTGGATAAAAATGATACAGAAATGTGTTTAGAATAATATTTGTACCTTGTGGCCCAATGTAATGGCGTTGAAGCAAGTTCACCCCCAATGACATCGACGGTTGCACCTTTGGCTATGAGGTATTTGACTATTTCTTTACGATTATTTATTGCAGCCCAATGCAATAATGTGACTGTTTCACAGTCGGGCTGATTTACATCGGCTCCTGCTTCTACTAATTCCGTAACTCGTTCTAAAGCCCCATACTGGAAGAACAAGAGTAAAAATTAATTTCGCACACAGGGTGTCTACTATTTTTATTCAACAAAATTCTCTGTTATGGCCTAATTTTTTCGCGGTTTTCTTCTCTCATAAAATTTAAATTTAAATTTGATTTCGAACATAAATAAATAATAATTTTAAATGAAAATTTGGAAAATAATTTGTTCAATTTTTCAAAAATAATCTTGTCTTTTTATAATTATAATTGGAAATTTTCTTTTTCAAGATCATTACAAGTCTGTTGATAATAATTGAATTTCTGCAAAGAATTTTACTATTTACAAAAATAATTGAAATCCTTCCAAATGAATGATATTATTTATGAAAATAATTTAATTCCTGTGAAAAATTTTATTACAATTTCAAAAAAAAAAATAGTGATAATTAATTATTTACTTAATAAGTAATAAACATTAAATTTGCTTAAGAAATGATAAATATCATTTATTTGAACATTCAGAAATTTGAAATTATAAAAATTTAAGAGAAGTTCCACAATTATAACTATCGAATAATAATAGAATAATATAATTTTTAGAAGCAAAAATTCATTTAAAACTTTAAGAGGGACTTTATATTTTCAACATAAAATTATAATTACGGTCACTAACTTCCCTTGATTATTTTCGAAAAATTTAAAATAAAATTCTTTCAAAGAATTAAACTATTCTTCAAAAAAATGTAAAGAAATTTCAATTATTTCAAAAATTTTCAATTATTTATTTAGAAAAATTAAATTATCTTAAAACAATGGAATTGAAAAATTAACAATTTTATTTTTCAGAATTTTAAAAAAATTTTGCGAGAATTCAATTTTAATTGAAAATTTGGAAAATGATTTTTTCAATTTTTAAAAAATAATCTTGTCTTTTATAATTATAATAGGAAATTTTCTTTTTCAAGTTTATTACAATTCTATTGATAATAATTGAATTTCTGCAAAGAATTTTACTATTTACAAAAATAATTGAAATCCTTCCAAATGAATGATATTATTTATGAAAATAATTTAATTTTTGTGAAGAATTTTATTACAATTTCAAAAAAAAAATAGTGATAATTAATTATTTACTTAATAAGTAATAAACATTAAATTTGCTTAAGAAATGATAAATATAATTTTTTGAACATTCGGAAATTTGAAATTATAAAAATTTAAGAGAAGTTCCACAATTATAACTATCAAATAATAATAGAATAATATAATTTTTAGAAGCAAAAATTCATTTAAAACTTTAAGAGGGACTTTATATTTTCAAAATAAAATTATAATTACGACAACTAACATTATTTTCGAAAAATTTAAATTAAAATTCTTTCAAAGAATTAAATTATTTAAAAAAATGTAAAGAAATTTCAATTATTGCAAAAATTTTGAATTATTTGTTTGGAAAAATTAAATTATCTTGAAACAATGGAATTGAAAAATTGCAACAATTTTATTTTTCAGAATTTAGAAAAAAAATTTGCACGAGATTTCAATTGTAATAAAAAATTTAAAGTGTATATTGTTTTTTGAATTAACTAATAAAAATTTTAATTATCAATCTTCGCACTAAGAAACATGAATTCATTAAAATGTGACTATAAAATCCAATTATTAATTATTAAATTAAAATACTTTGAACATTTTACTTGTTAAAAAGTTTCTAAAGAAAATTCTTTAACAAATTCAATTACATATTTTCAGTCGAATTCTACAATATTTCTATTAACTCCTTAATTTTTTTATATTTATTTACATAATCCTCTCAATAATTTTATTAAAATTTTAAAAAATCCTAATTAAATTCTTTTAAAAGAATTTCTCTGAATTCTTTTTAAACTAATGAAGTTTCTTTAAAAATTTTAATTGAAATCTTTGAAAGCAATTGGATTTTATGAAGAAGAATTTTATAAAATTTGTATTAAAAACAATTGAATTCCTTCAAAGAATTGTAGTATTTATAAAAATAATTTAATTATTCCGAAGAATTTATTAAAATTTTGGAAAATGAATTAATTTAATGTTGATATTTGAAGATTAAAATTATTTCGAGAAATTCTATTAAAAATGTTTTGAAAATAATTAAATTTCAGCAAAGGATTTTACTATTTATAAATATAAATGAATTATTGCAAAGAATTTTACTATTTTTAAAAATATTTGAAATGTTTCGAAGAATTTATTAAAATTTTCAGAATTAATTAAATTGTTATGAAAAATTTTATAGAAATAATTGAAAGTAATTAAATTTTTTCTCTTTTTTAAAAATATTTTGACAATAATTGAATTATTTTTCAAGAATATAAAATTCTTGTTAAAATAGAATTTCATGGAAAATTTTTGAAAATACTTAAATTCTTTCGTGTAATTTTATTTAAATTGGATTCAAAATAATTTAATTCATTCAAAAAATTGTAGTATTTATAAAAATAATGGAATTGTTTCGAAGAATTTATTAAAATTTTAGGAAATAAATAAAATTTATAAAAATATTTTAAAATATTTGAATTCATCCGAGGAATTTAATTAAAATTGTTTTGAAAATAATTAAATTCCTGCAAACAATTTTACTATTTATAAAATTAATTGAATTCTTGGGAAGAATTTTACTATTTATAAGAATAATTTAATTACTTCGAAGGATTTATTAAAATTTTAGAAAAAATTGAATTCTTTCGAAGTGTATTAAAAAATTTTTTTTTAATTAATCTCTTCCGAGGAATTTAATTAAAATTGTTTTAAAAATAATTGAATTTTTGTAAAGATTTTACTAATTAAAAAAATAATTGAATCAACTCCAATTTTCTTAATTTTTATTTTTTGAATAAAATTCGATCTTTTTTCAAAATACAAGAAAAAAAATGTTTATAAATTATTAGTACTATAAATTATGTTTATTCAAATTATGTTTATTCTTTTTTCAAAATACAAGAAAAAAAATGTTTATAAATTATGTTTATCAATTGAAAAGTTTAATTGAAAATGAATTTTTTTGACTTTTTAGAAAATAAATGAAAACATTTTATTCAATAAAATGTTCCAGTAAATTTATTTACGAATTTCTTTGATTGTAAAATTATTCGAAAACAATCATTTCTTTTTCAAATATTTTAAATATTTAATTATCATTATTTTTCCACAGGAATTAAGATTTTCAAAAATGTCAAATTCAAACCTTTTGAAAATTAATCAACTTTATTAAAATTGTTATAAAAAAATGAAGATAATGACTAGTCCAAGTCGAAGTCTCTAAGTGATTGAATTCTTAATTTTTCTTTTTTTAATAATTCAAGGGATTGAGTGTTAAAATCATTTTTTTATATAATTAAAATATTGTTACTATGTAACTTCTTGAACATTATTTTCAAATCTATTATTATCATCTAAAATTTGAACTAAAATTCACTTTAGAAAATAGTTGAATTTTTGCAATTCCAACTTCTTCAAAATTCAATTTTTTTTTTAGTGTTTTTGGCTAAAATTTTATACATCGATTATTTTTAATATAATTAATTAAATAAAGATTGACAAATTTAATTAAATTTAGAAAATTTTGAATTATTAAAAATGTTATAATTCTGAAAATCATCAAGATCGCATCTCCGTTTAATATAATTTTAATTATAAAAAGTTTATTGAATAATTATTAAAATGTAAACTTTTTAAAAATTTTCTAATTTTGAACGAAAGTATTTTTCATTCCCTTTATATTCCGGCTTGGTTCATTCATTTCTTAAATCGGTTCATTCGTTTAGGAGAAATATGGTTTTGTTTAAAAAGTTGCAAAAAAATTAATTTTGCAATAACTTTTATAAAAAAAATAATATTTTTTTCTGCTCCTTGGTTAACACATTTCTAAGACCAAATAGAAATGTTTTTTCATCATTTTGATTTTAAAAAAATACTTTTTGTTTTCTTTTTGTTTTTACGAATTCTGACCCAACTTCTAATCGTTTAGATTAGTTTTACATGAGAGGGAAAAGGATAGACGCATCTCTTGTCCTTTTCTCTCGCATGTAAAACTCAACGATTTTAATTCTGCTGTAGGTTATATTCTTCTTAGGTCTATGTATAAACTATTTTCTCAAACATTTTTTCTTTTTTTGCATAAAGTTTATAAACTTTTTTCCTAAAAGCTAATTTCACCTACCTGAGTAGCCCTGACAATATCAAAAGAACTGCAGTCTTGTGCCGTTGAGCGCGTTGTCTCCGGTTGACGATGAGTATTACTCGTGTCTTCAGGATCGCCACTTCCTTCTCCTTGGCACGCTGTTTGCATTTGTAGGGCGTACATTCTATTTTCATAAACATTTAATTAAAGCTTATTTTCCACACAATTTTGTTTTTCGATGAAAAGTAGTTAGTTGTATGGAAAAATTCCCCAAAACATGATTAATTTGTCAATTTTTCTAAAATAAAAATAAGGATTTTAACATAACCTCCAAATACATTATAGAACTAATTGCGCAGACTCGAGGTATTCGATTCTTAATATCGATATAATTCTCGAGTCTGCGCAATGAGGTTCTATAATGTATTTGGAGGTTATGTTAAAATCGCTCAAAATTTTTGTTAAGGCCAACGCAGAATAGAATCTTTAACCAGAACCGCAATCGTAAGCGTAACCGTAAGAATGAGTTAAAGAAGGATAGGTATATTGTTTATCCTTCTTTAACTCATTCTTACGGTTACGGTTACGATTGCGGTTCCGGTTAAAGATTCTATTCTGCGTTGGCCTTTACAAAAAAATGAGTGCCGTTCGCAAAGTCATTGTTTCTAAAAAAAAAGAAAAATGACCATTGAAAAACTATTTTTTAAAAGCGAATTGACTTAACATAAATTGTTAATTTTACATAACATAAAAAGAGTCTATGAATATTTCTGTTTTTGTCCTTAGGTCCAACGGTTATGATTTACGTTTTTCGATTTTTAATGTGTCTACGTCCGGCAAACTGGAATAGTAATTTCTCAAGTATATCGGGTCGCTGCATTCGAATGCGGGGTCAAAATTCAAAAGTCGGTTCTTTATTCTTTCTAACCTTAAAAAACTTCCTTTTCAGGTACTTTTTAATATTTAATGTAAGAATGCGAGTTATTTCTTTAAATTACAACCGTAAATTCGACTTTCAAGGGTGAAATTAAATAACATTTGGCGAAATTCCTCAAAATTTCGTATTCAACATGGCGAATATTTTACAAATTTGAATTGATTTACTTAAAACTTGGTACTCGGAGGTTTTAGAGTTGCTGATTACAAATCTGGTGTAAGTTTTTAAAAAATCAAAATGGTGGACCCAATATGGCGGAGAAAGTTCAAAATCTAATTTTATTCGATTAAAATTTAGTATTTAAAAGTTAAAACTCTGTTCGGCACTTCAGAAATTCGACCTAATATTGAATTAACGACTTAAAAAATTCCCCAGTAGGAAATTTCGAGCAAATTTAATAAGATTTTGAACTTTGTCTGACATTTTGAATTTTTAAAACTTACGATAGTCTTGCAATCAGCGACCAAAAAAATCCCCTACTACTATTTCTCAATTAAATCAATTTAATTTTTAAAATATCCGCCATATTGGATCCGAAATTTTGTCAAATATTATGTAATTTCATCTTTTTGAAGCAAAATCTAGTTTTCACTTGAAAAATATTTTGCATTGTTTCATTACAACTCAAAAAATACCTAAAACAGTATCAAGTTTTTGAGGTTAGAAAAAATGAACCAATTTTTGAATTCGGATTCAGAGATTCGAAATATGATAAAAAATAACTATTTTAGTTCGTCAGACAAACAATTTTTTTTCATTTTAAAACATTAAAAATTTTTTGATAATATTTTAGACAAAAAAATATTCCACTTATAAGTGAATATTGCCATTTTTTTCTGAAAAAAAGTTTATAAAATTTTAGGTTATGTTAAACTTGAAAAGTTATACCTATGGAAAGAAAATTGTAATTTTTTTATTCAAATGTAGCTTTTGTTTAAAATATCTTAAATTAAATTCTTTACACTTCGAAAAAAAATCGAAAAAACGAATTTGTTCTTAATAAAATTCCTTTTTTTGCATCGAAAATTGAAAACAGTGGAATTGGACTAACTTTCGTTCCGATTGATTGTTAAATTCTTCCGTAATGTCGATTTTTATTTTAAAAAATTAAAATGATTTTTTTTTAATTTTTAAAAATTTTTTTAAAAAGAAAAAATTGTGACGAAGAGTCGAAACAGAAGTTCTTTAAAGAAAACGACAAAATTTAAATTCGTTTAAAAGGGGAAAAAATTTATTTTTTAATATTTTAAAATTTAAACAATTGAATCTTTTGAGTAAAAATTGCAGTATTTTCATTTCGTCGATGTAAAAATTAAAATCTAAATTGTTTCTCATTGGCAAAAAATCGTTATTTTGTATTCAAATACAACTTTTGTTAAAAATTTACTTCATGTTCCTAACACATTTTATTTGTCTTTTTATTTAATTCGAAATAATCTGGATTAACTTTTGTTTCCATTGTTTGTCGGCTTTTTACAAAAAATATCAATTATCAAACATTTAAACACTGTTAAAAAATTTCCACCCATACATAATATTAAAAATTTCCCATTTATATCCATAAACAAATTCTTTTAACATTTTCAATTCTATTTAATTTTAAACACTTTTATATTCATTGTACATTGTGTTATTTTAAGGTTATGATTGACGAGTTTATTTTCAACAATTTCAAGAACTTTGCAGTAATTATTCAGAATTTTGAAATAGGAAGAATAGGAAAAAAATTACCATTTTCCCGTCAAATAAGAAAAATATTTTTCCATCACTGAATTAATATAGAAAATAGAAAATTTACCTTTTATAATGTTGATAAAATCAGTCTAGCATTTAATCATTTTATCCTCAAAATGACAGTGGTAGCTTGGAATTAAAAAAAAAGATAGCTCGATGAAAATGTCACTTTATATTAATGACTCATTGGCATAATTATTCAAAAAAGTTTACTTTTCAATTCCATTTAGAATTATCGAAAAAAATTCACAGGCTTTAATGACAAATGAAAAACAAAATTTCACTTCAATCTATTTTGTAATTGATTTTGTCCACTTGTATAGGATAGAGATTACTGAGAAAAAGTTCATTTCTCATTACGAAAGGAAATTTCTTTCACGTCACTAGATAATTTTACGATAACATTGCAATTTTTACGCGCTCATTGCGATGACAATGAATGTTTTAAATTATTTATATAGGTACTGAATAGTTGATATAATATTTTAACGAGATTTCTATTGACCAAACTTCACATTTATAACTTGGAGCCTCAACTCAGTAAAAGCCAATCAGCTGTTCCATGCTGTTTTATCAAGCGGTATGTCCAAACATTTTCGGCCAGGGTTCGAACACATTGTCACTGAGAGTAAGAGGGACACGTTTTTTTTAATTAAGAGTACAGTCCCATGGTGGTAGATTAGTAGAATAGTGGAACAGTTTTGACCAATCAGATGACTGGATTTTTTAACACTTATTTTGATAGGTCAATTCTATTACACTACTCCACTATTCTACCAGCATGGGACTGCACTCTAAAGAAAACTTACAAAAATTGCCGTTGCGCTAGAAACTATACAAGTTTCACTGGTTCCGAAGAGAGAGAAAATTTCTCGAAGACTGTTTTCTGTCTCTCTCAGGCAACTCCTATGGAAATTGAATAGACAAAGACAGACAGCTGTCTTAAGTACTTCTCTCTCTTTCTAAAATAAAAACCTGATGTTCTTCTATATTGATCACTCTCTCTATGACTAGCGGCAATTTTCTTTAATTTTCCTTCTTCCCATCTCTGGGATTTTATTTAATGGATCGGAGGAGAAAAACAAATAATTACAAAAACAAAAAAATACATGTCTCCTGGTCACATTAAAAATATAATTTAAAATAAAATGTTATTTACCAATATAATGAAAAATTGTATTAACTTACTTTTGTATTGTTAATGAAAAATAAAAATCATAAAATCATAACCGAAAAAATGTCTGTCACTGAGGAGAAAATTGAGGAATTAAATAATAGATTTTCGGAATTTATTAGTAAAAAAGAAAATGTCGAATCAATAACAACAGAATTTTATGAGGATTTATTGGATGAAGTGTTGATGGGCTTTGTCTTTGACGTTCATCGAACAATTAAAAGTGGCAGTTCCAATGTTGAAGAAGGCATTCCAGACGATGAGTCTTACGTCATTATAGGTTAGAATTCAAAATTTTGTTATTTATTTTATTTGTTTATTTTTTTCATAACTTTCGTAATTATTTTTATTTTTGCGTCAATAAATAAAAGAAATAAAAGAAAATTTATTATTATTATATCCTGATTTTTATCAAACAAAATAAGATCACAGTAAAATTACAAATCCAAACAAAATAATATCGTAATATAAAATTGATTATTGTTTATTATTAGTATTGTTATTATTATCATTATTATTGTTATTATTATCATTATTATAATAATAATAATAATAATTATTATTATTATTATTGCCATTACTATTAATTATTTTACAATTATCAATATTACTATTTTTTTCACAACTGTTTTCTATTTAATTACTTCAATATTCTTTAGTTTTTTTTTATTTTTACTTTGTAGTTATTTGTTTTTATTTTTTTGTATTTATATTAATTTAAAAAAAATAAAAATTTTGTTTATTTCAAGGTTTGGGGAAAGTCAGGGAATTTTATTAAAAAGTATTCGAGAAAAATTAAATTTTTACAATTCATGAGAAAATTTAGAATTTTTTTTTGTCTAGAAAACTTTGAAAATATTCAAGTGAATTATTTATAAATTTCTTTTTGTTCGCATTCTCTAACTTTGAAATCACAACAAAAAATTAAATTTTCTTCTAATTTCTGATCAATTTTTGAACTTTACAAAATGTAAAATTAAATTTTATTAAAATTTGCTAATAAATAAATGAAAAAAATTAATTTCTCGAAGAACTATTGTACAATTATGACGTAGAAATTATTTAGTAAATAAGTTAACAGAAAAATTTCAAAAATAATTCAATTTCAAATATGGTTTCAATTTGAAATTATCGAAAATATGAATTTTAAATTAATTTAATTGGAAATTTTTGTTAAATTTTGTTTTTTTTGAAAAATTTTAATTCAAATTCTTTTGAAATTCAGTTGAAATCTTTGATATATATTTAATTATTAAAAAGAAACTGAGTTAGAAAATAATTTTCTGAAAATTATTAAAATGAATTAATTTAGGGGAGAATTTTGATTGAAAACTAAATAATAATTTAATTTTTGGAGAAATTACAAACAGTAGCAATTTTTAGAAATAATTTTCTTTCTCGCAAAGTTTTTTTTTATTCACTTCACAAAATTGACAAAAATTCCATTCCATATTTTTTATTTTCCTGACTTTTTCCTAATTTTCATCAAAAATATTTACTTTTTCTTATCCTGCTAATAAATTGAATTTATGCTACGAATTTTATTATTCAAGAAAGAATTTAAAATAATTGAATTCTTGCGAAGAATTTTTTTTTTAAATTTGGAAAATCATTAAATTTTTGGAAAGAATTTTTAAAACAATTTGGAAAGTCAATTTTAGGAAAAATTGACTTTTTTTAGAAGAATTTCATAATTGGGGAAAATAGTTAAATTTTTTTGGAATATTTTTCTATTTTTATAAAAATAATTGAATTCTTGCGAAGAATTTTTTTAAATTTGGAAAATCATTGAATTTTTGAAAAGAATTTTTAAAACAATTTGGAAAATAATTGAATTTTTCTGAAAAGTTTTATAAATTTTGAGAAAAATTGAATTTTTTGAAGAGAAAAAATAATTGTTGAAAAAATAATTTAATTACTTTCGAAGAATTTTATTATTTATAAAAATAATTTAATTCTTTCAAAGAATTTTATTAATTAGGTAAATGATTAAATTCTTGCGGCGAATTTTATTAAAATTGATGAAAATAATTGAATTTTTCCTAGAATTTTATCATAAATTTTTTTGAATAATTGAATTCTGTTTTTTATAAAAATAGTAGATATTGAAAATCATTGAAATGTAAAAAGTTTATACAAAGAATTCTATTATAAAATTTGTCAATAATTGAATGTCGGTGGGAAATTTTATTGAATTTTTTTGAAAATAATTGGATTTTCCAAAAAAACATTTTATTATTTATGAAAATAATTGAATTCTTGCGAACGGTTTATTAGACTTTTTTAAAATAATAGAATTGCCAAGAATAAATTTATTACTTTTAATAATAATTGAATTATTGTGATGAATATTGTTATTTATGAAAATAATTTAATTTTGAAAAGAATTTTATTGAAATACCTCAAAATAATTGAATTTTCGGGTGTAAGTTTTTTTTAATATTTAAAAAAAAAATTTTATTAAAATTATATTTGAAACAATTAATTTCTGTCGAATAATTTTATTAAATTTTTGAAAATAATTGAATTATTGCGGAAAAGTTTATTAAAGTGTTTAAAAAGAATTGGATTTCTGTTGAAAATTTTATTACTTTTGAAAGGAATGGAAGTCTTTATAAGAATTTTATAAACATTGTTTTAAATACTGAATTTTTAAATGTTATGAAAATTTTATTAGTATAAATAATTGAATTCTTGACAAAAACTTTATTTGTGAAAGTAACTGAATTTTACGATTATGAAAATAATTAAATTCATGCTTAGAATTTATTAAAAAATTTGTTTGAAAAAATGGAATTTACATGAAAAATTTTATAATTATTTAAAGTAATTGAATTATTGGGAAAAAAATAAATTGCATAACATTTTGTTAAATGAATTTGATTTTTTTCAATATTAGCGAATTAAAAGTAGTGGAAATTCTCTAAAAAAATATTGTTTATATTCTTTGTTCGGAAAGTTAAATACTTATATATAGCTAATAATTTTTTTACCTTCTCTATTCTTTAGAATAATTAAAATTTTCGTAATGAAGTTTTTTTCAATTTAGGTATCAGATAACAATTTTTGTGAAATTCAATGTTCCTCGTACAAGAAAGTTGATTTATTTTCAATTTTGATAATTTGATGCCAAATTTGAAATTAGTATCGAAATTTGTTAAACTTTTTTTTATATAATTTAAAGTTTAAAAATTTAATATATTTTGAAAATTTAATTCTAATTAGTTTTTCAGTTATGTGTCATAATTAGTATTTATTTAAAAATTACTTAAATTAAAATGACTTGAAATTGTTTACAATAAACATTGTAGTACAACATTCCCGCGAGCTTGCGCGCGGATAATTTGGCTAGTAGTCAAATAATCGGTTATTTTAAACAAATAAGATTGTTTTTTCAGTGTATGAAAAGTAATTATTAAATAAATATTTTTAAAAATGTATTATATTTTCATTTTTTTCTCTCAATTAGATTCACCGGGATTGGACGTATTTGGTCAGCATCCAGTGAAAAAATCGCAAGAATGTAATTGTCCGAATTGCGATCGTGGCGTTGCCGCTTGTCGATTTGCCACCCATTTGGAAAAATGTATGGGAATGGGTCGCAATAGTTCGCGCATTGCGTCGCGTCGTATTGCAAATAATACAAAGGATTTGAGTAATTTTAGTGGAATTATTAGCGACGACGAGGACGACGTCGATTGGAGTATGACGAATGATAAGCGTAAACGCAAGAAGGAACGTAACGGTATTAAAAAATACAAACAGCAAAAGAGTGGACAAAGAAATGGCGACAGCAATGATGTCGTTTACACGAGCAATGAAAATTCACCGTCAAACTATGAGAATATGACGATTGAGGAGAAAAAGCAACTTCTCACGCAAATTTGCGGCGTTATATCGGAGCATACAAAGAAACTTTGTACGAGATCGGTACGTTGTCCACAGCACACTGACGATCAACGACGTGAAATGAGAGCGAATTTAGACAATAGCGGCCAGCAGGACGGCGTAAATGTCGATGTTGTCGAAACAAATGATGAAGAGAGTCAACATTCGAGGGAGAATTTAACGAGATGGGACCAGGAGGGTTCAAGTCATTCGAGTCCCGCCGATTCGACATCAACAACAACATCGTCGACAAATTCGACGAAGAAAAAAGATACAAAATCAAGGGGCAAGGGAAAGAATTCAAAACGCGATCGTAATTCACCATTTTCACAGGGAGATTAATCTGATTGTACAAAAAAGAAAAAGAAAACAATAGAAAGATCCCTTAAATTAAAACCTTCAATTCCGATCTTTCAAAAAATTGTAAAAAAAACCCCTCCCCCGATTTTCCCGTTAGAGCCGGAATTTCAATTCGAATTTATTTATTTTCATTCTTTTTTAATTTAAATTATTGAAGAAAAAAAAATTGAAAACACAAAATTCTATTTATTGAAAAGAAATAGAAATTACCGCCATTTGCGAAGTGGTAAATATTTATATTTTTTTTTAATGTCAGAAAGTAAAATTTGATTTTTACACTATCGTCACACGAAAAAAAGTATTATTTTTCCTGTAGATATTTTACACATGAAAACAGTATAAAAAAAATTTTTACTGAAATTTTTTCTGTTAAATGTAATTATTCGAATGGAGACTGTTTTATAATAAGAAAAAATATTATTGCATATGAAAAATATTTATTTTTCGATTTGTGCTTTTAAAAAACTGATGTGAGAGAGATAGAGAGAGAGAGAGCTTCCTTCAATAAACAAATTTTAATTTATTTAAACTAACACAATACTTAATTATGTAAAAACAAATACTTTATGAATAAATATAAAAGAAAATAATATAAACATAAAATTTCTTTGTATCTTAAAATAATGTTCCATTCGTTAAAACGTGAATAAGACGTCATTTTAAAAGCCGATAACGCTTAAATACTAGAAATTTATCTATTGTTAGAAAACTTTAACAAAACTTTTTAAGTGAAAAAAAATTTTTTTTAATGTTTGAAATAGAGGAATATTTAAACCAAATTGACAATTTTCTAAAGTTTAATTAGTAGAAATAATTATTAAAATAATGAAAAATTGTAATAAGAATATAAAGCCAAAAAATAGGATTTTTAGTGCAACCAAAAATTAAAAAATAGATAGAGATTTTATACGAATAGATATTTTATAAAAATGGATCGTCAATAAGAAAAAGGCCATAAAATATTTTCTTAAATTATTACATTTTATGTAATTTTTTAAATAACTTTTTTAAAGTATACAAATAAAACGTTCTTTTCAGGATTTTTTAAATTATATCTTTGGCATCTTTTTAAACTTGCTATAAATACATGAAATATTTTTAAAAAATTTCTGTCAAACATTGATGATACATTTTACAAAAACTAAATAATAATTTAATTTTTGGAGAAATTACAAACAGTAGCAATTTTTAGAAATAATTTTCTATCTCGCAAAGTTTTTTTTTTGAAAATGCTAAAAAATAAGACTTTTGAAATTTTTTAATTCTATTGTTTCAAGATAATTGAATTTTTGTAAACAAATAGTTAAAAATTTTTGAAATAATCAAAATTTCTTTAAATTTTATAAAAAATAATTGAATTTTTTTAAAGAATTTTATTTTAATTTTTCGAAAATATTCAAGGGAAGTTAGTGACCGTAATTGTAATTTTATTTTTAAAATATCAAGTCCTGAAGTATTAAATCAATTTTTTTTGCTTCTAAAAATTGTATTATTCAATAATTATTGTACTTTTCTTAAATTTTCATAAATTTAAACTTCTGAATGTTCAAATAATTATGTTTATTTATTTTTTGACCAAATTACATTTTTTTAAATTATATTATTTTTGTTAATTAAAAATATTAATTATTTTTAAATTAAATTGTATTATTCAATACTTATTGTACTTTTCGTAAATTTTTATAAACTCAAACTTTTGAATGTTCAAACAATTATGTTTATTTATTGTTTGACCAAATTAAATTTTTATTAGTTATTAGGAAAAAATAAATCATTACTGCTCATTATTGTGAAAAATTTTAATAAAATTCCTCACAAGAATTGCATGATTTTTTTTATAAATAATAACATTCATTGAAAGGATTCAATTACTTTTATAAATCTAGTAAAATTCTTTGAAAAAAAATGAATTATTTTCAATATAATTTTAATAAAATTAAAAAATAAAATTTTAATCGTTATAAATGGACAAGATTTTTTTTTAAATTAAAAAAATTCTTTGCTTCATTCAATTATTTTCTGAATTTTCAAATTACATTTTATGTAATTTTTTAAATAACTTTTTTGAAGAACACAAATAAAACGTTCTTTTCAGGATTTTTTAAATTATATCTTTGTCATCTTTTTAAACTTGCTATAAATACATGAAATATTTTTAAAAAATTTCTGTTAAACATTGATGATACATTTTACAAAAAGATAAAAAAAAATTAAAATAAAGAACTCTGAATATTTTTGGAAGGCAATAAAAATTCAATTTACGCAAAACTTTAACTATGTCGTCAAAGTTTTGCGTTTTTCCTATATATATATATATATATATATGTAAGCGATTATAGATAACTGAGTTTGAAAAAAGACTTTATTTTCTTTCCCGTTTATAAATACAAGTGTATTTTTTTTCGTTTCTATAAGTTGAGAAGTTGTCAAAAATTGTTTTCTATTCTACACTGACAAATTTTTAATGTTTCTGAATTTTAAAAATCTACATTAAACTTGACTATAAGTTTAAGACTTTCTAAACTATTGCTTTAATTTCATTATTTTTTTGAAATTTTAATCTTAAGTTTAAATTCTAAATATCTAAACTAAAAATTTAACATTATAACTGTTATAAAAAACTGTTATAAACACTGTTTTAAACAAATTGCTTCTAACTGTTTAAAGTTTAAAATTTTTAAAATTTAGTGTTTAATTTTTGTAGTTTAAAAACAAAATTTAAATTGACGAACTTTAAAATTGTCTTCTCTTTTTGCTAACAAATTTATGAATTGCGGTAGTTGAGGAATTAAAATTTGAATTTAGTACACAATTTTCTTTACTTACACTCTTAAATTTAAAAAAAAAGTGTCAATAACAGAAAAAAATTATTTTGAATCGATTGAAAATTGGTGAGTTAATTACTACTTAATTATTTTTAGCAAATTTTATATGACCAAGAAGTACATACTTTTATGTAAATTTGATAATCGACAATAATTAAATTCAAACATATTAAGAAATATGCATTCTTAGTAGATAAAGATATTAATTTATTTATACTTTTAAAGTTTGTTTCTCTTTTCCGATTTTTATAAAACTTTCCTGATTAGAATTCTAGAAATATCCGGAATTATTATTCAGAAATCATTCGATCCATAATTATAGGATTTTTATTACGGAAACCGAAGAAATTATGATTTATAAGGGAAAAAATAAATATTAATTTGAAATTGCTTCATTAGCTGATAGATTTATAACTATTTTTTTAATATTTACATAAAAGTAAGTCCAATAATTTTTAATAGCTCGAATGATATGCTTTTTAACAGTTTCTGTATATCAGCAATTTATGAATTCATTTTTATTTAAAAAACTTGAATCAAATATTTTCAATAATAATGAATAAATAAAATAAAATAATCATACTAAGAATAGTTTGAAAATTTAGTGATTTTTTTTATTTTAATACGTTTTTTCGGCTAGAATTATTTGTATCCAAATCTTTAATAGAGAAATAATTAGGATTTTCATGTTGAAAGAAAACTATTTCAATGTCAAATTGGAATTTACAGTAGAACAACGGGAATGAATAAGATGATAAAAAGTTAAAATTCAAAAACTGTTAAAAAAGAAATGTATAAAGTGAAAAGATAATGTTTCTAATTTCTTAGTAACGATTTTAATAGCCAGATCCCGTGGGTCCATATATCGACTTCCCCCCTTAGATTGCAAATCTTTTTGAGGTTATTTTTTGTCTCCTTGAAAACCTTTTTCAGCAAAGAATCTCCCTTAGATCGGGTGTCGGTTTATTATTTTACGGAACTAGTCTAGAATTTATTCCATAATCTAACCAACGCGATTAAGATTTGCACTCTGAGAAGATGGTTTGACTTTTTTACGACAGAACCTGAGTTAAATGTCAGCTGTTCATATTCTTTCACGAAGCGAAAAATTGCAAAGAAAGGAAACTCGAATGTAAGTAAACGATCGAGTTATAAAGGTTCGTTTTTGTAGCAACGTGAAGAGAGCGAAACTGGGACTGAGGGGGGGGGGGGGGTAAGCAGCGCGAGCCTCATGCGCCGTAAGCTATTTTTGACTGTGTAACGGTCTTTCTACAATACATCGTAAAATCAGCGTTTTGTTGATTTTTATCATATTTTCCCATACCAACAAAAGCAGTTTTTATGCGAAATATACATTTTCGTTATCCTATTCTAACCAGATTCTTAACATTGAAAAAAAAATAGTTATAAAATATGCAATTTTCATCAAAAACAATGATTTCGTGAATTGCTTCCCAAGTAGCACGTAATCTGCAAACTGAATTTTTATATTTTAAAAGTAAAATTTTTTGTTTTGAATAATAGAAATTAGTATTATAATGCTTGAAAACATTTCATTTTAAGCTTAAAATGTAAATCTAGATACATGGTCTAAAATGTAACTATATAATGGTCCCTCCTCACATTATTGATTTTCCTCTGTCCATGAACTTAATAACACCATCCTGACTCAATTGACGTACTTTTGAATATTATTTTTGGAAAAAATCAATTTGGAAATATTTACCATTCATTTGCAACTCACATCTACGTTTTGTTTTATACTGATTTTCTTTTAACTTTTACAAATTTGTCCAAATAAAAGCGAATCATTTAATATAAAATTTCACGCGTACTTTAAAATCAACCAATCAGAAATTAGAGGAAAAAAATGTGATTGGTTAATTTTTTCCTTCTTTTAAATCCTTAACTTCCTTTAATTTCTATCGAATAGGAAAATTTCTAATTAAGACCTTCGCCCAAAATGGAAAATTTCAAACTATTGAAAAATTAGTGGTAATTAGTTTTCATAGAATTTTCATAGTAGGTAAAAATTATTTACTATTTAGAAAATTTTTTTGCTTAAATTTTCCCTTGGAACAAATTTTTTATTTGCGTCTTTTCAATATTTATTTTCTATAAACACTTGTTGAAAATTTATTTTTTTTTAATATTCTTTAATACAGATAATAATTTACTGACATGTGAAAATTACGTTTTCGGTAAAATTGGAATTTTTTCTTATTTAAATAGAAGGAGAAAATTGAGGTGGGAAAATTTTTTCGAGGGCGCTCGCTCCGGCATCACTGGATGCCAATGAACTTTGACTCTAATTGCAAGACGTGGCAACAGTGGATAATAACAACGCTGCTGTTTACTTTTATCTAAGACACTGACGTATCTTTAAATTTCAGTTCACTGCGGACTTTGGTAACGTGAAGAGGGTTTTTAATACACGTTTCGGGAGCGAGAGTTTTTCTTTGTTTGGTGTGCTCGTTGTATGGGTGAGTAATAAAAATCAATCATTTAATATTTTTTTTCTACAAATTTCATATAATTATTTCTTATCGACCAAAATTAATTCAAATTTTTATCCATCATGATTTTTTTTATAGAAAATTACAAATAAAAATGCCATTTCTATTAAAATTAATTTTTCTAATTTTTTACTTTCACTCTGAATTTTATTTTTCTAAATTTAAAATCACCTCGGATGGTAAAATTAAAAAAAAAAAAATTTCCCTATGAGTGACGTATTCCAGGAATGGAAATTGTTTTCCTGTTGCGACAATATGAGCAATAGGTAAATAATTCCTCGAACAATGACATATACGACGTTTAGGTGTAAATCTTTGTTTTTTTTTCTACACGTGATTGGCGATTGGACACGAATTTTTTTTTAATCTTAGTATTTAATATTTAAAAACAAAAAAATGATATTAATTATAAAATTATTAATTTTTATCTGAAAAATTTAGAAGTTAAAAAATTTTAATTCATATTTAAAATTTTTATAGTGATAATATTTATTTATTAATTTATTTAAAAATTTATTTATAAATTTATTTAAAAATTTATTTAAAAATTTATTTATAAATTTATTTAAAAATTTATTTATAAATTTATTTAAAAATTTATTTATAAATTTATTTAAAAATTTATTTATAAATTTATTTAAAAATTTATTTATAAATTTATTTAAAAACTTATTTATAAATTTATTTAAAAATTTATTTATAAATTTATTTAAAAATTTATTTATAAATTTATTTATAAATTTAAAAAAAAATAAATTTAAAAATCGTGATTAAACATTTTAAACACTGTAGAAAAATGATATTTTACTTTATATGTGCATTTTTTCCTTATATAATATTTCCGGCACTTAATTCTTATTTTAAACAATAAACATATTGAAGCAAAAACATTTACAGGTAAAATTATTTTAAATTATCAGTTTTGTGTTTTTAAATATTATTAAATATTAAATAAAATAACTCTTCAAGGAAAAAAGTTATACAAAAAATAATATTTATATAGTTTTTAAAAATTAAGAATTTTTTCGATAAAATTAATTGCTTTCGTAACTGGATTTCAGTAATAAATAATATATATAAATAATTTAGATTTTTTCAAAATAAATGCTTAGTTTAGTAAAATAAAAAATATAATTATAAATTTTTTGTTAAAAGAATAAGTTTAATGAAAGTTAAGTAGTTAATAAAAAATATTTTTTAATAAAAATAAATAAACTTAAATTATTAAACTTTTAATATTTCTTTTAAGTTATCTTAAATTTAAAATGTTATAAAAAAATGTTGAAATTTTTAATTTGCTTACATATGTTGGAAATGAATTTACATAAAATATCAAGAATAATAACAATTAATAATAATAATAATAATACATAATAAGAAGAATAATGATAATAAAAATATTAGTAAATATTTATTTATTTAAAATATTAACGGGAAAGGCCCTTTTTATAATAATTTTTCTTTATTCTATTTATTAAAGTATAATTAGATTTATAATAATTATTATTTGCTGTTAGATTATTATTATTATTATTATTATTATTGTTATTATTATTATCTTTATATTATTATTATTATTATTACTGTTATTATTATTATTATTATTATTATTATTATTATTATTATTATTATTATTATTATTATTATTATTATTATTATTATTATTATTATTATTACTACTATTATTTTTATTATTTTTATTATTATTATTACCTTTAATAAAATCTGAAGAGAATAGTAAATTATTTTTCAAAATTTTTCTGAATGTAACTGTTATTTTTTTCGGATAAAATTTATTAAAAAGTTAAAATTCATCCTTGAGTGCAAGGTTCTGTGCTTGAAATCATTGATCTTATTGATAAAGTGATGAAACGTTAATTAGAATTTTACCGTTAATGACTCGAATAAAAAATATCGGTGTGCCAAGAAAAGCAAGGTCATCACAAGTCGGTGGAAATTCCTAAAGATTGCCGCTAAAACGGCCTCTATTTTTATGCTAACTACCTTTCTAATTATCGCTCAATAATATCCAAATGTTACATTTACCTTTACACAAACATTTTATTTCTATTGAAAAAAAACCAGTTACGAAAGTTTCGATTTTATTTCACAAAAGTGACTTGTATCATAATACATTCGATAAAATCAATTTTTTATATTCGGTTTTTATTTATCTATACTTTTACAAAAAAAATTAATTTTTTATATTTTATGTTTACCATTATTTATTTATTTATTTTTATTTAATTTTTTATTTAATTTTATTTAATTATTATTTAGAAAACAATTTATTTATCTATATAGTAAGTACTAACTATAATAGGGACCTCATTTGTATTTTTTTTTATTAAATTACATGCTAGGAAAATAGTTTTTTGAATTAAAGAAGAAATATTCGAATTTGGAAATAACGAAATTTATTAATTAATTTAACAGTTCGATTAAAATTAATTACATTAATCGCCATTAGTTTCGAAATTTCCGCAATGAAACGTTGTAGAAACGTTTTTGTCCAGTGGGAGTATGAGAGAGAAAAGGATAGATACATGTTTTTTTCCTTTTCTATCTCATGGTTTCGATTTAAGTCTCACTATTTTAGGGAGTTCGAGTTCTATACTGAATCAATATTTTAGAAAGAAGAAATTTGTTTTTGAACTTGAAATTTTCGTTTTCAATTGCATATAATTGATTATAATATATTATATAAGAAGATATAATTTATATAATATATAATATAATTTTACGTCGCAATAATATTACACAATGCGGTTAATATATGAAGTCCGATTTCAAAGGTCGTACATGCACAAGCACGTGGCACTTTAGATAGATATGTATCACTCGCGATAATTCTATATATGTGTAGTTATGGTATGACTTTATTCACTTTTGTGACGTGATCGATAAACTCAAACATATAAACACCAATGTAGACTTATAGACTATTTCTGAGCAGTGAATCATTGACCCATTCCACGAATTTTACGTGTTGATTCCAAGAATATAAAAAACTATGCATACCATAAGGGAATTTTACTTTTTAGACACTTAAAATTACTCTCAACTCTTGAGTGACTTTTAAGTGTCTTTTAAGCTTCTTTTAAGCTTCTGTAAGTCATTTTTTTCATTGAAAAATAATTCACAAAAAACCTTTATTTTGTTCTCTTTGTAATCTGTATGGAAATCTTATCACCGTTTATCAGTTCTTTTCGAAACAAAATCATCATCATTTTTTTTGTATATCAAAATAAAGAATACGTACATGAAAGGTAAATATTTTCTAAAAAAATTTCCACTTTGTTGTTTCGAAATAATCTGTTAATGGAAGAAGAAAGAAATCATTAAATATAATACGCATTTGCGCTGTTATCTGATATGTTTATCTAAGTGGGAGGAACCGAGTGGTTCAGAAGGGGAAAAACTTCTAATTCTAAATATTTTTGTTACAATTTCTGATCCTGATAAGAGGGTCGGGGGAATTAATAAACATTACTCAAGTAGTGAAGGAGAAAGATAATAATTTCGAGAGAAACAATTTCCTCCTTTGATTTGAAGAATATGTTAACGGTTTTTTAAAGGTCAGAAGAAAATGTTCTAACGATTATATGAGATGGACGAAATGATTCAGGTTTAGGGTAAGAAGTCTTATTGTACACCCAATGTCATATATGGCTTCCTTCCGGTTTGGACAACTTTTTAAAAAGTGGTCTGCCTTCTATAAAAATGTTTTAAGTTTATGGCGTATCTCAATTATAAGCCATAGACTTGAAACATTTTTATAGAAGGCAGACCACTTTTCAAAAAGTTGTCCGAACCGGAAGGAAGGCATATATGATATTGGGTGTAACATGCTTTGGGTTTGTTTTTTGGAATTAAAAATACTCGGTGAAAGTCTTCTAATTAGGCTATGTCCCAAAATCACAAATCATATGTTTATGTGACGAAATATTTCGTTACAAATATGTAATGTCTAGTAGTTCTGCACACTAGTTAATAACGCAACTATTCCATCAACTCCTTTTGAGTGTATGCAAATTACTTTTAAAAGTGCTAGAGAAGGAATAAGTGGCTAACGTTTTGTAAACCGGATTTTGTTCAGCATATAGCTCGGGGAGGTCCCGACCTTTCTAATTTTCTAATAACTGCAAATCCCCGTCTTATTTGTTGCTGCAACTTACAAAGCGGAAAAAAGTAAATGCGAACTTTCAACCACTAGCAAAGGGGAGAAAGGAAAACCACCTCTGTAGATTGGAATTCCTTTTGTAGTTCGTGGAAATTGATCCCTAGATTAGTTAATATCCAGATGCTTTTTTTTAAATCTGGACATTCACTAACCTAAGGATCAATTTCCTTAAAACTGTTGTCTGATGAAATGGAGAAGCAGTTAATTACTGCTATTAGCTACAATAAAGATCGCTATTTGACAGTTCGTGTAGGTAATAACTACTCTACATCTTTTCATGCAACCTCAGGTGTCTCTCAAGGATCGAATTTGGGTCCACTTCTATTTTTATTACACATTAATGATATTGTTGAGTCGATATTGCACTGTTTTTGTTCTTTATTTGCCGATGATCTTAAAATTTATAGAATAATTGCGAACATTGATGACTGTTTATGCGTTCAAGATGATATAAATAATTTATTACAATGGTCATCCGATAATAAACTTGAATTTAATGTTAACAAGTGCAGTGTGATGTCTTTTACAAGAAATAGTGATAGAATTCTGTATGATTATAGTATCGGTGGTGTCCAGCTGCAAAGGGTATCTAGTGTAAGTGATCTGGGAGTTACTTTTTGCTCAGATTTAACTTTTGATATGCATATTAAAGAAACTGTCACAAAAACACTTAAAATGCTTGGATTCATCTTTAGAAATGCCTCTGATTTCAAAAATATTAAAGTAATTAGATCCCTCTATTTTTCATTGGTCAGATCAAATTTAGAATCTGCAGCAATAATTTGGGTACCGTGCTAAGATTTTCAACTTTTGAAACTTGAGCGTGTTCAAAACAGATTTCTTCGCTTTGCGGCTGGAAGGGCTCATATTTATATCGATCCTTTGAGTCATGATTACACAGAATTGAGAAAAAAATTATTGATACCGAAATTTTCATCAAGGCTTCTTTATTTAGACCTTTTATTTTTATTTAAAATTATTAATGGGTACATAGATTGTCCCACGATTCTGTCTAACATAAATTTAGTTGTGCCCACTAGAAATTTGAGGAGTCAAGGATCAGGAAACCAAAAATTGTTCAAAACAAAATTTAGCAGAACGAAATACTTTGAGTACTCAGTAATAAATAGAATTTGTAAACACGGCAATGAATACTGTCATGCTCTTGATTTTTTTGGTATCTCACTGTCAAAATTTACTAGTGAGCTTCGTTCATTAATTTTAGGCTAATAAAATCATGGTATGTAAACGACCGATTTAATTTAATTCAATTCTTTTTTTTATTATTTTTCAATCTTTTTTTTTCTCTCATTATGATACTGATTAACTAACCATTTTTGTTTTGATTAATTTTCATTTCTTATATTTTAAGTATTAAGTTTGTAAAATTTTAGTGCTTATGCACGAAAGGGCGTTTTTATTTTGTAAGCCCGTACATTGTTGCAAATAAATAAATAAATTACAGTCCTACTGATTTGGATGACTTTTATCTAGCTCTGAAGGTCGGCTGTCTAAAGTAAAAACCTAGTAGTCGCATTTCCCTTAACTGCTGATCCATAACAAAATCCTTAGGAGACTTGTAATTCGTATCATTTAAGAAAATCAGAATTAATATTGGTCTGAAGAAAAACTTTTTATCTACCATAACTGATTACCCTTAGGATGTGAATTAAACGAAATTTTATCTCTTTAAGAGCGAGAGAAGAATAGACAATACGCAGAGATCCCTGTGGAGCCAATAAGCAGCTACAGGGATGAGAATGGCTATGTGCCAACAGTTGGACGATGGGGCAGCGAATGGCCAAGTTGACTCACGACGACGGAAGTTTGCTATCAACCTTCTGGACAGGCCCGGGGGCCATGGATCAGAAATGTGCCTTTACCCTTGCCGGTATGGGCACACTACGAATCTCCAACGTTGAACGTCTCTACAATTGAACAATATGAGGAATTAGCGGGATGCGTTGAACTTGAAACACAACGTTTATTACGCGAAAATCGCTATGACACTGTGGACAATGTTTTAAGGTATTGTCTTCGGAGCTGCTGCAAAATCACGTTCTTTGCAAATTTATGAATGAGACTTCACTGCTCCTAAAGAATTAGCAGATGCGCTGTATTGCAGCATTGATATTTCGATATAATATAATTTTTTACTTACAGATTCTACAAGTCGTTTAAGGAGAGTGATGAAACACTATTGGACCGTTTCTATCGAAAATATCAGCCGGTCATCACCCATCAACATCATACATGTGTTGGCCTAGGATTCGAATTGGTGTATCGTTTAAGCAAATTGAACAAGAAGTTTCCTGGAATTGAAAACGGCCTCTACTTGGTTTCGTGCGAAGAGGTATTTGTATTTCCTCAATCAATCATGGGTCATTAAACAAACCTTAGTAATTGATTAACTTTACTGAGGTGGATTGCTCTTAATCTGATTTGATGAATTAATGATTAATGAATGCCTAATTAAGAATTTGAAATTTCCACAGACAATTGGAGATATCTCAGGTTATGTGGGAGGTCCTCCAGCGGCTGACAGCGGTGAGAAGGAGCACGTGTTGGTATGTTTGAAAATTTTGATAAATGGACGTCGAGGTGTTATGTTACTCGATCCAGGTTATCATATTGCTCGTGTAATAACTGTGATGGGTGATAAACTTTATCCGCACACTGGCTGGTTTACACAATCGGATGAGCCTGAATGTAAAACGGAGTATAATTACGTGATGTGCGCTGAGGATCCATACTACGTCGAATGGCACGAAAAGAAAACACGCCCAAGTGCCTTAGAGCGTACTCAGGTCGCTCTTATTTACGTCGATAGACCATATCTTACTGCCATTGACGTCACGGAACGAAGAAACATAGTTTACAATTTAAGAAGTTTAATAGCTAGAGATAGCAAGGGTCATGTTGTGGCTGGTTTTTACTTCAAGATAACATTGGACCCACCTGACGAACAGAGTTTTACCGTTTTTTACCAGACCAACGAAGGAAAGAAGAGATTTAAATTACAGTTCAACAAGTTTTACAATCGAACGAAGGTATTTGCTTCTTATTTCTTTTATTTATTCAAAAATAAGTACACTTTGGAACATGATACATTAATGCTTTGATGTCTTATCTGGTTCTGCAAAGTTCTGCATTTAAAAAATTCTATATTACGGGTATTTTTAAAATTGTTCTTCATCCTCTAACCCAAACATGAATTGATTCTAAAGAATTTCTAATTTTAAAAAACAAATTGCAATGGAACTCCCCAAGGTGAAATTCCCGAATGCATGATTAGATATTAGTTCGGTGGGTAGACGTGTCAAGGGAAACAGGGTGGGTGGGATGAGAACCAGGGAAACTAAAAGTAATAAAGTGAATAAGTTTAGTGCTTTATCAAGGTCCTAATTTATATCAACAAATTCTGCATTAGATAAGCTTTAATCCTTTCTTTGAAGCATCAAAGTCGCAGTGTTACAAAATTTTCAAAAATTCCCAATAGCGGACAATTTAAAAGAACTATTTCTTTCTGTTTAGACTGATTTGGGAGAATCGGAGGAAGTGCTTCGCGAATGTGCTCGGCAATTGGATATGTCGCTTAACGATTTGGAAGATCTTCTTGGTGCGCTTGCCACTGTCATGAGGGATACGGCATTTACTGCACAACTTTTGGCGATTGATTCAAGAATCAACACATTGGCTGAAGATAATTAACAGACGCCGAATCACCCCAAGCGGTGTGACAAAAAATTTTATTATTCCTTTAAATTTGTCTTTTTATTTTTATTATTATTACTATTAAATATCATTTTAATCATTCTTTTCTTTATATCTTAAATGGGTTCATAGCATCTCCTTGGTAATGCATTCTTCAATTTGGGTTCAACTTATTTTTTTAACAGTGCTAATTCAAATACGAGATATAAAATATTTTTTTGAAAATCAGAGACATAACATATAGTTCTATGTAAAGCAGCTAATTATTATTGATGACTATAAATTTACTATTGATACGGTTTAAAAATGATAATAAATTTCAAACATACAGCAACTTGTCTTTTATTACAAATTCCTGTTTTTTTTTTAATTTTAAGTTATTATATGATTTCTCAATCTTAACTGGATGATTTAATTGTTTTTCTATTGAAATAACATAATTGTGAATGAATGAAATAAAACTGAAATAGATATTGATTTTTTAACAAAGAAGAATATCGAAGACATTAAAAAATTTGGAAGAGCAAAAATAAGAATTCTAAATAAAACAGTAAGGGAAAGGTAAGTAATAAACAATTCAAATTTTCTATCACAATATATTTTTTATTACAATGTTGTTCATGTAAGAAGACGTAAATTAAAGGAAATTCTTAAGTATTTTATCTTATTAACAATTATTTGTCTTACTTTAAATCTTAACAATATTTAGTTAATATTTTCATATGTAATAAGCCTACGAGATTTTTTTACATGTGCTTTATTGAAAACATTTGTATTTTTCCAATTTTAAAGGAATAAAATGACTGGAGTAGTAGCAACGTTAATAAAAAATATTTATAAATATCTAACAAATCAAAAAAACAATATTATATACTGATCTTTTAATCAGCGCTACTTTTAGAAGTCTTCATTGAAAAAATTAACAATAATTAATAATTGAAAAATATTTCCAATCATGTTAAAATTTTCGTGATTTAGCAGCCGACTGTTCGGTACAATAAAAAATTAACAAATAAAAGTAAAATTTGAACGTATAAATACTAACCAGAAAATGTAGTAAAACGTTTTCTAAGTGTTCTAAAGATTGTTATGAATACATGACCCATAATTAAAAATTCAGATTTTTTAGATTAAATTAAAAAAAATTAAATTAAAATTGAACTTCATTTTTAAAAGATCCTCTTTTTCTTGTTCATAATAATTATTATTAGGAAACAAAACAACATTTAGATCAGGCATAAAAACCCAGATTCGAATTTATCTATTTTTAGTTATAATCCTCTATTTTTTCCGTTTAAATGGTCAGAATGTTCATTATCATAGAGGAATATGGAACAATGAGAAATAGTAAAGATGGACTTAAAAGGTAAGTTATAAGGTTATAATCCTCTATTTCTTGCTGTTCATAAGAAACTTGACATATTATGAAAAAATGAAAACTTATGCTAAATTTAAGTAATTTTAATTTGAGTTTGCAGACTAAAAACCTTTAATTTGGCTTCATGACATGAAAAACCAAATTTAAATTTGGCTTTGTAGGGTATAATCCTCTATTTCTTGCTGTTCATAAGGGCAGAATTTTAATTATTAGAGGAATCAGTGTTTATAAGTTTGTAACTAAATTTCTTATGTTTTGTGTAATAAAGAATAAAATACGAATGGAACATTGAGGCGTTAAACCAAAGAAATAATGGTTATGATTATACTAGACAACTGACGTTTCCTAGTGATTTTTAAACGATTTCAATGCGTTTTTCTATCATCATTAGCCACTAACGATATTGATATGACATTGGAAACTAGAGTTCTGGCTTCCCATTCATCAAATATCCGGAATAGTGCACATAATACTTATATCAGAAATATTATTATTCAGGACATTATTAAACATATTTGAAATAATCAAAATATTACCTTTATTAGATTTTACTCCCCTATTTCTTGTTGTTCATAGTGGTGGAATTTTAATTACCATAGGGAGATATGAGATATAAGAAAAAATTTAAAATTGAGTTAGAGGGTAACTTAAAAGAGAAATAAAATGATTTTCCCTTTATTACGCTCTAGAGAAATGTCTAGAGTAGCGTTTCGATTAGGAAACAGATGACAAACCTTAAATTTGGCTTCAGAACCTGAAAAACCAAATTGAAATTCAGGTTTATTCGGTATAATCCACTCTTTCTTGCTGTTCATAAGGGCAGAATTTAAATTATTAGAGGAATCAGTGTTTATAAGTTTGTAACTAAATTTCTTATGCTTCGTGGAATAAAGAATAAAATACGAATGGAACATTGAGGAGTTAAACCAAAGAAATAATGGTTATGATTATACTAGACAACTTTGACGTTTCCTAGTAATTTTTAAACGATTTCAATGCGATTTTCTATCATCATTAGCCACTAACGATATTGATATGACATTGGAAACTAGAGTTCTGGCTTCCCATTCATCAAATATCCGGAATAGTGCACATAATACTTATATCAGAAATATTATTATTCAGGACATTATTAAACATATTTGAAATAATCAAAATATTACCTTTATTAGATTTTACTCCTCTATTTCTTGTTGTTCATAGTGGTGGAATTTTAATTACCATAGGGAGATATGAGATATAAGAAAAAATTTAAAATTGAGTTAGAGGGTAACTTAAAAGAGAAATAAAATGATTTTCCCTTTATTACGCTCTAGAGAAAATGTCTAGAGTAGCGTTTCGATTAGGAAACAGATGACAAACCTTAAATTTGGCTTCAGAACCTGAAAAACCAAATTGAAATTCAGGTTTATTCGGTATAATCCACTCTTTCTTGCTGTTCATAAGGGTAGAATTTAAATTATTAGAGGAATCAGTGTTTATAAGTTTGTAACTAAATTTCTTATGCTTCGTGGAATAAAGAATAAAATACGAATGGAACATTGAGGAGTTAAACCAAAGAAATAATGGTTATGATTATACTAGACAACTTTGACGTTTCCTAGTAATTTTTAAACGATTTCAATGCGGTGTTCTATCATCATTAGCCACTAACGATATTGATATGACATTGGAAACTCGATTTCTGGCTTCACATTTATCAAATATCCGGAATAGTGCACTTAATACATATATCAGAAATATTATTATTCAGGACATTATTAAACACATTTAAATTGAGTTAGAGAGTAACTTAAAAGAGAAATAAAATGTTTTTCCCTTTATTACGCTCTAGAGAAATGTCTAGAGTAGCGTTTCGATTAGGAAACAGGTGACAAACCTTTAATTTGGCTTTAGAACCTGAAAAACCAAATTGAAATTTAAGGTTTATTCGGTATAATCCACTCTTTCTTGCTGTTCATAAAGGCAGAATTCTTAAGTCACATATTATGAAAGCATGAAAACTTATGTTGTACATGATGTCTGGGTTCACAGATTACAAACCTTTAATTTGACTTTGTGACATAGAAAACCAAATTCAAAGGCTTTGTTGGGTATAATCCTCTATTTCTTGCTGTTCATAAGAAACTTGACATATTATGAAAAAATGAAAACTTATGCTAAATTTAAGTAATTTTAATTTGAGTTTGCAGACTAAAAACCTTTAATTTGGCTTCATGACATGAAAAACCAAATTTAAATTTGGCTTTGTAGGGTATAATCCTCTATTTCTTGCTGTTCATAAGGGCAGAATTTTAATTATTAGAGGAATCAGTGTTTATAAGTTTGTAACTAAATTTCTTATGTTTTGTGTAATAAAGAATAAAATACGAATGGAACATTGAGGCGTTAAACCAAAGAAATAATGGTTATGATTATACTAGACAACTGACGTTTCCTAGTGATTTTTAAACGATTTCAATGCGTTTTTCTATCATCATTAGCCACTAACGATATTGATATGACATTGGAAACTAGAGTTCTGGCTTCCCATTCATCAAATATCCGGAATAGTGCACATAATACTTATATCAGAAATATTATTATTCAGGACATTATTAAACATATTTGAAATAATCAAAATATTACCTTTATTAGATTTTACTCCTCTATTTCTTGTTGTTCATAGTAGTGGAATTTTAATTACCATAGGGAGATATGAGATATAAGAAAAAATTTAAAATTGAGTTAGAGGGTAACTTAAAAGAGAAATAAAATGATTTTCCCTTTATTACGCTCTAGAGAAATGTCTAGAGTAGCGTTTCGATTAGGAAACAGATGACAAACCTTAAATTTGGCTTCAGAACCTGAAAAACCAAATTGAAATTTAAGGTTTATTCGGTATAATCCACTCTTTCTTGCTGTTCATAAAGGCAGAATTGTAATTATTATAGAAACATGAATTGTTATGAGGAAATGAAAAACTCATGCACATAATATCTAACTTTGCAGATTACAAACCTTAAATCTGGCTTCATGACATTGAAAACCAAATTGAAATTTAAACCTAATTTTGTGAAATACTTTCTTCAATGGTAAAAAAGCAGCAGTAATCTCAGATGCCGAAGTAATGCATTATCTAAAAACAAATCTTCCGATCGAGAAAGCAGGACGCTTTCGCGTGAATACTTTTTTTGTTGGTTGGAAAGAATTAATTAGTCTTAAATGCCAAAAAGATGCATTACATAAAAGAAAGTCTCCTTGGTGAAATTATCACATAATATCGAAATATCTCAGTGTAAATTGTTCCAGAGAACATAGTGATCGTAAATGGTTAGTTCCACCAACTTTCATTAATTACATGACGATAATCCACTATTTATTGTTGTTCATAATGACAACTTGTAATTTTCAAATTAACAAACGATAATCCACTATTTATTGCTGTTCATAATGGGAAATTGTAATTCTCAAATTAAACGATGATAATCCACTATTTATTGTTGTTCATAATGACAAATTGTAATTTTCAAGTTAAGAAACGATAATCCACTATTTATTGCTGTTCATAATGGGAAATTGTAATTCTCAAATTAAACGATGATAATCCACTATTTATTGCTGTTCATAATGACAAATTGTAATTTTCAAGTTAAGAAACGATAATCCACTATTTATTGCTGTTAGTGACAACTTGTCATTTTCAAATTAAACAAACGATAATCCACTATTTATTGCTGTTCATAATGGGAAATTGTAATTCTCAAATTAAACGATGATAATCCACTATTTATTGCTGTTCATAATGACAAATTGTAATTTTCAAGTTAAGAAACGATAATCCACTATTTATTGCTGTTAGTGACAACTTGTAATTTTCAAATTAACAAACTATAATCCACAATTTATTGCTGTTCATAATGGGAAAATGTAATTTTCAAGTTAACAAACTATATGAAAAAAATTATTAAAATTTAATTAAAGACCGGCAATAGTAACAGCAATTAGAAAGAAAACTTTAGAACTATAAAGAGGTAGAAAAATTAAATAGTAATCTTTACCATAAATTATTATTGATAATAGCGATTTCTTAAATTTTAGATAAAGTAGAATTTAGTTGAAGATTAAAACTTTAAAGTTCCTTGGACCGAAAGAAAAAAAGGCTTATTCTCAAGATCTTCTGATAAACATTTTGATTACGTTCAAATGGCAAACATTTAATTTAATTTTACGATTAAAACCAAGATTCAAATTTCTCCTTCAGGTCATAAATCTTTATTTCTTGATGTTCAAAATAATTATTGATGATATTAACTACCAGTGAGAATAGGTTTGTTTGTAATTTCTGATTTTCAATTAAAATGCTCATCAAAAGATCTATCGAGTTTTCTCTGCCTAGGGATGAGTATAAATTAACGTCACTTTTTGTGGTACACTTTTGTTAATGATAGAAAAAAAATAATTGTTCTCAAATGCCGAAAAAATGCATTACCTTCAAACAAGCCTCACGGAAGAAGCAGGTAAAATTTATCAGATAATATCGAAAAATCTCTGTTCTAAACGCTTGACAAAACAGGGCACTTATGCAGGAAACATTACACTTGTAATTTATAATGGCAGATTGTAATTTTCAAAGTTACATTCAATATGAAAAAATTTGAGAGTGAGTTAAAAGTGAAATAAGTTATTTCTTTTATTTGCCCACTTTAAAGGCGTTTTTTAGGGTAGCGTTTCGTTTAGGAAACAGATCACAAACCTTTAATTTGGCTTCAGAACATGAAAAGCTAAATTCAAATTTAGGTTTATTGGGTATTTAGGTTTATAATCCTCTATTTCTTGCTGTTCATAAAGGCAGAATTCTTAAGTCACATATTATGAAAGCATGAAAACTTATGTTGTACATGATGTCTGGGTTCACAGATTACAAACCTTTAATTTGACTTTGTGACATAGAAAACCAAATTCAAAGGCTTTGTTGGGTATAATCCTCTATTTCTTGCTGTTCATAAGGACTGAATTGTAATTATTATAGGAACATGAATTATAAGAAAAATAAATCTTATGCTGCACCTAGTGCCTGAGTTTACAGATTACAAACCTTTCATTTGGCTTCACGGTATGGAAATCCAAATTTGGCTTTGTTGGGTATAATCCTCTATTTCTTGCTGTTCATAAGGACTGAAATTTAATTGTTATTGTAACATGAATCATAATGAAGAAATGAAAACTCATGCTGCACATAATGGCTAAATTTACAGCTTAGAAATTTTCAATTTAGCTGCACAACATGAAATGAAATTCGAATTTGGGTTTATAATCCTCAATTTCTTGCTGTTGATAAGGACAGAATTGAAATTGTTACGAAAACAAAAAAAACATCTTGAAAAAATGAAGATTGAGATAAAATAAAAATAATATTATCAAATACCATAAAATAATAATAAAAAAAGATAAAAAGAAAAATAATGGTTATGATTATACTAGACAACTTTAACATTTTCTAGTAATTTTCAAACGATTTCAATGCGTTTTTCTATTATCATTAGCCACTAACGATATTGACATGACATTGGAAACTCGAGTTCTGGCTTCCGATTCATCAAATATCCGGAATAATTCAAAATATTACCTTTATTAGATTTTACTCCTCTATTTCTAGTTGTTCATAGTGGTGGAATTTTAATTACCATAGGGAGATATGAGATATAAGGAAAAATTAAAAATTGAGTTTGAGGGTAACTTGAAAACAATGCGGCTTTTGTTAGTTTTTTCATTTCGAAAAAACTGGCCATCGACTGTTTAGAATTAATAACAAGTTTTAAAGTTTAAACTAATTATTATTGTCATGAATTCATAGCATCTAGAGGGATCATTGAACCTGCAATTAACTCAAATATAAATATCCCTAAAGTATTTTTTTAAGGGTGAAAAATAACATTAAAACTTATCCGAATGTCAATGAATTCTGCAATGTTTATTTTTAATTATAACTTTTGTGAATAATTGTTTATCATTTTATTCCTTTATATAAAGCCATGTTCTAGTTTAACATGTAAAGTATAAAGAAAATACTCTCATCCCTACTGAATTGTATCCTGAATTATTGCTTATTCTTACTGCTGCATAGTAAATTATTTACATATAACTTGTTTTCGTAAATTTTCTTGTATGTAGAAATTTATATTCTTATAAATATGCGGTATTATTTAATCTCAGAGGAAATATAATACAAATGGATAGACAGTAATGTTCTTTTACCTATTAAAAGGAAAGTGGCCGTCAACATGGACATGGCCTAAAAATTAAAAATGCTTCAAAAATTTAATAAACAAAAATACATATTTTAAAATTAAGAACATAATTTCAACAAGATTCATAATTTAACAATATATTTTTCTTCGTCTATCGTAGGGTGTAAAACCTATTTTTTATATAAATAAAAATAAGGAAACAATAAATATATGCATGAAATTTGTAATGAATGTCAGAAAAATTTACAGAAATATCGACTGACTGTTAAATTTTTTTAAATCTTACTCTCTAGTTAAGATCCGTAAATGCGAGTGTAATCGTTACAATATCTAAAAATTGAATAAAATATCTTACCGGCAGTTGTCTAAATTTTTTCATTTTATACTAATTAACGAGTTTAGACATTGATAATAGGTACTTAAAAATAGTTTAGGATTTTATATTAAAATGTAATGATTATGATTACTACTAAAGCATAATAATGCCAATTACAATTGCATTTACAAAATAAATTCTATTTCTGAACTGAATTTAATTTACGTCTTCTTTTATTGAAGCATAGCAAATAAAAAGTGGCTTTTGAAAAAAAATCTCCATTAAAATACTAATTATCTAAATACTATTAATAGTTTCACATTGAATACCACCATCGGGAAGGGGTCTACATGGTTCCTGACTTACCTCCTCTTGGACATCGGTTTTCTTATTCATATCATCGCGCGGCAATACTCCCTCATCATTCGTGTGCTTCTTCATGTGAGTCGTTAAATTACCGCTGTGATAAAATTCCTTTCCGCAAATTGTACATTGAAATGGCTTTATTCCAGAATGAATTCGTTCATGAATCGATAGATTGCCACTGTGACGAAATTCCTTCGAACATACACTGCATTTATAGGGTTTTATTCCAGAATGCGTTCGAAGATGGGTCGACAAATTTCCACTGTGACTAAACATTTTTCCACAAATTTGGCATGCGTATGGCTTTTCACCTGAATGGACACGCATATGAATTGCAAGATTGCCACTGTGTGTGAAACACTTTTCACATTGGGGACATTTATAGGGACGTTCACCATTATGTGTGCGCATGTGAATGAAAAGATTTGACTTGTGTCCAAATTCTTTGAAGCATATTTCACAGTGACACTTGGGTTTCTTTGAATTGGGATCGGATGAGGAAGACGATTTATTTGTTGGACTAGTTGTGCGCTTTATCACTGAGGAAGGGGATTGTGATTGTTCAGTAATTGTTGTATTTTCTACTGGATTCGTTTTCACTCATTGGTGTTTGAGTCTCTGACTGGCTCATTGGGAATGGATGTAGATAATTCATCACCGCGAATTGTGACTGCGTTTGCTGAAAAAAACAAATTACATTTTATTTTTCTTTGATGGCGGATTTTTCTTTTTGCTTTGTAAGAAACTTTAAGTTTTATGTCCGAAAGATTTTAAGGGATATTTTTTAAGAGGTTTTCGTGGTCAAAGATTACGAATTTTAAATTTATAATTGTGAAAATTCAAAATGGCGAATCCAATATGGCAGACGAAAAAGTTAAAAATCAGTCTAATTTGCTTGAGACTTATTACTCTGGAGTTTTTGGAATCATTTTAAAATATTAAAATCTAACCTTATATTCCTAATCAGAGACCCAAAAGAAAGCCGGAGTAATATTAAAAAAAAAGATTTATTGAAGAATTTTTAACTAAAAACACTAAAAAAATATTAAAATTTGGAGAAGTACAAATGATTTCAGAGATTTAATTACTTTCAAAGTTAATAAACTTCTTCGTAGAAATTCAATAATTTAAAAAAATGTTTTCAATTCCCGTCAAAATTTCAATTTATCTTTAGAAATAATGAAATTTTTCTCAGAAATTCAAATATCATCAAAAACTTTAATAAAATTCTTGGCGAAATTTCAATTATTTGCAAATATTTTCCTCAATTCAATGACTTTTAAAATATATCTACTATTTTAATAAAATTTTTCAAAATAATTCAATTATTTTCATAAATAAAAAAATTCCTTTCAGGAATTGTATTAATTTAATAACAAATAAAATATATCGCAAAAATTCTATTATTTTGAATACAATTTTAATCGAATCTCTCGAAAATTGTAATCAAATATTGAAGTATAATTATACTTAAAAAAAACTTGATTAAAATTCGTCTAAAGAAATTAAATTTCTTAAAAATTTGTTGATAAAATTCTTCATCAAAAATAAATTTTAAGAAGCATTTAAACATTCAAGAAAACATTTATTTCTTTATTTAAATAATTCTTGTAATAGAATTGTTCGTTGAAATTCAGTTATGTTTAGAAAAGTTTTTTAAATTCCAGTCAAAAATTCAATTATCTTTATAAATAATAAAAGTCCTTTGCAAAATTTAAGTATTTTCAATAATTTTACTGAAATTATTGACAAAATTTCAATTATTTAAAAAAAATTTTCCAAGGAATTCTATTATTTAAACAGAATTATAATAAAATTCCACACAAATATTTAATTATTTTCATAAATATTTAAATTTTTTACAGGAATTCAATTATTTTTATATAATATTATTAGTTTTCATTAATTTTATTTATTTTTTAATAATTCAATTATTTTCGTAAATAAGAAACTAATCACAGATATTTAATTATTTTTTCCATAATTTGAATCGAATTTCTCGAAAAATGTAATTATTCATAAAAATTTTATTAAAAATCATAAAAAGAATTCAATTATTTCACCATTTTGATGATAACATTTTTTAAATGAGAATTTAATTGAAAGAAATAATCAATTATTCAATAAATTATTTGTTTTCGCATTTAAATAATTGAATTGTAGAAGTTTTTAATGCAAATTATTATACAATGAATTTCGGTTTAAAATTTAGATAATAATTGAATATTACCAGCATTATAACTTTAATTTTTAGAAATAATTAAATTTTGAAAAGATTTCTTATTAAAATATTTGAAATTTTTTTTATTTTCTCTTTTTTTATTACTTTTAACTAAAAATTCTGTACAATTAATTTTTTCGAAAAGGATTAATCAAAATTTTTTAAAAAATTATTTAAAGTTTATATTTTCTAATATTTTAATCGAATTTTGGTAAAATTGAACTGTTAGAAAATAACATTGAAAATTCTCAAAATCTTTTTTAAAAATTGTTAATAATAATTAATTTAATTAAAGATGAATTTAATTAAGAATTCTAGAAAAGAATAATTGAACTGAAATGATGAAAATAATTTTGAAAAAGTTACGTTAAGAATATTCTAATATTATCAAAAAATATTGATCTTATCACTCAATCATAATATTATTGTAAGCTGTTAACTTTCAGAACGTTTGAATTTAAAATTTCTGAAAATCTCAATTCCTATGGATAAATTATGATGAAATATTTATTAAATTTAATTTTAAGTATATATAGTTGTCAGAGGTGAAGAAAGTATAAAAAAATTTTGTAAATCCAAAGCCTGAAATTAGTTTTTAATTGCCTTAATTTTAAAGATAAATTTTGTAGAAGATTTAATAAATATTAAAGGAACGAATTACTTAGTCAAGGTTACTGTAACATTTATATCGATTTTGTTTCGACGATAAAACTTATATATTTTATTATTTTCAGTGTATTTTTATTTCATTGTAGTATTATAATTTAATAGTTATCTTTATTTGACTGTAGTAACCAATTTTCAAGTTTGTTTACTTTTATAGATGATAAGCTTTCTAGACTCGGTTAGCAACGAATAAAACAAAATTGCGAAAAATTCGTGAAAAGTAATACGAACACTTTACTAATTATTATAAATTTATAAATAAATAAAAAAATTTATTCAATAAAATTATCATTTAAAACACTTTTTTCCATCATTTGAATAAGTATATTTATTATAAATTTTCTCATAGAAAGGCTTTTGGGATTATTAGCAGAAAGAAAGCAAATACAGCGGAGGGAGGGGGGCCGATACATTACGTCATGAAAAGTGTTATAGTTAACTACATTTTTTATTTTTTTACTTTTATAAAAGTAAACAAACTTTATGATGTTTTTACTTTTATAAAAGTAAACAAACTTTATGATGTTTTCACTTTTATAAAAGTAAACAAACTTTTTATATTTTATTTTTTCAAATATTTTTTTTCTTCTATAAAAGTAAACAGACTTAAATTCCGACTAGGTCTCAAAAAGCAACTGATTTTATTAAAAAAAAAATGATCCAAATTTTCATTTTTAAAGTTCTTTTCGAGAAAGTGAAATTATTTGTCTCACCTCATGTGGATGGATGTCTGGTCGGAAAGGAACATCATGTTTTGGCTGATTTCCTTCACATAATTGAACACTTGGCATTTGTGTCTGACTCCAAAAATGTGGTAATTGACGGTAAATGTACTCAACATCCTGACTAGTGAATGATGGAATATTCAAAGTTATTTTGCACGCTAGTACCATTTTGGTTTTCCTCTGAATTGTTGTATTCTTGCTTTATTTGCACCGAACCAAACATCTGCGGATTTTTTATTCAACAAAATTATCATTTAAAACACTTTTTTCATCATTCAAATAAGTAGTTTATTCATTTTATTCAAAACTTATAAACATAATCGAGAAATTTTTTGCTCCTTGAAAGCGCGGGGCATTTATTTTTTTAAAAGAAAAAAATTAATTTTGATTTGTGACGCGCTCCTTTGAGAGGTATTTAATAAATAAATTATAGGTTATGACTGCGTTAGATTTATCATGATTTAAAGTTCCTCTTTAAATATTTAAACTTGAAAACAATTTTTAACCGATTTGAATAGAAAAAGATTTGAATGTGGATAATTTATAATAATAATAATTGATTCTTATTCTGTATTTTTGCTTTTAAAAAATTAAAACATAACCTAAAATTTGTGGCTTCTTTGGGAACGCGTCACAATTTTTCAAAGATAAAAATTTAGAAAATTTCTAGTCGCTAAAATTCCGGGGAAAAAAATAGTAAGAAGACAAAATTGTTACTATATAGACGTAGTAAAAATAAAATACAAAACGAAAAAAATCGTTACACACTTTGGAACACGTTTTTAATGTAACGTCAAAAGAAAAAAAATTTACCTTATTTTGATGATAAAAAGCACTTTTTGTACATAGGAGAAAAAAAAATAATTTTGAGTTGTACATCTCTCTCCAAACGAGCGAAAAGAGAAATATTCACTTAATTTTGTGTAAAAATTTGATAAATAAATTCTCCATTGATATTTTATGTACACAAGTCTCTCGTTTGGAGAGAGAAGCACAACTGAGTCATCAAACTACTTATTAAAATTCGTAAACATCTTGCTCAAGCGCAGTAATCTTGATGTCACAATGGTTCTCAAATATTGAAATAAAAAGGTGAATTTTTTTTCAAATATCTTTACTCTTGAAAATAAATTTACCAAGATTTCTAAATTTTTATTGTTAGATTTTCAAAGGTCATTTTTTCGACCACTTTTCTCTTTAAATATTTTTAATAAATTGAGCCGAAATCCGGGTTGCCACGCAACCTGGAAACCTGGAAAACCTGGAATTGTCAGGGAATTTTGATCGATATCCTGGAAAATTGTAGTTTTTTTAATTGCATTTATTCTTGAAATCTACCTTTACTTAAATATTCTATTCAATTATTTTCAAAAGTAATACAATTCTTCGCAAAAATCCATTTATATTGGAAAATTTACAAAAAATTTAGTAAAAATTTCAAATTTCCATTTAAATTTTAAATTGTCTTTATAAATAATAAAAATGTTCTTCGAAATTCAACTATTTTCAAAAATTTTAATAAAATTCTTGCTGCAGAATTTCAACTATTTTTAAAATACAAAATTTTCATCAAACTCGAAAAATGAAATTATTGTTAAATTTTTTTTTAAATTTGTCTCTTGACAATAAATAATAATAATATTAGTTATGTTTAATAATAAAAAAACGAAATAATTTAATAAATAAAAATAAATAAAATATACAACTAAAAATTAAATAATTAATTAACATTTAATTTTAAGAAACATTCTATTATTATTTAATAAATTCTTTATTTTTATAGTTAAATAATTAATAATTAATTTCTTATAGAATTTTCTAATAGAAGTTGATTTAAAAATAAATTTCAGTTACACTTTTGAATTATAATCAAATATCATATTCAAAATGATTTATTTACTGAAAAATTCTACAAGAATTCATTTATTTAATTCTAAAAATAAAAATTTCGTCAAATAATTGAATTTTATCAACAAATTTTTAAATAATAATTGAATGCTTTTAAAAAATTTAACAATAATTTCATTTTTTGAGAAATTTGACAAATATTTTGTATACTAAAAATACTTGAAATTGTGGCAAGAATTTTATTCAAATTTTTGAAAATAATTGAATTTCGGAGAAAAATTTTATTATTTAAAAAGATTATTTAAATTTTTAAGGTTAATTTTTGGCAATTTTGGAACATAATTGGATTTTTGCGATGAATTACGTTGTACCTTTGAAAGTAATTGAATTTTTGAAACTAATTTTCTGAAAATTTATTTTTAAACAATTCGATTTTTTTGTGAAATTTTATTGAAATAGTAGACATTGAAAATAATTGAAGTTTGAGAAATTTTTCAAAATTAACTAAATTTCTACGAAGAATTTATTAAAATTATTTTTAAAAAAATTGAATTCTCTTATAAGAAATTGATTGGAAATTTTTAAAATAATTTAACTCTTTGAAGAATAAATAAAAAAAAAATAGTTGAATTTTTCAAAAACTTAATTTCTATAAGAAAAAATAATAATGATTAAATAATTATTGAAAAATGAAGTAATTGGTGTTTTACGATAATTTTCTTATTAATAATAAACGAAGTTTTAAAAACCTGGAAAAATTCTGTTTTTTAACCTGGAAAATCTGAAAAAATCAGGGAATTTGAAAAGGGTAAAATCGTGGCAACCCTGTGAAATTTTTTACGAAAGTTTGAAATACAATAAATACGGACATGCAAAAGTTTTATTATTTTTAAACTTAATTTACAGCAAATTAATTAAAAATTATCGGTTGGCACGGTCACATCAAATCAATTTCTCGTCTTTACCGATTATAAAGTGTTTTATTATTATTATTTTTTTTTATTATTATTATGATTATTATTATTATTATTATTAAAATTTCAGAGTAAATTTTATTGAAAAATGAAAATTATTAAAAGATACTTTGATTTTAATAAAATTTATCCTGAAAATATAATTTGCTTCAAAAAAATTCCAAACAATTTGTCTTTTTCTTAGAAGTAAAAGTTATGTAAATTTTTTTTTCACTTCTTGTAAAAAAGTTCTAAGTTTAAAGACTGAGGAATAATATAAAACGAATTTTCAAGTTTCAAAATAGTAAAATTTTTCCTACATAAGTAAAAATTTTTCTAACTTACAAAAAATGATAATTTTTGAAAAGTTTGTTTTTATAAATAGGGGAAAATTTATTATTTCAGATTTTTTTTAATTTAAGGGCATAAAAATTAAAAAAGAGGAAAAAAGGAAATCAGGTAAAAAAGGGACTAAGATGACAATAATTTGTTTTCAAACAATAATAAACAAATTCTAAGAATTTGGATTGTTTTAAAAATTAAAAAGTTTTCTTCAATATTAAAAAAAATGTTTTTTTTCTAGAAACAATATTAAAATAAATAATTTAGTCACTTCTTTGCAAGTCAACGAAAAAAAGTTAATGTATTATTCAAAAAAATTTACCATTTCTGAAAATTGAATTTAAAAATTTAGTCATAAACTTAAAAAAAAAATTGTTTAATTTAAAAATATATTAAAATGAAAATTTTCCTCTTAAAGAAAAAATATTTTTAAATCATCGTTTTGTTTAAACAATTCAACTTACAGCTCAAGATGTTTAGTTATTATTCCAAGCATTTAACTGTCGAAAGCAATCAACATTTCACAATAAGATAATTGGACACATTGCAATTTGAGTTACTTTTCAAATTATAACGTTTTCTCTTTCTTTCTATGAAGAAATTTTTTTTTGCCTGAAAATGAAGAAAAGAAAAAAAAATGTTATTTTCACAATTTTTGAGAAAATTCCTTTTTTTTAAGAATTTGCAATTATTTTTATTATCTTTAATATTTACAGGACAAATAAACTTTAATAAAAAAAAACAATAAATTCCTTATATGAAAAAAGGGAGGAAATTTTATTGCCTATTAAAATTCGAGATAAAAGTCAATTTTTTCCCCATAATTTTCGTTTCGCTGAAAACGAAGTCATAAATTTTGTGCCACGCCACAAAGTTCAAGGAACTCGAATTAAGAAAGGAAATAAAACGACGAAATAATGAAAAAAATAACCACAATTTTTTTTGGAATTAAATTATCCTCACACTTTTTAATGTTAATTCTTCCCCTTTTCCCCAAATTTTGCCACTTTCTTTATTTCGCTATACCGTTATTTTTAAAAACCCATTAAATTTACAGTCATACCGATGAGAAAGGAAGAATTTTTAACTCTTTTCATTCGATTTTCACGAGGAAATTTTCTAAAAATTTCCATACTTTACTTGCATTTATTGCCTTGAAACTTGAATTTACACTCTTTTTATTGAAAGTAAATGAATTTTCACAGTTATTGTATTCTTTTTTAACGATACAAGCTGTTCGCTTTATATTTGATAAAGAGATTTGAAAGCCATAAATTAAAAATGGAAACTCACATAACCTTAAGAGTTTACTATTTCATTTATTTGCTTGACAGTAGAATGAAAATTCACATCCTTCACTTGTGGAATGTTTAAATTTCTCGCTGACGATATTAAGTACATTTTTAAATTAACCGAAAAATTTAAATATTTAAATAACAAACTGAAATTTAATGTAGATGAAACTACTATTATTATAATTCAGGTTATATATACCAGACAGTATATATACATACTATATATATGTTATAAACTGCGTTGTATTTGGTCACTGATCAATGATTTTGTAGAAACAACCTTTTTAATGTGGACAACTTTCGAAAATAATGATAAAGACGCGGATTTTTACGTAATTGAACGTAACGGTAAAGGCTGAATCACATGTACAGTGATGACATTCGAATGTTTATTCATTATGTTAACCAAAAAACATTTTTACAGAAATCGCTTTGTAAATTTGTATACAAATTAAAATTTAAATATTAATTTTCATACATTATTATCTTTTATCGTCTTATTCGATCTATATTTTCTTAGGTTTATTCACTTTTTTTGTATTTTTCTCGAAAAATAATCAATTTCAGAAAATATGCCTAGAACAAAAAAATGTATTTTAAAGAGATCTACAACTTTCATGTACAACATTTTTTCAAAATTTTCAATATTTCCAGAACTATGGGCTAAAAACAATATTTTTAATTCTATTTCCATCCCTGGCATGCCTAGAATCAACTTTTTTCGTCTCTCCCCCATCTTTTATTTCATTTTTTAGCTTAATAAACACTTTCCAAAAAGAATTAATCATTTATCTTTAAAATTGTAAAAAAAAAAGTCCTACTTTTGTATAAATTACACAAATTTTTTAACATTAATTATTTAAATATATTATATTTAATAACATTATTTACACATAAATCACACCCTTGCTATTGGGAAACATATTTTTAAAAAAATATCGTCATTTAATTCTTTTTAATTTGGAATTTAGACGTGTTTTAAAATTCCAAGTGGATCAGCTGTTTTATTTCTCCGCCGCCATTTTGTTTCTCGTAATTCTAAAGGCGCACTCACAGCTTTGGTGCAGTAACTAGAGTAAGGGAGAGAAAACATAACTTTGAATTGTCTGTCTCTCTTACTCTTGTGTGGTTACCATGACATCCTGCAAGCAGGACGGCAACCAAAGAGGTGTGAAGTGCTCCATTTAGAAATGACGGAATAGAGCACGAAATATTTTCTAAATTTAAAAAAAAAATGTCGAACCTTTCGGTATTTGGGAAATAATAAAACTTGTAGTCTTTTGGTTTTTCGAAACAAAGGAATTATTGGAACTCTCCCCCACCCCCACTCATGAATAAATGAGTTAAAAAAGGATAGGCACATTTTATCCTTGTTTTCGATCCTTCTCAAACTCATTCCGACAATTACGTTTCAAAATATATTGATAACATTGCTAATTTTACTATTTTCTTAATTACGTTGATAATAATTCCAATAATTCTTTAGTTGATAATAAATTTATTAGATTAACGAGATTAACAATAATCGATAAAGAATATTAAATCCTATTGCAGAGACAGAAATTATGGCGGCACATATGATAGCATTGTGAATAAACCTTTAAAATTCCCCTAAATTGCCAACCCTGATGATAGAAAATTTCAAGTGAGTTGTTACCCATTGCTGGCCTGTTTGATCTTTTTCTTCTGACACTTTTAACAAGATGGTGAGTTTCGTTTATAATTTTTGTCGAAATCCAATTTAATCTGAAACATCGTTGAGAAAATAAATATGTTTTCACATTTTGATTAGAAATTTAAAGTGCTTTATTAATTTTATAAAAATATTGTGCTCTTTCATTGAGGATTTTGTGAATTAATGAGGGATTGAAGAAGATGCTTGAAAATCGTGCTTTGTGTTGTCAATTTTTTTTTTTTTACTATTATTCAGTAATGAAAAAATTAAATAAAGGAGAGTTATAATTTACAAAATTTTTCAAGTGTTTTAACCAATTTTTTCTTTTTTCGATAGTACGAGTATATTAAAAATTGCGGTTTTATAAATTTACTCAATTTGAGGTTAAGTGGTGGGAAATTTGCGTACAGGAAAAATTTTTTATTTTACATTTTGTCCTCCAGGGGGTCGGTTTTAATTTTTTGAATTTTGCACTTGTTTTTCAAAACGAACTTGTTTGCAATTCTCGGTTTTTGTCGTTTTTACTTAATCGTTTTTCTAGGTTATGTTCGAATGTCACATGAGATTATTTTGATTACAATTTTTATATTTTTAAATATTTCATTGAAAAAGTGACATTTGTTTAAAAAAAAAACAATTTCAAAATCGTTTGGAAATTTTTTATTTGTTTCACAATTTTATGAATTTGACAAATTTTTTTATTAATATATTTTTAAATTGTTCTGAATTAGAAAAAATTTTTTTGTGCCATGCTTTTTAAGGAGAGACAAAATTAAAATTTCAATCTATTTTAATTTTCAATCTATTAGGGGTTTGAGTATATTTTCCTGTTTTAATGAAATATGAAATTTTTCTACAAGTTTAAAATAATTAGGAAGAAAGAAAAATTTACTGGTTGAAAAGAAAGAAACGAATTTTCTACAAAAATTGAAAATTTATTTAAATTATTCAATTTTGTAAAATTAAGATTTTTTACTTGTGTTGCAATCTTTATTATCTTTCGTTCTATTTTTCTTTTATTATTTTAAATATTTTATAAATATAACATTTTCTAAATTATTTTCCGAGTGAAAAAATTTTATTTTCTGAAGGAAAAAATGTTTGTTTTCTGAATTAATTTTTTAAAATATTCTGTGAATGTAAATTTTTAAAATATTTTCTGCATTGAAAATTTTTAAATATATTGTAAATGAAAAATTCAAATTATTTGAAAAAAATAATTTAAAAATGAAAGAAAAATTTTAAATTGTAAAATTTTGGTTTTTCAATGTTTTCTTGAACTTGTGTCGCAATTTTTTTTCTAAAAATCAAAATTTTTTTTGTTAATTTGTAAATAAAGTTGCATTTGGAAAAAATTAAATAAAAAATTCTAAAATGGCAAATTTTTTTTGTTAGTTTGTAAATAAAGTTTCATTTAAATAAAAATAGAATAAAAAATACTAAATAGCAAAGTTTTTTGTTAATTTGTAAATAAAGTTTCATTTAAATAAAAGTAAAATAAAAAATTCTAAATGGTAAATTTTTTTGTTAATTTGTAAATAAAGTTTCATTTAAATAAAAGTAAAATAAAAAATGGTAAATTTTTTTGTTAAATTGTAAATTAAGTTTCATTTAAATAAAAATAGAATAAAAAATTCTAAATAGCAAATTTTTTTGTTAATTTGTAAATAAAGTTTTCTTCAAGTAAAAACAAAATAAATTTATTTCCAGTAACTTTTTTGTTTCTTTTTTATTTTAAATAATGAATCACAGTATAAAAAAAATTCATTGTTAAAAAAAATCCTAGAATAGTGAAAACATTTTATGTTTTTAATCATTTCTTTTTTTTGTCTTTCCAGTCGCTAGTAATTCCAGAAAAGTTCCAACACATTTTGCGTGTCATGGGCACGAACATTGATGGAAACAGAAAAGTCATGTTCGCCATGACTGCAATTAAGGGAGTTGGAAGGCGTTACGCAAATATTGTCCTTAAAAAAGCTGATATTGATTTGGACAAACGCGCTGGAGAATGTTCCGAAGAAGAGGTGAGATATTTTCCAAATTTTAAATAACCTACACTGTAAAAAAAAATTTATTTGATTCAAATAACCGATTATTTGTCTATAATCAAATAAATATTTACTTGAATCAAATAATTTTTTTTTAATCAAATAAATTGTATTTGAATTAAATATTTCAGTATTTGAAGCAAATACAATTTATTTGATTTAAATAAAAATTATTTGATTCAAGTAAATATTTATTTGATTATAGACAAATAATCGGTTATTTAAATCAAACAAATTTTTTTTTTCAGTGTAGTAATTTTTCTTTTTCTTTTCAGTTTAAATAAAAATAAATATATTTCATTCAAGAATATAATTTTTAATTCCGAATAACTGATGAGATTTCATAAAATTAAATGGGCATACAAATGATCTTGAAAATACTCAAACAACTTTTTCAAAAATTATTAAAACATTGAAATTTGATTTGAAAATTTTTGAAAATTTATGAATATTTTTGAATATTTTTGAATCTTTTGATAATAATGAAACTTTTACTAAACAATAATAAATATTTATTTAAAAATAAAGTTATTGATGTTGAATAATTTTCCATTTACAGAAAATTGTAAATTAATGTAATGGAACATTTTTCTGAGTATCAAATCATTTTTAATGTGAATCAGAATATTTTTTAGTCTCAAGAGAAAAAGTCGAAATATTGCTTGGGGAAATGAGGGAAAAATAAAATAAATTTTTTGTCGAAAAATTTACACAAATTTGGTAAACAGTGTAAAAATTTAATTTGAGGTAAAATAATTATCTTGAAACTAATTTTTATTTTTTTCTTTCAGGTAGAAAAGATCGTCACTATTATGAGTAATCCCAGACAGTATAAAATTCCTGACTGGTTCCTCAACAGGCAAAAAGATATTGTTGATGGAAAGTACTCACAGGTGGGTTTGCTTTTATATTAACAAAACTTTTTGCTAAACTTTTGAAGGAAATTTTAAGAATTTATGCTTTGAAAATTTATTTTTTTAAAAAAAAAGTCGCTAGTTTTTTTTTGTTGCATTGTAGTATTAATATTTTTAAAGTATTTTATTATTTTCTTTATAAAGTATAAAATATTTTCTTTAAAAAGTATAAAATATTTTCTTTATAAAGTATAAAATATTTTTTTCATAAAGTATAACATTTTCATGTTTGTTAAATTTTTGTTAGTTAATTAAAAGTTAAAAAAATGATTTAAAGTTTAAAAAAATTTTGAATTTTGCAAAGAAATAATTGCTAATTTTGAATTATATTGAAATAAAGAGAAACTAATTTTAACTAATTTTTAATTTAAAAAGTTAAGAAAGTTTTTAAAAAGTTTTTTTTAACTTATTAAACTATTTTCTTTTCAGCTCACGAGTTCCAATTTGGATTCAAAACTTCGTGAGGATTTGGAACGTATGAAGAAAATTAGAGCCCACAGAGGTCTACGTCACTATTGGGGCCTTCGTGTTCGCGGTCAACACACAAAAACCACTGGCAGACGTGGAAGAACTGTTGGTGTCTCTAAAAAGAAGTAAACCAATTCTTTATATCTATTTCTTTCAATAAAATTTAAAAAAAAAATAAAAATTTACAAGTGTCGATTTCTTTTTTCTATCCTTGTTATGATGTTAGGTGGAAAAAGTTTTCAGGAAGTTACAATATAAAATATATATCTATTTTTCAAATATATCTGATAATTAAACTGTTAGAAAAATAAGATAACAATTTTTTTTTATTCTTAAAATTTTTTAGTGAAAAGTTGAATGTTATTTTTATGCTAAAATTTAAACATTTATTTTGAAATTTATTAATTTAACTAGCAAATGTTAGGCGCTTAGAACGTGTTATTTAATTTGTTACTGTTATGCAAATTACAAAATTTTTTTATCATCAAATATAAATTTTTTTAATAAATTTCATAGTCAAAATTTAAAAAATTCGCTTAAGTACAAATATAATCTAAAATTTTAATAAATCCTTTTAAAACAATTCAATTATTTTTTTAAGTAGTAAAATCTTAACAAAAATTTAATTATTTTAAAAATAATTTTAATTGAATTGAAGGGATCAATTTTTAGAAATAAATTTTTAGCACACTTCGAAAAAATTCAATTTATTTCCTGAAAATTTTAATAAATTCTTCGAAACAATTGAATTATTTTTATAAATACTACAATTCTTTGAAGGAATTAAAATTATTTTGAATCCAATTTAAATAAAATTAAACGAAAGAATTTAATTATTTTCAAAAATTTCCATAAAGTTTTTATTGCAACAATAATTTTAAATTCTTTACAAATAATTCAATTATTGTCAAAATATTTATAAGAAAGAAAAAAAAATTTATTATTTTCAATTATTTTTATGAAATTCTTCATAACAATTTAATTATTTCTTAAAATTGTAATAAATTCTTCGAAACGTTTCAATTATTTTTTTAAATAGTAAAATTGTTTGTTTTAATTCATTTAAATAAGTAGTAAAATCCTTTGAAGAAATTTAATTATTTTCAAAACAATTTTAATAGAATTTCTCGAAACAATTTTAATCTTCAAATATTAACATAAAATTCATTTATTTTCTAAAATTTTAATAAAGTCTTCGGCACAATTCAATTATTTTTGTAAATAGTAATAAAATTCTTCGCAAGAATTCAATTATTTTTAACACAATTTTTATAAAATTCTTCCTAAAATCGAATTGTTTTTAAAATTTTCAATTAAAATTTTTTAAAAACTCCATTAGTTTAAAAAAAAATTCAAAGAAATTCTTGAAAAGAATTTAATTATAGGATTTTTAAAAATTTCAATAAAATTCTTCACGAGAATTTAATAAAATTTTTAGAAGGAATTCTGTTATTCTCAAATTTTTTGATAAATTTCTTTGCAATAATTCGTTAATTTTAAGAAACAAAAAGATCACGAATTTTAATAATATAGATATATTTTCCTAAAAAATATATTACATCTTTGAAAACTCCTATTCAAATATTCAAAAAAAAAGAGAAAAAGAAATAGTCGCATTTTGAAAGAATAATTAAAGTTATAATTTTTAAGAAAAAATTAAATTTTAATTCCTGGGAAAAAAATGAATAAAAATAGGTATTTAAATATTTATCTAACAAAAATTATTTAAATGGGAAGAAGCCTATCAAAAAAAAAAAAATTATTTAATTTTTGAATATTTTTATTTAGAAATTATGAAAAAAAATTGTCTTTATAAAAAATTTTAATTCAAATTTTTTGGATGAGTTAAACTCTGTAAAAATTTAAAAAAATTAATTCAATCTTCAATTTATTGAAAACTTTGTCAAATTTAATACTTTAAATAAGAATTTTATTTTTTTACTTTTAAAAATCAATTGCAAATTAATTTTGTATTTTTGAAGAATTCTAATTAAAAAATTTAGAAAAGAAATTGAATTTTAGAAAAGTTTAGAATTAAAATTATTACCAGGCGAGGAATAAAAAGTGGAATATTTCTTTTTGGAAATTCAATTAATGTTTAAAAAATTATGTTGAACTTACAATTAGTATTTTTGAAAAATTTTTAGTTCATATTCTTTTTGAAAAAAAGTCGAAATTTTTAAAACAAAACTGAAAAATCATTAACTTAGAACAAAAATTTCTCTGCATATTATTAAAAATATTTGAGTTAAAGAAGAATATTTTCTGAAAAGTATTAAAACGAGAAAAATTTTATTAATTTGTAGAATTTTAGTTGAAAACGCAAAAAAAAATGATTGTTTTTTGGAAAATTTACAAATTAATAAAAATTGTTAGAAATTAAGTTACAAATATTAGAAATTTTCCCAAAATTTCCAAAGAAATGAAAATTAAATTGTAAACCATGTGTATTTCAGAATTAATTTAGAAGACCTTTCTTCATTCTTTTAACAGAATTTAAATTGTATTTACATATTTTCTTCTTTGTCAAAGAAACTTTCTCGAAATCAGGAAAAAAACAATTTTTTGTGTGGCAATCCTGTTTTTGATAGTTTCTTAAAACATTTTTTAGAAGGAATAAAAGGATATTAAATATTTTGTAACATTCTTATTATTTATTTAAGTAAATTTATAATTTTACAATAAAGGAGCTTTTTTTGTTAATCGTATATGGTTTACAATTGAAGAGCAATTTTTCAAACTTGATAAATCCATTTTTTCAAAAAAATTGAGATAAACACATATTTAGAATTTTAAAAATCTTAGAAATCGATTGATCACTGTTCAATTTAAGAAAAAAAATTTGTTACCCCAAGAATTTTTATTTTAATTTATATTTTTTGCCTAACCTTGATAATTTTTTTATTTTAAATTATTTTTTATTAGAATAAAATTGCCAAAACCTTGAAATTCTTTTATTAACAATAAAATTTTAATTACAAACAAAGCTTTTTAAAATAGATAAATATTTTTAAAATAAACAATTTATTAACATTTTTTCGGACATTAAAATTAGTTTTAATGGTTATGTGAGAATTTTCATTTGTTTAAATTTCTCGAAATGACAAAATTTTGGATTTATCAGATTTTGAAAACTTGGCTCCTCAATTATACATCATTTGGAATTCACACCAAAAGACTGGAACACAATTGAGTCTATATTATTTTAATTAAAAACGAGAATTATTGTTCTATCAAATGCAAAATAACAAACTTTCAAACTTTAAAAGCATAAACTTTTCATTTCAGCCAAAAGCCTACTAACAAATTGATCAGTTTCAGTCAAAAGTCATCCGCCATTTATGCTGGTACAAAAGAGAGCAATATCTATTCATGTATAATAATGACGCAGCTCCAATCATCAAAAAAAATAGAAAAAATGTTAATAGTACCCAACAACGTATATCTAAGAACTTGAATTCCTCTTCATAATCGAACGTACGACGAGTTCGATAATGAAAGTAAGAAAAGAGCAGATTATACCGATGATGGGAAATTGTAGCATCTGATGTATCATTACGTTGGATTTTGATTCTTTAGTAATGCAGGATTTGCCAACTCGAGTGGAGACGAATTTCCTAGCTGCATAATAAGCCTTTTTCCACTTGATCGCTATTCCAGAATCAATTAATCTCTGAACAATTTGATTAATACGTTTCGCGTAAGGTGCACCTGCGCCAATTAACGTAGTTCCTCGAGTCGACAAAAATCCCTCTACAATAACTCTAGTCAGTGGTTGTCCGCATTTTATCCGTTTTGTTCCCGGAGTAATAATTTCCCTTTCGGCATATCACAATACATGACAAATTTTTATACGCTATTAAACGTTCTAAACATTCGTCAATTGTAAATTCAGTGATGGCCTTCTTCAAGACTGCCTGCAATACCACATCATCAATGTCCTTATGGATAAAATGTGATAATTAGCAAGAGGTAGCGATTTGCAAATTCGATTCAAGTACTTCTTTTCAAAACTTTCGTATCTGAATGAAGATTTTGTCGATAATTGAACGTCGGTTATCATTGTAAAAAGTTCCGAAGAAAACATAATGCAGCCGATTAAGAATCCAGCGAAGGCGATTCTTTCTTTAACTGTTATTGGTTCTTCCCGAACAATAACGCCAAGGATCATTCGAAAGAGATACTCGATTTTCCATTTTTGAATTGAAAGCGCAATAGCCTCGAGACAATCCACATAAGGAAGGGCAAAATTGTTATCAATAGTGCTTTCTTTTCTTCAGGTGCCAGCGGATTTGCAGAAATTGCTCATCTTCCTTGGACAACAACTGGTAGAACCATGGCAAAATAATTCCTTTTAATACCTTTGGCATAAACTGTACACTCTTCCCTTCGCATAATCCCAAGTGTCCTTCTGCACCCACAAACTGGATTTCATTTCTTCATGAGAGCCAGAAAAACACCCGATGTTTCATTTTTTCAATACAGTTCAATTTGCCCCAATCTGTATTTGATGATTTTAACGAGTGTAAAATTCATTACATCTCCCAAGGTTTCGTAGTTTCTGTACTGCTAGTCCATAATTGATGATCCCAGATTTATTTTTGTTATTCATACACATCCGGAGCCTGTAAGTCCCAAACTTACAACCAGTGGATAGCCGTGCAGATTTTTCATTTTGTCCGGAAACCAAGCAGTGGCAGAAGGTGGTCTAATTATGTTTGGTCAGCATTCCCGGAAAATGGATTGTATTTGAATTACTCTGTCATCGTTCGAATCAAATTCCCTGACGATTTTCCTTAACGGTAAACAATAGTGACGTCTAGGAATTGTTGCATCCAAGAGTGTTTTGAAGAATTGTCGGTAATTCGAATGGTTGCTGAAAAGGACCAACAAACATTTTGGTCGCATCGGTTTGCTCCCGAGAGTTGATTGAGAAAGTCAAATGGATTAAATACTCGATGTCCCGATTATGAGATAATGAAATAGCACGATACCGAGGGATTAGAACTTTCTGGAATCCAAATTTGGTCAACGTATCGTTTCACTGGATTTTTGTAAACAACGATTTTGCGACCTGGGAATTTTGGCTTCGAATAGCTTCTTAATGTAGATCAGTGGAAATCGTGAACTCGGGCGCGATTTCCGCATTGTACGAACGAAAATATATTACCCTGGATGAATATGTTGGATTCGTTTGCTACGTTTTTTACGAGGACCGTCCATCCAATTAGTGGTTCCCCACCCCTTTGCAAGCTGAGCAGAATTATTAATTCTACGATGAGTATGACTTTTATGGATTTGCCATCATTAATTGTTTCCTTAGAATTTAGTTGTTACCGACAGTTTTTTAGAAATAAAAATTTTTGTTTTCAACTCCTTTTTTACGAAGTACAGCTAAGTTCTTCTACTCTAGAGTCATACAATTTTAGTATCTGAGCGTTTTCTGAAATCGATGTAATGATACTAGTTGTTTTTAGATTTGCGGATTAAAAACATTGTAGGTTTATG